>CM032431.1:973962-2327133 GCA_019049465.1 Dryas iulia moderata
TTAAGATAAAACATGGAAACAATAATTAACCGACTTTAAAAACACGTGATATATGACAGAAATACTTTTTTTTTTTAAATATTTTTTAAAGTGTTATTCCACACTTAGGAAAATTGAACGCATGCTCAGTGGTGAGAGCGCCTGGACGGTATTCAAGAGGCGCGGGTTCGAATCCCGCTGCGTTCAAATTTTTATACGTTTTCACTATATGTCTTATGACAGAAATTTTAATATTATTCACACAACATATAAAAAACATTTTTAGAAAATGCTGAAAAATTTAAACAGCTGTATTCGAACCCATGAACTGCTCAATTTTTTTTTTTTTTTTTTAATTTCCATGCTTCTCCCACATAGCGAGGAAATCAGGGAGGATCAGCCTACTGTCAAGACATTTATGATTGGGAGTTTCTTGACGAACCCGTACAAATATAAAAGAAAAATAAAATGGTATATATAAATATTTGACATTAAAATCTCTCGACCCCAGAATTTGTGTCTTGACACAAGATTTTTTTTTCACACCACATACACAAAAATTTTTGGCCGAAAATCAAGACATTGCGCGTTGAGTGGCTGAACCCAACGGCGCGAATTGTCTATGGTAACAGAACGAAGAAACGAAAATTTAAATAACCATTCCTTCTAGTGGAAATCGAACCCATAGTCATCGCGTTTACACTCAGACGCTGTCAACGATTTAAGAATTTAATATTATTTAATTTTGAAATAAAACTATTTTTAACCAAACTAATCGCGTATATTTTTTGGAATTCTTTTTTTTTTTTTTTAGCTTCACGCTGTATCCCGCACACAGCAGGGTAGGCAGAGGGAACCTAACGTTAAGACACTCCGTTCCCCACTTTCCACCGAATTCGGAGGCATTGCGTGTTAAGTGGCGGAACTTAACGCCGCGCTTTACCTCGACACCAGAGCGAAGAAAATGGAAATATTAAATATTTCCACTCCTCGAGTGGGAATCGAACCCACAACCAGTCGTTTACAGTCACACGCTTGTGCCACTGGCCCACGACTGGCCACTTTTGGTTTTCGAAAATACATTTACAGAAAACCCAACGTCTCGAATACTTTAAAGTATTCCATGGTCACAGGCAGACCTGTCTACGCAATTAATCTGGCTAAATCTAGATTTATTTCAAAATGAGTAATAATCGCGAAAACCAAAACCCCTTATTATTATTTTACTCTCCTAACGTGAATGATGTAAGAAGAATAAATAGTAAAAACACAAAACAAACAATTTAGGTTGTTTATTGGTATGTTTGTTACACACTCACATAAAAACGGCTTAACAGATTTGAAGGTAACTTTGCAAATAGATAGTTTATGACCTGAATTAAGACTTTATAACCTAGAATGTAACAAAGCTACGTTATTGTTATAATTTTTTTGTTGAAAAGATACGTTTTTCATTTCCTGGTAAAGTTAATGTTGTTATCACGAGTTTCTTGTACTTTATTAATGTTTATTATGTTTACGAAATCATTTTGCCATTACATTACATTTTGCGATTTTACATATATTATGTAAAATAAATATATCCAGATTAATTGTTTATACTTTGCCAAAAGAAAAATAAAACAATTTAAAGGCTCGACGAAATTAGGAAAAAAAGTTGTCTAACACATATGTGG
The DNA here is from genome assembly GCA_019049465.1 of Dryas iulia moderata. Classification (NCBI taxonomy): domain Eukaryota; kingdom Metazoa; phylum Arthropoda; class Insecta; order Lepidoptera; family Nymphalidae; genus Dryas; species Dryas iulia. The sequence goes on from CM032431.1 coordinate 975,618, forward strand.
GATATTGAATTTAAGAAAAAGGAAAAATCCAGGGGCCAGTCGTGGCGCAGTGGCACGAACGTGTGACTGTAAACGACTGGTTGTGGGTTCGATACCCACTCGAGGAGTGGAAATATTTAATATTTCCATTTCTTCGCTCTGGTCTCAGAGGTAAAACCGCGGCATTAAGTTCCGCCACTTAACACGCAATGCCTCCGAATTTGGTGTGCGGGATATAGCGTGAATGTGTGACGGTGAACGACTAGTTGTGGGTTCGATTCCCACTAGAGAAGTGGAAATATTTAATATTTCCATTTCTTATCAAAGGTAAAGCGCGGCCACTTAACACGCAATGCCTCCGAATTCGGCGAAAAGCGGGGAACGGAGTGTCTTAACACTAGGTTCCCTCTGCCTACCCTGCTATGGAATACCCTTTAAGCTAAATTCATTCAACCGAATACACAAGAATTTCCAAAATATAAGGAAAACTGTAAAATGAGGTCATGAGGCATCGTGGCGCAGTGTGACTCTAAACGCAATTGTTCGTGGGTTTGATTCCCACACGATAGACTGATTATATTAAAATTATTTCATTTCGCTTTAATCAGATGACAAGCGTTGTTGAGATCCACAACTTAACGCAACATGTCAAATTCGGGCGGAAAGTGGAGAAGGGAGACTTTAGACACTAGGTTCTCTCTAATTACCCTGCTAGAAAGGAAAAAGTATGAAGCTTAAGCTATTAAGATTTAAGATATTTACTTCATTAAAGGATAAAATAGAACTGACCCAGTGCCTCGTCTCTGAAGATATCTTTACAATAGGTCAAATATCATTTAAAAAAATCACAACTTTTTAAATGTAAAAAAAAAAATAGCTTCACGCTATATCCCGCACACAGCAGGGTAGGCAGAGGGAACCTAGTGTTAAGACACTCCGTTCCCCACTTTCCGCCGAATTCGGAGGCTTGCGTGTTAAGTGGCGGAACTTAACGCCGCGCTTTACCTCGACACCAGAGCGAAGAAAAATGGAAATATAATTTCCACTCCTCGAGTGGGAATCGAACCCACAACCAGCCGTTTACAGTCACACGCTCGCTTTTTAAATGTAGATTAAGATAAAACCAAGGTAAAACACATATACTTAGACAATACACAAGAACAAAAACTAAATCATTGATTCATTATCGCTTACACAAAGAGAATATAATACTAAGACACATAACATTTATTTGAATATTTTTTTATTCCTTTTTCCTTTTGATTTATTCCTAACCGTTACTTTATTTTTTGAAATTTTATTTCTAATAAACTCCATAATTAATTGAAAATACTATTAGGACCAAAAAGTATAAATGGATCAATTAAATAACTTTTTAGGATTATTTCCATTTTGTTATCCACTCTCCGTTCAAATTCTAAGCATTACATTGCGGAACTAAACGCCGCACTTTATCTTATCAAACATTATATTATAATACATATAGGGGCCAGTCGTGGCGCAGTGGCACAAGCGTGTGACTGTAAACTGCTTGTGGGTTCGATTCCCACTTGATGTGTGGAAATATTTAATATTTCCATTTTCTTCGCTCTGGTGTCGAGGCAAAGCGCGACGTTAGGTTCCGCCACTTAACACGCAATGCGTCCGAATTCGGTGGAAAGTGGTAAACGGAGTGTCTTAACACTAGGTTTTCCTGTGTGCGGGATACAGCGTGAAGCTAAAAAACAAAAAATATATATACAAGCTTACCTGATAAATAGATCGTTGCCTACGCAGCGTTCGTTTATGTCTCTCTGCGACATCACTCATTTAGTTGAATATCTGTAAAGACGAAAACACTACCAATATTATACTAATATTTACCACTTATATATGCATATAACTTAATTATCACGAACAGACAGATTCCAAGGGGCACAGGTTCGAATCCGGATACGTTCAAAATTTAATATATAATATATTTTTACACTAAATACACTTTAAAACGTTACAATAGGAGGAATTATACTATATTTTACCTAACACGTGTGATTATTTAAAGTGTGGCAATAAAACTAAGCAGATTATACGTGAAGTGGTCACGTTATATGGGTATTGTTAAAAATGTATGACACATAGATATATCTGCATTATAAAAATAATAAAAAACGGGGGTAGTTGGTGAAAAAAATCATAAAATGGAGATATTTGTCATTAGGAAATACTTTTTTTGACCAAAGTATTGTGGAATAAGAGATTGTAGTGTCAAAAAATTCCGTTCGCCACTTTTCACTTGAAATTGAGATATTGCATGTTAATTATCGGAATTTAATGCTGCTCTTTGTCTTAATAGACGATAAAAATAATTTATTAAATTATTTCCATTTTTTCTCTCAATTATTACAATTATATTTATATATTGGCCAGTCGTGGCGCAGTGGCACAAGCGTGTGACTGTAAACGACTGGGTGTGGGTTCGATTGCCACTCGAGGGAAATTATATTTCCATTTCCTTCGCTCTGGTGTCGAGGTAAGGCGCGGCGTTAAGTTCTGCCACTTAACACGCAATCTGCTCTGTGCGAGATACAGCGTGAAGCTAAAAATATATATATAATTGTTCTTTAATAATGGAATCGAACCCACATCCAAAGCGTTTCATGTCAGATACGTCTCGGCTTTTGATAATAAAAAGTCAATTAACTTTTAAATAAAGATAACAGCATCTTCACTCAATATAAAATGTCTTCTGCGTTTTATAATCTTGTAATGTCTTTGGCTATCACAGTTACTCCCAATATTATATTAAATTATTATTAATAATATTAAGAGTTAAGAAAACAACATTTTTTTTTCGTTTTACGCTGTATCCCGCACACAGCAGGGTAGGCAGAGGGAACCTAGTGTTAAGACACTCCGTTCCCCACGCACCGCCTAATTCAGAGGCATTGCGTGTTGAGTGGAGGAACGTAACGCCGCGCTTTGCCTCGTCACCAGGGCGAAGAAAATGGAAATAATAAATATTTCCACTCCTCAAGTGGGAATCGAACCTACAACTAGTCGTTTTACAGTCACACTTTGTGCCTCTGCGCCACGATTGGCCCCATTTATTTATTTTTAGTGATGATCAAAATCGAAGAGCTAATTGAGATCACTTAGAGAGCAATGGGACAGCGTCTGACTGTAAGCGAGTTTAATTGTGGGTTTAATTCCTACTCGGGGGCATTCCCCCCATCATATTTAAAATTATTTTCATTTTGTTATTATTTTATGTAAAACCCGGCGTTGAGTTCCGCCAATCAACATGCGATGTCTTGATTTCGGTTGGAGAACGTAGTGTCTTGACATTACGCTCTCTGCTTACTTTTCTGTATTCCCTCAAAAATTAAAGATATTTGTATAAATACTAAATTAGCATTTTTTTATAAAAATCCATTTTTCCAGTATTATCATATCTTTTTTTTTATTGAATACAGGAGGCAAACGAGCAGAAGGACCACCTGATGGTAAGTGGTTACCTTCGCCCATAGACATCCACACCACTATAGGAGTTGTGGATGCGTTATCCGCCTTTTACGGGACGCTATCCTAGCTGCGGAGGGAATTGTATTCTTAACCCGTCCCCCCACGGGTGATCTTTATATATTTTTATTTCACACAATATAAAAATCAGTCCTTTGAAAACGATAAATTTCAAATTTTACAAGACTCATATGTGCGTGTGAATGACATATAAAATGATTCAATGGGTTTTGCTTTCAGGAAAATAATGAATTTAGTAAGCCCATTGACGCATAGTCATAATATATGTCATTTTATTGATAAATATATGTCAAATATACTGTACTAGCGGCCCGCTCGCGGCTTCGCCTCGTGAACTATTTCTCGGGGGCATATTTTTAAAAAATAAAGTAGCCTATGTTTAAACTTACATTATCAACTATATTTATGCCAAAATTTATTACAATTGGTCAAGCGGTTTAGATTTTTCATATAAAGTTTCATCCCCTGTTTCAACCCTTTAGAGGTTGATTTTTGAAAAAATAAGTAGCCTATATTAGACCCAGTCACTTTTACTACTTTCATTTTAAATTTCATCCAAATCGGACCGGTAGATTAGCCGTGAAAGCGTGACAGACAAACACACAGACTTTCGCATTTATAATATAAGTATGGATACCTTGTACAAGATAGCTTGATGTCTTTGACAGAAGTAAATGATGACGATATTATTTTCTTAATTTAATATTTTTTTTTAGCTTCACGCTATATCACGCACACAGCAGGGTAGGCAGAGGGAACCTAGTGTTAAGACACTCCGTTCCCCACTTTCCACCAAATTCGGAGGCTTTGCGTGTTAAGTGGCGGAACTTAACGCCGCGCTTTGCCTCGGCACCAGAGCGAAGAAAATGGAAATATTAAATATTTCCACTCCTCGAGTGGGAATCGAACCCACAACCAGTCGTTTACAGTCACACGCTTGTGCCACTGGGCCACGACTGGGCAAATTTTCTTATTTTTATTATTTTAAAAAATGTAAAAATAATTAAACAAACACATATAACATAAAGGTCCCTAAAGATTCATACGTTATCCAAAAATTTTAAGAACTTTTATTGCTTCAAAGTAAAATTTAAATAGGAACACTGAAAGTAGTAGACGCTCGTACAATGTTACATCGGATGATGGTTAATGATGCGCGACGTCCACTTCGACATTTTATTGAACACGAAATAGGCATAAGTCGTGGCCCAGTGGCACAAGCGTATAACTGTAAACGACTGGTTGTGGGTTCGATTCCCGCTCGAGGAGTGGTAATATTTAATATTTCCATTTTCTTTCGCTCTGGTATCAGAGGCAAAAGCGCGGCGTTAAGTTCCGCCACTTAACACGCAATGCCCCTAAATTAGAACGGAGCGGAACGGAGTGTCTTAACACTAGGTTCCCTTTACCTACTCTGCTGTGTGCGGGATACAGCGTGAAGCTAACAAAAAAAAAATGCAATTACACTCCTTATAACATATTAAAGAAAAAAAACCACTTTAAATAGTGAAATTTTACCAAGTTTTAAAATATTTAAGTCAATTTGCTCTTATATCATCTAATCTGCATATTACCTGTAATTCTGTAAACACAAAACTAACACGAGCACTACAATCCGTCTTAAAAACCCGAACAAGTACTGAAATATTGATATACTCGTAGGTTTATCTAATCACAAAGAAATCAACTTTGATGGCTGTTTATCGCATACTATATATTCGCATTGTGTAGATAAAAATGCTGAATAATTGATTTGTATGTGGGAAATACATATTTATTCGTTTAAAATATTCCACAATGCTATAAAAATATTTTATTAATCATAAATAATATAATAAAACAGTAAAAAAAGTTTGTATGTACGACACACCTTCGAAACTACTGGACAGATTTACATGAAACCCTTTTAGCTGTATAGCTTTTTAGTCTGAGCAGGTCTTAAGGTATATATAAATTAGAAGAAGAACAATAATAGACCAGCTTTTAGCTTAGCAGTGGGGGGACGGGTTAAGAATACAATTCCCCCCCGCCGCTGGGTAGCGTCCCGTAAAAGGCGGGTAACCCAGTAGTTTGGTGGTAGGAGATTCGTTCTCCGACTGGCTCGCGACCACTATCATGTCAAAGACGAACCGCCAAATATCTTATGATGTGTTCCGGTTCGATGGCATGTAAGCCAGCTCTCCCTATTCCCACCATTCCCATCCTTCCTCCCTCCTTCTGTCCTACATTCCCAAGGCTGGCAACGCATCCATAACTTTAATGTTGTGGATGTCTATGGGCGAAGGTAACCACTTAACACCAGGTGGGGCTTCAGCTCGTTTGCCTCCTTTATTCCATAAAAAAAAAAATACCAGCTACACTATAAGAAATAAGGAAATGGTGCCTTAACAAACAGTATACGACGAGACGAGTATTTTGTTGTCAAGAGTATTAAGTCAGAGAAAACGAAATCGTTATTACGTATAACTACATAAATATAGGAAAAAAGTTATTTAGTTTCAAAGAAAGTAAAGGAAAACAGAATAATAATAATGATACACTTTAAAGAGGTAAAAAAGAAGCTTCCCGTGGACTCTAAGTAGTATCTGTTGCCTTGACTAGTGTCAAAGTTAGGAAAAGCTGAGAAAAAAACACAAAACATTGAAAAACATTTATTAACAGTTATTTACAAGCTATTTATATGTAGGTATTTGTGTATTCTGTCTATGTATTAGGATATAGTATAATATGTATGTATTTATTATTTACACCACCCACTCTATATAACTTCGCAAATCTCCTAACCTAAAGGTTGTCTGGAAGAGATCGCTGTTAAGCGATAAGGCCGCCTTTTGTGCCTCACATATCTGTTAATATTATTTTCTAGTAGTGTTAATATTTTTGTGGTGTACAATAAAGTATAAATAAATAAATACAAGACTGTACACTATAACAATAACCATTATAAACAGAAAAAAAATCGTAAAAAATCATTCATATTTATAAATTCCTTCTCCAGTCTTCCTTCCATATTTCCCTTCATACACTAATTTGTCTAACAACGGTATGGGTTTAAAGATGGGATGACCAGTCTTCTCTAATAAGGTAGCTAGGACCGCCTTCTTGTTGTCTAAACCGGTATAATCCGCCAATTCAAGAGGACCCATCGGGTAACCTGCCCCTAACTTCATAGCTATATCGATATCTTGGGGCGAAGCATCACCTGGAATAATTATTACTTAAAATTACTATTTTATTTACATACATTTGCATCTAATATGTGTTAGAAATGCATAATATAAGAGGACATTTAAGAAAATTCATTAACTTTAAGAATTCGGAAAGAAGTTTCATTTTTAACTTTTTAATTCATTTGTTAATGATATTTTTTTTTTTGTAATTATGATTAATAATAATCATAATTAAATGAATAACTATAATATAAATTGCAAAGTATGTAATTTAAATATTAGTAAACAGTTAACACGCAATGCTTCAGAATTCGACGGTGTGTGGGGAACGGAGTGTCTTAACACTAGGTTCCCTCTGCCTACCATGCTATGCGTGATACAGCGTGAAGCTAAAAAAACCGTAAGCATAATATGGACTACTCCAAGTCCGACTGAAAAAGATGTAAGAATTTTATTTTAAATACTAGTGGCCCGCTCGCGGCTTTGCAGCGTGAACTACATAACTGCTTCGTTATATTGCAACCCTCGGGGGTGGGTTTTTGAAAAATAAACTAGCCTATGTTTAAGCTTAGATTATTAACTATATTTATGCCATGAAATTCGTTACAATCGGTCAAGCGGTTTACATTTTTCATATAAACTTTCATCCCCTATTTCAACCATTTAGCGGTTGATTTTTGAAAAAATAAGTAGCCTATGTTAGACCTAGTAACTTTTACTACTTTCATTCTAAATTTCATCCAAATCGGACCGGTAGATTAGCCGTGAAAGCGTGACAATCAAACACACAGACTTTTGCGTTTATAATATAAGTATGGATATCTATACTTTAATAACGGCGCTCGTATATTGATAAGAGATTAGATTAAGGAATATCATACACAGAAATAAAGGTTACGTCACGATAATGATCGTGAATTAAATGTAAATTAACAAGGTCAGATAAGAATTAGGTATTGATAATAAAATGTTTTATATTTCCAAATTTTTTTAGTTTAGTTCAGTATTGAAATTATGGCGCTTTGAACGTGCAAGGTAAGCTCTTATCACTTCGCCAATAAACGCTGTATCCCGCATATAGCAGGGTAGGCAGAGAAATCTAGTGTTAAGACACTCCGTTCCCCACGCACCGCCGAATTAGGAGGCATTGCGTGTTAAGTGGCGGAACTTAACGCCGCGCTTCGCCTCGAAATCAGAGCGAAGAAAATGGAAATATTAAATATTTCCACTCCTCGAGTGGGAATAGAACCCACAACCAGCCGTTTACAGTCACACGCTTGTGCCACTGCGCCACGATTGGCCCCTATTGCACCCGTTATTGGGTGCAATGCCAATGTCACATTGTATAGAAAACACATGAAGACAGATTTTTTAGCTTCACGCTGTATCTTGCACACAGCAGGGTATGTTAAAGGAGATTTAATGTTAAAACACTCCGTTCCATTTTCTTTGCAAGGTAAGTGGCGGAACTTAACGCCGATATTAGCATCGACATCAGAGCGAAGGAAATGAAATATTTCAATTCCTTGAGTGAATGGTCGACGAATGGCCACAAATGGTATATATGATCATATTTCATAAACGTTTTAAGGCAATGAATTTCTTTTTATAAAAGTGTATAAATTGAACATTATGACAAATGAACAGCTTAATATTTTTTTCAACTCGTTATAATCAGTAATTTAGTACATATACAGCCATCGAAGTAACGGAGTGTGCTTATAAACATTATCATTATATTTTTACCATACTTCAGCAATTTATTAAACTACAGTCGATATATTGTTAAATGGTTATTATTATCTTCAAATTTTACATAATATTTAAAAAAATAGCATTTTTTTTTAGTGTGACAATAATACCTTTGGGTCTGTAAGACAATGTCGGACTGTTAACGGTTCTGGGTTCGGCCCCCACTCAGGGGAATGATTTTATATTACTTTTAAACATTTTAAAAGTGTTATTCCACACTTAGGAAAATTGAAAAAGACATTTAAAGAAAACGTATAAAAATTTGAACGCAGCGGGATTCGAACCCGCGCCTCCTGTATACCGTCCATGCGCTCTCACCACTAAGCTATGCGTTCTACTAGCCGCTGCGTCGAAATTCTCAAATGTCTTCCTTAAACGTCTTATTATATATTATTTCGAATTCTCCGCTCTGGTACCTAAGGCACAGCACATGGCGTTGTGTTCCGCCACTTAACACGCAACGTCTTAATTTCAGATGGAATGAGTAGAACAGAGCATGAAGGTGTAAAAAGAACCAGTAATATAATATATTGTAATGTTATTACTATATCTCACCTACCGAATAATAACTATTATAACTAGGCTTACCATACGTCCCGGTTTGACCGGGATAGCCCCGGTTTGAGATCCCTGTCCCGGCGTCCCGGTCGGTCGGCTTTTTCTTTTTAATAAATAAATAATATATTGACATTTATTAATATGTTTTCGATTCATAATAATTTTGATTGGATTTCAAATATGAAACACAAATTAAGCGAAAAGCAAAATGAAAATGAATCTCTTTCTCTTCTGCGTCCCGGTTTGGCTCTTCGTATTTATGGTAAGCCTAATTATAACCTTTATTGATCTACAAAATCTCAATACAAAAATTTTAATTTATTTCTTTTATAGACTCACATTATTATGAAAATGTGAATTATGTGGGCTATATAAGTAAATTTATAAAATAATTTATGTAAACATTGTTTATATCAGATAACTTTTTTCATCATTTTACGTTTTATTATAAATAAGTAGTACTTTATCGTTAAAGGAAGTCGTCAACATTGTATTGCTTATTACCAATCATCAGAATGCAAGGACTTGCATTCATTTTTAAAAGACAAGTTTAACTCAAGGTGGGCGCAATATAAAAAATAAGTTCTTTCTTTATCTTTTTGGTCGAGTGACAAAACTTAATGCTGCTTTACGTACAAAAAAACTCGGAAACGGTATTTTTTTTCAAGATTTACTGTAGATTTCAAAGGAAATATTTGTCACGAATATTGTATAGATATAATGAAACATAATAAAAAGTATTAGTGTTGAAAATCAATAAACTACTAAATAAATAATAGTAATTACATATACTATATATAGTTGCCAGTCGTGGCCCAGTGGCACAAGCGTGTAACTAAACGACTGGTCGTGGGTTCGATTCCCACTCGAGAAGTGGAAATTATATTAGCGAAGAAAATGGTTCTTCGCTCTGGTGCTGAGGCAAAGCGCGGCGTTAAGTTCCGCCACTTAATACGCAAGCCTCCGAATTCGGCGGAAAGTGGGGAACGGAGTGTCTTAACACTAGGTTTCCTCTGCCTACCCTGCTGTGTGCGGGATACAGCGTGAAGCTAAAAAAAAAGTAACAAAAATAATAATAATAAATAAAAACTACATATACTTGATTACTGATAACTTGATAAGTTAAGGAAGTGTTTTTAACCTTTTCTTGCAAAAATCTTAACAATATTTGCTTCAACTCCATTACAAAACACAGAACAAAAATAACACACTTCTTCCATCTTCTCTATTTTACTATCTTTCTAATCTATTATGTCTTATCTATCTATTTTCTCTAAATGTGGATGTAAAATAGAGATGATGAAATAACTGTGTTATAAAGAAAATATAAGAAATTAAAGTACCGGGACTAGAACCCGCGACGCGGGCGTTTGAAAATTATCTAAGCACATTGATTACTGAGCCGTATACACGTTTGTATAGAATATAAATATGCTACATGGAAATTCTTATGCGCTTGCCATAACTTATTCTTGTAAGCATTCTGAAGTCTGTGAATAACACTTTTAAAAAAATCATGATATGGTTAAAAGGTGACATAAAGTATACATAAAAAATCAAAAAAAATAAAAAAAAAGACAAATAAAACACAACTTTTAATACAAAAATACAAAAAAAATCCTTTCACTTGACTCAAAAATCATTATTTCTTATATTTATAGAATCCCTCTCCAGTCTTGATACCAAGCTTGCCCTCCTCCACCATTTTGTCCAACAAGGCCACGGGCCTGAACACCGGGTCCTTCGTCTTCTCGTACATAACTTGCAAGGCGTATTTATTAGTATCCAGACCGGTATAATCCGCTAGTTCGAAGGGGCCCATTGGGTAGCCTGCGCCTAACTTCATGCCTATATCGATATCTTCTTTTGTTGCGTCCCCTATAATGTTAATATTTAATAAAAAAATGGTTTGGTCAATAATAAGTACAATAACCTGATTAAAATGATGTTAGTATAAAAATGAAGTGTGCTTTTAAGACATTAATAAAATACGTATAAATACACATAAAACAATATTCTTAGAAATATATAAGAAGTGAAGTTGTGGCCTGTCGTGGCCCAGTGGCACAAGCGTGTAACTGCAAACGACTGGTTGTGGGTTCGATTCCCACTCGAGGAGTGGAAATTATATTTCCATTTTCTTCGCTCCGGTGCCGAGGTTAAGCGCAGCGTTAAGTTCCGCCTCCGAATTCGGCGGAAAGTGGGGAACGGAGCGTCTTAACATTAGGTTCCCTCTGCCTACCCTGCTGTATGCGGGATACAAAGTAAGGCTGTAAAAAAAATTAAAAAAATAAATATATAAGAAGTTAAGAACAACAAAAAAGTACATATTGAAAAAGTTCCAGATATCTTGGATGGCGATATTTGTCCGAATTCCGATACTAATCAAAAACCTTTCTAATACCAAATGTCAACATTTTCAGTTTTATAATTCAGAATTTCAATAAGCTAGTCATTTTTAATATTATTTTTTATTTAGGTTCACGACTCTACCTCGCATATAGAACGGTTAGACTGAGTGGATCTAGTGTCGAGACACTCCGCCCTTTACTTTCCGCCAAAACCTCGGCCACTTGCAATTTGTATTGTGCACCAGAGCGGAGAAATAAATATAAATAAAGTATAAAACATTGGCTTTTTATACTTCGGAGATATTTAGATGTATTTTTTTTTATTTTATTTTTTTTTTTAGCTTCACGCTGTATCCCGCACACAGCAGGATAGGCAGAGGGAATCTAGTGTTAAGACACTCCGTTCCCCACTTAGATGTATGTATGTTACAATTATATTTAAATGGCCTACGCCCATAATGTTGGCGTGAGCTCAGATAAAAACATAGTTGCAAGAAAATAAATAATAACAGTACAATTAAAATAAGCAAAACTCCTGAATACGGAGTCGCGAGTACCCATCACCATTACACTTATATAGTCAGATCGAGTGATGTTTTAGATTTACCACTGGAGAAATTTAAAATCATTGTAAAAAATACATTAATACGTAAGGCTTATTACTCTGTAGAAGAGTATTTTAAGGATAAAAATGTGTGGAATTAATCTGATTAGAGTCCAATGCCGGTTAGCTACCATTGTATCAAATAATAAAATTGTAAATTTATATTTGAAAGCAACTGTCGAGTTTCTGTCCGGCACTTCTCAGCAGAACTGCCTTCCGAGTCGGTGGTAGCTTATGTATATTCGACGATTCAAAAGTGCTTACAAAAGTCTATTTGAATAAAGATATTTTGAGTTTGAATTTGATCCCATGTCCACAACTATTACGAAAGAAAAAAAATCCTTTCATGTATTACGAGACTGTCACCAAAAGCATATAAACATAAAGCCAATATAAATAAAAGCATATAAAAGTACTTACATATAAAAAAAATTAAAAACCAAAATTTTGTTAAAGCTTCTCTTCAATCCAAACCAAACACATCATATAAAAAAATATATGTCTGAGAAATTCCATACCAGGTGCATAGGAATTATAATAATATAAAGTACCGATAACCGTATTTATACACATATATTGAGGTCAATTAGATATAATACAAAAACTTTGCAGAACAAGATCTCAGTTAATTGTTAGACTTTTCATATTAGAAACAATATTTATTATTGTTACATTAGGAATTGTGTGAAACAAAATATTCATATTTAATTTAAAAATCAATTAATGATGATGATGATGAATGATGCCTTGTCTAGTAACATAAAACTCCGCCACAATCCGTATATAAATAGGTACATGTAAACTTAAATACACATATATATCAAAAATAATTAACCATTATTAGAAAACGTATAAAAAATTATAAAAATTAGAATAAAGCGGGATTCAAACTAGTGCCTCTAGGAAACTATCTAAGACTCTGTCCACTAAACCATGCTTTCTACATCCGGCTACGTCGAAATCTTATACACTTCTTAACTTATTCTTTATTGGTAGGCGATTTGCATCAAATCTGCGTTCAAATTTCTATACGTTTTGTAATAAAAATTTTCATATTCTATGTGTATCACTTTAAAACTGTTTAAAAAAAGCAACCGTTAATTACCCTATTAGCATTTCTCACCACCTACCCTAAAACCCAATGAGAGAAATCCCTCAAAAATATCTAAAAAACCACACATACCTCTTTCATACATTCTCAAAGCCTCAGCACTATAAGGTCCCAATAATCTGTTAACAACGAATCCCGGCGTGTCCTTGCAGGTGATGCAAGTCTTGCCGACGGCCTTGCCCCACTGCATCATGGCGAGGTAGGTCTGCTCGGAGACCTGTTCCGCGCGGACCACCTCCAGCAGGCGCATCACCGGCACCGGGTTGAAGAAGTGCAGGCCCCCGAACCTGTCACGGTCGACGGAGAGAGTAGAGTGTGGACGCTCTGTTCTGTAGTGACTCACTCCCCCCCCACCCGGTGGACGGGCTAGAGGTCGTGCTTTGTGTGGTCAGAGCGGAGAAATGCAACTGGCAGACACTTTGACTTTACACGACATATATCAAATATCAATATATAGTTTTCGACTAACATAAATGATTTCAATATTATCTATCCCACGAGAAGTTAGGTTCCACTATCGGTTAGGAACACAGTTCTGATGAGAAGAACCGGTAATAAGTTAACTATTAAAACTGTAACTATATTCTCTTAGGGAACCATTCATGTCTTATTCTTAAGCTATGATATTTTAAAAAAAGGTTTTCCGACCCGAATACGTAGTTTTTTAAAACTATAATGTGGTAAACAAGCTGGCTGAACACTCTAGGAATTAGGGGAAAAATCGATTGTCAATTTGATTGACAATATTCGATTGTATTCAACACAAAATATTTAAGATCTCGAGCATAATTAAACCGGAACAATAACAATGTTTTTTCATTGGCAAGAAGTTTTTTCAGGGAAGCGAAAATCAGAAGTAATGCAAGTCTATTAATAACAATTAAAATATTTTTTGGGCCAATTATCGATTAACTTTGTTTGGATTATTAATTAATCGACTACATAAATAATCGAATAGATATATCACTACTAAAAAATATATCTCAATTCCACGCTTTATCTTGCCAGAAAGGCGAAACGAAAATATTTTAAATCTAATAATTCCCGCAAGTGGGGATCGAACCCAGCACCATCGCGTTTCACATTGCTACCCGATGGCTTGTAAGCTCATAGATATAACAATAAGCCTAAATTTCTCACCTGTCTTTCCTTTTAATTCCGGCGCCAATCTCGTTGATTGAAATAGAAGAAGTATTTGAAGCTAGAATTGTGTGTTCAGGGCATAACTAAAAATAAAAAAAAAACAATTGACATTATTAGAGCTCATTGGCAGAATTGACGATGGTTTTGGGTTTAATATTCACTAAGCGTAGAATCATTGTATTTAAAATCATTCATCAACATCATTATATTTGAAATTCGATTTCTCCGCCTAAGTTAAACAAACAGCGATTAGTTCCGCAAGACACACGCAATGTTATGAAATTGGACGGAAAGTGGAGAAAGGATCGTCTTAACAAGAGGTTTTACATTGAAAAAGACATTTAAAAAACGTATAAAAATTTAACTGCTAACAACAAAAATAAGTTGTAATAAAACGTATAAGAATTTCGGCGCAGCGGATAGTAGAACGCATGGCTCAGTGGTGAGAGCGCCTGATAGGTTTTCAAGAGGCGCGGGCGCGGAAATTTTTATACGTTTTCTAAATGTCTTTTTCAATTTTCCTAAGTGTGGAATAACACTTTAAAAATGTTAAAAGGTTTTATATTGTCTTCATATAAATCTTACTACATATATGTTAAAGCAAAATAAAAGTATAAAACAAATTTCTATAAATTACCTACATAGTATCAAGTCAGAGAGACGTCTCTATTTAAAGCCATTAACGCTTGATTGCTACACATTACTTCCCGTTGCCTTAGCTTTGCTTAGCAACAAGTACATTATACAAAAGTACGTATAATAAATATATAAATAGATATAGCTATTTACATATGTCACACACGATAGTGTAATATTTATTTCATTAATTTAATCAATTCATTATAAGTTTAAAAAAATAATCTTAAGGCTTTTTGCGTTTTTTCTTAAAATAAACTTTAACTACAGCAAATTTTATACTCTTCCGTCGAAAAACAGTTTAAAATTTTTACTTTTCCGCATAACATCATAATGATGAGTTCAGTTCTTTAATTATTGCGTTTCGATCGTGCAACGTCACTTCGACAGACAAAACAGGAAATAAGAAAAGAAAATAGTGACAAGATTCTCCGTTATCCAGTTGGCATAAAGTGTCACTGTAAAGCGACTGGTTGTGGGTTCCATTCTCACACGGCGAGTGGAAATATTTCCATTTTCTTCGTTCTAGTGTCGAGGCAAATCGCCACGCTAAGTTTCGCTACTTAACAAGCAATGCCTCCGAATTCGGTGGTGCGTGTGGAACGGAGTGTCTTAACACTAGGTTCCCTCTGCCTACCCTGCCGTGTGTGGGGTAAAGCGTGAACAGTATATAAAAAAATCATTCTTCCTAGATAGGTTCGAACCCATAACCATTTGCGTTTACAGTCAACACAGTCCCACTGCGCCACAACGTCTTCAATATTAAATTAAACGTTTAAACATACAACTACTTAAAGTGAATATAATTCTCATTAAAATTGAATAAATTAACTTTATAATAGCTGCTTACTTAAAAAAAAATGTAAATCAAATGGAACATGTTTTACACTGATAATTTAAGTGAAACCTTTTTTATAAAACAATATTTTTTGAGATCATAATAATGCAGTCTAAAAGCGTCAGTAATTGGCTGTAAATACAATTGGTTATGGGTTTGATTCCCACTTAGGGAAATGATTATAATTTTTTTTTTATTTCTCCACACTGATATGACAAAATGTAGCGTTGATTTCCTCCACTTACACATGTGTCTCAAATTCACGAAATTTTAAATGTTTAATTATTTTAATGTATGCGAATAACACTTTAAACATGTTAAAGAATGGCCAGTCGTTGCCCAGTGGCACAAGCGTGTGACTGTAAATGACTGGTTGTGGGTTCGATTCCCACTCGAGGAGTGGAAACATTTAATATTTCTATTTTGTTCGCTCTCGTGTCGAGGTAAAGCGCGGCGTTAAGTTAACACGCAATGCCTCCGAACTATGAGCCTATGTTGCTTGACAATAAATTATTTTTATTTTTATTTTTTTTTATAATGGCTTCAAATAATTGTAAATAAATTTAATAAACACATTCTTACCTCGTCAAGTTTATTGAACAGTGCTTGTTTTACATCCAACTTTTCCACAATAGCTTCCACTACTAAATCAACATTAACTCCATCTTCAATTTTTGTAGATACTTTTATTCTGTTTAAGGAATCTTTAACAAAACTTTCAATTTTTGCGTTATCATCTTTGTACAGCTTTTTACCAACTCTGGTTAGGTTATTTTGTATAGACTTTTGTGCTTTTTCAAGTAATTCTGGTTTTAAGTCCACAATGGTCACATCTTGACCCGCCTGAGCTGCAATCTTGAAATAGACTTATTTATAAGCATTTATAATATTGTTTTTATTAACAACATATATCCATAAGAAGTAGTATATTTTTATTGATAAGTTAAATTGAAGAAAAGAAAATATGATTTTTATAACAGTAATCATGGTTTATATTATATATAAGGTAATTAAATTACTAAATACCTTGGTAGTAGGTAATTTGGAAAAAAAAGGAAATTTGCACAGAAATGTATTTAAGTAACACAAAACTAAATTTACCATCAGTGTTCATTTTGGATTTATCAACTTATACACATCTGATACATAATACAGCTATTCCATTATATATATCATTATATTATATTTTAAGCACATAAAGATACTTATAAAAGAAAACATTATAATTCCATCTTATCTATACAAGTTCTACAGACATGGTTGTGTCCTTTTTTGGACACACTTTCACTAAATTGACTTTCAAGTAAGGAAGTTTCACTTTACAAAAGCAAAAAATATACTAATTACTCTGCCATTAACAACTTAAGTTACATTAAAATCAACAGGCATTTAGTTCTTTTTAAGGAGTGCAAAGAAGGCATAAGTTTCATTTCTGTTATGTATATATTTTTACATATATACTATACATGTATTTATATATGAACTTTAAATTGTTACATAATTTTTTATCTTCTTCCAGTTGAAAACAACTTAATAAAAAAGACACTCATTATCTAATCAGTAGGGGGTAATCTGTAATAATATAATAGGTATAAAAGGCCTACAAATTTATTTATCAAAAATAAATATGATAATAAAATTATGATAAAAATTTAACATAGAATAAAAATTCCAATATCGGTCAAAAAATTGTATATACAGTAAGACAAGAAAAATATCAGTATATTTATAGAATGTAAGAGAAATGAACTTTAATCTTAATATGAACAAGAATAAGTAAACAATATTAAATTATATTATCACTAAAAATATAATTAAATACAACTTACTTGTGCAATACCAGATCCCATTAATCCTCCACCGACAACAGTTACCGATTTTATTGCATTTAAAGTTGCAGAACTTGAAAAATTTCTTGTTAAACCAATCAATTTATTCATTTTGATTTTTAAATGTATGGTCCGATTACGGGAAAACGCTGAATAAGTATGATCGAAGTCCGGTCCGCATACAGTTATTAACAACGCGTAAACAACAATGATGTGGCGGTACGGTTCAAATAAAATAAATTGCCGGTATAGTTCATATATCACTTACCCATAATGTTTAAATTTGATGTAATTCCGCAATGTATATCACACACGTTATCACTGTTGAGATAAACTAGGCGTAGATCTAGATAACTGATAACACAAATATTTCACTGTTAAATAAATTATTATATTATATAAATACATAAAAATAACAAGATAAATATTTACACTAAGAAACGTCAAAGTGACATAAGCAACATGTGTCAGCCGCTTATAATAGTTCAAATTATTTTTATTGCGACTCTGTGGTAACAACCACAGACGTGTAATAAAAAAGTAAAGTGCTACTACATATAAAGCCTACGTGTACATGAAACATAGCTTACTAATTTATTATCAAATTAGTAAGCGTACGAGGTATTTATTTTCATTATAAAAAAATTAACTGTGCACAATGCAGCGCTGCTACCGACGCGCTACTACGTTGCAGCGCTGTTACGTTACAATACGGAAACGAAACGTGGGTATTTCAGAAGAAGAATGAAAAAAACATGAATAGAGAGTCGATTTCTTCAGATGTGCAGAGTCAGCTTTGCTGATCGAATTGGCAATAAAGTGTTACACAGAATAACAGGTGCTAGCGAGAATGTTATTGTAAGAATGAAGAAGCGCATGCTGAGGTCATGTCGACAGGATGATTGATGAAATAATAGTAAAAGAGATGTATAAAGCAAAGGTAAATGGTAAGAGAGGTAGGGAGAGACCTCGGTTGTCCTTCGAGAAAACAGTATCGATAATGCTAGAGGAAGGTCACATAAAACAAAAGTGACCCCACGCATGCGAGGAGGGAGTGTATGAAGAGGTTGATGACAGTGGGCGAGGCGAAAGGAGCATGCAGGGACCGTAGCGTTTGGCGCTCCGTTCGCATTACCCCGCCGGAATAAAGCGTGAAGTTTACGATGTGTGAATTTATATAACAATATATGATACGGCATTCTTACTTCATTTTATAAATGAATATTTGTTAAAGAACATATAATATTTTGAACTAATAACAGAATTACCAGCATGTCAAAATGGACCAAAACCCCAAAAACAATTTCTTTTAAACTGATGATTTGTTGATGTACAATTAGGGGCGGCTATGGCTCGTGTAGCACCCGTATGCAATGAAACCCTGGCGCAGACTAGACACCCCAAGCTAAGCCAAGCTGAGAGCAAATACTTTCAGCTTGGCTTCTAAAAAAATTTTTCTTTTTATTTAAAAAGTAAGATATTTTTAGAAGCCAAGCTGAAAGCATTTGCTCTCAGCTTCTATATTATCTAATAGATAACATATATGTAGGATATTGTAGCGTTATCGTAACTCTTGTCCAAAAGAACATGGGGACACGATTGGCATATTTTTAGAATAAATTTTTTAGGGGATCACCAAGCCTTAGGGAGTAAGCGATTACTTAGCTCCGTAAGACGTAAAAAAGGCGGTCGGCAAACGTAAGGAAGTTTTTATATAACACATTACTAATACATTGACTTGAGAAATAACAAATTTAATAGATTATTGCTTTAATAGCAAAATTTAATGGGCACACAGCAGTTTACACAGCTGGCTTGGGAGTCTACATAACATGTCAAAGTCTTCAGTCGAGCACGTACTCGTAACCCTTAGGAGACAAATTCCTCACATTAAATAAAAATGGGGGAAAGACTCATTAATTTACATTAATTTAAAAACAAATATAAAAATTAACAACTATTATATATGTGTATACCTGACTTTATACAAGTGTTGTCTAACCGATGACGTTTCTCAGCCGCCTAGGTAAATGAACTTTGGAATCGCATATAACAAGTTTATCAGTTATTCTACAATTATCATATAAGTTACTACAGTATTTTACTGTAGAATAATAAATATATATAGAATAATTTTTATATTTTACACATAGAAATGAATCAATTTGGAGTTTTAGCGCGAAACTTTTCCAGTTCTGCCGCAGTACAAAGTGCAATTAAAAATGTAACTGTTATTGGTGGTGGTTTGATGGGATCTGGGATTGCTCAGGTAATAAAAATTAAAAATAATATAATTAATCTACCTAACCTCATATATAAAATATGAATAGTATTAGCGAAAAAAAATATATATTATATTATTTGATCGTTCTCGACTTTCCGGCTTTTAATTAAAACTAGGTGATATAACCAATTATTACGTAGGTTTTTTAGTTAGATATATATTTCCTATGATTTACTTACTGTTCTTAATCCATATTGCTCTTTAACCCACTATTGTGATATTTTTCACACAGTGAAAGTTAAGAACATATTAAAAACTACAAATTTAATTGAATGTTAAAACACACATTAAAACCTCTTTAAATAATTACTTTTTTAATTTAAATTTATCTTTTTTTTTCGATAAATTAAGATATCTCTAAATTTCTTACAGGTAGCAGCCCAAGCTGGTCAAAATGTGACATTAGTAGATGTAAGTTCAGATGCATTGGCTAAAGCTCAGAAGTCTATTAGCAATAACCTGGGGAGAGTCGCCAAGAAATTATACAAAGACAATCCTCAAGAAGGAGAGAAATTTGTAGCAGGTGCCATAGCCAGGATTAAAACTGACACTGACCCTGTGAACGGTAGCAAAAATGCTGACTTGATTGTTGAAGCCATTGTTGAAAATATTAATGTGAAACATGAACTTTTTAAGAAACTTGATGCGGTAAGTTAAAATGAAGTACTAGTAATTTCTTAGTGGAACAGATTTCTAAATTGAAATACTTTTAATTTAAATGGGCTATTAAAAATACATTTGAAGCGTCAATATAATATAGCAGCGTTGTCGGTCTTATATCAAGCTACTACTGGCTCGGAAGACATTTCTGTTGAGAAGAGCCTTAGAGAAACTGAATTTCTCAAAGTTATTCTTTTAAAATAGATTTTCACAATAAATTCATAGTTATCATTGTCCTTACGAGTGAGCATTAACTATATTTACTTCCTCACATTGTCTATCGATAAATAAAAATAGCTTTTTATTTAACAGAACAATACAAATATTTTTATTACAACTAATTCTCAAGTTTTATAATTATACTATTTGAATAGATAATATTTTTTGAAATCTTGATAAACTTTAACTTTGAAATTTAGTGTGAATATATAAGAGGCATTAAGATGCACACTTTTAATGGACTATGCTTGTAACTGTTATTTTATTTCCACTCAGTGGGTTTCATTTAAAAATATACAATAATTACAGATGTATATAAAAAGTTAATAATTTGATATTCTGATGTCACGGTCCATAGTATGAAAATTTTATATTGTTATTATGCAAAACTTTAAAGCAAGTATGTATAATACATTACAAAAAAGTGGATTCTAATAAAGTTGTAAGATTTTATTATATTGAAATAGATTATAAAGACAATAATAAAAAATAAATAATTTATAATATCAAAAAAAATAATAATTCTCTCTTTTATCCTGCGGGAAATGGGAAAAGGAGTGTCTTAATACTAAGTCCCATATGCCTACCCTATTGTGTACGCTTTTATCCTGCGGTAGTCAGAGGAAACCAAGTGTCATGATTCTATTTTCCACTTTCCACCTGAATTCGAGACATTGTGTATTGAGTGGTGAAACATAACACCGCACTTTGTCATGTTCACTGCAGTGGGGAAATGAAAATATACAAATTATTGATAGTTTCTTTTTTTAGCTTCACGCTGTATCCCGAACACAGCAGGGTAGGCAGAGGGAACCTAGTGTTAAGACACTCTTTTCCCCACTTTACGGCGAATTTGGCGTTGCATTGCGTGTTAAACGGCGGAACTTAACGCCGCGCTTTGCTTCGACACCAGAGCGACGAAAATGGAAAAAATAAATATTTCCACTCCTCGAGTGGGAATCGAACCCACAACCAGTCGCTTTACAGTCACACTTTGTGCCCTCAAGCCACGACTGGTCCCATTGATATATCCACCGTGGGAATCGTACCCACAACCGATTTTGATTACAGTTAGATGCTGTCTCGCTATGCCACAATGACCTCACTGATTTTTGATAAAAGAATTCTATAATAAATAATTAATATTTAAGAATATTTCTATTATATGTTGCTATTATAACACAACCTTTGCTCTTAAGTTTTATTTTTCTTATAGTAATTAATTTGAAGGCTATGTACAGTAATTATATTTTTGCGCTACCATGATATATTCATGGTTTTGTATTAAAATTTATTCATGGTAGCGCAGTTTGAAAGATACGCGATAATTGATGGATTCGAATCATATTTGGAAAAAAGGTTATATTTAAAATAAAATTATTCTTCGATCTACTAATAAGACACAAAATTTTAATCACTACCTTCTTGTTAGACCACCCTTCCAACATGCTAGTGTATTACTATTATATAATAATATAGTTTTGGGCTAGCCAAAGTTCAAAAGACAGTTTTACTCTAAATCTTTTATTATGTCATCAATTACAATACAATTCGTTATTTCACAGTTAAAGAATCTTCAGAATTCTGATAATATGTTTACTTCCTGCGATCTACCCAAAGAATGTCCTCACGTTCGATTTTGACATTCTATATGTCAAAGATCGAAATCGGATAGACTTGTGTTTAAAACAATTAATCGTGAAAATTCAAAATAATATGCTAAAACTTAATCACATATTCTTTAGTGAATATTTGTAATTAAATTATTCTGATAAATTAAGTATAATTATATAATGTAAAAATTAATAAACCTAACAATAGTATATTATGTCACAGGCAGCTCCAGAACACACAATATTTGCATCGAATACATCATCTCTTTCCATCAATGAGATTGCCTCTGTAGTGAAGCGAAAGGACAAGTAAGTATTGACCGGTTATATCTATGCTTTCCTTCCTTTCACTCCAGCTCCCTCAACCAGCCAATGAGAGTTGACGAGTGGAGACAGAGATGGAGTATTCCGAGTGTACTCACTCGCTAAAATAAATTCAAGAAAAAAATTACAAACAGAAAAAGGAAAAAAAGGTGGAAAGTACACGGACCTCGAGTCTGTGGCGTCTAAAAAAACAAAGAATAAAAAAAAGAAAAGAAAACAGCGATGGAGTCACTGAGACACTACACACCATGCGTAATAGTGACTAGTTTGACCGCGAGTGTCTCATTCCATTCCTCATCATTTCCCCGACTGGAAATCGAACCCACAACCAGTTTTTTGCGTTTAAAGAGTCAGACGTTGTTCCACTGTACCACCACGAATTCTTTTATATATACAAGGTCAATTATTATCATATATTAGCATTCATTACACTTTGCATAATTTTCGCGAGCAATTGCTTATTATTTGGTCATATTTTATTTTTTTAAATATGGGCTTATTCTATCTAATCCCAAAAGGAGTTTTTAATTTACATGCTGTATATGTATGTTTCATTAAAATATTATATTTTTTCATTGGTTGAAAAAAATATCATATAGACATACAGTGGTGTAGTTATAAGGTGCGGGTTCGAATCCTGCTGCAAGATAAATTTTAATATGGTTTTTCTTTTTTTTTTAAACATTTTTAAAGTGTTATTCCACACTTAGGAAAATTGGAAAAGACATTTAAAGAAAACGAATAAAAATTTGAACGCAGCGGGATTCGAACCCGCGCCTCTTGAATACCGTTCAGGCGCTCTGAAGATGGTGGAACCTAACTTCTCGTGGGATATATAATATTGAAATCATTTATGTTAGTCAAAAACGATATATTGATATTTGCTATATGTCGTGTAAAGTCAAAGTGTCTGCCAAGTGACACAAAGCACGGCCTCTAGCCCGTCCACCGGGTGGGTGGGGAGTGAGTCACTACAGAACAGAGCGTCCACACTCTACTCTCTCCGTCGACCGTGACAGGTTCGGGGGCCTGCACTTCTTCAACCCGGTGCCGGTGATGCGCCTGCTGGAGGTGGTCCGCGCGGAGCACGTCTCCGAGCAGACCTACCTCGCCATGATGCAGTGGGGCAAGGCCGTCGGCAAGACTTGCATCACCTGCAAGGACACGCCGGGATTCGTTGTTAACAGATTGTTGGTGCCGTATGTCATTGAAGCTATACGGTTGTTTGAGAGAGGTGGGTAGTTGTTGTTTTAGCTTACCTACCCGAGGTTGTAATTTTTTTTTCCGATAATTTAAAATTCGTGGCCAGTCGTGGCGCAGTGGCACAAGCGTGTGACTGTAAACGACTGGTTGTGGGTTCAATTCCCATTCGAGGAGTGGAAATTATATTTCCATTTTCTTCGCGCTGGTATCGAGGTAAAGCGCGGCGTTAAGTTCCGCCACTTAACACGCAATGCCTCCGAATTTGGCGGAAAGTGGAGAACGGAGTGTCTTAACACTAGGCTCCCTCTGCCTACCCTGCTGTGTGCGAGATACAACGTGAAGCTCAAAAAATAATATATTAAAAATTACTATTTTTATAAGCTTGTCGTATGTTATATTGTGTTAGCTTCCCTAATATATATCTATTAAACAATCAATGTAAGAAAATGTTGCAAACATATTTAAAGTCAGTCTTGTCCGAATTATTTGTTGTTTGCATACATGTCCATATCCTATAATAAATAGCAAAATAGTCTAAGAAAATATAGTGTCAAAACACTTTGCTTTCTAATTTCAATGACATGCTTTGTTATTATTAATATTGTACAAATGATAATGATTAAATTATAATCATTCCTCTGTATGGAATTCGAACCCACACCCATTGCGTTTACAGTCGGATGCTATTCCACTGTGATACAAGAGCTTTAATTTTTTGCATAAATTTACTTATTTTCTTTCCCTTATATTTCAGGTGATGCATCAGCCAAAGATATAGATATAGCAATGAAGTTAGGAGCAGGTTATCCAATGGGTCCTCTTGAACTAGCTGACTATGTTGGTTTGGATACAAACAAGTTCATCTTAGACGGTTGGCATAAGAAGTTCCCAGAAAACCCCCTGTTCAAGCCCGTCCCGCTGTTAGATAAACTGGTGAATGAAGGCAAGCTCGGAGTCAAGTCTGGAGAAGGTTTCTATAAATATGATAAGAAATAAGTAATATATTTATAAATTATTATGAAAATCAATATTTTTATATACATATACATAATGCTTCTATTTTAATAAAGGAAGTTTTTAATTAAATTTGACTTTTTCTTTATTTTCTAACCTGAGATACACTTTTTTATGTGACCTAAATACTTACCCATTTATCAACAGTTATTACAATTTTAAATCCATCATGTAACATATGTAAATAGTGAACTCCTTGCAAGTGGATTTACATCAACTAGTTCATAATAATAAAAAAAAAAAATAAATAGCTTCACGCTATATCCCGCACACAGCAGGGTAGGCAGAGGGAACCTAGTGTTAAGACACTCCGTTCCCCACGCACCGCCGAATTCGGAGGCTTACGCGTGTTACGTGGCGGAACTTAACGCCGCGCTTTACCTCGACACCAGAGCGAAGAAAATGGAAATATAATTTCCACCCCTCGAGTGGGAATCGAACCCACAACCAGTCGTTTACAGTCACACGCTTGTGCCACTGGGTCACGACTGGGCACAAATTCATAATAATACATTTTTATTAATTAATTTCTTGATAACACTATAAATATAGCGACAAAATATAAAATGTTCACAATTTTAGCCACAAATTATTATTTTTTTTTTTTTTTTTTTTTTTAGCTTCACGCTGTATCCCGCACACAGCAGGGTAGGCAGAGGGAACCTAGTGTTAAGACACTCCGTTCCCCACTTTCCGCCGAATTCGGAGGCTTGCGTGTTAAGTAAAATTAATTTCTTGATAACACTATAAATATAGCGACAAAATATAAAATGTTCACAATTTTAGCCACAAATTATTATTTATTTATTCTATTTTGTAAACCACAATTACACTTAACAATTCAACAAAAGAAAGGAGAAATAAAGCACAAAGGCGGTCTTATCGCTAAGCAGCGATTTCTTTCAGACAACCTTAAGGTTAGGAGACATGGTAATTTAACGTGGTATTTAGACTTACTTAAAATTTTTTATTCTTCTAATCAACATTTGTGGCCAGTCGTGGCCCAGTGGCACCAAGCGTGTGACTGTAAACGACTGGTTGTGGGTTCGATTCCCACTCGAGGAGTGGAAATATTTATTATTTCCATTTTTCTTTGCTCTGGTGCCGAGGTAAAGCGCGGCGTAAAGTTCCGCCACTTAACACGCAATACCTCCGAATTCGGCGGTACGGGGGGAACGGAATGTCTTAAAACTAGGTTCCCTCTGCCTACCCTGCTGTGTGCGGGATACAGCGTGAAGTTAAAAAAACATTTTTTATTCCAACTAAAAAAAAAGACCAAATGACAATATAAAACAATATTTATTACACTTAAAACATAAAACTACTTAACACTACATATCATAGTCGTCGTCTTCGCGTTTCCTCTTCTGAGACACTTCATCGACCTCCATTTTAACCGGCCCCTGAGCTGACGGTCCTGCTGTGACTCGCACCGCTGGTTTTGCCACCACCTGAGAAATTATTATATTTGCAATGAATAGTATTTAAAGTGAAAGTCAAAGTCAAATAATTAATTTTATTCAAAATAAGAAGTTACAAGCTTCATTTTTTGAACGTCAAATAGTTTACCACCGGTTCACTAAATTTAATGCCTCAGACCTGAGAAGAACCGGCGCAAGAAACTCAGCGGGACCTCTTTTTTTTAAAGTGATTGTTATATACAGATTTATTGCAGACAGTGACACTTTTGAAATAGCAAATTTAGGTAGTGTATTTATATAACATACTAGCCAGCCCGCTCGTGAACTACATAACTGTTTCGTTATATTGCAACCCTCGGGAGTGAATTTTCGATAAATAAAGTCTAAAGCCTTTGAATGTCAACTATATTTATGCCAAAACTTATTAGATCGGATAAGCGGTTTAGATTTTTCATATAAACTTTTATCCCCTACCCTTTAGAGGTCGATTTATGAAAATATAAGTAGCCTATGTTTTACCCTGGATTTTTTACTACTTTCATTCTAAATTTCATCCAAATCGGACCGGTAGATTAGCCGTGAAAGCGTGACAGACAAACACACAGACTTTCGCATTTATGATGTAAGTATGAATGCATTGACATTTTAAGAATTATTCTAGATAAAGGAATTTTCTTAAGTGTGTAGATAATACTTAAAGATATCAAAAACATCCTTTTACCAGTTTTAAAGTTTGTATGTAGTATGTGTGTTTTGTAAATTGTCCAAATAATAAATGATATATTTTCCAAAGGCTATTTTTCATCACCTTGAACATTTTGACTTTACTCCTGAATTTTATACAACAATTATACAGATGAGTTGAGTAGCAGACCTCAATGTAGCGTATCTTCGCTGTTTTTAACCAGAACAGAAAATTGAAAATAATTAAATTATTATCATTCCTGGCCCCTGGCCAGTCGTGGCCCAGTGGCACAAGCGTGTGACTGTAAACGACTGGTTGTGGGTTCGATTCCCACTCGACGAGTGGAAATTATATTTCCATTTTCTTCGCTCTGGTGTCGAGGTAAAGCGCGGCATTAAGTTCCGCCACTTAACACGCAAGCCTCCGAATTCGGCGGAAAGTGGGGAACGGAGTGTTTTAACACTAGGTTTCCTCTGCCTACCCTGCTGTATGCGGGATACAGCGTGAAGCTAAAAAAAAGAAAAAAAAATATCATTCCTCCGAGGAAGATTCGAACGACAACCAGTCGTGGTTACAATCGGTTACGGCCGGACGCTTCAGTGTGCCACGATGGTCTCGTAAAGAAACTTATTTTTACATAGTATAATGCAAAGTAGCTTCCCGCGTCTGTTTGCACGAATATATGCTTCAAACTATGCAACGGATTTTGATGCGGTTTCTTTTAATAGATAGAATGATTCAAAAGGAAGGAGTATATGTATAATACATTCATAATGTAGTAGAGAAACACTGATAATTTTAGGGGTTTCTAATGTGATGTCAGCGCGGCGGACCATGCCGATAGCGAAATCCATACTTATATTATAAATGCGAATGTCTGTGTGTTTGTCTGTCACGCTTTCACGGCTAATCTACTGGTCCGATTTGGATGACATTTAGAATGAAAGTAGTAAAAGTGACTGGGTCTAACATAGGCTACTTAGTTTTTCAAAAATCAATTTCTAAAGGGTTGAAATAGGGGATGTAAGTTTGTATGAAAAATCTAAACCGCTTGACCAATTGTAATGAATTTTGGCAAAAATATAGTTGATAATCTAAGCTTAAACATAGGCTACTTTATTTTTTAAAAATGCGCCCCCGAGTGTTGCAACATGACGGAATAGTTCAGGCGGCGAAGACGCGAGTGGGCCGCTAGTACTTGTGTAGTTTACACACGCGAAGCTGTGAGAGGGACACTAGTTTGTTATAAAATTAATTTATATAAATGATACTTTTTAACACTCTTATTTATGCCTTCAGTTCAGTTAAGTAATAACTTATATAATAGTATGGCTTGTATTATCTCCCTAGGTGGGTACCTATATGCATTCTCCTACTCAAAATGCAATATTGCGAAATCATGCAGAAAGTGGAGAATGGAGTGTTTTAATAATAGTTTCTCCCTGACTATCCTGCTATGCAGGTAAAGAATAAACTTGAAAAAAAAGTAATATCTTACATTAAATATTTCTTTAAACATCTAAAAATACTTACTTTACTGCTAGATGTGAATTTCAATACTGGCTTTGGCACCACACTGTGTTTACTTGACACATTAACTATAGCCCCTGGAGGTCTCTTCACCACCACATTCTGTCCCGGCTTTGTACTCATGACCGTTTTGATGGTTGGAGCAGAGGGTACGGCTGGCTTTGCTAACATCTTCTTTGTGGCTTGTTTCAGACGGTAATTGCATGATGATAAGCAGTAACTAAAATAATTGGGTTAATTTTATAGAGATGTATATAATCTCTTAGCATTTTATATTTATATTACTAATTCTATAACTGACATTTATATATGATATAGTTCAGCGACCATAGTATAGTCAGACAGACATTGCCAGATTGAGGTATCATACCCACACAATGCTATATTATATTTAAATTATTTTCATAGACAAAGTAAGGTTGAGTTCTAACACGAACAAGGAAATATAACTGCCTTTAAAATTTCAAGCTGCAGGTAAATTATAGTTTTTTGGTTGATATTTTAGGTTGCAAATTATTAAGATAAAGTATATGTGGACTTATTTATGTTACGGAACAAGGTAATTATTTTTATATTATACTTTTTCAAGCTTGAATTGAATTACTTACTTACTAATATTATTATACTGTTACTATACTTGCTATACATGAAACCTATAAAAATATATGAATAACAATAATGACAACTATATAATCATAATAAGTTAATTAAAAAATAAATTATAAATTTTTACTAAGAAAATTAATAGCCAATAAATATTTTTCAATAATTTTATTTACTTTGTACATAAGCTTGACAACTTACCGATCTGGAGGCAATCTTAAACCACAATGTGGCTTAATTAAAGGCAAAGGATTAACATTTTTGACTCTAGCCAGCTCCAACAGCACCTCTCTAGGTGGAGGACTTGTAAATGATTTATCCAACTGCATTTGCACAGCTAACCTGACATCATCTAAATCAATAGTTTTTTTTTTAGAGTGATTAGCGAATACTCTCGCGTCGTCGAGAACAGATGTAACATATCTGTATGTAAATTCTAGCAATTGATTGACGACTCTAGGTTCATATTCTGTAATACCAACTTCCTTCATAATAGACATCACAACTTGAGCATCCTTTGGAAGGTTTTTCATTTGCGCGCTCACTTTTGCTTTGTCTTTATCAGACATTGTTGTGGCTTTTTAAAACAGTTTCTATTATATATTATTCAGTATTGGTATATATAAAAGTTTTTTGTGCCTACTGTTTATGTTTCGAATTGTTTGTAATAAAATATAAATATTTTTTAGAAGGTACAAGCGTCGTCGCAATTTTAGTCGATATGTCAATGTCACTGTCAAATTATGGCATACGTCATTTGACGAATACAGTTGCTATAAAATTTTTGTCATAAAGATTTTGTAACTAAGTGGTACTATTTATAATTTTAAAATTTATTACAAGAAAAAATATTACTATTTAGTATGTATACTAAAATTTTTGTCCATCACAGATTTACAACATAAACAAATCAAGATGAAAAATATATTCTTACTGTTAATAATAGGTATTATCATGATGTCAGGTAATATGTGGAATTAATTAAAAAAATAAGTAATTACTATTATACATAGTGTTGTCTCTGATAATGTCTTGCTCCATATAATTGTATTGAAGATAATTTGTGAATAGTTGTGAAACCATCGCATACAAACAGATATGTTATAACAATCCCATTGTTGAATTTATCTTTTTTTATTTAACAAACACGTATGTAGACTAAACTCTACAGTACACTCAATTAACAGAACCACACCATGAAAACATACATACAGCAAATAAGTACGCATAATCTTACGCATATAACCATTCAAGTTTAGGTTTATATAGATTTCCAAGTATTTTATAAAATAAAATGTTGGCCTTATTAAATATCTTTTTTATTTAGTAGTCTTTTTACAGTACGTAAAAGGACGTATTTTTACAATAAGTAATTTATTCATTAAATAATAATTAGAGCTTTTTCATGTTTGCTGCTAGTTAGACAGAAACTAACGTCACACAGCTTTCTTAATTTCGCTTTTTCTTAGGTATCAGAGCGACGAAATGAAAATATTATATGTATAAGAATTAAAGCTATACGTTGAAAGTACATCCTGAGTGGAAATTAAACCCACAATCAAACGCTGTATATATTTTGGTTGTTTCATTAATACCTTATAGTGTCTTAACACTAGGTTCCCTCTGCCTACCCTGCTGTGTGCGGGATACAGCGTGAAGCTTAAAAAAAAATGTAAAGAGCAAAAAAAATGAGGGAGTACAACAAATAAATCAAACACACACTGTATAATAACCATTTCGATTTATTCAGTTAAAATATGAAATAACTTACGTGTACAGTAAAAATAAGTTGTTTTTTAGATAGTCGAATAACCGATTACTAGGGGCCGCTCGGCCTCAACGTCGCTACCTTACACCTTGTTTTACCAAGTACTAACATACATCTAGTTTTAATGGTTAGGTTAAATTGATAGCATGAATTCAAATCAACCGACATCTTAGAATTAAAGCCAGCATTTAATATATTACATGTTTTCAATAATAACCATTTATAACTGACTTATAAATTCAACAGTCGATTCGCAACCATATTTCGGTTGTCATGTATCGAAGCAAACCTAACAAGTAAAACTAGATCCTAGCATACGCACTAAAGATTACATTATTGTAATTTGCATTAGGTACATTAACATATGGACAATTTGGACGTACACTTGTGTTACACTAGCGATAAACAGAATATAGCATGTTAGCTTCACTTTCGTTCCATTTAGCTTATTTAATATTTACAATTCTACTTATATTTAGATATTATTTTTTTTTTTTATTGTATATGATCTTTTGTTGATACCAAATATAAATTTGTTCATAATTTGCTATACGCTTTTGGTCGCATGACAGAGAGTTAACAGTTTGCTAAGTGCGATAGTGCATTATATATATTTTTTTAATTTTAGATGACGTAAACGAACCACACACTGCCTTACAAAATCGATAGTTTAGTGAACGAATTAACAATGTTTACATTTATCGATTAATCGATTCTTTTCTAACGATGGTGCTGTATTCGTACTGGTGATAACGACACTACAATTATATAATATTACATAATTTCATTATTTTTTATCTGTCTAATGTCAACTCTAGGTGTCACTAGACCAACAATGGAAGGCTCATTTTCCCGCCAAAACGTCCGTCATTCAACAGAATAAAACGTCAGTGTATGGAACAAAAGTAAAGTAACATTTATAAGGATGCAGATTTTGGTTGGAATATAAAATTAATCTAACTATTGAAACGTCCTTGATATGTCTCGAAAATAATTAGAAATTTTGCGCTCGAGGAGGGAAAAGTGGAAATTATTGCTTTCGTATTCATTATAGTCGATTTCCATACTGTTTAATTGGTTTTGTACACTGAGCGATATTATTTCAGTATAATATTCTTCAAGATGGTTCTTTAGCGCTTTACAAGTTCCAACTGCTTCCATAATAATGAATACACATCCAACAAGTTAACTGTGAAGAGTAGAGAAGACTCAAGTAAGTTAAATTTTACTTCCCTTAATATGGCAGAGTGTACAAAACATTAACATACACATTTCCGCCCAGGTTTTACTCGTATCTATAGCTAATAAATTGTGCTATTTAAAACCAGCCGACGGCACTATCAACATTCTTGTTACACTTACATTATAATTATATCACCTAGTGAGGTTTCAAACAATAACCTACGATATACCTCACATGTTAGGACTTAGGTCAAAAAATGCCACAATTTAAATGTATTTATGTATATATGTGACAATAACAGCTGTATAATCAAATAAAAATGTTCAATTTCCAAATATTTCATTGCATTTCACTCAAAAACTCACTTAATATTATATTTTTAGTTAATTTTACAAATAATTTATTTAAAAATGGCTATTTGTATGCCAGTCAAAACATGTGAGGTGATCTATTACTCTACTTATGTAGAAACTACTCGTACAGTCAATATATCAACAACGCAACTAGGGGCTACTTACTTGATCTATGAACATCACGTAATCCAGACTATTGAGTGGCAAAGACAGGAATCGTGTTGGGGTACTTCTAGAACTGAACCCCCTACCCTTATTATTGGAGACTTTAAAATTCATGACAATATGATCACACTAATGACATATTTAAAATTAATTTTTACCTTCATCGGTAAATAATTAAGTTTTAATTTTATTTATTTATTTTATTATTAAAAAGTCATTTAAATAAGGGTAGGTTGATACCTAAATCTATTACAATAGAACAAGACACGCGCAAATCTCCCAAACAAAGCCGTGGCATTGAACAGTTGTTACATTCAGAATTCAATAGATTGGCAAAAATGGGATCAAAAAATATGAAATAACAAATATAAGCTCAACTAAACCGACTCTGCGAGTTAGTGTGTAACCTAAGTCGGCTGAGTGTGGAAACGCCTTTTCATTTACAAAAATATCCAAACGTATCAAATTCAGTCCGTTTAAGATAAAATCACTTTTAGCAAATCGCAAAAGGCACTCCACTACTTATGCAAATAAAATGTAGGGAATAATAAACGTAGTTAAAACCTAGAAGTATATATTATATAAAGTATGCGCATTTTATCTTGAAAGGTCAGAAGCTAGCTACAGTAGGTGACGCAGAACCGACTTTTAGAGAGTAATTGGTTGCAAGACGCGGAGAGCGGAGAGACCCACGAGAGATAAATACTGGTGACTCCATTACGCAGTAAGTAGTGTCTCAGTCACTCCGCACTCATCAATTCATGGCTCTCATTGGCTGATTCACAGTAACTGCGCGAAATTTCCAAAAGCGTAGCTTTGACTGGTCAAGATAAAATGCACATACTATAACCTTGCTCCAAACCGTAGTTTAAACCAAGGTACATATTTAACTATAGTTAAAACTTAAACTTGACTAAGTTAAAGTCCCCACCAACATATCAATCCTTTTCAACGATTATTATTATCGAGTTACATTCAAATGTACAGTTGAGCCACAAAACAACGTTGAACTGAAACATAACCTAATCTAATTATTATATAGAAACAGGAGGAAACTACAATTAATCGACAAGTTAACAGATTGCCTTCGGACACTCAAAGGAGCTCCAGTCACTTAAGGTACATGACTGTTTATTTCATTTCTAAGCAAATCTAATATATAATAATAATAAAAAAAAAACAATAATTAAAAAAAAAACAAATAACTAATAAACTACACAACTAATAAAATAGTAAACTTAAAAAAAAAAGAAAAAATATTACTAAAATTGTTCACAAATCATTTTTTTTTGTGTAATTCATTAGATTTAACCATTTCTACCTAGTATTGCAACTTCTACCGCTTATACAAATAATTATTAGTTATATTCAATTATATAATAATAATAATTATAATCATAATATAATATTAATAAATATAATTATTTAATAAACAAAACTCATGTACCGTACCGACTGATATATAATATAATATATATTTGTAGGACCTGCGGGTCCATGTGTCCTACACATACAGCATCTTCATCTCACGTCATCTCATCTGGAAAATTAAAAATTAATTTTGTTTTTTTATTTCTTTTAGCTTCATATTGTGGCCAGTCGTGGCTCAGTGGCACAAGCGTGTAACTGTAAACGACTGGTTGTGGGTTCGATTCCCACTTGAGGAGTGGAAATATTTAATATTTCCATTTTCTTCGCTTTGGTGCCGAGCTATAGTGCGGCGGTAAGTTCCGCCACTTAACACGCAATGTCTCCGAATTCGGCGGAAAGTGGGGAACAGAGTGTCTTAACACTAGGTTCCCTCTGCCTACCCTGCTGTGTGCGGGATACAGCGTGAAGCTAAAAAAAAAAAAAAATAATAAAAAAAGTATACTATATAGTGTAGTGTTGTTTTATTTTTAGTGTGTATTGGTGATTATAAAGTGTCGGTCAGCAAGCAGTAATGGTGATTAAGTGTAAATAACTGGTAATTATGTACTGTATAGAGTTGATAATATTATTTATAAGAACTTTATATTTTGTTATGTTTATCCAAATGTCATATAAGATATTTCTTTAATAAGTACATATATCGCTTGTATTTCTCAAAGTCAAAGTCAAATAATTTTATTCAAAGTAAGAAGTTACATGCTTCATTTTTTGAACGTCAAACAATTTACCACCGGTTCACTAAAGTTAATGGCTCAGACCTGAGAAGAACCGGCGCAACAAACTCGGCGGGACGATTTTTTTTATTATTATTTTAAAGTCAAGCATTTACTTACAGATATTATATAATTATATATTGACAATGATACCATTGGAATAGCCTGGAGCGAGCATTTCATTCCCAAGGCGTATTATCGTTCAAAAATTCATTAACCCATTAAAGCATGACGTCCGATAAATCGGACATCAATAAAATTATTTTTTAAGGGGTAATAATTATTTTTTTTATCAAGTTTATCATTTTAATTTAGTAGTTTAATATACATTCTAACGTGACAACATTGGCAAGATGAAGTTTTATAACGCGACTGCGCGTCAGCCGTGAATATGACAAATGTCGGCACGCGGTCAAAAGTTTTCACGGCGAAGGTAAGATTGTCTTGTGTTTTTTATTAGATTTTGTTTAGTATCATGTCTAAAAACCTAATATTTTTATTGCTAAACTATCATACTATTTATTTACAACATAATACGTACACACCCATTGTTATTTTGAATGCTTTGATTGCGAAAATTATACTGTCCGATATATCGGACGCTATGCACAGCGGGTACTGCATGTGGTATTTATTGCATTGTTACAGTTTGCTAGTGCATGAAATATTATTAGCTTTGGAGAGTGAGGAGAATGACAATTTTGGTGAAAATCGAGCGCCCTATCGAACGTGCGAATCAGGTCACCGACGAAGATAATGACAAGTCCGATGACGAGCATAGTGCAAATCTAAATCATTTAGGACGAAGATTGGTGTAAGATGGCTTTACATCTTCGTGTCTGATGAGATACCTAAAAGAGCTTGACTATTACGCTACAGGGACAATGCGGGCTAATCGCACCGAGAACTGCACGTTCAAAGATGTAAAGCAATTCAAGAAGGAGGAGCGGGGTCATTACGATTACCGATTAGGTGATGATGTTTTTGTATGTTGGTGGAATGACAACAACATAGTTACAGTAACTAACTTCCAAAATGTTGAAATGACATCAGCAACCCGCTGGTCTTACGAAAAAAAGCCAAAGTGCTGGTCCCTTAGCCATCACTTATTTCAAATTATAATATGTATACTCCACCTACCGAAGTAAATTTGCTGCAGACTGGTCACACTTTTCTCCACAAGCGCGACCAGTCTGTAGCAAATTTATGTACTCGTATGCATATGAAGAAATGGCGGTGGCCCATATTTGCATATCTAGTAGACGTCTCATTAGTGAACGCCTGGTAAATTGCTCGAATGAAAGGAAATGGCTGCACAAAAGACGCTGGATCAATGTTCGTTTTTAGACACTTTATAGCAAAAAACTTACTTGCTACACATGGGACCCCTCCACATCAAGGTCGCAAGCCAGCCAAACCATTATCTACAACGAGATACGACGGAAAAGACGATTGGCTGGTTGCAATAAATACCGAACGGCGGTGTGCAAACCAATAAGGAGGGAACAGTATATTTGAATGCTGTGATGTAGGTCTTCATCCTAAAGGTCACATGACATACCAGGTCATAAATTATAAATAAGTTTTGTTTCTTTGTTTTTATAATAAAATCATCATAAAATTCGCATTTTGATTTGAACCCATTTTTAACATCAACTTTGTCCGCCATGCATAACGTTCGATTTTTCGGATGTGCCATAAAATCTGAACTATCAAATAAATGCAATATTTTGTGTCAAGTACTCGTTAAGAACACTGGATATGATAAATTAATAATGGAATCATAATGAAAAATGAGTAAATAAACTTTATGCATTAATGGGTTAATTAGGTAATAACCCTTAACACACAAACGTCTCTTCACAATTTTTTTTCTATTATTTTAATTAATATTTTTACTTTTATTAAAAATCATTCCCAACAAGTGACTGTTTAGTGCATTAATATATAGTGATACAGATATATAATATGACCGGTAGGCAGCACTCTTACTTAGAAGTGTACATTATATACAGTAGTTAGCTAGGTTGTGTATATTGTTGACTATATAGTATATACTTTTAAACATTTTTTAAGTGTTATTCCACACTTAGGAAAATTGAAAAAGACATTTAAAGAAAACGTATAAAAATTTGAACGTAGCGGGATTCGAACCCGCGCCTCCTGAATACCGTTCAGGCGCTCTCACCACTGAGCCATGCGTTCTACTACACGCTGCGTCGAAATTCTTATACGCTTTATTACAACTTATTTTTGTTGCTAGCATCTCTGTAGAGATTTTTACAAATTTCTGCTACCCAAAGATTATTCTACGAACAATCTTTTGGCAAGAGAGAATGCTATTTATTAAATACTTTAAAATATTTTTTTAAGTGTTATTCCACATTTAGGAAAATTGAAGAGGACATTCAAAAATACATTTTTTTTTATTATTTTTGTTAGCATCTCTGTAGAGAGATTTTTACAAATTTCTGCTACCCAGAGATTATTCTACGAACAATTTTTATACGTTTTCTTTAAATGTCTATATATACAGGGTTACAGGTTAAGTCGACCTATTCCCGTTAAGAGCGTGTAGTTTACATTGTTTCTGACTGATTTGACTATGAAACATCCTATCCTAAACCTAACTGTTTTCAAGATATTTGAATTTATTTAGTTTTTATAAAATAATCCCGATTTTGTGCTGTCAACTTAGATATTTTGAAATGTGTTAGTATTATTATTATTATTTTTTGATTTTTACGAGTAAAATAAGACGCTTTATTACCTCAATGACAAATATTGTACATAAAAAAGAATAAATAAGTCATTGTAGATGGTTAAAATTTGAAATGAATAATAAAAATTCAGAAAGATTTTTTTTCTTTAAAGGATATCTTAAAAAAAATTACGACGCCTGTTTTGCAGATGTGCCTAAAAATATCTACGTTTTATCAGCTATCCAACGAGGTATAAAAACATAGGGTTTTATCAAATATTTGTAGAAAAAACTAGTTTCATAGGCTAAAGGGGAGCAAAAAAGCCAAATAAAACAATAGGCGAGTTAAACCCATGCATACATGTTGAATATGACATATATCTTGAAAACAGTTAGGTTTAAGATAGGATGTTTCATAGTCAAATCAGTCAGAAACAATGTAAACTACACGCTCTTAACGGGAATAGGTCGACTTAACCTGTAACCCTGTATAGTGTATAATCTTGATTTTACTGCATATGGTGGTGATCGTGGTATGTACCTGCGTGGTAAATGAAGAGACATCAAGTGGTTATTGGTCGGCTGTAGTGTGTATTGTTGAGTATATATAGGTTACGTTAAGTCATTGAGTATGTTGCGTACTCACGACCACAGCGTGGTCAGAGTGGAATGCGCCACGTGGTCTCTGAGTGACTATTGTATAAACTGTAGACAGTGTCATTGTTAGTGGTAATGTCAGTGTTAATGATAGTGTCGGCATGTGTCTACAGTCGCTGGTAATATGTATACAGTGTGGTGTTGGTGGTGGTATGTACCTATATGGTACAGAGTGTATAGTGTGTTGTAGACCAGGTAGTGTGGCGTTGTAGTGGACTGTGTACTATTGGTGAGTATCTAGTGTCTACTGCAGCCCACATAGTGTAGTGTAGTCGTGGCGGTAGTGTGTGGTGGTGATGGTGGTACGTGCCTACGTGGTGAGCGCGGGCTGCGCGTGGTCGCTGGTGGTGTGTAGTGTGTGTGGTGGTGGTGGTGGTACGTGCCTACGTGGTGAGCGCGGGCTGCGCGTGGTCGCTGGTGGTGTGTCGTGTGTGGTGGTGGTGGCACGTGCCTACGTGGTGAGCGCGGGCTGCGCGTGGTCGCTGGCGGTGTGTAGTGTGTGGTGGTGGTGGTACGTGCCTACGTGGTGAGCGCGGGCTGCGCGTGGTCGCTGGTGGTGTGTAGTGTGTGGTGGTGGTGGTGGTACGTGCCTACGTGGTGAGCGCGGGCTGCGCGTGGTCGCTGGTGGTGTGTAGTGTGTGGTGGTGGTGGTACGTGCCTACGTGGTGAGCGCGGGCTGCGCGTGGTCGCTGGCGGTGTGTAGTGTGTGGTGGTGGTGGTACGTGCCT
Source organism: Dryas iulia moderata (assembly GCA_019049465.1). Classification (NCBI taxonomy): domain Eukaryota; kingdom Metazoa; phylum Arthropoda; class Insecta; order Lepidoptera; family Nymphalidae; genus Dryas; species Dryas iulia. Next base: position 1,014,363 of record CM032431.1, read on the forward strand.
ACGTGGTGAGCGCGGGCTGCGCGTGGTCGCTGGTGGTGTGTAGTGTGTGGTGGTGGTGGTACGTGCCTACGTGGTGAGCGCGGGCTGCGCGTGGTCGCTGGCGGTGTGTAGTGTGTAGTGTGTGGTTTTGGTGGTGGTACGTGCCTACGTGGTGAGCGCGGGCTGCGCGTGGTCGCTGGGCGGCGGCGGCGCGGAGGCGGGCGGCGGGGGGTGCGCGTGGGGGTGGTTGTGGGCGGCGGGCGCGTACTCCACCACCTCCTGGTAGATGAGCTGCTTCCACTGGTCGACGGTGTGCTCGCGCTCGTCCACCGAGTGGTCGTACGCGGCGGGCGCGGGCGCGTTCACCTCGCCCTCGTCGTACCTGAGGAAGCAAGTGAAGCCATTTTTTTTTATTAAGGTGATACTGAAACTGCGGGTGAAAAAGCAGCTTCACGCATAGCAGGTTAATCCAGAGGCCCAAGTGTCAAGACATTTCATCCTACAATGTCCCACGAATCGAGACGTTGCAACAGAATATAACGCTGCTCTTTATCTTAGGTACCAGAGAGAAATATCAAAAAACAACGTTGTACAAAGAACAACGAGGTGATTACAAAAGAATAAGACGTAATTACAAAAGTACAATGACGTAATCACAATAGGACAACGACAATAAACAATGAAGTAATTAATAAAGAACAACGACGTAATTACAAAAGAACAACAACGTAATTACAAGAGAAGAACGACGTAACTACAATAGAATAATGACAAAAAGCAATGACGTAATTACAAAAGAACAACGACGTAATTATAAAAACAACAACGACGTTATTTCAATAGAACAACAACATAAATAATGACGTAATTATAAAAGAACAACGACGTAATTACAAAAGAACAACGACGTCATTATAATAAAAAAAGACGTAATTACAAAAGAACAACAACGTAATTACAAGAGAAGAACGACGTAACTACAATAGAATAATGACAAAAAGCAATGACGTAATTACAAAAGAACAACGACGTAATTACCAAAAAAACAACGACGTAATCACAAAAGAACAACAACGTAATAACAAAGGAAGAACGACGTAATTACAATAGAACAACGACAAAAAACAATGACGTAATTACAAAAGAACAACGACGTAATTATAAAAAAAAAGACGACGTTATTTCAATAGAACAACAACATAAATAATGACGTAATTATAAAAGAACAACGACGTAATTACAAAAGAACAACGACGTCATTATAATAAAAAAAGACGTAATCACAAAAGAACAACAATGTAATTACAAAAGAACAACGACGTAACTACAATAGAATAACGACAAAAAGCAATGACGTAATTACAAAAGAACAACGACGTAATTATAAAAACAACAACGACGTATTCACAAAAAAACAACGACGTAATAAGAAAGAAAGAACGACGTAATTACAATAGAACAACGACAAAAAGCAATGACATAATTACAAAAGAACCACGACAAAATTATAAAAACAACAACGACGTTATTTCAATAGAACAACAACATAAATAATGACGTAATTATAAAAGAACAACGACGTAATTACAAAAGAACAACGACATAATTATAATAAAAATAGACGTAATCACAAAAGAACAACAATGTAATTACAAAAGAACAACGACGTAACTACAATAGAATAACGACAAAAAGCAATGACGTAATTACAAAAGAACAACGACGTAATTATAAAAACAACAACGACGTATTCACAAAGAACAACGACGTAATTATAAGAGAAGAACGACGTAATTACAATAGAACAACGACAAAAAGCAATGACGTAATTACAAAAGAACAACGACATAATTATAAAAACAACAACGACGTTATTTCAATAGAACAACAACATAAATAATGACGTAATTATAAAAGAACAACGACCGTAATTACAAAAGAACAACGACATAATTATAATAAAAATAGACGTAATCACAAAAGAACAACAATGTAATTACAAAAGAACAACGACGTAACTACAATAGAATAACGACAAAAAGCAATGACGTAATTACAAAAGAACAACGACGTAATTATAAAAACAACAACGACGTATTCACAAAAGAACAACGACGTAATTATAAGAGAAGAACGACGTTATTTCAATAGAACAACAACAAAAACAACGACATAATTACAAAGAATAACGACCTAATAACAAAAAAGCTAATTAGTTTCATTAGGTCTTTGTATTACTTTTCTCCAGAAGTTATATGTCGGCGCAACGACAGTTTAAATTATTATAATAGTTAGATTAATCGATTTAAAACAACTTTTGATAATAATTTGTAAAATAGTCAGATTTTATCATAAAGCCAATGCAAAAATAATAATAAAAAGTAGTAGGTAGTTTTGACTTGCTATTTGCAGTATAAATACGCCGGCATTTTCTATACTCGGGGGTCTCGCGTCAGTCTTCGGACAGTGCAGACCTCTCTGTGATAATATTACGGTGCCTAAATAATAAACTAGGCTTTCAATAATATTAAGCAGTTTTATTTTTAGTCCTTTCATCGTCCACGATTGTCAAAATCATACGAGTGACGTCAGCTGTAGTGATGTCACTCCTTCATAACATAGCTATGGCCTTTTTCACTCCGACATATACAATATTAGGTATAGTAAATTAGTGAATTTCATCACAATGACAAAATTTCATCAAATGAAAAATACAGTATAATTCACACTTTTAAGACGGCCTCCTTAAGAATAGCTAAACGTCAGTTTTTTTTATTTACGTAACGTGTTTATTTTATTTACGTCCTTGTTCCATTCCATTCGATTAGCGATATCAGTGTATCTCGTTAATTCTCAAATTAAATTTTTTGGGGTACAAAGGAGGCAAACGAGCAGAAGGACCACCTGATGGTAAATGGTTACCTTCGCCCATAGACATCCACAACGCCAGAGGAGTTTTGGATGCCCGGCCTTGAAGGTGAAAGAGGGAAAAGGAGATGGAAGTAAGGATGGGGATGATGAATAGGGAAAGCTGGCTTACATGTCATCGAACCGGAATACATCATCAGATATTTGGTGGTTCGTCTTTGACATGATAGTGGTCGCGAGCCAGTCGGAGAACGAATCTCCTACCACCAAACTACTAGGTTACCCTTTACGGGTGTTACCCTACCTTTTACGGGTGGTTACGCTACCCTGCGGTAGAGGGGAATTGTATTCTTAACCTTTCCCCCTACAGGTAAAAATTTGCACTTGATTTCAAATAAGCTTCAACATCTATAAAACTCGATATTTTTACTTGTTTACATTTTTCTATAAATGTTATCTAAGAATATTTAAATAGTAAACATATATAGAATTATTAAAATTTGAACTTAATGAAAAATAGCTATTATATACATATGTATGGAATAAAACCAATTTTAATTTATATTTCTAAAGATCAATAATTGAGTTTCTCTATGGCTTATCTTAACAGGACCTTCCAAGATCGTAGCAGATTTATTACCCATTCGACGATCCAAAACTACCCTCAAAAATCTATTTAAACTACTTATATTTTGAATTTGACAAAGGGTAGCGTTAAGTTCCGCCACTTAACACGCAATGATTTAGGAGGTAGTGTGTTCGGTGCCTACCCTGCTGTGTGCGGGATACAGCATAAAGCTAAAAAAAAATGTATATCTACAGTCAACTGCCTTTCATTTCATCGACTTACGAAGCAAACAGGCAAACTCAACACATCCATCAGGTCTAAACCATATTGTAGGGTGATATTGATCTTTTTTTTTTATAGAATAAAGGAGGCAAACGAGCAGAAGGCCCACCTGGTGTTAAGTGGTTACCTTCGCCCATATACATCCACAACATTAGAGTTATGGACGCGTTGCCAACCTTGGGGATATAGGTAGTATGTAGAAGGATTACATGCCATCGAACCGGATCACATTATCAGATATTTGGCGGTTCGTCTTTGACATGATAGTGGTCGCGAGCCAGTCGGAGAACGAATCTCCTACCACCAAACTACTAGGTTACCCGCCTTTCACGGGACGCTACCCAGCGGCGGGGGGGAATTGTATTCTTAACCTGTCCCTGTCCCACGGGCAAAATTAAGTCTTATTGAACAGAGAGCCTTCTTCAGATATCGTTTTTCTCTTTCGGTGTGTAGAGAGAAGACCACAATGTGTTTCTTAAGGCTAAATAGACTAACCAGCTGGATGTTAAATTCCAAAACATTTTCCGAAAAATGACCAAGAAACAATAATTGCTTTTTTTATTGTAACTTCACGCCTTTTCCTGTATAGCGACGTAAATAAAAAAAAACCTAGTGTCATGATCGTTTTCCACTTTTCAGCCGAAATCGAGACATACGCAATGTCTGGCAACTAGCAATACTCAACTTGCTTTCTCTTAAACACCGGAACAAAAAAAAAAAAAAAAATTACATACAATCCCCCGACCTAGAATCTAAGCCACTACCATCTCTTACATTCAAACGCCTACCTTCCCCCACCTACTATATAAATACATATACAGGCATTTTTCTCTGCAAATAGAACTACTAAAAATAAAAATATAAGGATGCAGCAACCAGCATCCGGAACAACAGATCTCGTGCCTGATAGGCTTTCAGACGGTTATATTCAAAAGAGTCAGATGGGAAACCATTCTAGCCTCCACTTCCCACCCGGCATCGAGACATTGCTTATTAAGTAATGGAACACAACTCCATGTTATCTCGTATGCACCACACCAGAGCGATGAAAAATTAAAATTCACATATAATCCCCCGAATTAGAATCCTAGTTTTGGAACCTAGAACCTAACTAAACCACAACCATCACATTACATTCAAACACCTACCTTCCCTGACTTATCCATAACATATACAAATTCAAATTCAAAATATCTGTATTCAAATAGACTTTTGTAAGCACTTTTGAATGGTCTAATGTACATAAGCTACCACCGACTATATCAATTATATATTATACCAATATTTTCCCTGCAAAGACCAAAAAAAAGAACTTTTACTTACCAAACGTTAATATAAGGATGCAGCAACGCCTCATCAACCGAGATACGTCTCTCGGGGTCCACAACCAGCATCCGCGACAGCAGATCTCGTGCCTGAGAGGCTTTCAGACGGTTGTGCTCGGAGGAGTCCGACGGGAACAGTATATCCGGGAACAGTCTCTCGAAGCTGTACCCGGCGTAGCGCGGTCTGTTCTCGACGTAGTTGCGCACTGTGGGCTGGAGGCGCGCCATGAACGCGGCTGATGGGGTGCCTAGTTGTTCTGTGAGGAAAAATGTGGATTTGAATTATGTATTTGACGCTGTATTCGAGTTGAAAGTTTTAAAAAAGCATTTGAAGTTTTAGGTAATGGTAAGAGACAAAGAGCGCGAGAAGAGACGAGCGAGAGGCAAATATTAGTGATTTCATTAAACATGGCATCTTGTGTGCCAGTTACTCGTCAATTTCATTGACTGGTTTCGGGAACGTTCCCGAAAATAGAGAGAAATAACTGGTCGTGATAAAATGCGTGTACTTATAACATTTTAATTGCGTTATATAATGAATATAAAAACTACATTTTTGATGCCATATTATTGTAAATCAAGTAAATAAGTATAAAAAGGACAGTGCCCATCATATTTTTTCTTAAAAATACAAGTAACTTCTTTTTTTTCATTCATTCAATTCAATCGACTCAAAAAAGCCAAACATAAATGATACCAAATATAAATGATTAAATAAGAAATTTCATATTCTACTTTTTCTAGCCTAAAAAATTGTGTAATTTTGATTTCTAAATATGCACTCTAAAACAAAATTATTAAACTAAGTAACATAATTAACAAATTATTATTTTTTAATTATAACACAAACGAAACCGAGAACATGAATTATCACTCACCAATAATCTTGTTCCACTGATCAATGTGATCTGTCCCGGGGAACAGCACGCCCCCACGTATCATCTCCCCCATGATGCAGCCCACCGACCAGATGTCCACATTCTCCGTGTAGCCCATGCCCAGGATCACCTGGAACGAGATACAGTTAGTTAGGCAGAGAGAAACTAGTGTCTCGACACTCTGTCATTTGAGACACCAATTCAAGGTTTTATAGTGCATTGCTTTTTAATAAGTTATATTAATAGCCCACGCCCAGGATAGCCTAGAATATGATGGAACTTAAGTCAAGGTTAGTTCAAGGTTAGGCAGACAGAACTTAGTGTTATGGCACTCCGTTCTTCATTTTTTAGTCAAATTAAAGGTCTTATAGTGCTTAAGTTTTAAAGATATAAGCGATTCCGGTAAAATGTAATTTAATTTCAAAATAGACTTTTATTTCAGTAACCTATAAAGTTATTGAAAATAATATAAATGGTGTTGCTAAAAGATAATGGTTTGGTATTATAATGCATGTTCGTGGCGCGGTGAGATAGCTTCTGACTGTAGACGATGTTTGTCAGTTCGATTTCCACATGGGTGAAGGATTACATATGATTTTCATTGAAAAAGTCATTTAAAGAAAACGTATAAAAATTTGAACGCAGCGGGATTCGAACCCGCGCCTCCTGAATGCCGTCCAGGTGATTTCACCTTTGAGCCATGCGTTCTACTACCAGCTTCGTCGCAATTCTTATATGTTTTATTACATACAACTTATAAAAATCTCTCTACAGAGATGCTAACAACAAAAATAAGTTGTAATAAAGCGAAGGAAGAACGTAAGATGTCTCAAATTATTACAGAGAGTACCAGGACTACATATCAAGAAAGGAGTTCATTCAGACAAGTGATATAATTAGACACGACCACAAAAAGTGCTGTCTTCTATAATTCTTATATTCAAAGGAAGAGAGTACCAGGACAACATATTAAGTAAGGAGGTCATTGAGTCACGTGATATATAAAAACAAGTACAAAATATGTAAATGTGGCCAGTCGTGGCCCAGTGGCACAAGCGTGTGACTGTAAACGACTGGTTGTGGGTTCGATTCCCACTCGAGGAGTGGAAAAATTTAATATTTCCATTTTTTTCGCTCTGGTGCCGAGGTAAAGCGCGGCGTTAAGTTCCGCCACTTAACACGCAATGCCTCCGAATTCGGCGGAAAGTGGGGAACGGAGTATCTTAATACTAGGTTCCCTCTGCCTACCCTGCTGTGTGCGGGATACAGCGTGAAGCTAAAAAAAAAAAAACAAGTACAAAATATGTTTTTTTAGCTTCACGCTGTATCTCGCACATAATAGGGGAGGCAGAGAAAACCTAGTGTTAAGACACTATGTTCCTCGCGCACTACCCAATTCTGGAGTACTAGTTTCACGCAGACTAAGGACTAAACTGACCTATGTAGAATACAGACATTTAGTAAATATAGTAGTTCAGCCTAGTCTAGACAGTTAGTCAGCCACTCAGGCACTAGCGTGTCACTTTGTCACTAACACTCACCTCGGGCGCGCGGTAGTGTCTAGTGACAGTCAGTCAGTCAGTCGGTCACTAGCGAGACACTATGTCACTAACACTCACCTCTGGCGCGCGGTAGTGTCTCGCGACAGTCAGTTAGCCCAGACCTACAGAGTCACTAGCGAGTCACTAGGTCACTAACACTCACCTCTGGCGCGCGGTAATGTCGCGTGACAGTCAGTCAGTCAGTCGGTCACAAGCGGGTCACTTTGTCACTAACACTCACCTCGGGCGCGCGGTAGTGTCTCATGACAGTCAGTTAGCCTAGACCTACAGAGTCACTAACGAGTCACTAGGTCACTAACACTCACCTCTGGCGCGCGGTAGTATCTGGTGACGACGTAGGGCGTCATCATGAAGGTGGTCCCGGCGGTGCGCGCGAGTCCGAAGTCCAGGATCTTCAGCGTGCAGTCGCTCTTCACCACTATGTTGGACGGCTTTAGGTCCTGGGGAAGGAAGGAAGGTATAATAAGTTTTTTGTAAAACATATTTAGTAGTGAAATACATAAGTCTTTAGTTTTAGAATTACATATATTCAGGAGTTGTAGTCGATTAATTATTTTTTTTCTATCAATGCTATCGTTATAGGTGTAAAAAATATATACGAGTATTTGAATGTTTGTTTATAAATTAGGAAATATGCTTATACTTTTTCTGTGATCATCAAAATTACTTATACTATTTTTTTTTAGCTTCACGCTGTATCCCGCACACAGCAGGGTAGGCAGAGGGAACCTAGTGTTAAGACGCTCCGTTCCCCGCGCACCGCCGAATTCGGAGGCTTGCGTGTTAAGTGGCGGAACTTAACGCCGCGCTTTACCTCGACACCAGAGCGAAGAAAATGGAAATATCATTATTTCCACTCCTCGAGTGGGAATCGAACCCACAACCAGTCGTTTACAGTCACACGCTTGTGCCACTGCGCCACGACTGGGCACCTTACCTGACTTACCTGACTGGACACTTATACTAATAAAGTTACTTAATACCATTTAGAAACACAACTACATCAAAATAGTTATTACAATATATCGTTACCTATATAAATAAATAAAAATGGAGGTTTGTTTGTGATATGAAAACTTTAATACATTGGTATATACATATACTAACATAAAAAATTTTACATTTTTTGTTTCACTGTCTGTCTGTCTTTTTGTTTCAGCTAATCTCTGGACCAGTCTCAAGAGTAATTTAGGCTATTTTTTTATAACTTTTTTGTGAATTCCACGCATACAAAATGACATCTAATATATATTAAAACTCACCCTATGTATAATCCCAGCAAGATGCAAATGTTTAATGCCGCACAGCATCTGATACAGCAGGTAGCTCATCCTCTCGTGGTCGAGGTCCATCTGTATCACCTGGCAGAGGTTCGCGTCCATGAGCTCCATCACAAGGTACACGTCCTGGAACTCCTCGAGACTCTTTTGTGGCGTGAAGGCGTTTAGGAGACCGATTATCTGAAATTTGTTATGGGTGATTTAATTTATTTATATCGATCGTATATTTGATTAAATATACCTAAATCATGAATTATTTTAGCAAATACAAATATTCTTTAGTTATCTGTTAAATTATGATTTGATCCCTTTAGTGAACTGCTTCCCAGCCAGTGGTCCGTGAAGTGATAAACTGGTCCGCGAACGATTTTAAATTTCGCGGGTGCACCCAGCTCTACCCAAAGTTATACAACTCATCGAGCTACAAAATGACAGAAACTGGAAGGATTACATACATAGTGGTCCCTGCATGCAAGAATAATGTAAAAGTGGTCCTTGGTCAAAAAAAGATTGGGAACCCCTGCTTTAGTGAGATAACTTTTTCCCAGTCAGTAGGATAGTCAGAGAGAATCTTGTCTTAAAATACTCTCTGTTCTACACCTTTGTGCCGGAAATATAGACACGTTTTGTTTTATCAGAGTAGAAAATTGAAAATAACGAAAATATCATTCTTCTGAATCGATTGATTTTACAAGGAATTGCGTTTGAAGAGATGCTGTCTCACTACGTCAAGACAGCCGCCACTTTTTTATTATTATACTTTTTTAGCACATCACTTTAGGTAGATGGAAACTAGTGTTAAGCACTCTGTTCCCCATTTTCCGTCGAAGTCTGGAGGCGTACGTAATACGTGTTAAATGGCGGAACTCCACCCTGTGCTTTGCCTCAGCACCTAGAGTGGGAATCGAACCCACAACCAGTCGCGTTTACAGTCACACTTTGTGCCCACAAGCCACGACCAAGTTCAAGTAAAGTTTAAGTCAGTATAAAGATATACAAATTAAAATAAAATAATTCTTCGTATATTTCGAACTCCCAACCGGTTGCGTTTGAAGTCAGACGGTAAGTTACTGAGTCTTAATGGTCCCTTTTTTATTAATTAAATGGTAAAACCAAAATATATCAGCATTTTTAGTATCTAAAGCAGAGAATACTATATTGTACCTTTAAACATTTTTAAAGTGTTATTCCACACTTAGGAAAATTGAACAAGACATTTAAAGAAAACATAAAAATTTGAACGCAGCGGGATTCGAACCCGCGCCTCCTGAATACCGTTCAGGCAGAACGCATGGCTCAGTGGTGAGAGCGCCTGGACGGTATTCAGGAGGCGCGGGTTCAAATTCCGCTGCGTTCAAATTTTTATACGTTTTCTTTAAATGTCTTTTACTATATTGTAAAAATAGAGAAATAACTTACATTTTTATGATTAACAAGCTTCATAAGTTTGAACTCGCGGTAAGCACGTTTCGCGTGCGTTACGTTCTGGAAAGGCCGAGACAGCTTCTTGATTGCGACGTTCTGTTGCGTCACCGTGTCGTACGCCGCGCTGGAATCGAACCCGGTACCGAATAAATCGATAAATCCACTACCAAATGGATATATCCAAGATTTTTGTGAAAAAATCTTAAGTAACATTTAGATATATTAAAAACAATAAGAAAAATATAAGAAGCATATATAAAAAAAGCCATGCATAATTAGAAAAATAGCGATAGATTAAATAATAATTATAGTCAAATTAGTGTCTGTCTTATAACTGTATAACTGTAGATAATAGTTTAAAATATTTTAAAGCAATATTTTAAAATAAGAAAGACGGTTTTAAGGAAAGTAAATATATATATATATATATATATATATATATATATATATATATATATATATATATATATATATATATATATATATATATATATATATATTATCTTTGCATTAATTTATTTAACCAAAAACATCCTCAAATCACCACACGATAAAAAACCAAAATTAATGAAGCTTCCTTTCCATTAGCAAAATCATGACAGCAATTGATAAAACCCAATGTAGTCTTAAATGATATGACTAATGAACTAGGTAAGTATTTTTTTATTTAATGTCTAACGTAACCCAACTAAATGTATATTTTAAAGTTTTTTTAAGTATAAATAATTCTATATTTATTTATATAGATTCATCTTAAATAGTTAAAAGGCTTTGAGTCATTCTCTTGTATACTTGTAAAGTATAACGGTTGCAAGCGCTGATTATACAATTTTAATTTATTAAACAGCACTTTTGTTGAAACTAAAAATAATTAAAAAAAACTTTAAATGTAAACATTTTTAATACAATATAAAAAAAAAGGTGGAATAACTTGTTAGACTACAAAAAGTTTGGGCCAATTATTATATTTTTTGTATAAGCTTTTCTATAGGAAAGCTTTGTAAAAAACATGCATTTATTAATTATTTTAAACAACATTTGTATAAGAACTTTAAATATGCGTATAAAAAGAAGTCCATATGTAAAGACGAAGTTAGAAAGGTAAGTTGTAAAGATAATAATAATCAATATTATAGCTTCGTAAGCTTAAGGCGTTAGTACGTGAGCTTTAGATTTGGGAAGAGGAAACATATTAAGACATGTTAATTTAATACTGGTTTAATATTAATTTTAATCTATCTTTATAAAGGCTTTACTAAATTTATAACTTTATTCCAAATGAGAATACACATCAAAACGATATATGTAAACTAAACTAAAAATGTTATGTAACTACCCACTGATTCCGTAAACTTAGGCGCTAAAATATCAATAAACAATCGATCCACATTTAATTTTGACCCAAACGAACGCAAACCCAGCTTTCCACAACTCAAAATACCATGTATTTCCCCATCAATGAAAGACAAACTTGGTGACTTCAAAACCAAGAACCGATAACCAATAATTCGGAGGGTAGTAAGAGAAAAATTAGTAGACAAACAAAAGCGGGATGGGTAAAAGCAAGCTCATCGCTTACCACACCATGCCCTGTGCGCCGGCGCCGCGACGCACGAGCTCGGTGTACCGCGTGGGTATCGTGAACACCGTGTCACCGAGTGTGACCGAGTAAAACTGAACCATATTGATATTCAGCTAACGTTATAACTGGATCAGCTATAAAGAGAAAGTCAAAATATCCTTTATTTACATAGACTTTTATGTAGCTCTTTTCAAGTTTAAAATTGATATTATTTTTATTATTATTTTTTTTACAATGTAGCTAACTTATATTAAAGGAATATTACTTCATACCCATTTTTGTCCTTTAAACATTCTTCGGCCGAGTAATAAGCATTGCTTATAAACATTTTATTGGCATATCCAGTCGTCCTTTTTATCCTAGGTAGGCTTTTATACGTAGAATGTGTTTATTTTTATTTTATATGTGATACAATATTAATCTTAGAATACTGGCAATGTATTGATGGTGATGGTCCTAATTTTTCTTACATTATTTTATTAACTTGGTCAAGTAAGTGTTTGTTAAAAAATGGATTGTTTTAAATCTTTTTAACATGATGTCAGTCATTCTGAAGGCAAGAGTGTAAAAAAAAATCTAGTAGCAGAAACATTAACGTAGACCAAAAAAAAACCGGAGCAAATGATACATACATAAATTACGCGCAAAATAACAAAACGGTGAAGAAGAAAATTCTTTAAAAGTCACAATTTAGATAACATTCCCAGAAATTCTGTTTTATTACCAATAATTCAACCTATGTTTTGGAAAATAAACTAGCATAGTATATTAAGCAAGACAGACACGGTGATATATTTCATGGTACTACGGGAGCGGTGCAGATGTGCATGCGTAGACATGATGCGTGCGATAGATGCGATGTAGAGTGTAAGAAGTTCTAAGTAAAGCTAGAATCTATTCTATTCTAGTTTCTTGAAGTAACTAAAAGAAAAATATGTATAGCAAAGTAAAAGTATAAAATAAAGTAACTTAACAAAAAAAGTAGCAAGAAATAATATATTATATGAATATAAGTATATATTTAGATAAGGAACTAAAACATACAATTGTCATTTGTAAAGAGATATAGAAATTCTTTATGGTTCAAGAGATCAATATTAAATACAGTCATTAAATATTACATACCCTAAAATTAGTCTTTTATGAATCATGCTATGAGCCTAATGATTTATCTTTAATAATCCAAGTTAACCTATCAGGTTATTAAGAATCTTAATTCATTCACATAACATGCAAATAACAGAGCAGCTATTGAAAAATTTCAAATCTACCCGCAAATTATAACTAAATTATAAAAACATTTATCCTAATCAATTAATCATTATTTATTATTTATGGCCCAAGAATATTCTCTTTTAAAATCCATAAAACTATAATCCGACCATATATTCTTAACAAGCAACAATATAAAACAATATAAAAATTCCTAAACCTGATGAAGAATTTCGAAGATCAATCAGTTCCAATTCTGCAAGTAATCTAAAACTTACCATACTATGCCCTGGGCGCCGGATCCGATTGGTTTCAAGTTCTGGTAACGCTTGAGTATTGTGAACCTGGTGTCGCCGACCTCGACCGTGTAGAAGTGCGGGTGGCGCGGCGCGGCCGACATGCTGGTTGGTGCCGCGTGGGGCATCGACCACTCCTAGCTGGGGAAGTTAGCGTTGCCTTGAAAATGTTAAGTTTTCTTTGTTTTGTAGGGTTATTCATATTTAGGATTTAGGAAAAACTCTTTTAGAAAACGTATACAAATTTAAACTATAGGATTTGTATCCTGCTTTATATACTGCCTTGGAAATTGTACAAGCACTCTGATTGCTAATCTATGCATTCTGCATTCGGCTACTTCAAAATTGTTATATGTTTTTATTACAACTTCTTATTCTTATTAGAATAATTAAAGAGTGAACAAATAAAGAAATTTAAAAAATTAAATTGTGGCCAGTCGTGGCCCAGTGGCACAAGCGTGTGACTGTAAACGAGTGGTTGTGGGTTCGATTCCCACTCGAGGAGTGAAAATATTTAATATTTCCTTCGCTCTGGTGTCGAGGTAAAGCGTGGCGTTAAGTTCCGCCACTTAACACGCAATGCCTCCAAATTCGGCGGAAAGTGGGGAAAGGAGTATCTTAATACTAGGTTCCCTCTGCCTACCCTGCTGGGTGCGGGATACAGCGTGAAGCCAAATAAAGAGAAATCAAAAAAATAACGTAAATATACTTAAGAAATTGGTGTAAATCTGTCTTCAGATTTCCCACGTTTTGTTTTCAAATCCTAACTTTATTGAGTAGGGAAAACTACTTAATACTCTAAAATAACAGGTTCTGTTCGCGTTTCATTTGGAAAATTGGATTTATTCAAAGTATCATCACATTATGTAAATTAAGTTTCGTTCCGTTCGTCTCCTGTCTTAAAGACTTTCTCGATGTTTAAGACTGTATTTAACCCGCCCCAAACCCATCTAAAGTCTAATTTAATTCTAACTTAAGACAAATGCAGAGTGACTCGACACTATTCCCTACATTGTACAAGTAAATTTTTAATAATAATTAATGATGTAAATTCCGAAGCTGTAGTAAAGTTTTAATTATAAACGTAGAGCGAACGCTTGTTTCATTAATCAAGGGCCAGTCACAGTTAATTACTTACTAAGACAGGGTGTTAATGAAATATGTTCACTGTTTTAAATTAGAATCCAACAATTTAGTGTGTAGAAATAGTTATAAACTGTTTATTTGCATTTTTTTGTAGTGAAAGATTACAAATAACAGGGAGATGGTGTCTTGAGTAGCAGAATCTTCAGAAGCTCTTAGCTCATTATATATTGGGGCCAGTCGTGGCGCATGGCACGAACGTGTGACTGTAAACAACTGGTTGTGGGTTCGATTCCCACTCAAGTGGAAATATTTATTATTTCCATTTTCCTGGCTCTGGTATCAGAGGCAAAAGCGCGGCGTTAAGTTCCGCCAGTTAACACGCAATGCCTCCGAATTCGGTGGACAGTGGGGAACGGAGTGTCTTAACACTAGATTCCCACTGCCTACTCTGCTATGTGCGGGACACAGTGTGAAGCTAAAAAAAAATTGACATATTGCAGCAGCTTCACTCTTTTTCTCCCATTGTAGGCACAGTGTCAAGACACTCCATTCTCCACTCCAGACGGAACTCAACTTTGTACTTTGTCTTACTTATTTAATAATGACAAATAGCTACAACCCTTAATTAAAACATTCTGCATACCTAAAAATAAACGAAACGCTGCATTTCATTCACAACTTAAAACAATTAATATCTAGAAATTTATTGAAAAATTTAAAAACTCTCAAATTCTTTTTAAAACCATTCCATCCATCTATTCAATGAAAAATTCAACATGTAAATAAACAAAAATGTTTACAACTCTGCTTATATAATGAATTTCATGACTTACTCTAATAAATTGCTCTGAGAGAAGGTGCGCCGTACCCCATAAAGCGCGTCTCAGTGTAGTCCGACCGTATCGCACGAGGAGGGTTAGGTCACTTAGCTGATTTTATTACGTCTGAAACAATATGAAAATAATTTAGAAACTTTATAATATGTATGGACAAATATATTATTTTTTATATATTTTTAAAAATGATAGCGCTGTTAAACAAGATATATGTATATTTTTAATTACACGTTTTTCTCCCACAGCAGAAAGTCATAATCAGAGAAAACTTAAGAGTTAGGACACTCTGTTCTTTACACACACTTAAGGCCTGAATCCACTGCGTGTTATGTGGCGAATTCAACGCCGGGTTTCGTCTTAGTTATCAGAGCAAAAATGAATTTAAATATTCATTCCCTCGAGTGGGAACCCACAACCGTTTCGATTTTCAATCAGATGCTATCCACTGCGCCATGATGGCCTTGCGTTACGCTTTTTCGCGAACAGGGTAGTCGGAGAGAATCTAGTTTCAAGACACTTCATTCTCCACTTTCCGCCTGAACCCGATACATTGCCTATTAAGTATCAAAACTAACTAACCAACGCGAAAAAAATAAAAACATTTAAAATATAACATACGCTACGCCACATACATGTACATACTTACTCGCAAATAAAAATAAAATAATTATCAACATTCACAACCCCCAAGCTATTGTTAAACAAAGCATCAACATGTTCCTCATTCACAATGTTAACAAGACATTCCCACGTAGAACAACAATAATACAGTATTTTAACATAATTGGCGAAAGTTAACAAAATATTTAATGTTCAAATGCGAACACAATGTTTTAAATAACGTACAATAAACAGTTCGTGTATTAAAGGTAAGATCAAAGGCAATGTTTATTTGTTCTCGTGTTTGTTATCCTGAAACGATACGATAATAAATTTAGACGTTTTGTTCCGATATAGCGTACATATTTATATACTTTTGTTTGTGTTTATATGAATTTAGCTGAGTTTCATTTGATCTTATTGTTGTATTGAGTTAACATAATACGGATATTATAAGGATTTGGTATTTTCATTATTTGCGGTCGTCGGGGCACAGTACAGTGTTGTGGGTTCGAGTCTCACTCGAAGTAATGATTGTATATTATTTCCTAGCCGGTGTAATTGGTACCTAAAGACAAAGCGCGGCGTTAAGTTACATAACTTAACATGCAATGTCGATTTCGGATGGAAACTGGTTCTCTTTGAACTTAGTGTCAAGAGAGCGGAATGTCTTGACGCTAGACTCTCTTTAACAAATCTGCATTGCGGAAATAGCGTGAATATGCTTTTATTATCTACTAGCGGCCCGCCCGCGGCTTCGCCGCGTGAACTATTTCGCTATATTGCAACCCTCGGGGGCGCATTTTTAAAAAATAGTAGCCTATGTTTATGCTTATATTATCAACTATATTTATGCCAAAATTCATTACAATTGGTCAAGCGGTTTAGATTTTTCATATAAACTTTCATCCCCTATTTCAACCCTATAGAGGTTGATTTTTGAAAAAATAAGTAGCCTATGTTAGATTCATTCACATCCAGTCATTATTACTACTTTCATTCTAAATTTCATCCAAATCGGACCAGTAGATTAGCCGTGAAAGCGTGACAGACAAACACACAGACATTCGCATTTATGCTTTTATTATCTATACGATATTTTTAATATCATGAAGTCATACTATTCTCCATATTTTGATAGTTAATCTTTAGGCAGTATTTTAGTGACAATTAGGTCTAGCCAGACAGTAGCTGCATGCTTTTTCCCCAATGCAATAGTAATAAATAAATAGCAATAGTATAAGAAAAGTTAATGTTAAGACATGATGTTAGTAACTTTTTAGTTAGAAGGCAAACAATATAAAAATAAATCTGTTATTATAGGCCAAAAGTAGAAAACGTAGTGTTTTTGCATTAGCTGGTACATTACTCTGTGCGTGAAAAGAAGAACCTTTCCTTTTCTATTGCCATAACCAATTACATATCAAAAAATCACAAGCAAATAACACTTTAACAACAAAAATTTAAGACCCATATCAAAAAAATACCTACGACGAAATATAAAACATATTTTCACTTGCAAAACGTAATAACACGATAATGTCCTAAATGTATTTTAAGATATAATTTTTCTTCTCATTTCGGTTTGCCAGAAATGAGTAATTTGCATGTTTAAGTGGCAATCAGACGCCATCACAGCTCCTTGCCGGTGTAATGGGATTCAATTATGGCCCTTAGGTATATTATACTGTAGAATAGTATAGTATATTATAGTATTTAATGCGAAAGGTTTTTAAGAAATTATGAAGTATTAACGTCGAGTCAGAGTATCTATTATACGCGATGTCAAATGTACATTTTTAGAATATTTTTCATAATTTGCCGCAAAGCCGCGTTTTGTGTTAAGTACCAAAGCGAACAAATGAAAATAATTTAAATATCAATTATTCCTCCGAGTGGGAATCGAATCCACAACCATCTATATTTGCAGATGCAGTATCCCACTGCGTCACGAATGGCCCCTCATATAATTACAATTAATCCAAATTAACTTAATAATATAGATTTTTTATTCTTTAACTACCAATACTTGTTTAAAAATAAAAACAATAGTTCAACCATCACCAAAATTAGTTCAAATACCACCATACACCAAAAAACGACAAAAATTCTTACAAATAAAAGATTCACTACATATAAAACTAGACAGTCCAAAGAAACTCTAAGACCATGACTAATAACGTCCATTCCTTTGGTAGCCAAGAAAATATCTTACAATTGTAACAATTCCACTCGAAGTGGGGCAATTTTTCTTCCCGCTATCATAAGTTTTTTACAATGAATGTCCTTTATACTCATTGTCTATATACTACTACTACTACTACTATTCTG
Source organism: Dryas iulia moderata (assembly GCA_019049465.1). Classification (NCBI taxonomy): domain Eukaryota; kingdom Metazoa; phylum Arthropoda; class Insecta; order Lepidoptera; family Nymphalidae; genus Dryas; species Dryas iulia. The sequence goes on from CM032431.1 coordinate 1,032,473, forward strand.
GTATTCAGCGGTCTGTAATGATTTTTTCAAAGGCTTTACGGAACAAAAACATTGAATTTAGGACGAGGCAGGACAATGGTTGAGTAAAGAATAGAAGTAAAACTATATTTTATCTAACAATTTGTGTAGAACATAAATAAATGTAGATAAAAGTAGTGATATTTAAAATAAGTAAGGTTTTGACAGTTTATTTTCTTTAGTTATAGCATATTAAGCTTGCCAGTTAACAAGTCACTTGGCCAATGTCATGCTGTATGGGAACACACAAAGGAGGTTGATATATGTTTTTTTAGCGTCACGCTGTATGCCGAATACACCAGGAAAGAAAATGAATTATTATACCAATTTCTTGAGTGAGAGTTGAACCCACAACCGCGTTTACTGTCACTCATGTGTCCGTGGACCACGACTAGCCTCATTGATATATTTATAATAAAATTTAAGTTTTATAACTCAAATCATCATCATGATTCGTGGTAGATTGTAGAGTAAATGTCTTCATATAACACAGACTTAAGTCAGATTTTCATTGGGAAGCGTGTTATATATTGAAAAATATTTTTTTTTCTTATCCAATCTTAGAAGATAAAATGCAGCATTGATTCTTCAATTTCTAATAATTCAACTAAACTAGGCGAAAACTGGAGTACAATATGTCTTATTCATTACTTACTCCAAAAAAAATGAAAATGTATAAAAAAAATCTTTAGGCCAAGCTACATAAATAAAAAAAAAAAACAGATAAAAAAATAAAAACAGAAAAACATATATGAATAACTCATCATATTTTAATCCCTCTATTGAAAAGAACCTCTTTACTGCTTTTGAATGAATGATACAAAGAATGAATACAGATAAATTATAAATGTGAAGTTTATAAGTGTACAGATAATAATATGAAACGCACATAGGTACTATAGAGGTTGTATTGCGAATAATATTTACTTGAATTTAAATATTTTTTGTATCTGTATAACAGATACAATATAACTTTGTTTTGACAGTTGGAAAAATATTTTTTTTTCATTTGGAATTCAATTAAAATTGGATCAAATGGCAGATAATTGTATAGAAGATATAATTTTAAACATGTACACGTATTCCTAAAAATGAATGTAATTAATTTAGCTTTCCTGGAGACGGTAAATCATTAAAACAATAATTAGCAAGTCGGAAAACAAATTATTATTCGTAATGTTATAATTAACGTCTATGAATGTATAATACTACACTCTTACACACGCTCCGTTCTCCACTTTCGTCCAGAAATAGAGACATTGCGAACTGAGTAGCAGAACCCAACGCCGCGCTTTATCTTAAATACCAGAGCGTAGAAATAAAAATGATATATAATTATTCCCTCGAATAGGAACCAAACCCACAACCATAAAGTTTCCAATCATACTTTGCCCCACTGAGCCACGACGGTCTCGCAAATTAATTAAAACATTATAAACATATTTCTTGCTACCACCATTAAAGTTTTTATCCCCAGCATAATCCAATATCTCCCACAGAGCTCGGCCGGCGTTCTTGACACCGTTATACCTGCACAACCACTTGTCAGAGCACTTAACTCGCAGAAAAGCAGTATTTTTCATATTAATTGGCATCGATACGGAAGCAACGTATTAATTAACGATCGGAAATATTTTTAAAAACATTGAACAAACAGAATACATTTCATTTCATATGATTTTTAATGGGAACATGTGGAACAAAAGTTGTTATCGATCTCTATTGTTAGGTATAATGATATAAGGTAACATTTTTAGTGGGATATTTTATTTTAAAACGCATTTGATAAAAAAACATTACAGTTTCACGTTTTGTTCCGCATAGCTTAATGGTCAAAGAGTACTTAAGCTCTTCGTTTTCGATTTTTCATCGAAACTCCAAACATTGTGCATAGAGTGCCGGAACTCAACACCGCGCTTTGTTTTAGTACAGTAAATAGGGGGGAACAAATAGGTAATATAATCATTCCTCTGAGTACGTATCGAAACCATTTATCTGAGTTTTGTATATTTAATAGTATATACTTCTTAAGTACATTGTAGAGTTGTAGTTAAGATTACTTTAATGTCAACAATTGGATTCTTTTCAAGAGACAATTTCTATAAAATAAATAGTTAACACATTTTAGGCACATACAATGCAATATTAGGGCCACACTAATTTACAAAATGGCCCCAAAATCAAAATCTTTCATCAAATAGATTGTCGAAAACACATAAATAAAGCTACCAACCAGCTTAAAAAACAGTTCTGCTATCACAAATTAGAGAAACACATCAAAATAGAAAATGTATATAAACATCTATATGAAGGCAAGACAAAGCTCGCCAATTCCTCAACAATTGAACAGATGTGCCTTACAATAATATATCTGCAGAACAATTTGGGAGCGGGCTCGAGGGACCAACTAGGTCGAATAGCAAGTAATCATCTGGAATCGCGTCTGCTTTGCTTCTCATTCGTGTGTTGTATATTATATAATTGAACACTAGTTGTTGAATATATATGACATAAGTATATAGGCAAAGCGCGTCGTTAAGTTTCGTCACTTAGGAGGTAAGTCTCAAATTCAAGCCGAAGGTAGAGAACGAAGTGTTTTGACACTAGCTTTTGTGCCTCTCTTACTGACCTGGTACGCGGCAAGAAGTTTGAACCTGCTATCTTTGTAAATAGATATATAAAACAAATATAGCAAAAATTTAATCATTATTAATGCGTGAAGGATAAATTTAGACGCCTACTCGAAAAGGCAGGTAAAATCAAACACAGTTAAAAGTTACATATAAATGAATTGCGTAAAGTCAATATAGTCTATTATAATATATTAGAAGGATATTCAATTAATAAAATAAATATAACAAACACTGCAATGTATACTTAATGACAAAATATATACTTTAGTAATAGTAATAATAATTACTCTTACACTCCAGTAAAAGACATTTAGAAAATGTCTTTTTCAATTTTTCTAAGTGTGGAATAACACTTTAAAAATGTTAACAACAACTACATATATGTTCAAAAGGCCTTCACTGTAGGCGATCAAATATTTGAATTTATTGTTAACTGTTGTTTACTAATCCAAATGTTACCAAAAATGTCTTTATTTTAAGAACAAATTCAATATGTTAAAGCGTAAATGTAAACTGTTATTTTAAAATATACTTAAATATACTATGTATGATATATATTCTATATATATTAAGAAACTTTAGAATCGTTCACTATATGTGAACAATACATATCAACATAAAAGTTGCATCTTGCTGCAAAAGCTTATATAAGTACACGACTGCATTCTCGTATACTGCACATGCATCCTTGTACAGAAGATTGATGAATCTCTGGAAGCCAATAATAAATGCCAGCAGACCCGCCAGACCGACAGCTTTAGGGATCTTCCAATATCACTTCTATTGAAGCTGTCAATTTTGTATTTTATATTAAAATGTTACATATTTCAAGATGTTGTGTGTGATTTATAATATTGCTTATCTATCTTATTTTATGTAATAACCAATATTGCTTGGTGTTGGTAGTTCTACTAAAAATATTAGTAAAATGAACAAAATATGGAAGGTATTTTATTCTCACATAGGAAAGTAGAAAAACGCTAGTAAAAGACCATCAACTTCACGAATTTCGTTTGAATCCGTATTGCGATAAGTCTCATATCAAAGCTAAACTGTTGCAATATTTATCCATAGTTATATTATAAGTGCGAATGTCTGTGTGTTTGTCTGTCACGCTTTCACGGCTAATCTATTGGTCCGATTTGGATTAAATTTAGAATGAAAGTAGTAAAAATGACGGCTACTTAGTTTTTCAATAATCAACCTCTAAAGGGTTGAAATAGGGGATGAAAGTTTATATGAAAAATCTACACCGCTTGACTGATTTTTGGCATATATATAGTTGATAATCCAAGGTTAAACATAGGCTACTTTACTTTTCAAAAATCCACCACCGAGTGTTGCAATATACCGAAACAGTGACGTAGATCACGCGGCGAAGCCGCGAGCGAGCCGCTAGTATTTGTATATAATTTCAATATATATTCCTCAGAGTGGGAATGGAGCCCACAACCGTTGTGTTTACAGTTAGACGGTGTTCTACTGCGCCATGATAGCTTCTTGTTCTGTTGGGACTTTGTTCTTTGCTCTTATTAGAGTTATTATGCTTAGGAACGAAACTTAACACCACACTTTATAAAACATTAAACAATTTTAAATAACAGAAACAATAACAATTCAGAAAACCCGCAATTATCAGAGAAAACCTTTAAAAAAAAATAAAAATACTAATTTCTTTCAACTTATCCAGATATAAGTAACTTTATCACACCGTCTTCAGATTTAATCTCAGCCATTCATCTTAAAAACTTTCAAACTACCATTACAGGTAGATTAAGAGAAAGCCCGTAATGAAATGATATTTCACAACTGGCGACACTCGGGGGCTCGTGATTTACACCAGTTAACAACTTGGCTCCCTGGGAAATGAATCACAAATGCGGTCAAACAGTTAACTAACTGTATTTGGGTTAGTTTATAAAGTTACTGATGATATTATACTCGTATGGTGCTTAATAGTAATTGTTCTGTTAATATAATATATGGAAGCTGTTATGGCGCTTTAAGTAATATGCACATGTCGGGGCCAGTCGTGGCGCAGTGGCACAAACGTGTGACTTTAAACGACTGGTTGTGGGTTCGATTCCCACTCGAGGAGTGGTATTTAATATTTCCATTTTCTTCGCTCTGGTGTCGAGGCAAAGTGCGGCGTTATGTTCCACTAAACAAGCAATGCCTCCGAATTCGGCGGAAAGTGGAGAACGGAGTGTCTTAACACTAGGTTCTCTCTGCCTACCCTGCTGTGTGCGGGATACAGCGTGAAGCTAAAAAAGAAAATATACACATGTGTAATGTTATGAATGCATATACATATAGTACTATCTCTAGTAGTATTTTTTCTACTCAACAAAATGTAAAATAGAGTGATCACACTTGCTCTCATGTCAGCCTTTTTTTAACTATAGTCGCACATAATCACAATATATTAATCCTATATGTGAATACGTTTCTATTTTTAAAAATAATTTCGTTAAAAAATACACTATCAAATTGTGCAGCTAAAGTTCATTTTTAAAGTGACGGGCTGGAATGGACGGACGGCTTGTCCATATACATATAGAAAAATTTAATTAAAATACTGCGTGGAGCATATATTTGTATTTACCTCATAGAACAGTACTGATAATATAGAGAGGTCAACCTATAAAATATGAACTGTAAATGCGACTGGTTGCATTTTACCATTCTGGTAAACAAAACGCGGCGTTGAATTCCAACACTTAATACGCAATGTCTCAAATTGAGGCGAAAAGTAGAGAACGAAGTGTCTTGACGCAATTAATATGTTCTCTCTGCCTACATTGCTACTCGGGCAAAATTGTGAAACTAAAAGTAAATCCAGTCGTGGTGCAGTGGCACAAAGTCTGACTGTAAAGCGATTGGTTGTGGGTTCGATTCCCACTCGAGGGGTAGAAATATTTAATATTTCCATTTTTTTCGCTCTGGTGTCGAGGCAAGGCGCCACTTAACACACAATGCCTACGATTTTGGCGACAAGCGGGGAACGAAGTGCCTTAACACTAGGTTCCCTCTCCCTACTATGCTACATGCGGGATATAGTGTGAAGCTATAAGCTATAAAAGAAAATCAGATATAAACCAATACCCATCTCGTTACAATCTAAAAATAGGTGTAACCATAGTGATGTACAGCCCAATATTTTGCTCCGTCAAACTTTCCACCCCTGGACACACCCTTAAAAACGTACTCCGTAATAAATAAAGGCAAAAAAGGGCTGATCCGGCGGAACCTAAATACTCAGCAAAGGTAGGTAGGAAGGCAATGGAAAATAATATTTTGAGGGATTTCATTTGGCGCACGAATAAACGACACCAATGAATTATTGGATCCAATCACGATTTGGGATTTGTTCGGTGGAAAAAATGTAGAGAAATGAAAGCGATTTGTGGATTTGTGCCTCCATTTTGACGACTCTAAGCGACGGTAAAGCGGTAAGGCTTATAGTGGGGCGGGAAAATGAAAGAGTGTGAACGTTGTATGAAATTGCTGTAATTTCTCATGCGTTATGGGCGATTTTAATAAAACTTAATTCAATGTATGTAGGTATGTATAATAATAATAATTTTACATTTAGGATTTCGAAAATAGCTACGTAAGTAAAAAATTCTGTCGCAATTGTTAACATCTGCCCTAATGAAACATGAATAATTATTTAATCTAAAAATATAGTGTGGCCAGTCGTGGCTCAGTGGCACAAGAGTGTGACTGTAAACGACTGGTTGTGGGTTCGATTCCCACTCGAGGAGTGGAAATTATATTTCCATTTTCTTCGCTCTGGAGTCGAGGTAAAGCGCGGCGTTAAGTTCCGCCACTTAACACGCAAGCCTCCGAATTCGGCGGAAAGTGGGGAACAGAGTGTCTTAACACTAGGTTCCCTCTGCCTACCCTGCTGTGTGCGGGATATAGCGTGAAGCTATTAAAAATATAGTAATAGAAGAATGAAATAACAATATATTACAAAATAATGATAATAAATTATAATCATCATATATAACTTTTAAGCATTTTAAAATGTTATTGCACACTTAAGACCGTCCAGGCGCTTTCACCTCTGAGCTGAGCGCGTGGACGGTATTCAGGAGGCGTGGGTTCGAATTCCGCTGCGTTCAAATTTTTATACGTTTTCTAAATGTCTTTTTCAATTATATATGCGTAGGTACGTACGTATACGGGTATAAATATATAATTATGGATACATTTTTTGTATTAATTAATCGTGATGCTTGCGACCTGAGGCTATTATGACAAAGGATATCAGCTTCTGGCTGATTACGCGATAACTGTGGGTTCGATTTCCACTTAAAGGAAATATAAATATATATTCAAAACAAAGTGCAGCGTTGAGTTCCGCTATAGATCTTGGTTCCGGTGGATTGTTGTGACTTTATGTAAGTTCTGTATACACAGCCATGAGGGGGAAAATCAAGAAACTGTAAGCATCATTCAGATAAGGGAAATAAAATTACTTGTTTGTAAATAATTTAACAACCATTTCCGTCCGGGAATCGACCCCAAAAGTACGTCAACATATGTAATAAAACAAAAAGGAAAGTGGAAACATATAGGTGTATAAAGTGTTTGATTGTACTATCATAAAGTACCATATTTTAACTTTAAAAGCATCCGTATAACGCTATCTAATATACCTATCTCGCAATGAATCAGCAAAAATTTCAAATATTCTCAAGTTTGAAAATAACTTTAAATTGAACGACTAAGTTTTAAACGTTGGGGACTTTAGAATTTATAGCTAATAATAAAATATATATAAAAGTAACCGCTCATGAACTAGCACCTGACGACGGAAATGAAATACGAGCTAGAAAAATAATATGTTCTACTTTAATTTACGAACGTTTCAGACATAATTATTAAAGAAGCGTATTTTTTTTTATCTTCACACTGTATCCCGCACACAGCAGGGTAGGCAGAGAGAACCTAGTATTAAGATACTCCGTTCCCCACTTTCCGAATTCGGAAGCATTGCGTGTTAAGTGGTGGAACTTAACGCCGCGCTTTACCTCGACCTAGAGTGGGAATCGAACCCACAATCAGTCGTTTACAGTCACACGCTTGTGCCACTGGGCCACGACTGGCTATATTTTTAGCGTATTTTTAGTGTAGTTTTTATGTAGTCAGAGTTGACATGACAGAATGACGGAACTCAACGCTGTACTTTCTTTTAGGTATCAGTGCAGAGAAAAAAAAACAATATAATCATTCTGCCGGGTAAAAAGTCGAAAAGCTACACGATGGCCCCTATAAGATTATATAAATTTAAAATAATTCCTTTAATATGGAAGTAAGAGTAACACGCTTAACTTTATTATCTCAATTATCCTTTCACAAATGCTTAAATATGCAAGGTCTCCCATTTACAATAAAAAATAAATAAATAATTAGATATGTAAAAAATTAAAATAATGTATTATAATATGGTAATATATATGTATATGTAATGTAAATTTAGTGTAATTCTTGGACTCATTTAGAAAAGTAGATAGTAATGTAACAAGAAAATGAAAATGTAACATGAAAATGTAAAATGTATAATATATAGATAACAAAAAGTACAGACATATATCCGTAGAGTATAAATATAAACAGTTAAAAAAAGACTTTATTATCTCTGGTCATTAGTAACTTGATTAGTTATGCAAGTGAAGCTAACTTCGTAAGCCTAAGAGTGTCAAGTCTGTGTACTTCTTCAATGTCCGTTTTAATGTATGTATATGATTTATGTATAAAATGATTATGTTACACACGTTTTTACGTATTGGTTTGTTGCTATAATGCGTATCACTTTACCTCGGCACCAAATTTAAATTTCTTTCAGCAAATTTAATAACATAACTGTAAAATTGAATGCAGTATAATAAAAACAGACAAATTAATATAAAAATCCCCTTCATATCTATTTTCAAGCTAACACAACAAACTTTCAACTACAAAAAAAGGCAATTGAATAAGACAAAATATTTCAAGCAGCAAGCGTACAAAGAATTCAATAAAAGTCTTAGGAACTCGTACAAGTAACTTTTAAAAGGCTGAGAGTTAGTCGATAGATTCCAGTCTAGAATCTAGACTGTACTTGCGTGGGACTGCACCTGGGTTATCTGCAATAGGGAGAGGGGAGGGGAGGGCAAGACGTGTAGTTTTAACCTTTGTTAGTTAAACGTCGATTGTTAGTTTAAAATCTGCTGCACACAGGTGTATTGTTTGGTTTTGTACGTAGTTTATTTATTTTTTAATTATATGAAGTTATAGAGACTGAAAATAAGTCGATATGCTACTATTTTCTATGTTAAATTTATGAATGTTTCATTGTCAGATAAAACATATTAATAACATAGTTTTATAAGACTGGTTTGGAATGATTTTGTTTTATAAGAAGGTTGAATAAAGCTTTTCTATAACAACATTGAGAAGTATAATATGTATGTTTGTTACGTAATGTCTGTCTGAGCAGTTACATAATTCACATACAATTCTTAATTAATAACAGTATTTTTTTAAAAAGGACAAACGAGACTATTTATTAAAATAATATATAAAATTCAGATTGAATTCTCAATTATTATTTAAAGATAATATATTTCATATGTAGAGTTTCATATGTAGTATTAAAACTTGACGCTGTTTTTCATCAAACCAGATCAAGCAAAACCAAAATATTGCATTTAACTCATTGCATTTATCAACTGCGCCATAAACACGCGTAAAATTTTTAATGTTGCTCAATCTCTATAATGATGTACTCATTAGATACAAAACCTAGTGTCGAGACACTCTGTTCTCCACTTTTTCCCAATAGTATAGACACTGCCACCACTCAACACACATCTTGAATTCGAGCGGAAAGTCGAGAACGGAGTGTCTTAACGGAGTGTCTTTTTTTTAGCTTCACGCTGTATCCCGCACACAACAGGGAAGCCACAGGGAGCCTAGTGTTAAGACACTCCGTTCCCATTTTCCGCTGATTTTCGGAGGCACATCCTAATAATTCCGTAGTAAATACCGACATAGCTAAGTAAAATATGAGCGTGAGGTGAATCAATTATCGGGGTTTGGCCGACAGGGTGCTATCATCGCACGTTAGCCGCGAGCGCTGAGTGAATGCTAATTCAGGAATCGATACTATTGCTTTCTAACGCCCTTAGTTCGTTACTTTATGTGGGATTATGTATGTATGTATGTATGTATGTGTATGTATTTTACCTTAGACTAGTAGCTTTACTACTCTAGTAGATGTAGAATAATGTTATTTGACCATTTGGGTTACTTCAATTCAATTATCAAAGCTTATTGATGAGCAATACTTATATATTTTGCTCCTAAATAGCGGAACACGTAGAGAGGATATAGTGTCGAAACACTCCGCCCTTTACGCCTAAATGAATCCAAGACATTGCGTGTTCAGTGTAGGAACTCAACGACACGCCATGTTTTATGAAACGAACAAAGAAATGAAAACATTTCTTATTTATATATAATAATTTCCAGGTTAGAATCAAACCTGTAACCATTGCGTCTCTTATTTTTGAACACACTTTTATTAGCTTGACCTACAGAGGTACAAATGTAAGCCCAAATAAATAGCTATCCTTTAATAAATCAATGTAAGAACATCTTCCAGAGGTCTCATTTTCTTTAAAATTAGCACACATATTTGAATTAGTCGACAATATAACAACAAAAGGCTGTTTTCCTTATCAGGGCGACTACGACAACAACTTTTAAGTTGAAATTGCAAGTAATGCTCGTATTTAAGCATAAATTAAAGATTATTCATTTATTGGCACACGGTGGCTCATTGGGAGAACGTCCGACTAAACGCAATGCGGTTCGATTCCCACTCAGAGTAATAATTATATTTAGATTCGGTTATATTTAAACTCCGGTGCCTAAGACAAGTCGCGCCGTTACCGTCCGCCGTTTACTGCCAAATATCTTATGATGTGTTCCGGTTCGATGGCATGTAAGTCAGCTCTCCCTATTCCCACCATTCCCATCTTTCGTCCCTCCTTCTGTCCTACATTCCCAAGGCTGGCAACGCATCCATAACTTGAATGTTGTGAATGTCTATGGGCGAAGGTAACCACTTAATACCAGGTGGGCCTTCAGCTCGTTTGCCTCCTTTATTCCATAAAAAAAAAAATACCGTCTCTTTAGACAAATTCGGGCGAAAACTAGAGAACGGAGTTCTTTGACATTAGGTTCTCTCTGACCATCTTGCTATACGAGAAAAAGCGTAAAACTGAATGGAAAAGGCACATGAAAATCTTTATACTAAACATTTAATAAATACCATACATTTATATGCTAATGAAAACTGATTGAATTTTAATTAGGACCGCTTCCGATACGAGCGCAGTTAGCCGGTAAGCCGCAAAACAGATTATTGCATTCAATATTTTAATTACATACACGTTGTATTAAACACTTTAGTCTACATACTTATAATTTAAACTGCGAGAGTTATTAATAAGCCATGGATATATTAAAAATATAACAATATATATAATTAAATGTTGGCCAGTCGCGGCGCAGAGGCACAAAGTGTACCTATAAAGCGACTAGTGGTGGGTTCGATTCTCAGTCGACGAATGGAAATATTTATTATTCCCATTTTCTTCGCTCTGGTGTCGAGACAAAGCGCGGCGTTAAGTTTCGCCACTTAACACGCAATGCCTGCGAATTCAGCCACGCATGGGGAACGGAGTGTCTTAACACTAGGTTCCCTCTGCCTACCCTGGTGCGTGCGGGATACAGCGTAAAGCTAAAAAAAAATGTTATTCCAAGATACGATACGCATCAATATGTCTGTAGCGTAGTAACAGTAGTAAAAAAGTTAAAACCCGAAGCGCGGTGTTTTTTTTTTTTATTTAGGAAACTCTGTTCATGGGCTCACAGGTGCCCATGGCATTTGTTAGTATTAATTAGTATTAATTTGTATTATCTTATATTTAATGTAATCTAATGGATCAAAGCGCGGTGTTAAGTTCCGCTACTCAACACGCAAACACGTTTTAGGACAGAAAGTGGAGAAGATAGTGTCTTGTCTATTTCACTCTACCTCCCTGCTATGCGAGGGAAAGCGTGAGGCTAAATAAATAAAAAAAGGAAATATCCTGCCTGTTTACGCACGCTTTATAATATAAGGGCTAAAATATGATTTTTGAAATTATCTGTCTTACTAAATCTTGCTGTTACGTATAATCTTGAAATAAGCTAAAGTGATATTAGTTAGCTTGCAACAGCAGCTTTTAATTATATATTATGAGCTTTGAACAGCGAAAGGAGCTTTTATTAACAACTATGCTAATTTAAAGTTTGAAGACTTACTTTATTAGGTCGCTTCAAATAAAATAATATATTTTAAAATTATACATTTTCTGAGACCTAGTGGGAAGACACTCCGTTCTCAACTTTCTGCCGGAAATGGAGACGTAATGTTAAGTAGCGGAACTCAACGCCGCGCTTTGTATTCGCTACCAGAGCGAAGAAATAATTTTTTTATTTTATTCCTTCCTCCGAGTGGGAATCGAACCCACAACCATTGCGTTTACAGTCAGACGCTGCCACCCTGCGCCACGATGACCTTAAGATATTGTATTTTCATATTGTAAATTATAATATACTCCGACTAACTATTGGCGGAGTGGCTATTTAGCAACTAAATGTAATTTTATATTAGTACAAGTACTTAGTAACTAATACCAGTTTCCTCATTTTCCTTTAAATAAATGTAATCAATATGTAGGGAACCATTACTTATAATTATTGTTTATTTAGTTTATTTCTTTTATACATTTATATATTACAACAATACATAATACGTAATTTATTTATTATTTATATTTTCTTATATACTTATTATATCAATTCATTATACATAATATAATTTCATACTCACGTACGTATTAGCATTTAGTTTATAATATAAATAATATTCGGAAGCCGCCGGTAGTTGCGAATTCTTTCACCGGCGTAGCGGCTAATATTTAAGACAAAACAGTCGTTACTTTGCTTTCGATACGCTCACTGTTATTTCTTTGTTCTCCTCTTATTATCAGTTTTTATTTGTTCTTATTTATTTATTGTAATATTATTTCGTGGTGTGTAAAACTATTTTATAAACTATTGTGCAATATTAAACCTGTAATTGTACATATTAAAAGTGGTGTTGAAATATACATTATAACACAAGTAAGTGGACTTTGAATTCTACCACATCAACACTACATTGGTGACCCCGATACCACACGCCGGAGACTATCTGCACTACGATGAATAGTGATAGTGACTCATCTCATTCTCAATCTAACGTCACTATTCGAGCACATTCTGCGAGAAAAATGAAACGGGTAGAATCACACGCTGGTGACCTACCTACTTTTTCTCCTACGGGACAGATCCGCATACTACCTTTTTGGCCAGAAAAACCTGCAATTTGGTTCGCACAAGTTGAAGGTCAGTTCAATTTATATGAAATAACTGACGACGCGACCAAATTTTACCACGTGTTGGCAACATTAGACCGTCAATGCACGGCAGAATTAGAAGACGTCATCACTGGCCCACCAGATTACAAACGCCTCAAAGCCGAATTAATTAAGCGTTTATCAGTATCTCGCGAGAACAATGTGAAACAGCTGCTGACTCACGAGCAGCTAGGAAGCCGAAAGCCATCCCAATTCCTGCGTCATCTGCGACACTTGGCTGGACCCGACATACCCGGAGAGCTTCTCCAGACCATATGGACCAGCCGCTTACCAGCGGCACTCCAGCCCATCATTGCATCACAGTCAACGCTACCCCTGGACGCGTTGGCAGAGCTCGCCGACCGCATACACGACATAGCAGCTCCCCAACGGCAGGTAGCCGCCACGTCATCATCGGCGCCAGGTATTGACTTGTTGACCCAACAAGTCGCAGAGCTGACCAGCCAGGTGAGTGCGCTTACTACTTTTATACACGATAAGCCACAACCACGGGATAGAAGGCACAGCCGACACCACAGCCGATCAAGGTCTGATCGGTCAACCTCCAACCATCGACTGTGCCCAAATAACGACAGCAATTGCGTTAAGCCGTGCGACCCGCGCGCTGACGCTCACCTCAAGCAATCAGTGATGGCAACCAATGATTGCTCCAACTCCTCGGGTCGCCTCTTCATATCAGATTGCAACACTAAAAGACAATTTTTAGTAGACACTGGTAGTGATATATGTGTATACCCAGTTAGTGAAACAAGTGATAGACATAAGACTTTCTACCAACTCAGAGCTGCGAACGGTTCTGCTATCGATACTTATGGTTATATAAATCTAACATTAAATATTGGGTTACGCCGTAATTTTCCATGGCGTTTTGTCGTTGCTGACGTAACCAAACCAATTATAGGCGTAGATTTTTTGTCTCACTACAAGCTTATTGTCGACGTCAGCAATCGAAAATTAATAGATAGCTTAACTAATATTAGTACAGTAGCCACTATTGTTAATTCTAACTGTATAATAACGAGCGTAAAAGTATCGACTGGTAGCGATAGTAAATATAATAATATTCTTTCTGAATTTCCAGAAATAACTCGACCGGCCGGCACCCCTATACTTGTCAAACATCACACTGTACACCACATACGCACTAAACCAGGACCACCAGTCGCCTGTTCACCAAGGAGGTTAGCGCCCGAGAAACTTAAAATTGCTAGGCAGGAGTTCGACACAATGCTAGCTAACGGCACAGCTCGTCCTTCTGACAGCCCATGGTCGTCGCCGTTACATCTAGCGTCTAAGAAGGACAATGGCTGGCGTCCCTGCGGAGATTATAGACTCCTGAACGCTAGAACCATACCGGACCAATACCCCATTCGTCACATCCAGGACTACTCAAATAGTTTATTTGGTTGTAAGTACTTTTCAGTTATTGATTTAGTTAAGGCTTACAACCAAATCCCCGTCGCTGAGGAGGACATACCGAAAACGGCAATTACAACTCCCTTCGGCCTATATGAATTTCCGTTCATGACGTTTGGGTTGAGAAACGCCGGGCAAACTTTTCAAAGGTTCGTTGATGAAATGACTCGCGGACTTGACTTTTGTTATCCATACTTGGACGATTTTTTAGTGTACTCCAGAACACAGGAGGAGCACGAAGACCATTTACGCCGACTCTTTACCCGTATGAAAGACTACGGCGTACTGGTAAATACCAATAAATGCATCTTCGGTGTTCCTGAGGTCACATTTCTGGGGTACCACATCTCTGAGAAGGGTACCAAACCACTGGATACAAAGGTCAAGGCCATTTCAGATTTTCCCATTCCCAGAACTGTTAAGGAACTGAGAAGGTTTCTGGGAATGGTCAACTTCTATAGACGCTTCATACCTAAGGCTGCTGAGATTCAAGCCCCTCTCAATGCCTTGTTAACTGGCTCAGTAAAAGCGTCTCATCCCATCGACATACAGGGAAATTCTTTACAGGCATTCGAGCACTGCAAGAAGAGTCTCTGCGAGGCCGCACTCTTAGCTCATCCCGATCCCAAGGCTACAGTAGGACTGGTCACTGATGCCTCTGACACGGCAATAGGTGGAGTCCTTCAACAACTACAAGATGGAGCCTGGCAGCCTCTAGCATTCTTCTCTCGCAAGTTGAGCCCATCGCAGGTGAAATATTCACCATACGATCGGGAGCTCCTAGCGATATACGAGAGCATACGCTATTTTCGCCACATGTTAGAGGCCAGCCACTTCATTGTCTATACTGATCACAAGCCGCTGTGTTACGCTTTCCACGAAAGGAAAAGTAACTGCTCCCCACGTCAGTATAGACACCTGGACTTCATCTCGCAATTCACGACAGACATACGGCACATATCCGGCCAGGACAACGTCGTGGCCGACACACTTTCCCGTGTCGATGAATTGCAGACGCCTGTCAATTTAGAGGTACTGGCCAAGTCCCAGACGACCGACGCGGACCTCGCAAACATACTGCAAAGCGAAACATCTTTGCGCTTGGAAAAGCTGGTAATACCTGGAAGTCGTACAGAATTGTACTGCGACGTCAGTACACCGACTCCCAGGCCTTACGTACCAGCCAATCTTCGCCGACAAGTGTTCGACTCCTTGCACTCACTCAGTCACCCTGGCGCAAACGCTACCACTAAGCTCGTAGCACAACGCTTCGTTTGGCCACTAATGCGAAAGGACTGCCGTGAATGGGCTAAGGCGTGTTTGGCTTGCCAGCGCTCGAAGGTACATCGACATGTGTCCTCACCTTTAGGTACTCACACATTACCTTCGACGCGGTTCAAACACGTCCACATAGACCTGATCGGCCCATTACCACCGTCAAATGGATATCGGTACTGCTTGACAGCCGTCGATCGCTTTACGCGATGGCCAGAAGCTGTCGCCTTAACCGATATCACAGCCGAGACGGTGGCCAAAGCATTTATTTCTTGCTGGGTGTCCAGATTTGGTTGTCCTACCGACATCGTTACCGACAGGGGTCGGCAATTTGAGTCGACCCTGTTTCAACAACTATCAAAATCCATCGGATTCGAACATCGTAGGACAACCGCCTATCACCCGCAATGTAACGGCTTAGTGGAGCGATTTCACAGACAGTTGAAAGCTGCTATAATATGCCACGGTGACAGTAATTGGACCGAATCTCTTCCGTTCGTTCTCCTTGGCATTAGGAGTGCATATAAAGAGGACCTACAAGCTTCATCCGCAGATCTCGTGTATGGTGAGCCTCTGAGACTACCAGGAGAATTTTTCGGACATCATGTGGCTAGTCACACAACGGACTTAACCGATTTCTCGGCGCGGATGAAGCATTTTGTCCAAAACCTTCGACCAGTCCCTACGCAGCATCATCACGCTAAACGTAAAACGTTTGTTTTCAAGAACCTCGACTCGTGTAGTCACGTTTTCCTCCGTGAAGACGCACTACGGGGTTCGTTGCAAGCTGCGTATACTGGTCCATACAAAGTCTTGTCAAGAGAAAAAAAATATTTTAAAATTGACGTAAATAACAAAACCGTAACAGTATCAATAGACCGCCTTAAACCAGCCTATTTATTGTTCGACTCCGACACGTCCCTCCATACACACATCTCATCTCCTGACACACACACTGACATACACACAGACACACACCTATATCACTCACCCGTCAAACTCACTACTCGGTCAGGTAGACAGGTTCGATTCCCAGACTATTATCGTCCGTAGACACGGCCTCTGAAGGGGAGTGATGTAGGGAACTATTACATATAATTATTATTTATTTAGTTTATTTCATTTATACATTTATTTATTACAACAATACATAATACGTAATTTATTTATTATTTATATTTGCTTATATACTTATTATATCAATTCATTATACATAATATAATTTCATACTCACGTACGTATTAGCATTTAGTTTATAATATAAATAATATTCGGAAGCCGCCGGTAGTTGCGAATTCTTTCACCGGCGTAGCGGCTAATATTTAAGACAAAACAGTCGTTACTTTGCTTTCGATACGCTCACTGTTATTTCTTTGTTCTCCGCTTATTATCAGTTTTTATTTGTGCTTATTTATTTATTGTAATATTATTTCGTGGTGTGTAAAACTATTTTATAAACTATTGTGCAATATTAAACCTGTAATTGTACATATTAAAAGTGGTGTTGAAATATACATTATAACACAAGTAAGTGGACTTTGAATTCTACCACATCAACACTACAAATACTTCCAAGATTTGTCCAATACATTCTCAACTTACAAATTATATTTTGTTTCATTCAGTCCTATGTAAATCAAGTAGGTTAGATAGAGATAGATTATCAGTGTAATGATTTTAAAGCGACATGCTTATTATAAACGATCGGCTCTTGACTACAGTTCTAGTAAAACTTTAAATTCCATACCTTTAACAATAAAAATCTAAAGTGTAGCTTTTTTTTATTTCCAATCACTAAAACCTAGGGTCAACATATACTGTCAATGCTTTGAAGTAATCCAAAAAGAAATAGTTCGACTTTATTTTTCAGGAGTGTCCTGACACTAGATATTCACTACCCTACAATTCGAACGTGTGGCTGTAAACGACTGGTTGTGGGTTCGATTCCCACTCGAGGAGTATTTAATATTTCCATTTCGTATCATAGGCAAAGCGCGGCGTTAAGTTCCACCACTTAACACGCAATGCCTCCAAATTCAGCGGTGCGTGGGGAACGGAGTGTCTTAACACTAGGTTCCCTCTGCCTACCCAGCAGCGTGCGGGATACAGCGTAAAGCATTAAAAAAAAAGAAACTATACGGGAAAAGGCATGAAGCTTTAAATAGTATCGCCACCATTTAGTAGTAATACCAATACAAAATCAATTTTACCCACAAACATGTACACAATATATTTACATTATTGAGCTACACTGGTAGAGACGGCGCTATCTATTCCTATTTCGGTTTCACGTTGTCGCGACACGTGACATGATCGATCAGTTCCATTCACGTCTGATACTGTTGGAAGGCTGCTTCCGTTATTATGTATGTATATTTGAAATATTCAGAGGTTAGTTGGGGTCGTGGGCACAAAGTGTGACTGTAAATGGGACTGGTTGTAGACGCGACTAGGTGTAGGTTCGATTCCCACTAGAGGAATGAAAATAATTAATATTTCTGTTTTCTTTGCTGTGGAACATTAATTGTGGTAAGCAATTAATTTTTGATTAAATATAAGCAGAATCAGTGAAAATTATTTTGAATGATTCTGCAAATATATAATACTTAGTTTAAAAACCTTAGAAAAATAATTAATATTCTGGTGTGGAGTGCCTACAGAATTCAGCGGAAAATGGTGAACGGAGTGTCTTAACACTAGGTTCCCTCGGCCTACCCTGCTGTAAGAAGCTAAAAAAGAAAAGTTACACTGGAAAACGGACTGTCTTACTATGTTTATTATGAAGTTCGACATTCCTCTCTTACTAATTACAAAAATATACGTAGCACATTTTAGAGACACACAATTTCCCTTTCTATATAAAAGATAGATGTATAACCACGACAGAAACACAATATATAGGTAAATATTTTGTTTCTGTTGTGTGTCTAAAGTATATTCTACGCTACAAGACGAAAAAAATGTAAGTATATACACTCTACGAGTTAAAATCAAACCCACAATCGCCGCATGTACATTTGGCGGTTTCAACTGCACCATAATACAGTCAAAGAAAATAGTTTCTCTCTAGCAATACACGATTGGTGTTAGGTTTTATACCTACATGACGGAATGGTTAAATGAAGAACGGAGTATTATTGTATTAGTTCTGCCTACCCTGCTAATACGAGCTTGAAGCTGAAAATCACATACATACATACACACATACATCTATATACACTATACACAATTTGTAAATCACCAGGGGATAACACAAAATGGCGCAAGTCGACTAAGTCCGGGCAAAGCCGCGAGCAAACAATGGGGTTTCTAACCGTTTAGGGTGCGGTCGCCGATATCCCTGTAGGGCAAAAACCACCCTAAGTTTGATACTTTGTCATTAGGTTTTTTGTTAGTAGCTAATATTAGACTTGTTTTAAAGTTAGCAACTATTTGAAAGTGAAGCATAAAGCAGAAAGAACTTAAAAGTACAGGTTCAATCCCTTCTTCCCACTAGAATAGCGAAGCTACCACGTTTTGTATTACCATAAAGTATTTTTTTTATAGCTTCACGCTGTATCCCGCACACAGCAGGGTAGGCAGAGGGAACCTAGTGTTAAGACACTACGTTCCCCACCGAATTTCGGAGGCATTGCGTGTTCAGTGGCGGAACTCACCGCCGCGCTTTACCTCGATACCAGGCAAAGAAAATGGAAATATTAAATATTTCCACCCCTCGAGCGGGAATTGAACCCACAACCAGTCGCTTAGCAGTCGCACTTTGTGCCTCTGCGCCACGACTGGCCCAATAAAGGATAAATCAAAATTAAATTATATATAATCATCGTACCAAGTGGGAATTGAACCTACAATCATCGCGAAGAATGGAGAAACGATGGCTCTAATTAAATTTATATTAAGATTAAGAAGATTTTTTTTTATTTATAAGGTACTAAGGCGGTATTAAATAAAAATTGTTTTACAATTGTTCATTTATTACATACAAGCTTTTTTGACTCCTAAACCAATTGAGTTAATATTTTGTATGCCAGGTTAGCTGGAATGATAAAACATGGTTCGCTGTATGACGTTACTCTAAAACCAATAGTGTGAACCTCAGTGACAAGACACTCCGTTCTTTGCCTAAATTTGAAACAATGCTTGTTAAGTGTCAGAATTCAAAGCCACATCTTACAATATAATTATAATATTATAAGAAAATATCATAGGATTTGAACAGAAAACCTAAATCTGTATATAAACTGCACTAACCACTGCACCAACAGGGACAACAGACCAAAGCCACCCAATAAAGTGGTCTTCCAATAAGATAACAGTTATAAAGCACAGGAGAGCCTCGGGGCAGGCTGATAAATCGGCGGTCACCAACACTAGGCTTATCTAAATGGATGCACGTCACTTCGAGAATTTAGATTCTAGATCCGGAAAATTAGTATGAAAATTTATTTACGATATCCAAAGACATATTTGGTTTCAACGATTCAAAAGTATTTGCAAGAATAGATATTTTGAATTTTGATTTTTTCACGACATTTATCCACAATTAAAGAATTATTAAGTAATACTAACGCATTAAAAATGACTTTTTTAATATTTTTAAAGTAGATATTTTGGATATGAAATATGTTTTTAGAAAAAGTATAAAAATATGACGACAAATATAGGCCAGTCGCGGCGCAGTGGCACAAGCGTGTGACTGTAAAGGACTGGTTGTGAGTTCGGTTCAAATTCGAGGAGTGGAAATATTTATTATTTCCATTTTTTCCGCTACTTAACACGCCATGCCTCCGAATTCGGGGGAAAGTGGAGAGCGGAGTGTCTTAACACTAGGTTCCCTCTGTGTGCGGGATACAGAGTGAAGCTAAAAAAAAAAAATACTAAGAAAAATTTTACCTTGAACGGTAAAATTGTGATTAATCACACGTTGGTCTTTTAATGTTAATTAGTACAATTTCGCATATGTACGAAAAACATTTTATGACTTTCACTACTTATAAAAAGAGAAAACAGCTTATACGTTTAGGCTTACTTAAAATTAATACAATATTTACATTAACATAATAAATTCATATCGGTTATATAAGAATATTTGAGCATCGAGGCATGACAGCTGATAAATCGGCAGTGACCACCACTCGGCTTATCTAAATGGACGGAGGCACGTCACTTGTATAATAACTCAAGTTAGTCGTGTTTAGTAAGTCTTTGACTTTAAAGCAGTCTTTTGGTAAAAAAATATAATAATAATAAGTTTCATTGTATAAAGTATTTTTTTAAGTTTCATATTAAAATATTTTATTTTTATGTGTAATATGTGTATACCGTCCACTGGACTATAGTCCAGGTTTAGTTTAAGATTGAAAGTCATGTCGTTTCTACAAAAAAACTATTGTATAAACATTTAAAATAAAATTGCATATAAAATATCGACATTTATCTGATGATGCTGGATTTTTGTTTTTTTTTTTGTTTCTTCTGAACCTAAGACGACTGTTCCCTTTCACTTTCCATTTCTTTTTCTGTTAGATATTGAGACAATGATTGTCGTGAGGCGAAACTTAACACCGCGTATTATCAACTTACTAGCAAAGAAATGAAAATGAATTAAATACAATCATTCTTTCGCATAGACATCAAACCCACGACCAATCTCATTACAGCACAACCAATCGCATTTTTCCGTTAAATTCGGATGCAATGCGTGTTAAGAGGTGGAACTTAACTCCGCGCTTTGCCTCGATATCAGAGCAAAGAAAATGGAAATATTAAATATTTCCACTCCTCGCGTGGGAAACGAACCTAAAACCAGTCGTTTTCAGTTACACGCTTGCGCCACTGCGTCACGACTGGCACCTAAATATCATATCTAATATAAATTCCTTTATATACATACCTACACATACGTGTACCACCACCACTATAACATTTAATTTTTTTTTATAGCTTCACGCTGTATCCTGCACACAGCAGGGTAGGCAGAGGGAACCTAGTGTTAAGACACTCCGTTCCCTACTTTCCGCCAAATTCGGAGGCATTGCGTGTTAAGTGGCGGAACTTAACGCTGCGCTTTGCCTCAAACAAACATTTAAATGTAGTACAATAATTAGTAGACAAAACTAGCTACGAAGTTCTACACAGCTTAACTTCGTAGCAGTACTAATAGAGCATTACTAATAGAGGCGTGGCTTGAAGTATCATCTATGAAACGAATCCAAATAAGCAAAATTATTTCACGTATACAATTTTAATAAATTATATTAAGATTCAATAATTTAATGGTATGGGTTATTTTGTTACTTTCTTTAGGTTCACGCTTTTTTATCAGAAGGCACCTATAATAAAGATAAATTGCTCTTAATTTTTTGCTGAAAATTAATACATTCCGTATTGAATTCCGGGATACAACGCTGCATTTTGTCTTCAATTGCGATTACAGTCAAACGCTATCCTTTCTACGGAGAACGGAATATCTCATCACTAGGATCTCTCTGCCTACCCTACTATGAAAAATAGCTTCACGCTGTATCCCGCACACAGCGTGGTAGGTAGAGGGAACCTAGTGTTAAGACACTCCGTTCCGGACTTTCTATCGAATTCGGTGGCATTGCGTGTTAAGTGGCGGAACTAAACGCCGCGCTTTGCCTCTGATACCAGAGCGAAGGAAATGGAAATATTAAATACTTCCACTCCTCGAGCGGAAATAGAACCCACAACCAGTTGTTTACAATAACACGTTCGTGCCACTGCGCCACGACTGGCCCTGACTGACTGGACTATGAAAAATAATACATAAATATAAACAAAAATAGTGGCCAGTGGCACAAGCGTGTGACTGTAAACGACTGGTTGTGGGTTCGATTCCCACTCGAGGAGTGGAAATTATATTTCCATTTTCTTCGCTCTGGAGTCGAGGTAAAGCGCGGCGTTTAGTTCCGCCACTTAACACGCAAGCCTCCGAGTTCGGCGGAAAGTGGGGAACAGAGTGTCTTAACACTAGGTTCCCTCTGCCTACCCTGCTGTGTGCGGGATATAGCGTGAAGCTATTTAATTTTTTTTTTTAACAAAAATACGTAACAAATCTATGTTATCCACAACATTTTGACGAGCCGTACAAATTTATATAATCATAAGACATTTAAGTAAACATGAATACTTATAAAGGTCAAAAGCTCAACCCGGCGAGGGCCATCGTTTATCCCTTTCCCGGGGAAAGCTATCTTTTTATGAATTACTCTTACATAATTTTTCGTCCTCAGCCCTCCGCCGCTGACACCGAATATAGCTGCTTTGTTACCGTTGTAAATAGCATACTTTTATTCAAACATTTTATATTTATGTTGAAGGAGTATATTTTATTAGGAAAAATGAATTTTTGAAGATGTTTTTAAAGATATTTCAGTGTTTTATCTTAAAATCTTATTACAAGTTGTTTCTGCAATTTCTTTAGGTGGACTTTATGCCTTTATTTTCCTCAGTTTCAACTGTAAAACGAAACGTTTTTGAATAAGAAATATGTAAATAAAGAAATAATTGTAATAGTAAGAAATATATAATAGAAATAAATAAATCAGGTTACATTTAATATTCAAGTAGTTGTATAAACATGAAAAAAAGGCAATTAAAATATGATATAAAAATAACTGGGCTCTTCTAGGTTATATTTTATAAGCCTTACTTTAAAGTACTGATATGTTGCAAAAGAAATGTAATTTATACAAAAAAGAAAAATATTCTTACAGATACATAGGTCCGTAGTGTAAATAAAAAAAAGAATATAATACGTACGTAGAATTTATCTTTTATTCGAATTGGTAGGAAAATAAAAAAAAAATCTTTTAGGTTTATTTCATCTAAAGGCTTCGATATTAATCAGTGTTTATAATTAAATAACGGAGGGATTTAACATATGTATATAGGTAAGTTAAATGATATTTTCTCCATTTTCTTCTTTTTCTTCAGAGTAAGCAGAGAGTACCTAGTGTTAAATCACTACTTACTGCACAAACTAAGATATAGACAGGGGATCACGAAAATAATTAGAAATATTAAAATTTCTCCTCCGAGAGTCATATCGATCTACAATTTATTAAAGTACAGTACAAGCCGAAAATTTCAAGAAAACTAAAAACAATATACAAAATATAAATAATTTAAATATTATGCAATTGCATTTTATAGTGCATCTTTAAACCGCAAAGCTCACGCTTATACAACTTTTAGCAGCCTCTTGACGGCAATAATAATATTTCTTACTAGAGAAGCTTTTTATCCAGAAGGAGTATAACTTCATTATTTCGCCAAGAGCCGCATTTAGAACTTAACTTTATAAGCTAAGGTACGGAAGCTCTAACCGACGCGTAACTTTGGCGGAGCTTCAAGTAAATGCAAGTACTTAGAAAATGGGGATTGGAGTGCACCAAATTATTCCTCTTTACACGGTTTTTGTATTATAATTATGTATTTTTTATTGTTTTATTATAATTGACGTTATCGCGATGCAGTGTGGGAGTGTCTGACTGTATATCTTTAACCCTCACCGGGTTGTGGGTTCGATTCCCGCCTAGAGGAATGGCGTTATTTCAATTGATTTCGTAAGACAGCGCGACAAGTTTCTAATACGAGCTGAATATGAAAGTGGGGAATATTTATAAACTAGGTTTATACCTATATCTTGGTATTCAGGAAGAATCATGAATTTAAAAATATATATAATACAAAATTAAAATAAAACATGATTTAAAATATTCAGTGGCGAAATTGCAAGCTAATAACACGTTTTCCTAATTTATTAGAGTTAGAGTAGAGTTTGTCATACTTAATCAATCAAAAAATAGATTACACCTAACTTAATCTCCTTTAAACCCTAAAAAGGCTTTTCCTAACCCACCATTACATTTAAAAAAACATTTTCCCATAATAAAAATAACTAGCTCAACCAAACGAAATCATAAATCAAGACAAGGCACCAAAGCCACAAGGCAAAACCAACATTTTCATGGAAAGAAATTCAAAAGAACACCATGTAATTTCTCGTAGGCCCACATTGTGGCAGGCAGATTACCATGGGAAACGCATTAGCGACACACATAAATTCAAACGGAGGACCCCATAAGAAATCAAATATAATTTACGACTTACCATAAGTTTCTCGCATCCATTTTGTGACTGAAAGTTCCGGCCGCTTTGGAAATGCAGCATCTGTAACAATAAAACGGTATCTTTTTTATAAAATTACAAATGGAATTCAGGTATGTATGGGTGTACAATAAATATTTTATTCTCTAAGTTAGAAAAATGTTATCATATAAAAATCTAAACAATAAGTAAAACGTATGTTTTTAGGCCATCCTAAAATTGATGGTAATTTGTATTTTTTTTTTTTATTTAGCTTCACGCTGTCTCCCACACACAGCAGGGTAGGCAGAGGGAACCTAGTGTTACGACACTCCGTTCCCCACTTTCCGCCGAAGTCATCGGAGGCCTGCGTGTTAAGTGGCGAACTTAAGACCGCGCTTTACCTCGACACTAGAGCGAAGAAAATGGAAATATAATTTCCACTCCTCGAATGGGAATCGAACCCACAACCAGTCGTTTACAGTCACACGCTTGTGCCACTGGGCCACGACTGGCCACATTTGTAATTTAACATTAGGATATCAACGCGGCTTCATTTAGACGTAGGTTACGCAACACGTGTTTCGTGACGTGTGGTGAAAATGTTAATAATTTAATGAAAATTAAAATATATTTTATTGATCAAGGCTATAAATAGTATACGTCATATTGTCAATATTGTTAATCCTACAGAAAGGTACCACCGGAAAGGTTTTGGAAAGAAAAGGAATTGGAGATTTTCTGATAAGAGCCGAAGAGAAATTAGAAACTTGTTGTTTTAAAATACAATTTTACCATTACTTCGTAAATATACCTAGGATACATTCATGATCTAATTACATAAAACACATCTTATCACCTAAAACATAAGTCGTAGTTGTCATCCAAGTTTGTATCCCTTACTTGGTTACCTTTTTGTGGATAATTGTAACATTAAGAGAAATAATATAGAGACGTTGGTACCCCGTCGTTAAGTTCTACCACTTAACACCTCTTCAGGCAGAAAGTGTAAAACGGAATGTCTTAACACTAACTTCTCTCTCAATACTCTGGTATCAGAGAAAAAAACATAAAATCCCTTTTCAAGATAAAAATAAAAGAGGCTATCGTTTAAATCAATGATAAATCAATCACAACTGGAGCAGATATCACAAATAGGAAGTCCTGAATGCCCGGCGTCAACTCAATACGCAAAGTTAATCCGACGGAAGAATTTCTAGTACGGCCGCTTTCGGGCTCAGCGGATCGGGCAAGATTACAGACGTATGTAATTGAATGAAAAAATTTATGAAAATCAATGTTTTGTATGAACATGGGCTAAGTATATTCAAATTTTTGTCGTATTCACAACGAAAAGGTTAATATGGTATATAAACTAGTTGAGAAGTATCTTGTAATATTTTTTTTTTACTTCACGCTGTATCCCGCACACAGCAGGGTAGGCAGAGCGAACCTAGTGTTATGACACTCCGTTCATCACTTTCCGCCGAATTCGGAGGCATTGCGCTGAGGGGAAATGATAATAACTTAAATATTTATGCCCCGAGTGGGAATCGAACCCATAATCATTGGGCTAATCAAATAAATCAGACTAGGTATATACCCTTTTCTTAATGATAACCTCAAACTCGTAATTATTTAGTTAAATTTTTAGTTAGTTAAAGCTTACTTAGTTTTGAGCTCTGATATTGTGAAAGAAAAAAGGTATTAATATAAAAAAAAGATTATTTAAAAAAAAGGTACAGACCTAATGTACGTCGTGATATAAATTAAATTACATAAAAAAACTCGTATTTACAGTTAAAACCTTAAGTAATAATAAAATACATTTATTGCCATAAGAAAAAAAATACAATTCACGAAAAAAAGGAGATAACAAAATTTCAACTTATGGTAAAAAGGCGTAACTCTGTGTAATTGTTTTTTAAAGGAGGATCTAGTGTCCACTTCTATCCGAAATAGAAACATTGTGTATTGAGTGGGGGAACACAAAGCTTCGTTTTGTGTTGGGTACCGGAGAAAAAACCGGAAATACATTTTCATTTATATAATCATTCCCCGAGTGGGAATCAAACCCACAAACATCGTGCCTTAGTTTTAATTATATTTAAATATAAATTACCAACTGTGAGAGCGGTTATTAATTAGAAGTTAAACAAAATCATATGAAGCATATGATACGCATATTCAATGAACTGAGCGATATCTTTGAAGTGAGCCCACTTTGAGGGATTACAGCTTTTGTTCCGCATGTGACGCCGCTTGCTACTGGGACTTTAGACGAGTGCCAAGAGTGCCAAGAAAAATGTTTACTGTGCAACGAAAATCTACTAACTTTTTAGTTTTACGATATATGTTTACCCTGAATTCAGTAGAATAAGTAGAAAAAATAATTATAATAAGACACTGCAGTCTCCAATCTTTCTTATTACACACAACTATGTATGTTTAGTGGTATCAGCAAAATGCCAAGTGCATTAGTAGTACACTAGTCCGAGAAAAATAATATTCAAAGCACATCTATATTTTTTTTAGTTACAAGCTTTTCCCGTACAGAAAAGAAAACCTAGTGCCAAATACTCCGCTCTCCACTCTCTCTGCAAACTGCGTTTTTAACTGAAAATTGCATTTTATCTTATCAGCAGATAGCCAAAATAAAATTATCATTCCCAAGATTAGTGATCTAGCTTACAACCAATCACAGTTGTTCAGGTATATATGTACTCTAGTGACCCGCTCGCGGCTTCACCGCGTGAACGACGTAACTGTTTCGATGTATTGCAACTCTCGGGGGTGGATTTTTAAAAAATGCTTATGCCAAAATTCATTACAATCGGTCAAGCGGTTCATATTTTTCATATAACACCCACTATTTCAACCCTTTGGTGGTTGTCAAAATTTCATCCAAATCGGACCGGTAGATTAGCCGTGAAAGCGTGACAGGCAAACAGACAGACCTTTTCATTTATAATGGATTGAAATTCTAATATTACTACCGTTATACCGTCTAGTACCAGTAAAAAAATAAGACCAAAAACATTCCTCTATATAATATACCTACTAGCGACCCGCTCGCGTTTCGTCGCGTGATCTGCAACTTTTAACCCCTAGTTGAGCCTCTTTAGTATTCTCTGAACTTTCTGTTCAATCATAACAAAATATAGTCTATTGCACTCCTGAATAGTGTTGTTCGTGGGGGAACGGGTTAAGAATACAATTCCCCCTCGCCGCTGGATAGCGTCCCGTAAAAGGCGGGTAGCCCAGTAGCTTTGTAGTAGGAGATTCTTCTTCGACTGGCTCGCGACCACTATCATGTCAAAGACGAACCGCCAAACGTTCCGGTTCGCTGACATGTAAGCCAGCTCTCCCTATTCCTACCATTACCATCCTTCCTCCCTCCATTCCCCCTATATCCCTAAGGCTGGCAACGCATCCATAACTCTAATGTTGTGGATGTCTATGGGCGAAGGTAACCACTTAATACCAGGTGGGCCTTCAACTCGTTTGCCTTCTTTATTCCATAAAAAAATATTGAGCTTCCTAATTGTTAAATCATTTTCATGATCGGTTCAGTATATGCAATAATTAGCCCTTACAAACAAAGTTACAAACTTTACTTCTTTATTATAACATATACTAGCATAGACTACTGTAGACAAAATCAATATATATTCTTATACATAGCAGCACCTACATAGAAATATCGAATACATTGATCGATTGGCACCAATTATTCGAGACGACGCCCACCACTCGACTTAATCCGAGTTAGAACGACACGAACGACCACTCGTAAAATTCCGCTCATCCCTATTATCATAATTTATTCGTAGACTGAAAAAATAAATCTCGTTTACGTTTCGTTGATTCTTCTATTTATTTTTTGGCAAACACGAACAAAAAACCTTCGGCGGGAATGTACGAGTATTCTGACGACTTTTAAACTTTCATTTGGGATTTTAATGAGAATAATATTTACATAATTGCTGTAAATATTTCTTGTGTTTCGTTTGAAGGACTATGTTTTTTTGTGAAAAACGCCGCGCTTTGCCTCAGTATCAGAGTGAAGAAAATGGATATATTAAATATTTCCACTCCTCGAGTGGGAATCGAACCCACAACCAGTCGTTTACAGTCACACGTCTGTGCCACTGCGCCACGACTGGCTCCATCTATTACTATTAGATACTCATTTGTGAGAACGACTATTTTTATTTTTAAGCACAAAGCGTAACGATGACTTCTGCCACTCACCTCACAGTATCTCAAATACTTACGGAAAGTGGAAAACGTAAAGTCTTGATATTAGATTCTCTCCGACGTGATGTGAAGAAACGTGAATATTTACATAATTGTTGAAATATATCTTGTATTATTTTATGTAGACTATTTTAAAAAGCAACATTATAAAACTGAATGCATAAAAACAAAATTTACTTTTACTTATGCTATAAATTTTCTGGTAGAAATAGCTCTTTGGCTATAAATTCATCTTATAAATCGATTTTTTATCTATATTTTATTCTATATCTTGACATAACCACTAATGATGGGATCGAACTAAACACAAAATATGCTTAAGTTAATGATTTTGTTATTTTTTTATTTTTAGCATCACGCTGTATCCCGCACACAGCAGGGTAGGCAGAGGAGACCTGGTGTTAATACACTTCGTTACCCACTGTCCGCCGAATTCAGAGGTATTGCGTGTTAAGCGGCGGAACCTAACGCCGCGCATTGCCTCTGATACCAGAGCGAAAGAAATGAAAATATTAAATATTTCCACTCTTCGAGTGGGAATCGTACCCACAACCAGTTCTTTACAGTCACACGTTCATGCCAATGGGCCACAACTCCCCCATATTCTAAATCATAAGTAATATATCCTGTTACATAACTATTACATTCCTATTTCACACTAAAACATTGTAATTATTTCCTTCCAAGCGAACAACTAAGGCAACATTATATAAGTAATACTCCCACATAACGCAAAGTGCCGCAAAGTAGCGTGAAAGCGAAATTGATAAATAAATGATTGCAGTGTAGCCGGCGTCGGCTAAAGGTCAAGTAATCTTGCGCGATTCATCTAAAAGGCAGTGTTAGTGTGCTCGGGAGAATATTACAAATAGTTTTACTTTAGAGTATCTATGTAGTATACAGTAGAGGTTATCGTGGCGCAGTGTGAGAGCGTTTGGTCGTAATTGCGATTGGTTCGACTCCCGGGAAGTTTAATTTCCGTATAATTGAATGATCTCAATTTAAATACTTTGATTTTCATTGTAAAAAAATGCAGTATTTAAATGTTAAGTGTACGTAGTTATTTATTAAAATATAAATTTATCAGTCAGCTAGACTTTCGCCACGACCCACGATCAAAAAAATCTACGTTGAGTCCCGCAACACAATATGCAATGTCACGGTGCCAGATGGAAGGTGAAAAAGTGTCTGCTACTACTGTACTAGGTTCTCTCTGACTATTCTGCTTAGCGAGAAAAAACGTGAACTACTTTAAAAAATATGGATATTTCATACCTCAAAAATATTACTTGTACAATTTATCAATGCCAATTTTCCATCACATAACTTAGAAAAAACTACAAACAGTTGAACAGCCCATATACCTAGGCAAAGTATACAGATCCTAGATAAACATTAGCTGGGCAAATTTGTCAAGCGGTACGAGCAAATACACATTTGAAAAGATACTTAGTTACAATACTATTTTTTCAGCGCTTCCGCACGATTCAACTCACGATTGGGATTCGGGGACCCACAGTCTAAATGTTCATCTAGAACAGAATATCTATATTTTCCATAAATGTCACATGACAAAAACTATTTTAGAGAAAATATATAATTTTACATCTAAAATTCAATTTTCGGTCACTTAGTCAAAATTCAGTCAATTTTCCCCAAAAAACAAAGAAAAAGACTAAAAACAACCGAACAACCCATCCACAGCATACCTAGTCAAAGTATACAGGTCCTGGACAAACATTAGCCGGGCAAATGTGTCTGGCGGAACGACAAAATACACATTTCAAAAGGTATTAAAGTTTTTTTCATCGCTTCCACACGACACAACCCACAATTAGGATTCGACTCACGGTTTAAGTGTTTATCTAGACCAGAACATCTATGATTGTCATGAATGTCACGTGATTATGTCACTATTTAGGACAAAACAATAGGCAATTATATATCAAAAATATAATAAAAGCATTTTTTTTCCCAAAAAAACAACCAAACAACCCATCCACAGCATACCTAGTCAAAGTATACAGGTCCCAGACAAACATTAGCCGGGCAAATGTGTCTGGCGGTACGAGCAAACATTTCAAAAGGTAAACCAATGGTCAGTCGACAGACAGGCATTAGTTAAATGCTTTGAGCGTTCACTTTCAACGGACTACTGGATTTATTTAAAAACGTTAGAGGTTTTTAGTGAAAAGAATGTATTTGCTATAGCACTGCCACTGGTATATTGATATTTGCCTGCACAAAAACGGTAAATCAGATTTCTATATGAGTGGATTGTAGATATTATTTTTGTTATATAACATTAAGGTTGCTGTGACACAGTGGGGGCGCGTCTGACTATGTATACAATTAGTTCTATTTTCATTTAAATAATTTTAATTTCATCGTATAAGGCAAAGCGCAGCGTTGAGTTCGGCAATTCAACATCTTAAATTCAGGCGGAAAGTAGACAATGAAAAGCCTGCTTATTATCTAAATTTAACTATTTTAAGGTTAATTTCTACTCTTATTAACTAAATGTATTAATTTATATACTATATGTTATTAACAATATAAAAAAAGAAGAATATTAGCGTAAAATATTGAATAACTAACATATTTATAGGAAATCATCGTTAAGACTTAAGTCTATACTTGTAAAGGGGTCATTAATTAAGTTCTGTTAAGAGATTAATGCAATATTCGAGTTCACGCGGCGAGGTCACCATTAATCTTTGAGGCCCCGAAAGGACGTAGAAATATGGAAGCTAACGTATAACACAAGTGATAAACAATTCGTAGCATAGTAACAAGATTGTTAAAAAAATATTATTTTCTTTTGTTTTTTGATGTATTTTGAAGCAAATATACAGAGGGAGGTATAGAGAAAGACATTTAGAAAACGTATAAAAATTTGGGTAGCAGAAATTTGTAAAAATCTCTCTACAGAGATGCTAACAACAAGAATAAGTTGTAATGAAGCGTATAAGAAATTCGACGCAGCGGCTAGTAGAACGCATGGCTCAGTGATGAGAGCGCCTGAATGGTATTCAGGAGGCGCGGGTTCGAATCCCGCTGCGTTCAAATTTTTATGCGTTTTCTAAATGTCTTTTTCAATTTTCCTAAGTGTGGAATAACACTTTAAAAATGTTAGAAAGAGGTATAGAGAGTTCTCCACTTTCCGCTACATAATAAACACAATTGTTGTCTTAGCGCCGCGGGAAGAGCAAAGTAATTTAAATATAATCATTCCTCGAATAGGAATGGAATTAATAACTATTGCCTTTCAGTTAAGCTCTCTCCCACGGCCCCACGATAAAAATTTTACATAAATTACAAAAATATGTATAAAGAAGTACTCTTAATTAAAAGGAAATTTCTAATAATACTAAAATAAAGGAAGACCATTTAATTAAATTTACACAATAATATAAATTTTAAAAGAGAAAACGCAAGAAAATGATAATTAAAGATTTTCAACAAAGGAATATTCACATCAAAATAAAGCTTATTTCGGAAGGTACTTCAATTATTTTCAAGTCTTACAAACATTTAGTAAATTCAATACTACAGAGCTTTCAGAAACGTTAAACATAAGCCGTCCTTGTGAAAAGATCGATTGGTGTATTTAAATTATATATAACAAATGACTAACAAGTCCTTGTGTTTCATAATACACTTTAAATAATATAATAGAGGTCAATCTAGCGCAGTGGGTGAGCATCTGACTCTAAAACGGTAGTTGGCGGTTCGGCTCTCATTTGCATGAGTATTTTTCTTTTCAGCTTCACGTTTTTTCTGCATAATAAAGTTGTCAAAGAGGATTTTCTGCTAAGACATTCCGCCCTCCACTTTCCGCCCAAAAACCGAGACATTGCATGTTGAGGTGTAACTCAACGCCGCGCCTTGTCTTTGGTACCACAGTGAAGAAATGAAATATTTGAATGAACGGGGGTATAAATATATATAAATTAATTTCATTTCTCTGTGTTACTGTTATCTAGAATTCAGGCTGAAAGTGGAGGACGGAGTGGAAATTATATTTCCATTTTTATCGCTCTGGTGTCGAGGTAAAGCGCGGCGTTAAGTTCCGCCACTTAACACGCAAGCCTCCGAATTCGGCGGAAAGTGGAGAACGGAGTGTCTTAACACTAGGTTCCCTCTGCCTACCCTGCTGTGTGCGGGATACAGCGTGAAGCTAAAAAAAAAAATATGATATAATAGATACTCATGTCATAAATGGTCAAACTAGGTCATGTATTTTCCTTACTAAAATAAGAGACTGCGTAGAAGTTCGACGTATTTCATTTATCGCTAAGTCTTGACGCGTTTTCCTTACTTTTATATGATATGATAAAACACTGCGTAGACGACCGGAAATGGATGCTATAAAAAAATCTTTTTCTTTTTCTCATCCTTATTCCAAATATAATGCATTTATTTACGTAATTTTATAACACTTGATATGTATTTACAATTTATGTAAAAAAATGAACAAGTATGGTAAAATTATATAATTAAATGCATTTTCCACTAAACTAAATTAAACAAAAAACAATTTACAAACGAAGAATAAACGAATTGACGTTGTTTTATAAAAACAATGGCAAAAATCATAAATTCTATTAACTTTGTCTAAAGATTATAATAGGAACAGGTTCAAATCCTGCTCACATCACACCTAATTCCATATACAAAACTACCCCAATACCTTAAAAACAACCATAACAAATAAGTATACTAACACAACTTAATTAAGAGCAAGTAACAAGAAACCACCCAACTTATTAAGCCCAAGTTCAAAAGATACCCTGAACAGATTCACGTTAATAGAATAGTTCATACATTGTGTTCCAGTCTGTGGATTTTGTTTAATTAATGAAATAGTTTGAAAACTCGACCCGGAGAGACCTCTTACTGGAGGCTTGTAGTTTATATTCAGATCTGAGCATAAATAAATATAGCTTCACGCTGTATCCCGCACACAGCAGGGTAGACAGGGGGAACCTAGTGTTAAGACACTCCGTTCCCTACTTACCGCCGAATTCGGAGGCATTGCGAGTTAAGTGGCGGAACTTAACGCCGCGCTTTACCTCGACACCAGAGCGAAGAAAATGGAAATATTAAATATTTCCACTCCTCGAGTGGGAATCGAACCCACAACCAGTCGTTTACAGTCACACGCTTGTGCCACTGGGCCACGACTGGCCACGAACGACCTTTTTCAGATCTGAGCATGTTAGAAATATCTGTCGTTTCTAATGTCAAGTGGAAGCTTTATTATATTAGTTTTAAATTATGGATGTTTTCGAGATATAATTAATTGATTTTGGTTTGGTAAATTTAACACGCAATGATTCGATTTCAGGCGGAGAGTGGAGAACGGAGTGTCATGACACTCTATGTTCTCTCTGAGCACTTTGCTACGCAAATAAAAACGAGTAGCTGTTTTATAGAACGTTTGACCGAAAAATCTCTAAGGTTGATCAAAAATTGATAAAACTTTTGTTGAATTTTTAAGTCAAATGTATAAATAAATATGTTAACACTTTGAAATTCTAAGTATCATTACAAAAAAAGTCTGTTTTATATTCTTCTCCATATAAACTTCAACTATCCTAAATTCCATACTTGAAAAAGGAATGCAAAGTATTAAAATAATGGTATAAACGTAAGCGACTCGTAAACAAATAGATAAATATGTTTCAAAATTACTAATATATAAACTACTAGCGGCCCGCTCGCGGCTTCGCCGCGTGAACTATTCCATTATACTACAACACTCGGAGGCGCATTTTTTAAAAATAAAGTAGCCTATGTTTAAGCTTAGATTATCAACTATATTTATGCCAAAATTCATTACAATTGGTCAAGCGGTTTAGATGTTTCATATAAACTTTCATCCCCTATTTCAACCCTTTAGAGGTTGATTTTTGAAAAAATAAGTAGCCTATGTTAGACCCAGTCACTTTTACTACTTTCGTTCTAAATTTCATCCAAATTGGACCTCTAGATTAGCCGTGAAAGCATGACAGACAAACACACAGACTTTCGGATTTATAATATAAGTATGGATTAGATAGCTTTTAACTGGCATTCCTATAGTCGTGAGTTTGATTTTCACTCTACAGAATAATTATATATAAACTATTTCCATTTACCCGCTTTGGGTAGAGGTCGCCTTAAGACAACATACAGCACTAAGTTCCGTCACATAACACGCAATATTTCGAGTGGAAAGCGGAAAACGGTGTGTCTGTTACCCTTATTCTTCCTGAAATGTAAGAAAAAACGTTAAGCTGCGTTTCATTTTATAATAAATTCTAGTTACGTTCAGATACAGTCGTAAATCTCTGAGACAAATCATCTTAGATCACGTTATCTTCGAGATGAAAGAGTATGATTGAACGATATCTTCCTCGATCTTCGATTTATGTTTCCGGTATTATTTTGATTTAGTGTTGCTTTACAAGCAAAAATAACGTACAAAGTCATTCCTAAAAAATTACATTACTTTTTATCAACTTGATGAGTCCTTTTCCATAGATCGAGTCGTGTTTTCTAAAAATGTTTTACATATGTGATTAACATTTTAAAACATATTAAAATATTAAGCTTAATAATGTCCCGATAGCATAAGATTTTTCCACTATCAGGCAATATCGAGGCATTTGGATAATAATTCACAGTGTTATTTATACTCTTAACGTAAGAAGACCTTTTTTTAATAACGTTCAAAAATTTAGAATGGATAAGGCCACCATGGCGCAGTGAGATGTCTGACCATAACCACGATTGGATGTTAGTTCGCTTCTCACTCGGTATATTAATTTTACTCGGTAATTAAATTCAATAATATTAATTGCTCCACCCTAGAACACAACATGCGGCGATGGGGTCCAGCGCTCAACATACAACATCTCAAATTCGTATTGCAATAATTTACAACGAAGTGCAACAACAACGTTCTTTGACATCCCCGCTATGTGAAAAAAACTTTGAAGAACAGTAATTTCAACGTAGAAGTCTAACAGAATGGACATGGTCGGTTACCAAGAGGCGCTGACTCCACTACGTTCACTATTTTAAGAGAGATCAACCCACCAATACCAGAGATGTATAACGAAAAAAGGTATACCAATTACTTACTCAATTTTCGACAACAAGAAGTCACCCCTTCATACAAACATTAGGCGGTTCACCCCCTACAATATACTCACAAAGCTATAACAATTCCATGCTATTTATATACTCGTATTTGAGGCATCGCCCGAGGTCGGGCTGGGGCTCGTGTTGGGCACACGTGGACTACGCCTACGGTTAAATTAATATCAAAATAGACTCTGAATATTTGAATAAGTTGAGTAATTATCTCTTTGGCAAATTCATGTTTCGTTACAGTTGAAGTTAAGTTTTGGAAACGATCATATGATGGATTAAATAACTGGATTAGATGAGATTATTTTAACTTTTAATTGCTTATATCTTTGTGTTCCAAATATATTAAAATACCTTTTAGAAAATCCAATATTTCGAACATTTTACAGTTGTCTATGGTTACAAGTAGTTGACATGTTGAAATATATTAATTTAAAACTTGTAAAACTTCCAAAAGCCAACGATTTTATTATGAAATAATTGTGTTTTATTCTCAGTTCAAATATCACTTAACAAAACTTACGCTTCATTTTGACAAGTTGGAAAATTAAGTAAATATTATATTATTAATATTTATTAATATATTTCATCCCAATAACCGGTCACCGGATTATCTATAACGAAGTAGCTTTACGCTTTTCATAATAATAGCAGTGTGAATAGCAGTGTAGTAATCCGCCTAGTGTCAAGACATTCTTATTTCCACTTTCAGCCCTAAAATAAAGACATCACGTGTGGAGTGGCGGAATTCAACGCCGCGCTATGTTTAACTACCAATCAGAGAATAGAAACGAAAATAATTGAAATTCCTTCGAGTGGGAACCCACAATCATTGCATTAACAGTCAGATGCTCCCACTGTGCCACAACATCCATGGCTTCAAATCTAATTCAAATAAATAAAAAAAAAGAAAAATATTTAAATATTATATTCGACGTTTATTTTTCTTACAAAAAAACCTACATATATTTTTTTTTAATTTCACGCTGCATCCCGCTCACAGCGGGGTAGGCAGAGGGAGCCTAGTATTAAGACACTCCGTTCCACACTTTCCACCGAATTCAGAGGTGTGTGTTAAGTGGCGGAACTTAACACCGCGCTTTGCCTCGATACCAAATATTACATACTTCCATTCTTCGAGTGGGAATCGCACCCACAACGAATCGGTTACAGTCACACTTTGTGCCACTGCGCCACGACTGGCCCCTAACATATAATAATATTCTAAAAATACATTTTCCAGTCCATATTTCGTCGACGTCGCATAGCGTGTATATAAGGCATTACTCACGGCTGATTGCCATCTAATCGGCGACAGTTAGGCGTTGGGTTCTCTCGCTCGGCCAAATTTATCAGTACAGTACAGCGCTCGCCAAAGGACCCGCCAGACCTTAATCTAAAACTATAAAATTTCCTTTACGCTTTCATCTCGATAGAAAAACGATAATGTGTATTTTATAATATTTTATTGTATTCACAGTTATGTTGTATAATTGAAGTTTTACGCCTGTGTACGCCTTTTAGGGATAGTAACAGTGTAGACAGAGAGAATGTTAACACTACCTTCTCCGTTTTGCCTCGAATTCCAGAAATTATTTATTAAGTGGTGATACTCAGCGTTACGCTTCATTATACTTAGGAGGGGGATAGGAAAGAAAACTAAATGTAATCTTATCGTACTTTAAACTCACATTTACTGTGAGGCACTGTCCCACTCCGCCATGACAGTCTCAAATAACTATAACCGTTAAAAACATATGTCAGCAACCTAAATAACGAATTTTTTTTAAGAATTTACCTAGTACTTTGTAAGTACTAGGTAAATTCTTATATACTTGTGTATAAAATATATTTATAAAGTAACATCAAACACAATTAGGTTAGACTAGAGGAAAAGCTCGTTAGCAAGTCAAAAGAACCTAGTAGTAAGACAATCTGCTTTACATTCTCAGTTCAATTTGAGAGGCAGTACTTGATGAGTCAAGAAGCGTAACGTCAACGATATAAATTGCTAAACAAAAAATAAACTTCACGCCCTTTTTTCGATAGCAGAGTAGTTAAAGAAACCTTAGTATCAAGACACTTAGTTCTACACTTTCCGCTTGAAATTGAGGCATTGTATTCTTAGTGACGGAACTCAACCCCGCACTTTATGACAGCAACAAAATCGGAGAAATATATAGAAAAATAATTTAAAAACATAAACAACAGTGGCCAGTCGTGGCCCAGTGGCACAAGCGTGTGACTAAACGACTGGTTGTGGGTTCGATTCCCACTCGAGGAGTGGAAATTATATTTCCATTTTCTTCGCTCTGGTGTCGAGGTAAAGCGCAGCGTTAAGTTCCACCACTTAACACGCAAGCCTCCGAATTCCGCGGAAAGAAAGTGTCTTAACACTAGGTTCCCTCTGTCTACGCTGCTGTGTGCGGGGGATACAGCGTGAAGCTAAAAAAAAATCTTAATTAAAACCAGTTAAACATTCACACTACGACAGCCTCTACTACAACATGCATACGAGAGAGAAAAAAAATATATTAAAATTTCTTACAATTAAGGAATAAAACTTGAAAATAATGAGAGTCGAGGTAGAGGCTTTGAATTTCGGTGCTTACGTGAATGACATGACCTACTTCCCTGAGTGGGGGTACATTTTACCACGCTTAACCCGTACCTTAACCAAAGTGGAGTGCACGCCCATTATAAATCGAAATACTTAATTATTTTACTGATATATTTTTATTTTGTCTCATTTTTTGTAAAAAATAATTATTTAACATGTAATAACATTAAATATGTACTTCGCTCAGCTCTTCCCGCCATGCAGAGCAAAGAGGCGGTTGCTAGTATATAAATATAGAAGATTTTTTGTAGTGTCCATGCTTTATCCCGCAGGATAGATTGTAGTGTAATAAGTAGTATGTAAGTCAGATGGCGTATAAATATTAAGATCGTTGCCTTAATTAGTTAGTAATAAATCATCTTCTACCAAATGCACTCGTTTCAATAACATAAGTCCCCTCATGGCGACCCTTGCCATATTTGGGGCGCGCGACGCGAATTTGATCGCAGTATAGTGTTGCAGCTCCAAAATCGGACGATGAGTTGAAGAATTGGATAAAAGTTCGAATTAAAGCAATATATAGAAATTTAAGATTATTCTTCGTTACGATTATACTGTTTTACTCAAAAAAAAAATTTAACTATGTGTCGATCCAGTGTCGAGAAAGATACTGTATTTGTGAATCAAAACGCGGCGTTTTCGGGGCTCGAACCAGGCACAAGTCGAAGAAATACGAATGCATCTGTCTACAATCAGCATAGTTTTATTGGTTATTTGTGTGCTACTGGGCATTGCAGCGCTGTACTTTATTTATAAACAGTACAAAAAATGCCATAGAAATTGGATATCACACCAGATTATCCAAAACAACTTAAGACGGTCATTCACCCGTCGAGGCAATCGGGAAGAAGAACGCGAAGTCCGCATACCAGCCAGCCAGTAGAGAAGTGACGGCATTAAAAATAAAAAGAAAATGTGTGAAAATCAGGTGGTTATATCTACTATTAATAAAAAGTGCGTGTTTTGTAAAGTGATCCAATAAAATTTCAGAATTAAACTGTGAACTGTTAAAATGACTATTTATAAACTCTAAGGTGTATTTTTATGAATTAGTGTAGTATGTAGTAAAATAAATGTATCCTATTAATATTATTTGATCTATTAAGTACAATGTAAACAAAGAGTTTCATATTGCAATGTATCAAGTCATAGCCCCTACCATGGTAACTACTTGTAAGTGAGATAATATACTTGGTGTGTATTTCTTTTACTAATATGTTGTTAAAAAGGAATGGAAGATGAATTAGTTAAATGTTTAAATGAACTTAAATTGATAAGAAAATATTTAATTAAGAAGGGAAAGTTAAGATATAAAGGTAATGTTATAAGAAATAAGTTAGCAGAAACTGAGAAATTATTTGAGAAAAGTTCTGCGAAAGATGAAGAGCAGTCAGCTGCATCTTCATCGCGAGGTGAGGATGTCATGCATTTCTCCACTCGTGGAAGAGGTAAGTCACGTTCTCATTTGAATTCCCATACTAGAAAACAGGTTCGCGGCCAAAGATCATATTTCCCACAAAATAACGCAGGTAAGTCAAATAATTCCAGTTATTTTAATAATCGAAGAAATTTTAATAATAATAATAATCCACGCGGCCAAGCATTTTATCGTGGTAGACCTCATTATCATAAAGTGAACCGAGGACGCGGTTCATACGAGAATCGATCGAGTTCGACAACTCGTGGTAGTGGCAATAGACACAAAGTGTTTTATTCAGAAGAAAATCATTCACAGAATCAACCCGTAAACGCAGATAATAATAGTGAAATGCAGTTTTTTCGAGTTGAAACATAATATTTTGGCATTAAATGGCAAAGCTAAATATTTATCGTTTTTTTATTAACAATAG
This sequence comes from Dryas iulia moderata, assembly GCA_019049465.1. NCBI lineage: Eukaryota > Metazoa > Arthropoda > Insecta > Lepidoptera > Nymphalidae > Dryas > Dryas iulia. The sequence continues at coordinate 1,073,325 of CM032431.1, forward strand.
AAAATATTTTTGGTTAGTAGATACAGGAGCATCATTATCCGTAATAAAGAAACAGGCATTACCCAGTAACAGTGAAGTAATTAGAGACGAAACTATCATAAATGGTATTGGAGGTAAAATTCAGTCCATACACTGATGTCATCTTATTTCATCGTAATCAACAGTTTCATGTTGACTTTAATATAAGGCTACATGTTTTTAATAACTTACCTTTAAAGGCTGACGGTATATTAGGTTTAGATTTTCTGTGTCGTTACGTGTCAAGTATCAACTTTGAAAACAATTCCATTACCTTAAACAAATATGGAATGGAATGTTCCTTAACACTTTATGATTCGTTGAATTATTATAATGAAAGTTTACATATACCTGCGCGTTGTGAGTCATTTCATTACTTACTTTTGGATAATGACTTGGAAAATGACTGTGTTATCCACAGTCAGCAATTAGCTGATAACGTTTTCCTTGCAGGATGTATAAGTAGAATACGAAATAACAGATTACTTGTTAAAATTTTAAATACTAATGAACATGATGTTACTTTGCCAATGTTTCAACCGGAAATATATTCGATTCAAGATTATGAATTATGCGACTTTAGGTCAACTGCTAATGACTTAAATAGGGCTAAAGCTTTATTAAATATTTTAAATTTAAATCACCTCAATACAGAGGAGCGCAAATCTATTCAGGATATATGTGCAAAATATTCAGATGTTTTCTTTTTGCCCGGCGATAAATTAAATATTACCAATATTTATCAACAATCAATAACTTTAAAACCAAATACTAGTCCGGTATATGTTAAGCAGTATAGATTACCACATTCTTTAAAAAATGAAATTAATAATCAAATTACAGAAATGCTTAAGAATGACATTATAGAAGAAGCTAAGAGCGAGTGGTCAAGTCCAATTTTGTTAGTACCAAAAAAAAGTGATAGTGATAAAAAGTGGAGACTTGTTATCGACTATCGGAAACTTAATGACTGCATTGTGGACGATAAGTTCCCTTTGCCAAACATAAATGAAATTTTAGACTCCCTCTGTGGTTCTATCTATTTCTCACACTTAGATCTTAATCAAAGTTACTATCAGGTAGAGTTAGATAAACGTAGTAGAGAATACACGGGCTTTACAACAAACACAGGTCAATACCAAATGAAAAGATTACCGATGGGTCTTAAGACTAGTCCTAGCGCTTTTAGCAGAGCCATGTCAGTAGCAATGTCAGGGTTAACATTTGATAAGTGTTTTGTTTACTTAGATGATTTAGTTGTATTTGGACGAAATTTGAGTGTACATAATAAAAATTTGATTGACGTTATGGAAAGGCTAAGAAAAGTTAATTTAAAATTAAATCCCAAGAAATGTAATTTTTTGAAGAAAGAAATTCTTTATTTAGGACATTTAGTTTCAAAAGATGGAGTCTTACCTGACCCTGCAAAAATCGAAATCTTACAAAAATATCCCATACCCACTAATACTGACGAAGTTAAAAGGTTCGTAGCATTTTGTAATTATTATCGAAAATTTATTAAAAACTTTGCCGAAATAACATATCCCTTAAATAAGTTAACAAGAAAATACGAACGATTTGTTTGGACTGAAGAGTGTCAAAAAAGTTTTGAAACATTAAAACAGGCTTTGACAAGTCCTCCAGTATTAGAATTTCCCAATTTTTCAGAAAATAATGAATTCGTCATTCAAACTGACGCTTCAGGTACAGCAATTGGCGCTGTTTTGTGTAATCAAAATATGAAACCGGTCGCTTTTGCAAGTAGACCTCTTAATAAAGCCGAAACAAACTACCCCACTATTCAAAAAGAGTTACTTGCTATAGTGTGGGCAGTAAAATACTTTAGACCATATGTATACGGTAGATCTTTTACGATTATGACAGACCATAGACCTTTATTATATCTATTCTCGATGAAAGACCCCTCAAGTAGACTTCTTAAGTTTAGGTTAGCACTAGAAGAATACGACTTTAAAATTAAATATGTAAAAGGTAAGGATAATAGCGTAGCGGATGCTTTGTCTAGAATTAGCATAACATCGGACACTTTAAAACAAATGAACGAAGAGATATTGTTAGTCATGACTAGAGGCCAAAAGAGACGTTTAGAAAATAAATTACAGCAGGATGATACATCTAAAATTAGTAAACCTAACGAATCGTGGCCTGATCAACTACTCGTGGTTGAGGTACTAAAGATACCAAATGATTCAGTAGAAATGACTTTTATTAATAATGAGGAATTAAATAAATTGAAAAATAATGATAATTTATATGAAGAAAAAGAATGTTTTATTTATTGTCTACGTAGAATAATATTATATATTAATCTTAACTTTAGGGCACAATTTACGCGAGCCGAATTTGTGACTAAGTTAGGAGAATTTTGTAAAACTAGAAAAATAAATGAACTATGCATAGTAAAGAATAATGAAATTGAAAACTTCATAAAAGCAATGTTAAAAGAAATAAAAGAACGTAAGGACTGGAGTGGTCCACGTATCTATGTTCTAAGAGGAGTTAAATGAATATATAATGAGGAAGAAAGAAAATACATATTACATGACTTTCATATACTACCCACCGCAGGTCATGCAGGTGTACGTAGAATGACCAATAATATTAAAAGAAAATTTTATTGGCCAGGCTTGGATAAAGACGTTAAAACATTTGTTAGCAAGTGCCAAAAATGTCAAAAAATGAAACATTGTAGGTATGTGAAGGCGCCCATGGACATAACTACAACGGCTTCACATGCTTTTGAAAAGATCTATCTTGACGTTGTTGGACCTTTGCAAAAGGACATTGAAGACAATTGCTACATTTTAACACTTCAATGTGAATTGACTAAGTTCGTAGAGGCTTATCCTTTAAAAAATAAGGACACGGTAAGTATAGCAAAAGCATTAGTTAATAATTTTATATTAAGGTTCGGGATACCAAAGACCATAGCTACGGATCGTGGGACAGAGTTTGTATCTACTGTAATGGAACAGGTTTGTAAAATTTTAAATATACAAAAATTGACTTCTACAGCTTATCACCACCAATCTATCGGTGCACTTGAAAATTCGCATAAAAATTTAGGTTGTTTCTTACGCATTCAGTGTGATGGTCAGAAAGACACCTGGAGTCAATGGTTATCTTTTTGGTGTTTTAGTTTTAATAATACTGTTCATACAGAAACCAAATACACACCATTCGAGCTAGTTTTTGGTAGACCTAGTGTAATACCTTGTAGAGTAAGTCAATATATTGAACCATTATATAACCCAGATAATTATGCTTTAGATCTTAAGTTTAAGTTACAAGTAGCGCAGCAAGATGCTCGTGAAAATTTAATTTTAAGCAAACAAACTCGTAAATGTAATTACGATAAATATACAAATAATGTATCTTATACGAATGGACAATTAATTTTAATTAAAAATGAAACGGCAAATAAGCTGGATATACAGTGGGTTGGACCATTTGTAGTTTTAGAAGATTTTGGGGTGAATGTAAAAATTTTGAAGTGTAATAAACCTTATATTATCCATAAAAATAGAACTAAACCATTTAATACTTAAATTCAATTATTATGTACTTATTCCTAAAAAAAAAAATGTATTAAAATATTTTTTTTTTTCAATTCACCCCCCGAGGTGTAGTGTAATAAGTAGTATGTAAGTCAGATGGCGTATAAATATTAAGATCGTTGCCTTAATTAGTTAGTAATAAATCATCTTCTACCAAATGCACTCGTTTCAATAACATAAGTCCCCTCAAGATAAATAGATTTCGTAGACAGTGTCAGGACACTTCGTTTTCCGCTTTCTCCCTTGATTTTGAGATATTGTGTAATGTGTGGATGATGCGAGAAAATAAAAATAGTTTAATGAATATGTTACATTTTCCTGATTGGGAACCAAACTCACAACCATCACATTTTTATTTGGACGCTGTCCCACTGCACCACGATGGCGTAAAGAAAGTAATCATATTTTTTTTTTAGCTTCACGGTGTATCCCGCACACAGCAGGGTAGGCAGAGGGAACCTAGTGTTAAGACACTCCGTTCCCCACTTTCCGCCGAATTCGGAGGCTTGCGTGTTAAGTGGCGGAACTTAACGCCGCGCTTTACCTCGACACCAGAGCGAAGAAAATGGAAATATTGAATATTTCCACTCCTCGAGTGGGAATCGAACCCACAACCAGTCGTTTACAGTCACACGCTTGTGCCACTGGGCCACGACTGGCCACATATATATTTAATTATATAATTATTTGTTCAGTTATACAACGAAACACACAAAAACATAATTTTCCTTTTATTCAAATAATGGCTTGTTAAAAAATAAAATTCTAGCCAAAATGAATTATTCAACGGTGTCTAACAACAACGCATAAAAAATTGAAAAGGATAAGTCGGTCGCGATAAATTTGCCACTGAGCTAAACCGGACTAGGGGTTGATGGAGACGATTTCTTTACACGACACGGATACGATACGATTTATTTACAAAATAATGAGTAGATAATGAGTTGACAATACTTTTACATTTTTAATAAAATATATTTTGCTAAAATACGAAATGTGTCATAAATAAAAGTTTTTTTTAATACTTTAAATACGGTTTTAACGTTATGTTATAAAATTAAACTAATTATGTGTATAACTTGAAGAAATATTATTTCAAAATATCATAAAAGAACTGATTTTATAATACAATGTTATACGTTTAAATGTCTTATACGTTTTTCTTAATTTATTCTAGAGATGTAACCGACATAACATTTTGAATTTGCAGTCAGATATGGATGGAGGAAGAATGTTACACCAGTTCCGGTTACGGATACGAGATTATTCGAATATTATTTATAGGATAATATTTATTTATAGGATTCGAACATCCTATAGTTTCCTTTACAATTCCCCGTAACATTTTTATTTTGTTCCACGAGACTGAAAAAAAATACTTAAAAACAAAATAGCGTACATATTATTTGTTTATTAAATATTTTAACTAAAACCAATAAAAAAATACCAGTTAAACTATTTCTTGTAAAGAATTTAAAATTAAATTAAAAAACTTATCGCAGTCGTGTCGCCACCGCAAACTGTAAAATGTAAAACTCTCGAAGCCTGCAAAGTACGCGAGGGTGGAATGCGTAATTGGACACGTGACAGCGCTGCCAGATTTCTTCCGCATTGAAAAAAAGTAACTAAAACTGTAACTTATATACAATGTTTATTATTTATTTTCTTTATTTATTATGAAACCTAGGCTATGTACTAACAATGTGTTTTTATATTAAGTATGGACGTACAAATTTGGTCTGAAAAGTAGTCCCCAAATGTACAATATTTTTTTTTTACTTTATAAGAAGTCTATGAAATATACTTCAAAAATTATTTGTCTTTATTTTTACAGCTTCATACTTACTCACGCTTAGCAGGGTAGTAGATAGAACCAAATGTCAAGACAGTCCCGTCTCCACTTTCCACCGGCAATCGAGACTAGATTCCAGAGCGAAGTAATTAAAATAATATATAATCAATATATTCCCCCGAGTGGGAATCGAACCCGCGACCATTAAGTTTACACTCACGACTTGTTTCACTGCGCCACGTTGGCCTCTTATTATAACACTTCTTTATTTATAATTATTATCATGATTTATGTCTTCTTCTACTAGCTTATACGTATACTTATATAAAAAAAATCTTACACTTAAGCTTACGTTGATGACTGGAATCTCTCTAGTTCTAAACAATACATTTCGTAAGTCAAAAATTCGCAGAAACTAGTCATGTCAAATAACAACAAATGATTTATATTTTAAAGTGTTTTTTTAACATGTCAAACTCACACACATAGAAAAACGTGTAATAGGTTTTCTAAAAAATAGTAACTATTTAAATTGGTTTATTTTCACCTATTCACAAAACAGAAGAAAAAAACTCTTTTACCAACACTTGGCACAGATCTTCCTATCTATGTAAATATAAATATTTATTTGCATCAAATAACAAAATAGCGAAACGCCCGAGCGCACTTGAGATATAAAATTCTTACTAAATTTAGAAACGTATATCGCATATTGAAAATGTTTGAAAGCGAAGTTATTTTCTAGTTTCGATGATCCTTATTGAGAGCAGACGTTGGGAGTACAAACTTTACATATACATATGTACGTAGTCACTGAAAATAGTTTACATAAATAAAAAAATATTAATTATTATTTATTTATAAAATTGGGCCAGTCGTGGCGCAGTGGCACGAACGTGTGACTGTAAACGATTGGTTGTGGGTTCGATTCCCACTTAAGGAGTGGAAACATTTAATATTTCCATTTTCTTCGCTTTGGTGTTATATGTATGAGGCAAATCGCGGCGTTAAGTTCCGTCACTTAACACGCAATGCCTCCGAATTCGGCGGAAAGTGGGGAACGGAGTGTCTTAACACTAGGTTCCCTCTGCCTACCCTGCTGTGTGCAGGATATAGCTTGAAGCTTTATTTCCTAAAGCGGAGAAATGACACTAAATTAAATATAATCAATTCCCCGATTGGGAATCTAATCCACAACCATCGTGGTTAGTCAGATTGACAGACATTCATCTCACTGCGCCATACATATAAATAAATATAAAATGATTAAAAAGGAAAAGCCATCGCCATTATAAAAGGGGGTGGTAGGAGGCCGGCCAGCGGTCAAGCACTATGCTTGCAAGTTATGTTTATTTCAATTTAGGTTTAAGTGCATTTCGCTGTAGCTTTTCAAAGCTGCCATTTGAGATTTCATTTTGATATGTTGCAAATTAAAAATGGGAGAGCGAGATATGATTAGGTCATTGTGGTGCAATGATTTTACGCCTAAATACGTTGGTTGTCGGTTCGATTCCTGTTTTGAATTGTTTATTATAATAAAATTATTATTTATATTTAAATTATATTTACTTCTTCACTCTGACAACATAGGCCAGCGTAAAGTTCCTTCCTGTCAACACGTTATCATTTCAGACGGAAAGCTGAAGAGAGAGTGTCTTAACACTACGTTCTTTCCCATGTCCAATCTGAGATGCAGGAAAAAACCCATAGCTGGTTTGATATTTAATTTATTAATGAAATATTGTTTTACTTTCACTAAACTGCCATTGTTTAATTCATAATTGTGGTTTAGCTTCATACAAACATAAACAATGTATTAATCAATTGATTGTGGTACGCAATAACTACTTTCACAAATTATTTTGATTGATACTGCAAATATTTGGTCATGTAGTATTTAGTTTAAAATTTACCATTGTCAATAATACACGTCAAGTTGTGGCCAGTCGTGGCGCAGTGGCACATAGTGTGACTGTAAAAACAACTGGTTGTGGGTTCGATTCCCACTCGAGGGGTGGAAATATTTAATATTTCCATTTTCTTCGCTCTGGTGTCGAGGCAAAGCGCGGCGCTTAGTTCCGCCACTTAACACGCAATGCCTCCGAATTCGGCGAAAGTGGCGAACGGAGTGTTTTAACACTAGGTTCTCTCTGCCTACCCTGCTGTGTGCTGGATACAGTGTCAAGCTAAAAAAAAAATACAAATTATTTACTTACAATAAGAACATACATATGTATGTATATACTTAAGGTATAAACTAAAGAAAAGTACAAAAATATGTTATTAAAAAAAAATATACGTTCTATCTTTTTACTGCAGAAGCAGTAACTAGAAAGTCATAAAGAACTTAGAATCAAAACGTTTCGTGTTGAATGGCCGAACTTGACATCATCTTTGAAAACGAAAATAATTAAATATAACCAATTCTCTGCGTGAAAATCAAACCCACAACCAGACCCATACATTCAGACACTAAAAATCCAAAATCATAAAAGAGGACTAACTAATTAATATATAACATTCTATGAGAGGGCAGGAGTATGAGAGGGCAGTGCAATGGCTACAGCTTTACCAAGTTATGTCTATTTCAAATTTCGCTAAGTGCATTCTGGTTATAAACCGCCATTTGAAATGTCGTCTGATGAAATTTATTTTTAAATCGCTCTGTACTTTTGTATAGAATTGTTTAAGTGAAAAATTTTATGAACACATATCATGGCGATCTTCAACATTTTTTGAAATATTATATTCGTATACTTACGAAATTGAATACGAGATTCGAACCTGCAGTGTTTAGATTTTCTTGTTTACCCTCTAGTGGTTCTAACTGCTAAGCCATTCATTCTTCTAAGCTTATAAACTTAGAACAACTTATTGAAAAATATATTTAGAAAACGTATAAAAATTTGAACGCAGCAGAATTCTTATACGTTTTCTGTCTTTTCCAATTTTCCTAAGTGTGGAATAACACTTGAAAAATGTTTAAAAAATTAGTAAACTTATGTTTGTTGTTATATATGTAGGAAATATAGGTTGGTTTACTATTAATTGAACTATGCATTACGCTTATTTTAGTTTTCCGTATAGTACACCCTGTTACCGGCAGAGAGAACCTAGTATTAGGACACTCCGTTCTTCCCTTTCAGTCTTAGTTGAGTGGCGGAACTCAACGCCGCCAAATAATGTTTATAGTCAGGCGCTGTCCCACTGTGCCACGACTGTCTTTAATGTTGTTTTGTTGTCTAAAGTGTTACTATTATTACAATCAACAAAACAACATTTTCAATGAAGTTGTAGCAAATTAAGATGTTCTCTCATTTGACAAACAAAGAAGCTGAGGCTCTTAGGAAGCTATATTGCTCACAACAGTCGACTGTACAACAAAATGAATTACATTATATAACTGTGTCAAGATTAGAGTAAACATTTTAAAGAAATAGAACAGATGTCGTCGGAGCGCAGTGGGACAGCGTCTGACTGTAATGCGATAATTGTGGGTTCGATTCGCACTCCGGGAATGATTATATTTAAATTTTCACTTCTTCACTCTGGTACTACAGACAAAGCGCGGCGTTAAGTTCTAGAAATCAGATGGAACGCAAAAGACGGAGTGTTTTGACACTATCTCTTTGACTACACTGTTATGTCCAGAAAGCTTGAATTTTTTGTAGAAAAAATCTTCAATTATGTTGTAGGCAGTTGAGACGTTGTTTCATTTTGCAAACAATAAAACTGAGATTTTCAAAGGTATATTGCTCACTAGAGTGCACTGTACAACAAATCAAATTATATTATATGACTGTATCGGGATTAGAGAGTACATTAGAGAGGATTTAATAGAATAGAGGCCGTCGTGGCGTAGAGGGGCGGGATCTGACTGTAAAGCCATGGTTATGGGTTCGAATCCCACTCGGCGAATCATATTAAAATGTTCATTTCTTTGCTTTGATACCAAAGACAAAACACGGCGTTGAGTTCCGCCACTTAACACGCAATATCTTGAATTCAGATGGAACGTAAAAGACGGAGTATTTTGACACTAGGTTCCTTTTGACTACCCTGCTATGCCGAAAACAGTGTGAACAAAAGCTTCAATTAAGTTGTAGCAAATTGAGATGTTCTCTCATTTTGCAAACAATAAAACTGAGATTCCCAAAGAAAGAATACGCGTATTGCTTACTGCAGATGTATAACAATATTAATTATTTTATATGACTAAGTCGAAATTAGAGTGAACATTGGGAAGAATTAGAATAATATAATAGAGGCTGTCGTCTTATCACAGTGGCACAGTGGGACAGCGACTGTAAAACGATGGTTGTTGGTTCGATTCCCACTTGGGGAAATATATAAATTTTCATTCCTTCACTCTGTTACCAAAATCAAAGTGCGGCGTTGAGTTCCACCACTCATCATGCAATAACTCGATTTCGAGCGAAATATGGAGCACAGAGTGTCTTGACACCTAGATCCTCTTGACAACCGCTACACGGGAAAAGCTTAAAACTGTAAAGTTTAAATTATATTATCCTATATGACTGTGCCGAGATTACAGTGAACATTTTAAAGTATTCCAACACATAATATGGCAAAGGCGAGATTGTTTTGGAACATTTGACATAACGTGGGCTTGTTTGGGAACGTCGCGTCTAAAACTTTGCGATATCGCAGGTATAAATTGTGTAACTTGTTCCTAACGGAATTCATTTGTATTTTGTTTTGGTATATACATATGTAAATATGTTTTATGTACGATTTAAAATTATTTTTTAAAACAGAAGTAATAGTTGAGAAAGTTTATAATAACCCAATTAATTAATATTCAAATATATTATTAAATACTTTTATAGAACAAAAAAGTAAAAAAACTACCTTTGACGCCCATTAACAGCTAACGCTTCTAGCCACATAATAAAGTAGGCAGAAAGAACAATATAGAAGAGAAAACATAAAATGCTTAATGTCGTGCTTTAGCATCGTGTTTTTTCCTACCAAAGCAAGAAAATGAAAATAATTTTAAATATAATCACTTCCACGAGTGGAAATTGAACCCACAACACGTTTACAGCCAACCTCTGTTACTACGCCACAATGGATAGAATATACAAGCTAAAATATTGTACAAAACAGAAATACACACTAGCAACAGTGAAAAGGAGGATCAACTCATGAATATTGGGGACTAAAAACCAAATCGCTTAATGGGTCTCCTGAAACTTTTGCTGTACAACCCATATCCATTTGAGAGCTTTTACACGTTTACCAAACTGTATAAATATATGCATGTTGTATGTGTAAACAATTTAAAGTAAATTTTAAATGTTTCTATTAGATACTTTTTTTTTATTCTAGAAAAAATAAGGGTCTTTAATTTATTAAGATTATGCCAGACCCATCGTTTAACAAAAACATCTATCTACCTATACAAACTTAATGATCTTCTATTAGATAGTAGCCACTTGTCTGAAGCTTCGCCCGTGTAAAGTACAGGACTATAGTTATTTCGTATTTTCGACAGTCTATTTTCTCCCTTTAATGACAAACTACTCAAATTTATTTAGTTCTTTCGAATTATAATTATATATTACTGAATTATTTGAATACCAGCGTATCAACGAAAAAAGATCAAATATAAGTGTTGATTGCTCTGGTCGAAAACTAAAATATTTACACCTATGCCAATAGCAATCAGAAAAAATGTAGCTTTTTAACAGGTCAAGAATTTTTGTATTCGGTTCCGAAGTTTCTGAGATAACCTACCCCTAACATACAAACTCACAAGACCTTACACTCTCTATAATATTAGTGTAACTATTTAAATGCAAAAAGAACTGCCTTCCGAGTCGGTGGTAGCTTATGTACATTCGACGATTCAAAAGTGCTTTCAAAAGTCTATTTGAATAAAGATATTTTGAATTTGAATTTGAAATGTATTTCGACGTTGCGCAAGTGATTTTAGTATAACAATGTTAGCAGTAATTGACAAAATAATCGGTAAAAAAATATTTATATCAAGATTATTGCGTGCAGCAAGCAAGGGGCGAAGCTTTCTTTATAGAAATTAAAATGAAGCTTCAGCCTAGTCCTTTCAGCTGTTTTCAATCCACCTTATTGTAAGCTTTTCTTGACCAGGGTTCCTCCTCCCTTAATTATTTTAATGTCGTCCATCCACCTTTTCGCTTGCCTACCTTTTTTTACCGTCACGTGGATAATATTTTGTTATATCTTTGGGCTATTTTGTTTTCTTCTCCTTTGTCATGTGTCTTATCCATCGCCATTTTAGCTCTACGGCGACTCCAGCGTACAAAACATAGGCGTTATCTATACAAATAAATAAAATTAGAATGCGTGTTTGTAATATTATAATAATTGCTACATACCAAACGCATATGTATGACTGTGCATATGTATGAATGCATTTACACGAATAAGACTTTTTGTCTGTATGTTTGTTCCGGTTAACCTCTGGGACGGCTGAACTGATTTTAACAGGACTTTTACTGGTAGATAGCTGATGTTACACCGAGTAATTTAAGTTACATTGATTTTAGAATAATCACTTTATTAGTAGTCACCAACACAGCTAGTAAATTTACATATTCTATCGAGTTTTAGCATAAAACTAAACAGGAAAATCACGAACAAATACTAATATAATGCCGTATATATATCCTACGTTTTACGTCACTTTAAAAGCTCACCCACATTGTATTATTCAAAGCTCTTTACAAATTACAGTACAACACTACGTACTGAAAACTGGAATGCAAGCGCTGTCGTGACAGAATCTAACGCTGGCTCTAATAGTGGCATTGTGGTCGGTGACCGCGTTGAAATGTATGGGGTTAGAAGAATGCTGCGCTATTTAATACTTGGGCTGGTTAATATGCAGTATATTTATTTATATACTAGCTTTGCCTCCGACTTCCTCTGCGTAGAATTAAACAAATATATTATAGCTCTAAAATAAAAGTAACTTTCGTTACTGCCTATTGTATCAGCTATCAGTGAAATTCCATCAAAATCAGTTTAACCGTTCTTGAGATTAGCTGGAACAAGCAGACAGACAGACAAAAATTTAAAATATGTATATTTTGATATATGTATCGCTTTTTTATCATGTTTGGTATATGCACATATGCATTTAGTAAAAAAACGGTTATTTTAATATTACAAACAAAGACTACAGTTTTATTTATTTGTATGTATAGCGTGTTCAAAACTAAAATTTCTGTCGCGTGATGTCGATATGAAATGAATTTCTGCTCGCTTTTTATCCTTTCTAATAAAAACATTTATTAATTAAATATGTTACAGATTCCATCGTTAACGTTCTTTGAATCATAATTTCTGTTCGTGTAAGCTTTCGCGTTTGTTCATTTAATTGAACTGAAAAGCCGTGTGAATATTTGAAGCTTAGCAGAATGTATTTCCAGCTGTTGGCAGCTTATAATATAATTGAGAACAGTGACAGTTGTCACTATACGGTAGTTTTCTATAATAATTATACCAACTGACAAACGACCTGTGACCACGGATATTTGTAGTATTCTTTTTTTTTTTTAGCTTCACGCTGTAACCCGCATACAGCAGGGTAGGCAGAGGGAACCTAGTGTTAAGACACTCCGTTCCCCACTTTCCGCCGAATTCGGCTTTGCGTGTTAAGTGGCGGAACTTAACGCCGCGCTTTGCCTCGGCACCAGAGCGAAGAAAATGGAAATATTAAATATTTCCACTCCTCAAGTGGGAATCGAATCCACAACCAGTCGTTTACAGTCACACGCTTGTGCCACTGGGCCACGACTGGCCACAATAGTAGTATTCCTAACGTAAGGTTTTCTATATTATAATCTCAAATACAAAAACAAAAATGATTAATCTGACTATAATACTTTCATTTACAATAATAACTTCTTAAAATAAAATAAAACTTCTGCAAAATACACAAAAAGCAGTACAATTTCTGCAAATAAACATTCAAAAAGCTTTCAGGCAGGATTCGAAACAGGCTCGCAAGTCGCACCTAAATGTTAGGAGTGGCATAATCGTTGCACTGTAACGTTGCCAACGTCGTAATGGGCGGGTGTCGAATACGCCAGCGCCAACGCCCGTTCTACTACGTGAGTGCAGTTTAAGTATACCTTTAACGTGTGCTGTTAAATGCTAATGTTATAATTTTGTCATATTTTTTTTTAGCTTCACGCTATATCCCGCAAAACAGTGTAGGCAGAGGGAACCTAGTGTTAAGACACTCCGTTCCCCACTCTCCGCCGAATTCGGAGGCATTGCGTGTTAAGTGGCGGAACTTAACGCCGCGCTTTGCCTTGACACCAGAGTGAAGGAAATAGAAATATTAAATATTTCCACTCCTAGAGTGGGAATCGAGCCCACAACCAGTCGCTTTACAGCCACACTTTGTGCCACTACAGCGTCAGGGCTGGTCCCGTGGCGCAGTGGCATAAAGTTATGTCTGAAGAGGCAGTTTGTCTTAGTTGATATACATATATTGAAAAAGTAGCTTCAGGTTTTTAGAACTTAGTGTCAAGACACTCTGTTTTCAGGTTAACTCTTCAATTGTCCTTAAATTCATTAACTTAGTAGGCTATAAGGAAGTGCATATCCTTCAATTCATTACTTAGTGAGAATAATTTTTAATCTTGCCACAACATTTAAATTCTTAAATAGTTGTCTAGTGTAGATTTTTAATAACTTTTTTTGTAAAAGTTACAAAATATTCAAACAGTTCATCAAATTTTCTCCCTTAACAAAATTTGGCTGGTGTTGGCATATCCAAATTACATTAGAGCGGACACCTGCGCAGGAAAATTCACGCCTAATTCTATTACAAGTTTTTTTACAGCTGACAAAACAAGTTTTTATTCAAGTTTTAAGACACTTTTCGTCTAAATTCGACACATTTCCAGTTAAACGGCGGACCCCAACACCACGCTTTGTCTTATATACAAAAGTATAAAATAAAATTAATTTAAAAAAAAATCTTATCAAGTAGGAATCGAATCCACAACCTATTGTGATTCCTATCAACTTGACCCACGTTTTTTTTTTTCAAAGTAATTATTCAAAATAAGAAGATACATAATTGATGTTTTACCTGTCAAATAGTTTATCACCGAACACAGGTACTACTAACGTCCTAAGATGAATCGACGCAAGAAATTTAACGGGACTTTTTTTAAAGCCAATACTTACAATTTACAAATTTATCAATAACCTTCAAAATAGACTGGAAAGAGCATTTAATTCTCTAAATTAATTTAAATAATAAATACACAGAAACCACACACATTATAAAACGTAGAACTAAGCCGGCAGAATTGAGAGCGCAGCCGGTGCAACGACCGGGTAACAAGGTCAGTAGTGCGATCAACTTACTAGTACCACCTACATATATGCATGTATGAGTATATGTATATGATTGTATCGACTGAAATGCACTGAATGTTGCAGACATGACAAACATTCACGCTAGTCTATTATATAGTACTGAAACTGAATGTGACATGGACAGTAGTAAATTACTTGACTGTTATACATATATGTATATATGTTTCAAAATCTTAGCTAAAATATGTTTATAGTCCCCGTTTTTCCCCGTTGGGCATGTAAGCCAGCTTTCCCTATTCCCGCCATTCCCATCCTTCCTCCCTCCTTCTGTCCTACATCACCGAGGCTGGCAACGCATCCATAACTCTAATGTTGTATTGTAACTCTAATGGTGAAGGTAACCACTTAACACCAGGTGAGCCTTCTGTTCGTTTGCCTCCTTTATTCCACAAAAAAAATTGTGTATATATGGTAGCTTATAAGGTAGGTATATTCACATGTTTCGAAGTAGAGAACGGAGTGTCTTAACAGTAGGTTTTCTCCTGCTAAGCGACAAGAAACGTCAAGCTTATGTGCTCGTTTATATGATAGATAAAAAGAATCGTTTATATGATAGATAATAACAATCTAGCGTCAATACGCTTCAATTCTTAAACATATATAAGTTAATCTTAATTTTTTTAAAGAAAATAATGAAAGTGTTTCGTTCAATCAAACTAGGAAGGCAAAGTTGAAAGTACTTTGGTTAGTTAAGATGTATCCTATATTGCAATATTAGTATTATATATAAAAGCATTATTTTTGGATCCTTTTTCCCACACCTGTTAAGCGGTAGACCGAGAAAACCTGGTCTCAAGCCATTCGCTACTCCACTTTCTGTTTAATTTCAAGACACTGCGTGTTGAACGGCGAAACTTAACGCCGTGCTTTCTCTTGCAAGAGCGACGAAATGAACATATTTAAGTATTACCACTCCCTCGAGTTATAATTTAAGAACAGTATTATCTCATTACTATTTCGGCGGTTATCGTAATTATAAAGACGTATAATGTTGTAATTAATCTCTATTATATATACATATGTTTCAATCCTTTGTACTGGGTCAATATGCCCGCATGCACTTAGTACAATACTGCGCAGTAACACACTGCACTTGCTACCTTCTTTTCTTTGAAAAACAAAACTCGTATTTTAGGTATTGTAAATAGTGTTATTTACTACTGGTAAGACAAAACGAGGTGTTAAGTTACAGAGAGTTTTGACACTAGATTCTCTCTCAATGTTGTAAAGCTTCTTACGTTACTATTTTAGTGCCGCTAATGACATTGTATTTCTACAGTATGCTATGTTTTTTTTTATATATTTAGCATAAATTTAAAATAATTGCATGTAGGTTTTAAAAATAACTTTTTATTATATGGATTAGTATGTCAAATATAATGATGCATAATGTGTCAAAGTCAAAATCAAAGTAAAATAATTTTTTTCAAACAAAGAAGTTATATGCTTCATTTTCTGAACGTCAAATAATTCACCATCCTTTTGATCAAATCAATAATTTACTAATTTTTTCACGGTATTCATCATACATTTTTCAAATCGAATGACATTTCGAACATTTTATTAGTATAGCAGGAATATCAAAATTTATGCTTAAGTAATAAATATCTAAATTTCAAATAATAATTGTGGCCAGTCGTGGTCCAGTGGCACAAGCGTGTGACTGTAAACGACTGGTTGTGGGTTCGATTCCCACTCGAGGGGTGGAAATTATATTTCCATTTTCTTCGCTCTGGTGTCGAGGTAAAGCGCGGCGTTAAGTTCCGCCACTTAACACGCAAGCCTCCGAATTCGGCGGAAAGTGGGGAACGGAGTGTCTTAACACTAAATATCTAAATTTCAAAATATTAATCAAGACCACTTATATTATTATTTATCATATAAAGATAAGTTTATCGTGTCTAGTAGAAATACACGGTCGGTTAATCAACAGTTTTAATGATTAAACTATTAATTAGTGAAGTACTAAGTACACACACAGTCCTGAGAACAGCCAAGAGGATGGGGCCGGAGTCTATCGAACGGAGAGCACTCCACTGTGCATCGCGGGGTGATTTCGACCGCGGTGTACCATAAAAATGCAAATTAAACCTTTATATTTCCAACTCTTAAAGTCCATTTTAGCATATTTTTATAAAAAAATATGAAAATGTTTTACCGTAAGTGTATAATGCACTCGAACCACCGCTATCGCTACGAATTTTATATCCGGTTCCTTGTTATTTTTTAAGTTTTTCCCGGAAAACTGCTGGAGTGCAGGTAATTATACGGCTTTTGTTATAGCGTTTTTTCAGTTTATTAATGCTCTCTATTCTTTCTTCATAGTATATTTTTATTATTTTCTGAATTTTCAATCTTTGTGTTCAGAGAAGTAGGTTTCATAAACCAATTCAATTATCCGGAAGATGAAAATAAAATATAATTTCATATTTACTTGTAAGGTTCTATATTTACATTAATCAATCGATTCGCTCCTTCGTAATATAATTTATTATTGAATGTAATTCAGATTCTTAACCAAATCTTGTGTGAGGTTTATTAGATAAGTTACGAGTGTTATTAATTTTACAATGCAAGATATGTGGCCAAAATTCTTATACATCTTTAATTTGATAGTTTGCTAAAGTAACGTTGTCTGTCCTCTAGATTCGACCATGTAATTGTGACATTCATATCTCAAAAAAAATGCAACTTCATCATAAAAAATCGATACTATTTAACAATAATAATAAATAAAAAATGTATATTGTATAATTTATGATGTGTATAAAAACACATACCAGAGAAAATAAGTTTTTTAAAGTGAGAAGGACGATCTATATAAAAAAAAATTGAACGAAGTAATTTAAATATTATGTACTCGTATGTACCTACTTTACAATATCTTGTCCACGATATCATAAATTTTAGTTAGTTCTTAGTTTATCATCAAAAACCAGCTAAATTTGTAAAGAAGAAATATAAAGAAAAACTAAAAAGCAATCACATTTTCTTCCACTATATACTATTACAATAAATAAATCTCTATCCATTCACATACATATATAAAAGCTACACTTAGCTATATAGGTCGTAGCACTCCTGGATGCACTATATTGTGCAAATTCAAAGGCAAACGGCCTAATGGATCCCAACATCAAAGCCTTGCCAAGCGCTGATAAGGAGCAAGTGATAGGCGGAGGACAAAGCGAGCGTCGTGGGGGGCGGTGAGTATACTTCACCTTTTATTGGGTGTCTTTGACATTGATTGCCAGATTGTTGTAGGGAAGTAATTATGATGTTGATTTCTGTAAGAATACATGTAGCTATATAAAATATTCGGGGCCAGTCGTGGCGCAGTGGCACAGACGTATGACTTAAAACAACTGGTTGTAGGTTCGATTCGCACTCGAGGAGTGGAAATATTTAATATTTTCATTTTCCTAGCTCTGGTTTCGAGGCAAGGCGGGGCGTTAAGTTCCACCACTTAACACGCAATGCCTCCGTATTTGGCGGAAAGTGGGGAACGGTGTGTCTTAACACTAGGTTCCCTCTGCCTACCCTGTTGTGTACGAGAAACAGTGTGAAAATAATAAAAAAAAAATACAAAATTTATCTAAATATATATTATCTCGATTTGTAATTGAACCTACTGCCATCGTGTGTAAAGCCAGATATTTATCACACGTACGTAACGTACCACAATAGTGTCTATATAAGCTATTTAAATCTAAATAGACTTTAAAATATTAAGTAAATTAAGCGCTTCACGCTTTTTCTCGCATAGTAGGTTGCTCAGACAAAATTAGGACAAAACTAATATCCAGGAAAACTCTACAATAATGTCTACAGGAACAGAACATTGCGTGTTGATTGACGGAACTTACCGCCGCGTTGTAACTTCTTACCAGAACGGAGAACCGCAACTATTAAAATACAATTATTCCTCCGAATATAAATCAAACTCCCAACCTTTAAGGCCATCATGGGGTATTAAGTCAGCATCTGACTATAAACATTATTAAGTTCCATTAAACATAACATAAAAGCTTCCTTCTCAAGCCGAAACAAAAAAGACCCTAATTACAAACCATTCACTACCAAACCAATACAGCCAAAACAGATCAGAAAACACAAAACTAACAGACTTAGCTGGCTCAGCAAAAGAAAAACCAAACTAAATTGGCAAGAACACACGGCAAGTGGAACTTGAGCGTTGGGAGATGGGAACAAAGTCGTAGCTATTTATACGTGGTGACGTCAAGGCTGTATCATTTCTCAGGCTGTTGCGCAATTCTGCAGGCGTTACATAAAGCTGAGCGAGGAGGTATGGAATAGAGGTGTTTTATTTGGTTCCTTTGAAAGTTTCATGTTAGATATTTCGTATGATTTTTTTTTTTAGCTTCACGCTGTATCACGCGCACAGCAGGGTAGGCAGAGGGAACCTAGTATTAAGATACTACGTTCCCCACATTCCGCCGAATTCGGAGACATTGCGTGTTAAGTGGCGGAACTTAACGCCGCGCTTTACCTCGAGATCAGAGCGAAGAAAATGGAAATATTAAATATTTCCACACCTCGAGTGGGAATCGAACCCAGAACCAGTCGTTTACAGTCACACGCTTGTGCCACTGGGCCACAACTGGCCATAATTTCGTATGATAATGCTGTATATTGCGATATAATAGATATAGTTGGTCATATTGTTATTTTTTCACTTAGTTTTATTCATTTTAAATAGTTTCTTACCATTCCTTAATCTTTCAGAAGTTGTAAATGTCTTTAAGACTTTAATAATTCATGTCTTTAAAAAATATTAATAATTCAAATTTTGATACCAAAATTAGTATTCGAAAAATTCGTTAAAAAGCCTAGGTAGACAATAAAAAGTAGAGCGACTTAGCGTTAGGTTATTTTTAAAAAAAAACATGATGTTCTTGTTACAAAAAACACACATTTCACAAACAATGTTATGCTAAACCGTATGTCTTTCATTTTTTCAAATTTTATCAGCCATTTATAATAAGCAGGTACAATATTATTTTTTTTTAGCTGCACGCTGTGTCCCGCATACAGCAGGGTAGGCGGCAGAGGGAACCTAGTGTTAAGACACTCCGTTCCCCACTTTCCGCCGAACTGGGGGCATGGCGTGTTAAGTGACGGAACTTAACGCCGCGCTTTACCTCGGCACCAAAGCGAAGAAAATGGAAATATTAAATATTTCCACTCCTCGGGTGGGAATCGAACCCACCAGTCGTTTACAGTTACACGCTTGTGCCACTGCGCCACGACTGGCCACAATATTTCAAAGGTAAATAAAAATAAAACTTAATCCACTCTTTAAAAATAACACCCATAATAATAATTTCTACAAACATTTATCTAAATACGCACAGAAATTAGCTTAATGTGTTCCAACTTTCTTAAAACTTCACCTAAGCAAACGTACGAGGGAAGCGCGAGGATAATGAAAATAGAATATAATAGCTACACGTAAAGGACCCCCGGTAGAGGTGGAGTTGCCAACTCCTTCCTACATAGTTTCATAAAGACAATCTTAAAGTCTGAAATGCTTAGAAAAGGCTGTCAAGAACAATTGCTCTAGACTCGAGTTCGCTCTGTTATTATAAGATATTTCTTTAATTTTGTATGTACATTTAAAAATGGCTTGTAAAGTTAGGATTTGAATTTTTTTTTGTAGTTTTTAATTTGTGGCCAGTCGTGGCGCAGTGGCACAGACGTGTGACTGTAAACGACTGGTTGTGGGTTCGATTCCCACTCGAGGAGTGGAAATATTTAATGTTTCCATTTTCTTCGCTCTGGTACCGAGGCAAAGCGCGGCGTTAAGTTCCGCCACTTAACACGCAATGCCTCCGAATGCGGCGGAAAGTGGGGAACGGAGTGTCTTAACACTAGGTTCCCTCTGCCTACCCTGCTGTGTGCGGGATACAGCGTGAAGCTATTAAAAAAAGTATTGTTGCAGCGTGTAAAGACATTCTGTTCACCATTTGCTACACGAAATCGAGATATTGAATGCTAAGCAAGGTAAAGCCTAGAGTTACGAAAATAATTTAAGTATAATTATTTTCAATTCTCCGCTAAACTACTCAATAACTGAATCACTACTAGTAACATAAACACTATAAATGTATACTAACTCACTTTTCGCCAACTAAATTCCTTACCATTACCATTCTTGTGTCCAGTCGTGGCTCAGTGGCACAAGCGTGTGACTGTAAACGACTGGTTGTGGGTTCGATTCCCACTCGAAGAGTGTAAATTATATTTCCATTTTCTTCGCTCTGGTGTCGAGGTAAAGCGCGACGTTAATTTCCGCCACTTAACACGCATGCCTCCGATTCGGCGGAAAGTGGGGAACGGAGTGTCTTAACACTAGGTTACCTCTGCCTACCCTGCTATATGCGGGATATAGCGTGAAGCTAAAAAAATATATAAAAAAAAGAAAAATAAAAAAATCTATAGATGTCTCTTTTCCTTTTCGACGAATTTTCGTTACACTACGCTTCAAATCCCAAAAGACTCTAAAGAAGTTTTGATATCAAAAAATAAAATAAAAAAAACAAAAAAAGGATATACTCTATACAAAATATTCCAAGCACAATACCATATCACCGTCAACTGGTACAATTTTAATATGAAAGAAGATGTCAAGTAGGCGTGCAAACAATAAATGCTAACGTGAATGCACAAAGGATTGTACTCGTTGTGAACGAGGAAGGAGTCGGAGACGGAAAGGAAGGATGGCCTAGTTCCATGGCAATAACATTAACTGGTGCATGTTGTTTGATATTGAGTGGGCTAAGAGTTGACAAGTATTTGTAAGTGCGATGGTTTGGAGTTCGATTCTGATTGAATTTATGGAAAATCTTTATACATAAAAATAAAGAAGAAAGAAATAGTGGCCAGTCGTGGCGCAGTGGAACCAGCGCGTGACTGTAAACGACTGGTTGTGGGTTCGATTCCCACTCGAGGAGTGGAAATATTTAATATTTCCATTTTCTTCGCTCTGGTGCCGAGGTAAAGCGCGGCGTTAAGTTCCGCCACTTAACACGCAATGCCTCCGAATTCGGCGGAAAGTGGGGAACGGAGTGTCTTAACACTAGGTTCCCTCTGCCTACCCTGCTGTGTGCGGGATACAGCGTGAAGCTAAAAAAAAATCTTTTAAGCCTTTGACATGAAAAACAAACTTCCCTTACCTTTCCTTAAGAAAACAAAATACATAAAATATATATAAACATTTCATTTGAAAAGTAATAAAGAATGTTCATTAAGCATTTTGCATTTGCTCGAAATAAAACGAATAATAGTCTCGCTGAAGTACAATTCACAAAGGAGCTTAACTGGGGCAAGGAGTAACCCGAGCTGTACTCGTATTGTAAAAAGGATATACCACTTCAACAATAATCAATATATCATATTTTTTGTCCTTGTCGCACCAGACAGTAGTATATTTATATTATTTTTTATAGCTTTAGGCTTTATTCCGAATAGCAGGAGAGACAGAGAGATCCTAGTGTCATGACACTCCGCTCTCAATTGTATACACGATGGTGGTGGGACCAATTGCCACAGGAGGGAATTATGATAATATTCTTTTCCAGCTTTGATAACTTAAAATGCAGAGTTTTGTCCGTTCCGTCTCGAATATGGGCGGAAAGTGAAAAATGGAGTGTTATGACACTAGGTTCATTGACAACCCTACTATGCAGCGAATACAGTGAACATTTAAAATGAAATCATATTTTGGTTGACAAAATTCATCGCTGCACATATAACATTACAAAATCCGAAGATATATCCTTCCGAAGATATTCATTTCCTTCAAAAGAAAATCATCAAGATGGTGATGAATGCTTACATTTCATTAATTACAGTTTTCTAACATTAGTAATAAGGGCAAGTTGGTAGCTCAATCAGATTTGGTCGGGATTGTGAATCTCAAGGGATCTTCAATTAATTTTAACGAGTTTCGCCTTCGCGGGTAAGGATTATTGCAAAAGTTCTTATCTGCCTTATCTGGGAAAGAAAAACAAAAGTTGGGTTGCGCAGAAACATACAGATATTGCAATGTATGGAAATTTTGATTAAAATGTAAGGTTTCATATAACCACTATTAAAAACCATAATTTGGTTATTTTTTTATAGCTTCACGCTGTATCCCGCACACAGCAGGAAAGGCAGAGGGAACCTAGTGTTAAGACACTCCGTTTCCCACTTTCCGCCGAATTCGGAGGCACTGCGTTTTAAGTGGCGGAACTTGACAACGCGCTTTACCTCGACACCAGACCGAAGAAAATGGAAATATTAAATATTTCCACTCCTCGAGTGGGAATCGAACCTACAACCAGTTGTTTCCAGTCACACGCTTGTGCCACTGGGCCACGACTGGCCACAAATTTGGTTATATTAACGTTATTTCTTTGGTGTGTACTCATGAGTATGCCCGAAATTCCATGTAATAGTAGCAAAATGCACAACATTACCATAATTTTTCCCGGTCAGGAAGCGCAAATTTATATTGGTCTATTTCATCCAACATACAATATCTCCAAATAGAACGTAGTGATTTATGAATATGTGGGAAATTTGCGAACATTTTTTACACTTAATATGCGAGACCTCAAAAGACCTCAAGACAAAAAAGGGTTACGTGCGCAACTGCTGCTTTGCTGTAGCTCTGGGTGCAATATTTTAAAAATTAGAGATGACACTTATTATAATCCATCTTTCTACTTCATGCTTTTTCCTAAAAAAGAACGTAGTATCAAGACACTCTGTTCTATACTTTCCACGAGTATTCGGGGCATACATAATAATTCCTACGAGTGAGAATTGGGCCTAGAAACATTACGTTCATATTCAGACGTGGTCACACTACGCTCCGAAGGCATCTACAATATAAAATCCATATTTATATTATAAATGCGAATGTCTGTGTGTTTGTCTGTCATGCTTTCACGGCTAATCTACTGGTCCGATTTGGATGAAATTTAGAATGAAAGTAGTAAAAATGACTGGGTCTAACATAGGCTACTTAGTTTTTCAAAAATCAACCTCTAAAAGGTTGAAATAGGGGACGAAAGTTTATGTGAAAAATCTACAGCGCTTGACCGATTGTAATTAATTTTGGCATATATATAGTTGATAATCCAAGGTTAAACATAGACTACGTTATTTTTCAAAAATCGACCACTGAGGGTTGCAATATACCGAAAGAGCCACGTAGATCACGCGGCGAAGCCGCGAGCGGGCCGCTAGTATCATATAAAATCTGAAATTCCCAACCGAACATAAATAACCTTAAACGCAATAAACGTCTAAAATATATTAGATTATTTGGAAAATTGCTCCATACGAACGTGAAAATTGATTTGATGCTGTCCTCCAAACAGCTTTCAACCTTCGGCCGAGGCCAAGTTGACTGCTAAAAGGTTTTAAATCAACTGTCTGAGAAAACACGTTGTTTTGATAGAATGGAAGTAAGGTCGGTGCCAGGGCTTTGTTACATCATAGTCTTGTAATCTAATAAGTTATATTATATTAACTATATAAATATATACTAGAGAAGATCATCGTGGCGCACTGGGATAGTTTCTGACTGTAATGCAGTGGAGAACAGAGTGTCTTAACACTAGGTTCCCTCTGCCTACCCTGCTGTGTGGGGTATACAGCGTCAAGCTAAAAAAATTCAGTTTGTTGTTGGTTCAAACACTATTAGGGGTAGTGAATATATTTAAATTATCCTCTCGTCCATTTTTTCGCTCTGCTAAATCAAAGAAACACTTTACAGTTCCGCCACTTTTAAATTTGCGAGAGAAACGGAGAAAGGAGTATTCTAACTTATAACCTCAACAACAGTTTTATTCCGAAACAGTTATTCGTAATAAGGGGATAAGCGAAAAGCTAGAAAAAAAGAACTTTCCACTAGTTTTACAACTAGTCGAAATTGCTGCCAGTACGTTTGTCATTATCCATTGACTATTAATAAGATAAATTTAACGCTAAATTATATTTCACAAAATGGGATTGATATTTTACCATATATAGCCACTCTTCCGTCACATAAAGTTCAACTAAATAACTCATTTACTATTAACAAAATACAAAGCACTGAGTGAGTGAGAGTGTGAACCACATTCTTTTATATGTTCGGTTGTTTGATTTAATTATGAGGTGGTCATAGTACAGTCGGAATATTATTATTATTCATATAAAAATGTAACTGCAGTACTTATATGTCATTACCCACAACGCAACGTAATGATGAAACTAAATGGTAACCTATGATATTTGAATTATTTCTCCATGTACTACATACATGTATTAATATACACTATTTTCTTTTAATATATTGTTACGGTGTGTAACTAAATTTTAAATTTTCTCAGGGCTACGAGACTTGGACCATTCGAGGTTCAGATTCAGATTATGTTGCTGATTTCAAATCCATTCTAATATTATATATATAAAAGTATGTCTGTTATGCGTTTACGACGTTGTTACCAGTCAAATTTGGATGGAATTCATAATCAAAATAGTTCAAGGTCCAGGGTCAAAATTTGGGCTACTTTTGTTCAAAAAATACCTTTCAAAGTATGGAAATAAGGAGTGAAATTTTTTATGAAAAATCTAAGCCGCTTTACTGATTTTAATAAGTTTTCTCAGAGATAGCTGATGATGCAAGGTCAAACATACATTCATATTTTTTTCAAAAACCAACCCTTAAGAGGCTGAAATAGGGGATGAAAATTGTAGTTATCGCCGGCAAAGCCGCGAGCAGGTCTCTAGTATAATATAAAAAATATTTCTAAATTTTCTTGATTAATGGACATAAGTTTTCCAGCGTCGATAAATAACAGTATACCTAAAGCATAAGTCTCGCATGTGTTATTGCGATTTACATGTTCAGAGAGAACCAGATTATTATTCATGGTTTGGACGCGCCAGGTGATATAAATTGCAGTTAGTGTTTGTTAAATACACAAGAGAGCTGTAAGCTGTAATGTGGAGAAGCCACGATGCCACAATGCAAATTTATGAAAATAAGTTTAGTACCTAGTTTTATATACTAAGTAGATATTGACTGAAAAGTATAAATGAAAATGTTGGAATATATACTAAACAACAAAATATACTCAATAAACTCTGTGCAAAATAATTCATATAATAAATGAACCCCTGCCTATTGTTTTCCACTTCCAAACACATTGACCACTAAGCCATTCGGGTTCGTCAATTTTATACGCTTATTATAATTTATTTTTGTTGTTAGCATCTCTGTAGAGAGATTTTTACAAAATTCTGCTTCGCACAGATTATTCTACTAACAATCGTTATTTGTTTAATTTCTATCACAAATAATCGCGAAATCCATAGACATCACTAATTATATAATACTAAAGTAAATTAAAAACTACATATAATAACTAACTATAAGAAAAACATACAGTATTATCCATACTTATATTATAAATGCGAAAGTCTGTGTGTTTGTCTGTCATGCTTTCACGGCTAATCTACCGGTCCGATTTCGATGAAATTTAGAATGAAAGCAGTAAAAGTGACTGGGTCTAACATAGGCTACTTATTTTTTCAAAAATCAACGTCTAAAGGGTTGAAATAGGGGATGAAAGTTTATATGAAAATTCTAAACCGCTTGACTAATTGTAATGAATTTTGGCATAAATATAGTTGATAATCTAAGCTTAAGCATAGGCTAATTTATTTTTGACAAATGCGACCCCGAGGGTTGCATTATAACGGTATAGTTCACGCGGCGAAGCCGCGAGCGGGTCGCTAGTGAAGAAATAAAATCTTTTATAAGTTCCCATTCTGCAGATACTAATACCGCACTAACTAACTGAAAAACCGCTGTCAATCTATAAATATTTCAATATTACAAAGTCAAATAATTTTATTCAAATAAGAAGTTAAAAGCTTCATTTTTTGAACGTCAAATAGTTTACCAAAGGTTACGTTTACATACAGGTACGTTCAATTCAATAGACAGCAATCGCTTCTTTTAATCTAATTGGAAAACGTTTCAGAGCTACGAATGTTATATATTTTAGTTAGTTTGAAATAACTTTTACTTTTGTAATATGGTGCTGAACAAAAACATAACATTTTAAAATAACAAAAACTGCAATACGGGCCAGTCATATGGCACAATGTTAGACGGTAAACATGACAGGTTGTGGGTTGGACCAACCATTCGAGGAATTGAAATATTTAATATTTAATTTTCTTCACTCTAGTGTCGCCATTGAATTCCGCCACCTGATACGCGATGCTTCCGGAAGTCAGCGGAAAATGGGGAACTGAGTGTCTTAACACTAGGTTCCCTTTGCTTGCCTGTCAATTACGAATTGGACTCGCGCTAATGGCTAGATTATCATTATGTGTAAATATTCACTTATTTCGACTATATGTTTTAGTAAGATATTGTTGCTTGTGAAATTTCATTTTCTAAAGTTATGTGTTAGGTTTTTTTTGAGTTTAACGTTTTTGTCTCATAGCAGATAAGAAGAAGCTAGTGTCAAAACACTTCATTCTCTACTTTTAGGTATAAATCGCCTATAGGTAGACCTACGAATTTGGCCCGTTGTAGAATATGCGGCATAAAAAGGTCATGACTAAAGTTAGTACGACTACAAATTAAACATATTTTATACATTTTAAAGTTTGAACTATTTTTTATTTTCTAAGATAAAATGAACTTTTTACGAAAGCAAACAAATATTAACGTAGCTCACGCAAATACAAGTGATAAATAAACCTTATGTAAATTCAAAGTAAGTAAACATAATCATATAGACTGAATTATATTAACAATTTTTACACATTTAATTTAAACTATATATTATATATTTTCAAAATAAATATTATAAAAAATAGTATATTAAATATTTCCATTTTCTTCGCTCTGGTGTCGAGGTACAGCGCGGCATTAAGTTCCGCCACTAAACACGCAATGCCTCCGAATTCGGCGGAAAGTGGGGAACGGAGTATCTTAATACTCTATAGGTACTCTCTGCTTTCCCTGCTGTGTGCGGGATATAGCGTATATAAGCTGAAGAAAAACAAAATTGTTATTCCCAATAGAACTCACAAAAAGCCTTTCCCTGTACCATAGAAGCAATTAAGCTGGTGGCGAGCGATACAATATGTATGCAGAGTGCACGCGACCGTCTGCTTTTAGGATTTATTTGCTGGACGTGCAGTTATCGCTGGTCGAGTAAAACTTACTGTATACGTATATTGAAATAGAATTTTTGATTTCTTGCATATTGCACTTGCATATTGCATGTAAAGATAAACTAGCAACTAACTGACTTGCGATTTCTATGCCGTAAGTTAAGGCCAGTTTGTGTTTTCTATAGCGCAACAGAAATACAGTAAAACATACAAACAGAATTTCGCATGTGTAATATTAGTATTTATATTAGTCGGGGCCAGTCGTGGCGCAGTGGCACGTACGTGTACTGTAAACGACTGGTTGTGGGTTCGATTCCCAATCGAGGGGTGAAAATATTTATTATTTTCCTTTTCTTCGCTCTGGTGTCGAGGAAAAGCGCGGCGTTAAGTCCCGCCACTTAACACGCAATGCCTCCGAATTCGGCGGAAAGTGGGGAACGGAGTGTCTTAACACTAGGTTCCCTCTACCTACCCGAATGTGTGCGATATACAGCGTGAAGCTAATATTAGTATGGATATGTTTACGCTTGGTGACATGAAATATTTTTTCAGTAGTTGATAAAATTAGTACGTAAATCATTTTATCAGCTTCATACTTTATCCTAAATAGCAAGGTAAGCGATTTAAAAGGGTTGAGTGACAAAAGTCAGAAGTCCCGCTTTATTTTGACACAGCAAAAAAATGAAATAATCAGTACATATGTATATAATCATTCTTTCAATGGGGACCGAACCTACAACTACCACAAACTAACTAACTAACAACCACGTTAACCAACCGATGCTATGCCACTGCCTGTTTACACAGTAAATACATTGAAACAAGCGAAACATTGAACAAAGCGTTCTAACATTTGACCGGCAAACAAGAGAGAAATAGCCAAAAAATAACACATAAAATCAAAGCAGGATTTTGTATATAAAATCCATTGGAGCGACCATAACAGTATATTTATTTAAGCGCTTTTTAGAGCTTTAAAACAAATTCAAATGGATATATCGGCCTATTCAAACCATCCGACTAACAACGAAATGGTTTGCATTGATGCGTAAAGCAACAATTACATCTAAAATGTAACTAAACTGTATGGCTGAAGCTAGGACCTTATTGGTATAGCTTTTTGTGATTTTTTTTATTCTCTCTTTCTCTCTAGAAACTAAGGTCTTGACGTTATAATGTAGGTTTTAAAAAACGTAGTGTCTCGATACTATGTTGTTCACAATTTACATAAAACTAAATAAAGCTATATCGGGCATAGGGCCAGTCGTAACGCAGTGGCATGAACGTGTGACTGTAAACGACTGGTTGTGGGTTTGATTCCCACTCGAGAAGTAGAAATATTTAATATATTTCCATTTCCTTCGCTCTGGTATCCGAGGCAAAGCGCGGCGTTAAGTTCCGCCATTTAACACGCAATGCCTCCGAATTCGGCGGAAAGTGGGGAATGTAGTGTCTTAACACTAGATACCCTCTGCCTGCCCTGCTGTGTGTGGAATACAGCGTGAAGCTAAAGCTATATATAGTGTATATACAATACAATCAATGCTTCGCTTTTAAGGACTTCCAACTCTTGTTTTCAAATAACATCGAAGTGGTTAGCAATGATTTGATACTTTTTCTACTAAATCCGATTACTTGACTGATTACACTTATGTATATATCCACTTTGCTTCCATTAAATAAGTGAAAAAGAGTATTTTCCGACACATATCCTTCACGTTTTGTCATAAAAAAGGTACAATTCCTGGTTTGATCATTATCTGGCCATTTAAACGGAACTATGCCTTTTCTGTATCAGAACAAAAATTTTTAAGAAAACTTACAAAAATTTGAACGTCCTGATTAGGACGATCTACTACTATAGTATAAAATCTACATCTTTTGTATTTAAATGTCCATGCTTAAGGTAACCTGTAAGAGACCACTAATAGTGATAAGGTCGCCTTTGCATACTACAATTATTTATGTTTTTGTTATTTTGTTTTTATCCATTCTGTCTTATTTTATTTTTGTATGTGTGCAATAAAGAGTTTTATCTATCTATCTATCTATCTTTAATAAAAACGTAATCCTGTATCGCGTATCACCTATAATATACTTAAGCAGTTAAGTAGGCATATATACTTTTAAAGCTTAGGCAGGACTTAGAGACGAATAAAACACCTGAGAAAGAACTGCAATAGATCAAGTACATTACAATAAATAAGGAAAAAGCGACTTATTAAAAGTTTTTCAGCGTGATAGGTATTTTGGTGTGAAGACTAATTAATCAATGCAAATGAAGTTGGGGGCAGCCTCTAGCTAATAGTAAAATTACTTCAAATTAAGCCACAAGGACGATTTTTTCTTTTTTTTTTAGCTGATTATATTTATGCTCTACGGACATGTGTCTGTACCTTTTGTTAACATTTTACATTTTCATGTTACATTTTCATTTTCTTGTTACATTACTATCAACTTTTCTAAAAGAGGATGTTATCAAAATATTCATCCTTTTCTAGCGATCTAGATACCAACATCTACAAGAACAGGTACAAATGGTGGTTGGTATATTCAAAATTTCCGCACAAAATTAACTTTAATTTAGTCTTTGTACGTAAACGACAAGGTGTTTGTAGGGTGGGTTGTATTTATGAATATTGCATCTCCTTGCTGCTTGGGGATCGGGTCGTTGACCTTTGCGCTTCTGCGTAAACTGTACTCGATTTACGCAATTATGTATGTATGTATGTATGTACTAGCTGTAATGGAGATATCTGTGTTCAAATTTCCAGGTAAGAAGCCTATATATTTGCGAGAGCTGTTAGTTCAGCCCTGTTACTAAATTCTTTGCTGCTCACAAACTTCAAGTTTACGAGGGCCCTATAAAATCTAATGTAAAGAAATTTCGTTCATCACTTTACGACTGAATCAGAGATTTTGCGTGACGAGTGGCGGAACTCAACACCGCGATTCCTCTTCGATATCAGCGGCAGCGGCGAGATAATTATTACCGGATTGACTTTGTACTTCCATAAAAAAAAAATCAATAGACAAGATTATAATTAACAAATTAATATTTACTATTTTTTTTTAGCTTCACGCTGTATCCCGCACAGCAGGGTAGGCAGAGGAAATCTAGAGTTGAGACACTCCGTTCCCCACTTTCCGCTGAATTCAGAGGCATTGCCTGTTAAGTAGAGGAACTTAACGCCGCGCTTCGCCTCGACACCAGAGCGAACAAAATGGAAATATTAAATATTGGGTATCGAAGTTTCCCACTCCTTGAGAGGGAATCGAACCCACAACCAGTCATTTACAGTCACACGCTTGTGCCACTGCGCCACGACTGGTCCCAACTAAATATTCGTAGTATATAAATAAAAATAATTTAAATAGTAGTAAATGCCCCCAAATAGGAATCGATTCCACAAACTTTACAGTCAAACGCTGTAACATTACGCCACGTTAATTTCTGCCATCATTTCTATAGCTAAAGTAAATAATTAAACTTATACATCTAAATAAAAATGGCTAGTCGTGGCCCAGATGCACAAGCGTGTGACTGTAAACGACTGGTTGTGGGTTCGATTCCCACTCGAGGAGTGGAAATTATATTTCCATTTTCTTCGCTCTGGTGTCGAGGTAAAGCCCGGCGTTAAGTTCCGCCACTTAACACGCAAGCCTTCGAATTCGGCGGAAAGTGGGGAACGTAGTGTTTAACACTAGGTTCCCTCTGCCTACCCTGCTGTGTGTTGGGACGTAATAAAAATCCATAGACTGGTTAAATGTATTTAATTTGTGAGCAAGACCACGTATTGAAATGTAGGAGAAAGAGAGCTAGTGGGGCCCGTCGGCGCTTTATATACCCGGGCCCCCATCACTGCAGACACGACGTCACACTCGCCCATTGGCTGCCGAGCGCAAGTCTGCGACCGATGCG
Source organism: Dryas iulia moderata (assembly GCA_019049465.1). Classification (NCBI taxonomy): domain Eukaryota; kingdom Metazoa; phylum Arthropoda; class Insecta; order Lepidoptera; family Nymphalidae; genus Dryas; species Dryas iulia. The sequence goes on from CM032431.1 coordinate 1,105,237, forward strand.
TTAGTCGCAACACTGTGTGCGAATACTGCGTGAAGCTAAAAAAAATCATCTAAAAAAAACATTTTGTTAAAATAAAACAAGATACCTTCAAATATCTACAACAAAAATCGAGTTAAAAATAAATCAAATTTCAATACAGAAAGTATCTTAGGCCGCATTCTGTCTGTAGGCTTTCCATCTATTGATCTCTAAGACGTGAAAATCCGGTTACAAGCTTTCACCGTCTACCCCTTGACAAATCGACTTTTGCTAACACTTTGTGTTGGCTTTTTAAAAGCATTTTATGTGACAAATCTCATATATTTTTAAAGATTTGAAGAGGTGACTTGAATAAAATAAGTTAGAATTCACATTTGCTTCTTTATATAGTATAAAGAAAAGTCGCTTCCCGCGTCTGTCTGTTTGTATGTATGCTTAGATATTCAAAACTACGGATTTTTATGCGGTTTCTTTTAATAAATATAAGAAATGTGTATATGTATAATACATGCATAATATAGTAGAGAAACACTAAAAATTTTAGAGGTTTCTAATATGATGTCTATGTGCCTATAGTCAAACAGTTGTGTAGTTCACGCAGGCGAAGCCGCGAGCGGGCGTCTAATTCTATATAATGGAAAACGGAGTGATTTACTAGTTTGTAGTTAGTAGCGTGAAGTTATCTTTGCCTTTTTATATATTTCTTATTAAATTAAAAAATATTGAGTATATTTTTAAAAGAGATTTCATTTTGTATAATATATAAATATGTTAAACATAAAATGATTATAACTGATTGGTTTTATATTTAGCCAAATAAAGATAGAGAACTCCACCGAGTGGAAATCGAACTCGTAACGTATAATTGGTCAGAAATTATATAATAAATAAGAAGTTTAAATATATACGAAAATTATACAAATACAAAACATACTCTAAAAAATTTAGTAAACTCAAAGAGCCCTTTCTTTGAATAAATATAAAATTACTGAGTAAACTAAAATAATTAGATTGGCATATAATGTTAGCAAACATTTGTAAATATAGACTTACCAATATCTCCCAGGAAAAATATCTGTAACAGAAAAAAAACATTTATATAGCAAATGAAAGATCAGTTTACTTCTTTAATTATGTCGTTATAATATGAAAAAATATATTCTAGTTTTAATAAGAGATCTTATAATTATTATTTTTTAACTTTTAAAGAGTTATTCACACTTTTTTTTCACTTTCGGAGGCATTGCGTGTTTAGTGGCGGAACTTAACGCCGCGCTTTACGTCTATTACTAGAACGAAGGAAATGGAAAGATTAAATATTTCCATACTTTTAAACATTTTTAAAGTGTTATTCCACACTTAGGAAAATTGAAAAAGACATTTAAAGAAAACGTATAAAAAATTGAACGCAGCGGGATTCGAACCCGCGCCTCCTGAATACCGTTCAGGTGCTCTCGCCAGTGAGCCATGCGTTCTGCTTCAAATTTTTATACGTTTTCTTTAAATGTCTTTTTTAAATGTTTCCACTCCTCGAGTGGGAATCCAACCCACAACCAGTCGTTACAGTCACACGTTTATGCCATTGCGCCACGACTGGGCCCTACACATTTTATCTACACACAATCTAAAAACATTTTTAGAAAACGTATAAAAAATTGATCGCAGCAGGACTCGAACCCGCACCTCTTAACAACAGTTCAAAGTAACCTAAAATATTATACACACGAGACTTTAATTAAATTCAAAAGCCAATTAGCCTGTAAATTTCATTTTGAACCAAATAACAAAGTATCATATGATAGCTTACAAATTTCATCGATAATTGATGTTAAAAGCCTCTCAATACAATTTGCTGAAAAATTTGACTACATTAATTAAGCTTTATTGAATTATAAATTAACTATATAGATACATCGATCGTTCGTTCATTCGTTGCTCACCGATTTTTTTTGTCTAAATGCTAGAGGGAAGAGGAATTTTTTACATTGCTTCAAGTTTTTACCGCATAGGAAGATGTAGTCATAGAGATTCTGGTGTCCAGACGCTCCGTGTTCCACTTTTCCGGAATATAGACATTGCGTATTAAGTGGAGGGACTTAAAAGCCGCGTTATATCTCAGGTACCAGAGGAGAGGAAAATAAGTTAGATGCAAGTCAATGCAAAATTCCCCTGAGAGGGAATCGAATTCACAACCAAATTACACGCTGTCGCACTGCACCACGACGGCCTCATGACATTTTTTGAAAACACAACATAACAAAAAAATCTCATCGTTTCCGAGTTGTTTCATGTTCAAGATATTCCGAGTTGATGATATTCAACATATATAATCTCCGAAACTACAGAATCGATTTCAAAACTTCTTTCGTTGTTAAGAAGCTACATTTTTGCTGATTGCTCTGTAGTATACTTGTACTTGTAGGCATATCCTTGTTTTAAAATATTTTTTGTTTTAGCTAGATGAATTAATACTTATAAAGTAATATGGAAAAAAAACGCTTTCGAAAATCTTTTCGTGCATACGCTGGTATTTATGTAATTCTATAAAATATGTATTATAATTCCATTAAATTATAAATTTGAGCGAAAAATTGGGCTGCCGAAAATACGTCGACTATATAGACGAAGTCGCGAGGAGGTCGATAGTCCATAATTATGTTACAAGACATAATACTATAAAGTTATAAAACATACATTCCTTTTTTTTAATTTACCTATATTTATATTATTATTTTAGCTAGTCATTCATAAATATAATAATCGTAGTGCAAGAAAGCCAATTTAGTCTTTAATTATCATCGAATCTATTAAATTGATAAAATACTCAACGCCACGCTTTTTTTAGGTACAAAAATGACAATAATGTAAAAACAATTATTTCCTCGAAAGGGAATCGAACCTACAATCACCATGTTAGACGCTGTTGTACTGGACCACTACGACCTCTACTACACACTACCATATACATTTTACATATACTTTCATATGAAGTTACACAAACATAACTAAAGTAGCCCATATTTTATGTATGAACAGGGACACTAATAATATATTAATAACAAATCAATCAATAGTTAAGCCCAATCGTCAAGAAAGCTAAAACAAACTTTGTATTAAATGAAAGATAGCCAAAGTTTCAAAGCACAAAGTTGAGGGGCTTACAAAAGTCGAGCCTTAAGGATTTATTGAGTGCCTCTCGTCTTTGACTACAGAACTTGTAATTAGTTAATGAAATTTCGTTACTTTGCATGTTATTTTTATACATTAATCCTGAATACTTCTATATTTAAGAAGCCCATCATGGCGCAGGTGTAAAAAGTGTGACTGTAATGGGACAGGTCGTGGGTTCACTTCCCACTCGAGGAATACCAATATTTAATACTAGAGGTCTCCTCGCAACTTCGCCGCGTAAACTACATAACTGTTTCGTTATATTGCCACTCTCAGCGGTGGATTTTTGAAAAATAGAGTAGCCTATGTTTAACCTTGGATTATCAAATATATACATATATATTTCAAAATTAAGTATAATAAGTGAGTCATTTTTAAAAAAATAAGTAGCCTATGTTTGACCCTGGATTGTTACAACTTTCATTCTAAATTCCATCCAAATCGGACCGGTAGATTCATTCACGGCTAATGAAAGCGTGACCGACAAACAGATAGACGCATTTATAATATAGTATAGATTTGGCAAGGCAAGAGGCAAAGCGCGGCGTTAAGTTCCGCCATTTAAAATGGCGAACGGAGTGTCTTTACACTAGATTTCCTCTGTCTACCCTGCTGTGTGCGGGATACAGGTGAAGCTACATAAAATATTTTATATTAATCCTAAATACAACAGGAAAATTTCAGTTTCCTGTTTATAATAAGTTATTAATAATAAGCAAAATGACAGGGAGTGAAGGTTGAATGATCATTTCTAGTAAAGTTTTGATTAAAATTGTTTTATTCGTTCGTGTCAAGAACAACGAATACAAAATTAATTAAACAACAACATAAAATTAATTAAAAGTTGAAGAATGTTTTTCCTATTTCAAGTGTGGGAATAATACTTTATAAACGTTAAAATATTTAATAAATACCATTATTTCGTTAGAGGATTGTTTATACAAATAATTATTAGGTAAAAAAAATTTGTAAGAATCTCTAAAAAAATTGTAACATACGTATAAGAATTTTCATGTAAAAGACATTTAAAGAAAACGTATAAAAATTTCAACGCAGCGGGATTCGAACCCGCGCCTCCTGAATACCGTTTAGGCGCTCTCACCACTGAGCAATGCGTTCTAGTGAACGCAGCGGGTTCGAATCCCGCTGCGTTGAATTTTTTTACGTTTTCTTTGAATGTCTTTTTCAATTTTCCTAAGTGTGGAATAATACTTTAAAAATGTTTTAAAAAAAAAGTCCGTGTAGTTGACTGGAACACATGTTTTAGTAACCCAGAGTGCTTAGACGGTTCCCACGAGATGACATCTCGCTTACATTCAATTTACAAATAAATATTCTAAAAATCTTTTACAAAAAAACATTAATATAAAATCTGAACTTAAAACTAAAAACTATTATAATACAACACATTACAAAAAGCATCACTAAAAATATTGCCCTGCTAACTGCAAAACAGTCTATTTCAAGAGCAATATTATAAGTGAATTTATAGAGCTTATTCAAACAAATCTTGAGACGACGACGATGATGATGACGACTCCACCGATGACTGTGCTATAGATACATAGCGAAGTCACGAATTTAGGATATTCATGACTTTGCAATGCGTCCATAACATCATTGTACGAAGCAAAGGTGATCCAGAACTTCTTCTGTCTTCCAGTTCTTGTAAAAAACCAATCTATTTTCTAATCAATTATAGTAAAAGCATTAAAGTAAACAGTATACATGTATAGTTACTATCAATCATACAGAGAGGCAATGCGGATTAATTTATACGCGGCGTTTCACAAAGGACCAAATAGAGGACTACAGTCCAAACTCAATCATGGTAATTGAATCATAACCTGACTATCTTTATTCGTACAATAGTATGAATATACAATAAAATATTCACTTTCATATACAAAGCGCGCCGTTAAGTTCCGCCACTTAACACGCAATGCCTCCGAATTAGGCGGAAAGTGGGGAACGGAGTGTCTTAACATTAGGTTTACTCTGCCTACCTTGTTGTGTGCGGGATACAGCGTGACGCATATAGAAAAGTGTAAATAAATTAATTATAACAATAAATACAAATAATACATGAACAGCAATAGTGAATTGCAGCTTTACGCATTTCGCCGCATAGCAAAGTAGGCAGACAGAACCTAGTGTCAAGACATTCTGTTCCCCACTTTTTGTTAAAATTTGAGAAATAAAATTAATTTGTATATAATCCTTTCATCATCCATGGTATTAAACTTACAATTAATCGTAAAACGTTTACAGAAAAATACTATTCCACCGTGCCACGACAAACGCAATTATATAATATAAATAAAAATAATTTCTTAATAAAATTACTAAACATATTATGGTTTCAAATGCAATCATTAAATAGACCATACTATTAGCTCCTCTTTCGCCTCAAAGCCATCAAACAAAAATATACACAACTACAGATTCTACTAGACTCTACTATACTAATATATCTTTTAATAGAGAATATCTGGAAAGCCGTTGATTTCCGATTAATTTACATATCGGTACATAAAGGAGCGGCAAATAGCGTGAGGGCAGCGCTCCGTCCGCTTAATTGGATCGCACCATCAATACGGTCCACAAGAGCTACCAATTTAAACCTTGTATTCAAATATCCAGATAAAATCACTCATTTAAATACATTGAGCCCAAAAATATGAGATAATTTTAAATGAATAATGATAGCTTTTGTTTAAATGGAACAATATTGGGATAAGAATGAAATTTGATGAGAATTGGGAGCAAGGATTTCTTTGGGACTAAGTACATTAATGTTAGGTAATGAATATGTAAAAGAAGCAATTGGCTATATTACTTTTATTATAAAGGGTTTAAAGAGCTTTGGCAAAAGTATGCCAAGATCTGATATAAGATAACGTTCTATTGATTAAATGTGAAAAACTGTAATTTAATTGATAACTATAATTTAATTGATTGTGGCCAGTCGTGGCACAAGCGTGTGACTGTAAACGATTGGTTTTGAGTTCGGTTCCCATTCGAGGAGTGGAAATATTTAATATTTCCATTTATTTCCATTTTTTTTCGAGGTAAAGCGCGGCGTTAAGGTTCGCCACTTAACACGCAATGCCTCCAAATTCGACGGAAAGTGGGGAACGGAGTATCTTAATACTAGGGTTCCCTCTGCCTACCCTGCTGTGTGCGGGATACAGCGTGAAGCTAAATAATATAATATAATAATTTAATTGATATTTCCACTAAAAATCCGATATCCAGTAAAAAGTAGATGAACATAAAAAAAATATTCTTCAACCTATTTTATGGCCAATTTCCCCACCAGATAGGCATTTCAAAGTCAGAAAAAACTACGGACTTGTGACCTAAAACTGAAACTATCTTCAACTATATCTAACACATTAAATATTAACATAATAATGTGGATAACAATTTAAGCTTCAAAATTTCATTAAGTTCAGACCAATGTGTTTGGTTACAGCAGCAAATACAGCGGCCAGCGTAGTTGGTGAACTTAATTGGATCGTTCCATGTACACGATACGGAGTTTATGAGAGTGGCAAATCTATAATCTGAATCTGGTGCCAGCAAATATTAGCATGCACATATTACACGTTATCGGAAATATAGCCAAAAAACGTATTAATAAATGTTATATTTAAGCCCTGACGTGTAACTTTGATGTCTGTGTGTCAGTCTATGGCATTGTAGCTCTCAAACGGATGAACGATTTTGATATCCTTCCGATGAGTCTTAGAATTTTATGAATTTTGAAGAGTATTAGCTCTTGGTCAAAATATTGCAAGGAAGATTCTTATATAATTTGTAGAGGGAGATTTTTTTAAGCATTTATTTTTTTTTTTTGTGAATATTGTGTGAACCATTCCAATCAAATAGGATCAAAATCTATATAAAAGCCAAAAATCACATACAGCAATATACAAATGTTATGTGCTAATTAAATTTTAAAGGACCAAAATATTGACCTACGAATACATGAAGGTTATTTTGCTTGCTTCAAAATTGGCAAGTTCCATTTAAAACATATAAATACATTAACAACTTGATGATTGGTGCACAATACGGCTTTATTATAGAGGCGACAGTTCGGCGAAGAGTCGAATATTAAACGTATGCAAATTTAATGATTGCAATGGAATAATACAGCTTTTGTATATCTCGACAAGCGCTACCTATTTATTTCATAAATAGACAATCTTAGCTTAAAATTAACATTAATATAGTATATTACCAAAAGTATCACTGAAAATATTGCCCTACTAACTGCTTCGCAGATTATTTTTCGAGTAATATTAAGAGTGAACTTTTTGGCCATATCCAGAAAATTCTTGAGGAGATTATGATGACGATGACCAAGATGAAGTGTCCCATGTCTCCATCGATGACTGTGCTATAGACACACAGCGAAGTCATGAATCTAAAATATTCATGACTTTGCAGTGCGTCCATTGCATCTGTACGTATCTGTATATGTTGAAATATCTGAAATTATACATATGAACATGCCAATGTAAATATGAAATACGTCTACTTAATACAGGCTGAGGGAAGATTATCTCCCGAACAATTAATATGTAATAAGTTTTGGATACATAGATGTGTATAGCCTATTATACTAAACTTCACTAAGCTAAAAAAAGAAATGGAAATATTTTAGCTTTCATTTTTAGTTTTATTTTACATATTACATCACAAAATTCAAATCCACAATTATAGCTTTCAATTACTCTTCAAAAATACACCAAAACATGACTCTAGTACAGGGGTGAGCAACCCGGGTCCTTTGGTTAACGATTTTTTACAGCGTATTATATACAAGCGTTTATTTATGTTAAAGATATTTTCCCGCTATTTTTGAAATACAATAGTATTTAAAAATAATATTAAGAAGTGTAATTATGGCACGCATAAAGAAAACGGCTAGGCCCGTTGCAAAAAAAGGTTGCTCACCCCTGTCCTGCACAAGTTATACTTGCACATTATAAAATATCGTAGAATTTATTTATAAAGTGAAGTATTCATTGCAAAAAATCGAAGTCACTTCCCTGCGACCCTCTAGCAATCCCTTGGGCCGTGGGACGTGGAGACTTAATAAATAAATCTAACGTTAAGTATTTCCTGTCAACATGTATGTATGTTAGTGGCTTTTGTTTTGAAATCCCCTCGCAATTTCGTAAGAACATTATAGTCTAGTGGCCATTTCATCTTTTATGTATAGAATAGAAATCTTACAACAATTTCTTAAAATTCTGAAATGCTTAACAAAGTCTTATATAACTTACTTTAATATTCCTGAAGTATCATTTTCACACTAAAGAGAAACAAATATTTAGGAACGCATAAAACTTGAAAGTTGAAAAAGACATTTAAAGAAAACGTATAAAAAATTGAACGCAGCGGGATTCGAACCCGCGCTTCCTGAATACCGTTCAGGCGCTCTCACCACTAAGCCATGCGTTCTACTATCCGCTGCGTCGAAATTCTTATACGCTTCATCAAACTTATTTATGTTGTCAGCATCTCTATACAGAGATTTTTACAAATTTCTGCTACCCAAAGACTCTTTGAAAGATCATGACTTGGAACTCGCGCTTCTTGGAACCGATCCAAGCGATTTAACTGAGCCATACGTTTATTGACTTTTTTCAAATTTCATTAGTAAGAATATTTTTACACCTATGATATTTATTATCTTCTATCTTTTCTTTTTCCCAATTAAGTGTAAAGTGAAGAAGGGATTACTATATTATATACATATATCACAAAATTTCCTTTACTTCACATATATATATGTAAAGAAAGCAGCTTTCTTTCTTTAAATTTGGCGCGTTGCGTGTTGAACGAAACGTCATTGTCAGTGCTGGACACATTTTGAGGTTAGGAACGCATGAAATGGCGAATTTTATATTGTGAAGTGTTTTAACAAAAAAGAACTTAAAATAGTGGAAAATAAACTTTAAATGTCGTTTCTTTGTTTTCAGGTGAGGTTTTACTATTAATTTGTGTTTAATTACGGTGTTTCAGCCCCGTTTTATTGTAAAAGTAACGAAATAAAAACTTTGTTTTCAGAAGCAACACATGTTTATTTTCACCAAGAAAAATTGATATTTAGTCTTATATATATCTACGAAGAAAGAAAATACATTAGCCCTTACTTTTCGAAAACAACCTTTCACCATAAGATTAATATATGACCACCACTTAACATACCTACTTGTATATCTTAGTGGATTATATCATTATACACTGCTAAAACACTCCGCTCTCCGCAAATACGTTGTTCAAATACCCATATATGTTAAGAAGGGTCAACATAAATTAAAACGACATCAAAGTAGCATTAGTATTCAAGATAACATGAATATTCATAAATAAGGGGTTCGTGAGTCAACATAGACGGTGTGTGATATGATCTTGCATCAATGCTTATGAAACCATAATAGTTGAACGTGGCCCCGTGGCACAAGCGTGTGACTATAAACGACTGATTGTGGGTTCGATTCTCACTCGCGGAGTGGAAATATTTAATATTTCAATTTTCTTCACTCTGGTGTAGAGTCAAAGCGCGGCTTCAAGTTCCGCCACTTAACACGCAATGCCTCCGAATTCGGCAGAAAGTGGGGAACAGAGTGTTTTAACACTAGGTTCCCTCTGTCTACCCTGCTGTGTGCGGGATGCAGCGTGAAGTTAATAAAAAAATTAAATGCTATATATATTCTCCTTAGTAGCGATCGAATTTATGACCAACCGTGTTTATAATCAAATGCATTCCCAACACGACACCCTCTCAAAAAAGTTACTTAAAAAACCATATCAGCAAAAAAAATACAAAAAAACATAGAAAATAAACCTTACACCTAACAAATCAGCATACCAATACAAAAAAAAAGAATACCGCCAAAGGATTCCAGGCATTCACTTTCCAAAATAAATTCCATAGCACTTAGTCAAATGATCGCAGATCGTATCTATCGTTGGCAGCGAGATAACCCACTCGCGTTGATTACTCGCGTCGCACCGAGTCTAGAGATTTGATGGAATGGATTTATGTCCAGACAGCTTTATTTTTAGTATTTTTATTTATTTTTTTTAAGTAGGTTAGTGTAAATTTTATGATATTATTTTAAAAGTCTGTATGTATACAAAGAAATAAGATGGAGTATCTGTTTGTAATATTTAAACAACCGCATGTATAGTTTTTTTTTTAGCTTCACGCTGTATCCCGCACACAGCAGACAGAGGGTTAGGACTCTCGGTTCCCCACTTTCCGCCGAATTCGCGGGCATTGCGTGTTAAGTGGCGGAATTTGACGCCGCGCTTTACCTCGGCACCAGAGCGAAGAAAATGGAAATATTAAATATTTCCACTCCTCGAGTGGGAATCAAACCCACAACCAGTCGTGCCACTGGGCCACGACTGGTCACAATGTATATGTATTATATATATGTAAATGTATATGTAATATAATATAATACATAAGTGCCGTCAAATGACATTTTGGTTAAGTTATCTTATATATTATATAAGATAACTTAACCAAAACGTAATTTTATACAATTTTTGTTTGTCTGTTGATTTCGGCTCTCTAAAACGGCTGGACAGATTTTGACGACACTTTCACTATATAGATAGCTATAATAGGGCGTAACTTATTCTATTTTAATATTATTTCTTGTTAAATTTCACGCACACGACGTTGCGAGCACATCTAGTTACATACATACATAAAAAGTCATAGAGAGTGATTTATTAAAAAAAATTTAAGACAAGCGACCGCAATTCCTTTTTCTTTATAAGCAGTTTTCCCGCGGCCTAGCTTTGATTAATCGTTTTAGCCACGGAAGGCCGTGACGACACGATATTTAGCCGCCCTTAAATATATAAGGGGATGATATACAAGATCGATGGTGGTTATACGTGATATTTTGTCTCATGCTGTTTAACGAAGTAACGGAAACCTCGGTTATTCTCTTAATATTTTTTTCTGCTTCACGTTTCTCCTGCATAGCAGGGTTACAGATAGCCTAGAGCGAGTGGCCGAAAAACTTTCTTAACCAGGGCAGACACCGTAAGTTTTAGAAATTTCAAAGGAGAGCCAGAATGATAGGGAAAATGCACTATGCTTTAGATTTTACGTACGGGGTTTGAACAATCGTTATATGGCTTTAAAATTTTATAATTTTTGTTACTTCATCTACAACGATTATTTTGGCCCTCTTTTTATTTGCAATGAACGAATACTTAGATATACTTATCGATAGATACTTGCTATGATCTAGACGAAGTGTCTTAACACTTCGTTCTCCACTTTCCTTACGAAGTGTAGAATATTATTGTTTGTTAAGTGGTGGTATTCAACACAGTACTCCTAGAATCGGAAAATGAAAATAATTAAAAATAATTATTTTCATATGCGAGATTCGAACTCACTGTTCATCGAACTAACCGCGTTTATAGCCACTGCACTACAATAGCCTCATAAACCTATATTTGAAAATTCTAACCCCTAAATTCTTTTAAAGTAGAACGAAGTGTGTTTAAATAAAAATAAACATTTATATTTTATCTCTAGTTGTAGTAGTAGTAAAATAAAAGAAAGTGTAGTTGTTAAATTATTCAAGACTAGATTCAAGACTTGTAGATTACTTAAGTAATTTATGTGTGTGCAACTGCATTTGCATTATCATTTGTTTTGTGGGCAGAGAAATATAGCAGGATAGTTACAGAAAACTTAGAAACCGAAAAAAAAACATTATTTTGTGGCCAGTCGTGGCCCAGTGGCACAAGCGTGTGACCGTAAACGACTGGTAGTCAGTTCGATTCCCAGTCGAGGAGTGGAAATAATATTTCCATTTTCTTCGCTCTGGTGTCGAGGTAAAGCGCGGCGTTAAGTTCCGCCACTTAACATGCAAGCCTCCGAATTCGGCGGAACGTGGGGAACGGAGTGTCTTAACACTAGGTTCCCTCTGCCTACCCTGCTGTGTGCGGGATACAGGATGAAGCTAAAAATCGCGTTACAGTCAGACGCTGTCCTACTGTAAAAAATAATTTAGAAAAACTGAAATCCTTCTAAAAAACTTTACAAACGTTTTTGAAAACATTTAACGCATATATTTACTTAACTTATAAAAAAAATAACGCAACGGATTCGAACCCACGAATAACAGAAATATACGTAACACTTTAACTTAGTCGAAACCTTTATTTATAAGGTAGGATTATAAAAGGGACATGATAAAAAATCCACGTAATAGAAGCGATCAATCCACACAAAGCGCTAACACGACCCGAGGGTGAGGGGGAATGTTATGGTTTAATTTTCTCTGTTAGCCCCCAAAAATTAGAAACTTATACCTAAATACATAAATACAATATACGGGCCAGTCGTGGCACAGTGGCACAAGCGTGTGACTGTAAACTGATTGTGGGTTCGATTCCCACTCGAGGAGTGGAATTATTCAATATTTCCATTTCCTTTCCTTCCTTCCTTCAATTTCGGCGGAAAGCGGGTAACGGAGTGTCTTAACACTAGGTTCCTCCTGCCTACCCTGCTGTGTGGGGGATACAGCGTGAAGCTATATAATAAAAAAAAACAATATATGTAAATATAAGAATACCTGTAAATTATTTTATAATATACCTGTGTATTATTAGTATATAATAAAATATATAATATATTGATATTCCACAAGAAACATTATGGATCTTCCTGGAAATACTTCTTTCTTTCTTCTAATAAGAACTTTGTTTTTTTTTTCGGTGTTTAACACTTTGGGTGGGAAGCTGTGTGCAAAGTATCGAAAATATTTTTTTAAAATACTAATTATAATAAAGGAAAATATATGTTAAATATGTAAACGGAAGGCATTACCACTAACTTCCTCTACCTACTGTACTATCAAGATCTGAAAAAACAGTTCTCCACAGCACCTATATCAACCCCAACATACACAAACGCTAGCAACACCATATAGCGGAATATAGTTTAACTTTCAGGTGAAAAGAGGAAAACGGGAGTGTACTGACACAAAATTTCTACCTTTTCTACCATCAAAAAAAGCAAGAAACTGATAACATTTAAAAAAAACCATCCATAGCGCTTATAACAACCTTAGTATCTACACAAACGCTTACCCCCATATACAGAGAAGAATATAACAAAATGAATATGAGAGTCACGTCATTACCAAAGCACACAAAGCGAGACAAAGTGTAATTATTCGACGGCACGACGCGCCGCGCCTCGCCACCAAACGCGCGGTTAGTATGCACGAGGCGCGCACATAATTAAGTGATGTCAGACAAGAGACCGTTAATTATATACAGATTTCATAATTTCCGAGATATAGCGAAGTTTCTTTTTCCGTAATATAATTTGATATTAACTATGAAATTACACTGAAATATATTATCACTCATAACTAAAGTTAAGTGGTGTTTAAGCTAAGCGAGTTATTCTATTTTACTTTTTGTTTAGCTTAACGCTGTATCTCGCACACAGCAGAGTAAACGAATGGAACCTAGTGTTAAGACACTACGTTCCCCAATTTCCACCGAATTCTGGAGCCATTGTGTTTTAAGCGGCGGAACTTAACGCAGCGCTTTGCCTCAATACAAGGGCGAAGAGAATGAAAATATTAGAAGTATTCAACTCGCCACCCGCGGTTAGTATGCACGAGGCGCGCACATAATTATGAACCCACCGCGTGTACAGTCAAAGCAGTCACGCAGACGATGGTCTCTCTTGGTGAGATATAAAAGGCTTATAATATATAATTATAATTTAAAACATAATTAAAATGTAAATCATTTTCGCGCAGGTGGGAGATAGAAACGAGACAGTTAATACTTTCATCCCACAAACAAGGGCTCTACTTACTGAGCTATGACATAAGCATTCGTTAAAAAATTGTTTTTGGGAGTTTTTTCCCTTTTTTATCTGTTTTATAACAAAACGTATAATAGTTTGAGGCCTATTCAAACTATTATACGTTTATAACAAAACGTATAATAGTTTGAAGCTAAAAATATATATAAACCCCAAAATAAAGTAAATGCAGGTGATTCTTGCTTATTTCACGAAGCGTATCTAAGAATTTCACCCTAAACAAATTTGTAGACGTGATAACGCTAAAATTAACATAAGTATCTACTTGCTCTTGCTCTGCCTAAGATAAATATATATAATTTTTCAAGTTAACTCTTGATCTCGCATATCAGGGTAGGCAGAGAGAAGCCAGTGTCAAGACAGTTCGTCCTTCACATTATGCCCGAATTCAACGTATTTCCTAACGATTGGCGTACCTCAACGACGTGCTTTTTCTCATTTACAAGAGTATTATTTATCCGAATAGGAATCGAATATACAACCAGTATACAGTCAGACGGTGTCGCACTGCGCCAAGATGGGCCTTAGAAACGTTAGATTTGACAAAGTCAAATCTTGATTCTTATTACATGTATGTTTTAACTCGGTTGGTATTATGGGAGCAGGAAAGTAAAAATAATTTAAATACAATCCTTCTTAAGACAAAACCCGGCGTAGAATTCTGCCACTCGACACGTAAATGTCTAGAATTCGGGCCAAAAGTAGATAAGGGAGTGTCTTGACACTAAGTTCTCTCTGATAACTTCGCTACGTGAAAAAAATCAGGAACCTGAGAAAAAAAACTTTCCTTACGTGGGTATCGAACTCACAACCATTGTATTCCACTACGCTACAATGGCATCCGAGATAAATATTCAAAGTAATAATGACTCACGGCATCATGATAAAGTGCCTATCCGCATTCATCCTCTTGGGAAATACTCTATGTAAATATATGGTCCACACGAGATGCCTGAACCGTGAAATGTATGATATTAACTGGGAAATCTCTATTGTGGTTAAAACGGACTATGTTTTATGTAAATCTAAATCATTTCTTGCTTCTTTTCAGAAAAAACATTGCTTAATAACATATCCTTTCCATATAATAGTAGCAGGGTCACAGAGAACCTAGTGACCTCAGCTTTGTGTTTTTATTTGGGACATTTCTTGTTAAGTGGCGGAACTCGACACTGGGCTTTGTCTTGTTAACCAGGGTGGAAAAACGAAAAAAATTAAATAACGATTATTTTACTGACTAGGATTCAATCCCACAACCAATCACAATTACAATCAGAAACTATCCCACTATACCACGATCCTCTTTACTTTATATAAAATTATAATAAAAATTTTATTCAAAAAAAAATATAAAAAAAAACAAAAAATCTCGTCGTCACATCTGCATAGGCCTTTTGACCTGTATTCTAAAGCTTCAACGGCACTTCCAACACCCGGATTATTTTCATTAACATTGTGGGGCAAACACTCGTTGGTGCTAGAGTAGGACAAACATAACTAAATCACATAACGAACGTGGGAGGGAGAGAGACAGAACAACCTTTATATATTCATTTAATGAGGATCAAAAGCGACAGAGGCGAAATATTAATATAGCTCGGAATTATTCATTTAACAGGTGGGTATTGAGACGTACCTATTTGGGATAAGCTCTTCGTCGGATTATGGACGGTATCGTCTTAATTTGATATATTTCCCTAGTACTATTTCAAGATTTTCTTTTGTTTCTTTTGTAATATATATTTTTTTTTTTTCATACATAACTAGATATTTTTAGAGCGAAGAAGAGAACAGAGCGCCAGACGCTACGGAACCCATACGCATACGCCTCATCGACTGTCATCAGCCCCTTAAAACAAATTAATGAATAATCTTTATTGCACAAAACAAAAAATAGTAAATATTAATTGATAAAGGAATCTTGTACATATTAGTGCAAAGGCGGCCTTATCACTGTAAGTGATTTCTTACAGGCAATCTTTCCTTAAAGTAGATACAAGTAAAAAAGAGGATGGCGGACAGTGCAAGAAGTAATTTTAAATATACACGTGTAGGTATATACATACATACACACATATACAAACATAAACGAATAAACATACGTATATGAATACCTACATAAAACAACGTCCTTCTTATTCCGGTGGCTCATGCTTTTTAGTATCATTGATCTTAAATACTCGAAAATCAACCGAAGTATTCACCTATCGTAAGATACAAGTATTAATATTTATAAAAAAATCAATATATGTATATGTATATTACTAATTGTAACTTTGCGTGAATGATAAGACGTAAAATCCCATTGTTTCCGCCCCCGTAGAAATTTGGTAAATCTTCTTTGTGTTCTGCACACCTCGAAGAACATACATGTCAAATTTCAACTTCTTACGCACGAGATGTCTGTCAGTCATTTCGTAACGCAAGAGTTTATTTATATACGAGTATGTAAATAGTACTACAGAAATCCTTGATTTGGTTGAACAAAGCCTCCCTCCGTTGATTCTTATATATTATATCCTTAAGGCGGAAAGTAAAGTTCTTACTTACATAAATTATCTGTAGTATAATACCTAATAATGTCTTTTGAATTTTTATTTACAGAGCCAAGATTTTTCCCGTAGCAGGGTAGTCAGGGAGAACCTAGTGTCAAGACACTCCGGTCTCCACTTTTTGCCTGAAATCAATATTTTGTTATCAAAAAGTAAGTCAAATGAAAGAATTTAAAGCCGCGTTTTATCGCAAGTACCAGAGAGGAGATATGTATAATAATATAATAAGTAATAGTATTGCATATACAGTACAGACATATCGATAAATGTTTTCATTAAGCATCTAAAATATTTTAAACTTCTTTAGGAACTACTTATGTATAAATATGTCTTATTTTTTAAACAGCCTAGTTAAAAATAATAATAATAATAGTTTAGATATTGTTAACAAAAGATCCGTAGTATAAAACTATTAAAAAAGCTAGACCTATCTACGAGTAAAAGTAGAACACAGAGTGTATTGACACTAGGTTCCCCCTGCCCACCCCTAGGGAGAAACCATAGTGCATATGCTACCTATTTCCATTGACAAAACGAAAAAAATACATTTTTTTCTCAAAACAAAGATAATATTCAATTACGACCAACAATTAAACTTTTTAAGTAAAAAATAACTTAATTTGCGATCAGTCTGAAACTTATGCTGGACTGTTGACCCTTGGGTTCAAGTGTCAATGTACGAATAGACAAGCGTTTAAACAGCTATTCTAGAGCTTCTTATAGTCGAGACATTATAAGTCAGGTTTATAACGTTCCTAACTTTAAAAAAGTATATATAAACAAAAGAAATGGCAACTTCACGCTTTTTCTCGATTATCATGGTCATCAGAGAACCTAGTGTCTGAAGACTCCAAATCAACTCAAAATATATAACGTGTTAAGTGTCGGAAATTAACGCCGCTCTTGATCTTAAGTATCAGAGGGCCGAAATAAGAATAATATATAATCATCAATATATTATAGAACCTATAACTTACGTGTTAATAAACAGGAGTTGTCCAACTGAGCTACAATGACCTCAGACACCACTAAGGTAAACCGATTTTAATAGAACCATAATATTTTGATATAATTAGTTTCTTTTTTTTAAATTTAAACTTCAAAATTACCAAAAAAACCTAACTTCGGCACATACTTGTACTACTTGTCGAAAAAAAAAAATAACAGCAAGAATTTAAAAAAAAACAAAAAATTTCAACCAAAACTTATAATAAATCGTCATACATTAGCAAACGCCTAAAACACTTGAACATAATAGTCACAAATTCAGCAGACAAACACTAATTCCGTAAAAGCGCTTTGCTAAATTGGAACATAAAGACTAAAGTGGAAAGCCGATCTGTAATGTCAAATGTCAATGTACTTGGCAATTACAAATGCCGTCGACCGCTTGATATTTTCTTTAGAACCAGTAAATAAAATTGTATAAAAAAATAATAAAACTTTATTTTTGCTTCACGTTTTTCGTTACAGAATAGGTAGAAAGAACTTAGTGTAAAGTCACTCCGTTCTTCACTTTCAGCGATTTATATATATTGCGCGATTTTAATAAGCCATGGTTTAATAAATCCATACTTATATAATAAATGCGAAAGTCTGTCTGTTTGTTTGTCACGTTTTCACGGCTAATCTACCGGCCCGATTTGAATGACATTTAGAATTAAAGTAGTAAAATATTCAGGGTCAAACATAGGCTACATATTTTTTTAAAAATCAACCTTCAAAGGGTTTAAATAGGGGCTGAACGTTTATATGAAAAATCTAAACCGTTTCACAGATTATAATAAAATTTAGCATAAATATAGTTAAAAATCCAAGGTTAAAAACAGGCTAGTTTAATTTTATAACATCCACCACCGAGGTTGCAACACAATGAAACAGCTATGTAGTTTACTGGGCGAAGCAGCATGCGGGTCTCAAGTGTTAAAATATAAATACTATTCTAGAGACGAATAATTTAATAAAGGTTTTTGTTTTGTTATGTGTGTGTAGAACAGAGTGCCTTAACACTAGATTCTTTCTGAATACAAAATTGTATGGGAAAAAAGCGTGAAGCTACTATTATTAATGGACTATGGACATATAATGCGTACTTTTTGTAAAATAATATTTATGTAGTAAGTAATATATACCTTTTTACATTTTCAGACTTTGAGTACTGTCACCTACCACACAACATCCCTAGTAATATATGCGAAGAAATGTAGATAACGGAACGATATACACTATATAATATGTAGGTACTTTGTTATAATCCAACAAAAATTATTAAAAGAGATACTTCAAAATTAAAAAGGACATACATATTTATATATCAGAAAATCCCTTAATTTAACTAATAAACATAAAAAAAAATTTATATATATATATATATATATATATATATATATATATATATATATATATATATATATATATATATATATATATAAAGGTACATAAACCTATTGTATATGGAATGGAAATTGGGTCGTCCCCATTGTATGGTTTACGAGGCAGTCGAAGGCAATTCAGGTTTTTGTCAAAATCTACCTCATACTGTGACGCACTGAGGCATAAATTAACGTGTAAATACTGATTTTTTCATATTATTTCTTTTCTTAAATACTATGCTTTTCTTAAATACTATGGGCAAAGTGACAGCGTCTGATGTGAGTTCGATTCCCATTCGGGGAAAGATTATATTTAAATTATTTTTATTTGTCGCTCTGGTATCTACGACAAAGCGTGGCGTTAAATTCCACCAATCAAAAAGCAATATATCGGAGTTTAGACAAATTCAAATTATCTTTATTCAAATAGACTTTCGTAAGCACTTTTGAATCGTCGAATGTACATAAAGCTACCACCGGCTTGGAAGGCAGTTCTGTTGAGAAGAGCCTGCCAGAAACTCAACAGTTGCTCTATGCTGGCTGACACTGCGTTCATTCTACCCACTATGCGGAAACATTTATAAAAATATGTTTTCTTACATAAAAGACATATTTTCTTATTTCACATGGTAAATTAAAGATGATTCTTGAAAATAAACCTTCTTCGAATATATTTTGAAAAATCTATACATAGGGGCCAGTCGTGGCGCAGTGGCAAAAAGTATAACTGCAAAGTGACTGGTTGTGGGTTCAATTCCCACTCGACGAGTGCCTCCGAATAACACGCAATGCCTCCGAATTCGGCGGTGCGTGAGGAACGGAGTGTCTTAACACTAAGTTCCCTCTGCCTACCCTGCTGTGTGAGGGTAACAGCGTGAAGCTATACATAGGCAATTTTACGTTTCGTAGCTACGATAATGCTACGGTCGTAGCGATGACTCGTTGTAGGCATTTTCTACTTCACATCACTATAGTGATGATGTCACTGTATATATTTGAAATCGTAGTAATACTAGTTATGTTAAGAATTTTCAGTATTTTATTTGAAATATAGATTTTCTTTCTATATTGTTATTGTTACACTTGCATAATTAGTAAGTATCAAGTATAGAATTTAATAATTTGTTTATATATATTTAAATTACTGTTATTTCTTCGTTTAGTAAGATGCTTCGCGAGGTTAAATTACACCAGTCAAATAGCATTATCTTAATTTGGTTGGAAAGTAGACAACTGAGTGTCCTGACGCTATGTTCTCTCTGATTACTTTGTTTTTTTTTTTTTAATAGCTTCACGCCATATCCCGCACACAGCAGGGTAGGCAGAGGGAACCTAATGTTAAGACACTCCGTTCCCCACTTTCCGCCGAATTCGGAGGCTTGCGTGTTAAGTGGCGGAACTTAACGCCGCGCTTTGCCTCGACACCAGAGCGAAGAAAATGGAAATATTAAATATTTCGTCGTGAATAGAAATATTAAATATTTACTCCTCGAGTGGGAATCGAACCCACAACCAATCGTTTACAGTCACACGCTTGTGCCACTGGGCCACGACTGGCCCCACTTTACTATCATACGAGAAAAAGTGTAAAGCTAGTGATTGCTTTATAATTTAAACTTTAATACAATTGAAAATCAGTATATATAAAATATACCTCCAGGTATATTCTATTACATTTGAACCTATTCCACAAGATGTATTAGACAGGACTGTAACCTGCCCTCGAGCGTGTCCCGGCTAATTGCAGACGTAAATTGTTTCTCTAACGTCCGTTCCACTGTCCTTATCTTGGCAGCTCTCTTGTTTATTAAGATTATGCGTTTTGCTTGTTATTTATATGTTTATTTTGTATAATTTATTTATCAACTTATTATTGAAATTTTGTTTATATATAATATTTATTTTAAGTTAGTATAAGATAGTTGGAGAAGTAGTTTGCCACAATTTATTTTTTTTTATTTTTTAAATATTTCGCTTTATTATATGTAAGTTCAAAATTGGTGTAACAATATATACCTTAAAGTGGGCGTTGACACTGCGCTGCAGTTGTATAACTTTTGCAGTTGTCATCGTACAGCTGTTAATGTGTAGAATAATTTGTTACCAATAAATATATATATATATATATATATATATATATATATATATATATATATATATATATATATATATATATATATATATATATATATATATATATATTTATTGGTAACAAATTATTCTACACATTAACAGCTGTACGATGACAACTGCAAAAGTTATACAACTGCAGCGCAGTGTCAACGCCCACTTTAAGGTATATATTGTTACACCAATTTTGAACTTACATATAATAAAGCGAAATATTTAAAAAATTAAAATTGTGGCAAACTACTTCTCCAACTATCTTATACTAACTTAAAATAAATATTATATATAAACAAAATTTCTATAATAAGTTGATAAATAAATTATACAAAATAAACATATAAATAACAAGCAAAACGCATAATCTTAATAAACAAGAGAGCTGCCAAGATAAGGACATTGGAACGGACGTTAGAGAAACAATTTACCTCTGCAATTAGTCAGGACACGCTCGAGGGCAGGTTACAGTCCTGTCTAATACATCTTGTGGAATAGGTTCAAATGTAATAGAATATACCTGGAGGTATATTTTATATACAGATTTTCAATTGTATTAAAGTTTAAATTATAAAGCAATCACTAGCTTTACACTTTTTCTCGTATGATAGTAAAGTGGGGCCAATCGTGGCCCAGTGGCACAAGCGTGTGACTGTAAACGATTGGTTGTGGGTTCGATTCCCACTCGAGGAGTAAATATTTAATATTTCCATTCACGAGGAAATATTTAATATTTCCATTTTCTTCGCTCTGGTGTCGAGGTAAAGCGCGGCGTTAAGTTCCGCCACTTAACACGCAAGCCTCCGAATTCGGCGGAAAGTGGGGAACGGAGTGTCTTAACACTAGGTTCCCTCTGCCTACCCTGCTGTGTGCGGGATATAGCGTGAAGCTATTAAAAAAAAAAAAAACAAAGTAATCAGAGAGAACATAGCGTCAGGACACTCAGTTGTCTACTTTCCAACCAAATTAAGATAATGCTATTTGACTGGTGTAATGTAACCCCGCGAAGCATCTTACTAAACGAAGAAATAACAGTAATTTAAATATATATAAATAAATTATTAAATTCTATACTTGATACTTACTAATTATACAAGTGTAACAATAACAATATAGAAAGAAAATCTATATTTCAAATAAAATACTGAAAATTCTTAACACAATTAGTATTACTACGATTTCAAATATATACAGTGACATCATCACTATAGTGATGTGAAGTAGAAAATACCTACAACGAGTCATCGCTACGACCGTAGCATTATCGTAGCTACGAAACGTAAAATTGCCTATGTATTGCTTCACGCTGTTTCCCTCACACAGCAGGGTAGTCAGAGAGAACCTAGTGTTAAGACACTCCGTTCCCCACGCACCGCCGAATTCAGAGGCATTGCGTGTTGTTCGGAGGCAGTCGTCGAGTGGGAATTGAACCCACAACCAGTCGCTTTACAGTTATACTTTTTGCCACTGCGCCACGACTGGCCCCTATGTATAGATTTTTCAAAATATATTCGAAGAAGGTTTATTTTCAAGAATCATCTTTAATTTACCATGTGAAATCAGAAAATATGTCTGTTACGTAAGAAAACATATTTTTATAAATGTTTCCGCATAGTGGGTAGAATGAACGCAGTGTCAGCCAGCATAGAGCAACTGTTGAGTTTCTGGCAGGCTCTTCTCAACAGAACTGCCTTCCAAGCCGGTGGTAGCTTTATGTACATTCGACGATTCAAAAGTGCTTACGAAAGTCTATTTGAATAAAGATAATTTGAATTTGTCAAAACTCCGTTATATTGCTTCTTGATTGGTGGAATTTAACGCCACGCTTTGTCGTAGATACCAGAGCGACAAATAAAAATAATTTAAATATAATCTTTCCCCGAATGGGAATCGAACTCACATCAGACGCTGTCACTTTGCCCATAGTATTTAAGAAAAGCATAGTATTTAAGAAAAGAAATAATATGAAAAAATCAGTATTTACACGTTAATTTATGCCTCAGTGCGTCACAGTATGAGGTAGATTTTGACAAAAACCTGAATTGCCTTCGACTGCCTCGTAAACCATACAATGTGGACGACCCAATTTCCATTCCACATACAATGGGTTTATGTACCTTTGAAGTACTAAATAATTGGGGTCTAGTCTCATATTCGTTGAAAATATAATAAATATACTTATATTGTATTTTTATATATAAAGGTGCTGAAGCTTTGTATTTGGTCATATGTTTTTGGTGTTTAAGTAAGTGAGATAACTGGCATTTGACAAACAACTGGTGGGTTCAATTCCCACTAAATAGAAAGGAAGAAAAGAAATATAAATATTTCCATTTTCTTCTCTCTGGTGTCGAGGTAAAGCGCGGGGCAAAAAAAGAGATAAGCGGAGAACAGAGGGATGTGTCATGATTTTTTTTCTACTACTACTTTCTTCATTTCTCTTAAGTTTTGGGAGGAATCATCAAATTATCTTCACTATACATATATACATTATTGTAGTGACAAATTAATAATAATTATTAAAATAGAACATAAGTTGTCATCTGTGATTGTGTTGACTTAATAACACTTGCTATATTATTTTCCTAACTTCAGTAGTTCCGACTATGAAAACTAAAGCTCCTTTTTTATCCAGAAAATATTATTTCCGGAAATACCTCTCTGGTTTACATGAAAATCTCTCGTGCTGCTCTCCTATATTCTACAAAGTTTAGTTTTCTGCGGCCAGAGTGGTTTGTGTGTTATCGGTCTATAATTCAGTAACTAACACGAACATTCGTGGCTCAGTGCCAGTCGTGGCTCAGTGGCACAAGCGTGTCACTGTAAACGACTGGTTGTGGGTTCGATTCCCACTCGAGGAGTGGTAATATTTAATATTTCCAAATTTCCTCGCCTGGTGTCGAGGCTACGCGCGGCGTTCGCCACTTAACACGCAATGCCTCCAAATTTGGCGGAAAGTGGGGAACGGAGTGTCTTAACACTAGGTTCCCTCTGCCTACCCTGCTGTGTGCGGGATACAACGTGAAGCTATAATAAAAAAAAGACATTTCAACTACAACTATAGAATTTATATCTAAAAAAGTAAAACACCTGTAATAGAAATAGAAAAACGTAATCTTATAGCATAATATGTTCATTAAATAGATTTCATTGGCCTCTTCCACGCAAAATGTTCTTAATTAAGACGAGAAGCGTTTGACCGTAAGAAAAAAAAATATTAAATATTTTTATATTCGACAAGTCTTGTTATTAAATTTAATAAAGAAATTGCTTTTCTTATTAAAATTTCCAATAAAGTTGTCTGAGTAGGAGAGCTAATATAATAATAGAGTTTCATAGCTAAAAATAAAGAAAACATTTTTATAGTGTAATATTCTGATAATATTATATTATTGAGACCATGGTGGCGCAGTGTGACTTCATTTGAATAAGTGCGATAGTTGCAGTATCAATTCCCACTCGACAAAGTGATTATATATTATTTTGAGTCTCGTCTCGTAGCTTTACGCTGTATCCCGCACGCAGCAGGGTAGGCAGAGGAAACCTAGTGTTAAGACATTCCTTTCTCCCACTTTCCGCCGAATTTTTGAGGCATTGCGTGGTAAGTAGCGGTAACTTAACGCCGTGCTTCGCCTCGGTACCAGAGCAAAGATAATGGAAATATTATATATTTCCACTCCTCGAGTGAGAATCGAACCTACAACCAATCGTTTGAAGTCACACGTCTCTGCCACTGCGCCACGAGTGTCACCAAATTATTTTGAGACGAATTCCTGTTTATGAGAAAGTTCACTAGTAAATTTAAAAATATAGTGTGAATGAGTTGGGTGACACATACATAGAAATTTGATAACAGTCGAGACATAACGAATCCGTTTCCATGACAACAGCTCTGGCCTCTGAGCTGTCTAGATCTCAGCATTTGAATTGTGATCAATTCCCACTCGACAAAGTGATTACATATTTTTTGTTTGCGCCACTTGCCACGTATAATGCTTTGATTTCGAGGGGAAAGCGATGAACGGAGTGTCTTGCCACTAGGTTCACTCTTAATACTTAGCTATGCGGGATAAAGGGTGAAGTTGAGCTGAAAAATGTACCTAATTTCTTTAAAATACATTGTTATAAGACAAAATTGCTACGGATTATAGTATAGACAAAGACAACATATTACATAAGTTAAAAATCTGAAATAAAGATATTTTTGGCACAATTTCAGATAAAATGCGGTATCAAATTACATAATACATCAAATATTACTTTAGCCATTTCAATTTGATTGGCGTTTTATAACGTTCAAAAACACATAGAACAGAAGAGAAGTCATATCATTTCTCGTCTAAATAAAATACTAGATTCCGCGTTGCTAATTTTTTCTTAAGATCTTGAATGGCCTTATGTAACACCACATTTTCCAAGTCAAAATATATTTTTTTAAATATACAATGATCAAAGATCATTCCGGACTTTTACCACTAAAGTTAATAAATCTTAATATTACGTTAAAGCATTATGCTTTCTATGGCAGGGTAATGTCGGTAAGGAATCTAGTGTCGAGACACTACTTCTTCCTCACTAGGTGGAACTCAACGCCGCGCTTTGTTTTCTAACCAGAGTGAAACAGTGAAGAAAATTATTTAAATATAATCATCCCACTAAGTCTCTAAGACGCCGAATCACTGCGACACGATGACCTCTAAATTACAATTACATTATAATACAAATCAATATAATTTTTATATTTGCTGGATAATCTAAGAATTTACCAGATTCAGTACTTCTGTCTCTTACATAAAAGCCATACGTAGCACAAAACCAAAAGATTTAACGCTAGGTATTTAACAAAAACGGTACGGTACATACAGTACGGTATATCCGCAAGCCGGTGAATAGACCAAATCACGAAGACACCGTGAATTGAAATGTAAATTTGAAAAACGCTGAAACGTCTATTACCCGAGCTGAACTAAAAAGATGTTTAAAAGAAACTAGAGCGCGAGTAATTAACGAACTTTTGATAGAGCAAACTCTAAATAGCCTTGGATAAGTTTACTGACATAAAAAATATATAATTACAAAAAATATATACATACGAGTATATAGAGGTGGTTTGGGCATGTCGAGAGGATGAGTGATGGAAGAATGGTAAGAGAGATTTATGAAGCAAAGGTGAGTGGTAAGAGAGGCAGGGGAAGACCTCGGTTGACCTTCGAAAACACAGTATCGACG
The DNA here is from genome assembly GCA_019049465.1 of Dryas iulia moderata. Lineage (NCBI taxonomy): Eukaryota > Metazoa > Arthropoda > Insecta > Lepidoptera > Nymphalidae > Dryas > Dryas iulia. The sequence continues at coordinate 1,131,570 of CM032431.1, forward strand.
ATACTGGAGGAAGGTCACGTAAAAAGTATGAGGATCCCCCGGAGGGCGTGTATGAAGAGGTTGATGACAGTGGACGAGGCGAAAGAAGTATGCAGGGACCGTAGCGTTTGGCGCTCCGTTCTCTCTGACTACCCCGCAAGAGATACAGCGTGAAGCTAAAAAAAATATACATATATAGAGGCTTAGGTAGCTTGCAAAGTAGAGAGAGTGGACCTAAGTTACTCCACTACAAGTCTATTCTCCATACATTTTAAATTTACAACTGCAATATCTAGAAAATAGAAAAAATGGGTGAGACGACATACTTAATACGAAAGTTTACATTAAATTGAAAAAAAAAAACAATATGTTAATAAAATGTTGTCTTAAGCACACATTCACATTATGTATTACTATTAAATTAATTATATGTTTTTATCAAAATCAAAAAACAATGTTAGCATCGTTAAGGATCTGTCCCATATAGTGTGGATGAGTGGGTGACACATACACAGAAATTCGATAACGGTCGAGAGATTACGGATCCGTTTCCATGACAACAGCTCTGGCCTCTGAGCTGCTTACGAGTATATCACTGACAGATATCAGTAACTCTTGTTTTAACAAAATTTGTCATTTTAAGACAACTTTTGTTTAACTAGATTAATCGCTTATATTTTTGGTATTCTTCAAATTACTCCAAGTCTACCTGTTACTACGGACTTCTGTAAAGTATTTGAAATGTCGGAGTTTCTAAAATATATTTTCGAATAATATACGTGACTTATCCGGTTTAAATAGTTTCACTTTAAAATAAGTACCTTCTTTTTTTTCAGCTTTACGCTGTATCCCGCACACAGCAGGGTAGGAAGGAACCTAGTGTTAAGACACTCCGTTCCCCACTTTCCGCCGAATTCGGAGGCATTGCGTGTTAAGTGGCGGAACTTAACGCCGCGCTTTACCTCGACACCAGAGCGAAGAAAATGGAAATATTAAATATTTACACTCCTCGAGTGGGAATCGAACCCATAACTAGTCGTTTACAGTCACACGCTTGTGCCACTGGGCCACGAGTGACCACTCAATACCAATAATATACGTGACTTATCCAGTTAAAATAGTTTCACTTTAAAATAAGTATAAGAGATATTGATAAAGAGTATCACAAACTAGGTTGGTATGATATCTCTTCACATATGGTGTCTCACCCACCTTTAGTCTCTATAAATATGAGAAATAACTTTGGAACAAAACAACTAAGAGTGGAGTTTGCCAATTAGCCTTGCGCGCGTCAAACTGATTCCTAACTTCCATAATTGAATATGTTGGCATGAAAATAAAAGTTCAACTTTTTTAGTTTCCCTAACTCCTAATGATATAAAACTACTATAATAAGCAAAAATATGAAAAATATTTTTAGATAAGGTATAAGAATTAGAAAGTAGATATTTCAACTTTTTAAGTGTGTGACAAAAAGCATTCTGGCTTGCTAATTGAGTATTCGTAGAATATGTGGGTAGAAGAATATTATAAAATGATCTCCAGAGATACTGATACAAACGTGTGTCTGTAAACGAATGGTTGTGGGTTCGATTCCCACTCGAGGAGTAAAAGTTATATTTCCATTTTCTTCGCTCTGGTGTCGAGGTAAAGCGCGGCGTTAAGTTCCGCCACCTAACACGCTAGCCTCCGAATACGGCGGAAAGTGGGGAACGGAGTGTCTTAACACTAGGTTCCCTCTGCCTACCTTGCCGTGTGCGGGATACTGCGTGAAGCTTAAAATGATCTCCAGAGATACTGAAGAATAACAACTTATAATAGGCATATGAGAATTTCGACGCAGCTAAGTATAAAACGCATAGCTTAGCGGTCAAACCGCATGGACCTTTTCCTAGATGCGTGGGTTGGAATCCTAGCGCGTTCAAATTTTAATACGTTTTCTAAAAATATGTTTCAAATTCAGTGTGCGAATTATATTAATTAACGCTTTATAAATGATAAATTGATAGAAAACATTTCGATAAATCTGCAGTGGGCTTATTTCTTTAACAGTTCCTCAGAACTTCACTATGAACTTGTAACGTTTTGAACCCAAAACCTAAACGAACGACATAGGTCTCTCAACAAACTCAAATATATCACAACTAAGTTGTGGTTAGTTGAAATACAGTCTGGTACGACCGCAGACAACTAAATAGCGTTAGGGGAATATCTTCGTAATGTTATTTTAGAGGGGAGCGAAATATCTTACTCAGCTTCGTTTAAACTTAAACAAGAAATGCCTACCTTACGGATATAGAATAAACACAGTTGGAAGACATGAAAATCAATTTTAGCTATATTCGGATTGAACTATGGTGAATGGATGCATAGCAATGAATATGGAATACTAAACTTTTTTTCAGCTCAACGTGATTTCCTTGTATAACAGAGGGTAGGCAGAGAGTTCCATGTGTCCATATATTCAGCTCTCCTCTTTCTGCCTGAACTAGGGACATTGCGTATAGAATAACAGAACTCAATGCCTTGCTTTGTTCTACTAGAGCAGAGAAATTAAAATGATATAAGTATAAACTTTTCCGAAATAGATCACTGTCAGAAGCAGAACACTGCTACTGTGACGCAGATTACATTTCAATTCCCTTTTATATTTACCATATTCCTTAATTTTAAATTTAACGAAACAAGTGACTTAATTGTATCCCTACGTCAGTCATATTTAGAGAAAAAAATACCAAATATGTAAGCAAAAACAAAAATAGCATAATTTTAATATAAAACATTAAACGTCTAATTATAAATTAAGCTACTTAAATGATAAATCGTCAAAATTAAAGTATTTTCAGACCAAACGTACAAAGAGAGGAGCAACGAATAATTAATCTCAAAGGACCGACCAGACTAAATGAAGCTGTCTGTGTTGATACGTAAATTATATTCTAATGTCAGAGAACGTTTCAGACGAATATTATGATATTTTCATATAAAATTAGGTTTATTTATATTTAGCTTATTTTAAATTCAACTAAAGACCGCTCAAACCGCTTTTTTGCTTATATGTATGTACATAACGTAATATTATAAATGCGAAAATGAATCTGTCTGCCTGTCTGTTACGCTTTGACGGCTAATCTATTGGACCGATTTATATAAAATTCTAAACAAAAATAGTTTAAGACGTGTGTATTCCCTTACTTGTTACACTTTGTAAGTAATTTAAAGTTATACTTACAAACTTTAGAAGATTGATTCTTTTATGTTTTCTAATGCACCTAGCATTGGAAAATGTCTTTTTATGTTTTAAAATATAATTAATATAAATAATTGAATACAGAAAATGTTATTAACAACAACTGAAGTCAGCCTTAAGGTCAAATATCATCTGCTACACTAAATACGACAGATATCTAAATAAAAAAAACTAAAAAAATGTAACCTATCCTGCCCACCATACTTTAGGCAGTGGCACGTAAAGGCGCCATAGTCCAAGGCGCCACAAGTCTAGACAAGTGTTCACCTTGACTCCTCTTGACTGGAAGCCAAAGTTAAGGATAGATGGAATATTAATGACAATCGTGAATATTTTTGACCTTATACTTTACCAATAGAGTGCGACCGACGGTCTTAAATGTCGTAATTGGGAAAATTGGTTATAAATGAAGTTTTTCAATATACTTTAACAAAAAAGATTCCATGTTTAGTTTTGGCACTCTTCACAAAATCGTCGATTTCGGATGAAAAATTAGGAACGGAGTATCATGACACTAGATTCTCTCTGACTACCTTGCTAATGGGAAAAAGCGTTAAACTATTTTATATTATATAATGTAAATCGCAGTACTATTAACTATAAACCATGGGTGTAAATACCAAATACACAAAAAATCTATGAAAACAAGAAACATTTAAGGATTTAATCCATTTTTTATGTTTTTCAACACACACCACAGAAAAATATTAAAATGTTATAATATTTCCATCTCAAAGAAATAGTGTCGAGTAGTTATCAAACATGTGTGTCTCACTATAAAGCAATCAGTTTCATGTGCACACGTTCAAGAATGTATATTACTAAGAGTCTAGACTGCCATTAATAAATACAACAAAAAATTAAATTAAAGTTGTTATTAAATATGAATATTATATATTTTTATGATCTACATTTTTAATATGCCATTAAAAAGCTTTACCCTCCAATTGGTGATTAGACAGAGGAAAACCAGTGTACAAAACCAAATATTTCTCCATTCTACACTCAATGTTAGAAATATTGTATCTTACAAGAATTAAAATTGAAAGAATATAACATTTCAAACTTGACAACGGACAGGCATCACATCAACAAACAAAACAAGTGTAGTCAAAGGAGATCGATTTATCGGAAAGTATTCTAAAACTAAATCACCAAAAAATAACCATTCTGTTTTCCATATTGCATATAAAAAAAAAAAACGTAGCGTCAACCGTCCATCGAGCTGGTATGGAATCCACAATCTTCACGTTAACAGTCAGAACCTGTTCCTCGCTACCATGGTCTCTTACTTACCTATCAGAAATACATACGACACAAAATAAAATCAATATAAAAGTAAACTCAAAAACTAAACAATAAACCATACAATGAACAACTGGTGTTTCATAACACAGCAGATGCCGATATCATGTGTAGAACACGTTCAAGAAATATATTACTAACTGTCTAGACTGCCACCACTTAATACTTCTTCAATATAAATATACATATGTATGTACATATTAGCAACAATCTGTGAAGCTCTTGGATAAGGTGAAAACTTATTTTCTTTTAATTGTCTACAAAATCGTAGCTGTGTCTTTGTTTGTAAAAGTTATTTGATATTGTATTGATACAGTATCAATATTTTAATTTCAATTCTTTTCTATTAATGATCTTCAGGCCAACATGGCGTAATAAAATAGCGTTTATAAACGCGGTGGTGTTGGTAATGTTTAAATAGTTACCGTTTCTTCAATCTCAATTATACAGCTATACGGGGAAAAGCGTGAAGCTATTCTACTCTTATGCGCTCTTTTAGTAATCTTAAAATTGTTATTTAAGTTATTTATTTTAATTAATTTCTGTTTTCCTTTTTTTATTTACCTAAATCGGATTTTTTCTGGGGCCATACACGGCGTGGATTCTATTAGCAAAGTTTTCAAAAGGGGCGAAAAATGAAAAAAGGCAGTTACTTAATTCTAGGTACCCTGTTATATTTCGTATGCATCACAATGTTTGCTAATGTGTTATATATTGATACATAAGTGCATAGTGATACAATAAAGCACCTTCACATTTTTTTCGCATAGTCAGAAAGCACTTGGTGTCAACACACACAGTTCTCCACTCTCCGCTTGAAATCGACATAATACGTGTTCAAAGAAGAAGGCCCACTCAAAGCAGCGCTTTTCCCGCTCGTACCAGAATGGAACAATGTAAATAATAATCTTTCCTCACTTCCCACTCAAAATTAACATATAGTGTATATATATAATATATGCACATTGTACTGTCACATTAACTTTTTTGTTTTTTTACGTCCTTTTTCTACATTTAATACCCAAAACATTATTCATAATCAACTTACGAGTTTTCACCAGAGAAATGATCACAAAATCCGATATAAAAAGAGAATAACGAAGTAATATCAAATATTTCATAAGCACAAAGCGTAGATCTGCAAAATGTCTACGGCTGGCATGAAAGCGGTAATTCAATTTATATCAGAGTCGTAGCAAAATAGACAGAGGCGGTCTCAGGAGGGACTCTAGCGAGTCTATGTTAAGTCAGTTCATTTATAGTAGCTGTATGATGGTTCCAGCCACATTCATTTTGGCTTTCAGTTAATTTTTATTGTTATTCAAAAGATTCATATATTTATAAGTATATCATGGCATGTTAGAAAATGTGTGACTATTGTAAGAATGTTGTGGGTTCGACTGCTTAATACAATACTTATATTTTTTAACTATTTTAATCTCTTCGCTCTGGTGAACAGCGTTGAGTTCAAGGTCTCGGAGACCGAAGCGTTTTCACACTAGGTTCCATTTCTTTATCCTACTATACGGGGAAGCAGAGTGTAGCTGAAATAAATTAACAGTTCTATCCAGCGTCGAATTTTTTTTCTTCATATACTAATAAGTATACTAATATACGTCTAATATACGTCTTCCAAAAATGGCTTTTTCAATTTCTTAAGTGCGTAAAAACTCTTTAAAATGTTAAAAGCAAAAATGCTCAAACACAAATATATCCAAATAACAGCTTTCAATACCCAAATAAAATAAAGAAAAAAAACAGAAAAAAACAGCCGCATTGGCTCCAACCAAATTCCCTCAGTAATATTTTAGTACGTCAGTTATAGTTAGCAACGTAAGTAGCAAGGCACGAGGGCCCTCTCGAGTTAGAGACGAGAATATCTTATGCGGGAACTGGAAATAAGCTTTATCGTTCAAACTTCCGTCTGAAAAGCTCTAACTTGATAGAACTATTTTAAACTAGTTTGTATAAGCGTCTTTGTTCTTAAATAATGTAATTTATTTTAGTTTTTTTATAAATTTAATTTAAATAAAGCTGTTAGAATAATCCGCTTTAAAAGAATTCATATTAATATTTTAAATGCAAGTATCTCTGTCTGTTTGTGACGCTTTCATCGGTAGTTTAGCCTACCAGACCGATTTGAATTAAATTCAGAAGGAAAATAGTTGAAGACCCAGGGTCAAGTATAAGGTCATTTTTTTATCAAAAATGGTACCCCTAAAGTGTAGAAATAGAGGATGAAAATTTGTATGAATATTCTCAGAAAGATAATTGATGACACAAGACCAAACATAGGCTACCCATTTTTTAATTAACTAACCAATTGTATATATTATAAAAAATATATGTATATGAGGAACGGAGTGTCTAGTGTTAACTAGATTCTCTCTGCCTACCCTGCTATATGCGGTATGAATGCAGCGTGAAGCTATAATAATATCAAATATATAATAACAACAACTATATACAATAAATCCTCACTAATTGGGATTTGAACCATCCATCCATCCATACAACCATTACAAAGACTCATGTCAACTGAACCATAATAGCGTGTAACACATTACACAAACATTCATTATGTAATGTACATATTGTGTATATTTACATATACATTACACAATAAACGTGTATGTCGAACACATTATTACACGCTTTGTGAGCGTGAATAGAGCGCGTGCTTGTTAACATCTGTCTGTATACAGCGTGTCAGGTGACCTAAATGTCATTGGACGCGTTAGATGAATATTATTTGTACGTATGTATATAAAAATACGTAATTATTTTCAGTTTTAAGCTTTTGTCCGCATAGCGTGTTAGTTAGAGCGAGCTTAGAGTCAATACACTCCTTCCTCCGTTCTCAACCAATATCGAGTCAGTCGTTTTTTTATTTTAATATTTTTTTATTAGCTTCACGCTGTATCCCGCACACAGCAGGGTAGGCAGAGAAAACCTAGTGTTAAGACACACCGTTCCCCACTTTCCGCCAAATTTTGGAGGCATTGCGTGTTAAGTGGCGGAACTTCACACCGCGCTTTGCCCCAGCACCAGAGCGAAGAAAATGGAAATATTAAATATTTCCACTCCTCGAGTGGGAATCGAACCCACAACCAATCATTTACAGTCACACATTTGTGCCACTGCGCCACGACTGGCCCCAATGGAGTATTATTTGTACGTATGCATATAAAAATACGTATTTTTTTTCAGCTTTACACTTTTTTCCTCATAGCATGTTAGAGAGAGAGAGCAGAGAGAATCTAGAGTCAATACATTCTGTTCTTCACCTTCCGCCCGATATTGAGTCAGTCTTCGTTAAATAAGTAGCAATATAAAATAATTTCGTCTTAAATACCCAACTGTTTGTATACTAGACAAATACGCGACGTTAAGTTCCACCACTCAACGTCTCTATTTCAGGCGGAAAGTAGAAAGCAGAGAGTTTTTACACTAGCTTCTCTCTTCCTACACTACTATACAGAAAAAAAAAAAAAAAAAAGCTATATGAAAAAAAAAACATTTCATTTAATATATGTACCACTACAATTTAAAAATAAATTTAAAAGCACCATTATACAAATCGAGGTTGCGGTAATTCATTTAAGGAAGTCAAGTTGGTCTACAAGATGCACTCGCTTTGTGGAACGACGAGGCCAGCCCGGGCCGGTATGAAATGTTCATAAAATACGAAATAGATACTGTTTAACCTTAATAAGTTACTTTTATATGCGGTTTTAAGTTTAGTTAATAATGCTCTAAATTTTCATGACAATATTAATGTAGCGGCCTAACAATATTTTTTTTAGCTTCACGCTGTATCCCGCGCACAGCAGGGTAGGCAGAGGGAACCTAGTGTTAAGATACTCCGTTCCCCACTTTCCGCCGAATTCAGAGGTATTGCGTGTTAAGTGGGGGAACTTAACGCCGCGCTTTACCTCGACACCTGAGCGAAGAAAATGGAAATATTAAATATTTCCACTCCTCGAGTGGGAATCGAAACCACAACCAGTCGTTTACAGTCACACGTTTGTGCCACTGGTCCACGACTGGCCACAACCTAGACACACACATATACCTAAAGGTCTAATCGAAGTAAGGAGTTCGATTTCCACTTAGAGAAATTTTTATTTAAAATATATTTTTTTACCCCGACGCCACTTTTTGCCTCTTATTTCAGGCAGTGTTTTAAAATCATTGATCTCTCCTAGTTGTATGTCTCCGAATGAACTTTGTATGTTTGTTGGGATAAGGTCTGAAACTATAAAATAGTACTGTCTATTATTTAAAGCGGTTCTCTCGTAAGTTCTATGGTACAAAAGAAAAAATAAAAGTATATAAAACAAAATATACAAAAGCCGTGGGAAACTGGACCTAATCAACTGTACCTAATCAAATGTATGTAATATGAACCTAAAATGATTTAGTTTCTACCGTTTTCACACGTGATGTCTCTAAATATATAGTATGTAGGTACTTATGTACGAAAAGCCAAAAATCTAATTATATATGTTTTCGTCTAACATTTAACATTTATATTTTACTAAAAAATACATTTACTATTAATAAAAAACATCGAAACTACCTCCCCAACTAAGAAAACAAAGGTCGAAAGTTGCAAACTTCAACAAACAGTAGGTGCAAAATCCCACAGCCATTAAAAATAAAACCTAAAAGCACTTGCGAACTTCCGATAAAAACTTTGGCAAGAATCAAGATTAATAATTGAGAGGCTGATTTCCCCCGCGGACCACTAATCTTAAGCCGGGGCTGCGGATGGACAACGAAACGCTCCCAGCGGCGGAATAAAACCTCAATTCTTATACATTAAACGTTAACAATTGTTATATATAAAATTTGTGTATGTAAATATATATATACACTAGTGACCCGCTCGCGGCTTCGCCCATATTGTAACCCTCAGAGGTGGATTTTTGAAAAATAAAGTAGCCTATGTTTAACCTTAGATTATCAACTATATCTATTCCAAAATTCATTACAATCGGTCAAGCTTAGACTTTTCATATAAACTTTCATCCCCTATTTCAACTTAGAGAATTTTTTAGAGGTTGATTTTTGAAAAAATAAATAGCCTATGTTAGACCCAGGGTTATTTACTATTTTCATTCTAAATTTCATCCAATTCGGACCAGTAGATTAGCCGTTAAAGCGTGACAGACAAGCACACAGACTTTCGCATTTATAATATAAGTAGGATTTGTCGTCCATTATGGCGTAGTGGAACGGATGCGGATTCGATTCTCACTCGACGTAATGTTTATATTTTATTGTCATTTTTTCACTCTGGTCTCAATTGTATCGAACGAATGTCTCGATTTCGTTTGAAAAGTGGACACTAGGTTCTTTCTGACTACCTTACTATGTGGATAAAGGCGTAAAGCTCCTTTTTTAAAAGAAATTAATATATTCATTAAAGAGTCCGACGAATACAGGATTTAAAGGTTCCTAACGTTGTTATTTCATTTTCAAGAAATGATTACTAAAGCAAACGTAGTTCCATATATGTATATAACAGGACTAAATACAACAATATATACTATCAACCCTAACATAAAATTCGTTCCTTCAAAAAAAATGGAGTGTTTTGACACTAGGTCTGAACTATTATACGCGAATAAGCGTGAAACCACCTAAAAATCATTAACTTTATCGTCCATATATACATATGTACGTATATTTTAAATATTAGTCAAACCAAAACAAACTTCTTATCGATTTTAAAACTTTCTATACCATTCTATCGTCAGCTAATGCTTTTATAACAAAACACGCTGCCATTAAACTTATCCTTCATAGAAATGTAACGGTTTGAAGTAACTTTGACTTTTGATGTTAATAACAACAGCTATATTGTATTAAGAACAGTAGATATTACCTTTTAATATGAATATAATTGGTTTCTAGAAAAAAAATTAAGGGATAATGTTATAAATTTACATGGAATATTTACTCTCCAATCTATGAGCTTAATATATAGAAAAACAGTATAATATATTTTTTTTAGCTTCACGCTGTACCCCGCACACATAAGGGATATAGTGTTAAGACACTCCGTTCCTCACTTTCCGCCGAATTCGGAGGCATTGCGTGTTAAGTGGCGGAACTTAACGCCGCGTTTTGCCTGAACAACAGAGCAAAGAAATGGAAGTCAAAGTCAAATAATTTTATTCAAAGTAAGAATTTACATGCTTAATTTTTTGAACGTCAAACAATTTACCACCGGTTCACTAAAGCTAATGCCTCAGACCTGAGAAGAACCGGCGCAAGAAACTCAGCGGGACGATTTTTTTTTATTTTTTTTAAGTCAAGCATTTACGGATATTATATAATTATATAAATATAATATTTTTCCACTAATCGAATGTATTCTAAAAATCTTTCTCATACTATAGTTATGTGAATAACACTTAAATTTAAATAAATTACTTAGCAAATAGCATTCTCTCTTGCCAAGTGATTGTTCGTAGAATAAATAATCTTTGGGCGGAAAAAAATTGTTAAAGCTTCTCTACAGAGATGGCTAACCATAGAACGCAGATACGTTTTCTAAGAAGCATTCGTTCGAATCATTTTTATACGATTTTTAAAAATATTTCTTTTTTAATTTAGAAAGAAATCAGTAAAAAATCTTTCCAAACATATCAATCTATATCTCACGTATAAACGCTCCAAATTAAAATGTATAACCAAAAACATTTCTATTTTATTATAACGAAAAAAAGAAACGAAAGAATTTTACGAACAATATTATCAAAAGCTGACTATTCAATTTGTACAATTATATTATTTTATATCGAACAACAATTTAAACTGAGCTCTGTAGCGCTACGTGACTACGAAGCGCTACGTCGCCTTACAAAATCCTAAAGATAGCTGGCGACAATCCTTACAAAGTGTACAATTACTTGCACAGTATAAAACGACTGAATATATAGAAAACGTTGATAATATGATTAAAAAAGACATTTAAAGAAGACGTATAAAAATTTGAACGCAGTGGGATCAAAAAAAATTTTACACGTTTTCTTTAAATGTCTTTTTCAATTTTCCTAAGTGTGGAATAACACTTTAAAAATGTTTAAAAATATGATTAAATTTCTGAAGTATGTGTAACTGTAAGCACGATTGGTTATGGGTTCGATTCCATTAGGATAAGAAAAAATAGATATTTAAATCAGCCTAATTATTTATACTCGACAAAACGTGACTTTTAGTTCCTCCTTTCTTATTTTTTAATGGCTTTTTTTATGAAAGAAAATCCTCCATTCTATGCGTACTGTCTCGAATTCTATCGGAAAGTTAAAAAAACAGTGTATTGACATTAGTTATTCTCTGACTAACCCCACTATATAGGAAAAACGCGTAAAGTTTTAAAGAAAAAGTTTTTTTATAATACAATGTAACTAACTATTATTAATGACATCACTATCATTATATTAAGTTTTATAATAATAACAAATACACATTAAAAATATACCAGTAAAAAAGTATGAAATTAATCCTATATGTCGTTAAAACGGTAATATTATTCAAAAAATCATCTTCATATTTAACACTTTAACAGTTAGGTTAAAATGAGAGACATTTTTTTTTATTAAAGTGAAAGTGTGAAAATTTTTATTTTATTCCACTGAAACTTGTATACAGCTGAAAATGGATAAAAAGTTTTACACATACCTTGATAACGAAGAAGTGTTTGTTACCTGAAAAAATAAAAATATCATAAGATTATATAATAAAACATATTTATATACATATAATATACATCTATATACTTCTTTTGTTTCACGTTATAGTATCAAAACATTGTTCTCCGCTTTTGAAATTCTTTCCTTCCAAATTTAAGTGGCGGAACTTAACGCCGCGACCCACGCACCCCACTCGGAGAATCATTTATATTTACACTATTTTTGTCTTTCTGCTCTAGTAAGACAAAGTGCGTCGTTTAGTTCCGCCATCCAAACACTGTAGGTCTCAAATTAAAGTAGAAAGTGGCAAACTGTTTTGAAGAATTTGAAAATATGGGAAACGCTTCACAACCTATTTGGGGCTATAAACTATTTTTCTTTAATAAACAGTCAAAATTCAGAATCAATTCATCAAATCAAAATTTTATACTACACAAATATTACAATATACTATTATAGAAGCCTAATACAAGGTAAAATATTAAACTTCAAAGGCAAACAACATGGTAAAAATCAATAATGTTACACAAAGGTTGCGATAAGCTACGGCCGGCGACGGGCCATCGATCAACGTATCATTGTGGCGTTCAATGAAGCTCTGTTGGCATTCTCTTTAGTTACCAACACAAAATTTACGTCGCAACAAAAGGTTTTCAAGGTAGCAACTAAATATTTTATTTTTAGTTATTTTTTGTAGCTTCACGCTGTATCCCGCACACAGCAGGGTAGGCAGAGGGGACTTAGTGTTAAGACACTCCGTTCCCCACTTTCCGCCGAATTCGGAGGCTTGCGTGTTAACTGGCGGAACTTAACGCCGCACTTTACCTCGACACCAGAGCGAAGAAAATGGAAATATAATTTCCACTCTTCGAGTGGGAATCGAGCCCACAACCAGTCGTTTACAGTCACACGCTTGTGCCACTGCGCCACGACTGGCCACTTTAGTTTTAGTATTAAAATAATTACTTGAAATGGATATAAATTGAAGGTAGCAAACATTCTAGAAGTATATTTATTAATATTTCACGTTATTCGGTATTTTATTAAAGCACTTTCATGTTTTTACCTATTTTGCAAGATAGTAAGAGGGAACCTAGTGTTAAAACACTCCGTTCTTCACTTTCTACGTGTATTAGAGATATAGCGTGTTAAGTGGCAAAACTCAAAACCTCGCTTTGTCTTAACAGAGCAGAGAAATGAAAATAATTTAAATATAATACTTTCTCAGAGTATATAGAGTGGCCAGTCGTGGCCCAGTGGCACAAGAGTGTGACTGTAAACGACTGGTTGTGGGTTCGATTCCCACTCGAGGAGTGGAAATTATATTTCCATTTTCTTCGCTCTGGTGTCGAGGTAAAGCGCGGCGTTAAGTTCCGCCACTTAACACGCAAGCCTCCGAATTCGGCGGAAAGTGGGGAACGGAGTGTTTTAACACTAGGTTCCCTCTGCCTACCCTGCTGTGTGCGGGATATAGCGTGAAGCTATTTTTTTTTCTCAGAGTATTGATAAGATCTACAACTAATCACATTTACAAACGTTCAGACGTTCAGTTTATCAGACGTTGTCGCAATGCGTCAAAACAGTATCAATAATTAAAAAAATACCTGGAACTCCCAAAAACTTTCTCCTTAGGAACAGGAAATAGTAAAAAAAAAACACAATATTCATATTGTTACAATATTTCTTAAATATCTATTAATACAAGAGCTTTTTCTAAGAAATATCTAAAGGAGGATAACATAAACGAGGAAAGCTTATAACATTACGCTGTTATGAGATTTGCCGGATATCCGCCTTGTTAAACCTTACGCAAAAGCGCTTCTGGCTAAAGTTATAATAAAAATGAATCATTGAAAGGACACGATATATTTATCTTTTTATCCACCTCCATTACTCGTGTAGTTTATTCTATTTTTATTGAAGACGTAAGGGAAAAAGAAACGTTTTCAATACACCTGTGTACTTGTTGTTATTGCGTCTTATATCATTGTTTATATATAATAAATATATCTTATATTTATTTTATATATATTTGTGAAGTCAACATCCACACTTATATTATAAATGCGAAAGTCTGTCTGTTTGTTTCTCTGTCAAGCTTTCACGGCTAATCTACCGGTTCGATTTGAATGAAATTTAGGATGAAAGTAGTAAATAAACCAGGGGCAAACATAGGCTACTTATGTTTTTTAAAACCAACCTTTAAAGAGTTGAAATAGGGGATGAAAGTTTATATGAAAAAACTTAGCCTCTTGACCGATTGTTATGAATTTTGGAATATACATGGATAATCTAAGGTTAAATATAGGCTACTTTATTTTTCAAAAATCTATCCCCGAGGGTTGCAATATTTCGAAACAGTTACTTAGTTCACGAAGTCGCGGGCGGGCCGCTAGTGGTTATATAAAAACAACTCATCTTCGAATACATACAATTTATCGATGCTTTTGATATTATATGAAATTTCATACTTATTGCGCATCGTGGCGTAAACGCGACTGGTTATGAGTTGAATTGCCATTCAGGGGAATGATTTTGTTTAAATTTAATTTATTTCTCTGCTGTTGTGACTTAGAAAGCGCGGGGTATATTGTTCCGCCACTCATCACGCAATGTCTCGATTTTGATCGGAGAATGTAGTATCATGAACTTGGGTTTTATCTCACTGCTACAGGAGAAAAAGCGACAAAACTAAAAAAAAATGTTTAACAAAACTTCCCCTCCATAGCAAAGAATACCTGAGTAACAAGTTACTAGCTTCCCCAATTTCAGTCACACCTGCAAATTTAAGCGAACTCAAAATATCACCTCTCGTTAGAAGACACTTCACAAAACCGAGTTCATTCACATCTATAAAACTTAACTATCAACCAACCACCCCCGGATGTTAGAAAAACAGACATTTTCAGAGACCCCTCTGAATTCAACAGAAATAATATCGCCCATTAACACTGGGTACTAACGAACCAGGTAAGCACCTCTAGGGATTCATATTCGAGGGGAATTGAACTCTAAACTATAAGACATAAAGAGTATAAAAGAACAATGTTCAATCTAAATCCGGGGAAAGAGATGAAAAATCGTCTTAAATTGATGTTTTTACAGATCATTCTGGGGTTAATGGTTTTAAAAGATAATTTTTGTTAGATTATATTTTTTGCGTTTTATGTTTCTCTCGCATAGCAGACTAGGCAGAGAGAACCTAGCGTCCTGACACTTTGTTTTTTAATTTAAATATTATTTAAATTCACACGAGTGGGAATATATTATATTTTTAATCAATTTTATTAGCACCTCCGTAGAGATAATCATTTGGTAAGTCCTCGAGTGGGAATCGAACCCACAACCAGTCATTTACATTCACACACTTGTACCACTGCGCCACGGTTGACATAAATACTTTTTAAACAATTTCTTTTAGCAACCATCTTTTTAGTTTGTTTCAAACCATAAAAGCTTTTGATAAAATATTCATTAGGTAATTATAGCTTTATTAAAATCTACTATATTATAAGAGAATTCACTTTATAAGGCATCGACGTCTATCAAATCAAATATTAAATAAAATACGTCACTAGTCAATTCAAGTTTCTTAGTAACGTCAAAATATAATATTGAACTATTAAATAATTCTTGCTTTTTGATTCAACTTATTGAAAGGTCTGGGTTTGATAAAAGGTAAATAATGTGAGTCTAATAACTTGCTTGCTGAAAAGAGCAATACTGAAACGAATTTATTATTTTGTTTATATTTTTCATTACTATGTTACTGTTAAAAGCCGTACTAATACTATATACGTACTCGTACATACTGTGGAAAATCTCAATATTTTTGAGTATAACTAAAGTTTTAATTTTAAGAAACGGTAAATGTCGAAAAGTATACATAAACTAAGAAATACTTTAACCATTTCACCATTAAAGCTGGTTAATTTAAGTTGAACTGAAAAAAAAAATCAGATTTTCCGTAGAACAAACTTTTAAAGTAACAACCACCATGTTTATAATTTTTTATATAAATATAAGTGGCCAGTCGTGGCCCAGTGGCACAAGAGTGTGACGGTAAACGACTGGTTATGGGCTCGATTCCCACTCGAGGAGTGGAAATTATATTTCCATTTTATTCGCTCTGGTGTCGAGGTAAAGCGCGGCGTTAAGTTCCGCCACTTAGCACGCAAGCCTCCGAATTCGGCGGAAAGTGGGGAACGGAGTGTCTTAATACTAGGTTCCCTCTGCCTACCCTGCTGTGTGCGGGATATAGCTTGAAGCTATTTATATAAATATAATTAACATCAAATGAAATTTTTGCAAGTTGACAATCTAGCATATTTACATTTTCAGCACATTTAAAAACAAAATTACGCGAAACTCTAGACATCCAAAGCATTAAACCACGTAATAACGCTTACAAAAACAGAAATCCACTCTTAATTACAAATGAAGCATGAAAACTGAGCTGGAATAAGCAAATTGCAGAGTCATTTGATAAAAAATTCATCTTCTCGTTCCTACCTCTAATTAGTGAGCTGCCTTTGAGAATGCTTTGCGGACGAAGCGAATAAAATAATGATTGCCATCTAAGATTTAAGCGTCCATATCACTCAGACTATTCATCTCTTGTTACTGTTTAATAGATTGTAACTTGTTATTTGTACGTTCTTATTAATTTCTTAATTATTTAGGTATTGTGACCAGTCGTGGCCCAGTGGCACAAGCGTGTGATTGTAAACGACTGGTTGTGGGTTCGATTCCCACTCGAGGAGTGGAAATATTTAATATTTCCATTTTCTTCGCTCTGATGTCGAGGTAAAGCGCGGCGTTAAGTTCCGCCAATTAACACGCATTGCCTCCGAATTCGGCGGAAAGTGGGGAACGGAGTATCTTAATACTAGGTTCCCTCCGCCTACCCTGCTGTGTGCGGGATACAGCGTGAAGCTATATAAAAAAAATGATGTATAGCTGTGCCCGCGATGTCGTCCGCGCGGAATTTACGAAAGCAGTTACAACTGTAAAGTAAAAGGAGCCTACTTACTTGATATTTCGGATAATTCCCAAAATATATTTATAAATTGTAGCTTAAAGTTTATTCTCTTATATTATTGTAAAGTTTTATTAAAATCTAATCCATTCAAAAATGTCGTTTTCACTTGAAATTACGACAAACGAGAAATACACTATGAAATCAAATCGTAACAAAAGCTAATGTAACATTAATTTAAAATACACAATTTACAATATTTATATAAAATTTAATATTCATATGGAATAAGCTTTCTATAAAAATGTTTGGTATTTACAAAAGTAAACTTCATAACCTCCTACGTACTAGCCCACGCACAGTAAGTCTTTTCAACTCAGACGCTGACAAGGGCATATGAAATTAATAAAAGTCAATTAAAAATGACTGACAATGTTTTTATATTGTTATATATTGAGAATAGTTTATTCTTATTATATTTTTCTTTATATACTTAAAACAAAAATTAAAATATAACCTTTGATCTTTTTTTGGGATTGGTAACGTATTTGCAGAGAATTGATTTCGCTCTGAGAATGAATAACAATATGGTTATTCAAATAAAGGGCGGCGTTGAGATCCACCTCCAACTCATGGCTTAGATAGATAGTCCACGACATTAGAAAGATTTAAAGTCAGGTTTAAAGTAATATATTAATTAAAATTTTTATGGCCTTTTTTTCGTACTATTACGTTTTTTCCTGAATAGCAGGATAATAATAGTGTCAAGATACTCCGTTCTCCACTTTCCACTCGTAACCTTGGATATTGTATGTTAAGTGACAAAACTTAACATTGTACTTTTCTTTGCTACCAAATGAGAGCGGTTAAAATAATATATAATAATTCCACTGAGCGAGAATCAAACTCGCAACCATTGCATCTACAGTCAGACGCTATCCGAATACGCTACAACATTCTCAAAAAAAATTACATCTTTTAAACACCATTCTCCAATACTCTCTCTACAAAAACCACAGTCTATATCACTAATAAATAAATAAAACGTATAGGCAAAAGAGAAAAATTAAAAAAAAAGTAATAAAACTTTGAGAACAAAGTCGCGTTAGAAGCTCGAGCTATACGTACAAGCGTATGTAAACTCCATTACAGGGGAGTGGCTGTAGCAATTTCCTGTCCGTGTTTACCGAAACCCTTTATAGCCGGCTCTATCCTCGTACTTAATACCTTTGTCAAATTAATGACGTAGATTGTACTGATTTACAACTAGTGTAGTATAGTATAGTAGTGAAAAGAAACCTTATAATAATACGTCTTACAATATTTTTTTTTAGCTTCACTCTGTATCCCGCACACAGCAGGGTAGACAGAGGGAATCTAGTGTTAAGACACTCCGTTCCCCACTTTGCACCGAACTCGGAGGCTTGCGTGTTAAGTGGCGGAATTTAACGCCGCGCTTTACCTCGACACCAAAGCGAAGAAAATGGAAATATTAAATATTTCCACTCCTCGAGTGGGAATCGAACCCACAACCAGTCGTTTACAGTCACACGCTCGTGCCACTGGGCCACGACTGGCCACAAGTGTAAGTAAGTGTAGTATAGTATGGTAGTGAAAAGAAACCTTATAATAATACGTGTTACAATGTTAGTTAAACGATTTTTTCCTGCTTCTTTGTATGTGATTACCGCTGCCCACGAATATTTACAGCGCTAGAGGAATTATAAATGCGTTGCCGACTTTTAGATGGGTTCGAATCCCGCTGCGTTCAAATTTTTATACGTTTTCTAAATGTCATCTTCTATTTTCCTAAGTGTGGAATAATACTTTAAAAATGTTAAAGTATTTAATAAATAGCATTCTCTCTTGCCAAACGATTCTTCATAGAATAATCTTTGGGTAGCAGAAATTTGTAAAAATCTCTCTACATATAGATGCTAACAACAAAAATAAGTTGTAATAAAGGGTATAAGAATTTCGACGCAGCTGGTAGTAGAACGCATGGCTCATTGGTGAGAGCGCCTGAACGGTAATCAGGAGTCGAATCCCACTGCGTTCAAATTTTTATACGTTTTCTAAATGTTTTTTTAATTTTCCTAAGTGTGGAATAACATTTTAAAAATGTTAAAAGTATTTTAGGAAGGTTATTGATCCGCCACTTTACCTGAATACAAAATTCCGTGGGAGAAATGATCTGGCATATCGAGTAGTCGAGCGGAACCAGGCACCCAGGTGGTGAGAGTGCTACTACTTGACGATAACGTGTACTAGAGTCCAAGTCAAATAATTTTATTCAAAATATAGCTTTTTAACATTTTAAAAGTGTTATTCCACACTTAGGCTCAGTGGTGAGAACGCCTGAACGGTATTCAGGAGGAGCGGGTTCGAATCCCCCGCTGCGTTCAAATTTTTATACATTTTCTAAATGTCTTTTTCTAATAACGCTAGTATATTGCGCTGGTCTAATAAGACCCATGGAAGACCCAGGAAGTTGCGTAGATCTAATAAGACCCACGCAACTTCTCTATATAATCTACTAGCGGTCCGCTCGCGGCTTTGCCGCGTCATCTACATGACTGTTTCGTTATATTGCAACTCTCGGGGGTGGGTTTTTGAAAAATAAAGTAGCCTATGTTTAAGCTTAGATTGTCAACTATATTTATACCAAAATTCATTATAATCGGTCGAGCGGTTTAGTTTTTTCATATAAACTTTCATCCCCTATTTCAACACTTTGGCAGTTAATTTTTGAAAAAATAAGTAGCCTATGTTAGACCCATGGTTATTTACTATTTTCGTTCTAAATTTCATCCAAATCGGACCAGTAGCCAGACCAGATTAGCCGTGAAAGCGTGACATACAAACACACAGACTTTCGCATTTATAATATAAGTATGGATGTCATTAAGAACAAACAACAAGAAAAAAACAATCAATTTTAATATAATAACACTTAAAATTAAACCTACAGTACGGATGATATACATAATGAAGCATCCTAATAGCGCAACGTTAGGGAGGCTGTAACCTCGAGGGTGGGTAATGAAACGCTAATCGTGATTCAGCCAGCCATTATGCTGAGAATGACATCACATTTGGTTGCCGAATGCTAAGCCGATTGCTTGTCTGACGTCACTCCCGGATGTCACGATACGGATAAATTATAGAAATGGTGGGGAAACGAAAGGCATATCTTATTAAATATTGAAGCTATCATTTTTTACTTAAAGGAAATATTTCTATTTGTAAAATTAAACTTCGTCCTTACTTTTGAAGGTTAAGGAAAAGAAGCTATAGTACCCGGCAATAAATAATGCACATCGATGCTTAGAATGAAACAGTCGGTTAGCTTCGACTTCGTAGAGCGTTGTCTCCGTCGCTTAAAATAATAACAATGAGAAACGTCACATATCAACTGAGTGACAAAGACAGCGCTCTACGAAACCGAAACTGACCGACTGTTTCATTCTAAGCACGATATGCATTATTTATTGCCGGGTACTATACTGAACGTTTGAGCCTATATTCAATGAGAATTGATATCAAAACACTTAGTTTTCTAAGTATGTACTTTACTATTACTAAGTGTCTTGGCACTTAGTTTTGTGTGGATTGGTCTGGTAGAGTGATAGTGTAGATTTCAATGTTTTGTGCTTGTCTTATTCACAAGAACGGAAAATGAAATTAGCTGATGATCACTTCATAGAATGGTTATCGAACCCACAACTGCGATTACAGTCAGACGCTAGTTTGTAATGCGCCACAATGGCCTGGGCCATGTACCGTGTTCAGTTTCCGATTAATCAGAGCCACTATGTATTAGTTAACGAAACCTGATACCACCCTTTGAGTTTTTAGACCCATGAAAAATCTCTATTACAATCATCAATCATCGAGAGTGGGGTTTGAAGCCATGACGGTTATTTTTAGTCAAAGTCTCCATTACAACAACAAAAAAAATCTCAAAACAACCTTTTTTTATAGCTTCACGCTGTATCCCGCACACAGCAGGGTAGGCAGAGGGAACCTAGTGTTAAGACACTTCGTTCCCCACTTTCCGCCAAATTCGGAGGCATTGCGTGTTAAGTAGCGGAACTTAACGCCGCGCTTTGCGTCGACACCAGAGCGAAGAAAATAGAAATATTTATTTTCACTCCTCGAGTGGGAATCGAACCCACAATCAGTCGTTTACAGTCACACGCTTGTGCCACTGCGCCACGACTGGCCTCACAATAATAGCTGTTGGATGTGCCGATAATAGAATCATCTATAAAAGTAGAAATACAATAATCGATAACTATACAAATAAATCAGTAAGCACCGGTATATAATAAGAACTTATATATCAGAAAATAGAAGGCTATATAAAAATGACGGTTTATATACATATATCGACTAAACATGAAAAACACGTAACAACATAGACAAGTAAAGTATTGAAGTAATAATAATTAAATAGTATACTCTTGTCCGCATTTGTAAGGCAGAGAGAACTCACTCTCAGTTCTCCGTTTTCCGCCCGACTTCATGACATTCCGTGTTCAGTAGCGGAGCTTAACGCTACGCTTTGTCTTACTAGAGCGAAGAAATTAACATAATTTAAATATGTATAATTATTCCTCCGAGAGATGATCGAGCTTACGATTTTATTTATACATGCAGTATACAGTAAATATGCAGTATACAGTATATATTCCTATATTTTATATTATTTACATATTCAAAATATAATTTATTTAAAAAGGCGTTTGTATAAAACATTCTATTAAACAATTCGTGGTATGAATACAAAGAGCGGGGTTGGGTTCCGCCACCTAACACGCAATATTGGATTTTAGGCGCAGAAGTTGAGAACACAGTACTTTGACACTAGGTTCTATGCGGCAGAATGATTTTATATTTAACGTTATATAGCTACCGTTATATAGTACATATAGCGCTCATAACTGTTAAATATTTTATATCCTAACTGGTATATAATACTAACAGAAATATTTTAGGCCATTTCAATATATATGAAATCATTAATATAATATAATAAAATGCTTCAGAAATTTCAGAGTTGACTTCCGCGCACAAAACCTATTGTTTTTTATCAATACCGCAAAATGTAAAAAAAAATAAAAATCAAAATAAGTAGGAAAATTCTTAAAATAAACTGAAAAAAAAACAATTCTTAATAAACGTAATACTAACATTATCTAAACGTTTTATTGTAACTTCTATTTAAAACAAATGAAGCGATTACAAGGCCTAAGTACTATGACATAACCAGCCACTGTAATTACAGAAAGGCTTTTCTATAATTAGCTTATTCGAGTAGCTCAATGCTGAAATGGTTATATTTTATATAGTATAAGTTAAATAAAAAATCTGTTTCATATCAAAATTCTAAATATATTAACTAATTATTGTAGCCAAAAGGAAAAATATTAATATTCCCCATAAAAAAAAAGAAAAACAGTTGTAGCATAAGAATCTCTATATGGCGCGATAAGAACGTATAGCTTAAACAACTACTTACACATCTATCAATAGGAACGGGGTTCAATTCTCGAGTTGAAATTTAATATAACACTCGACCCAATAATAAAAAATCTAATAAAAATTCAATTTCTACAAAACAATACCATACTTTAAAACAAATTTCAAAATCTATAAACAATTCAAATAAACCTTACGTAATAAAACATATATTTTTTTTTGGTACAAAACGTCCACATAACCATTAGCTGCAATACGGACGCGAGGCAACAGCGCCATCTATCGACCGGGTGCTCTAAAACACAAAAACCGCCAACTTACCGGGGGTTTCACCAACAATTTTCACCAGATATTTTCCCCACGCACTGATTATCTCTAGTTCTTTGTATAATCACAAATAGCACACAAATGTTATTTCGATTTTGATGTGAATTCAGTTTTGAGGGTAGTACGTGCGTTTCGCCCGGGTGCCGGGGGCGGACTGCCGCGGTGCCTGCGCCGGGCTGTGCGCGAGGAACTAACCCCATTCCTACCCTTGTCAAAGAACATGCGATGTATAGAAGCGTTGGCGTCATACGATTTTCTAATTGAAAATTTGTAGTATGAGAAAGTGATATGGCAAATTTGTGCTAATTATTGTGTAGTTTAAATATTTTAAGTATGCTGGGTGTGACTAAATGAACTTCCACTAAGTTACTTTAAAGTTTAAAGATTTATTTTAAATAATACCTTTTTTCGTTGTTATAAATAAACATTTGAGCGATATGATCGCTTAAACATTTGGATTGTACTAAGTAGTACAATTTATTATCTATCTGTTTGTTCCAGCTTCTAGAATAGCTGGACCGATTTTGACGGGACTTTTACTACTACATAGCTGATAGAATAAGAACTATATTAGGTTATTTTTAAATTAAAATTAAAACGTTCTTGATTAATACCTCGCATATGAACGTATAATAGACCCGGTCAAGACTATCGTGAAATGTAACATATGAAAAGAACTAATTTACAATTTTTAATATGCTATCTGTCAGTTTACGCGCTCTTTGTATTGGGAAATGCTTACATTAAAATATATACCTACACACATATGTTGTTCCATGTCTGGTTCAAAGTAAAATCGGTATTGAGTATCTTTAACAAACTGGCAATGTATGGATAGAAATTAAAGAGAGAAATGATATTCAATTCGATTCGATTAGTTCTAATCAAGGTTACTATTGGGGCCAGTCGTGGCAAAGTGGCAAAAGCGTGTGACTGTAAAAGACCGGTTGCAGGTTCGATTCCTACTCGAGGAATGGAAATATTTATTATTTCCATTTTCTTCGTTCTATGTCTTAACACTATTTTCCCTTTGCCTACCCTGCTAATTTTATTAAAAATTATAAAAATACATGTTTCATTTTTGTAAAATAGTTTACCACCAGTTCACTAAAGTTAATGCAAGTAAATTCAATAAAGTTAATATTAAAA
Organism: Dryas iulia moderata; assembly: GCA_019049465.1. NCBI lineage: Eukaryota > Metazoa > Arthropoda > Insecta > Lepidoptera > Nymphalidae > Dryas > Dryas iulia. The sequence continues at coordinate 1,155,748 of CM032431.1, forward strand.
ATAATACTCGGTTGGGTGGCGGTACTCAACGCCGGACTTTGTCTTACCAGAGTATGAAAAAGACAACAAGCAATTAAATAAAATCTCCTCCGAGTAACGATTGACACTATAACCATCACATCTACACGTGGCTACTAAACTAATGTGTCACGATAGTCTCAAGGTGGAGAAGGTAGCTACCACGAGGGTATCTCTCGGAGTACGGGGAAAAAAAGAACGTGAAACTGCATAAAATTATTAAATTTCCCTCGCTCTGAATATGCATATATAAAAAAAACAAAAACGGAGCAGTTTGAGAGTGTACCATATACGCGATGATGCGTTCAATTCCCACTCAGGGGAATGATGATTTTTTTTGTTATGGAATAAAGGAGGCAAACGAGCAGAAGGCCCACCTGGTGTTAAATGGTTACCTTCGCCCATAGACAACAATAAAGTTATGGATGCGTTGCCAGCCTTGGGAATATAGGACAGAAGGAGGGAGGAAGGATGGGAATGGTGGGAATAGGGAGAGCTGGCTTACATGCCATCGAACCGGAACACATCATCAGATATTTGGCGGTTCGTCTTTGACATGATAGTGGTCGCGAGCCAGTCGGAGAACGAATCTCCTACCACCAAACTACTGGGTTACCCGCCTTTTACGGGACGCTACCCAGCGGCGGGGGGGAATTGTATTCTTAACCCGTCCCCCCACGGGAAAGATATATAAACTTTTTTTCATTTACCATAAGTTGGATAATGGAGAAGAGTGACATGACACTAAGCTATAACTGCCTACACTACCTTACGGAGAAAAGGATAAAATTAAAAAAAAACAAAAACAACTTTAAATTGCACTTGAAACTAAATATAATAACCGTTTATTATCATAGCGTAGAGCTTTTATAAATAAATTCGTAGCAAAACATAAAATAATTTCGTAGCAAGCTCTACAATTCGTAGAGAAGCGTAGCAGCTTTAAAAGTAATGTATGAGCATGTACTGTCATATATTTTCACGCTGTCTTATGTAGAGTCGGGATAAAACAAAGATTTGGTATAAACCAAACTCTCTTAAAGAATACTGTTTGGATTCTATAAGAATTTTATTAAAATATTTAATAAAACAAGGGGCCAGTCGTCGTGGCGCAGTGGCACAAAGTGTGACTGTAAAGTGACTGGTTGTGAATTCGATTCCCACTCGAAGGGTGGAAATATTTAACATTTTCATTTTCTTCGCTCTGGTGGTGAGGCAAAGCGAGGCGTTAGGTTCTGCCACTTAACACGCACAATGCCTTCGCATTCGGCAGAAAGTGGGAAACGGAGTGTTTTAACACTGGGTTCCTTCTGCTGCCCCTGCTATGTATGCGGGATACAGCGTGACGCTAAAACCAAAAAAAATCACTAAAAACAGCGTTGAGTTCCGCCACTTAACACGTAATGTCTTGATTTGTTGACTCAGTGGGGGGAGAACGGAGTGTCTTAACGGAAGGTTCTCTCTGGCTACTCTGCGGTGCGAAAAAAAAGAACTTTATCTATCAACTATCAACGTCACCTGTATCTATCTATTTAGCAATGTAAAGAAAACTAGCTAGTCAACTATAATAATCGATGGTCCAATTCTTGCTGTCCGATTCATTTGAAAATGTACACATGTGGTCAGATTCAGTAACAATACAATATTTTGAAAACAAAATATGATGTCAGGATGATAATTACACTAGACTTTTTTATTTTCCATACTTTGTCTGCTGAAAGTGAAGAACAGCGTCTTAATAATAGATTCTCTATATCGTGCTAAGCGCTTAAAAGCGCTTTTTGCTTTTAATTTTATGTAATACAATGTAATAATAAAAATAATCCATACTTATATTATAAATGCAAAAGTCTGTGTGTTTGTCTGTCACGCTTTCACGGCTAATCTACCGGTACGATTTGGATGAAATTTAGAAAAAAAGTAGTAAATAATTATGGGTCGGTATAAAGTAGTAAATAATCATAGGCTATTTATTTTTTCTGCTAAAGGAATGAAATAGGGGATGAAAGTTTATATGAAAAAACTAGACCGCTTGACCGATTGTAATGAATTTTGGAATAAATATAGTTGGTAATCGAAGGTCAAAGATAGGCTACCTTATTTTTCAAAAATCCACCCCCGAGGGTTGCAACATAACGAAACAATTAGGCAGTCGCATATTAGCATCGCGAAGCCGCGAGCGGGCCGCTAATATAACATAAGGTAATATGGCTTATTATATAGTTAAATAACATACCGAAATATTTTAATCTAGATTAAATGTCCGAGGCAACAACGATCTAGATAAGAAATACTTAGTATTACTAATTTTCCTAATAACATCATATTTTTAGTATATTTCAAAGAATAAAATAAAAATAAAGAGAAAAAGACTACTGATGTTTTCTAAAAATATACGTTCTTCGTTACTTTACTTAATAATTAAAAAGTTTTGCAAAAGAATACTTTAATAGCTATAACAACAGCAAATCTTCTATTAGTATTATATTAGAGGAGTTTTAGCCCTGACTTTTGCGCGTTTACGGACGGACTATAAAACGTAAAATCTTATTTTTTTCCTGTTTAAGTAGAAATTCCAGGATATCTTCTCTTACTGCTTTCCTACATTCCCCAAGGAACCTACTGGCTAAATTTTAAATTTCTAAACCCAGTATTTTTAGCTGTTTTATTTGAGAATTACTCAGTAACGAAAAGGATGCATATAGTAACTTGACTAAAAACATATTAGTATATCTGGACCAAATAAAAATCAATGACGTTACAATTTCATTCATTGACGGACAACGTCTAGCTATAGTAAACGCGATTTCTTGTGGGTAGTAAGTTCGATTCCCACTAGGATATTATGAGAAATTATTCTCATTGTTCCGCTCTGGTTCATAAGACATTATATTTTACCATGTCTCGGTTTGAAGTGGAAAACAGAGTGTTCTGATACTAAGTTTTCTCTGACTACGCTGTTATGCGGATAAAAGTGTGAATCTGATTATTGTTTTATTAGAATTTTCTTATATATTATTCATATTTAAGTACATTTTTTTCAGCTTTCAGTCAGAGAGCACATAGTGTCAAGACACTCCGTCCTTCGCCCTACGGTTGATACATTGCGTGTTGAATCGCAGAACTTAACGCCGCGGTATGTCTTATCTACCAGAGCGAAGAAATGAAAATTTATATATAACCATTCCCTTGAGTGGGAATCAAACCCACAACCATCGCGTTTACAGTCACACTTTGAACCCACGAGCCACGACTGGCATATACAGGAAATAAAAAAAATATAAAGCCCACTCGTTAAAGTAAAAACTTTAAAAACACATACATTTCCTTATCTAAACTGAACTAAACGTCAATGTGTATTCAAGTAACAGAGCAGCAGTAAAGAAACCTCACAAGGACGCGCTATTTCTGTCACGAGTAGCCTCCATCTGATACGGAGAACTAGGCCTTCTCAGCTTTGTAGGTGAAATCATTTTATATGAATCTACCGACTTATGTACAATTAACTGGGGTTTAGTTACGCGAAATGTATTACTTTTTTATTTATATAAATCTATAATAAGTAATATATGAATATGTGAAGTAAAAACTAAAAAAAGTTAAACTTTATATGAAGAAGTGCAGAATGCTTTTTCATATTACATTTATAAATAAATTAATTGATAAAATAAAAATTACGCATAATACATAATAACTAAAAACTTTAATAATAATATAGTTTATTAAAAAAACACGATAGAATCTCTCCCTTAGTCCTCATGAAATACAGTAAATACTATTTGTGTTCGATTAATTTCGTCCGTTTAAAATGTCGTATATAAAAGTTAAATTTCATTACATGTAAACTTATAAATTAATCTTAATTCATAAAAGATTATTCTACGAATAATTGATTGTTCATAGTTCATGTAAAAATTTCGACGCAGCGTGTAGTAGAACGCATGGCTCAGTGGTGAGAGCGCCTGGACGGTATTCAGGAGGCGCGGGTTCAAATTCCGCTGGGTTTAAAATTTTATACGTTATCTAAAATGTCTTTTTTATGTTTTTTTTATTAACGACAAAAATAAGTTGTAATAAAGCGTATAAGAATTTCGACGCAGCTGGTAGTAGAACGGATGGCTCAGCGGTGAGAGCGCCTGGACGGTATTCAGGAGGCGCGGGTTCGAATCCCGCTGCGTTCAAAATTTTATACGTTTTCTAAAATGTCTTTTTAATATAAAAAATTACATTTCGTTTTAAAAGTAATTTTTCCTCATAACAATTTACATAATACATAAGAAAGGGCGCGGTGGAACATGATAAACATTAAACACAGTAAATTAACTTAGACAAGTGCGATGTTGACATTGAGAACATACATATATTATATTATGTTGGAATGACGCGTGGGAATGAACGAATTCAAACATTTTACCTTACCATTATTCTATAGAAATTATAAATAGGTCAGTAGACCTATCGTTGCGTAGTTAGTATTTAGGGGGCTGTTTTAGGTTCGAATAACAATCCTTAATATTGATTTTAAATTAAATAAACTTAAATTGAAATTTAATAAGGTGATAAGATAAGATATCGTAGATCAGCCGGACAGCATCCGACTGTAACGTGATTAGCCGCGGCAAGTAGTGTCTAGGTTAACACTACGTTCCCTCTGCCTACTCTGCTGTATGCGGGATACAGCGTGAAGCTAAAAAAAAATAGTGTCTTGACACTAGATTCTTTCTTACATTCCTCGTTTAGGAGAATACTGCTGTACGATAAAAAAACACGAAGTTGATTCATTTTTTTTTAAATTAATTAATTTTAATAACATTACATAATTGCAAAAGTCTGAACTGTTTCTAATTTAATTAACATGCCCTTAAAAGTGAAACTAATATTTTACCAACTTATAACTTCAACGTTACCAATAAAGTTGTTAATTCTTAAAATGCAGAAGCTTGAAGCTTCTGTTTTTACAGTAACATATGTAAGTCTAGTTTGACAACGCATGATTTACGTAACTTGATGTTCCTAGAATAAAGTTACTACGCAAAAATGAAGAACGTACGTTATGTAAAAACCATTACTTAATACTTAGATGTTTCATAAAAACAACAAAAATCAAACATGTAATATACACAAACGCCACCACTGCACCCATTGATATAACATTTACCCTTGAACATGTTATTGCGGCAAGTTTCGAGGGTGTTAACGAACCCAATTACATTTTCTATTCTAGCTTCTAGGCCTAATATACGTCTGACATGCAACACGGCCAATTTGTAAAATAACAATGTTATATACGAAAAATAAAATAAAAGTTTTTCAAGAAAATGATTAGAGAAACTGCCAAAATAACCTCTTACCTATTGTGTAGTATAAGCGTCTAGAAGTAGAGGTTATATTTAATTATATACCTATAATTTGAAGCCACGTTAGACTGTAAGTGCGATTGGTTGTAGGTTCGATTCTAACTCGAAGGAATGATGTATTTTGTTTATTTTCGGTTAAATGGTATTAATGGCGCGTTAGACTTCCCAGTCAAGGTTACAAAACACAGAAAGTCTTAACCTCGGAGGAAAAGTGGAGGACGGAGTATTTTGACATTACGTATTACTATTCATACGAATAAAATGAAACTAAACTTAAAAGCGTAAAGCTACATTTTTTTTATCCTTAAGTGTGAAGACGAAGTTCTCTTTGTAACTTATATGCAATGATATGATCAGACATTGCTTTTCATTTCATTGGCCGAACTCAACACCGTGTATTTAATTCATAATAATAATTTGATTGCTTTAATTATATAAATCGAATAAAAGAAAATTGAAAACATGCTGTAATTCATATCTTCTTCGAATTTTCTTCCACAAAATTGAACTACGAAATTAAGTCGAAATAAAATGTTATATTGATTTCACATTTCAATTAATTAAAAAGATTAAATCTAAATTGTTTCATTTCCTTTCTCTGATAAGAAAGAATCGCTTTAGCTCCACCACTCAACACGCAACCTCCCGAATTAAGGCAAGGACGTCGCGTTCGCAATAGGAGAACGGAGTGTGTTGTCACTAGACTTGCTTTAATTTTCTTAGCTTACTATGCTAACAGCATAGGTTACTAGGTGACATACCTAGTATAAAAAATAATACTTTTTTTAACTTCACGCTATATCCCGCTCATATCAAGGTAGGCAGAAGGAACCTAGTGCTAAGACACTCCGTTCCCCACTACCCACAAATTCGGAGGCATTGTGTTAATTGGCGAAAAAGTCCAGGTTCAAATCTTGCTGCGTTCCAATTTTTATACGTTTTCAAAAAAATATTTTTCAATTTCCTTATTGAATAATTTTTAAAATATTTAAAAAAGTAGTAGTAATCTAACAACAACTTTTATTATCACTATTTTAAGATATTTTGAAATGAAATTATGTAAACTGGATTAATGGCGAATATTTTTGGTATTCGAATATAGATTTCTGCAAACCCTTCGTTTCCAACACTTTACCATTCGTGGTTACACTTAGATAGACCACGAATACTAAAATACACTCGATCAATTCGGTTAAGAAAGTTTCATTTCAAATTATCAACCTACTCCAAGAGGCACCTAACTGATCATCTCAAACGCTTCCATAAGAAACTAATAACATTTCTGCCCCTTAGTATAGGTTTAAATGGACGAAAATTTCACCACTATTTTACAGTAGTCTGTGGTCACACGTTGACTACGAATACTAAAGATATCCACGATCAATACAGTTTCGCACAATCTAGTCTAAGATGCACTACTTAACCGATCATCTTTAACCCTTCTATAAGTAACTATTAATATTTCCTCCCCTAGCCTAGCTAACTGCACTAAATGCAACATAATTTTACCATCCCGATTATTTTTTGCGTGTGGTCACATGTAAATAGACCACATATACTAAAATACGCACGAATAATTCAGTTTGAATAGTTTTAATCTAAAATAACAACCAACCTAGTCTAAGTTGCACTACTTAACTGATCATTTCTTACGCCTCTATTAATATTTCCGCCCCTTAAGTATAGGACTAAATGCAATAAAATTTCACCACTCTGATACTTTCGATACATTATCTTCGCCGTTCGTGGTCATACGTAGATACACCACGAATACTAAAAATATACACAATTAATACAATTAAATTAAAACAGTTTTTCATTTAAATAATAATCTAGTCTAAGAAGGACTACTTAACTAATCATCACCAACGCTTCCATAAGCAACTAACTAATAATATTTCCGCCCCTAGCCTAGTATAAGATTAAATGTAAAAAATTCACCACCCCGAAATGGTGGTTAAACGAATACTAAAAAACCACGATTAATCCGGCAAAACAATTTAATTTAAAATGGCAACTTAGTCTAAGATGCACTACTTAACTGATCATCTCCAACGCTCTCATAAGCAACTAACTATTAATATTTCCGCCCCTAGCCCGGTATAGGATTAAATGCAATTATCTTTCACTATCACCCGTAGTCACGTATAAGTAGACCACAAATGCTAAAAATATCCATCATTCATCCGGATAAAACAAATTAATTTAAAATATCCCTACTTATTTAACCTTGTCTAAGATGCACTACTTAACTGATCACCTCTAACGGTTCCATAAGCAACTATCAATATTTCCGCCTCTAGGCCGCATAGGATTAAATGCAATAAAATTTCACAACCCCGAAACTTCCAACACTTTCGTGGTCCGTGGTCACACAAATAGTAAATTTTTTTTTAGCTTCACGCTGTATCCCGCACACGGCAGGGTAGGCAGAGGGAACCTAGTGTCAAGACACTCCGTTCCCCACCTTCCGCCGAATTCGGAGGCTTGCGTGTTAAGTGGCAGAGCTTAACGCCGCGCTTTACCTCGACACCAGAGCGAAGAAAATGGAAATATAATTTCCACTCCTCGAGTGGGGATCGAACCCAAAACCAGTCGTTTACAGTCACACGCTTGTGCCACTGGGCCACGACTGGCCACCTAGTAAAAATAACCACGATTATTCCGGTAAAACAATTTAGTTTAAAGTAACAACCTAGTCTAAGATGCACTACTTAACTGATCATCACCAACGCTCTAAGCAACTAACTATTAATATTTCCGCCCCTTGCCTGGTATAGGATTAAATGCAATAAAATTTCACGCTTAGTATACGACAGAGGTGATGTTATCAAATTACCTGTGCACGTTCGTGTAATCAGTGATCAAAGCCCTGACGGAGCGAGATCGATACTCCTCAGTGGGGCCGTAATATCCATATCCTTTCAATTTCACTCCTATTTACGTTATATACGCTTTAGTTATTGATTTAGTTAACGATGAAATTATTGGAACCGTTTTGATGAGATTTTAATATTTTTGATATTTTTAAAGTGTTATGCACACTTTCGTGGAATTATGGGAAACGGCATTTAGATACATTCGGAGAGCCAACTAATATTTTAAATACACATAATTAATTCTGCATCTGAATTACGGATTTAAAGTGGAGAACAGAGTGTCTATACTTTAGGTTCTAGCTAAGCGGTAAAAGCGGGAGACGATAATAAAAAAAGCAATATAAAAAAATAAGATGTGGAAAAGACTATGTTTTTGATGGTAATTTTTAAAAATTGGCGCCTTGGGACAGCTTCGACTAGAAACACTACGCGCTACGCTTACGCGGTTGTGGGTTTGACTCCACTAAGAGATTTCTTTTAGCTTCACACTGTATCCCGCACACAACAGGGTAGGCAGAAGAAACCTAGTGTTAAGACACTCCGATACCCACTTTCCGCCAAATTCGGAGACACTCCGTGTTAAGTGGCGGAACTTAACCCCGCACAAATGACTACTATATTTAACTAGTTTTTACATATTTGGTAGTAAATTGCTATAGAAAGGAAAGAACAGAGTGTATCGACACTAGGTTCTCTCTGACTATTCTACTAACGCTTACGTTAAAAAGCGTAAAACTAAAAAATGATATATTTCAACTTTTTACTTGTAAATTAAGCATTCCGTATAACAGACGGAAATACTTGCAAATATTTATATTCGATTCAATTTCAAATTGAAATAGCTGTAAGCTATTTTGTATGTATTTCGTTTCATTTACAATTCCGTAAAAGGAAAAATGCTTTTGACTTGTATTTAGCTATGACTTACTTCAAACGAAATTATATTTTTTAATATCACCTTCGTTCTCATATTTAAAGATTTTTTTAGCTTCACGCTGTATCCCGCACACAGCAGGGTAGGCAGAGGGAATCTAGTGTTAAGACACTCCATTCTCCACGCAGCGGCGTATTCTGGAGGCATTACGTGGTTAAGTGGCGGAACTCAAACCTGCTTGAAAAATGTACTTAAAGAAAGTTTAAATAGATTCTTCTAGCAGCATCTTCACGCTTTTTAGCTTTTTGGTCATGATGGATGGTCATGAGGAGAATGTAATGTCAAGATACTCTGTTATCCACTTAAATATTTTATTTTATATTTGCAAAATATCTAGCCATCATCATCAGCCGTAGAAATTGACTCTGTTAAAAATAACCTTGTAAGTTCATGGCGAAGTGGGACAGCGATTGACTGTAAGCCGTTTTGCGTTTGATTGCTTGTGGGTTCGATTCCCACTCGGAGGAGTGATCATATTATAATAACTATCAATGGCGCCAGTCGTGGCGCAAGCGGCACAAGCGTGTGACTGTAAACGACTGGTAATATTTAATTTTTCTTCGCTCTGGTGTCGAGCGCGGCGTTAAGTTCCGCCACATAACGCGCAATGCCCTCGAATTTGGTGGAAAGTGAGGAACGGAGTCTCTTAACACTAGGTTCCCTCTGCCTACCTAAAAAAAAATATTTTCATTTTCATTCATCAATATTTTACGTTCTCTTTGACTACCTTACGATGCGGAAAATAGTGTAAAGATGACAAAAAAGATATGACAAATCATTTTTTGGTCACCTCGTGACTCTTACATTAAAAACTTAGAAGAGAATTGATAGGCATTATATTAAAATTAATAATTAATAAAAAAATAGTTGATTATATATTCAGTTTAGTACACACAAATTTAAAAATGGACATGTTCAGTCGTACAAAGTTGTCCGATAAAAAAAATTGAAATATCATTAAAATAAAATTACATATACAAAAAAAACACTATAACAATACATTAATTTCATTCTCACTCGTGGCAATATTTATATTTAATCTATTTTCATTTCTACACTTTAATGGGTGGTGGGGCCAATGACTACAAAAAAAAAAACACGGCGTTGAGCCACACCACCACTATACATAAAATAGAGAACAGTTTCTTGCCACTACTTAGTCCTCCCTGGCTACAAAAAATCGAAAAACAACAATAATAAATTCCCTAATAAAAAAACCGAGTTCCCAATTAATCCAAAATCAATCTACAAATAACCAAAAACCCAGTCCAGTTCAGTTCAATCCAGTAACAACAACCTATACATAAACCTAAACCAAAAACCCAGTCCAGTCCAGTTCAGTCCAGTCCAGTCCATTACAAACAGAAACACTAATCGATACAACGCCGAGCTAGAGTATACACGTTCTCTGAGCAGTCCCGGGCATCCTGTGACGTCAGCGCGATCAATGGCTGACGTCGAACTACCTACCCCTCGAGCCACTCTGCACCCCGAAATACACTGAGTTGCGTTTATTACTGTAGATTACTTGTCTATTGGATAAATTGTATGAAAACTATTATTAATATAAGTTGTAATAATGCTTTATTATAATAATGTAATATTTAAAAATAAATGTGGCCAGCCGTGGCCCAGTGGCACAAGCATGTGACTGTAAACGACTGGTTGGGGGTTCGATCCCCACTCGAGGAGTGGAAATTATATTTCCATTTTCTTCGCTCTGGTGTCGAGGTAAAGCGCGGCGTTAAGTTCCGCCACTTAACACGCAAGCCTCCGAATTCGGCGAAAAGTGGGGAACGGAGTTCTCTTAATACTAGGTTCCCTCTGCCTACCCTGCTGTGTGCGGGATACAGCGTGAAGGTAAAAAAAAAGAAAAATGAATGTTTATGCCACGTTTGTTCCACTAAAGGAAATTATTTTTATTTATTATATTTGCTATTTGTTCAATTTGGATTTTAATACGGCTACACGTTATTTCCCACATAGCGGGGTAGTCAGACCTAGTAAAAACACTTCAAGACGAATTCACAACATTATGTATTAAATGGTGGAACTCAACGCCGCGCTTTATCTATAGTACCAGAATGGAGAGAAAAAAAATGAAAATTTTAATATGGATTATAGTCCTCCGAGTGGAAATTGAACCTACAACCATCGCGTTCACAAGCAGACGCTGTCCCGCTGCGCCACGACGACCTTTAATAATCGTAAGATATTATTGCACTTTATTTCCCTAAATGAGATTTTATTTTTATTTAGCTTCACGCTGTATCCCGCACTCAGCAGAGAAAATCTAGTGAGTGAGTTAAGACACTCCGTTCCCCACTTTCCGCGAATCAGCGAATCTCGAATTCAGAGGTATTGCGTGTTAAGTGGCGGAACTCGACACCAGGGCGAAGAAAATGAAATATTAAATATTTTAATTCCTCGAATGGGAATTGAACCTGCCTCTGCGCTATGACTAGCCCCAATAGCTTAAAATATGTCTTAAGATTTATCAGCTTAATTTAGTTTAACTGTAATTACTTATCCTTTGCTACGACCTGCTATCAACATCTCATAAATACACCAGATAAAGACTCCAGATAAAGTTGCCATTTTATCTTTTGAATGGATAAAAGATAAAAGATAATAGGTATAGATAAGAGGTTCTTAATGTTTGGCGTAAAAAAATGATAACTAACTTTTACATTATATCGATTGAGGTAATCTAGTGGCAAGACTAACTTTTCAGTGTATGGTGATCCAGTTCATACAAACAAAGTTACAGGCAGCTAGCTATTAGTTTAAAATATATTATTTAAATTTGTAAATGCTGAATATTATTGTTATATATTGAGATTTTAATAATGACAACCGTCAAATCGCTCATATTTTTTTTAGCATCACGCTTTATCCCGCACACACAACAGGGTAAGCAGAGGGTGCCTGGTGTTAAAACACTCCGTTCCCCACTTATTAATAGTTTAAGAAATAATTCTTAAAAAAATATCTAGTTTTATGCCACATACACGTGTTTTAATAAAAATGTTGAAACAGTTGATACTATTTAAATTGCTACACCTATTTTTACTAGATATAAGTAATAATCACCTCAAAGAAACTGGCTTTATAATGAAGAATTCGCATCAAAATCGGTTCTTCCGATTGGGAGCTACAATATCATATACACACAGATATCGGAGTCAAACTTATACCACCCCTTTTTGCATCGGGAGTTAAAAAATAATTAAAAAATAACGGCTTTGTGCCAATTTACATTAAAAATTCATTTTAACCTTTATCAAAACCCAGTTTCAAAAAAAATTAAAGTTCTTTGAAATAAAAAAAACACTAAGAAATATATAATAAAATATAAATATAATAATAAAATATATAACGCAACAATCTACATATATCAGTCAAACAGTAACTAACCAATGCTTAACTACCAGTTACTTAATATAGGAACATATGCAAATCGGATTAGGTGCGATTATGCCATCGACTGAGCGACGTCCTAGCCTGTTACTATATGCATATGCGCATATGTATGTTATATGATTATATATGCTAGTGTCCCCGTTGACGCATGAAATACGCTAACTTAATACGTTACCATGGCAACCTTTATGTCACTTGCTAAAGTGTAAGTCAAGCAGTGACAATATATTTTTTTTTTAGCTTCACGCTGTATCCCGCATACAGCAGGGTAGGCAGATGGAACCTAGTGTTACGACACTCCGTTCCCCACTTTCCGCCGAATTCGGAGGCATTGCGTGTTAAGGGGTCGAAATTAACGCCGCACTATGCCTCGACACCAGAGCGAAGAAAATGGAAATATTAAATATTTCAATTCCTCAAATGGGAACTGAACCCACAACTAGTCGCGTTACACATTGCGACCTTACGCCACGACTGGCTTCATATTTTTCTAATAGACTATTATTTAATAAAATATATTAAATTTCTGCATATTGAGTTTAGGTGCGCCAAATTTCCACTTACGCAAAACACTCCGTTCTCTACTTTTCCTATCTCTAATGTGGGACATTAGAGATATTACACATCGACAACTCAACGCCATCCTTGTCTTTTTCAACATAACGAATAAAAAAAAATAAAAAACAATTATAACCACCAAAGTGGAAATCAAACCCACAACCAATCGCGATAACAGTGAGACACTGTCGCACTGCGCCACGATGGCTACTAATAATTTAACACAATGCCACCCGTATAATGGTGTAATAATTATTGTATACACTATCGTGAAGCCAGTAGCGGTTGACATGCAATGTCATGCATGCAATATGCAATAATTGTCAGTTCAATGCCAGTGAGCGATAAACAGAGTGACCTTAGTGTCAAAACACTCCGTGGGAATGCTCTCCAAAATTCAAGACATTGAGAGTTGAATAGGGAAATAGGGCATAAGGTTCTACATCGCTTTATCGTAAATAAATATATAATAGATATGAAAGTAATTATTATAAATAATTATTTTACCGAATGGTACCGAACCCATAATCATTGCAATTACAGTAAAGACTGTTCCACTGCGCTACAATTGCCTCTAATTTTAGTCGTATTTTTAATATAAATATAATTCTCATTCAATATGTTATATTATATACATTCATGTTCATTCCTTAGTTCTGGTACCACAGACAAAACGCGGCGTTAAATTCCGCCGTTCAGAACGTAATGTCTGGATTTCGGGGGGAAAGTGAATGACGGAGTGTCTTGACACTAAGTCCTCTCTGAGTACCGGCTGTACAGGAAAAAGCGTGAAGATGATTATTCTCATTTGAAGGGGTGATTTGAACACTTTATCACAAGTTAGTGGCCAGTCGTGGCGCAGTGGCACAAGCGTATGACTGTAATCGACTGGTTGTGGGTTCGATTCCCACTCGAGGAGTGGAAATTATATTTCCATTTTCTTCGCTCTGGTGTCGAGGTAAAGCGCGGCGTTAAGTTCCGCCACTTAACACGCAAGCCTCCGAATTTGGCGGAAAGTGGGGAACGGAGTGTCTTAACACTAGGTTCCCTGCTGTGTGCGGGATACAGCGTGAAGCTGAGAGAAAAAAAAATCACAAGTTAAATATTAAAACTCATAAATTGTGATACAATTTAAATATTACAACTCATTTTCGAGTATACACTTACAAAGTTTCTAGAGAATCTATCAACAAAACGATATACCTTTTTCAGCCTTAGGGAGTCGTATTTATTTATAAACATCATAACATATTCTATTGTTACCTTTTCATATAACACATATATTATATGACACATATATTTGAATAATTTTACCTAAACTTTGTAGTGAAGGCAGAATTTTGTCAAAAATAACTTCATTTTAACACGTTTTGAAGTGCTATCCACATATTCAGAACACAATAAATATTTTTGGAAAATGTGTAAAATTTCAACTTGGCCGGAATCGAACTCGCGTCTCTTAGGAATCCGTCTAAGCACTCTGACCGCAAAGCTATGCGTTCTTTGAATTCCACCACTTAGCACGCAATATCTCAGTTTCGAGCGAAAACTGGGAAATTGGATGGAGTGATATGACACTAGGTTCTACCTACCATACTCAAGGAGTAAAAGCATGAAAAACAAAAATCTAAAAAGTAAAAATTTCCTAACTTAACAGAAATTGTTATTTTTCACTTCTAAATAAAAAAACTAAATATTATAAATAGTTTCATTAATAACCACATTATTATACATTTACATACAAAATAAAATAAAATATCAACCAGCACAGCCAATTACATCTGCGGGACACTCTAAATTATATAAATACTTTGGGAGGTGGGAGGGTAGGAGCTACAGGGGAGGGTAGTTTCCCTTTAACGTAGGCGTATCGAACCGGCTACCCCTCCCGCTCTGTCACGTAGCTCTCTCTCGCACGCCGCCCACGCTATTGTCACGACTCGCGACTCACGATCGCTTTACAAAACACTGTATTCATTGAAGTACCTGCCTGTGTGTTTTAAAATATAACTTCGAGTGTCTACTTTTTATTATGTTGAATTATAATTATTTTTTTACTCTGTTGTTGTTATAATTAATTTTATAAAAGGGGAAAATATGATAAAAATATAAAATGAAAGAGAATTCGTGCTTATTAATGATATTAACTAAAAGTTCAACGTGACATAGTGAGGCAGTAGTGACTGTAATAATAAAGCGATGATATTGGGTTCAATATCCAATTCGAATTATATATAAATTATTTTCATTGTCCTGCACTAGTAGGACAAAGCGAGGCGTTAAGCTCCATCACTTAACACGGAAGTCCTCGAATTCGTGCGGAAAATGGAGAGTGGAGTGTAATGACATTACGTTCTGTCTGCCTAACCCTACTGCAAGTGAAAAAAAAAGTTCCATTGATGCGCACAACACATGTTGCCTTAGTAACACGTAGGCTGCTTTATATTTGACTATAAACGTAAGTGTGGGTTCGAATTCACTAAATAAAATGATTATATTAGGAAAAAAAATCTCCACGCTGGTAAGACAACTTCTGCTCTACACGCAATATGTCAATTCTGGACGATTACAAAGAGTTGAGAGTCTTGACAATAGGTTCTCTCTGCCTTTTTCCTTAATATGTGAAAAAAAGCTTCACGCTATATCCCGCACACAGCAGGGTAGGCAGAGGGAACCTAGTGTTAAGACACTCCGTTCCCCACGCACCGCCGAATCCGGAGGCTTTGCGTGTTAAGTGGCGGAACTTAACGCCGCGCTTTACCTCGACACCAGAGCGAAGAAAATGGAAATATAATTTCCACTCCTCGAGTGGGAATCGAACCCACAACCAGTCGTTTACAGTCACACTCTTGTGCCACTGGGCCACGACTGGCCATGACTGAAAAAAAGTGATGTGCCTAGTATACTTGTTTCCTTGGGTAGCAACAAATAATGTTGAGTAAAGAAATGAACGGGGTCACAGTTGTCAAGATCTCTCGCGTGGGTGGGAGAAAATGTTTATTTTTCAGGTAAAAATATATTAAAAAAAATCACTCAAGAACCCATCATGGCGCAGTGGACATAACATCTGACTGTAAATGCGGTTGGATATGGATTCGATTTTCGCTTGGAGAAAAGGACAAAGAGCAGCGTTGAGTTCCGCCAGCAAGCACACATTGTCTCGACTTCAGGCGGAAAGTGAAGGTTGGAGTGTCAAGACACTCCACTACCGGTGCCGGTAAGGTCAGAGAAGACCTAGTGTCAAGACATTAGGTCCTCTCTGACCTTACCGGTACCAGTACGAAGAAAAGAAAATTTAAATATAATCCTTTCTCTGTATGGGAATCGAACCCACAATTATCACGTTTAGTCATACGCTGTCCCACTGCACCACGGAATGTGGAATTTTGTGTAATAATTATAAAAATGAACGTGTCAAATTATTTTTTTTAGCTTCACGCTGTATCCCGCACACATTCGGGTAGGCAGAGGGTACCTAGTGTTAAGACACTCTGTTCCCCACTTTCCGCCGAATTCGGAGGTATTGCGTGTTAAGTGGCGGCAAAAATATTTTTAAATTTATATATACGACAGCCTCAATTTACAATAATACAATAACCAATTCCCTATGAACAAAAAAATAACAATTCCACCTTTACCCAGCGATGGAAAGCTAACAATGACATCAAATCGAGAGATCCCGACGCACAGGAAGCTATATATATACAAACATACATACTAATATACTTATATGAAAGCATAAGCAAATCGCTAGTTTCATTCGCATACATTGATTTTGTCCGTGTCAACGCAACCCCACTTCAAACTATAACTGACCACTTAATATTAACTAAATGCAAGGTTGAAAGAAGCCTGACTGTGTATAATTATAATATATTATATTTAATATATAATATATAATTACTCCTTATATTTTTTTTATAGCAGGGTAGTTAAAAAGAACCTAGTGTCAACATCCACACTCCGTTCTCCACTTTCCGGTCGGAATCATGATATTGCGTGTGGAGTGGCTGAACCCCCAACGCCGTGCTTTGTCTATAGTACCACAGCGAAAAAATGAAAATTTAAATAATCATTTCCTCGAGTGGGAATCCAACTCACAACAACCGCTTTTACAGTGAGACGCTGTCCCACTGCACGACGAATTAATTATGACTTCTTAAAAAAAAGTAAAACACTCTTTGAGCTTTTTTGCCTCACAAAAGGGTAATTAGGGAAACTAGTATTAATTTACTCCTTTCTCCACTTTCTACACTAAATCGAGAACCATGATGGCTCAGTGGCGGAACTTAACGCCGCGCTTTATCTTATATACCAAAGGGAGAAAATTAAATTAATTTAAATATAATAATTTCACCGAGTGCTCAACTACCACGCCATTTACATATGTCCCAAGGTAAACTAAGGATACCTTTGATTCACTACTTCAAAATGGATACATGTAGGCCACAGAACCCTAAACGCAAATCTTACATTAATCTTATTTAAATAATAGATCTATATTATCATTATATTAATATTTGAAAGCTTATGATCTTTTATAAGTAAGTGGTGTGGACAGAGTATAAAATATGACATAGTTCTAAGGCTAGCTGCATATAGAGAAATGCAGAAAGCCAATCTTTGTACAATAACAGGCAAAAAATATGTTTTTTTTTTTTTTTAGCTTCACGCTGTATCCCGCACACAGCAGGGTAGGCAGAGGGAACCTAGTGTTAAGACACTCCGTTCCCCACTTTCCGCCGAATTTGGAGGCATTGCGTGTTAAGTTGCGGAACTTAACGCCGCGCTTTGCCTCTGATACCAGAGTGAAGGAAATGGAAACATTAAATATTCCACTCCTCGAGTGGGAATCGAACCCACAACCAGTCGTTTACAGTCACACGCTTGTGCCACTGCGCCACGACTGGCCCCTTCGCCAGTACGCAAAAATATGTTCTATAGATATAATAAATATTACACATTATCATGTGATTTAGATACTTAGATACGTTAAACTCTATAAACCAGGGCTTCTTAAACTTTTTTCATTCACTATTTCATTTATAATTGAGAATTTCTTGACAACCCCATACAAATATAAAAGAAAAATAAATTAATATTTTTGATGATTTATTTGTTAGGTAACAATATATGAAAAGATATAGTTTTAGAATTCGCGTATCTAGATGCTGCAAGTCCACTGTGTTCCGCTAACTCTAGTGATGTTATAAAATGGTATATATAAATATTGGACCATAAAATCTCTCCACCTCACAATTTTGCTACGCGACCCCATTTGGAGTAGCAACCCATAGTTTAAGAAGCCCTGTTATATGTTATAAAACAATCTGCATGTGGCTAAGCAACGCATATTTTACTCAGTAACAAGGTTACAAGGAAAAATTAAGTATTGCCTCAAGTGACCTCTATCTGTAATCATAAATAACTAGCTTTCTATCTTAGCG
The DNA here is from genome assembly GCA_019049465.1 of Dryas iulia moderata. Classification (NCBI taxonomy): domain Eukaryota; kingdom Metazoa; phylum Arthropoda; class Insecta; order Lepidoptera; family Nymphalidae; genus Dryas; species Dryas iulia. Next base: position 1,174,364 of record CM032431.1, read on the forward strand.
GGAAATACCCACATTTTTAATACATGATTCACAGATACATATTTGAAACTTTATTTATACCTTAAAACATACTTTCTCTATAGAAACCAAATGTAACTATAATAATATAGAGGCCATTATGATGCAGTGGTAAAGGTTGCCTGTAACTGCAATTGGCTGTGGGTACGAGTCCCACTTGGCAGATTTAAAATAATATGATTTCAGTTCTCTGCTTTGGAGAATAAGACTAATTACAGTATTGAGTTTCGCCCCTCCACATTTAATATCAGGACTTTTGGTGGTAAGTGAGAAACGAAATGTTTTGACATTGGGCCCTCTCTCGCTCTCCAGAGCAAGAAAAAATACATGAAGGAATTTTGACATGCAGTAGGAATTCAAAATAGCTTATTTTATAAAATATTTGAAATGTTTACTTACAGATTTTATACTTATTTTTATTTATTGATACAAGAGGGCAAAGAAGCCTTCACCTATGGACATCTACAACATTAGAATCATTGTGGATGCATTGCTGGCATATGCAGGCAGGTGAGGGAGGAAGAAAGATGGGCCGCAAATAGGAAGATATACTTAAAATATATATATATATATATATAATATATATATTTTTTTAAGAATAAAAAAAAAAAAAGTTTTCAAGCTCTTTAGAGCTGTCAAATTTAGTTAAAATCTTATAGACAGACTATATTGTGAAAAAGTTAATCTACCTAATGACATTTAATTCCTTTATCACCTTCAATCTTTCACCTCACCTCACACAAATTTGGGGCAATTGCATATCAAGAAGCAGAACTTAATGTTGTGCTTAGTATTGTCACCATTAAATATAGAAAGAATGAAAATAATTTGAATATAATCATTTCTTCGAATGGGAATTGAACCTACACTCATTACAAAAACATTCAGACGTTATCACGTTGCACACAATTGACCTCTGGCCTTTTTATAATGTACCACAATAATTATGACATTAATAATTCTGATAAGAAGATAAATTAAATGATTTATCTGAAAAGGAAATCTTAAATCATAACATTAGGTAGAATGTTTATCCTTGAAACTTATAAATAGACATTAAAGTTTGACTTTCAATTACATTTAGGTGAGAATATAAATAGTTTGAAATTTGTTACTTAGAACTATGATGACTTAATGTTGAGTGGTGGAACTCAACCCTTTGTCTTGTTCAACAGAATGGAAAAATAAAAATAATTTAATTATCCCTGGTTACAACAAGTGGTAATGGGATCTAACATTGAATAATTGATTCAGAATTGATTCCTGTTAGTGATAATTTAATGATCATGACAATTTGATCATAATCATTACAATACATTTATTAAACTTGTATTAATGATAAGAGTATATTGGCATCATGTTGCTTCTTGGAAATAAACAATTCTTTCCTAAAAAACGTTTATTAAAGAAAATAGTGTGTTGAGGAAAACATATGTAAAATTATTAAACAGTCATGGTTTATGCTGCTATAAACAAAAATGAACATATCATTGTAAGAAATATGTCAACCTTATGTGTGTGATTACATTCATTACATACATGACACATTATAGGTAATAAATAATATAATCATCATGATTCTTAGATCATAATCAAATTACTTTTTGTTAATTAGTCGTAATTTGCTTTAATATGTCGTTATATTTCAATATAAGATTCCAAATGATGTATTGATTTAAAGATTGTGGTTAAAGACAACCATTCTAATAAGAAATTGTTATTTAGTTATACGCTTTAACATACTAAATAATCTAAAGAAATCATGGTCAGCTGAATCATACGTGGTGTTTTGTCGCCGTAAGATAAATATGCAAGAAATTAAGAAATTTGATACATTTCGGCATTTAACATAAATATAACCAAAAATAACGTGAAATACTTACCGATTAAAGCTGAATTCGCCTTTCACGAAATAAACATTAATTAATAATAATATCACTTGATCACGCGTAAAATTAATTTATTTAATATAAAGATAGTTTAATATTTTTTGTGTCGACAAATGTCGATTGACGATCTTTGACATTAAGGTTATGGGTTGCTATTTCTTTGAGGCACAGAGTATATATCAAATGTAATTTCGGTTATTTTTTCCACTATCCCAGAAATGAGTAGTAATTTCTTACCATATTAAGACATTTTCAGTAGTATGATAACTTTTCACCTTTTTACTAAGTATATTTCATTCATATGTATATAATAAAAACGCTTCAAAATATTACACAATTTATTTATAGTTTTTATATACAAATATTTCTTTGTGGTCAAGTCCTTCCTGATTATGGTGGGATCATGGGATGTTGGACTGGAATAGGTGAAATATAATATAAATGCAAACACACACAATATAATTGAAAATTTATACATGACACAAATCAAACTAACATATTTAAATATTATATATATTTGTATTTATTTTATTTATAATAGTGAAAGCCGCAGCTGGCAGTCTTATCGACGATATATTAAGCTCCCTAGTCATCGCTCAATACACTTCTTTATATTTTCTTTATTTACATGGATATATTATACATTTGTTTCATATACTGAAATAAAATGTTGGATGATAAGAAATAAAATTAAAAAGTTACTTTTTATTGTAATATCCATTAACAATGTTTTAAACTCAATGTAAAACTTTAAAACTGGTGCCCAAAATATTTTTTAAATACTATCTAGGCATCATTTTTAAATTTAATTTCTATACAAAGTCACAGTACTAAATTAGTTCAATTGTTTATGTATATTTATACTATGTATATAGTACTTGATGTAAAATAAAATAATTAAATGTACAAACTCAAATGTTCAACGTCTATAGTCTATGGTCAAGTCAATTTGATATTTATAATCTGTGCGGAAGTAATCATTCACTCGCGTGTCCGTAACCGATCCGCGGCCGCTTTCCGCTTGGTGCCTTATAGTTGTAGAATGTGGAGCGCCATTTTGTAATTGGTACTTGGTTATAAGGGCATTGTGCGCAGAAGGCTCTCTGTGATAATAGAGTATAAATTTAGTATATCTAGTGTTTATTAAAGTGATTTATTCAGTACAAAATAGGTAAGTATAAATATATAATATATTCCCGAAAAAAACTCGTCGGTACTAAAATCCTTGCAAAGAACGCTGCTGACTCATTTCGTGAAATTGTGTATGCGTTTCAGAAACTAAAATGCCGGGCGCCGGTACTTTCAAAATCTTCGTCGGGAATCTATCCGATAAAACGACGGACGCCGATCTAAGACCGCTGTTCGAAAAGTTCGGTACGGTCGTAGAATGCGATATCGTCAGAAATTACGGTTTCGTGCACATGGAGAACGAAATAGTCGGCCGCGAAGCGATACAGAACCTGAACGGCGAGCTGGTTCACGGCCAGGCTATCAAAATAGAGGCGGCAAAGAGCAGGAAGGCGCCGTCGACGCCGACCACTAAAATCTTCGTCGGTAACCTAACGGACAAGACGCGCGCGCCGGAGGTCCGCGAGCTGTTTCAGAAGTTCGGCACCGTGGTCGAGTGCGATATCGTGCGTAACTACGGCTTCGTGCACCTGGACGCGGCGGGCGACGTGAACGAGGCGATCAAAGAGCTGAACGGCATGACGGTGGACGGGCAGCCGATGAAGGTGCAGCTGAGCACGAGCCGCGTCCGCCAGCGGCCCGGCATGGGCGACCCCGAGCAGTGCTACCGCTGCGGCCGCGGGGGCCACTGGTCCAAGGAGTGCCCCAAGGCGCTGGGCCCCGACCGCAACGGGTTCCGCGAGCGCGCGTTCGGCCGCGACCCCTACCCCCCGCCGCCGCCGCCGCCCTTCCTCCGCGATCGCATGATGGGAGGATTTGGAGGGGTAACGCGATCACTCTCTCTAAATCTCTGTCTCTCTGTAACTCTCTAACCGCGTCACTACGCCGGACACTACGCTCGTCGGTCGGTTGAACCCTCCGTGTCGCGAGCGCGATGATGCTATATATCTAAAATCTTGACCGAATCTCTTAGGCATTATTTAATTTTAAAATAAAATAATATATTGAATTCATACTAAATTATAACTTTCTAATTATATTTTATTATAACAACAGGATCCCTACGATGGCTACTATGACAGAGCAAGATTTGATTCACCAAGAGACTTGTTTGAGCGCCGCTACCCAGTTGGGGCTTCCCGGGGACTAGATATTGGAGCGTCGAGGGCTAGAGGGGACTTCGTGTCCCCTCCGCTGCGTAGAGAACCAATGCCCCCCATGCCAAACTTGCCACCAATGAGGAGCAGCATGGGCTCGATGAGGTCATCGTATGATGCCATGTACAGTAGAAGAAGTCCTCCAAGAGGACCACAGATGTCTAGAGGGTAATTTAATATTCTGTATATTTTGTTTAGAGGTTATTGAATTATCATATTTTTTTTAATTGTAAAAATCTTCTAGTAGAATTTTTCAATGACTCAATGATTTAATTTAAAAGTTTATTTTATTAAATTTTTAAATATTTTATTAATGATAACATACCTTGGAAATTAAATATTGCTGTAGTATATTTTGAAGGGACTAACATATAATTGTTCTTCTCAAAAATAAAAGAAGTCCCATTGAGTTTCTTTCGCCAGTTCTTCTCGGGCTTGCACCCTTAAATTTGTGAATCTGTTATTAAATTGTTAAACATTCAAGAAACATGTAACTTTTTTTTAACAAAACTACTTTTAAAAATGTTAAATATTGCTCCTTATATTTATATTGTTGTAGAAGTCTTGTATACTTTATTCAATTGATATAGATTTTTTTTTATCAAGCACTTATAAGTAATTTGTTTTTTTCAGAATGTATGAAGACTTTAGCAGAGACACATTTGATGACAGGAGGTATGTATTGAGTAAATAAGACTAAATTCATACAAAATAGAAGTAAATTAATAATTGACAATGAAAAGTTCTTAGTTGTTTTTATGAACTCTTTTTTTTTTTAACTTCACGCTGTGGCCCGCACATAGCAGGGTAGGCAGAGGGAACCTAGTGTTAAGACACTCCGTTCCCCAGTTACCGCCGAATTCGGAGGCTTGCGTGTAAAGTGGTGGTACTTAACGCCGCGCTTAACCTCGACACCAGAGCGAAGAAAATGGAAATATAATTTCCACTCCTTGTGTGGGAATCGAACCCACAACCAGTCGTTTACAGTCACATGCTTGTGCCACAACTGGCCACTCTCTATGAACTCTTTATTTGCTATATTAAGGTATTATTTAAGATATTAATACAAAAGTTTGAAATCCAATCATAGAAGGCTTTATATATGTTGTAGTGGGGTAATGTCTAACTGTAAACACATTTTTTTGCGAGATTGATGCCCACTAAGAAAATATATATACATATATGGATTTTACTCTTCCTGTAATGGTGTGGAGAGTTGAATTCTGCTGTACAGACTACCAAATAAAAGAGAATTTGAGTAGAACTAAGATAACAATGTCTTGTAACTACATTCTCTCACGACACCCTGTTAGCAAAGGAAGCTGTATTTTTGTACTAAATACTGCTTTCTTTTTGAAATAACTTTAATTTTATAATATATACTTTGTCTTATAATCGTTACATTATACTAATAAACTTTTGTCAATTTAGTAATTAATTACTATTACTATATTTATCTTTTTTTTATGGTTTTATTGAAAAAGACATTTTTAAAAACATAAAATTATTTGATTAGATTTGAACCCACATCTCTTGGAACCCTGTTAGCGCTCAGATGTAAGCTAAGTCATGTGTTGGAACACATTCTTAAGTGTATGAATGACACTCATTATATTATCATTTCTCTGTCTTGGTATGAGTGTTGAATACTGTTAATTAACATAATTTTAACTATGTCTCTATTACTAGTGGGTGGAGAAAGTAGTGGTGTTGTCTCTAAACTCTAATATATATTTATTTTTATATTATTTAGCTTCACGCTGTATCCCATACACAGCAGAGGGAACCTAGTGTTATTAGTAGTGGCATTGCTTGTTAAGTGGCGGAACTTACGCGCTTTGCCTCGACACCAGAGCGAAGAAAATGGAAAATTTCCACTCCTCGAGTGGGAATCGAACCCACAACCAGTCGTTTACACACACTTGTGCCACTGGGCCATGACTAGCCTCTAATATAATATTTAATTAATTCGCTAATATAATTATATATTTTCTTTTGTTTCCAGGCCCGGCATGCGCGGCCCATCGCCTTCCAGAAGATACGCACCGTATTAGGAAAGCGCTAGTACATAGTTATATTAAATAAATAAATTGACAGTCCATTAATGTTCAGATTTGAAGACAATGTTGTGTGACTGCGACTGATTTGCATATAGATAGGGTTTTTGTATGTCTGTCTGTCTGTCTGCCTGACTGCGGCAAGTTAGAGGGAGTGTATATAGGTTATAATAAATAATGTTTTAAGTATTGTTTGTTTGTTTTATTGTGTGGTTCTTTGAAGAAATTTAGTGGTTGTTTTGGAATTTTTCTTAGGGGTAATAAGCTTCACGCTGTATCCCGCACATAGCAGAGTAGGCAGAGGGAACCTAGTGTTAAGACACTCTGTTCCGCACTTTCAACTGAATTCGGAGGCATTGCGTGTTAATTGGCGGAACTTAACGCCGCGCTTTGGGGTTTAATAAGCATTAATTAATAATAATTAGAGTTAAGGGGATAAGGTTTGATGGTGAATGTGAAGGTTGTAGGTTCGATTACTACTTGAAGGAAGTATTTAAATAATTTTCATTTTTCTACTCTAGTGCCTAAGACAAGGTGTTATTTATGCACTAGGTTCCCTGACCATCGTACTATATGTGAAAAAGGGTGGAACTGATATATTTTTTTTTAAGTAATAATGCTTTATTGTTCACTATATTTATAATTCATGTCCAATACACGACTTAAAAGACATGTTAGAATTTAACTGACTCGATTATCACAAGTTTTGATTATCCTAAAAAAGGATCATTAAAATTCTGTTCTCTAAGATTGTTAATTAATATAGAGCAAATAGCATTTTTTTAACTTGGGCCACTAATTTTGGCGTGCAGTGTATAAGCAAGTATATATACAACCAATAAGAGATTTGTAGTAAGTCCTAGGTCCAGGAGGGGCCAGTCGTCGCGCAGTGGCACGAATGTGTGACTGTAAACGACTGGTTGTGGGTTCGATTCCCACTGGAGGAGTGGAAATATTACGTATTTCCATTTCCTTCGCTCTGGTATCAGAGGCGGCGTTAAGTTCCGCCGCTTAACACGCAATGCCTCCGAATTCGGCGGTGCGTGGGGAACAGAGTGTCTTCTTAACACTAGGTTCCCTCTGCCTACCCTGCTGTGTGCGGGATACAGCGTGAAGATAAAAAAAAGTAGTGTGTCTTTTTAATTATTATTGAAATAGTATTAGTTATTTTTAAAATATGACTGAAATTAATAAATGTTATATCATTAAGTAATAAATGGACCTATTTTTTAGTTTTCCCTTAATTTGGAATGTGCATGGATTAAAGGTAGCTGCAAAATTAAAATTTTGATAAATTTGGTCTTAGTATTTTTATTTAAATATTTCTGAAAAAATTTTAATGGGATACGTTAGTATATCAATAACAGAGCCAAAAAAACCACTCAGTAGAATTTTTGTCTGTATATATGTCTGTTAATTTGTTCGTCAATCACGCAAAAGCTACTAGATAGAAATGAGCGAATTTTGGCATGGTGGTAGCTTATAGCCCAAAGGTACATATAGGATAGTTTTTATCCCGGTGTTCGATGTAGTTTTTTTTAGAAAAAAATAAAATACCGACATAAGTAAATTATTTATATAATGATATCGACCGGGTAGAAATTAATGATTTTTTGTATGGAGTTAGTTTAGAGGTTAGAACAACATATGGGACAGTTTTCATCCTGGTATTCAATACAACTCCCGCAGTAAAATAAAATAAAAAAAAAACATTCAAATTATGTTGATAGTTCACGAGTGAAGCTAAATTTGTTTTAATATCTCTAATTAAAATTGTTATAAAATAAAATAAGCATAACATTTATTAAAGATACATTTGACCGGTCTATAAAACTATATAATCTATATGACAGCAGATGTCACTACGTTTTCTAGAACGGGTAGCGCCATCTGTTATTATATAGTAGACATTGTATTAGGTATATGCGTACTCATTCACATTATTATTATAAAAATGCAAAAATCTGTATCTTATCTATCTGTTATGTTTTCACGGGTAATCTACTGGTCCGATTTAGATGGAATTCGTAAAGAAGACTGTTGAAGAACCATCAAATATAGGCTACTTTTAAAAAAATCAAACCCTAGGATGTTGAAACAGTGGAAGATACTTATGTATGTTTAGTATATACTATATAGTGAGAATGAAAAATCTAAACTCCTTGACTGATTTCGATGAATTTTCTCAGGAAAATAGTTGATGAGGCAAGGCCAAACATGGGCTACCTCTCTTTTTTTAAAAATAACCCCAAACATGTTAAAATAGGGTATGAAAGTAGTAATCGCTATATGTTAACAAATAGTAGACATTGTACTGTTTCTAAACATTATCTAAAAATATCTCTTTTAACACTATATATCTAATATCTATGTTTTGCTCAAGAACATAACTAGTGACGCAAGGTCAAATATAGACTACCCCCCTTTTATAAAAAAAACCCAAAGAGTCATGACAAAGCCAAAAGGATGAAAGTGGTAATTCACTTGGCGAAGCCGCGAGCGGGTCGTTAGTATAATTAAATAAAATTAATAATATCGGCCAGTAGTGATGCAGAGGCACAAAGTGTAACTGCGACTGGTTGTGGGTTCGATTTTCCCACTTGAAGAATTGAAACATTTCCTTTTCTTGGCTCTAGTGCCGAGGCAAAAGCACGACGTTGAGTTCTACCATCTTAACGCTTAATACCTCCAGAATTCGCTGAAAACGGGAGTGTTTTCACATTATTTTTGCTCAAAAGTGTAGTAGTACTATATACCTATATACATATAATCCTACGTTTCTTATATAAAACTGTAATCATTATTTTCGGTCAGTAATAAAATATATTTGTACCGAGTGAATTATTTAATTAATAACAACCTCTCTTCATGACGACCCTGCCAGGATTCTGATGTTACCGTGTATCTTCTTCTTTGATCTTTCAATCTTCGAATTCATCATCCTCTGACGATTGGCGGACCGAGCGGCGCAAGCATAAGGGAAGTAAACGTGTAAAATGGTCCGATCCAAGAGTGGATATATTGTTAAAGGAAATGGGTGGGCTTAAACAGTTTATTTCTTCTCGCAATTTAAATGAAGACATGCATGACAGTATTTGTTTTTATGCAGAGGATCAATTATGTGACCAAAATGATTCAGTTTCCGAACAAGATACTTCTTTTTTTTAATTTATTTTAAATACCAAAGCTAAAGAATGTAACACAAATAATGTATAATGTTTTAAAACAATAGTAGAGACCGTCGTCTCGCAGTGGGACAGTGTCTGACACTTGCGTCGGTTGTGGGTTCGATTCCAACCCGGTAGATTACATACTATTTTCATTTCTCCGCTCTGGTAATTGAGACAAAGCACTGCGTTGAATTCCGATAAACTCGCAGTGTCTCGATTTCGAATAGAAAGTGAAGAACGAAGTGTCTGGACACTAGGTTCTCTTCGACTATTCCGTTGTGCAATAATAAAATAATCATTTGTTTGCTTTAACAAGATAAAGAGCAGCATACAGCTCCACCATCCAGCGTGACGTGAGTTTGCGGGAAAAATGAGCGAATTCAACTTAAATATCGTTTATTACAATAACTAATTAAGAATGTCCACTGCAACACAATAAAACGCAACGTAGGGGTGTCGTCCATGAACATTAGCTATACACTATACTCGTACTCGTACGTACACAGTTCAGACACACACGGGCTTGGCGGTCTCGGCGCGGCACTTGGCGAGCGTCTTCTTGACGCGCAGCGCCGTGAGCCGCACGGGCGGGTTGTGGTGCCAGCACTCGGGCAGCAGCGCGGCCACTGCGCCCAGCGCGCCCGCCGCGAGCGCCCAGCGCGCGGGGACCGGGGGCCGCGCGCGCTGGGCCACCACCAGCGCGTGCATGTCCTCGTAGGAGGGGTCGGGCGGCACGCGCGCGTGGTAGGGCAGCGCGGGCGGCTCGGCGGGGGCGCAGCGCCGGCACAGCTCCCACAGCACGAGGCCGAGCGCGTACACGTCGGCGCTCTTGAACGCCTCGAAGTTGGTGGGGTCGAGCCGCTCGTCGAGCACCTCGGGCGCCATGTAGCGGCGCGTGCCGACGCGCGTGTTGGGCGCGAGGTCCACCTCGTTGCGCTCCGCCACGTAGCGCACGGCGAGCCCGAAGTCGGCGATGGCGCACTGCCCGTTGCGCTTCACGAGGATGTTCTTGCTCTTGATGTCCCTGTGCGCGATGGCGGGCTTGCCCTTCGTGCCGAAGATGTCCATGTGCAGGTGCGCGAGCCCGCTCACGATCGAGTACGCCATCGTCAGCAAGGAATTCTGGTCTAGAACGGCCGTCTGTAAATAATCGTAGAGCGAGCCGTTCTCGTGGTAATCCGTTATTAGGAGCATCTGGGTCCACGACCCGGTCCCCTTGATGTCGGCGGCGATGAACCCGAGGATGTTCTCGTGGCGCATCAGCACGGTCTGGTATATCTCCGTCTCGCGGAACCAGGAGGCCTCCTCCGTCGTGAAGAACACCTTGACGGCGACCTTCTCTCCTCGCCACCTCGCGAGCCAGACCTCGCCGTAGCGACCTTTGCCTATAGATTCCACCATTTGTATTTGTTTGGCGACTGTCCTCTGCACGAGCAGGGGCAGGCCGGAGCCGGAGCCCGACGATATTTCTACGTGATGTGAGGGTGCGGGCGGCGAGGGCGGTCTCTTGCAGCCTCTTCTGCGTCTCCTGAATAGGAGCCAGAAAGCTGCGAGGAAGGCGACGAGGGCGACGCACAGGGCGGCGGCCATGAGTATGGTCTGGCTGGCGGGCGTGGTGGGGCGGAGGCCCGGCGCCTCCGTCACGTCGGGCGGCGGCTCCGGGAGCTGTGGGTGAAGCCGCCGATTGCAGAGATCCCTCTCGCAGCATTCTATGACTTTCGGGTGTTGGTGGGGAACTTGTGAACTCTTACACTGGAAAGAGGAAAGAATACATTGTTTAGTCTATCACTCGTGTCGGAGCGTTATCTCGACGACGCTTAGACAGTGTAAATAAACAACGCTAATGATAGTAAACCAGGTTAGTCTCGACTTGTATATTCAGTTGAATTTGTTTAAACGCGCTTATCGTATCGTAATGTTAACATATTTGTCGTCATATCAATTGTACTACATACGAGTACATTTGGTTGCTCAATTCTTAAATCAGGTGGCACTGTTTACAATGCGCAGGTGTCATTTTGTCCTTAATAATAAATATTTCCTAATTAGAGAAGTAAAATTTAATTTATTATAAAAATAAATTTGTAGTTAAAAAATTGAATCTTAAGACAATAACTTTACTAGTACTTAAAAGATATCGACTTTAGAAAGCACTTTGCTTTACATTAAGAATGTACAATTTTATACTGGAGCCTAACTTCATGACTAAATATTTATTCTCTCTGAAAGCCTCATTTTAGAAGCGTGAAGTTAAAAAATACATACGATATTTTACATTTAGACATAGCATACTACTGCTACACTAGATTAGATTGGATTTTGCTGAAAGTACAAACTACTTTGGGCAAAATTTCGCCTTAACTCCTATGGAAACTTTAAGAATTAAAAAAAAAATACACTGTCCAGCGTCGATATCATTACCTTATGAACCTAGATTTTAACAAAAATATATCTTTTATCTATCTCATACATCGTGGCGTTAACGTTCGCCTCTTCACACGCAATGACTTGATTTCGGGAGAACAGAGTGTTTACACACTAGGCTCTCCCCAACTCCCTTGACATTCGGAAAAAAATGAAAAAGTATTTTTTTCTATCTACCCACAAAACTAACCAAAAGGTAAATCAACCACCTAACGACTACCCACCTGCATAAACCCTGACTCATCAGGCGGCAGACATCCAGCGGTCCTCTCGAGGACGACCAGCTCATTCTCATCGAGGACTTTCTCTACAGCCACGAAGCAGTACCCGCCGGGCTGTGTGGTGCAGGTGCCGTTGGCGGCGCCGTCGGGACACGCGCTGGCGCCCGCGCACTCGCACAGTATGCCCCGGCCTGGAAATAAATATTGGATGATTAGTTATGGTTTCTTATAACAAATTGGTTGATGACAGTGGACGAATTGACAGAAGTATGGACCGTAGCGTTTGGCGCTCCGTTCTTTTTGGCTATCCCGTAAGAGATAAAGCGTGAAGCTAAAAAAATACATACATAAGTATCTGTTTATTATATATAATACAAAAGTTTTGACATGGTGCAATGTTGTTTGACTGTAAACGCTATGGTTGTGCATTCAAACACATTTGGGGAAAATATATATGTTTTATATAATTTTCATTTCCGCGCTCTGGCGGGACACAGCGTGGCGTTAATTTCCGCTAATACTGCTACTCCACTAAGTTGGCAAAGTTGTGAAGCGGATTTTAATATACATATATGCATAATGGCAAACACACAAACATGAAACATGTTCCTAGAATTCAAAAAAAGCAATTGATGATTTTATTAAGACTTATTTCAAACCATAGATATAGGTACGGCACAGAGGCCTAGACTTCCGAAGGAGACGTCAAAAAGAGCAATAAATAATATTTGCAAAACATGACATTGTACGCTAACTTGACCTAGGCAAAGTTGGACAACTGCCACTCCTGCGGAAATGCACCGACAGCGTTGACTCATAAGACACATTCGCAAAATATACATTTACATGAAACTAGACGACGAAGAGGAAAATATATGGATAATATGTAAATAATATACGAACATATAAATATCATAGCAAAATTATTTCATGTTATTGGTATCCATATTTATGTTAATTTAGATTTGCTAAGCAGAAAGAGATGCTCTAATGTAAGTTTACATTAATTAAATTAAATTAAATAGCTTCACGCTATATCCCGCACATAGCAGGGTAGGCAGAGGGAACCTAGTGTTAAGACACTCCGTTCCCCACTTTCCGCCGAATACGGAGGCATTGCGTGTTAAGTGGCGGAACTTAACGCCGCGCTTTACCTCGACACTAGAGCGAAGAAAATGGAAATATTAAATATTTCCACTCCTCGAGTGGGAATCGAACCCACAACCAGTCATTTACAGTCACACGCTGGCGCCACTGGGTCACGACTGGCCACTAAGTTTACATTAATGTCACAATTCCCAGGCACTGCTCCGAATTTCTCACTTTACTACGCAATGAGATTAGGAGGCTTTTCGTGGCTTGGCTAGCTAAAGTCTGAATGCATCCAATGGTTCTGAGTTTCAATCCTAAACAGGGATCCAACACATACATAATTAAGATATGGATTTTGCCGAAATCAAAGACAAAGCACAGCGTTGAGTTACGCTACTTCACAAGCAATATTACTACGCCTACTCTGCGAGGAAAGCGTGAAGCTGATTTTAACCAGATCTGGATACCATGAATATAGAGAATAAGTTATATTTCTTTTATACTTAAGTAACAATATAATAAATGTACATATATTGTGTACAAAAATATATTTTCAAAATTCTAAATCGATAATAATAAATAAATACTAAAAACAAAAGTGGGGAACGGAGTGTCTTAACACTAGGTTCCCTCTGCCTACCCTGCAGTGTGCGGGATACAGCGTGAAGCTAAAAAAAAAAGCTAAAAAAAACCTTCCGAATCGTAATCAAAGACAAAAACAATGTCAGCAGGATTAATTCAATTACATTCACTCTTATCGTATTTAATATAGTTTTAAAGTATTAGGAGGAATAAAAGCAGCAGATAGCTGCTAAATTACCAACGATTGTGGATTACAATGGCTACCGGAATGACGAGTGTTCGACTTAATAATCGAAAGTAAGAGACTCGCGCTTTTTAGATCCGGATTAAGCTAAGGAAGCTACACAAGATATAATTATTTTTGAAGCTTCACTCTTTTTTTTTTAGCTTCACGCTGTATCCCGCACATAGGGTAGTAGGCAGAGGGAACCTAGTGTTAAGACACTCCGTTCCCCACTTTCCGCCGAATTCGGAGGCTTGCGTGTTAAGTGGTGGAACTTAACGCCGCGTTTTACCTCGACCAGAGCGAAGAAAATGGAAATATTAAATATATCCAACCCTCGAGTGGGAATCGAACCCACAACCAGTCGCTTTACCGGCACATTTTGTGCCTCTGGGCCACGACTGGCCCCAAAAGTATATAATATACTGTAGTATATATAACGCACTGCTCAGTGGTGAGAGCGCCTGAACGGTATTCAGGAGGTGCGGGTTCGAATCCCGCTGCGTTCAAATTTTTATACGTTTTCTTTGAATGTCTTTTTATTTTTCCTAAGTGTGGAATAACACTTTCAAAATATTTAAAAAGTATATAATATACTATTTATAATATACATTATCTCGTATGTTGTAAATGTAAGAACAACACTTTAAAATATAATATAATGAATCCTAACCATTCTATTTCGGGTAACCATTGAACTAATTGTATAAGACTTCTGGGAAGGATATCGCTAATTACGATAAGTCAAGAGCGAGTCACGCGCTCAGCGATACAGTTAATGTGAAAATACTTATACATATGTTGTTTGCGAACAAAAATGCATTATGATAAATGTTTTTAGAAAACGTATAAGAATTCTAACTAGCGGAATTCGAACCCGCGCCACTTGGACACCGTCCAATATATACGTTTCGAGTCAAAATTTATATTATTGTAAAAATATTTTTCAAATCCACAAATAAAGGCTTTGCTGCGTAAGTACACGAAATTAAAAATAAATATACTTAAATATTCTCCGAATTGGAAATCGAATCTTCAACCATCGTGTGTATAGCTTTAGATATAGATATAGACTTGCCAACTGAGATCTAATGCCCTCATGATAAAATTCCACGTTTTCTTACGTTGGCCAGAGAAGGTAGAGAAACCTGTATGTAAGTATGGTTGAAGTGATACTCCAATCCCCCTTTTTGCTTAAATTACAAGAAAAAACGGAACTCAACGCCGCGTTTTGTCTCACCCACTCTATCAAAATATAAAATAAAGCTTCCCCCAAGCGAATATCGAACCTACAGCCACCACGAATATAGTCAAAGACTTGCAAACTGGGCTACAATGTCCTCAATGATTCAGTTAATACGAAAACACATAAGCATACTAGCGGCCCGCTCGGCTTCGCCGCGTGGACTGTTTCGTTATATTGCAAACCTCGGGGGCGTATTTTTAAAAAATAAAATAGCCTATGTTTAAGCTTAGATTATCAACTATATTTATGCTAAAATTCATTACAATTGGTCAAGCGGTTTAGATTTTCATATAAACTTTCATCCTCTATTTCAACCCTTTAGAGGTTGATTTTTGAATAAATAAGTAGCCCATGTTATACCCAGTCACTTTTACTACTTTCATTTAAAATTTCATCCAAATCGGACTAGTAAATTAGTCGTAAAAGCGTTACAGACAAACACACAGACTTTCGCATTTATAATATAAGTATGGATAAATTAAGGACAATATGAATAATAATTATTACTAAAGCCGGACATCACCTGGGTGATGACACATTACCACTACTCATTCTTGAACAAGTGATTAGATACACTTCTAACAAAAACAATATATGTACCTAGAACATATATTAATCATCATATTTTTTTATAGCTTCACGCTGTATCCCGCACACAGCAGGGTAGGCAGAGTGAACCTAGTGTTAAGACACTCCGTTTTCGGAGGCATTGCGTGTTAAGTGGCGGAACATAACGCCGCGCTTTGCTTCAACGCCAGAGCGAAGAAAATGGAAATAATAAATATTTGAAAACCATATTGCATATTATTCTAATGTCTATTTTATTATAAAACTAAGAAAAATACTAAAAATATATATTATATACAGTAACAATAATTAATTATTGACGACCTTCAGTACGTGAGAGGCAGAAACGTCATTAAATACAATTAATTTCTATTTGCATTCCTATAAAAAAGACGTTTTCAAGTTAACAAAGAAGTATATAAGAAAACCAATGGAGCCAGTCGTGGCGTAGTGGCACAAGCGTGTGACTGTGAACGACTGGTCGTGGGTTCGATTCCCACTCGAGGAGTGGAAATATTTAATATTTTCATTGTCTTCGCTTTGGTATCGAGGCAAAGCGCGGCGTTAAGTTCCGCCATTTAACACGCAAGCCTCCGAATTCGGCCGAAAGTGGGGAACGGAGCGTCTTAACACTAGGTTTTCTCTGCCTACCCTGCTGTGTGCGGGATACAGCGTAAAGGTAAAAAAAAAATGAATTGGTAAAATAAACAAAACTACCTGACAACATTGGTAAAATAAAGTTTCAATATTCTATTTAGGGGCCCTCGATATATATAAAGACTTGTAATAAACAACTTCGTTCGCAAGAACTATAAAATGTAAAATCCCGTTTCTTGCCGTCCGTGTGGGAATTTCCAGAAATCCTGTCCTAGCTCCCCCTTACACATCTCAAGGTACTACACTATACAAGGACTACATAAATAAGGACTTGTTAAATTTCATCTTTCTACTATAATTTCAGCTGCACTTTGTCCGTCATTGACTAAATAACGCAAGATTTTTATATACATTATACTACTACATAATTTTGCGTTGCGTGTTGAGTGGCGGAACTCAACGCCGCGCTGCGTCCTTACCAAAACGGAACAATGACAATAATTTTAATATAATATGCTCGAGTGGAAATCGAACCCAATACCAAACCCATTTACAGTCACCCAATGCCCCCTTCAGCTACGATGGCCTCATATATTAGATACATACATTTATAAACAACCATATATATATATTAATAAAAAATATAATTAATAGCTCGTACGTCATCCTGCTTAGCATAATTCTGCCATTTGCTAAATGAAATTCAATAAGTCAATAACAACATTACAAATTAACAAATGTAAAAGATTATTTTTTTTATGTTACCTACACACGGAACAAATAGCCTGGTTAAAAAATATATTTCTAGAGACATACCAGACCCTGTGTCAGCACACTAAAATAAAATAATATAAGATTTATTTTTCTAGTTTGAACTGCGACATAATTAACTGGAACTTTTTGTTTTTTAGCTTCACGCTGTATCCCGCACACAGCAGGGTAGGCAGAGGGAACCTAGTGTTAAGACACTCCGTTCCCCACTTTCCGCCGAATTCGGAGGCATTGCCGGAACTTAACGCCGCGCTTTACCTCGACACCAGAGCGAAGAAAATGGAAATATAATTTCCACTCCTCGAGTGGGAATCGAACCCACAACCTGTCGTTTACAGTCACACGCTTGCGCCACTGGGCCATGACTGGAACTTTAGGACAAGTTATCAAGAAGGCGAGAACAACTATTTTTTAATGTATTCCTTTCTTAGAAAATGCTATGTTTTTATTCCATACAAGTTTCGTCACGAAAACTTAAAACTTTGAATTATTAATATTTTATTTTTATGAATTATATGTATATCAATCATCCCACCATATCTATCTTCTTACTAAATACATACAACATAACTATTTCCTAGCGAAATTGAGTTATGAATTAAAAAAAAAACAAGTTCATCCTATACCTCTAAAAAATGAATGAGTTTCAGATCCACGTTAAGAAATTTGCAAAATTGAATATAAAAAAAAAAAACAAAAAGAAATATTATTCCAAAACACAAAACAACATATTTTATGAAGACATTTAGAAAACGTATAAAAATTTGAACGCAGCGAGATTCGAACCCGCACCTCCTGAATACCGTCCAGACGCTAGTTCAAAACCAAAAAAAATTATATGCCAAATGTCTTTTTCAATTTCCCTAAGTGTGGAATAACACTTTAAAAATGCTTAAAGTATTTAATAAATAGCATTCTCTCTTGCCAAACGATTGTTCGTAGAATAATCTTTGGGTAGCAGAAAGAATTTGTAAAAATCTCTCTACAGAGATGCTAACGACAAAAATAAGTTGTAACAAAGAATTTCGACGCAGCGTGTAGTAGAGCGCATTGCTTAGCGGTGAGAGCGCCTGGGCGGTATTCAGGAGGCGTGGGTTCGAATCCTGCGGCGTTCAAATTTTTATACGTTTTCTAAATGCCTTGTTTAAAACATATTTTATATTAAACACATACATATTACATAACATTAATTGACACGAAACATATAATAAAATATTTTCTCATTGCGTTTAAAAACTAACCGATGAGGTAATCCTTTACCGAAGCTTCTTAAAAAACTTAACCAGCAAGTAGTAACCAGTAGCGAAAAAAAAAATGCATATATTAAGTCTTTCTACGACACGCTTTACCATTTTAGTAAAATAACGAGGTATCTATCTGAGACCTAAATGGTCTATATTAGCATTGACAGTTCAGTTTTTGTGGAGTGGAAATTTTATAATGTGTGTATATTTATTTATAAAGCGTGGCGTTAAGTTGCGTCACTCTACAAAGTTTCGGTTTTGGACGGAAAATTAAAGGCAGAGTGTCTTGTCACTAGGTTCTCTCTGACCCTGCCATAACATGGAAAACGGAGAAAATCGTACGTATTTGTAAAATAAGGGAGAAATGTAACCTGTCTCTCCGTATGGGAATTAAAAGTAATCACAATATTGCTCGATACAAGTACATATTAAGCAATTTTGATAAATTTAGGCTACCTGTGACCACGGACTACTGTAAAGTGTTCGAAACGTCGGGTTTCTAAAAATTTTCGAATACCAATAATATACGCGATTAATTCGGTCAAAAATAGTTTCATTTCAAAATTTGGGCTTTTAATTTTAAGCCGATCTGTATTTATCCAAAATTAAAATATCCAAATTAATGTTGTAGTTATGATATATTGTGACGCTAACTGTTAGGGGTACATTTATTATTAAAACTTTTGAAAATATTGAAATGAAAATAATTTTGCTGTATGGCAAAAAACAACGTTTAATTTTCACTTCTAGCCCAATAATTACAAATAAAGAGTGGAGAATAAATCATGAATTATTTTACATTTATTATAATCATTTTACATTTTAAAATCCTACCAATTTTACTACTAAATCTAGAATTACAAACGGAATCGCCATTCAACAAACAAAATAATTGTATTAAACCTTTGAAATACGTATCAAATACACGAGCTATATTTGGTAAATGTTTGGTAATGCCTATCTGAGATTTATAAGCATGAAATACATTGTACCTGTCAATGTATTTCATGCTTATAAATCTCAGATAGGATGTCGGACATCCTGCGCGGAGCATATCGAGCGAAAACGTTGTACATGTTTACTTAAATATACCATCTTCTATATGTTTCTTTTAGTTTTACGTATTTCTCATATATAGTAATACAGAGAAAAATAGGGAGAGAGATCCTTATAAATTATAAGACACTCTGTTCTCCGATTATCACACGAAATCGAGATATAATATGATGAGTGGTGCAACGCAACGCTACGACTAAAGCAAGAAAATGATAATAATTTAAATATAAGTCTAAATATAATAACGGGGCCAGTCGTGGCGCAGTGGCACAAGTGTGTGACTACAAGTGTAAACGACTGGTAGTGGGTTCGATTCCCACTCGAGCAGTGGAAATATTAAATATTTCCATTTTCTTCGCTCTGGTATCGGGGCGAAGCGCGGCGTTAAGTTCCGCCACTTAACACGCAATACCTCAAAAAAATCTTAACACTAGGTTCCCTCTGCCTACCCTGCTGTGTGCGGGATATAGCGTGAAGCTAACAAAAAACAAAAAAAAAATAATAAAATATATATCGAAACTCTACTTAAAAGGTTGAGAATCTAACATCTATTTTTTGGTAAAAAAAAAATAAAATTAGAGCTAGTAGGAATCAAACCTACAACTATCTTGTACAATCAAAACACTGCCCACTGCATCACGTATCAACAACTCTATAAACGTTATCGACAACTCCGAAGCAAAAGTAATTTCCTATGGCATCATAATTGAGTAGGATATCAGACTTTAGATAAACATAACAATCTGCAAGACTTATAAAAATATTGTATAATATATTCTTAAAGTTATAAATAGAAATTATATCGTAATAACATTGAAAAACGTATTATTCTTTGCCAGATTCTTTTTCAGTACAAAAGCAGGAAAATGCTTGAATTAAAAAAAAATAGTTATAATACAAATGCGGCGTTAAGTTACGCCATTTATGGAATATTTATATAAAAAGAATGTCTAGACATTGTTCTCTGTCCACCGTAATATGTAGAAAAAAGCGTAAATTTACTTTACATGTCCATACTTATATTATAAATGCGAAAGTCTGTCTGTTTGTCTATCATGCTTTCACGACTAATCTACTGGTCTGATTTGGATGAAATTTAGAATGAAAGTAGTAAATATCCAGGGTCAAACATGGGCTAATTTATTTTTCAAAAATCCACTTCCTAGGGTTGCAATATAACGAAACAATTACTTAGTTCACGCGACCAAACTACGACCGCTAGTAATAAAATAAAACGTCCTTTAGAATCCAACAAAAACACAAATAATAATTAATAATAATAATTAATTAGCTTCACGCTGTATCCCGCACACGGCAGGGTAGGCAGAGGGAACCTAGTGTTAAGACACTCCGTTCCCCACTTTCCGCCGAATTCGGAGGCTTGCGTGTTAAGTGGCGGAACTTAACGCCGCGCTTTACCTCGACACCAGAGCGAAGAAAATGGAAATATAACTTCCACTCCTCGAGTGGGAATCGAACCCACAACCAGTCGTTTACAGTCACACGCTTGTGCCACTGGGCCACGACTGGCCACACAAATATTAAAATAAAAAAAATTACATAACCGATATACGATACGTTAACAAATGACAAACATTCACAATATTAACGATTGATTCTTTAATTATTTTTTTACGTCGTTAAACCTGCAGGCTTGGTATAGAATATATGAATAGAATAGAATAGATGTTTTTTAGCGCGTTCGGTCCACAGGTACGAGGTCCATATAAGGTTAGCCGAGTTATAAAGGGTCCTAACAACAATAGGGGACAGGTAGATCTGCTTAACGGGGCGAGATGGGAGAGAAAGATTGTTGTATCCATACATATTTATATATTAAAATTTTTAGTGTCTGTTGGCAATGCGGCAAATTATCGTATGTTTTTGTTTAATTAACGTCAATTAACCTTTTTACCTATCGCTTCTATAAAACATTTGCATGTTCAGAGATAAAATGGAACTGCATGTATATAACACAAATTATGTACATTAAATAACATTTACTATTGGATCTGTGTAATCATAAACTAATGATATCAAACATATGGTAAATCACGCGGGCGGGTTCGATAAACTTGGGCATACAACAATTACGAAATCACATAACATATAAACGAAACACGAAACTAACAACGACCAAAACAATATGCAACGCGAGAACTATAAAACGGCCAACTTACTTGGAGTTACAATTAATCACATGAATGAACAAACAAAGTGTATCTGATTTAACATAAATTATACAATCCTATCACGACGTGGGCCTTGAGGCTACTTACGCGTCGAACACAAATACAAAATCTGGAACAGACTGAGACTGAGATGGACACTTGGCACAAACCGTTGCAGACACTCCACTAGTACTTCCAACACTTAAAACTTAGACTTAGTAAAATACTACTAGTACAGTATAGTATAGTATAGTATAGTACTAAATAAAACTACTTGTTACAACAATACAACGATCACATACTTAATCTCATGGTGCCGGGTGCGAGACCCGTATTTAAATTTAACTCGAGACTCCGAGAGGCGGTTTTATTTTTACACCGTATTAACGTCTCACGGGAGACAGGATGGAGGACACACGCGTTACGGCCGACGGTCGCGATGCGAATGACTGGCAAGTGGCGAGGCTGCCCCCCGTCCCCTGGCCGACCCCCCTCGAGCCCCTCATCTCGCTAGATGTAAAATACACACTACAGATACAGCCTCCGAGCCAGTTCCACGACGTTAGGACGAGAGTGGGCACGCTTTCATTGACTTCGGAGCTTCAGAGCTTCGGAGCTTTCAAATTTTGGTAGATAATGCCAAACGTTTATGGACGTAAACATTAGATCGGCATTCCGCCAAATTATTGTCTTGTATGTTATATAGGTTTAATTATAGTAATTGAATGTATGAATTACTAAATTTGGTTTTCAAAGAAAAATGGGAATAAGAATGCGAGATATATACTCCGTATAAGTACAAGACGATATGTATAAAAATGTTAGATTATTATACAGATATATTATATATAGATATATTATACATAAAATAAATTACGCGGATTTCTACTCTTTTTTCGCAACTTATTTAGTGCATATATATTTTTATGCCTCCTTGAAACTTACTTGTAAAAGCAAGTTATCCTAGAAAGCAGTTTTATTTTATTAAAAAAATATATATTCTTATTATTTTATAATTATAAATTATTATTATTTTATAATAGTCTATAAATTAGTAAATCTGTATATTAGGGAAATGCTTGAATTAAAAAAAATAGCTGTTTATTTTGCGCCAGTTCTTCTCAGGTCTGAGACATTAACTATTAAGAAAAGTAGTAAATTATTTGACGTTCAAAATTCTATATTACTACTTCTTGTCTATGGCGCAGTGGCACGAACGTATAAACGACTGGTTGTGAGTTCGATTCCCACACGAGGAGTGGAAATATATAATATTTTCATTTACTTCGCTCTAGTATCAGAGGTAACTACTACTTCGCCGCGTGTTCACCCGTACGTAAATGTTACGTTTTATTGCAACCCTCCGATTTTGGTTGTGAAAAAAATAAAGTAGCCTATGTTTAACTTTGGATTATCAACTATATTCATGCCAAAATTCATTACAATCGATCAAGCAATTTAGATTTTTCATATAAACTTTATACATAGAATATTTATTTCTTCAAAAATCCACCTCAAACCTTTAGAGGGAGATTTTTGAAGAAATAAATATCCTATGTTTGACTAATATCCTTCTAAATTTCATCCAAATCGGACCGGTAGATTAGCCGTGGAAGCGTGACAGACAAACACACAGACCATTTATAATATAAGTATGGATATATTAAAAGAATACACCTTAACAAAAATACTTCAGCATCATGGGCATTTCAGTGGAAATAAACATTAAATCAATGCAAGCAAAATCGCGAGCAATTACTAGTTTCGACTAAAATTATTTGACTTTGACGTGTCTTAAATGCAGTCTTGGCAGAAGGAAACGCATTAAACAATAATATATCATCCAATAAACGTTATAGCGCTGAGCTGATCAAGAAGCCGTTAAAGAGATTCTTTTACGACTCCCTCGCTGTTAAAACGTTTGATCGTTTTTCCTTCTTTTGGCTTCACTGTGTAAGCTCGTATTATATATTGTAAAAGCTTGCACTAAGGTTGATGTACTTGAAAGGTAACTTCTAAGTATAT
The DNA here is from genome assembly GCA_019049465.1 of Dryas iulia moderata. NCBI lineage: Eukaryota > Metazoa > Arthropoda > Insecta > Lepidoptera > Nymphalidae > Dryas > Dryas iulia. Next base: position 1,198,002 of record CM032431.1, read on the forward strand.
AACGTTAAAATTATTTAATTACATGTGACGGCCAAGGATTCATTTTTTTTTATTTTACGTCTAATAAACGAAAATTAAATCCCCAATAATTTGGTATAATTAAACATTGGTTGCACACATTTAGATATAAATAATTTTCTTTCAAATACATGATATAATAGTAACGCCATTAATTTGTTAATATCTTTGCCAGCCAGCGTTGTTAATACTTTTTTAAATTAGTAAGTAGTTATTCTAAAAATGAGGAGCTAAATGGTATTTTTACATATTCATCGAGATATAAGAGATGTAAAAGAGGTCATCTTCGTGCAGTGCCGTGTGTCTGTATAAGCAATGATTGTGGGTTCGAATTCCATTCTAAGGAATTGTATTTAAACTAACTTTGTTTTTAATTAAATTAAGTTCTTTCTCCTTCCAGATGATAAGACAAAACGCAGCGTTGAATTTTGTCACTCTTCACTCAACGTCTGAAATATGAAATTTGGGAGAACGGAATTTCATGACTAAGTTCTCTCCAGTAGAGAAAAACCATGAAACTAAAAACCACAGACTATAAAAAAAATTTATTAATCATAAAATATCATATATAAAATACCTTTTATTAATAAAATGTACCAATTGAATATTCTACAATTTTCGCATCACCATAACGGAACACCGGATGCCATAAAACCCTACAACGTTTCCCATACTCGATGTAAATAGATTGTAATAGTTATTGTTATATGATTGCTTATAAATATAAAACTTTACTCGTTCCATGGTGAATTTACGATATCCTTGGTGTAATGGGTGTATCTTATTTTACTGTCTTGTAATCTGATCTTTTAAAGCTCAAATTAGTATTTTACGATTCCCTATTTTATATAGCTATGAAAAATACATTATAAATGTATTAATAAATATAATGAGCCAGTCGTGGCGCAGTGGCACTAGCGTGTGACTGTAAAGTACTGGTTGTGAGTTCGATCCAACTCGAAGAGTGGAAATATTTAATATTTCCATTTTCTTCTCGCTGGTGTCGAGGCAAAGCGCGGCGTTAAGTTCCGCCACTTAACACGCAATGCCTCCAAAAATCGGCGGAAAATAGGAAACGAAATGTCATAACACTAGGTTCCCTCTGCCTACCCTGCTGAGTGTGAAATACAGCGTGAAGCTAAAAAAAAATATTTAAATTTCTATTTCTTCGCTCTGTTAAGACAAACCGCGGCTTTAAGTTTCGCCACCTAATGTCGAAAATTCAAGCGGAAAGTAGAGAATGCAGGGCCTTACTCCTCTTCCTTCTCGTTCATCATCTCAACAGAACTTAGGCTATGATTGATTTTGCAGAATACCACCTCATGTGAAACTATAACAATGAGATTTGCTCTAAGATATGACAAAATTTGCCCATATGAAAACTGTTCAACCGATGAGATCTAGTATTTTGGTGGATTGTGAATGGGTCATTTCATGATCATTCCAAGGGTAAAGACCACGCAAACAAAAAGACGCTTGCAAAAAATTAAAAAAGTCTCGGACAGTAACTAATCTTTAGACCATACTATTTTTAGTACCACGAGGATATATTATATATAAAAGGCCTATTCCCAGTAGGTCTACTGTGGTTTTATCGGTAGTACTACGTTTTTACAATTTCCTTTCCTTTAAGTATATTACTTACTGATAAGTTGGTACTTTGCAGTAAATATTTTTTATAACTTTTTAGGGCATAAATATATAGCTATAAAAATATCTATAAGGAGCACCGGAACATATCTCAAAATACATTTGAAAACCACATATTCATTCACACACGCATTCCAACATACAAACAAACATACATACATCAAAACTTAGATACAGAAACGGTAAAATACACTCGTATATCTCCCTGAAGGATATTCCAACGCATGCCAAAATTAATTTACCAGTTACAGTATACAGTATTGGCGAAGACGCAATTGCTTCTAATGATAGTCTATTACGAGATTGCGTTCTTCGACTATCGACTATGAGCTAGGCTAGGCACTTATGTATCGGAGACCAATAAAAAGTAAATTGATCTGAGTATCTCGGAAAGCTTTGATTTCCTTAGGCTGTTAAGTAATTGGTTCTGTTAGTGCTTTAGGATGTGAATGTTTATTTGTTTTTTATATGGTCTATTCTCAGTAGTATTAGTGTAAAATTTGACCCTAAACAGTTAAATAAGAGGATATTAATGTGTAAATCTAATAATTTTATTGATATGTTTCGGCGCTCCTTACAGATATTTTTTTATTTTGTTTTTTTTTGCTTCACGCTCTATCCCGCACACAGCAGCAGAGGGCATCTAGTGTTAAAACACTCTATTCCCCACGCACCGCCCAATTCAGAGGCATTGCGTGTTAAGTGGCGGAACATAACGCCGCGCTTTTTGCCTAGAAACCAGAGCAAAGAAAACGGAAATATTAAATATTTTCACTCCACGAGTGGGAATCGAACCCACAATCAGTCGTTTACAGCCAAATGTGGCCACTGCGCCACGACTGGCTCCTATTTTTTATATAAACATATATATTTATGCCCCGAAAAACTATAAAATATCTACTGCCAAGTACTTACCAGTAAGTACGTAATTATAAATAGATATATTTAAGTATTATTAAACTAAATTTTAAAAGACCGACTAAACCAAAAGTAAGCAAACTAGAGTAAGCTGGCAGAGGGAGCCCAATTTAACAAACAACATAGTTTCCCGTGGGAAGTGGTCTGGTGACATCGCTCCGTAATAAGCATCGCGATTACGTTTACGGGCGTATCGACACTTGCAGTAAGAAAAATATTATACTGCTTATATTTTTATTGTTTAGTATGCAATAAATAAATGTTATTATAAATAAATTATTGTAGTTTTGAAATATAAAAATAATTCACTTTGAACGTAATATTGAATGTATCTTTTTTATATTGACTCATTTGTCACTAAATATGGGATAAATAAAGACATTAATTATGAAAAATTCATTCGACTAAAATAAATTTATATTTTTAAATTTGTTAAAATTTTAAAATAAAATTGTTTTAGCCGTAATTTGATTAATTGCATATATTTTTGATAATTGAAATTACATTTTAGACGGCCCAGCGTTCCGAACACTGCAGTAGTCCGTTGTCACAGGTCTACCTAACTACAAAAATATATGCTATTAATCCGATTAAAAACGTTTAATTTCATAAGCTAGCAAGATACCACCCTCTTATTCACTTTAGTTCCATGTAGTGTCAAGTCACTCCGTTCTGTATTTTCTACCCAAAAGCGAGATCGAGATATTGTGTCGTGTGGCAGAACTTTACCAGGCAGGGTAAATTTAAACAAGAAATTAAACAATGAAAAAGAAGAGATTATTCTCTCCTTGAGGCCCAGTATTACTGCCGCAAAGGCACAGACTGTGTGTGTGTGTGTGTGTGTGTGTGTGTGTGTGTGTGTGTTTAAAGCGACTGGTTGTAGGTTCGATTCCCACTCGAAGTGGGAAAATATTTAATATTTCCATTTTATTTGCTCTGGTGTCGAGGCGAAAAAAACGCGGCGTTAAGCTACGGCACTTTACACGCAATGCCTTCGAATTCGGCGAAAAGTAGGGAGTGGAGTGTCTTAACACTACCCTCCCTTACCCTGCTGTGTGCAGGATACAGTGGGAAGGAAAAAAAAATCTATCCTCCGAATGGCGATGTAACCCACATACTGGACCCTAATTTCAAGACATACACATAGAAGAATTTTATATATAACATGTAGTACATAAATATGTGCATAACAAAGATGCATAATTTCCGCTTTACAGAGACATATTCAAACAACAATCAATCTTTATCCCTCGGGAGCGTTAGGAAGGGGAGGTTGTTTGCACAGCTACTTTTATCTCAAAAAACATAAAATAAGCTGCATTCATCAACAACTTGAGATAAAAATGAATAAAGTAACATCAATCCATACTTATATTATAAATGGGAAAGTCTGTGTGTTTGTCTGTCACACTTTCACGGCTAATCTACCGGTCCGATTTGGATGAAATTTTGAATGAAAGTAGTAATAGTGACTGGGTCTAACATAGGCTACTTATTTTTTCAATAATCAACCTCTAAAGTTTTGAAATAGGGGATGAAAGTTTATATGAAAAATCTAAACCGCTTGACCAATTGTAATGAATTTTGGCATAAATATAGTTGATAATCTAAGCTTAAACATAGGCTACTTTATTTTTTAAAAATGCACCCCCGAGGGTTGCAATATAACGAAATAGTTCACGCGGCGAAGCCGCGAGCGGGCCGCTAGTATCTTATAAAAATGTAAAAAAAATGTATCTATGACCACCAATGGTCCGCAGAACGGATAAAGTGGTCCGCAAACAATTTAAAATTTAGCTGGTGTTGGTAGCCGCGCAGTGAGCCATACGAGTAAATGCACATTAATTCATTGATATTATAAAATAAGTATGTCAGTTTACATAAGGAAGTTAGGATGTGCTAAATAAAGTATGTTTTAACAATTCGCAAAAAGTATTGGATTTGACTACTTGTTAACAATAGTGCCACTACAACCTCGCAATTGACACAATTTTCTTATTAAATATAATTTCTTTTTTATAACTTCTTCAGGAGTTTTTAAGTAAAGTTTTCGTTTGATTATCACAGTTTATTTTTATTATACCTACATACATAGTGGTCCTTGCTAGGAAGAAATTGTGTAAAGGTGGTCCGTGATCAAAAAATGGTTGGGAACCCCTGATTTTCTATATACATAGAATTAATTTTTGCTGCGCCATTTCTAGTGGGATAATAGTGGGCGAAGAAATAATAATACTAACATAGTTTTTAGGTCTTAAATTGTTACTAACAAATGTTGAGTCCTGTATTACTTGAATTTGAATTAAACAAATAAATAAATATACTACAATAAAACAGTAAAAACAAAATGTTTGTATGGTCATATTTTCGGAACTACTGAACAGATTTCAATAAAACTTTTTTATTGTACAGCTTTAAGCTCAGACAGGGCTTAAGCTATAATTGGTATAATATATATATATATATATATATATATATATATATATATATATATATATATATATATATATATATATATATATATATATATATATACCTACTCCAGGGGCCAGTTGTGGCGCAGGGGCACGTAAGTGTGACTGTAAACGCGACTGGTTGTGAGTTCGATTCCCACTCGAGAAGTTCGAATATTTAATATTTCCTTCGCTCTTGTATCCAGGCAAAGTTTAACGCCGCGTTAAGTTCCACCACTTAACGCGCAATGCCTCCAAAATCAGCAGAAAGTGGGGAACAGAGTGTCTCAACACTACGTTCCCTCTGCCTACCCTGCTGCGTGAAGCTATAAAAAAAAAAAAGTATATACCTACTCCTACATAGTTTAAATTCATATCTTTAATTTTTATATGCAAGCATATATTGTAAATATGGGGCCAATCGTGGCGCAGTGGCACAAGCGTGTGACTGTAAACGACTGGTTGTGGGTTCGATTCCCACTCGAGAAGTTCAAATATTTAATATTTCCATTTGCTTCGCTTTGGTGTCGAGGCAAACCGCCACTTAACACGCATTGCCTCCGAATTCGGCGGAAAGTGGGGAACGGAGTGTCTTAACACTAGACTAAAGTCTAAAAAACCTGCATTTACAATCTCACATTGTGCACATTAATCTTATATCGAAATTACCTCCAAATATTTACAAGACACACAACAATTCGGTCAACATTGACCAGTCCAGCTCACGTCTAAACCTGATGGACTGAGATACGGTGCATACATCAATACAATCTGAGCTCTTTGCCGTATCTGTATTACAAATCGTTGTATGGGTAGCCGTGGGCACTCGATTCGTTAGTTCGTGTAATAGATTTAGTTTATCTCAAATATTATATTTGTGTCGTTCTCTAAATTGAAAGTTGGGTGCGTAAATTGTAGCTATATTATTATATATAATAATAATTTTCTAGATTGGCCAATTGCAAGATGGCGTGTTTGGGATTTGTCCATCTGTACATGTTTGCAGTGGGAATATATTCGAAGGTATGTTTATGGTTATAAAATCGTTTTCTGCTCTGAAATCGAGACTTTGTGTATTGACTGACGGAACTCAACGCCGCGCTTTGTCCTCAAGATATAGTCATTCCCTAAATTGGGAATCGAACACACAATCTTCGCGTTTACCGTCTGTCTTCTTCTCTTTCTTTAGCTTCACGATGTATCCCGCACACAGCAGGGTAGCCAGAGGGACCCTAGTATTAGGATACTTCGTTCCCCACTTTCCGCCGAATTCGGAGGCATTGCGTGTTAAGTGGTGGAACTTAACGCCGCAGTCACTATCACAATGCACCATGACGACTTCTACACTATTTAATAATATTTAAAAAGTAGCAGAAACATATCTATGATACGAATAAAGGCTAAGCGGGTCGCAAAGTACCCGAGGGCGATACATTGCTTCTAATATATTAAAATCCAACCAATTTAGCATACAACTAAACGAGATAGTAATTAAGCGAACGTCTTGTAATGGACTTTATTATTGTAGTAGTATCTAGTAGTATAGTTGTATAGTAGTAGTATAATGGTGATCGTGACTATAGCGAATGGCATTTGGTGCCGATCACGGGGTCACCGCCGGCGCCGGCCATATACCGACCTCTGGGATTATCCATTCTCGTCGATAACGAACCGAGTTCGGCGGTCGAACTGGGGAGCATTGTTGAGACTTATCTTGAATAATTGTATAATGTAATTAAATAATATATAATTAAAAAAAAAGACGTTTTTAGAAAATGTGATACATTTAAAGTGAAGGGAGGCCAGTCGTAGTGTAGTGGTAAGTGTAACTGTAAACGCGACTGGTTGTGGGTTCGATTTCCATTCGAGGAGTAGAGATATTTAATATTTCCATTTTCTTCGCTCTGGTGTCGAGGCAAGCGTTAAGTTCCACCACTTAACAAGACGGACGGAAAATGGGGAACGGAGTGTCTTAACACTAGGTTCCCTCTGCCTACCCTGCTGTCCCGGATACAGCGTGAAACTAAAAAAAGCAATTCGTGCATGGAACGACGAATAATATAAAATTGTCAACATATTTCTACACCCGACGCGACCGTTATTTCAAAATCAGATAGACGCGGTGTCAGAGTACGATAAGGTGTTTACTGATATACATAGAGATAACGACATCATGAATATATGCTAGTACGTTCCATAGTATTTACTAACTAACGGTTATAAATAACAGAACGAAAACAGATCAGTATTTTAATATGATACTAGTTGTAACCCACAACTTCTATTTTTTTTTTATTAATAGCTTCACGCTGTATCCCGCACACAGCAGGGTAGGCAGAGGGAACCTAGTGTTAAGACACTCCGTTCCCCACTTTCCGCCGAATTCGGAGGCTTGCGTGTTAAGTGGCGGAACTTAACGCCGCGCTTTACCTCGACACCAGGGCGAAGAAAATGGAAATATAATTTCCACTCCTCGAGTGGGAATCGAACCCACAACCAGTCGTTTACAGTCACACGCTTGTGCCACTGGGCCACGACTGGCCACTACTTCTCACAACTTCACTTGCGTGAAATCTGAATAGTACTTTTAAACATTTTTAAAGTGTTATTCCACACTTGGGCAATCGAAAATCGGCACCAAATTTTTAAATGTCTTTATCTAAATTGTATTTACCTGATTTTTTTTTAATTTTCGTATGAATTTCTAAAAATACTATTAATACTTTTACTTTGAAAGGCAAATTCTGATAAATTCATTTGATAATTTCATTAATAAGTCATTTTTAAAAATACGTTTACCACAACGCATGGCATAGCAGTTAGAAGGCTTAGACGCTTTTCAAGAGGCCCGTGTTCAAATCTAATATACAAAATAAACAATGTCCACAAAACTGTGTCCAATTTTTATACGTTTTCAAAAATATATTTTTCAAATATAAATAAATAAATATTAATAAACATTTAGTTTATCGTAAAGTTCAATGTATTGGACAGATATATCATATAAACACGAGTTTCGTATCGTAATCGTAATGTATGAAATTCAGCAAACAGATAACATTTACCTGAAGCTATTATTATTTAACAGGTCGAGTGTTTACTGCAAAAATGTATTGAGTTTTTAAACTCAGCGTTATCGGTTAGTGTCGTATTTATTTATTTATTTATTACTAGCGGCCCGTTCGCGACTTTGCTACGTGAACTACATAACATACGTGGGGAACGGAGTGTCTTAACACAAGCTTCCTTCTGCCTACCCTGCAGTGTGCGGGATACAGCGTGAAGCTAAAAAAAAAAAAGTACATAACTGTTTCGATAGATTGCAACCCTCGGGGGAGTATCGAATTCAACTAAATCAAATTTCTATAAATCGAATGCAGTCAGTTTCGTCCACATTTTTTACTTATAGTGCTTCGATAATTTCTATATAAATTTAATAACAAACAGTCATTTAGGAATTATTTTAAAATATTCCTTATACTCGTCGAGTACTTTGCACTTTTGCGGTTTATTTCCATAGCTTAGGAATTCAAATATAACTATATAGACCATAGCCACAAGACGGCCATAAGTCTAAGCTTTAAGTAAATTTTTACGCAAAGGAAACTTTAAGAAGTCACGCTCTTTGCACATCTTTAAGGAGTAATAAAAAAATTGGCAAAGTTATTGTTTAAAGTGGAAAGAAGGGTCAGAACGCTATTTTTTTTAAAAGAATTAGAAATACATTACAACAAACTCATCAATGTTTTCCAAAGGCCATCAGCATCAGGAGCAGTGGAACATCGTCTGACTGTAATCGAGATGATTGTGCGATTGCCACTGATAAGACAATGGACGATGTTAAGCTTCACCATTGACGGAGTAATGTCTGGAATTCCGGCGGAAAACGGAGAACGGAGTGTCTTGACTTTAGGTTATCTCTGCTATACGGAATACATAGAGATATTGAAAAAAACTGTATTCCACGCATTTCTAACACTGGAGATAACAAGTGGTTAATGAGAAATACAATTCATTCTACGCAAGCTAAGTTCCATTTCGATAATTAAATAGAACAAAAACAAAATTTAATCGCCGATTAGTGAATTTGATAAAAATACGCTCGTGGCCTTTGTCACGTATAGAATAATTTATGCCATAAATAAACACTAAATTCTTAGATTTTTTATATTTACCATAGAAAAGACGTAAATCGATAGTTATAAAACGTTAATGTCGAAAGGACATCAGACTCAAATTTTGCTATGTAATTACCATATCGACAAATTAACACTCGAGGAGTGGAAATATTTAAAACTTGTTCTTCGCTCTGGTGTCGAGGTAAAGTCCGGCGATAAGTTCCACCACTTAATACGCAACGCTTCCGAATTCGGCGGTGCGTGGGGAACGGAGTGTCTTAGCACTAGCTTCCTTCGGCCTACCCTGCTGTGTACGGGATACAGCGTGAAGCTATAAAAAAACGCTTCATTCTCCTCTTTCCGCAAACCCAAGACTTATAACTTATTGAGCGGCGCAACTTAACGCCGCGTTTTATACAAACTTAGCATACTTAATCTACAATCTGCAATAAAAAAACGCTTTTAAGACATCAAAGATTAACTCAGTTAAATAGTATTGTGACAGTCGCATTATCGCACTCGTTAAACCGTTAACGACATAAACCTTTTAAATAGCGGACCATTGTTCTAATAAAGAAGCACGTGCTGGTCCAACTGGTTTACAGTTGAGCTCTCACAATGGATATTGTAATTAAACTATAATCAAATAAGTTTTTTGCACGCTTCACGCTCTATCCCGCATAGTAGGGTTGACAGAGAGAACCTAGTATCTTCTAGTTTTAAACATTTTTAAAGTGTTATTCCACACTTAGGAAAATTGAAAAAGACATTTAAAGAAAACGTATAAAAATTTGAAATTGTTTGAAATTGAAATTCTTTAAATGTCTTAGTATCTTCTAGTTGTCTCTAGGCCCTTTGTTCTTCATTTTTAGCCCAAAATCAAGATATTAGGTGCTGGGTAGCGAAATTAACGCCATTTTTAGTTTTACCGAGTGAAATAATGAAAATTATACAATTATATTTATATTATTCCTACGAGTGAGAAATGAACCCACAATCAGTAGCTTTTTTGTCACATACTGCCCATTCAGCCAGAACGGTCAGTTGTATTAATCAAATACGTTATAAAGAAAATGAAAATGGTTACAAGCACAATAAAAAGCAAAATTGCATAATAGCATATATAGGGCCACTCGTGGCACAGTGGCGAAAACGTGTGACTGTAAACGACTGGTTGTGGGTTCGGTTCCCACTCGAGAAGTGGTAATATTTAATATTTCCATTTCCTTCTCTCTGCTATCAGAGGTAAAGCGCGGCGTTAAATTCCACTACTTAACACGCAATGCCTCCGAATTCGGCGGTGCGTGAGGAACGGAGTGTCTTAACACTAGGTTCCCTCTGCCTAACCAGCTGTGTGCGGGATACAGCGTGAAACTAAAAAAAATACTATTATTTTAAGACATCCTTATATTTCAAAAGTTTTATTTACCAAAACATTGTATGTACATTACATTTAAAGAAAACGTATAAAAATTTGAACGCAGCGGGATTCGAACCCGCGCCTCCTGAATACCGTTCAGGCGCTCTCACCACTGAGCAATGCGTTCAGTGGTGAGAGCGCCTGAACGGTATTCAGGAGGCGCGGGTTCGAATCCCGCTGCGTTCAAATTTTTATACGTTTTCTTTAAATGTCTTTTTCAATTTTCCTAAGTGTGGAATAGCACTTTAAAAATTTACCAAAACATTGTAAGTACATTACTTTATATATAGTTTTAACAGTCGGGTGACCACTTAAGCCTACATACTTGTCCGACTAATGCATTTTACCTGTTCGCCAAGGAGATCACTTGATTCTTACCACGGAGTCGACTTAGTTTAGGATTAAGAGAATAAATTAAAAGGTTCCTGGTTCAATGTAACTGGCGACTGCAAGGCGAACTAATGAACAAAATAAAAGTTTCAAGTTGTTACACTACGTTATAGCAAAAGTGATGCAGTTTCAAATGTAAGTATGTCTGCAGATTATGTTTGTAGGTCGAACCCAACCCTAGGATTTTTTTTTACCATCACGCTGTATCCTGCACACAGCAGAGTAGGCAAAGGAGACATTCCGTTCCCCACTTTCAGCTGAATTCTGAATTCTAGGGGCAAGTGTTGAGTGGTGGAACTAAACGCCGTGTGTTTACCTATCGAGGTATCGACCGGAGCGAAGAAAAGGAAATATTTAATTACATTTAAATATTAGGAAATTGCATTAAAGCAATATAGCTTTTCTGGCTAAAGGCGAAAATAGATTTATTAGCTCTAAAATTAGAGGAAAATACATAACTGTTTAATAAATATGCGCATGCAGGGCATTGCACCACTTCACGCTTTTTTCACCATAGTGGGATAGTCAGAGAGAACATAGTGTCAAAACTGTGTTCTCAGTTCGATTTCGAGACTTTACATATCTTACAATAACATTTATCTTTGTCTTACATTATAAGACAGGACTTAATTCAGAATTCGGCGGAAAATAGGAAACGGAGTGTCTTAACACTAGGTTCCCTCTGCCTACCCTGCTGAGTGCGGGATACAGGGTGAAGCTAAAAAAAAAATTACTTAGTAGGCTAGATTGAATAAAACTATACGTAAGGCGGATACGTTAGACGATATCATCCTAAAGAAGTCGTAGAAAGAATTTTACATACATTATCATTTCTGTAAGGTCACGTAGATAACAGCAGGCAGATAGGACATTAATAGGCGATTTTTTAATTAATGGTACAAAAAAAATCAAATTTAAACAGATAATATACATATATAGAAGACATTTAGAAAAAATATATAAAAAAAATATACATTTTCTAATTATTTTTTCTGTTTTTAATACGTTTTAAACATTTTTAAAGTGTTATTTCACAATTAGGAAAATTGAAAAAGCCATTTAAAAAAAACGTATAAAAATTTGAACACAGCGGGATTCGAACCCGCGCCTCCTGGCTACTTTTCTTTAATGTCTGATTTTCTCAATTTCCTAAGTGAAAAGAATTTAAAATAATGTACGTACATAAATTCTCAAGTTTTAAAAGTTAGGCTTGACATTGTTTACAATTTAGTAACTATCAAGTGTCAAAATGATACATAAACGATATTGCCAGAGCGAGAAGGAGTAATGACCTAATTCAAATGTAATACCGAGTGAAAATCAAATCCGATTAAGTTATCGATACACAAACAATATTGTTAACTTTTTTAATATTGTTATCCCGCTCACAGCAGGGTAGACAAAGGGAACCGATCTCCAATTTTCCGCGGATTCTGGAGTCATTGCGTCTTAAATGGGAGAACTTAACGCCGCGCTTAGCCTCGATACCACTATCCCTTAATATCTCACTACCCTACATACCCTGAATGTGGGAAAAAGCTCGACCCTCCTATATAAAAATACTAAAAATATAATAAAAACTTACAAATTTTAATTAAATCATTTCTAATATCAATAAAACTTAAAAATTACGAGAGTTTAAGTTTTCTTCCCCAACAACTCTATCTATAATGAATGGGCCAACAGCAATCGGTTACAGCGTACAGCACGATAACACGACGACGCGACGCCATTCACTATTCGCATATAAGTAGATGCATTACGCACTATTGTGATAACGGTTGCGTCATTGCACGTTTCCGTTCAGTTCACTCCGATGCATATCCATACATCTGTTCTGTGATATATCTTTATATTGTATAAAGCAAAGTCGTTTTGCTCGTCTGTCTGTATGTGTGTATGCTTAGATCTTCAAAATTAAGCAATGGATTTTGATGTGGTTTCTTTTAATAGATAGAATGATTTAAAAGGAAGGTTTATATGTATAATACATGTATAATATAGTAGAGAGACACTGATAATTTTAAAGGTTTCTAATGTGTATATTACTGTAGTAAAATAGTTGTGTACTTCACGCCGGCAAAGCCGCGGGCAGGCCACTAGTGTACTATAGTTATTTTTATTTTAAGGCAGGATTTAATTCCAGATTCAGGGACTAGAAAATGTAATCATAATATCACAGACATATTTGTCTATAGCAGGAATAGATGTATAACAAAATTAACTTTTTTTAGCTTCATGCTGTATCCCGCGTACGGCAGGGTATCCTTTCAGTTCGATGCATTTCCATACATCTGTTGAGTAACATATATACGTTGAGATATTGTAAATATGTTTTATTATTAAAGCTTCACGCCTTTTCTGTCATAGCATGAATAATTGGTGAGAACATAGTGTCAAGACACTCCTTTTCCCACTTTTCACCAAAAAACGAGTCATGACGTTGAGTGGCACGCAACGTCGTGCTTTGTCTTAGGACCCAATACCTCGTTTTGAAATCCCTAATAGTTGTTATTAAGATTTGTTTAGCCAAATTGCGGCGTTTACATACGCCAAGAAACCATAGTTAATAATTATTTTAAAAACTTGTAGAAAAAGCGAGACATATTATATTATATTTCTTGTATTGGGTATATAAGTCCTATCACTCTCCTATCACTCATTGCAATACATGGGTCAATACTATAGATTACTTACTACTACTGATTCTTAGATTACTTACTAAAGACATACAAATATTAAAATAACAATATATTATTTAACTTTGACAATAAGAACAACTACAAGAATTCAAAAAGCACTGAGCTCAGTGGTGAGAGCGCCTGGATGTTTCAGGAGGCGCGGGTTCGAATCCCGCTGCGTTCAAATTTTTATACGTTTTCTTTAAATGTCTTTTTCAATTTTCCTAAGTGTGGAATAACACTTTAAAAATGATTAAAAGAACTAAAAGAATTGCTTAAAACAACAATCAAACCCACTACAACCAAAATATATCACATATATCCACTGAATCTAAATACTATCATTAATTTCCATTTTTTTTATGGAATGAAGGAGGCACATGAGCTGAAGGCCCACCTGGTGTTAAGTGGTTACCTTCGCCCATAGACATCCACAACATTCAAGTTATGGATGCGTTGCCAGCCTTGGGAATGTAGGACAGAAGGAGGGAGGAAGGATGGGAATGGTGGGAATAGGGAGAGCTGGCTTACATGCCATCGAACCGGAACACATCATAAGATATTTGGCGGTTCGTCTTTGACATGATAGTGGTCGCGAGCCAGTCGGAGAACGAATCTTCTACCACCAAGCTACTGGGTTACCCGCCTTTTACGGGAGGCTACCCAGCGGCGGGGGGGAATTGTATTCTTAACCCGTCCCCCCACGGGAGAAAATTCCATTCCACTAAACAAATATTTATTGAAATAAAAATATAATTTACGAGACCTACTTTTATGTAATAAAAAGACTTTATTGCGTTTGACACAAATACGATGATAAAACTGCCGCCGGTAAATCAACTGTAGTAAAACATAGCTCTATACAAATTTGACGAATTTGACCTTAATATTTACGTAAGAAAATAATAAAAAATATAATTAGCTAATACCAATAATAGTTATTATATTTTTTAGCATCACGCTGTATCCCGCACGCAGCAGGGTAGGCAGAGGGAACCTAGTGTTAAGACACTCCGTTCCCCACTTTCCGCCGAATTCGGAGACTTGCGTGTGGCGGAACTTAACGCCGCGCTTTACCTCGACACCAGAGCGAAGAAAATGGAAATATAATTTCCACTCCTCGAGTGAGAATCGAACCCACAAACAGTCGTTTACAGTCACACGCTTGTGCCACTGGGCCACGACTGGCCACAAGGACATTACTTTTAAGACATTATATTGAATTCATCTCAACTCCGTATTCTATTTGCCGAGACATTAAAATTCAAACCATCTTATATAAAAACAATCGTTTTAGTAAGAATTTGAAAATCCAACGATGCAAGTACAAGCGGATGCATTAAAAAGATATATATTGGAAAAACATAGGTTCATTTCCTCGAGTCGGGATCGAACCCACTACCTCCTAACTAAACCACGATGATTTCACTTTAAAACCACAGAGCAAAGGACATATACAAAATAAACAGCACACATTCGTGTTTATCAATTGAGCTAGATTATCTTAATTATAGGGGCGCGGCTGTTATCAGTGGCACGAAGAAACCTATCAGACTGGGAGTGTGATAACTCACTGTTTCGGTACTATCACACGTTGTATTGCTGATATTTACATAACGTTCGTTCGTAAATTTACATAACTCGTTATACATAACGAGTAACTTCACAACTAAACAATAATATAGCTTTGATAAACATATTTATTTATTAGGTTTTAATTTATGATATTTATAATTGGAACCAGTCGTGGCGCAGTGGCAAAAAGTGTGACTGTAAACGAGACTGGTTGTGGGTTCAATCCCACTCGAGGAGCAGAAATATTTAATATTTCCATTTTCTTCGTTCTGTTATCGCAAAGCGCGGCGTTAAATTCCGCCAATTAACACGCAATGACTCCAAAATTCGGCGGGAAATGGCTTAGGGAGTGTCTTAAGGTTCCCCTCTACCGACTGTGCTGTGTGCGGTATACAGCGTGAAACAGAAAAATAAACATTTTTAAATTACTATTAATAAACAGATTTTAAGTATGTAGTATTAATATATAATTTAGGAAACTGATTTGAAAGAAAATTTAGAAAGTGGCCATCATGGTGCACTGAGGAAACATCTAACCGAAAAAGCGACTGTCCATAAGTCCTATTTCTATAAGGGAGAAGGATTATATTAATTTAATACATTTAATTATTTCTTAAAACACATTTGCGTCATTCAACACACAATGTCATTAATGAATTCAGGTGCAAAGTAACAGAGTGTCTCAACACTAGATTTTCTCCTTACCCAATAATACGGGAAAAAATAATACTTTAGAAAAGAAATTGACTTTATCGTATAAATTTTTAGATGTCCAACGGTTATTCACACACTTAGCAAATCGAAAAAGACATTTAGAAAACGTATCAAAATTTGGACGAAGCGAGATTATAACCGCGCCTGAACGCATGGCTTAGCGGTCACTTACGCATGGACGGTTTTCAAGAGGTGCGGGTTCGAATCCCGCTGCGATTAAATTTTTATACGTTTTCTAAATGTTTTTATAGTATCATCCCGAACACGTAATAACCAGCTAGTGAAACTAAACGCTATTTTAAATATAAGAACATAATGAGTTCCAAGAATTTATATATAACCAGTCAACATCTGTTCCGTGGCTATAATAAAACAAGAATGATACATCATCTAAATACATTTTCATTCACAAACTTGGTTTCAACAACACAATACGCACGTGAGGTGTCGCTAGGGTTGACAATTTTTTTTTAAATAATTAATAAACTATATAGTACACTTTATAAAACGTAATATTTAATATAACAAATAGATAAACAATAGACAAAGTTATATTTAAAAAAGATCAACAATTTTTTACACGTCTGGCATTTTTTACCATTTTATTCGTTCGTTTAGAATTGGAGAATCACATATTACTTTATTAGTTCTAGTGTTGCCAAATATATGTCAGAGAAATATAGTATTTTCGGCTAAATAATATATATTTTTTGAACAGTGTATAATACGATACTCGAAATACCTTACAATATTATACATACATATATAAACACACAATAACTTATACTAAACATGCAATATCTCCATTTCGAGCGGAAATTGAAGAACAGAGTCAAGACACTCCGTTCTCCCTGACTACCCTACTATCCCGGAAAATGCGTCAATCTAAACTACATATTACAATACAGTTGACATCCCTAGACGTGACTAAGAGCTACGTTAAAATTTGGCACCCCAGCAAGGTTGGGAGGTACACACACGCTCATAAACAAAAAACTGCGCAGTTGTCACAAGTACTTACCAGCTGATAACCAATAACTGATAAACGATAGCTAATCTATGAAACAAAGCCACGTAATCGAGTATCTACTATCAAATGTTATCGAAGTGATAATTTGGATTACAATAGTAAGGAAGGGTTCCTCAAACTTTATGTCCCACGTGTTATTTAAATCTAGTAAATGGTAGAAATAATAACTAGATATTTCAATAAAAAAAAGCAGCTTTAAGCTTTTTCAAGAGGGAGCCTAGTGTCAAGATACTCCACTCCAGGACACGAAATCGAGACAATGAGTGTTAAATGGCGGAACTAAACGCAGCCATTTGTCTTAGCTATCAGAGCGAATAAAATTAATTAAATTAAAATCATGCCTCCGAGTAAGAATCAAACCCACAACTATCACGTTTACAGTCAGACGCGCGATCGCGACCTCGATACACAATTAATCTAATAAGAAGTATACAATATCTATCTATTAACTTGAATCTATTCAACGTGCAACTGACTTATATTCTAATGTTGGAGTAAAAAAAAACCTTGGTTACGTTCCAGGAAATGGAGAATGCAGAAGCTACAGGTGTGATGAGTTCGAAAGTTTGAGTTTCTCTGTGGCTCTTCTCAGCAGAACTGCCTTCCGAGCCGGTGGTAGTCTTATGTTCAATACACGATTCAAGTTTTTGCAAAAATCTATTTGAATAAAGATATTTTGAACTTGAATTGAATTTGATGCCGGCTTTTAGAGTTGAGAAGACAGTTGCGCCTTTTGAAGGTATCCATATTGAATCGACGTGGAAACACTGCCGCTGATAGGACATTCAAAAGTTAAACGCTTTATTACGTACCCTCTATAAATAGCTTCACGCTATATCCCGCACACAGCAGGGTAGGCAGAGGGAACCTAGTGTTAAGACACTCCGTTTCCCACTTTCCGCCGAATTCGGAGGCTTGCGTGTTAAGTGGCGGAACTTAACGCCGCGCTTTACCTCGTCACCAGAGCGAAGAAAATGGAAATATAATTTCCACTCCTCGAGTGGGAATCGAACCCACAACCAGTCGTTTACAGTCACACGCTTGTGCCACTGGGCCACGACTGGCCTCTATAAATTAATTGCGAAACTCACTTTGACAAACTCTGGTGTCCGGCTATAGATACTCATATCCCATAACCAAAGCTAAACCTTGGAAAGATACAATAAAATTAAGTGTACAGATAATATTGATTATTTATAAAATTATGTCAAGTTAATTGAGGTCATCTCCATTTGGTTATGTTTAGTCGAAGAAAAAACTGATACTAAAATAAACGCAGCCAATGTAATTATAGTTTGTTAAAAACAAATTACGTTTGATAAGAATGCTATAAATAGGTTTATCATTATATAAAGCTTGTATATAACATCTTTTCTAATTGCGTTTTTACATATCTTCTTTTGTCTTCATCTTCACGCATTAACCTGCATAACAGGGTAGTCAGAGAGAATCTAGTGTCAAGACACTCCACTTTCCGCTAGTATCCCATACATTGCGAGTTTAGTGACAGACCTTATGTCACGCTTTGTCTAATGAATGAATATAATCTCTCTTCCGAATGGAGATCATCAGACAATATGTTAGTGGTAAACATAGAAGTCACTATTTTAGTGGCAAGCTGAGAAACAAGAGAGTAAACACACTCAAGAAACAAGAGAGTAAAAACAAGAGTAAAAACACTCCATTCCCAACTTACATCACATTTCAGAGACCTAAATCACAATACCTAACTATATCCCGATAACGAACCCAGTACCACCACCTACAGGCACTCCACCATACCACCACACCATACATACACACATCTTACTCATTGTGTCACAATAATGAATGGCACACACGCGACCCACTCGTGAATTTAAAGATTAATCGATCAGATACAATGGGCAATGGGTGATAATGCTTCTACCAGTTAGAAACCGGCTGCCACTCAACGTGATGCTTGTCTGACTTGACTGAAGCGGGACTGACAATGGGCAAATGCTTTTAAATGAGACGACAAAAATTAATAGTTATGTAGGCGATGTTAGATTTTGAATAGATACTTTAATATTTTTTAATTGTTTTTACGAATAACTCTAAGAAAATGAAAATAATTGAAAATAATTTTTAAAATTTGAACTGTGCAGGATTCGAACTCGCGCCACTTGGAACTCGCTATGAACGCTAAACCATGCGTTGAAAGCTAGGTGTCTGCCTCAATCGGGTTCGAACCTCTGTGATAAAATTATTACACGTTCTTTAAAAATTTTTTTTTTATCTTTTAAGTTTGTTTTAAGTCTGAATAAGTCCAATGCTGGTTAGCTACCATTGTATCAAATAATAAAATTGTAATTTATATATTTGAAACGAGCAGAGCCGGCTCTTCTCAACAGAACTGCCTTCCGAGTCGGTGGTAACTTTATGTAGATTTGACGATTCAAAAGTGCTTTCAAAAGTCTATTTGAATAAACATATTTTGAATTTGAATTTGACTTCATTTTCTATTATTATTGCTTATAAGCTATATGAATTAAAATTATTTCTTAAACTATTTGCTATATTTCTTAATACAAAGATTGATCTTTGTATTAAGAAATATAGCAAATAAATAGGTACTGAAGATTTCTCAAGGAACCACTCTCTCAAATAAATTCAAATCACACATATAAAATATTTCTTATAATTAAAACGTGAAGATAAAATTGGTTACGTGAAGAATAGAAGAAACGTGAAGATACAAAACACGGTTCTCTATTACTACCTTGCTATACAGGAAAAACTATGAAGCTATAGAAGACATTGTTATTTATGAACACAACATTAACCTAATATAAAATTCGACAATAAATATTTATAAACAATCACTATATCTATCTTTCTACACGATATCGATGTTTTAAAATTTATCGATATCTATTACTTAATCGATGTAAATGCAGAAACTCTATCCAAAGCTTTGCATAGAAGCTCTCGTGGGCGAAAACCGACAAACTTAACTTATATTTAAAATTTAACTTAAGACAATGGTGTAAGGTAGGAAATAGAAGAATATGTGGGTAGATATAAATTGGTAGTAATAGTAAAGCACGACAGGTGACGCCCACGAAGCGTGAAAGTCGCTATCGCCGAGAGCCATATTTAGCCTGGAGGGATAGGTTCACCCGTCAATACGTGGATCTGTCTAATCAATATATCTTAAGTGAAATATTTAAATATATATTTTACTGAGAAATAACAGTTTTGATGGCACGCTGCAAAGTGGCTGACTGATTTGTGATTGTGGATTCGATTTCTATGTGGTGCAATTTTCATAATAAAATAGATTCCATTCTCTATTCTGTTTAAAACAACGCTATGCGGAATTTAACCGCATTATTAGCATATATTTACTGTGCATTAATGCCCGACATGTCTTTCTTTACATTACTGATATTCTTCCCATGCTTCTTAAACACTATTAACAACTGTTAAGTATTTGGATTACCAAAAAAAATTCATAATTTAGAAAAGTCCGCTGATAAAAAAGATATTAAGTAACATTTTTAAGTAACACTCCTGTTTTAAACGAAACATTACATCAAACATCAAAAAACATAAATCCTTCAATCAAATGAAATCATATTTCACATATAATTTGTCAATTATTATAAAAACATATACACACAGTGTCAATATAGGAATAATTCATGGACCACACTCGTGAAAACCACACAAAAAAGTCTATACTGTAGGACCTTTACAGTACAAGTTTTTGCTCAGCAAATGTCTATCATTAGTTGTAGCCTTGTCGTAAATGTTTACTGCCTTTACATTTTCTTAAAGCTATGGCCGTATCCGTATTGGAAGGTTTTAATAATTACGAGAGTTGTATGAATTCTTCTTGTTTTCTTGTACCTTCTGGAATGGCTGACAATCAAAAATACATTTTTAGAAGCTTCACGCTGTATCCCGCACACAGCAGGGTAGGCAGAGGGAACCTAGTGTTAAGACACTCCGTTCCCCACTCTCCGCCCAATTCAGCGTCATTGCGTGTTAAGTGGCGGCGAACTAAACGCCGCGCTTTACCTCGACACTAGAGCGAAGAAAATGGAAATATTAAATATTTCCACTCCTGGAGTGGGAATCGAACCCACAACCAGTCGTTTTCAGTCACACGCTTGTGCCACTGCGCCACGACTGGCCCCCATTTATATACATTTTAAGAAATTGTTTAACACTTTGAAAGTGGTATTCGAACCCGCACCTCTTATCCGTCCAAGTGCTGTGACCATGAGCATGATATTATATCCAACTAGACTAAAATACAAAGCTGTCATCGTAAGATACTCAATATACATCATAATATACATTGAAAAATATTTGGTAAATACTGAAAAAATATACTTTAACAAAAAAACAATCGTTACCTTACTTAGAAACATCATTTGCACATTAAAAAGATTTTCTAACTCCAAATAAAGAGAAAAGACGATATAATTGAATATATTTTCTTAATTAATACAAAAATCCATATATAGTAAACTAGCAAGTAGCAATGTTGGAAAGTTAAATCACCATAAATATTACAGGTAACCTGATCCTCATACTGATTAAAACTATTTTTTATTCTATTTCACTCTTTTTACCGCAAAGCTACCCGCCAAGTCAAGGAACCTAGTGTCAAGACACTCTGTTCTCCACTTTCCGTCTGAAAAACTAGACATTACGTACTTTTAAACATTTTTAAAGTGTTATTCCACACTTAGGAACTCAACATCTCTACAGAGATGCTAACAACATAAATAAGTTGTAATACAGCGTATAAGAATTTCGACGCAGCGGATAGTAGAACGCATGGCTCAGTGGTGAGAGCGCCTGGACGGTATTCAGGAGGCGCGGGTTCGAATCCCGCTGCGTTCAAAATTTTTATACGTTTTCTTTAAATGTCTTTTAGACATTACGTGTTAAGTGGTTCCCCTCGTTGTGTTGCAAGAAAGGCAATTTAAGTTTAGAAAAACCGAACTCTCTTAGGATATATCTTATAAGCCTTAGTTTTAAATACCGAAATTGTTGAAAAACATGAAAAATAGAAGAATATTTTTAAAAAGGTACGAACTATATATCCGTAGCGTTGTAAATAAAAATAAAAATCCCGTGTATTGTTCTATTCATCAGAGCTGAAAAAATGAAATAATTAATTACAATCAGTTTTATCTTTAGTTCTGAATTATAATATACGAGAATGTCAGTATGAGTTAACAATTAAATCAAATATTAAGGAATAACAGGATATACAAGACCAGGTGTCTATACTGCTTAAAAATTCAAATAAAAAAAAAGATCGGCCAGTCGTGGCGCAGTGGCACAAGCGTGTGACTGGTTGTGGGTTCGATTCCCACTCGAGGAGTAGGAGGAAATATTTAATATTTCCAAATTTCCTCGCCTGGAGTCGAGGCTAAGCGCGGCGTTAAGTTCCGCCACTTAACACGCAATGCGTCCGAATTTGGCGGAAAGTGGGGAACGGAGTGTCTTAACATTAGGTTCCCTCTGCCTACCCGAACGTGTGCGGGATACAGCGTGAAGCTAAAAAAAATAACGATCAGTCCAGTAACTGGAAATCGAACCTACAATCAGACGCTGTCCCCATACGCGACGATGTCTTCTATTAACTATAATCATAAAATGTATACTATAAAAAGGTTATAAAAGTTCACCAGCTCCGAGCGCGACTCGAATATGTTTCGGAATGACTTTTGACACGCTCTAATCCAATTGAATAGGAAAGTTGTTTGACAAATCTTAAAATATTTTAAAAGGGCATTAAGTCAAATACTTTTAAAATGCTATAGTCTATTTTTACAATTTTTAATTTAAAAAATTGTGGCCAGTCGTGGCCCAGTGGCACAAGAGTGTGACTGTAAACGACTGGTTGTGGGTTCGATTCCCACTCGAGGAGTGGAAATTATATTTCCATTTTCTTCGCTCTGGTGTCGAGGTAAAGCGCGGCGTTAAGTTCCGCCACTTAACACGCAAGCCTCCAAATTCGGCGGAAAGTGAGGAACGGAGTGTCTTAACACTAGGTTCCCTCTGCCTACCCTGCTGTGTGCGGGATATAGCGTGAAGCTATTATTTAAATTAATTTAAAAAGGTTATTGAGGTCATTGTGATTTGACTGTAAACATCAACTTGTAAACGTTTGATTTCCATTAAAGGGAAAGATTATAATTAAATTATTTTTATTTCTCCGCTTTAGAATCGAATACAAAACACTGCGTTTCAACACTGAACGTGCTTACGGAGTGTCTTAACACAAGATCCTCTTTGACCACCCACCCTACTATGTGGAAAAAAACGTGAAGCTGAATAAAAATAAATTAATAAATATACACTTACATCTACCAACAAACTACTTTGTCCCAACAACATCATAAACAAAATCTCTAAAAAGCTTAACACGAGAAAAAGTATTACACGAACAACAATTTAATCTAAGCTAAGAGAAATGTGACCAAAACAAACGGTAGGGGCAGCCTACGTCATTACGAATGAACTTTTTAATCGTGTCGTGGGCGTCCACCAACTCATTAACAGAGTAGCCGAGTTAACGACTCGCCCCCGACCGAGGAGAGGCGATCCAAACAGTTATAACATCTTAAAATGTTATATATACGCAAATCTGCTTAATTAATGTATACAGGTATTAAAGATGAAACCATTTCAGTATGGTAACCTTTGGTTATTATGGCTTTTAATTACAATAAATTGTTATTAATGTAATGGAGAATGTCTTTAACGATCAATTATAGAAGAATTATATGTTCACAAATGTTATTTTACCTTTGTTGAATAGTAGTTGTGCTCCCGACTTCGACTTTCGACTTTGAGTTGAATTTAACAAAAAAGTATAGTAGTATTTCCAAAATAAAACTATCTATGTCTCTGCCAGTGAAAGTCTCATTAAAACCGGTCTAGCCGTTCCAGAGATTACCCGCGACAAACAGACAGATAGACAAAAATTATAAAAAATATAGTTATTTTGGTATATGTACTGTGTATATATATACAAAAGCATTTAGTAAAAACCAATAATTTTAATATTACAAAAAGAAACTCCAATATTATTTATTTTATAGACAAAAAACAAAACAAAGACATTAAACTATAGGAGCGAGCTAAGCCAAATCCGTAACACGATACAATCGGACGGCGCATTCGATCCGGCTCGAAGGATCAAAAAACATAGCCGTAGACACTCGTGTTTCCTTCATAAATTCTTGACTTTTTTGTAAAGTAACCGAATATGCCTAATTAACTGCGGTGGAAACGAGCAAGCCTATCGAGTGACTCGAAAACTAAAACTTTATAATATAAAATGGTATTTTCGTAAAATAACAAAAGTTGCTTATATGACACTATATATGCTTATCAGTGCCACCCAGTGTTAGGTGTGGGTTAAAATTTTGAACGTATGGCTTAGTGATCAGAGCGCCTGGACGGAGGCGCGGGTTCGAGTCCCGTTGCGTTCAAATTTGTATAAGTTTTCTAAATATCTTTTAATTTTCCTAAGTGTGGTACAATTTTAAAAATGTTTAAAAGATTGGTGGAAAGTTTAAATGTGAAATATATATTTATTTTACAGCTTTTATTTAACTATCTTGAAACATTGAATTCGTGTGTAATGCATCAGTGAATAGAAATAATTTTGAAGCAAGTTTATGTTATTAAGAAGACATTTAAATCACTTGTACACCAACCTGTATCTTTCTTCCTTTGACTTTTTGCCTCAAGGCCTTTTATATATTTTTATTTAAATAGTTAATAATTAATTAGGACCTATTTCCCGCAGTCTTACCGTGTAGACAGTAGGGATTTCCTTCCCAACAGTTTTACTAGTGATACACAACAACTTTAACATGTAGACTTAATATTTTTTTATTGTAAAATCGGTTCTTGCTTCTGATAATAATTGACGAACTGATTAATTAAAAAAAATAACTACGATGTATTACCACTATAAGTTAGTCTATTAGCCAGAAGTTCCCAATAATACATCAAGTATAGGCTACAAAATTACTCGCGCGGCGCCAAGTTCCGCAACTTAACACGCAATGCCTCCGAATTCGGCGGAAAGTGGGAAACGGAGTCTTAACACTAGGTCCCCTCTGCCTACCCTGCTGTGTGCGGGATACAGCGTGAAGCTAAAAAAAAATAATTTAGTGTAATAAATTAAGCAAAGAAATAAGTATAAAATAAAAATTGAAAGGAAACACACAACAGTTTGTGTAACCGCCGCCAACGCTAGAGGTACCATGAGGCAACTCCTCAACGAGGAGGATTAGCTTAGAAAGCCGACCCACGCGTGCAAGAGGTCAGCCGCCCACGCTTTGCACCGTTCCATCTGATACACACAGACTATGAAAAATTCATTAATTTTTAGGCGCCAAGTGTTATTTGCATAAGTGTTTGTTTCTAAATTGATTTCACGGTTGTCATTATATATATATATTTTATATATAAAATAGGTATATTGGAAGGATGCTTTTAGCGATATCTTAATCCGTTATTTCGAGTTATAAAACTGTTTTATAAAATTGACGTATTGATGAATTAACAAAATTTTTTTTTCTTTACTTGTATAGCTATGATATGCCTATTTATATTTTAACTAACAGTTTTTTATCTTTCTGCCTTTTCGCGAATAACAGGGTAGGCAGAGAGAACATAATGTTAAGACACTCCATTCTCTCCTTTACGACCGAAACCGAGACATTATGTGAACGGCAGAACTAGTCGCCATTTTTTGTCTTTGGTATCAGATTGAGAATCGAACCTACAACCAGTCCACTGTCTCACATACATACGCTATAATAACCTCGAGGTTTTTATACGACACAACAAAAGAAAATGCACATTAACATTTCCACAATACTCAGAGTCGATGAGGTGCGGCAATTGCTATCGTAATTGATGATCATTGTGAAATGACGTGCCCTATTAGCGATGCAGTCGGGGGCGGGACTTGCGGAAAGGTAAGGAGAATGGCTAAAGTAATAGGTAAAGCTGCTCAGAACACTGTATACGTCATATTTAAAACTTCACGCTGTATCCCGCCCACAGCAAGGTAGGCACAGGGAACCTAGTGTTAAGACACTCCGTTTCCCACTTTCCGCCGAATTAGGAGGCAGAGAATGTTTTGACACTAAGACTCTAGCTTTTTTTTTCTCTCACATAAAAACTGCTGCTTTTTAAAATCAAACTGTTAAAATCTATTTCCGTTAAGAAAGGGGATGAAAATTTATAATAATAATAATATAATACTTTATTGCACATAAAGAGTACAGTGTTGTTGTAGGTGTCAGTATTTATGGTACATATTATGTGCAATGGCGGCCTTATCACTATAAGCGATCTGTTACAGGCAACCATTAGCGAACAATACTCATAATATTTATAATCTTTACCTCTAACTTAAGAAAAATCGCGAGCCATCGAAAATACGATCTATAGTTGTGTAGTTCATGAGCGTGTCGCTAACACTATAATATAAGCGACATTTTAAAAGTATCCGCTACCAATTTACGTAGGCCGTGCGCGTCCATTATGTAAATAAAATACAATCTATTATGAATATTTAATATCAAAACTTACATATTTTCCATTGATATTTCTGTCGATATTCAAAATTAGAGATACTCAGGTCAAATAGCAGCCGATGGACGATATATCACTTGTACCTACGAGTATATAGATAGGGCCATACATGGAGCCAAAATGTGACTGTAAAGCGATTGGTTGTGGGTTCGATTTCCACTCGAAGAGTGTAAACGTTTAATATTTCCATTTTCTTCGTTCTCGTATCGAGGCAAAGCGCAGCGTTAAGTTCCGACACTTAACACGCAATGCCTCCAGAATTCGACGGTGCGTTGGGAACGGAGTGTCTTAACACTAGGTTCCCTCTACCCTGCTGTCTTCGGGATACAGCGTGAAGCTAAAAAAAAACAATAAAAAAAGAAAACCTACATACATGTGATATATCCATTCTTGCTACTTGTTTTTTCTTAGCTTCACGCTGTATCCGGCACACAGCAGGGTAGGCAGAGGGAACCTAGTGTTAAGACACTCCGTTCCCCACTTTCCGCCGAATTCGGAGGCTTGCGTGTTAAGTGGCGGAACTTAACGCCGCGCTTTACCTCGACACCAGAGCGAAGAAAATGGAAATATAATTTCCACTCCTCGAGTGGGAATCGAACCCACAACCAGTCGTTTACAGTCACACTCTTGTGCCACTGGGCCACGACTTGCTACTTGTTCACAAGATGATTAAAATACAGACTACAATTTAACATCACCGGACGGCATTAGAAAGGCGAGTTTAGAGGAATCGAGCGGGCATAACCATAACCGTAAAGTCGCGTGCCGGGTCAGAGGTGGGCGACACAATCATCATTAGACATAGTATAAATAAAAATAAGCTCATTCCACATTCCTTCTTGCACCATTTCAATTTCGTATGACGAAATCTCCGCTTAAGTGAAGCGGGGTCTATTTATTAGCTGCGTTCTTTATGATGTTTATGGTTTACATATAAAATGTCGACTAGTTAGATGGTAATTGAATTATTTTATAATATATGCATGTGCTTGGATTTGTCGTAAACTATATAATAATCTTAGTTATGGGTTCGATGCCCGGGTTTCGTTATAATTAATAAAATAAAAAAGCTTACAAAATTTGTAGCTTCACGCTGTATCCCGCACGCAGCAAGATAAACAAAGGGAACCTAACGCTACACACTTTTCACCTAACTCTGGAGAAACGTCTTAAGTGGCGGAATTTAACGCCACGCTTTGCCTCGACACCAGAGCGAAGAAAATGGAAATATTAAATATTTCCACTCCTCCAGTGGGAATCGAAACCACAACCAGTTGCTTTACAGTCACTTTGTGCCTCTGCCCCACGACTGGTCCTAATAGCTTATATAAAAAACAAACAGTTTCAAGCATTTTTTTGCATAAATCAGTGTAAGCAGTAGGTACACAGTGCCAAGACACTCCGTTCTTCATTTCCAGACTGGCTTAATTTGACTCTACTCTTTGTTTTACCAGTACAGAAGAAACAAAAACAATTAAAATATACTTAATCCAACGAGCGGATATCGAACCCTTAACCATTAGGACTAAAATAAGACGACATATCACTGCACTACAATTGGTACACTTTTTACAATCATAACAAAGTCTTTTCATTAATATTAACCTAAATAAACCAGCCAGGTGGGGCCAGTCGTGGGTTCGATTCCCACTCGAAGAGTAAAAATATTTAATATTTCCATTTACTTCGCGCTGGTATCAGAGGCAAAGCGCGGTGTTAGGTTCCGCCACTTAACACGCAATGCCTCCGAATTCGACGGTGCGTGGGGAACGGAGTGTCTTAACACTAGGTTCCCTCTGCCTACCCTGCTGTGTGCGGGATACAGCGTGAAGCTAAAAACACTTACAATCTAAAATCTAGACATTTCAACTTGTAATCTTTACAAATACAATGTTTTTCGCGAAAGCTAAAATTAAATGACTAATGTGATACTACGTCAGCACACACCTGCCGACTTGAACACGAGTTACGAGACAGCCGAGGACCGGTTACTACTAATTAATAAAATCAACCGTAATTTTTCATCAAAAAACATTACCCAATTTCACAAACGAATGAATTTTAAATGTATATATATACCAGTGTATTTATTCAGTGGCCAGTCTTGGCCCAGTGGCACAAGCGTGTGACTGTAAACGACTGGTTGTGGGTTCGATTCCCACTCGAGGAGTGGAAATTATATTTTCATTTTCTTCGCTCTGGTGTCGAGGTTAAGCGCGGCGTTAAGTTCCGCCACTTAACACGCAAGCCTCCGAATTCGGCGGAAAGTGGTGAACGGAGTGTCTTAACACTAGGTTCCCTCTGCCTACCCTGCTGTGTGCGGGATATAGCGTGAAGCTATTTATTTATTTTTTCCTTTTTTATTTATACTATTTTTTTATAGACATATAGAATTTATCTTAATGGACTAAGTGGTTAACTGTGTGTGTGAATCTAGAAGCGGGTTCGATTCTCGCTCAGAGACATTGATTAATCGAAAATTTCTTCGACAAATATACAAATAAAAAAGTATTTGGTTTTCGCAATTTTTATACATTTTAAATGAAATTATTTTAAGTCACATATTTCGGTATACCAAAAATGAAATGCTGTAAACCTGAGCAGGTAGTTTACAGTATTGTACCATTTGCGGCCACGAACTAGAGATATTTTGGATAACCTTTAGGACCTAAATTAAAAAGGATATAGGAAGAATACTGTATCTGTTTCGGTTACCGATATAAAACAATTTCAGATTATTCTTTAGTTTCTGATATTTTTCTTTATACTAAACTAGACTTTTGAGTAAAAAATACTCACATTTCATAAAAAAAGGGCAATTTATTAATTTATTTTTTATCTGATATTACGTTTTTAAGTCAGGAGCGCTTATTTTTTAAAGAAACTGTTACTGAAAGTTATCATTTAGATTCCGCCCATATCCGAAACTTTTATTATTATTTCGTTTACGGTTACACATATTTTTATTTCGGATATCCGATATCTAATACAGTTAAAGAACTCCATAACATTCCACCCACCGACTACCGTAAATTGTATTAAATATGGTTTCCAAAAATATTTTTATAATGAATTATTTTTAAATAATGAATAATTTTGGGCCAGTCTTGGCGCAGTGGCACGATTGTGTGTCTGTCAACGACTGGTTGTGGGTTCGATTCCCACTCGAGGAGTGAAAATATTTAATATTTCCATTTCCTTCACTCTCGTATTCGAGGTAAAGCGCAGCGTTAAGTTCCGCCACTTAGCACGCAATGCCTCCGAATTCGGCGGAAAGTGGAAAACGGAGTGTCTTAATACTAGGTTTTCTTTGCTGTATCCCGCACACAGCACTGCCCTGCTGCTAGCGTGAAGCTTATAAAAAAAAAATAAAAAAGTATTATTAAAAAAAGCCACAGATATTTTTACTATACCTATGTAATATTAAGTGGCCATAGTATTGCTTAGTAAGACAGATCTCATGAAAGGATGACAGCAAAGTAACTCGCACTTTACGCAATTAATTATGACCAAAAACGAATTTTATATACAAAAACCAATTTAAAGTGTTTTCATATCGTAAAATGACCACAACAAGATGTTCACTTTCTACTGTTTTCGGAATTTCAAGCGCAATAAAACTTGGAGATACTTAATTAAATATAAGTTATAAAAAGTAAACATGAATTGAGGGTCCACTTAAAGTTGTATAAAGTATATAGAGTACATATACAATCATATTTTAATGTACGTTTTTTTTTATTCTCTTACTAGAGTAGATACAAAGAATATATATTTTTTTAGCTTCACGGTTGCAAGGTAGGAATTCGGAGGCATTGCGTGTTAAATGGCGGAACTTAACGCCGCGCTTCACCCGCCTCGACACCAGAGCGAAGAAAATGGAAATAATAAACATTTCCACTGCTCGAGTGGGAATCGAACCCACAACCAGTCGTTTACAGTAACACGTTCGTGCCACTGCGCCACAACTGGCCCCAATGAAATTAAACACAAGTTATAAAAAGTAAACAAGTATTGTGGGTCCACTTAGTTTTATATAAATTTCACAAGTATACAGCCATATTTATAATGTGATTTTTTTTTCAGTTTCACTCGTTATTTCGCTTTCTAGAGTAGGCAAAGAGAACCTAATATAGAGGATTTCTCTTTAAATCAAACCTGGGAAATAAAAAATAATATATAATGCCTACTGCCATATATTTTTCTGAGACTTACGCTTTTTGCTTTACCTTTTTTTTGACATACTAAGATAGTAAGGGAGAGGGAGACTTAGTAATATATGTACGTTTAACTTAGAAAGCTGTATTTAAGTTTTTTGTGCAAAACACTACAAATTACTAAAAACTACCGGAGTATTGGATATACACATTCCTAAGAAAAATAGACAAATAAGAGTTTCACATTTTCTTTTAGTGTAAGTACATAATATTAATAAACATTTTTAAAGTGTTCCACAATTAGGACATTTAGAAAACGTATAAAAATTTGATCGCAGCGGGAGTAGAACCCGCGCCTCCTGAATAGCGTCGCATAATCTAGGCGCTCTAACCGCTGAGCTCAGCGTTTTCTAAATAAGTACAGAATACTTTTAAACATTTTAAAAGTGTTATTCCATACTTAGGAAAATTGAAAAAATTCTAAATACCCTTTTCAAGTACAGAATACTAAAATCAACCAAAAAAATATTACGAATTAAGCCCAAAACCATCTTTATCCACCTACGCTACCTTACAAAACCTTAGTATAATACATACTTGAATAATCCTATACAGTGTTAGATCGTAAACAGGTATCGTTTAAGTTGACGTTACGGTGACTTGGCAGAGCGTATCAGATTTATAGGAAGAATTGAATCTTATTAGCGCGTAAGGCGCGGCGTTAAGTTCCGCCACTTAACACACAAGCCTCCGTATTCGGCGGAAAGTGGGGAACGGAGTGCCTTAACACTAGGTCCCCTCTGCCTACCCTGCTGTGTGCGGGATACAGCGTGAAGCTAATAAAAAAAAAAATTAAATCTCATTTGGACGCGCGCATAATCGTGTTAGTTAAAGCGATCGTGTGCTCTAAGCCCGGCCGTCGCCTCGTAATAGGCGGAACTATAAATTACACGTAAGTATTTATTATCTACCCACAATATGTATCGATTTAACCACGTAAATAGGCTTTTGGCCGTGGTTTTGTCTGGCAAGTGAACGCATTATTTTTTAAGGAAGCCTTTTTCTTTTTTTATGGAGTAATAAGGCAAACGAGCAGAAGATCACCTGGTGGTAAGTGGTTACATTTGCCCATGGATATCCACAACGCAAGAGTTGTGGTTGCGTTGCCGACCTTGGGGATGAAGAAGAGGAGTGAGGGAGAATGGGGATAAGGGAGAGCTTTTCAAATAATGTTTTTTCATTTTTTATATTTTTTGCATTTAAAATAGATCCACTCATTCAAAGTCGACGAAATCTTCCTTTGTTTTCTCTAGTGTACAATACAAAACCCAACTTGAAGTTTCACCACTCGACAAAAAAAAAGAAAAATACAGCGTGTGACACTAAGTTGATGGGGAAAAATACTCATTACAGAGAAGTCGGGCCGACACTTTAAATTAAAAAAAAACATCAATGGTACACAGAAGCCAATTTGCAACGCAGAGAATGTAGTAAAATAAGAGAGATAATAAAGAGAACATAATGATTTAATAACTTGTCAACAATTGACTTCGTAATCAACTTCAATTCTACAAACAATAAATGTAATTCATAATTAATATATACAACCTATTTTTTTTTAGCTTCACGCTGTATCCCGCACGCAGCAGGGTAGGCAGGGGAACCTAGTGTTAAGACACACCGTTCCCCACTTTCCACCGAATTCGGAGGCTTGCGTGTTAAGTGGCGGAACTTAACGCCGCGCCTTACCTCGACACCAGAGCGAAGAAAATGGAAATATAACTTCCACTCCTCGAGTGGGAATCGAATCCACAACCAGTCGTTTACAGTCACGCGCTTGTGCTACTGGGCCACTAAATATATACAAACTTAACACATAATTATATACAAACTTCCGCACTGATTGTATTAACGACATAACCACCGCCTACTTAAAAAAAGCTTTTTACTATGCCATAAATTAATAAGCTCATCGTCGAAAGCTTGTAACTTTTTATATAAGCTGGTAACTAGTC
The DNA here is from genome assembly GCA_019049465.1 of Dryas iulia moderata. Classification (NCBI taxonomy): domain Eukaryota; kingdom Metazoa; phylum Arthropoda; class Insecta; order Lepidoptera; family Nymphalidae; genus Dryas; species Dryas iulia. Next base: position 1,230,753 of record CM032431.1, read on the forward strand.
GTAATCAGGCACTCCGTTTCCTCACAAATTTGCAATTACGTTAAGTAATAATATGAAAAAAACAACTCGTAATTGCGATAACATCTTTATTACAATATCCTCTGCGATATGCAAACATCAGTTAATGTGTATTTTTTTATATTCACGAATTTCTACGCGTTTTACGTTTGAGGTTTATAGTATAGATGTATTTAAGAAAATGGAGCATTTTAAGGCTGAGTCTAACGTGGTTTTGATTGTAAACAAAATTAAATTAAACAAAAGGTACTTTACGTCTTTTTCTACATAGCAATGAAGTCAGAGAGTACTAGTGTCAAGACACTCTTTTTCTCCACTTTCTGCCCGAGACATTGCATGTTGTTTTTTTTCACCAGAACAGAGAAACTAAACTCATAAAATTAAGTACCTTCCATCCAGTAGAGATTGAATTTCCTGCCGGCTCTTCTCAGCAGAACTTTTATATTCATTCGATGATTCAAAAGTGTTAAAAAACATCTATTTGAATAAACATATTTTGATTTTGAACCCATAACTACTCGCTTTCACAGTCAGACAGTTACCATATAAAAAATATTAACAAATAAATATATGGGGCCAGTCGTGGCGCTGTGCTACAAACGACTGGTTGTGGATTCAATTCCTACTCGAGGATTGGAAATATTTAATATTTCCATTTTCTTCGCTCTGGTACCGAGACAATGTGGGGCGTTAATTTTCGCCACTTGACACGCAATGCCTTCAAAAATCGGTGGTGCATGGGGAACGGAGTGTCTTAACACTAGGTTCCCTCTGCCTACCCTGCTGTGTGCGGGATACAGCGTGAAGCTAAAAAAAAATACCATCTAATACTTACTACCCAAATAAAAATTTTAAATCTTTAAAATCTATATAAATATGCAAATTTCCCACAATTCTCATACATATGTCAGTCTACATCCGACAGGTTGTAATATCGTTGTATCTAAACGCAAACCAGTTAGTATGTAGTACGTATTAATGAATGGAGATAGGTGAAATGTGGCAATTTATGCAAGGCGAGCTCCATTGACTGCGTGTAACGGTACACGCTGAGCTGCTTGGCATAGGCAGAACGTAAGTCGATTTCTGAGACGTTTCTATAAATATTTGTTTATTTTTAATATAGAATAATGCTTAAATATGGATTTATTATATATTATTTAAAGTTTTTTATTGTATATAAACTTGGAAAACAAAGTTCGAGCAGATTTACATATCTCATTTTTTTGTAGCTTCACGCTGTATCCCGTACACGGCAGAGTAGGCAGAGGGAAACTAGTGTTAAGACACTTCGTTTCCCACTTTCCGCCGAATTCTGGAGGCTTTACGTGTTAAGTGACGGAACTTAACGGCGCACTTTGCCTCGACACCAGAGCGAAGAAAATGGAAATATCAAATATTTCCACTCCTCGTGTGGAAATCAAACCCACAACCAGTCGCCTTACAGTGACGACTGGCTCCAATGTCTTAAATTTAAAATACTTGAAATATTAATTATCATCATAAATTATATTAAAAAACACAGACAGGCTCAGAATATGTCTCAAATAGGGAGATTCGTAACAACGCTGCCAACAACTGAAATATCAACAATAACAACGTAACATTTTCAATATGATTATACCTTCATACCTTTTTTCTAGCCACTGGAAGAGCAAACAAACAAAGTTCATTTATAACTAGTATATTTCTATAAAAAAAAAATATATAAAACACTAGCATAACCACCTGTTAAATACGCAAAAAATCTCAATTTCGCTAATAAACAAAACATAAACTTTATCAAATTCGACTCAGACATGTTACAACACGTCTAGAGAGATATAATAGAACAAGTTTGCAAATTAAAAAAAAAAACTCATTTAAAAACAAAAATATTAATGTGTGCATCGTCCGCGTCTATTTAATATGCGAACACCTGTGAGAATTCACAAATGCCAAATTATATATACCGTGTCCATAAAAGCATCCTTATTACTGAAGACAAAAAAATTATCTCTAAATATTGAATAAAATATGTTAATTTATCCAAAATAGTAGAATAAGCTAGTCGTGGTGATGTGGCATGAAGTGTGATTATAAACGTGACTGGTTGTAGGTTCGATTCTTGGTCGAGGGATGGAAATATTTAATATTTCATTTGCTACGCTTTAGTGTCGGGACAAAGCGCGGCGTTGAGTTCCGCCACTTAACATGCAATGCCTCCAAAATTCGGCGGTGCGTGGGGAACAGAATGTCTTAACACTAAGTTCCCTCTGCCTACCGCACAATACGAACAATAGGAACAGCGCGTCGCTGGTATAGTGGAAAATATAGAGATACTATCGTGGAGTAATCATTTTGGATTCGATTCTTACTCGAAAGTTTTTTTTGAAGTGAAAACTTCTTTAGGCGCGTTGAGCGTTTTGGTAGAGGGTAAAATCCTCGGTTCGCGTCACCGACATGCGACATGATAATAGTATATCTATAGCTATGGAGAGCCAGACTAGCGCACGCGCAGTAGCCTGTGCACACGTATACAATTCGTGTAAATATAAATACTATGTATAATTAAGATAATTGTATATTAATTATTTTTTCAACCACTTTGTATTTATAATTTGTTCATGATTTGTTTAACCCATCATATGTAACTAATAAATAAAACATAAAAAAAAATCATATAATTTTTGCATATAGTTTTAATTACAACTTAATAGTTTCGTTTTCACTTCTATCGGCAGTCCCACGACTGCTACTGTTTTTTTTCATTTCTCCACTCTGCATAAGACAAAGCGAGGTGTTGAACTCCGTCACTGAATATGTAATGTCTCGAATTTATGTAAAAAGTGAAAAACGGAGAAGCTTATATTAAGACACTCTTGATATTAGCTTTCTCTCTGACAAAAAGAAATTCTGAAAATAAGTGAAAACGTCAATCTAAATATCAATTAATGAAATATAAGTTGAGAACGAAGTGATATTTAACTACGCTCTCTCTGTAAGAGCAATATACCATTAAGTTAATAAATAATATTATTTTAACAAACGAGCTCATGGCTGTCGTGCTATCGTGTACAAACGATGACAAAATAACTTTCAAAATGAATAACAAAAGTATTTTACTCATCGTAGCGTAGTTGAAAGTATATGCTCTGAATTATCGACACCATGGTTATACTTTTACTTAAATAACGTTTATATTACTTCAGCTTTATGCTTTTTACAGCACAATAAGGCAGGCAGAGAGAGCCTAGTGTAAAGACACTCCGTTCGTCTCTTTATAAACATTACATTAAAATATTTTTGGTTTCCTTATTGAGTGAAAACAAAATACGGTTTCCGCAAGTCATCATGTCAGTTCAGATCACTTTAATAGCATTTTAATTAAAGGATGCCAATGCGCACTTTGTCTATGTCACGTTTCAAAGTAAACAAAAATATAAAGTAGAGTGTCTTAACACTGTATTTTCTGCCTATTAGACTATCCATAGACACACCAAAATTTAGAATGTAGTGAAGTTGAAAGACTAACTTTACATAGTATAAGGCAAAGTCACTTTCGCGTCTATGCTCAGATCTTCAAAACTACACAACGGATTTTGATGCAGTTTCTTTTCATAGATAGAATAATTCAAAAGGAAGGCTTATGTGTATAATACATGCATAACATACTACAGAAACTGATAATTTTAGAGGTTTCTAATATGCTAAAATATATAATGAAATACCTACAGTAGTCCACTCCAGGCACACGTGGCTCACATAGCATCACGTGAACCAGGCAAGTACCAACAGCACATCACGTGTATAGAAATGACTTCATAATTTCTCCCATACATACCGAGTACATCTCATACACACACTCGTGACGATATGAATGACGTACGCATGTTTACTACTCGCTGTCGAACAAAACCGTTCCCGGTTGCGTCATTCAGTTACACCATAAGCCATTTATACAGATGATGGCCGTTTCTAGAAATTATTGGAGTTAGACCAGATATGTGGTCTACTTTACTTTCTAATTATATCAAATGGAAAACGTAGGAGATTAAAGAAAAAATGTAATTTAGAAAATTAAATAATAATAAATGTACCTTGAGGTATATATATGAGGTTGAATGATGGAATGAAAATATCCTATTTTCAATACAAATAAATGAAATCGAGTGTCTGTTTGAAATATTAAAACAACATTTTTTACTAAATACTACTAGTCTTTAATAAAAAGATTTCGAAATTCGGCGGAAAATGAGGAACGGAGTGTCTTAACACTATGTTCCCTATGCTTACACTGCTGTGTGCGGGATATGGCGTGAAGCTAAAATAAAAAAAAATACACAGTACATATATCATACCAAATTTTCAACATTTCTTGCCTAGATGTCGATTAATCTTAACAAATCTCTAGAACGACTTTATCAATTTTGACGAGACTTTCACTGACAGAAACCTCATATAATAAGGAGTAATTTACACTAATTTCATTTCAGAATTATAACTTTCCATAAACTCCAAGCAAAACGAAATAGCAAACACAGCTATTATATTATAAAACTAAAACCAACATATACATATACACATATAAAGAGAGGAAATTCGAAAACCTGCTCGCTTCCGACCAGACGCTCCACAAATAGCGTCCGACAGCTTTTCTTTTAAACTTTCTCACGACTCAAAATAAAATGGCGTAGAATCTTTCACAATTGTCCCATATTCCGTCGGCTGTCTTAAAATATATCACGCGGTCAGAACGAGCCAGACAGACCAACTTGTTTACGAACTGTTTACCATCCTGACTAATCAGTATTTGTATTTTTATATTTTTCGCTCATCAAGATTTGTGTTTCGAAAGATTCATACTTTTAAAATTATGGCAAAAGCTTTCAATTTATTTTTTCGGCTAGTGTCAAATCACTCCGACCTCCATTTTCCGCTAGAAAGCGAGACGTTGTATGTTCAGTTGCGGAACTCAATGCCACGCTTAGTCTGGTTTAAAAAAAAAATAACTTCACGCTATATCCCGCACACAGCAGGGTAGGCAGAGGGAACCTAGTGTTAAGACACTCCGTTCCCTACTTTCCGCCGAATTTGGAGGCTTGCGTGTTAAGTGGCGGAACTTAACGCCGCGCTTTACCTCGACACCAGAGCGAAGAAAATGGAAATATAATTTCCACTCCTCGAGTCTGGTTTACCAAAGCAAAGAAATAAAAATTTAAATAGAATTATTCCCCTAAACAGGAATAGAAGCCACAACTATCGCGTTTAGTGAGATGCTGCTACACTGTGCCACGACGACCTCTGTATCTTATATCTTTGTAGGTTATGTTATCATTAATTTTAAATTAGCTAATTAAATCGATAAGAAAACGTAGACGTTATAAAAAACATATATTAGCATAAACTAAACTAGAGCATCGTAAACTAGCTGCCACTGTCATATTAGATTTTAAAACATCAAGTCAAGTATATTATAAACTATCTCGCAAAGTGATATACAATATAACATTTTTAATTATTTTTCATTTGATTTACTAAAATATACATATAAAACTATAAAAATATTATCTATTATAGCGGGGAAATAACAATAATTATGATATAATCTTTCCCCCGGCTGAGAATCGAACCCGTGAGCAATCGTGATTACATAAAACACTGTGCCACTGTGCCACGGTGGCTTCTACTTCAATAACATGTATTTTTAAAATGTTTCTATACGCCTTTATCTTTCGAACTTATAGAAAGTAATACAAATAACAATAACCAGTCCTTTCAGAACTCCTAAAGAGAGTCCATTATATTATGATGCTTATTTTAAATAGCACTTATTTAAGTGTGGCCAGTCGTGGCGCAGTGGCACAAGACTGTAAACGACAACGAATGGTTGTGGGTTCGATTCCCACTCGAGGAGTGGAAATTAATATTTCCATTTTCTTCGCTCTGGTGTCGAGGCAAAGCGCGGCGTTAAGTTCCGCCACTTAACACGCAATGCCTCCGAATTTGACGGAAAGTGGGGAACGGAGTGTGACTGTAAACGACTGTTTGTGGGTTCGATTCCCACTCGAGGAGTGGAAATTATATTTTCATTCTCTTCGCTCTGGTGTCGAGGCAAAGCGCGGCGTTAAGTTCCGCCACTTAACACGCAATGCCTCCGAATTTGGCGGAAAGTGGGGAACGGAGTGTCTTAACACTAGGTTCCCTCTGCCTACCCTGCTGTGTGCGGGATACAGCGTGAAGCTAAACAAACAAACATATTTTAAATATAATATTTTATCTAAAATAAAACCAATTTAATTATTATCCACAATTCTATTATAGACACTAATTAGTTACAAATTCAAATATAGTCACAGAGAGATAGTTAAAGACGTCCTTGTCTTTGATCGTTTCGTTCACCATTTATCACTTCACAAATATCACGTGTTTGATGTTCGTTCAGACTACCTGTTCAGCGGGAAAAAGCGTGAAGCTGCTTTAGACGACAGGAATCGAATCTACAGCCATCGTGTATACAGTAAAAATAAAAATAATTAAAACTTTACGTAACAAATAAAATACTTAAACAAAATTAGATCTTTTTAATTGTCATTTTTCAAATTTTGACATGAATATATTTTAACCGAATTAATCATGTATTAATTTTAATATTCTAAAATAAATTTGGGTTGGGAACGGAGTATCTTAACTCTACGTTCCCTATGCCTACGCTGCTGTGTGCGGGATACAGCGTGAAGCTAAAAAAAATACCCTTCCGAATGGAATACCAAAAATACACACAAATAACCCGTTTAAAATATTTAATTTCGCCATTTCAATGAATACATCATAATATGAAGACCGGATGTGTAAAATCAGTTCACAATACGTACAAAGTTGACATCGTATCGTATCGTATATAATTAAATAATCCTCGATTGGTATTGCTTGCGACGCGACGCGGCAGTCAGACGGCCCGGCGCAACAGAAATAACATTTGGCATCTCACCTTAGACATAGCTTGTTAGCGGTGCATTCAATTAAGTTGATTTTTATTTGTCTCTTAAGATCTTATATTTAAAAATTAAATTAAATAAATAGCTTCACGCTATATCCCGCACACAGCAGGGTAGGCAGGGGGAACCTAGTTTTAAGACACTCCGTTCCCCACTTACCGCCGAAATCGGAGGCATTGCGTATTAAGTGGCGGAACTTAACACCGCGCTTTACCTCGACACCAGAGCGAAGAAAATGGAAATATTAAATATTTCCACTCCTCGAGTGGGAATCGAACCCACAACCAGTCGTTTACAGTCACACGCTTGTGCCACTGGGCCACGACTGGATATTATATTTTTGGATTACGAATTTATTATTGAATATTTAATTTGGGTCATAATACAAAATAATATATTTAATAAAATATAACATTAGCCCGACTGTAAAGGCGATTGATTGTGATTACTATTTCCGCTTGGAGGCATCATATTTAATTTATTTTCATTTCTTCGCTCTGGTATATAAGACAAAGTGCGGCGTTAAGTTCCGCCACTCAAAAAGCTGTCGCGAGCGGAAGGTGGAGAATGGAATATTTTGACACTAGGTTCACTGCCAACCCTGTCATGCGAAGTTCCTTACTACTACATACTACATTCTCAAGATACTACATTCTCAAATTGAACCCGCCAGAACGTTTTTTTGAAACTTATATGAAAGAAAAAACCACTACAACAAATATTACATGTACAACTAACACCTATAACACAAAATAAAATATAATATTTATAGATATACACAATAAAATAAAAATAACCCAATCTCAGTCAAACAAAATATATACTGATAGTGCAATAAACGATTTTATGCTATACCAAACGCAACAAACAAAGGAAGGCGCATAAAGGAACCACCATCAATCCGGCATTCCCGAAACCGTTGTAAATAAGCTTTAGATGTTAGAAAGGAGGATTTTTACGATCACAGGGCACAGGTATAAAATCTATTTAAATGCACATGTGCATCGAATCGCGGTATTCTCGGAAGAGCGGGTGAGAACACAATAGGCGACGCATCTGGCAGACTTGGTGACGACTTGTGGACAATAGATTCTTTTGATTTGTTCAAATTTCTTGCAAGTTGAGGATTTTTGTATAGAATTACCTGCACAACACCTGCAGCAATGTATTGTTGAGGTTACAATACCTTATTGTAGAGGTAAATCGTTATTTGGGTAACAATTTTACAATTTATTTTACAATTTTGAAATATTTAGGACTTTATTTCGCGCAACACGACAATCTAGATAATTTTCTTGTCTTCAATGTAAATAAAGCATTATATATATTCTATTTTTAGAAAATAAACAAAGTATGAGTGAAAATTATAAACCAGGGTATCACTGTATTTTAATAAATAAAAATTAAATTCATCAGAAAAAGCAACATAAAAGAAAAAATACAAATAACATATAGTAGAATACACAGATAATAAATCAGCTTCACGCTGTATCCCGCACACAGCAGGGTAGGCAGAAGGAACCTAGTGTTAAGACACTCCGTTCCCCACTTTTTCACATTTTTATCACTAGGTACAAGTCACTACTCCCTCACGTAATATAATTAGTACAAACTTTAGTATAGCAACAAAAATAGTTATTATTAATGTAACATCCGTTTTTGCCATTCTTTTATGTCATCGCATCTAATATAGTGCAAATGACACTATTCGTGTATGTTGACTACATACATACAGTATTATTTGCTTCACCATAATGATAATGAGATAGGTAATTAGAGATGGGAAAGAACTTCTGAATTGCGGTTTTCCTTGTACATTACGTATTGCGTACTAAATGTAATGACTCGTTAACTCCGGGAGCATATTCTACATTTTGAAAATAATTAATAATTTTTTAGTGGCCAGTCGTGGCCCAGTGGCACAAGAGTGTGACTGTAAACGACTGGTTATGGGTTCGATTCCCACTCGAGGAGTGGAAATTATATTTCCATTTTCTTCGCTCTGGTGTCGAGGTAAAGCGCGGCGTTAAGTTCCGCCACTTAACACGCAAGCCTCTGAATTCGGCGGAAAGTGGGGAACGGAGTGTCTTAACACTAGGTTCCCTCTGCCTACCCTGCTGTGTGCGGGATATAGCGTGAAGCTATTTAAATTTTTTTTTTTTTTAATTTTTTTTTTTTTTGAAGATAATTGTAAAACAAAAAAATATTAAAAACAATAGTTATGTATTTTTTTTTTATTATTATTCTATTTTACTCTACGGACATAAGGTCTGTATATATAAACCTTTTTTAACACGAATCTTGTTTTATCATATGCATTTTTTTTATTACGATTTCAGTACTTAAAACTAAGACTTAAATAATATACCCTAAGAGAGTCCAGTTATTATAAGTTTACGTTGCCTGTTTTCATTTTATACAATTTTCCTATTATAATGAAGTTAAATGTAACCTAAATTAATTTATTTAATTAAGTGTATAAGTTATTTTATTTCTTACGTCTATTACATATATTTCTTACAATAGTTATGTATTTAAATTGCGTAATATTAAAGAAACGAAGTACTGATTATAGGCGCCAGTCGTGGCGCAGTGGCACAAACGTGTCACTGTAAACGACTGGTCCAAATTCGGCGGAAAATGGGGAACGGAGTATCTTAACCTTAGGTTCCCTCTGCCTATCCTGCTGTGTGCGGGATACAGCGTGAAGCTATAAAAAAAAAGTACTGATTGATAGACGAACAGTTATAGTGTATATAGGCAGTCCTTTTTCTGATTTCTCTTCCCAAAATTTGATATATCTCATGTTGATTAGTGGAATTTAAGGCCACACTTAGTAGATCCGAGCAATTTGTCTTTGAATAAACGTATAATTATTTCTTAGAGTGGGACTCGAACCGAACCGAAGTATAAAGCCTTGCATTATTTTCATAGATCATACATCATAACAAAATACAAACAAAAGATCGTTAGAAACATGAATATAATATATACAAATATGCGGACGTATTCATATATGTAAATGCAAGATTGTTGCGAACATTTAAAAGAGGTAGGCATAACTTAGTTTTTTTATTATTATTATAGCTTCACGCTGTATCTCGCACACAGCAGGGTAGGCAGAGGGAACCTACTCCTAAGATACTCCGTCTCCCGCTTTCTGCCGAATTTTGGAGGCATTGCGTATTAAGTGACGGAACTTAACGCCACGCTTAACCTCAGATACCAGTGCGAACAAAATGGAAATACTAAATCTTTCCACTCCTCGAGTGGGAATCGAACCCACAACCAGTCGCTTTACAGACACACCATTGCGCCTCTGCGCCACGACTGGTCCCAACATAACTTTGTAAAAGAAAAGTTTAAAGTATTGAAATAAATCTATTTTAACAGCGTCTACCTGTGACCACGAAATACTACAAAGTGTTTGAAACGTCGGATTTTCTGAAATGTATTTACGAATGTCAAAAATTTGCGTGACTATTCCAGTCCTTTCTGCAAAGAAGTATAGTCAGAGAGATCATAGCATCAAGACACTCCGTTCTCCATATTCCGCCCAAATTTGACATTGCGTATTAAATACCACCAGAATTCAAAGTTGCGCTTGTACATCAGAGCCAAGAAATAAAACCCGTTAAATTACAATCACTTCAGCGACTGAGAATCAAACCCACGACCAATCACGACTACAGCGGGCACTATCACCTCTGCCAAAAAGCCTAAAAAGATACCATTTTAATATATATAAAAATCGCAATAACCAACAAAATCTTATTATATTTAAACCACCTGTATTCTTCACACCATCATTCATAATTCATCTCACTTCACGAGATAATAATTCGTCATAACAGAACAGAACAGATATGTCTGCAGACAAAATTGTCGACAGCTCGACCAAAATAACTGTCTGGACATACATACGACGACGCGGCGTTATGCAACCTGCAACTATCGTATAACGAGATATAACTAAATGACTAATATACTAGCAGATGTTATATTAAATGTGGATTTCATTCATTACTTGGCTGTTAATGGATAACGGAGTGTTGAGTCACTGGATTCTCTGTGTAGAAATAATAATCAGCCACTAATTATTTAGGGATAAAAATATATGTGACCCCGTCATGGTGCAGTGGTACAGCTTGTGAATGTAAACGTGATGGTTTAGTAATCGATTTCCACTCAGGGGAACGATTATTTTACATTAATTTTTATTTCTTCGCTCAGCTACTTTAGACGAAATGCAGCGTTAAGTAATGTCACTCAAAACGCGATATGTGGATTTCGACCAAGTTCCTCTTTTAAAATGTATTAAAAATATATATCCATGTTTTTCAATTTCAGACGAAAAGTAACGCAAAAATATAGTATTCACACAGGTAAACATTAGTAAAATAAACATTCCTACGAAAAATTTCAAGCGACTACCATTGCGTTCATTCAAACTTTTACCATTACACGATAACAACATAAAAAAAAAAATCACCATTTTCTCTCATCCCAACTGCAATTACCAAAACAATTGAATCAAACCAAACAACAAAAATCAATCCGAATTAAGAATCAAGGTAAAAAAATTAATTAAAAATCGGGAGCCGTGGTTAAACTTAAACAAGCCGATGACCAAATCCTCAGTTCCAAAGCTTCCAGTAGGCGGTTCCTTTGATAAACCATTAATTATATTCACACCTTAGCGAAGCGGCGGAGGTTAGTTTTTTAGGGACAAGTTCTGAGAAGACGGTTGGGATGGAAAAAAGTGAGGGCACGAGCAAGGCAAGGTCGGTGCGGAATGTTTAGGCGTTGTCACGATTCGAAGTAGCACGCGCAGTCTAGATTTTATGCCACTTAATTGTTTAAAATGGCCCATTCAAAATAATTCGTGTAATTTGTGGTTGAAGTATTCTTTCTTTGATTTTTGCAAGTCCGTAAGTAAGTATGAAAAAAGAATAAAGTATTTATAAAAAAGTAGCTTTTTCTCCCTTTTATCCGTGTAATAGGGTAGTCCGAGTGAACCTAGTGTCAAGACACTCCGCTCTCCAATTCCCGCCCGACACGACACACATTACTTACACGTCATCTTCTATTTTTAGATATCAGAGCGGAGAAATGAAAATAATTTATATTCCCTCGAGTTGAAATCGAACCCACAAATAATAGCTTTGACAATCAGACGATGTCCTATTGGGCCATGAGGGCCTCTTTAAAAGGCCTTAAAATATAATTATTGTGAAGCAAAAGTAGTGTTTTTTAATTTATATTTCTAATAATTTATTCAAAATAAAACCTTTTTTTACCTAACAACTAACCCAAAAAAAATTGCACCCAACATGTCATCTAAACAGATATCATCTTCACACTCCACACTTTAACCAGTAACGCGAATTACACGTTATCTAACATCACGTTCTTAATAAAATATGCACATAAAATAAAATACATACACACATTGCGGTTTCGATGACCTTCGAGATTTTGTCGAGGTATTTTGAAGGATCGCACCAAGTATGTGACGGCGACGAGGACTCAAAGGAATTTGTGCGACGAAAGGCAGGATTCAGACTGGATTCTCTGAACACGTACCAAGATGCTAAAATTTCTGGTGTTAACTTTGCTTTTTTGATATTTTTATTTCACACTATTTTTGGTTTAAACGAGCTTTTGCATATCTAGAGCCGTTTTGAAGGAGAAAGGAATGTGTAAGACTTTTTTTACTAGTTGGATTGTTTACCTTTGAAGAAACATCTATATATTTCTTTTTGTTTTAAAAATAGGTGTGCCTGCGACTTCGTCTGCGTGTTAAAATAAAAAAATGCCTTAGTTACCTACTCTTTACTATAGCTATCTGTCGTTGAAGGTTTCGTCAAATCGGTCGAGTCGTTCCAGAGATTAGCCAGAACAAATAGACAGACAAACAAAAATTGTAAACAATGAAATTTTATATACATGTTACTTGCTTACATATGCATTTAATAAAAAGCGATAATTATATTATTACAGACATTCCAATGTTACTTATTTAAAAAAAAAACGATTTACCTTTCATCTACCTATTCCACAATAAACAAGAAATTAGCCAAAACAAAACAATTCAATTCTTTATTCCTCAACTTGTGGCCCTACACAACTATTTCACTATAGGCACGCGCCGCCGCTCCGACAGCACATGGAAACCTTTAAAATGATCAGTATTTCTCTACTATATTAAGCATGTAAGATACATATAAACCTTCCTTTTGAACCATTAAAAGAAACCGCATCAAAATCCGTTGCGTAGTTTTGAAGATCTAAGCACACATACATACAGACAGACACACTCGGGAAGCTTTGCTTTATAAGTTTATACTATATAAAGATAATTTCAACAACTACCCACCATACAAAATATAACCTACAGAGGAGCAGTCGGGTCGTCGCACTAACAAGTGTCGCGCTCCATCGGCCGCCACGCTGCTCGCTCACCGATGAACCGAGTAATTACTTGTCATGTTATTAATTTGTTGATAGCCATTCGATTTGTATTGTGCTATATTTACCTATAACTATAGGCGAAAATACTTATTTTGTTTAAAGATCAAAATTCTGTTTAAATATTCAAACATGGCAATTTCCTTAGAAAGACCTTTCTTTTTTTTTTAGCTTCATGTTGTATCCCGCACACAGCAGGGTAGGCAGAGGGAACCTAGAGTTAAGACACTCCGTTCCTCACTTTTCGACGAATTTTGGAGGCATTGCGTTGCGTGCATTGTAGGTTAAGTGGCGGAACTTAACGCCACGCTTTGAATAAAATACAAGGTAATTACGATACAAGGGCGTACAAATCTAATTTATAAAAGAAATCACAATATTTTCTAAGACATTTTAGACTTCCCATAATAAGGGCGCCTTTAAACTAATCTCTTCTGGCAAAAAAGCCAATATAGTTACCCACAACAAATAATATTCATCCAAAAAAATCCCCATACACAATGGTCATTGCAATCTACGCTCCGCCGCGTTCATACATACATCTTATAAGGAAGTATTCAAATGCTCTAACCTATACAATAGCATCGGTTCTTAGGAACGCTGAAAAAATAATTTGCTTCATTGATCGAGTTGCATTGTATATTTAATGCGTCCGGTTGTAAATGTACCGGTGTGGAATTTGAAATATCTGTTACTAGTTGATGTCCGCGGCTACGTTTGCGTAAATCTTATAATTTTATGAGATAGGTACCTACTATTTCCATTTATATACCATTTGTTGACAAACAATTGACCTTAAGCTCTGTCCAGGCTTAAAAGCTATATAACAACAAAAGTTCAGCAAATACCGTCCAGCAGTTCCAATGATAAGCGCGTACAAAGAAACAAACAGACAGACGTTATCACAGCCTCTTCTTATGAGATGATCTTTTTGAGGATAAAGTCGACCTTCTTATACATACACGATACAGATATACAGATTTGCTTAAACGAAACAATCCCTAGTTAATAGATCTTACAAAGTTATTAACGGTCATGCGGTCCAATCCATATTTTTGGTGGGACAAAATTATATTACTTATTAATATTTAAAAATTAATGGTATAATATCGGTAAAATAAGCAAAACTTGGCGAGACGCAAAAAATAATAAGCGTTATTGCACTATTGCACATATATGATACAGTACATTCACGAAAGAGATCTAGCCCATTATACGAAATCTAGCCAATTTTACGTTAAGAGTTGTAAGCCATGAAACTCCCTTACTGTTAGGGATAGAGTCAAAATAAAAGTAAATCTCTGTTTTTTTATAATCAACAATTATAAAAAACATTTATTATAAAAAATAATTGCGACATGTTAATTTTAAATTGTATTAAAAACTACGAAAAAGACATTTAAAGAAAACGTATAAAAATTTGAACGCAGCGGGATTCGAACCCGCGCCTCCTGAATACCGTTCAGGCGCTCTCACCACTGAGCCATGCGTTCTACTAGCCGCTGCGTCGAAATTCTTATACGCTTTATTACAACTTATTTATGTTGTTAGCATCTCTGTAGAGAGATTTTTACAAATTTCTGCTACCCAAAGATTATTCTACGAACAATCATTTGGCAAGAGAGAATGCTATTTATTAAATACTTTTTCAATTTTTTAAAGTGTTATTCCACACTTAGGAAAATTGAAAAAGACATTTAAAGAAAACGTATAAAAATTTGAACGCAGCGGGATTCGAACCCGCGCCTCCTGAATACCGTTCAGGCGCTCTCACCACTGAGCCATGCGTTCTACTAACCGCTGCGTCGAAATTCTTATACGCTTTATTACAACTTATTTATGTTGTTAGCATCTCTGTAGAGAGATTTTTACAAATTTCTGCTACCCAAAGATTATTCTACGAACAATCATTTGGCAAGAGAGAATGCTATTTATTAAATACTTTTAAACATTTTTAAAGTGTTATTCCACACTTAGGAAAATTGAAAAAGACATTTAAAGAAAACGTATAAAAATTTGAACGCAGCGGGATTCGAACCCGCGCCTCCTGAATACCGTTCAGGCGCTCTCACCACTGAGCCATGCGTTCTACTAGCCGCTGCGTCGAAATTCTTATACGCTTTATTACAACTTATTTATGTTGTTAGCATCTCTGTAGAGAGATTTTTACAAATTTCTGCTACCCAAATAATTGTAAAAAATTGTAAAAATCTCTCTACAGAGATGCTAACAACATAAATAAGTTGTAATAAAGCGTATAAGAATTTCGACGCAGCGGCTAGTAGAACGCATGGCTCAGTGGTGAGAGCGCCCTGTACGGTATTCAGGAGGCGCGGGTTCGAATCCCGCTGCGTTCAAATTTTTATACGTTTTCTTTAAATGTCTTTTTCAATTTTCCTAAGTGTGGAATAACACTTTAAAAATGTTTAAAAGTATTTAATAAATAGCATTCTCTCTTGCCAAATGATTGTTCGTAGAATAATCTTTGGGTAGCAGAAATTTGTAAAAATCTCTCTACAGAGATGCTAACAACATAAATAAGTTGTAATAAAGCGTATAAGAATTTCGACGCAGCGGCTAGTAGAACGCATGGCTCAGTGGTGAGAGCGCCTGAACGGTATTCAGGAGGCGCGGGTTCGAATCCCGCTGCGTTCAAATTTTTATACGTTTTCTTTAAATGTCTTTTTTCAATTTTCCTAAGTGTGGAATAACACTTTAAAAATGTTTAAAAGTATTTAATAAATAGCATTCTCTCTTGCCAAATGATTGTTCGTAGAATAATCTTTGGGTAGCAGAAATTTGTAAAAATCTCTCTACAGAGATGCTAACAACATAAATAAGTTGTAATAAAGCGTATAAGAATTTCGACGCAGCGGCTAGTAGAACGCATGGCTCAGTGGTGAGAGCGCCTGAACGGTATTCAGGAGGCGCGGGTTCGAATCCCGCTGCGTTCAAATTTTTATACGTTTTCTTTAAATGTCTTTTTCAATTTTCCTAAGTGTGGAATAACACTTTAAAAATGTTTAAAAACATTAACTAAATTATTATTTACGTCTAATAAAAAAGATTTGTGAACAAGAAATGTATAATATACAAAAAATATGACAAGAACATAACATAAACAGTGGAATTATTTAAGATTAGGCATCAAGTGTCATCATTTTGCGGAACTATCGCCGCGATCGCTTACGCCAGTGTAGTGGCAGCATAAATTATCAACATACTTCTAAGAAATTTTATGTTCCATATATTTTTTTGTATAACTAGTTGAAAGCCGCAACTTTGTATGTGTGGACTATAAAATGTAAAATCCAATATGTTTCCGTAAGATTTAAAAAAAAATCTTAGTGATTTAAGGATCTCTGACTTCTCCGACTGGCTCGCGACCACTATCATGTCAAAGACGAACCGCCAAATATCTTATGATGTGTTCCGGTTCGATGACATGTAAGCCAGCTCTCCCTATTCCCACCATTCCCACCCTTCCTCCCTCCTTCTATCCTACATTCCGAAGGCTGGCAACGCATCCATAACTTTAGTGTTGTGGATGTCTATGGGCGAAGGTAACCACTTAACACCACGTGGGCCTTCAGCTCGTTTGCCTCCTTTATTCCATAAAAAAAATAAAAAAAAGGATATACATACTGTATCTCAGTCAGACAGTAATAGAGGCTTTTTATGTATAAAGATATATGAATAATAGCAGATCTAATTAGTTGGGTTAAGTTGTGGGTTCGATTCCGAATTACATATTTATGGTAAGTACAACCACTTCATATAATGCAAGTACTTTTTATAAAAAATCGAATTCTGATGTTTTAAGCATTGACCGTAATGTCATTCTTTCAAATCAGAAACAAAAGTCTATCCACGTTCTTTAGTATATAAAAATTATTACATATATAAAAAAATACAAAGCACTTACATACATTCAAATTTCACCATACTCTAATATAAACCAAAAGAATTCAGCAGAAACATACCTGAAACAAAAAATAAAAAATCAGAATTTTATACACATATTTCAATTTCAATAGCCTATATTTACAATCTTACACTAAAGAAAAATAAAATATTTAAAGCTAACACTTTTTTTTAACTATCTGACACCAGAACGCTAAGAGTGTCTTGCCTCTCAGCATAGACCTCCCCTAGGGTACATTATATCCACATATAATAAATAAAAAAAAATGTGGGGCTTTAATTTTAAATACATAAAATAATTAAAAATATACATATTATGGAATATAAATGTTTTACTATGAAAGTATATTTATATTCGAAGTATGTGTGATCCAGTAGAAAACAAGCACTTAAACAAAAAAAAAATAAAAGCTTTTACATATATAATATTTTAATGACTTTTAATAGAAAACAAAGATATAACATTCTTAATTGTTAATATATAATTCGCATAAATTTCATCACAGCTTAAAAAAATATTTCAATAACATCAATTTTTGACCAGAAAACCGATGATACACTATTACTTCCTTTATATATAACTATGTGGCCAGTCGTGGCCCAGTGGCACAAGCGTGTGACTGTAAACGATTGGTTGTGGGTTCGATTCCCACTCGAGGAGTGGAAATTATATTTCCATTTTCTTTGCTCTGGTGTCGAGGTAAAGAGCGGCGTTAAGTTCCGCCACTTAACACCCAAGCCTCCGAATTCGGTGGAAAGTGGGGAACAGAGTGTCTTAACATTAGGTTCCCTCTGTACCCTGCTGTGTGCGTGAAGCTAAAAAAAATTATATAACTATTAATATATTCCTTTATATATAAAAAATATTATAACTTTCTCTCCCTCTCTCTCCCTATTTTAAAGAACATAAAAACATACATATAAATATAAATAACTAAAAAAAACAAACGCCATTGAATGAAACATTGCACGTGAAAGTAATCAATATCAAATACTTCAAATCACCAGACTGCTTTTACATTTAATTAAAATAAAATAAAAAGCTATGCAATCTCTATACGGCTTCAATAGTGACAACCTGTCCCCCATACATGGAAGAAAGAAACGTCACAGGCATGCGGCCGGGACACTGGATGAGGCAAATAAGTGATCATCTGTACTATAAATAAATAAAAATAGAACGTCTGTTTGTTATAATTAATTTTTTTTAGCTTCACTCTATATCCCGCTCACAGCCGGGTAGACAGAGGGAACCTAGTGTTCTCCGTTCTCCACTTTCCGCCGAATTCGGAGGTTTTGCGTGTTAAGTGGCGGAACTTAACGCCGCACTCTATCTTATCAAACATTATGTTATATACAGGCTTATAATTATATATTAAAATAATAAATTTTAACTAATTATATGTCGAGAGGCCAGTCGCGTAGTGGCACTAAGTGTGACTGTAAAGCGACTAGTTGTCGGTTCGATTCCCCATTCGAAGTGTGAATTAAAATATTTAATATTTCCAGTTTCTTTGCTCTAGTGTCGAGGCAAAGCGCGGTTTTAAGTTCCGCCATTTAATACGCAATAACTCCGAATTCGGCGGAAACCAAGGAACGGAGTGTCTTAACACTAGGTTCCTTCTGTCTACCCTGCTGTGTGCGGGATACAGCGTGAAGCTATTAAGAAATACGTATGCACCAAAACAACCCTGTTTTGCAATTTTTGTATATGTCTGTTTGTTCCGGCTAATCTTTAAAAGGGCTGAACTGATTTTAACAGAACTTTTACTATTAGATAGCTGATTTAATAAGAAATAACTTAGGCTACTTTTATTTTATAATTATCACTTTTTTGTTAAATTTCACACAGAGAAAGTCGCGGCCAGCTAGTTGTTGTTGCACAGTATATAAAGATTCTATTTCGCAGAACATCATGGCGCCAGTTTCTCATTCCGAATACTAGATTTTCAGTAAAAAACATTTTACTTGGAAATTAAGTGTGTCTTCGATGTATGTAGTTTTTTCTGCTTACTTAGAGTGATATTTTCTCTACGTGAAAACTACTAATGAACAAAGTTTTTATTTAAATATATATAAAATTTAATTAAGAAATCACGCTACTAATCTATCAAAATGTGTACATTTGATTAATAAAAATATTTATTAATTTTGTGAAATTTGAGATATCAAAGCATCTATATAATACATACTTATATTAGTGAAAAAATAACAAAATAGAAGATAATGAAATATTTTATGTACTATGTATCTGAATAAAATTAAAATATTCTTAATAAAACCTTTTGGCTAACCGTTCATATAAAAACAAAATACTTGATATTAAAAAAATATACATTTCAAGATTACCTGTACTATCATATCAGATCACACGAAAAAACATAACACATCCCATTAAAGAACCATAGCAAAACCCCATTGAATTAACCTAAATCCTAGCCTAGCTACATAAATGGATGTTCATCAGTTAGATACAGCCTTAAAAGGTGGACAAAGAAACTGGCTAGTATTGAAGACCACGTTGATGTTATTATAAACAGTATGATATAACAAAAACATGGGGCCAGTCGTGGCGCAGAGGCACAAAGTGTGACTGTAAAGCGACTGGTTGTGTGTTCGATTCCCACTCGAGGAGTGGAAATTTTTAATATTACAATTTTTACTCTGGTGTCGAGGCAAATCGCGATATTAAGTTCCTCTACTTAACACGCAATGCCTCCAGAAATCGGCGGAAATGGGGGAACAGACTGCCTTAACACTAAATTGCCTCTAATAGGTAGAGTATGCGGGGTCGGGATCTACTGGATACAGTAAAAATCTAAAAAAATAATATAACACTAATAATAAATAAAAAACTACACAAACCATAACAACCTGTATCATCCTATCATATTAGACCAAAAAAACCATAAGAATATCTCATTGAATTAACCTAAATCCTAGCTTAGCTACATAAAAGGGCTACATCAGTTAGATACAGCCTTAAAAGGTAGACAAAGAAACTGGCTAGTATTTAATACCACGTAGATAACGGAGGTAAACACCGAGGCTCATTGGACTGGGCAAATAGAACGGATGGACCGATGTTTGCTCTGAGCTCGCGTCGCGCAAATATTTGAACATTATTTGAAGTCACAACGCCCAGCGTGTGTCAATTAGCAGGTAAGGATGAAATAAGAGATAGGCACGGTTTCAATTTTGCCTTGAATGTATTTGTTTGTGTCTTTGTGCTTTGTGTTAGTATTATATATTTTGTTATTAATTTGAAAAGTAAGGACGATATGAAAGTTTTGTTAATGTTTTATTAAGAAACTACGCGTTTAGTGAAATCAACATTTAATATTAAATATATAGCATAAATAAATATATGAATGATTATTTATTTATTGGTTTATCAAAATAGTTACAGTATGACAGGTAATATTGAAACGTAAAAGATACATTTGTAGTAAAATACAGCAACCACTCTAATAGCTGTTATGATGAACATCACATGCATAAAATTTGTGTGGGAGAAATTAGTAAAAAGAAAAAAAAAATCATGTTACAATTATTCCTAAAAAAATAAACAATATTTTCAATTGAAATACATACATATATGAAGCAAGGCAAAAAAATATACGATGCTGTAGCGTTTTCAGTTTCCATAAATGAATTTAGTCCTGATTTTACGAAGTATATAATAATACATTCTATTATTTTCATTTCTCCCGCTCTGGTACCTAGCTCAACGTTGAGTTCTGTCACTCAGCAGGCAATATCTCAATTCTAGGCAGGCAATCTAGTAGACAGGGAAAAGCGGAGTGACTTGACACTAGGTCGTTTACTGCCTTGCTATACGGAAAAATAAAAAAATAACTTAAAATATTAAGTAGTAAGAAAAGTACCATTTCCAAAAATAAAAGTCTGCATGGCGACGAAACAATGGTCATATTTCTTGTTTGCTCCCATTGAATAAATCCTTTCGTTTTATTTCACTGAGTCAGTACGCAAAATTTCAATGGGTGAATTTAAAATAAGGAAAACAATATATTGCTAAGACTTATTCGGCGAGATTTAAGGGCTTAAGAAGTTCAATTGTTCGTAAAAATATGTGCGAAGGTATTGTAACAAACAAACCGACGTGGTGTTAAATAAAGCAGTATATATATATGGTAACTATGATATAAACTTTACATAAAAACATGATAAATAGACTTATTATTTATGAACGCGAAAGCTAAAAATAAATTAAAAAAAAAAAACAAATTACATGACATTTGCTGCTATAGTGACATTTGGCAGTTTGTGTTCTCTACCCTCTGCAACTCTTCAAGGCGACACCATTAAAAAAATCTTGCCAAACATATATTAACTGCAATTAAGTCACAACCATGAATACCATAATTAAAAATACCAAATACTTAGTTTTTGAAGAACGCAAGAAATACCTATTTATACATTAGAGGCAGAACTTTCAACTTCTGACAAATCATCCATTTTCGTGTATCTTTTGATTAATGCCAGATTGCTCGAGTCTAACGAGCTTATAATTTCAGTCAGTTGGGAGAGAGGGCAAAAACGTATACTAGTATATCCAATTTTGCACCAGACATGGAAGTAAGCACGCCCAAGCTCCATATAAATCCGATGATAAATGACAGACAGACAAGTCTCATATGTTGGCCGGCCCTTTATGGTGTCCTAAGGGTTACTGCACCTATACCGAGTAATAATTAGCTACTAAAATGGATCTAACAAGTTACGTTGACAGTTTTACACGCGCTGTGAATTAACGTTTACATTCTTATAGTTGTATAGGAGAATGTTTGGTTTGATTCGTATTATAATAATTTAATGAACAATATCGTGTCAGTCGTGGTGCAGTGGCACGAACGTGTAAATGTAAATGACTGGTTGTGGGTTCGATTCCCACTCGAGGAGTGGAAATATTTAATATTTCCATTCCATTTCCATCGCTGTGGTATCAAAGGCAAAGCGTGGCGTTAAGTTCCGCCACTTAACACGCAATGCGTCCGAATTCGGCGAAGAGTGGGGATCGGAGTATCTTAACACTAGGTTCCCTCTGCCTACACTGCTGTATGCGGGATTAAGCGGGAAGCTAAAAAAAGAATGTTAATAATAATGATTTCAATTCATGCTTTAGTAGTTGATTAATTATAATAAGTTATTATTGTCGCAGTTTTATTATGGTTTAATTTAGTTGCAAATTGTAATTTATATACAGAAAAATTAATAAACATTAAGGATTTTTAATATAAATACGTATTTTACATATTTAATGTATAAAACATATTTTTTCCCTCATAGCAGGATAACCAGATAAGACCTAAAAGAAGATTATTTTATAATATACTTATATCCGTAGTATGATAAAATTAAATTATAAAAAAAACTAAATAGGACCCAATGTCAACATACTCCGTCCTTCACTTTCCACTCGAAATCGAGATATTGTGTGTTGAGAGCAGAACTCAACGCCGCCTTTAGTCTATAAACCAGAGCCAGAAATGAAAATTTAAATTTAATCCCTCGAGTGGGAATCGAATAAACAACCATCGCGTTTACAATCAGAATATAATAAATTAAGCATACTATATATAAGAAACCATACCCAAACCTAGCAATTATATTCATTCTTTAAAATTATACATAAACACTACATTTCTTATTAGCTTCACGCTGTATCCACTGCGGGGTAGTCAAGAGAGAACGGCGCGCCAAACGCTACGGTCCCTGTATACTTCTCTCCACAGTCATCAACCTCTTCATACACGCCCTCCGGGGGTCCTCATGCTTTTTACGTGACCTTCCTCCAGTATTGTCGATACTATGTTTTCGAAGGTCAGCCGAGGTCTCCCTCTACCTCTCTTACCACTCACCTTTGCTTCATAAATCTTTTTTACCATTCTTCCATTTTGCCCCGTGGGGGGACGGGTTAAGAATACAATTCCCCCCCGCCGCTGGGTAGCGTCCCGTAAAAGGCGGGTAACCCAGTAGTTTGGTGGTAGGAGATTCGTTCTCCGACTGGCTCGCGACCACTATCATGTCAAAGACGAACCGCCAAATATCTTATGATGTGTTCCGGTTCGATGGCATGTAAGCCAGCTCTCCCTATTCCCACCATTCCCATACTTCCTCTCTCCTTCTGTCCTACATTCCCAAGGCTGGCAACGCATCCATAACTTTAATGTTGTGGATGTCTATGGGCGAAGGTAACCACTTAACACCAGGTGGGCCTTCAGCTCGTTAGCCTCCTTTATTCCATAAAAAAAAAAAAAAAACAAAAAACTCATCCTCTCGACGTGCCCAACTACATTTCAACACAAAAAATCAATATTATAAAAAAAAAAAAATAAAAAATTAACTAAAAAACACAATCACCTATCAACATTACCAACAATAACATTCACACAAACAAAAATCACATAAAATTTCCGCATTCAACCCATACTTATAGAAAACGTAGAACATGTGGCATACGTCCAAGATCAAGTTCCCCATCAGATACGGGCCGCACACCGCGCTACATTGCTATTCCTTGCCCGCTTGGCGCCGACGCCCTTGTTAATCCACCTCTCGTCCAAAAACAAAGTATGAGACGCAAGGACACTTATGATACCGGTCCCCACACAATGGCCTCGTGCGGTTATTATAAATTCCCAAATTTCATATACGTCGCGAATTCATAATGGAATTTTTGTATAGCTCGGTTTGGTATAGAAAATATTGATGTCGTTCGAAAGATAATATATATTTTTTTTTAGCTTTACGCACGCTCCCGCACACAGCAGGGCAGGCCTCTGCCCTAAGCCACGGAGTGTCTTAACACTAGGTTCCCTCTGGAACCTAGTGTTAAGACACTCCGTTCCCCACTTTCCGCCGAATTCAGAGGCTTGTGTGTTAAGTGGCGGAATTGGAAATATAATTTCCCATCGAACCCACAACCAGTCGTTTACAGTCACACGCTTGTGCTACTGGGCCACGACTGGCCACATAAAGATAATAATTAATTAAAAGTATTTAAAATTTAGTTTTAGTTTTACTATTTCATTTCGTTACATAGAATTAGATAACTGCAACTCACCAATCGATCTAACTGAATCAAGTTTGACCTACACGTAATAATAATATTCAAGTTATTTACCGCTTAAAGTCTTTTAGAACTACCTCGAATATAAACAGAAGCCTGTCAATCAGTGGCTAAGTGTCCATGTAACACGATTCATACCGGCTTACCTTTTCTAAGTTAGTCGTCCCGGAATCCTAAATTTTTAAAATATTTATTAAAGCTAACTTCCCTATAAAACAATTGTACACCTTGTCACTGTCTTCAAAAATACGAGATTACATTTGTTTAGATTCATAATATAATCAGTATCTAACACCAAATACATTCAAAATTAACTATTTTTTACACCATTTATACATTAAACAAAGAACAAACGAATGGCAAAAGGAGATCCAGATACGATGCATAACAATATATTGTTACACTATTACCATTTTGTTGAACAAGAATTCAACACAAAAAGTTGCGCAGACGCATCTCGCGACAGTTTCAAAGGCGACGACGTATTTTTAAATTGTCGACCATCCAAAAATTTCTCGCACGAATCACGAATCGACTAAAGGGAATAAGTTAGCTCGTTTAAATTCTAAAGGTGGGAAATGTTGTTGAAAGAAATAACATAGAAAAATGTGCTTTGGTTAGCAAGCAAACCCGCGTAGGAATGTAAGCGAGGACGGCACGCCGGGCGGCGGGAGCGGACACGTCCTTATTAAGTGCTCCCTTTGAGCCGACACCCGCCGCGCCACATTACCATATAAAACGAATACCACGATTGTCCTTTCTAGTTCCTCTTTAATGGTCAACGCAATTACGGTACGACTAAAATTAGGCCGAATATTTATATAGTGTCCAACTCAATTAATGTGCAATTTATTTTGTATACATGTGTATCCAACTCTCACATTGACATTGTATAAATAGATAGAAGGGGCCAGTCGTGACTGTAAACGGCTGGTTGTGGATTCTATTCCTACTTGAACAGTGGAAATATTATTTCCATTTTCTTCGCTCTGGTGTCGAGGCAAGGCGCGGCGTTAAATTCCGCCACTTAACACGCAAGCCTCCGAATTCGGCGGAAAGTAGGGGACGGAGTGTCTTAACACTAGGTTTCCTCTAATTAACCCTGCTGTGTGCAGGTTAAAAAAAAAGAAGATATTTTTGTTTATCTCTTTTATCATCCAATGAATTTCGTCACATGGAATTCAAAGAAAACGCAACGTATAAAATCTAAAATTGGCAAATTATTATAATTCCATTACTCTAAGAAAAAGATCACATTTTTAATATACAATAACAATTTCCGCGAAGCACTCATCGCTAATTATAGCAACAGTATGTTACATTTTTGATATCATTTTTATAATTTACGCCATCGCCCCGGCCACTTCTACATTCCTCGGTCAAAAGCACTTAGGCGAAAATAAATCAAAGGCCATTTACGCACAGACATAACATTATTCAACTTATGAAGAAATACGAATTAACGCGGTTAAAATTAATAGCAATTATTATATATTTCTAAACTAGCGATTCGTTCGCGGCTTCGCCTGCGTTTCAAACTGAAGTTTGAGCCAATTTATAATAAGGAATTATTTTAAAGCTAATAAACACATAATAAACAATTATTTTAAAGAAAGAAATTATATAATAAACAATTATTTTAAAGCAATTTTGTTAAATAAAATTTAAATTGTAACTTTTTTATTTTGTTGAACAAAATTTAAATTATAGTATTTTTTGGATTTATGATCCGATTTAAATAAATTAAACACATTTAGTGTTTATGGAAAGGTAATGTAAAAAAAAGAGAGAAAGCCGCATTTAAATTGGTTAAGCCGTTTCTGATATTAGCGTGCACAAACACACAGACAAACAAAAAAATCACTGTTTTGGGTTTTATTACGTAGGTAATGATGTCATACGAGTATATTATTTTTCCTCGTATATCATCTACATACAGACATTTTTTGTATATATATGGATTACAAAACAAGTTATTATCTGTACAATAAACTGTTCTTGCGAAATGGCGTTTACTGAATTGGAATCTACAAACATAGCATTCCATTCCAATTAAGATTGGCTTCAAATTTGTGAATGGAAATTAGATTGCACGTGTTCATATTTGTATGCCCAAATATAAAAAGAATATCATTTCTTTATTAATAATTTTATTATTTTTAGTTAAAGAAAGCTATTAGAACAAGTGAATGAGGTGGTATATTTGGGAAGTATGTTTAGCAGAGATGGAAGGTATGATATGGATGTTGAAAGGCGTATTTCTGCCGGTAACAGGGTTAACGGTGCCCTCGCTGCGTTGATGCGACGGCGGAACGTGAGCATAGCCGCACGTTTAGCTGTGCACAATGCAGTGCTGGTACCGACGCTGCTATACGGCAGCGTAACGTGGGTATTGCAGAAGAAGAATGAAAGAAAGATGAATGCTGTGGAGATGAGATCTCTTCGAAAGATGTGCGGAGTCAGCTTAGCTGACCGAATCCGCAATGAAGAGATACACAGAATGGCAGGTATTAGCGAGAACGTCATAGTAAGAATGAAGAAGGGCGTGCTCAGGTGGTTTGGGCACGTCGAGAGGATGAGTGATGGAAGAATGGTAAGAAAGATCTATGAAGCAAAGGTGAGTGGTAAGCGAGGCAGGGGGAGACCTCGGTTGACCTTCGAAAACACAGTATCGATGATACTGGAGGAAGGTCACGTAAAAAGCATGAGGACCCCCCGGAGGGCGTGTATGAAGAGGTTGATGACTGTGGACGAGGCGAAAGAAGTATGCAGGGACCGTAGCGTTTGGCGCTCCGTTCTCTCTGACTACCCTGCAAGGGATACAGCGTGAAGCTAAAAAAAAACAAAAAAAAAAAAGAACGCTATTGGCCATCTTTAAGATATGCAAGAGGTGTATTACAACTCGTACCAATACTCAAATGATATATAAAAGTTATCATTCGTCATAGTATCTCTAAATAATATTATAAAATAATCTTTCGTTTTTCCCGGATAACAGTAAAAAAACCAAGTAGTAGTGTCAAGACCTTCCGTTCTTCCATTTCCCCCAAAAATCAAGACACTGTATGTTAAGGAAATCAACGCCTATCTATATTATAAGCGTCAGAGCAGAGAAATGTAAAAACAATATTTAAATATATTTATTCCCTCGAGTGATAATCGAACCGACAACCATCACGTTCAGTCAGACTTTACCCACTGCGCACTGATAACCTCAATTCCAAATTCCTTCATAAATAATACTATTCTAGCCATAAATGTCAATATAACTTATATAAAATATATAATATAATATAAAAATAAATAAATAAAATGCTAATCACATAAAACCAGGTATCAGACGGCAGTTGTGTCAATTCATCAGTATCAAAGGGAATTATATCACGATATAAATAAACTCCATAGAAACTCGACTCGGAGCGTTAAAGCGATATGTTTTATTAAGGGACTATTCACAGCCGTATGATTTATTGAAGAATTCCAAACCATATCATTGGTAGCGTTTATTGTGCTATCAAGTAAAAATATTGAGAAAGCTGTTGTAAATCGTGTGAAATTTAAATGAGGCATAAAATATAAGATACTAGCTATGCTCGCGACTTCGTTCGCGTTGAACTTAAAAAATATATAGTTGTTAAATAAAACTAGCCTATATTACACCTTATTACATCAGCTATCTGCTAATGAAATCTCGTCAAAATCGGTTTAGAGATAAGCCGGAACAAACAAACAGACATACAGACAACAATTGTAAAAAAATGTTATTTTGATATATGTACCATATACGTATGCATTTAGTCAAACGGTTATTTGAATATTACAAACAGACAGTCCCATTATATTTCTTTGTTTAGAGTATAGATATAGATATAGAAAAACGACATAGAAGTGACAGTTTATGGTATTCTAATACCATAAACAAAAAACTATCCATACACAAAAAGATATCACAGTCTGCTGTATATAAAACATTTTATTTAATACCTTCCACACTTACAAAATTATCAAAAACTTGTAAATTGGCGTATTTAGTTGATCGAGGTGTTGCAAATGGTGTACCCCCCTCGGCGTTTGTGGGTAAAAAATAATCGTTGGTAGAATTATAAAGTGACCGTTCGCCACGGCTCTGAAGGGAGCACGGCGCGGGGGCTTGCGGCGGACGTGGCGTGCATGCGAACCATTAAGAAGCGGAAACGCATCTGAGATCTGCGCAGATATATTGAAATTTTCTACAAAACAAACGCGATCTCATATTTTAGGTCATCGACCAGTTTCCGCCTTTTTGGTGTAAGAATGTTTAAATTTGAACTATTTAATAGCTTAAGTTCTAAAATGTATTTACTTAAAAACCTTGAAAAACTATATTAAAGAAGAAATTAGAGACAAATTATACGTTATATTATATAAACTTATTTTATGTTATACGATATGTTAAAATTATGTTCAAAGTATAAGTTCTAAAATACATTATGCATAAATTATTTTTTATTACTTCATTTTGAATTGACTAACATTATAATGTTAAAAATAAGTAGTATTCATGGGTAAAGTTTAAGGTATACATATCTCGCATTTGTACAGCATGTGAGGAAAACTTAAGTAACAATAAAGGCTTATTTTATTTTATTTTTAAAAAAATAAATCAGGGCCAGTCGTGGCGCAGTGGCACAAGGGTGTGACTGTAAACGACTGGTTGTGGGTTCGATTCCCACTCGGGGAGCGGAAATATTTAATATTTCCATTTTCCTTGCTCTGGTCGAGGTTAATATTTCCATTTTCTTCGCTCTGGTCGAGGTGTCGAGGTAAAGCGCGGCGTTAAGTTCCGCCACTTAACATGCAATGTCTCTGAATTTGGCGGAAAGTGGGGAACGGAGTGTCTTAACACTAGGTTCCCTCTGCTTACCCTGCTGTGTGCGGGATACAGAGTAGAAAAAAAAATCAGAGACAAATTATATTACTACCAAGAAAACAAAAAATACTCAACATAAACAAACATTTAGATATATCTAAAAAAACCAATACATTATACAACTTAGCAAAATATACTTATCAAAACATTAAACCATGATTATTAATGTACCGAACAAACCTAATTGATCAATCTCTAGTCAGTCGGATCGAATAAAACCGTCTCTCAGACGGTTACTGCATAATCGAGACATTCAATTATAAATTCAAATTGTCTAAACAAGTCGACTGGGCAGAGACAGGCGAGGCGATTGTCAGTAATATCTCGTAATGTTAGGTTTTGGCGTAAGTCTTGTGCATAAGTTTGACTGACTGGAAAATGATCGTGATGCTAGTGCAAGCATGTCACAGCTGACACTACTTACTTACTTACTTACTTACTGTATCTGATGGCACGCAATAGTAATTTAGTGTATCGTAGGACAGCCTATATAGAATGTGACTGCTAGTAATGATAATGATCAGATTCTCAGGCTAACTGGACGTTTAACAAGTTAAAAAAGGAGACGCCTTTTCTCATATAGCGGTATAGTTAGATAGAACTCAGTACCTAGATGTTGCATTTTTCGTCCAAAATCGAGACATTAGTTAATAGCAAATTTAAGTACGCAATTTGGATCCCTATGTATCCCTGATTTTTTCCCCCCAAGTGTGAATCGAACTCACATCCCTTTAAGCTAACAACCAGACGTTATCACACTGCGACACAGCGGTCCTCAAGTGAAAAAAAATAAAATATATTTAAATAACATTGGTTTCACGTTAAAACTTTCTTTTCTGCAAACCAAAAGCTTTGAGACTGCGAAATGTGTACGGCAATTCGATATATTGATAACATCTTGAACATTTCGTGCGCATCCTGACGATGCTCTAGATTCGCCGCGCAACGTGCTCCGAGTTAGCAATATTATACGATTGTTGATTTTTGTATTATGATCATGTAAAATAATCATTATAGAAACAGTAAAAGCTTTTAACAGGTCTTTGAAATATATATTTAGAGTGCTTTCGTTATTTTTGAGTATTTCCATACGTTTAACGCTACTTATAATTTTATACTTAACAAAAAAACGACTTCGACAAGCAACTACCGACCGCCTCCGGCATAATCCACGCCTCTGATTGACTCGCTCAGGAAACATCGGACTGAGTGCACATTAAATCTGAAAGGTAAATTTGCAGATACGTATTGCTTAGCTTAAATAATCATCAACGGCACTGTCATTTAGATATAACAGGCGCTGAGGTGTCATTCATCATCATTACGTACACGAGAAAACTGGAAACATTGGAAATTGAGAACAATCGGAAATTGTCGACGAAGACATGTTGTTAACCTCATACTTCGAGGGTGTAATAACAGTCATAAAGGCAATATTGCAAAATACATGTTGTTTTTTTGCAATTTCATGTAATATTGCATATAAATGAGGTAGTCGCGACCAATGAATACAGCAGACAATGAGATCAAACAGTAATAATAATCAGTGCTCGTCCATTCACCGGCCCGCATTCGATAGAGGGGGAATAATTGAAAGATGGGCGGAAATCAATTGAAGACCCTCAGGGTGACTGCATCCGTCATCATCTCGGGAGACAATCTCAATTGAAATTAAATTGGTAACGTCTCATTGGTAATTGAGTCCCAGGCAAAAGGAAATCTGAACTTAGCGCTGTTTACGAGCTATTTTATACCTATCATTTTATATATATTCTTGGCTGAGTTACACAACATTTGGCAACACCATCAAAAATAACCATGACTTAAGGGCAAAAGAGGAAAGACGACTTTTCCAAAAAATACATACTGAAGTTTAAAGCTTCCTTAAGGTTTGTATGAAATGGGAAAAAGGTGATAACAATAATTATAGTACTACCAAGAACAAGTACAAGAGTAACTATCAAGAACTGTCATTTAAAAAGAAGACCAATAATTTAATCAATTGTTACTATTCAAAAAGACATTTAAAAAATTTGTAAAACTCCCTCTACAGAGATGCTAACAAGCAAAACAAGTTGTAATAAAACGTATAAGAATGTCGACGCAGCTGCTATAGAACGCATGGCTCAGTGGTGAGAGCGCCTGAACGGTATTCAGGAGGCGCGGGTTCGAATCCCGCTGCGTTCAAATTTTTATACGTTTTCTTTAAATGTCTTTTTCAATTTTCCAAAGTGTGGAATAACACTTTAAATTTTTTTTTAATTATTACAATTCAATAGTAGTAGTAGTTGTCTAGTATTCAAGAAAAATATCACACAACTAACAATAGGGGCGTAACCTCAACAAAACAATGCACATTTAAATGAGAAACGTAATCGTGCAATGAAATAATGATAATAATCTAAATGTAAGGCGGTATTCGTGCCATAAAGTTGATAATAACGGATGTATGTACTGTATATCCTACTAATATTATGTATGCGAAAGTTTGTATGAAGAATGGACGTATGTTTGTTTGTTACACAAAAACTACTGAACGGATCTAGATGAAACTTTAAAAGAATGTTGCTTAAAAAATATACACTCATTCAAGAGTTTTACGTTTTACGTTTTAAATGTTTCTGAGAAGAACTTTTAAAATGTTACGAACTGTAAATACATACGAATATAATGTATTTTCAAGCATTGTGATGATTTCTTATAACAGTTATATACGCTAGTTTAGTATCAAAGTTATTGTATAATATCTTCGTGAAAAAGCTCAAGAAAACTTAAAAAATAACGAATAAAACATGCAAACTTTTTTGTAATTACATCATTGTTTTATTGGATACGCTATATCCAGCACACAGCAGGGTAGGCAGAGGGAACCTAGTGTTAAGACACTCCGTTCACCACGCACTGCCTAACTCTGAGCTATGCCTCAGTGTTAAGTGGCGGAACTTAACGCCGCGTTTAACTTCGACACGAGAGCGAAGAAAGTGGGAATATTAACTATTTCCTCTCCTCGAGTGGGAATCGAACTCACGACTAGTCGCTTTACAGTCACACTTTATGCCACTGCGCCTCGATTGGCCCCCTGGACCGGATAGCTTTTATAAATTTGAGCATAATATAAAGATAAGTAAGTAATAATAGTATAAGGCATTTAGAACACGTACAAAAATTTGAACGCTGCGGGATTCGAACCCTTGCCTCCTGATACCGTCCAGACGCTCTCACCACTGAGCCATGCGCTCTACCAGCTGCGTCGAAATTTTTATACGCTTTATTACAACTTATGTTTGTTGTTTTCTAAATGCCTTTTTCAATTTTCCTAAGTGTGGAATAACACTTTAAAAATGTTTAAAAATAATAATACAAGTCTAAATTCTGAGGATATATATGTACTAATTCTTATACCACAAAGGGCGAAGGAGGAATTTCATTACTGGTAAATATTTAAGTACCTGTGTTAAGAGATATGTACTAACTTAATAGATAAGTACTATTGTATAATTGCAAAACGAAAACCACTCAATATGTTATAGCGCTTATTAATTTTAGTGCAGGGCCATTATAAATTTATTATTATAATAATAATAAAATAAATTATTATTGAACTAAATATTAATTGTTAAATATATTGTCTTCTAATAAAAAAAAACAAGAAAATAAACATTTAAATATAATCATTTGGGACCAGGCGTGGCGCAGTGGCACAAACGTGTGACTGTAAATGGCTGGTGGTGGGTTCGATTCCCAGTCGAGGAGGGGAAATATTTATTATTTCCATTTTCTTCGCTCTGGTGTCGAGACAAAGAGCGGCGTTAAGTTCCGCCACTTATTACGCAATGCCTCCGAAATTCGGCGGAAAGTGGGGAACGGAGTGTCTTAACACTAAGTCCTCTGCTTACCCTGCCGTGTGCGGGATACAGTGTGAAGCTATATAAAAAAAATATGGGGCCAGTCTTGGCGCAGTGGCACAAGCGTGTGACTGAAAACGGCTGGTTGTAGGTTCGATTCCCACTCGAGGAGTGGAAATATTTATTATTGCCTCGACACCAGAGCTAGGAAAATGGAAATAATAAATATTTCCACTCCTCAAATGGGAATCAAACCCACAACCAGTCGCTTTACAGTCACACTTTGATTTGCAATTATAATATGTGCAAAATAAGAAATACACAATTTGCAATTTATTTTTTAACAACCGTTTCGAAATAAAGATTGATGCGTTGAGTTGAAGCCATTTATCTTATAACTGGGTGACGAGTGACGACAAAAAAGAGTACTTCGTACTTTCATTTCGTATTTAAATTAACGAGAAAAATATTTAAATTTATAATTAAAATGGTATTTAACAGAATTTATAAAAAAATAATGAACGCGGTTGCTTGAGATGCTTAATGTACTAAATGCATATTTATAAATGACTTAAGTAAATCATAATTTAAAGAGCAACAAAAAATTACACTACCTAAGAACAAATTAACTGTAAATGTTAAAATGGGGCTAGTCGTGGTGCCGTGGCACAAGCGACTGGCTGTAACCCCCACACAGCAGGGTAGACAGAGGGAACCTAGTGTTAAGACACTCCGTTCCCCACTTTCCGCTGAATTTGGAGGCATTGCGTGTTAAGTGGCGGAACTTAACGCCGCGCTTTGCCTCGATATCAGAGCGAAGGAAATGAAAATATTAAATATTTTCACTCCTCGAGTGGGAATCGAACCCACAACCAGTCGTTTACAGTCACACTTTTGTACCACTGCGCCACGACTGGCCCCAAATTGATGAATAAAATGGTTATGGATTGAAGTCCTGCAAAGCGAAATTATATTTAAACTATCATAATTTCTTTGTGTTTACTATACAAGCTTTAATAACTTTGACTTCCGGTAATTAATATGGAATAGCTCGAATTCAGGTGAAAACAAAGAGAACGGAGAGCCATGACCTTAGACTAGATCAGGGCTTCTTAAACTTTTATCATTCACGACCCTACTCATGATTGCGAGTTTCTGGACGACCCCATACAAATATAAAATCATTAAAAATAAATTAACATTTTTTGATGATTTATTTATCAGGTAACAATATACATATACATAAGAAAATATATAGTTTTAAACTTCGTATTGAAACGCCAACTCTAGTTATGTTATAAAATGGTATATACATAAATATTTAACATTAAAATCTCTCTACCCCAAAATTTTACTGCGCAACCTCATTTGAGATCGCGACCCATAGTTTAAAAAGCCCTTCCTTAGACTAGTTCACTAGACTATAAGTTCTCTATGGCTACCTTAGTGCAGTAAAACATAAAAAAATCAATATTTAACCAAAAAATTTTAATAACATTCACAGTTAACATATTTTTAAAGTACCAACATACCACAATCATAAATGATAATTAAAATTTTATTTGTACAACATTCGACCGCCAAACAAGTGAAACATTAAACCGCATTCAAAAAGCAAGGAATGTGTAATGTGTAATGAACAAGGCTTTCGCCTCTCGTTTACAATTATTGAAGACCTGACTGAAGGTGATATGTCGCAAAATTAAGTTGAAAGTTTTAAAAGGTGTGTTACATGAAATAATCAGTAAAGTATTGTAATAATATGAGTGAAATTATATAACATTTATGTATATTTGTTATTTTTTTACAAAAAATGCGCGAATTCCTAAAAAATATTAATTCACATTGATAAATACCAAAAAAAGTAATTATAAAGGTTTATTAATAACTTATAGGTATTTAAAATCGATATTTATTATAAGTAAAACAACGAAAATTGAAAATCATTTATTCGTACAAGTCTTCAATTAAAAAAAGATTAAATTAAGTACAAAATAGCTACAATAAACTAAATTGTAATCTTATCTCAAGTTTTTGCGCCACCCGTAATTTGGTCTATAGAATTTACATACATTTAATACCAAACAAAACATTCATACTGGCTATATTCCTAACATTTGAAGAAGAAAAAAAAAACTATCTGGAAGTCACTTAGTTCTCTCTATGAAGAGATTCTTGGATGTCCAAAAATCAGTAAAAGCTACCAATTAATACAAAATACGTAACCAGTAAATAATTAATAGAAAAAAAAAACAGTAACAGTAATACGAGATGCAGTGCTTAGATTATATCTTATCAGGCAAACGAGGTGGTCATGAGGAGGATATGGTTATAGCATACACATATAGGGCCATACGACACCTATTCGCACACTCAGGAACAGGATACTCGTGGAACTGTCTTGATAGTGCAGTTAGATTGTGCCCATGTTGGTAGGTGCGAAACCTATTTAAAGATATGTTTATACTAGCTGCCCGCTCGCGGTTTCGCTACGTGAAATATTTCGTTATATTGCAACCCTCGGGGGCGCATTTTTAAAAAATAAAGTAGCCTATGTTTTAGCTTAGATGATAATCTAACTATATTTATGCCAAAATTCATTATAATTGGTCTAGCGGCATAGATTTTTCATACAAACTTTCATCCCCTATTTCAACCCTTTAGAGGTTGATTTTTGAAAAAATAAGTAGCCTATGTTAGACCCAGTCACTCTTACTACTTTCTTTATAAATTTCAGCCAAATCGGACCCAATCCAACTCAACTTACAGTTATTACGTAACGCGTCTAAAGCGGAGAAGGAAGTGATTTTTTTAGCTTCACGCTGTATCCCGCACACAGCAGGGTAGGCAGAAGGAACCTAGTGTTAGGACACTCCGTTTTTCACTTGTGTAACATGTGTAATATTGACAGAAGAAGTAAAACCACACTGGTTTTAGAACCAGAAAATATGAATCAAACTAAATCAAACAACATAAACTTAGTAAACAAACTAATAGACTTTTAGCCCAATACATATATGTATGTTATGGGCAGTCGTGGCCCAGTGGCACAAGCGTGTGACTGTAAACGACTGGTTGTGGGTTCGATTCCCACTCGAGGAGTGGAAATATTTAATATTTCCATTTTCTTCGCTCTGGTGTCGAGGTAAAGCGAGGCGTTAATGTCCTCCACTTAACACGCAATGACTCCAGAACTCGGCAGAAAGAGGGGAACGTAGTGTTCTAACACTATGTTCCCTCTGTCTACCCTTTAGTGCGCGGGATACAGCGTGAAGCTAAAAAAAATAAACTTTTAGCCCAATACCTAATTAAATACACATACATATGTATGTACTAACGTAGGTGTGACATTAATACTAATAAACCTCATACCAAGTCTCCATTCAATTCTCATACCAATCAAATCAATATATCCTTACAGAGTTGTCGCTAATGAAGAAATAACTTATAAACTTTGTTTCAACGACATACAAGTCGGCGATAAATTTGCGGTCGGTCTTTCGCGACCCGATACCCGTGGTAATGCCTAATCATGTCAAACCTGTCCACTTACTCATCGGACGTATCGGATTGTCATATTACCTAGCATTTATGATTGTAAATTATTTTAAATATTATTTATGTGCCATGAGCTTATATATTATATTTTTTATTGTAAAAGAAAAATAAATTACAATGTAAAGCAAAGACATTTTTTTTTTAGCTTCACGCTGTATCCGATATGTAAGATACTCCGTTCCCCATTTTCCGCCGAATTCGGAGCAATCCCTACTAATATTATAAATCTGAATGTCTCTCCGTTAGGCATTCACGGAAAATAATCTACGCTCGATTTGTATGGAATTTAGACTTAAATTATTGTAGACCCAGGATCAAATATAAGATACTTTTAAAACAGTCGTGGCCCAGTGGCACAAGCGTGTGACTGTAAACGACTGGTTGTGGGTTCGATTCCCCCTCGAGGAGTGGAAATTATATTTCCATTTTCTTCGCTCTGGTGTCGAGGTAAAGCGCGGCGTTAAGTTCCGCCACTTAACACGCAAGCCTCCGAATTCGGCGGAAAGTGGGGAACGGAGTGTCTTAACACTAGGTTCCCTCTGCCTACCCTGCTGTGTGCGGGATATAGCGTGAAGCTATTTATTTATTATTTATTTACTTTTAAAAAAAAACCTCTAAATAACAAAAATATGGGATGAAAGTTTATCTAAAAAGTTGCGTATTTATCCAAGCGAATCCACGAGCGGTCGCTAGCAAGCAATAAGCAGCATTATCCCTTACAAATCAATGATCAAATGAATTCACAGAATCGGCTCCGAGGCGTCGATTACATTACACTGGTGTCTGATCAAACGGCATCATGTATCGTAAGCTAATTTACCCCGCGTCGGTTGCGAGCTGCGAAACTCTCGCCGCGAACAATCATATCCAACCTTAGTAATTGCTCGTGTGATTTATATTTATAACCGGTGGGTATAAAATTTTATGTTCGCGCATATATCGTGTGTGGAGGTAGGATTTATCGTAATGATATTATATTAAAAAAAGTTAAAATATAGGGGCCAGTCGTGGCGCAGTGGCACAGAGTGTGACTGTAAAGTGACATATTTAATATGTATTTCCATTTTGTTCGCTCTGGTGCCGAGGCAAAGCGCGGCGTTCTGTTCCGCCACTTAACACGTAATGCCTCGGAATTCGTCGGTGCGTGGGGAACAGAGTGTCTTAATACTAGGTTGCTTCTGCTACCCTGCTATGTGCGGGATACAGCGTGAAGTTAAAAAAAATATATATAAATAAATAAAAAAAAGATAGAAATATAAAAAAAAAGTAAAAAAAAATTAAATCGTATAGAAATATGATCGTGGCAGAGTTTGAATCTGCACCTCTTCGAAATCTAAGCATTCTAACCAATTAAGCGATACGTTCTTATCTTGTTACAACTTTTTTGTATTGGCATCTCTGTAGAAAATTTAACAGAAGAAAAGAGAAGAGGAAGTTGTTACAAATTTTCGCTGTCCTCAACGATTACTTTTAAAAATAGGACAAAAGAGAAACCATTTATTACTCATAAACTCATAAACGTGAAAGTCTTTCAATTTTCCTAAGTGTGGAATAACACTTTGAAAATGTTTAAAAAAAGCATTTATTAAACATTTTTAATATAAATTAGAGCTGGCAAACATTCGCTAAGAACATATTTTGCAACAGAGCCAGATTAAGGCAGTTTAAAGACCCCTGCAAGTTTGTATATAATTACTTTTTCTCAGTACAGAATTGGTAGATACTTGCTCATTAGTACGTCGATATCTATATTTCGAGATACATAATTTAATATTTAACGAATACACGTCAAATCAATTAAGTTTGTTTATTAACGGTATAACATTTTTGCCTTATATTTTTTCAAGTGAAACTCAAATTTGATTGATACATACAACATATAAAAATGTATAATAAAAAACATCTTAATTATGTTTTTTTTACCTCTGTGATATAAAAAATAACACTAATTCATAAATAACAAATGTAAAATATTGAAATAAGATTTTTGCCATTTTTTTTATAGCTTTACGCTGTATCCCGCACACAGCAGAGTAGGCAGAGGGAACGTAGCGTTAAGACACTCCGTTCCCCATTTTCCGCCGAATTCGGAGGCATCACGTGTTAAGTGGCGGAACTTAACGGCGCGCTTTGCCTCTGATACCAGACCGAAGAAAATGGAATGGATGGAAATATTACATATTTCCACTCCTCGAGTGGGAATCGAATCCACAACCAGTCGTTTACAGTCACATGCTTGTGCCACTGGGCCACGACTGGCCATTTTTACTTCACATAAAATACCAGCTTCACGCTTTTAGAGATTTTACATATAAATCATTGTCATTCTATACTATTCATTTTTCCTGCCCGAAAACGAGACATTACTTGGCGAAAATGAAACCCCGCGTTTTGTCTTAATACCAGAGGAGAGGAATGACCATAATTATATTATGATAATTCCACCAAGTCAGAATTGGACGCACAACGAACATAAATAAAATACAATTTACCAATATATAAAAAATACAATACAAAATAAGAATTAATAAATAATATATTGTGAATCAACATTTAAAACTACATTTAAAAAAATAACCAACCAAAAAGAAACTAATTACACAATTTCCTATACAAATGACTTGACAAGCAAAACAGTGTTTTAAATATGTACAAATATCAATTAAGAGGCCAAAATTAAAGAGCGTGGGAATGAAATAATCGAAAATGTGATACGAAATCGGCTACGATTCGCAGACATAACTGTACCTCACCATTCAAGTATCGGGTCGCATGCTAACCAGTGTCCAGTGTACCAGTCTAATTAGCTGGTAGAGATGGATAAGACAGCGCTTCCGGTGACCGGCTTTGGTGAGAACTTACGTTTGGCGAAAATATTTTTTTATACTAATTAGAATACAT
Organism: Dryas iulia moderata; assembly: GCA_019049465.1. NCBI lineage: Eukaryota > Metazoa > Arthropoda > Insecta > Lepidoptera > Nymphalidae > Dryas > Dryas iulia. The sequence continues at coordinate 1,270,449 of CM032431.1, forward strand.
GATAAAATACACTTTTTTTAAAGCTTCACGTTTTTTTCCCACATGGCAGGGAGAACCTAAGGTCAAGATACTCAGTTCTGCAATTTCCGCAAGTAATTGAAAAATTGCGTGTTGAGTTGTGGAACTCAACGCCGCGCTATGTCTTAATTAAGACAGACCAGACCAATATATAATCATGTCCCATAGAGTGAATCGAATCCACAACCAACGCGTTTAGTTAACTAAAGATTTTCTTTATTTCTTTCATAATATCATTTGAATAAAAAATTGAGGTTGAAAATGTTACTAAGTTCTTTAGAGGGAACAAAATACAATATTTGACTACAGCTAATTACAGAAGCACTTGACAAAGGACTACAAGAGAGAAAAGGGTTCATTAACACTTCTAATTTTAGGTGCGGGATGGCTCTGGACATTGGATTACAGAAGCAGATGAGTCTCTGGGCAGATACTGGGATGTGCTACCCTTAAACCCTTGACCCAAAAAACCATAACCCTTGCTCCTCTTTCTACTAACCAATAGCAAAAAATTCGTATATCCATCTCTCTCATAATCTAATAGAAAAAAACACGACTACCAAACCTCCGAAATACATACACATGAACCATCCCCATACATTACAAATCAGAAGACCAAAAAAGCGTTAAAGTGGTTGAATTCCATTCCGGGAATACAGATTACGAAGCAGTGTGGGCACATCATTAAACTGGTACCACTCAATTAATTTGTCAGCGACGAGAGACGCGTCCGTTGCGATTAAAAAAAATATAAAAAAAAATCACACGCAGTGTCAACACGACAATTGATTACGATAAAGTGTAATTCTTACACTTGTTGATCTTCGCAGCTCATTTAATATAATATTCGTGTATGAAGATGTGTTGATGTTGATGGGACTTCGTGGTGTTGAATTCGCGTATTTTGCAATTGGGTGGAATTTGGTTCGAATTCAATTTAGGGATAAGTTCATTAATTTTATATAGAATTCGAAAATTAAATATTCAACCCTTCCATTTCTATGGTATCTCAATTTTTGACCCTAAAAACGGCGTAAAATTCATAAACGAAATAATTAATCAACCAAAACCTCTGTTTTGTTAAACTGTTTTTTTTTATTTTATACTAAATTTACAATATCAAATTCAAAAACACTAATATATGACAAATTTATCTAACAGTTATGCCATTTCCATTTTTTTTGATACTTTGCATTCAGTACTACCAGTCTGTAGTAGATTACACATTACAAAGGGCGACAACTCCTGACCTAAGAGATAATCTCATATAATAGATGTTAATTTACGGTTAGACCCCAGTTGTATGAATTATACAATCTTCTAACTATTTCCAACTGTAGGTATTTAAACACAGTTTTACCTAAGACACAGAAGAGTTTAAGTTACTCTTAGTCTATAGACAAAGGATTCGGATTATCATCAATTTTCTTAACCAGTAGGTCAAATCAAGTCAAAGTCAAAGTTAAATAATTAAAAGGTTATAGCTATACCAGTATGTGATATGTATGAGTATAAAGTATATAATGTTAACACATCTAAACCTAGAATTCAAATTTATTTAATGTAATATTAAAAAACGAGTAAACATTTAGTAATCACACTCAATATAGTAAAGGAAAATTAAACTAATTAAGTGGCTCAGTCGTGCACAGTGGCACAAGCGGGTGACTGTAAACGACTGGTTGTGGTTCGATCCAAACGAGGAGGGGCGGGGTTTGGGGGGGGGGGGGGGGGGGTGGAAATATTTAATATTCCATTTTTACTTCGTCTGGGCCAGAGGTAAAGAGCGGCGTCAAGTTCGCCACTTAAACACGCAATACCTCCGAATTGGCGGTTGCGTGGGAACGGAGTGTCTTAACCAATAGTTCCCCTGCGACCTGCTGTGGCGGGATACAGCGTTGAAGTAAAAAAAAATGAAAGAAAAAAAATTATCTATTCTATCTAAAATATGTTATTTTTAAAGATGCGTTTTAAAATAACGATCAACAAGCGTCAACACCACACGCGATGTTCTCGAGTGCGTGCTGTAAATTCTATACGACGCTTGACCAGTTGTCAGTACATTTATTTCAACAACATTTTATAAATTACATACAGAGTACATAAAAATTAAACATTTGTGGATTATAAATAGTTTTTTTGTTTTATGCTTCAAGCTGTATCCCCGCACACAGCAAGGTAGCAGGAGGAGGAATCTAGTATTAAGACACTTCCGGTCCCCATATCCCCGAAATTCGGGAGGCATTGCGTGTTAAGTGGGGGACCATAACGCCGCGGTTTACCTCGTCACCAGAGTGAAGAAAATGAAACATTAAACATTTCCACTCCTGGAGTGGGAACGAACCCACAACCAGTCGCTTACATCAACTTGTGAAACTGCGCCACGCCTGACACTTTCTATATAAAATATTGTTTGCAATTATAAAAAAATTGCGCCCCCAAATAAAAATGAAACTAATTGACCTACTCTTTAGAGTCTGAAATGCTAAGCTGACATTGAATGTGAGGTTTTGGCACCATGTATGGGAGTATTAAGATGAGGATTCTAGAAAAATTTAATCCCGTGGGGGACGGGTTAAGGATACAATTCCACCCCGACGCTGGGTAGCGTCCCGAAAAGGGGTAAAACCCGTAGCTGATGGTAGGAGATTTCGCTCTCCGATGGCTCGCGACCACTTATCGTGTCAAAGAACGAACCGCCAACATCTGATGATGTGTTCCGGTTCGATGGCATGTAAGACAGTTCTCCCTATTCCCACCATCCCATTCCTTCCTCCTTCCTTTTTGTTCCTACAGCCCGAGGCTGGCAACGCATCCAAACTCTTTATGTTGTGGAGTCTATGGGCGAAGGTGACCACTTAACACCAGGGGACCTTCGCTCGTTTGACTTCCTTTATTCATTACAAAAAAAAAAAAAAAAAGAAAAAAAAATTCTTAAGAGAATAGAAAAAATTTTGGTTATTTTATAGTCCACACCAAACAAAGGTATGACGGAAGCGTGGTTTATAATACAGCCCGTTGCCTTGGTCAGTCAATAATATTAGTTTCGGCTGACAAAAAGCTTTCACTATTTCAACACAATGTAAAAAAGGACTAACTTTAAAGAGGAAATAGTAGTGGATAAGAGAGTAGCTTGTAAAAATTCAAAGATTTTAATTCGCTTTTGCCCACTGTCAAGCTACAAATTAGGAAGATGGTAAAGTCACCTACCAACAAAAAACAACTCTAGAAAATATATTAATTGGCAAATTACTTTTTTAACCATCACGCATTATCGTCACACAAAGGAACATTCCACTCGCACCCAAATTTCAAAATCATTAACAACCAAGAATACAATATTAAATTACAATTTCATATATAAATGAACAAAACTTAAACCAGCCAAGGCCAAACAGCCAGTTTGCAAGTCACCTGAATAGGAGCTGGAGGCGACACACAATCGAATAATTAAACTATGAATTCCAACAAGCCGGCTTATGGTAATCGAACAGTGGACACCCTTCTAAACCGCACTGGGCCTTATCAGAATAACTAAATCTATACGAAACGCACGTAATATCGACACCTGGCATTTTGAATTTCAATTGCATTTGCATATAATAAGAGAATAATAAACTAAATATAATGAATTAATATCTTACAAAGTAAAGCATTTATTTTATTTTATATAAATATAAATAATCATTATGGGGGCCGGTCGTGGCGTAGTGGCACAAATTGTAAAGCGACTGGTTGTGGATTCGATTCCCACTCGAGGAGTGGAAATATTTAATATTTCTATTTTCTTTGCTCAGGTGTCGAGGCAAAGCGCGGCGTTTAGCTCCGCCACTTAATAGGCAATGCTTTCGAATTCGGTGGAAAGTGGGAAACGGGGTATCTTAACACTAAATTTCCTCTGCCGACCCTGCTGTGTGTACTCTGCTGTGTGTGTGTAATACAGCGTGAAGCAAAAAAAATAATTTAAAGCACTCGTGGTGCAATAGTGTCTGATTGCAAAAGAAAAATTTATGGGTTCTACTCCTACGCGAGGGGATGTTTATATTACATTCATTTTTTCCTTTATCTTCGTTTTGTGTCAAGTTTTAGAGAAAGAACTTGCGCTGGTTGCGGAAAAGGAAGTCAATCTGTATTTTTCTTAAAATATCATATATTTACTTTGTTTGCAGTAGAGGACCTCCCTCATATACTTGCAAAAATACAAAATATTCACGAATATGATCTAGAATTTATTATACATTCTTTACAAATTATATTTAAAATAAATCTACAATTTCAACAACTTAATAATACTATTACGGCATACATACATGCATTCAAGGAAAACGTTCATAACAATTATAATTTTATTTCAAAACTAGAAATATTGGTTTTAAGCGGACAGCGGAAAACAAATTGATATTAAACGAAAGAATTTTAAAACAGACTTATTAATATATTTTTTATACTTCCGTAGTTAAAGGTAAATTATATACATACATGTACATATCTCAGTTATAACTTAAAAAAAATTCCCGCATATCCCGCTAGGTTTCCTCTGCCTACCCTGCTGTGTGCGGGATACAGCGTGAAGCTAAAAAAAAGGCTAAATTCAACGCCAAAAATAGAAAAAAAAACATAAGAGAGAAGAGAGAAAAAAATACAAAACAAAGCATCATCATTAATGAAGCGAGCATCAAACCCACTATCATAGCTACTGCAGTCAGACGCTGTGGAATACTCTCCTGCGTATTGCTTCAGATATCTGCATGGTTAATATATAAAAAAATCCAAGCTCGGGATCCACTTTGCGCAACCTTCGGTTCTCGGCTAAATATACAAAATAAAATATAAAAAAATCTCGGATAAATATAAAAAAAATAAAAAAAATAATAATAAGCCCATAGCTAAGAAGGTTGCCCATGTCAGTATCTAATGCCATGACATCCACACAGCCAAAATACCATAATAACACAAAAGACCTGACATTTCAAACTACTATATAAGAACAATAAACTAAAAAACATGTCAAAATAAAACTAAAATATTAAAGTAGCCACGTTTTGTCTTGTAAATGGTGTACAAGAGTAATGTCGAGCATTACCCGCGTCTTAAATTTCCTATTTAAGCGTTTGACTGTGAGCCAAAGTGGTTGTTACTTTCACGGAATGGCCCATTCCGAGGCGTCCCCCTTGTGGAATGGTTTTTATCCATAAATCCGCTTTTATGATATGAGACAACGTTCTCGCGCCTCACAATGTAGACGAAATGTTGTTTCAAAATTGTTAAGAAAGCATTTTGGGTATATTCTTTCGTAAACTTTGTACAATTAAATTTACCGAATAGAACGAAGTGTTTTGACTTTAAGTTCTCCCTGACTACTTTGCTATGCAGAAAAAAGCGAAAAATATATTATTTAATAAATATAAGCTCACTTATGTACTGAAATAGACTTAAAATACCTATATACTCTTACCTATATTTTAAATTTAGTAGAACATATTTTACTTCTTATTATAAATAACCTCACTTCGCTATTTAACCCCTTATTACTGAAATACAACAGACAATGTCGATTAGGCTCTATTCTCACTCATTTCAAATACAAAACTAGGGAAGAGATAAAAAGGCGAAAATGGAAAATGAAAAAGTGAATATACTATTTACAATCAAAATATAGTCTTATACCTATCCTTAAATAAATAATAGTCAATTTTTATTAGTAAGAAATATATGTAATAGATATAAGAAATATAGTAAATACACACATATAATAAATAAAGTTAAGTTACGTTTAATATTCAAGTTGTGTTAACATGAAAACAAACGATTTAAATTTGAAATAAAAATGACTGGATTTCTTTTAAAAAAAATATATTGTATATGAAAAAAGAAAAATTATTTTAAAAAATGTAAGTAAAAGGTACATACAACAAAAAAGATATTAGTCTTACTAGCATAAGCTAATATTACATAGAAACACATCTACTACATTTAATATATCAAATATTAACAATGGCAGTCAATCAGTAGGCACGGCGGCGCGGCGCGGCGGTTTTGCGATACAATTAATCATAGCCCGCAAACAAGTATCAATCATCGCTCACCGCACAGTGCAGTGTAGGTACATCATCTCGCACTCACCTGTCACTTCTTAATGGCAATTTAAGTCAATTGTTCACAAATATCGAATAAATCTATGATTACAGGTGATATTTATTATATTTTTTTTATAGCTTCACGCTGAATCCCGCACACAGCAAGGTAGGCAAAGGGAACCTAGTGTTAAGGCACTCCTTTCCCTACTTTCCGCCGAATTCGGAGGCTTGCGTGTTAAGTGGCGGAACTCCGCCGCGCTTTACCTCGACACCAGAGCGAAGAAAATGGAAATATAATTTCCACTCCTCGAGTGGGAATCGAACCCACAACCAGTCGTTTACAGTCACACGCTTGTGCCACTGGGCCACGACTGGCCACGTGATATTTATTAAGAATTTATATATTTTATATAGTCTAGAAAATAGACCACTCTAGACCATTGTAGCGCAGTTGGACGCTTAATTGTGAATGAAATTAGTCGTCAGTTCGATCTCACTCGTGGAATAATATTTAAATTTTAATTTCTTCGATCTGGTAACAAAGACAAAGCGCGGTGTTGAGTTCCGCCACTCTCAACACACAATGTCTTTATTTTTGGTCTGCACTGACTACCTAGCTATGGGGGAAAAAGCGTGAAGCTGCACTATATTATAAAATATAGAAAAAATAGTGTAAATGACACTTAGTTCTGAACTTCAGGGGCATTTTAGCCAAGCCTTTTGAAAAATCCAGTTTAAGTTGTATATAACATAACGAGTTGTCGCGCCAACCTTCATTTACGTGGACTTAAGTTCCATTTCACCATTTCTCATTAGAATTTGGAAAAATCCTATATTAGTGCTCCTTTACACTCCTCAAATTTCAACTTTCTATGCCCAGTAGTTTCGGTTGCGCGATATGTGTCAATAAAGCAGTAAAGAAAGAATTTCATGTACATAAATAAAATACATAATATACTTAAAACCTTCTTAAAGAAGGAATTTCTCTCAATGCCACAACATTATCGACATCTATATAAAATGAATACTTGTATAATTATAAAGAAATTCAGTTCAAATACACATAAATAAGTTTAGTCATCTATATAATATACATATATACATAAATATCGTTTAATAATAATTTAAGATAATGGCAAACAGTAACACTATTGTAAAGTGACTTAGTTTACGCAACACGCTCCAGTTGGCCACAAAACAACAGAGCTTAACGAAATATTCGTGCCATGTCAAATCACTAATCGGCGAGGAGAGGTTTTAGCACGAATAAGCTAATTTTCTAAGGCAAGTCCTACATATTGACACATAAATTATGTTTAGTAATATTTTTTATAATTAGTACCTATTTCTTTAAATTCATATGATATTTTGTTTTTTTAGCTTCACGCTGTATCCCGCACGCGGCAGGGTAGGCAGAGGGAACCTAGTGTTAAGACACTCCATTCCCTGTTTTCTGCAGAATTCTGAAGGCATTACCTAGTCAGAAAAAATCTAGAGTCACTACTCACACTCCGTTTTCTACTTATCTACAGATATATACGCAATATAAAGAAAATTTCATTAGCTTTACACTCAACCCTCTCTAAAATACATTAAAACTTTCATTTTATCGCAACAACTTAATACATTTTATTTATTGCAAAAGTTATAATTGTTTATTTTGTATCTCCCCTCTAAGATAATGCCATCCACGTTTCCAACCCTCCTTATTTAACGTCATAAAATCATTTGTCAACATTGGACGTAGAGCTTAATGGATAACGTTTGTTATACAAGCTGTATAACGAAACTTGTTCCCCTCAATATTAATTATTATTAAAGGCTTGAACATTTGGAGGATTTTAAATTATTTTAAGAACTCGAAGTTTGATAAAATGCTGCGTTGAATTACTACACTTAACACGCATGTCTTAATTTCAAGCGGAAAAGATGGAAGGAAGTATCTTAAAAATAAACGAATGTATATTATTTAGATATCAAGTGATGTACATATGTGTTTATTTATTTTTTTTTTTTTTTTTAGCTTCACGCTGTATCCCGCACACAGCAGGGTAGGCAGAGTAAACGTAGTGATAAGACACTCCGTTCACCATGCACCGCCGAATTCGGAGGCTTGCGTGTTAAGTGGCGAAACTTAACGCCGCGCTTTACCTCGACACCAGAGCGAAGCAAATGGAAATATTCATTTCCACTCCTAAAGTGGGAATCAAACCCACAACCAGTCGTTTACAGTCACACGCTTGTGCCACTGGGCCACGACTGGCCATATGTATGTATTTATAATAATATTTAAAATTACCTTTATATAGTTATATATTTAAAAGTTTTTAAATTAGCTTAATTGTTTAGTATGATTTTTTTTACCCCAATCCTTCGAACGGGCTTTGAAGGCAATACCATCGAGTAATTTTACACGTTCTATCTGCGTTAGACATCCATTACTGTCTGTAATATTATCCAATAATCGATTATAACACTTCATATAAAAGCCATAATGTAATCCCAGCTTTAACAATGTTATACTAACTACAGTGATTTACTGAAATATTCGTACTAATATAGCGTAATAGAACTACAATAGAATAACAGTAAGTATAATTAATTTCTTACGGTGCTATAATAAAGAAAATAGAGACTATAAGTACTAGCTAGGCTTACGACTTGGTGTAATTTAACAAAAAAGAAAATAAAAGTCTGAGTTACACCCTATTACATCAGTTATCTGCTAGTAAAGTCCATTCAAAATTTCTTCAGCCGTTTCAGAGATTAGCCGAAACAAACTGACAGACAGATAAATATTGTAAAAATGTTCTTTGGTATATGTACCGTGTCTACATATGTACGTACTTAGTTAAAAGCAGTATTTTAATATTACAGACACTTCAATATTATTTATTAGTATACACATAGATTAACACGAATATCGTACACTCGTACCGAGTGTACCAAGTGTAATCACTCGTTAAAATAAATTTAAAAAAAAAATCACTTACAGAAAAAAATGCAGAAAAGTACACGGAACTCTAGTCTGTGGCGTTTAAAAAATAAAGAGAAACAATAATAAAAAAAAACACGAATATCGTTCTAATATCGTTTTAATATCGTTCGAATATCGTTTTAATATCGTGCGGGTGCACTTTAACGACTTATTGGGTTGCGGTCGCTGACAATTTATTACGTTAACAAATTCTAGTTCGATTATTCCAGCTTTCTAGTCATGAACTTAAATTGAATATAAAATACATAACAACTAAAGGTATATAATTAAACACAATGAGGTCGTGCGTTCAAATCCAATATGGAAAATGTTTTTTTTTTTTGGTAGAAAGAGAGCAAATAAGCTGGAGGAAACCTCAAGCTCTTAGCTCAAGAAACAAGTAAAGTTATTAAATTTGTCAATTTCACACATCTGGACAAAGAGTATGAATGAAGAATGTAATCCATACTTATAATATAAATGCGAAAGTCTGTGTGTTTGTCTGTCACGCTTTCACGGCTAACCTACCGATCTGATTTAGATGAAATTTCGAATGAAAGTAGTAAATAGCCATGGGTCTAATATAGGCTACTTATATTTTCAAAATTAACCGCTAAAGGTTTGAAATAGGGGATGAAATTTTATATGAAATATCTACACCGCTTGACGAAACAATCAGACAGTCCACGTGGCGAAGCCGCGAGCGGGCCGCTAGTATTATATAAGTTATCATTAAAGTCCGCTAAGCTCGAAGTTTAATGTGGATATTTTTTTTGTTTAGCTTCAGGCTGTATCCCGCACACAGCAGGGTAGGCAGAGGGAGCATAGTGTGAAGACACTCGTTCCCCACTCGGCGGAATTATGGAGGCATTACGTGTAAAATGGCGGAACTTAACGCCGCCCTTAATAAAAAAAATAAGTTTTTACAATACAACGATTTCTGTTTTCAAGTTGAATAATACAACACAAGTCCTCGTAAGCTTAGAACTACGGAAAGTTTCCTTACAAATACAGATTATAGTAGCCATAAAAATTCACTATTCGCAAGCCGCAAGTCATTCTTTAGGGGAATGACTATTACAGTATTACTACCTACTAGCAAATTGAAAGAAGCTTCCCTATAACCCCTTCCTTACTAAATGCGATTGGTCCATTAGGCCCTTATAAACATTTATTCAGTTTTACACATAACTTGACTCTAGGTCAACATTTATGACATAGGATATTCCGTTCTCTCCCTCCGCCGGAATCCGAGATATTGTGATCCAAGTAGCGGAACTTAACACTGCGCTTTGTTATAGGTATTAGAACGTGGTAATAAAATTGATTTTAAATATAATCAGTCTCCGGAGTTGGAATAGAACTAACTATCATCATGTTTACAGTCGGACGCACTCCCACTATGCAATGATGACCTCATATAAATAATAAAATAAAACTGTTAAATAAGAATAAGTTATTTACATATTCTTATAAGTGGGGAACGGAGTGTCTTAACACTAGGTTTCCTCTGCCTACCCTGCTGTGTGCGGAATACAGTGAAGCTATATAAAAAAAATCTTATAATGATATTATAGAAACGCAGTTGAAGTTCCCGATTGTACGCGGCATAGTTGTCAATTTCTACGTATAATGGAACGTTTTCTTATTTTCTCTCTTCATAAAGGTAGATTAATCTTCAAGTAACATGTTATGATAAAAAAGTAAATATTATAATCGAAATCGAGTAACATTTTTTAGCATTATGACCATCGTGGCTCAATGCAATAGCGTCTGTAAGCTGTCTGTAACTGTAAGCGCGATTGATTGTAGGTTCGACTTGTACTTTGGGGGATGATTATTATTATTATTATTATTTTCATTTCTCCCCATTCCATGTTTTCCATTCTCCCTAAGACAATGCGCGCCAGTGATTTTCGCCAATTAACACGCTCTGTGTCGGTTTCGAGCGGACTTTAGAAAACGGAGTGTCATGACACTAGGTTCTCTCATACTACTGTACTTAATTACTATGCAACATATAGCGTGAAACAGCAAAAAAGAATACCATTTCTCGTTACAATAATATATATTATTTCACTTTACCAAGAGACCACTTTCTGTGACATTTCAGCTTTCATTCATAGATATTCAAGTGGGTTACTATTTTAGATTTATTGCTAGAAGTGTTAACACCACAGACAGCATAACAATGGCTCGCGTATAATTTGCACCGAACAAACCAGTACGTAGAATAACATTGTTGCCAATAAATCACCAAACTCCTACTGATTGTTGAACAATAGTCAATTTCAAATACTATATTTGTTACTGTAAAAGCTGGAAATACGGGATTCCTGAGAATTTCTAAGTCATTTTGAAGTTTTATCGATTTTACTGATAAATTTACAATATGTTTATATCCAAACTAAATAAACACTGACTACACCGTAACAAACATCATTTTTCACAGAAGCATAACTTTGAAATAAATAGTAACTGAAGAACAGTTAAAAATTTTACGCACATATATATACTTTTATAGATACTTTTATACTTACTACTTAAGTACTTAGATACTAAAATACCGTCGTAAAGTTTACTAATTACTTAACCATGACACATGACATCGTAGTAGCATAGTTAACATGAGCCTGGCTGGTCAATGGCCAATGGCCGTGGGCTCAAATAAAATAATGCATAAATGAAATTTCAATTCCGTAGACTAAATTTGAAAAACATTTGGCAAAACTATCTTTTTTGGCAATACGTTTAAATTAAATAACTTAACTTTGGACTTGTCACCGACGTTTTTGGTTTTTTTTAATTTATTTTTATACCGACGGTGTAAAAACAAATAAAACAAAAACAAAAAATATAAATATATAAACTGTTTTCCCGTATAACATACACAGAGAGAAACTAGTATAAAGATACTCCACTTTCCGTCCGAATTTCAAAACATTACTGTATATATTTTTTACAAAAAAATCAGTAATTAACTAAACAAATGAATATGCAAAAGTCCCCGACATACCTACCTACTATCTACTACCTACGTACTGGTGGCACATTATTATTCCTCACAACGCGCCGTAGCGGGGCACTCACGAGTCCGTGGGACACATCACAATCGGCTAACGTACGCGCCCCGGTTTCCGTAATCTTTGCGCATCCCACTTGCCAAACACTAAATATTGTTTAATCGACATAATAAATAAGCAATTAGAGGCCATGGACTGACTAAAAGCGATTGGTTCCACTCCCACTCGTGAGGAATGATGATAATCATCAACCAACGTCGCGCTGTGAATAATCAGAGATATCTGGTAAGTCACAGCGCGGCGTTCAGTTCCGCAATTCATCAAGCTTTGTCTCGAATTCTGACAGAAAGTGGAAAACGGCATGTTTTAATACTAGTCACAGTGAGGGTACGCAGAGAATAGAGCTAAGATTTTTTGTTATCTAAATATATCCTTAACTATATAGTAGCTTATATAATTATTTAATCAATGTCATTTATTAATATGTTTTATTATATCACTTTTACATTTTATACTACATAATATGAGTGTGAAGACACTCTTTTTTCCTCCTTAAGTAAAAAAAATTCAACAAAACTCGTTTAAAAAAGTTAAACAATAATTATATTATCAGTCAAAATCTATTAGTAGCTCTAACAGTTTAACTACCGGTTATTTTACAACGGTAGTTAAACCAAGATGTAGTTGTAAAATAAATTAATGAAATATTACCACTCAATAAAATTATACTCATTACGTATTCAAAAAAAAACTTCTGTCAATTAAGAAGAGTTTTATCACTTTCATTATGTGTTGATGTTACAGTCAAACGTCGTAACTATGTCTACTTTAGCATTGCCCAGGCCAGGGCTTTTAGTTGTGAGAGACGTTAGCCAAAATGCACACTTTTTCGATCTTAGTTACGATTTTATAATAAATATATTTAAATGTATGTATCGAATTTCAATTTTAAAATCTTATTTTTTTACTTTTATTGTTAAGCATAAATCTGTAACTAAAAAGTTTATGGTCAAATTACCTATTCTGTCTTTGACTTAGCCAAGGTGGATAAGTCATCCTTCGTGACGCATGCAGTTTATTAATATGAAAAATAATAAAAAATATGTAAAAATATCATTTTGCCCCGCCAAAGAATTTCAGACTTATGATAGTTTTGTTGATTATATAAATTTTTAAATAGTCAAACTTAACAATTATTAGTATTATTTAGCAAATAAAAATAAAAATTCCTACTACCAAACTAAAATATCATTACAAAATAAACAATTTACACGTTAGTGTAATTATTTGTAAGTAATTAACAATTTTTAATCAATTATTTTCAAAAACACCATTCAATTTCACAGTAAAACATCGAATCAGAACAGAACTAACATTCGACCAGGCAAACTAATAACTTCCATTTCCACGTTTGACTATAACATATCTATATAATGGTTACATTCGTGAGCCAATGACGAAACGATACCCATCCACTTCGCCCACTAGAGGTACGACAATTAGATATTTTTTTGGTTTGTTAATTAATAGATTTTTCGAATTATTTGATTACACGCTAAAGTAAATTTTATTAGGGCATTAATAAAAACGTAACTAACTGGCCCTCGTTTCATAGTTGTAACTACACTTGTAGTGTAGATTTTTTTTTTTTAGTTTCACGCTGTATCCCGCACACAGCAGGGTAGGCAGAGGGAACCTAGTGCTAAGACACTCCGTTCCCCACTTTCTGCCGAATTCGTGTTAAGTGGCGGAACTTAACGCCGCGCTTTACCTCAACACCAGAGCGAAGAAAATAGAAATATTAAATATTTCCACTCCTCGAGTGGGAATCGAACCCACAACCAGTCGTTTACAGCCACACGCTTGTGCCACTGCGCCACGACTGGCCACACACAAGTGTAGTTCGTTGATGTAGCTCGTGAGATTAAATCTACTTATGCGTAATTAAAATTTTTAATTAAATTCCTTAATAAAATTAACTCGTCGCAATGGGTTAATTATAAAAATACCTTAACTGGTATGTTTTATATATTTACTTATAAAAATTGTATACGAGGAATTGAAGAAACTTAATTTATAAGGAACACTTTGCAAATTGTATAAAATTAAATACTTGCACATCACAGCTATTGAAAATGAAAGGAAAAAAAAATTATACAAAAAGCTATTATTTAAAAATAATTTTAGCAAATTTTAATAATAAAGCAATAAAAACTAAATAGAAGTTACGCTTGAGGCTAGTCGTGACGCAGGGACAAAGTGCGCGACTAGTTGTGGGTTCGATCTTCACTAAGAAATAGAAACACTTATTTCTATTACTACAGAGAAAAGATTCTCTGTCGTCGAGGCAAAGCGTGGCGTTAAGTTCCGCCGCTGAACACGAAATACGTCCAGAATTCGGCGGAAACAGGGAAACGGAGTGTCTTATCACTGGGTTCCTTCTGCCTACTCTGCTGTGTGCGGGATACGGCGTGAAGCTAAACAAAGGAGTAACGCTGACTAACAACTAACTAACTGATAATAAACAGACATACTTACATTTGCTAAAGACCGTGCAGAGTGGAAGAGGTTAAGCAGGAAGGCAGACCCTGGCTAAAGCCGGGATAGTGCCAGGAAGAAGAAGAAGACTTACAAATGTAACATACGCGACTTACCTGCAAAAAAAAACAAGATACATTAAAATAAATATCAAAACGCTAATAAAACACACATAGTTTATAATTTAGATGATCGTTATTACTTTACTGAAGGCGATATAAGAAATGAGGGCGAGGCTGAAAAATAGACCATTTCACGACCAACTAAATTCAAATCTGGCCCTTGAGGCGCAGTTGGAGAGCGTTTGATTGTAAAGCGATGGTTATGGGTTCGATTCCCACATTCGGGGAATTATGATGATAAAATAATCATATTTTCGCTTCGGTTTCATTACTCATCGTCAGTTTTAATTTCTTGGCTTATGTACATAAGACAAAGATTTATTGGCTTTTGTACATACGACAAAAGCACGACGTTGTGTTCCGTTCCTCAACACGCAATGTCTCGATTACGGGCGGGAAGTGAAAGACAGAGTGTCCTAGACTTTAGGCCCTCTCTGACGACTGCGGGAAAAAGCGTGAAGCTATATAAATTCTAATCTGAACAGCATTTACATATGAAAGAGGAAAAAGTACGTTAAAATAATATTTATCGCGTAAACAGACCCAATATAAACATAATAACGCAAGCTTTATATAAGCTCCACGGTACGTTTATTGCTTTGATGAAAAGAAATTTAATTAGACTTAAAAATTTAAAAGAATATTTCTGGTCGACAAATTGAATCATAAATATGTTTGTATTACTATTTTATTGTTTATTAAATAAGTTGAAAATCCATCCATCCAAGCCATCGTTGTGTAGTGAAACAAGATTGGTAGAGGGTTCTTTCCCCGCTCGAGATAATGATAATATTTTTTTTTTTTTCATATGTTCGCACTGAATTCTACCAATGTCTCGTAGTTGGGCGTAAAGTGGAGAACGTAGTGTCTTAACACTAGCTTTTCTCTGATTACCCAATTGCTTTTTGTTCTAAATTTACCAAAATCTTCTATATATTTTTTTATACTAATTCACAATTCATTTCTGCGTACTTTTAAATAGGTATATATATATATATATATATATATATATATATATATATATATATAGATATATATATATATATATATATATATATATATATATATATATATATATATATATATATATAAAAACGGCTAAAATATCATAATATAACGGCTGTCAATTTCGCATGATTTGCCGACGTTGTAAAAGCTGTTTTTTTAGCTCAGAAATCCATTCGGTCCTGAAAATACAGACTATTTTTTTTTATTTACTATATTTTTTTTTCTGTTATTTTGTCATATTTTATTGTGATAACTATTTCAAAATAACGATTTCTCAAGAAGAAATACCCCGGTCACCAGATATTTTTTTTTATATTAACATCGCATTTCACAAGCAATTCATTCATAATGCCGGCCATTATGCATAATTACATACACAGACTATAAATAAAGTTAACAGATTAAACACAATACCTAACAGTAATTTGGGTTGGGTTATCTGTGTAATACAATATAATTCATTTATTTATTGTTTCATTGATACTCGCCTGATGTCATACTCGTAATTCATGTTGCGGCGATTGTTGTGTCTACTACTACGACGCATTTGAATAACAACGTTATTTTATATTGTTATTGCTATATATAATTAGAATTAGAAGGTCCACTCTTCAATTTTTACTATAAATCTAGATATTAGTAGATGTGTGGCGGAACTCAACGCCGCGATTTGTGAATTGTTTAAATTTAATCATTTCTTTTTTTATAGCTTCATGCTGTATCCCGCATACAGCAGGTTAGGCAGAGGGAACCTAGAGTTAATACACTCCGTTCCCCACTTTTTGCCAAATTCGAAGGCGTTGCGCGTTAAATGGCGGAACTAGACGCTGCGCTTTGCCTCGGACACCAGAGCGAGAAAAATGTAAAGATTAAATATTTCCATTCGAGTGGGAATCGAGCGCACAACCAGTCGTTTATATTCACGCTTGTGCCACTGCGCATTATTGTTCATAAATTACAATACAATTAAAACTTTGCAGAAGGTTTTGATGTATAATCTAAAAGAAACGCATGCTCAGTGGTGAGAGCGTCTGAACGGTATTCAGGAGGCGCGGGTTCGAATCCCGCTGTGTTCAAATATTTATAGGAATTCCTTAAATGTCTTTTTTAAAAATAACATTACACTCGAACAAAATCGCAGCAGTCGTTAGTGAAACAAAGGATACCCTTCATAGAACGAGAAATATCTAACTTATAATAAATAGCCTTTTATGATCGAAAACCTTATATAGACATGTTATATTGCCGCATATTATAATATAAAATATACAATAATTGTCACACGGGTCATTCCGGCACCTGATAATAATACTTGCGTAATAAGCATAATAAAAAAACACGTCCAGGGGCCAGTCGTGGCGCAGTGGTACGAACGTGTGACTAAACGACTGGTTGTGGGTTCGATTCCCACTCGAATAGTGGAAATATTTAATATTCCATTTCTTCGCTCTGGTATCAGAGGTAAAAGTGCAACGTTAAGTATCGCCACTGCGGTACAACGGCGGTATAATATAATCCATATATACTTATTATAAATGCGAAAGTCTGTTTGTCTGTCACGCTTTCACGGCTAATTCTACCGGTCCGATTTAGATGAAATTTAGAATGAAAGTAGTAAATAATCCAGACTCAAACATAGGCTATTTATTTTTTCAAAAATCACCTTCTAAAGAGTTGAAATAGGGGAACAAAGTTTATAGGAAAAATCTAAACCGCTTGACCGATTGTAATGAATTTTGGCATAAATATAGTTAATAGTCCAAAGTTAAACATAGGCTACTTTATTTATCAAAAATCCATCCCTGACGGTTGCAATATAACGAAACAATTAGGTAGTTTATAATATATGTAATATAATGGCTGGAACAAAGTAGTTGTGTACAAAACAATTACTCGACAACCGGACCGGCACTCGCCGTTTACGGAGAGCCGATTACATCTACGCAGGTACATGCGACAAGAAAATTCTTGGCACAGCTTTGTTCGGTAAACCTGTTCTATTCGTGTGGACATTTTTTTAGTATTCTCAGTTATATTTAACACTAGCAGTATTTTGCTACTTTGTTTGCGTTGAGTATACAATGTCTTATGTATGTTTTTTCTTGTAGAAATTTCGGGAAATCCTCTATGAATGGTAAGAGAGGCAGGGGGAGACCTCGGTTGACCTTCGAAAACACAGTGCCGACAATACTGGAAGGTCACGTAAAAAACATGAGGACCCCTGGTAGGCGTGTAAGAAGAGGTTGATGACAGTGGACGAGGGGAAAGTATGCAGAGACAGTAGCGTTTGGCGCTCCGATCTCTCTGTCTATCCTGCAAGGGATACAGCGTGAAACTCTATGAATGCCTTTATAATATAATTTATCCAAAGTACCTATATATTAAAGAAAAATTAAAGAACTAAAAACTAGTTAAACGTGGAACAGGGTGTCTAAACATTAGGTCCTCTATGCCTAGTCTGCTGTGTGCGCGGTAAAGCGTGACGATATTTAAAACAAAGACCAATAGCGATGTATTTTGCTCAATAACGCAAGAATTTAAATGTATACATTTTATTAGTTCTCTTTAGCATGCTAGTTTTTGATATCTAAGGCAAAATTCTATACTATACTTATAAACAAAAAACGTATTTTTTTTAGTAGGCAGAAGGAACCTAGTGTTAAAACACTCCGTTCCTCACTTTCTACCAAATTCGGAGGCATTGTGTGTTAAGTGGCGGAACAGAGCGAAGAAAATGGAAATATTAAATATTTTTTTTTTTTTTTTTATGGAAAGGACAAGGCAAACGAGCGTTCGGGTCACCTGGTGTTAAGTGAACACCGCCGCCCACGGCCCCGTGTAACACCAGAGGAGCTACAGGCACGTTGCCGGCCTTTGAGATGGAGGTAAACGCGCCTTTTGAAGGTATTCATGTCGTATTGACCTGGAAACACTGCCGCCGGTAGGCCATTCCACAGTTGAGTGGCGTGTGGAAGGAAAGTCCTACGAAACCGCACAGTACTCGAATGCCAAGTATCCAGATGGTGTGGATGGTATTTAAGTTTGGAACGTACTGTGCGGTTGGAGAATTCGGCGGCAGGTATCAAGTCAAACAGTTCTCCAGAACACTCCCCGTTGTAAATGCGATAGAGAACGCACAGTGAAGAAACGTCTCTACGCAATGCCAAAGTGTCAAGCCCTTCACAGATTACTGGGTCCCCAATGATTCGAATGGCTCTGCGTTGTATGCGATCAAATGGTTCAAGCTGATACTGGGGGGCACCGGCCCAGAGATGAGAACAGTACTCCATATGAGGCCGCACCTGGGCCCTATACAGGGACAATCGGTGTTTGGACGTGAAGTACTGTCTAGCTCGGCCGATGACACCCAGCTTCTTCGAGGCCAATTTGGCCTTGCTTTCCAGATGATCGCGACACTGGCACTCACTCGAAACTTTAAGGCCCAATAAGCTGATATAGGGCTCGGCTTTAAGGGGAGTGTTCTCGAATACTGGTGATACGACAAATGGGGATTTTTTAGTGGTCAACGCGCAAACTTGTGTCTTCTTGGGGTTGAATTGAACCAGGTTCCTTTCACCCCATAAGGAGACTTTCGCGAGGGATGTCTCAACAGAAGACACAAGTTTTATTCGGCACTCGTCGACGGTATCCCGAGAAAGACCTGCACGGCCGGTATATACGGCGTCCACCGTGCTATCATCCGCATAGCAATGAATGCCAGGATCCTCTAACATGTCATTGATATGCAGGAGAAATAGCGTGGGGGACAGCACACAGCCTTGCGGGACGCCAGCATTCACGGGCATGTAGTTTGAGCAAAAACCGTCAACAGCGACCTTAATGCTGCGCCCGGTGAGAAAACTAGCGACCCACTTGCACAAATTCTCGGGAAGCCCATAGGATGGAAGTTTCGCTAGGAGCGCCCGATGCCACACCCGATCAAAGGCCTTCGCCATGTCCAAACTAACTGCCAGGCCCTCTCCCTTGCTTTCGATGGCAGCAGCCCAGCGGTGGGCTAGGTAAACCAGAAGATCACCGGCCGAGCGACCATGGCGGAAGCCATATTGACGGTCGTTGATCAGCCGATGATCCTCCAGATAGCCCAGGAGCTGGCTGTTAATTAAACTCTCCATTACTTTAGAGAGCAGGGAGGTGATAGCAATAGGCCTGTAGTTAGAAGGATCTGAGCCATCGCCTTTTTTCGGGATCGGGTGGATCAGGGCACTCTTCCACGAATCTGGGACTACGCCGGATGAGTAAGAGTGCCGAAACAAACGCGTTAGCACCAGCGTCAACTCAGGAGCACATGCACGGAGCACTATAGGAGAAATGCCATCCGGTCCACTCGCCTTATGGATGTCCAAGGAAACCAGAGCTCGACTAACGGCCTTTTGACTAAACTTAACGTCAGGCATTGAGCTCTGGCACCGCGGGATGGTCGGCGGAGTAGTTCCATGGTCATCCAAGGTTGAGTTCGAGGCGAAGAGGGTGCCCAGGAGATCGGCTTTCTCTTTCGCCGTATGGACCAGGATGTCATTCTCTGTGCGTAACGGAGGAAGCGAGGGCTGGCTAAAGTTGCCAAGCACAGCCTTAGAGAGCGCCCAAAACTGCCGTGTTCCGGACGGGTAGCTCTCGAGCGTCTCACCGATTTTGGTGGTATGCTCGGACTTTGCTCTAGCGATTTGCCGCTTAAAGTACCTAGAGGATCGGTTGTACTTCCCTTTTAAGGCTTTCGCCTTAGGATCTTTAGTGACTAGTGCCGCAGCCCAGGCTTGATAAGCTTCGCGCTTACCAGAGGCAGCTTGTCTGCAGGACTTACCAAACCAAGGCCGTGACTTGCCACCGATAGGCACCACAGAGCTTGGAATATAGAGATCCATACCCTGTAGAACCACATCGGCGACAGCGGCGGCACAGACACTAGGATCATCAGAAGAGAAGCACACCGGCCCCCAGGGATAAGATGAGTAAAATGTACGCATCCCATCCCAATCTGCTGACTTGTAGTGCCAGACACGACGAGTTGCGGGTGTTCTGCAACTGCTGCGTTTAATTGGCACCACACTCCGTACCAGGCAGTGATCAGAGGACCCTAAAGGAGCCTCGACTGAAATATTAAATATTTCCACTCCTCCAGTGGGAATCGAACCTACAACCAGTCGTTTTACAGTCACACTTTGTGCCACTGCGCCACGACTGGCCACAAAAATATTTAATAAATAAAAAATCTATAAGAGAAACTTAAGCCTCCAAACGTCGCATGTCATCAGACACGTTCAACTGCGCTAATAGCTTACGGCGCCATTAGGTATATGTTTTCTCTTATATCTTAACTTCTACATTACTTTATTTATATACAAGTTTAGCTAATTTAATAGAGCTAGTGAGTATCAAGTATTTCCATATGCACTTTTAAAAACGACTGTACTAATGTATAAAGAAAAAAGCATCTAAATGCTTTTTCCCGAAGGGTAGTTAGAAGGAACCTAGTGTCAAGACACTCTGTTCTCCATTGCTCGAAATCAAGACATAACTTGTTAAGTGGCAGAACTTAACTCCGCGCTTTGTCTTAGGCACCACAATGAAGAAATGAAAATAACATTTAATTATTACACCGCGTGGGTATCAAAGTTAAAGTCAAATAATTTTTTTCAAAATAAGAAGTTACAAGCTTCATTTTTTGAACGTCAAATAGTTTACCACCAGTTTTTTTTAGCTTCACGCTGTATTCCGCACACAGCAGGGTAGGCAGAGGGAACCTAGTGTTAAGACACTCCGTTCCCCACTACCACCAGTTCACCAAAGTCAATACCTCAGACCTGAGAAGAACTGGCGCAAGAAACTCACCGGGACTTTTTTTTCGAATCGAACCAATAACCATCTCATTTACAAGCAGACTATGTCCCACTGTACCAGGACAGCTTCTTACAACATACAACAACATAAAATACCACCATATAACTATTTCAGTTCCATAAAAGACTAACATAGTCATATCTGTATGTAAATAAGTACAGAAATGGCACGAATGCGGCCGTGTGCAGCCAAGGAGAGTCACATCGGGAGAGACCAATGAGTCGTGAACAAAGCTTACTTTACATAATATTATCTTTTTTTTTATGCCCACAAACGTTTTCCGGTGATTGAACAATTTACGTTAGGATATAAAGTTCTGCCACCCAACACGCATTGCGTGTTATTTCTTTAGCTTCACGCTTTAGAGGGGTAGCGGGGTATTAAGAGAGAAGGGGGGCGCCTAACGTTACAGTTCCTGCATACTTCTTTCGCCTCATCCACTGTTATCAACCTCTTCAAACAGTGTACAATATAATAAACAAAATTCTAAATATCAAATTATTTCTAAAAAAAATATACGGGCCAGTCGTGGCGCAATGGCACAGACGTGTGACTCCAAATAACTGGTTATGAGTTCGATTCCCACTCGAGGAGTGAAAATATTCAATATTTCCATTTTCTTCGGTCTAGTATCGAGGCAAAGCGCGGCGTTAAGTTCCGGCACTTAATACGCAATACCCCCAAATTCGGCGGAAAGTGGGGAACGGAGTGTCTTAACACTAGGTTTCCTTTGCCTCCCCTGCTGTATGCGAAAAAAATAAAAAAAATAAAATAAAAAAATATTTATTCTCGGCAAAGCCATATAAAATTAAATTTCAAAAAACTGCATAAAAATCACATTCAAAAGATTGTAAGGATAATATAAAGATCAGGACGAAACGCCATATGTTTCGTGTCGACACAAAAAAATATAACCTACCTTTGGAGTGTCTCGTAATATTTATTTAAACCAGGGCTTCTTAAACTTTTGTCATTCACGACCCTATTTAAGATTGCGAGTTTCTTGACGACCCCCTAAAAATATATATTAATATTATTTGATGATTTATTTATTTGGTAACAATATACATATTCATATGAAAATATATAGTTTTAGAATTCGTTTTGAAACGCGAACTCTAGTGATATTATAAAATGGAATATAATATATATAAATACTAGCGGCCCGCTCGCGGCTTCGCCGCATGTACTGCCTTGCAATCGGTCAAGCAGTTTAGATTTTTCATATAAACTTTCATCCCCTATTAAAGCCCTTTAGCGTTTAATTTTTGAAGAAATAAGTAGCCTATGTTCGAGTCATGGTTATTTACTACTTTCATTTTAAATTTCATCCAAATCGGACCGGTAGATAAGCCGTGAAAGCATGACAGACAAACACACAGACTTTTGCATTTATAACATAAGTATGGATTTGATATTAAAATCTCTCAACCCCAGAATTAACTTCCCCAGCTACCCTAAATGGGGTCGCGACCCACAGTTTAAGAAGCCCAGATTTAAGCGATCCATCCAAACCCACATGGTTTAGCTGTATTTATTTAATTTGAAAGCAATACGCGCTAAGTATCTACTTACTAAAACACCAAAGACAAAGCATACGCAATACGTATAGAATACTTAACACTAATAATAGATTCGATCAAATCGTTAATAGGTTATGTGACTTGAATTTTAAATCTGGACGATAACAAACGCAATTCAACGTTGTTTTTGACTTCACACTTATTCCGCATTGCAAAATAATCAGAAAATCTAGTGTCAAGACACTCCGTCCTTCACTTTCCGCGTCAATCCCAGACATTGCATACAGCGTGGTGGAACTCGACGCCACGAAGTGTATCGGAAGAATTTGCCTTGATATGTCTGTCCCTGGAGCAAGACACCCAGGACGCCCAAAGAAACAATGGCTGGACACCGTGAAACAGGATATGAAAGCCAATGGACTTACCACCGAGGATGCCAAAGACCGTGCATAGTGGAGAAGTTTAAGTAGGAAGGCAGACACTGACTTAAGGCGGGATAGTTGCTAGGAGGAAGAACAAGCTTCACGCTGTATTCAGCTAGCAGCAGGGTAGGCAGAGGGAACCTCGTGTTAAGACAATCCGTTCCCCACTTTCCGCCAAATTCTGGAGGTATTGCGTGTTAAGTGGAACTTAACGCCACGCTTTGCCTCGACACCAGAGCGAAGAATATGGAATCCACAACCAGTCGCTTTACAGGCACACTTGCCCCAAATCTCCACAACTGGCCCCTAAATCTAATCTAATCATAATTTACAATAAATTTACAATACATATATAAAACAGCAGAGAAGAACAAACATCAGTATATTATCTCGTATGTGTTTACAGTTGCAACCGGCGGGGCTGCGCAGGCGCCGCGCGGGCGGCGTCACCACAACGCTTGGATAATTCATAAGGGCTCGACTACCGTGCCGATTTGCGAGGGCACTACGCTTCCGGGCAACCATATGTGCTTTTATTGCATACCTAAAACGGTTGGTTTATAGTATAAAATAGTTTAAATTAGTCGTTTATCTATCTATGTAGTGGAATACAAAAAATGCTACTAAGTATGGTAATACGGTATACAAGTTGTTAATTATATAGACAAAGTTATTAGTAAACTGTATGTATAATACTGTATTTATAAAATATACCTATAAATACATTATTATATTAAGTATAATGAATAATATATATAGCGTTGAGTTCCGCAACTCAATACACAATGTCTTGATTTCCGGCGGAAAATGGAGAATGGAGACTCTTGACACTAGATTTTTTCTGGTATGCGAGAAAAGCGTGAAGCTATTTTTATAATTATATTTATTTCACTAATATATAAAAAAAAATATTTTTGATTTTACTCTACTAAAAACATATTTTTTTAAATTACTAAAACAACTTCAGCATAAAACCCAAAAAAACCACATAAAATATACAAATAAAAAGTCCAAAGGTGTTAACCATAAAATTAAGAAAACACAAATAAATCGATGCAAGTTTGCAAATCGAGGTACCCATATAAATATATACCTACAGCATATTTCAAATCCAATACTGGCCCTAAGTAAAAAGTGAAGTAGTTTAAGAGTCCATTGGCAGCAGGTCGGCTGGCGCCAAACCTTTGGGTTTTGTTGTTTTGGTTGCGTAACGTTAACATATTTCATATTATACAATTGGGTGAGATGGTTGAAAATTGAATTTAAAATTATAATTTATTACTTCACGCATTTTACGCTAAGCAAGGTAGTAAGTGTCTTATCACTAATAAGACACTCTGTTTTTCCACTTTTCCGCAGAAATAGGAACGTAGTAAGAAATTGTAAGAGTAGTGCAGTAGTAAAAGTTAAAATGATGCCTTGTTTATTTACCAAAGGGGAAAATGAAAACAATTAAATTACATTCATTCTATTAAGTGGACATCGAATCCACAACCAGTCATAATTAAATGAGTCTGATCCACTGTGCCGTAATGGATTTCTTTCTTCTTTTCATTGTTCATTATACAATTTAAATAAAAAGAAAATCATTAGGTATAGAAAAAAATAACAAAACAATAGTAAAAAAACATATTTTTTCATAATTATTCCTTTTTTTTTTAAATAATCTTAAAATAAAATGAAAAATAAAACAATATTTAATGAAATTAATATCTCTTAAAAACTATAACTTTAAATATACTTAAATATTTTATAAGTAATCCATGTAACGAAGCGAGTAAGACGAGACGACTACTTTTTATAAATGCATAAGGACTTTGAAGCCATTTAAATTCTAAATTTCCAAATAAAAAGAGAAGGTCCGATCAAACTGAGATAGCGTTCATGTAGTATGTCTTGGTGTCGTAAATTTTTAACTTAATTTAAACTTTAGAAACAAAATAAAATCTTTTTCAAATGTATTTTTTCAAATGTCTTTCTTTCTTAAGCTAATACTTTTCTTAGAGTTCCACATACCAGGGTAGTCATACAGAACCTAGTATTAAGACACTCCGTTCTCCATTTCCCGTCCGAATTCCAAACATTGCATGTAGAATGGCGGAACTCAACGCCACGCTGCTCGCCCGAGAGAAGAAATGAAAATAATTTTAATATAATCATTACCTCGATCGAGAACCGAACCCATAACCAATTCCATTTACAGGCAGACGCTGTCTTACACCACGATGGCTTCAACTACCAAATAATAGACCCAAAGATTAAATCCCTCTATCATATAAAACAAAGGTGGCCAGTCGTGGCGCAGTGGCACAGGCGTGTAACTGTAAACGACTGGTTGTGGGTTCGATTCCCACTCGAGGAGTGGAAATTATATTTCCATTTTCTTCGCTCTGGTGGCGAGGTAAGCGCGGCGTTAAGTTCCGCCACCTTACGCTACGTCTTAACACGCAATGCCTCCAAATTTGGCGGAAAGTGGGGAACGGAGTGTCTAAACACTAGGTTCCCTCTGTCTACCCTGCTGAGTGCGGGATACAGCGTGAAGCTACATATAATAAAAAAAATGTGAAACAAAACGTGATACAATTTCAAAGATAACACTCAAAGTAACAAGACGTTCACTCGTTCCCAGTAAACATTCGCAGAGCGAGTAACATGCGTGCCCGATGTCATGTGCCTCAGTGGGCGATGGTAGAAAAAACCTCGTCAGCCTAATAAGGCTCTAGCTACGTGCTCGGACACTACCGTTCGCGATTATCTCACGGCCTATACAACGAGGTCATGTGGGAACGAAGTTGCTGCTTCTGTGTTTAACGAGGAGTGTTTAAATATTATAATATCCAAAAAGGTATTTTCTAAAGCTCTTGGAAACAGTTTAAGGGCTCTGACCGCTTTCTAAATGTCTTTACCAATTTTCTAAATGTGTAAAAAACTATTTACTCTGACCGAGTGTACTCACTCGCTAAAATAAATTCAAGAAAAAAATCACAAACAGAAAAAGAAAAAAAGCTGGAAAGTACGGATCTCGAGTCTGTGGCGTCTAAAAAAAAAAAAATGTTAAAAATATATAATCCAATATATTAGTGAGTTTCAGCATTTAACACGCAATGGCACTATTAAAAGTCGTGGAATCGGTGGAAAGCGGGGAACGGAGTGTCTAAACACTAGGTTCTCTCTGACCAGCCCGCTGCGGATAAAAGCGTAATGGGGTATTTTAAGTACATATATATATCCAGTTATAGTCACGGCACTCTCGACCGTCATGTGCGATGTAGATGATAAGTCTCTAAGACACGAAGGAATAACACGACTGCCCGTTGTAATAAAGATAACGTGACTGGATTTGGTGCAATTATTTACATATATAATAAAAATGTAACTAATCGCTGTCCAGGAAATTATCAAGAACCAAAAATAAAGTTTTTTTATCTGTATGCTGTCTGTTTGTCTATACGATTGAGTCCGCTAAGCACAAAAACGGCTTAACCGATTTAAATGCAATTTTAATTTGTATTTGGCTACACTTCTCATAACATAGACTTTTTATTTTACTCGAATCAGTTCATAAATAAAAAATAAAAATAATTTCAATATAACAACTATTATTATAATAACTTACGCAAAATTTTCGCAGGTAGACGAAAAAAACGAAATAATAAGATATATTCATAGAGTTAACGCAAGTGAAACCGCGAGCGAAGCGCTAGTTGCATTCTATTTATACCAGCTTAGGTAAATCGCACGTCCACAAGAGACGCGAGGAATGTGGGACTCTTAACGTTACGGTATTTAATTAAGATTAATAAAGCCCTTTTGGAATGAGACGCAATTATGTCCACATTGTTAAGTATTCTTACATAATATCACTTACTCATTTTTTTCTTTAGCTTCACGCTTTATCCCGCACACAGCAGGGTAGGCAGAGGGAACCTAGTGTTAAGACACTCCGTTCCCCACGCACCGCCGAATTCGGAGGCATTGCGTGTTAAGTGGCGGAACTTAACGCCGCGCTTTACCTCGACACCAGAGCGAAAAAAATGGAAATATTAAATATTTCCACTCCTCGAGCGGGAATCGAACCCACAACCAGTCGTTTACAGTCACACGCTTGTGCCACTGCGCCACGACTGGCCACAATTACTATAAGTCACTTACTCATTAAAAGAAACCTCACAGCGTCTGATTGAAACCACGATGGCTATAGGTTCAATTCCCACTCGGGGTAACAATTATATATTAAAAAAAAGACATCTACAGAGATGTTAAAAAAAGACATATACAATAAAGCGTATAAGAATTTCGACGCAGCTGGTAGTAGAACGCATAGCTCAGTGGTGATAGCGCATAGACGTTATCAGAAGGCGCGTGTTCTAATCCCGCTGCGTTCAAAACTTTTATACGTTTTCTAAATGTCTTTTTCATTTTTCCTAAGTGTGGAATAACACTTTAAAAATATTTAAAAACAATTATATATTAGTTTAATTTCTCCGAATGGTACCTACAACAAAACTCGGCTAAGTTCCTCCTTTTAACACGCAATGTCTCGATTTCGTCTCGAATTCTTAACATTACTTGTTCGCCTCAACCACTCTAAACACTGACAAAGAACAAAAAGCTACTTTTTTATATATAAAAAAGACAAGGCAAACGAGCGTTCGGGTCACCTGGTGTTGGGTGAACACCATCGCCCACGGCCCCGTGCAACACCAGAGGAGCTACAGGGACGTTGCCGGCATTTAAGGTGGAGGTAAGCGCGCCTTTTGAAGGTACCCATGTCGTATCGACCTGGAAACACTGCCGCTGGTAAGCCAGTTGTGTGGCGTGTGGAAGAAAATGACGACGACTTTCTTTTAAAAGGCTTTTATTTTTTAACATATTTACATGTTATTCTTGTTCTTTGACAGCTTTAAGAAAATATCATTTAGCGAAACATATCAATTAATTTGTAAGTTAACTTCAAATAACATACGCGACCAGCAATCAGTAGATCGCCTGCAGCATAAATTAAAAGTCATTCTAATCGTTACTCTCAGTAAAGCTACTATTGGCTGGATCTAGAAAAAGTAGTTATTACTTTAGCAAACGTGGAGACTGCCAATTAACAAGTTTAATGAATTTAATATGCAATATAACAAGACTGGCGTCTCGTTTAGAACTCGAATAATAAATATTGAATGCATTTACGAGCCCTTATTAAGTGTTTAGATAAAACATGTTATTGGTTAGAACAGGGTCTACTTTGAAGCAAATTTGACTAAATATCTAAATAAAGGCCCCCACGGCCTGTCGTGGCGCAGTGGCACAAAGTGTGACTGTAAAGCGACTGGTTGTGGTTTTGATTCCCACTCGACGAGTGGAAATATTTAATATTTCCATTTTCTTCGCTCCGGTGTCAGGGTAAAGCGCGGCGTTAAGTACCGCCACTCATAATACCTCCGAATTCGACGGAAAGTGGGGAACGAAATGTATGAACACTGGGTTCCCTCTGCCAAATCTGCTGTGTGGGGGCTCTGGTATGTAGGCAGAGCGCTTCGTTGAGTTCCGCCACTTTTCGTGCAATTTTGCATAAAAAAATCAGTTTTAATTTTAGAAGGAAGGTATAGAGCGGAGTCACTTCACACTAGCGTGAAATAATGTCACTCTATCCTGCTATGTGAAAATGGAAAAGGCATGGAGCCGCGTTTTTATCTAAACAGTACAATCGTACATAACTTTGTTCGTTTCAAATATTTCAACAAGAACTAAATTTTTGATTTTATTACATACATTCAAGTGGTCCTACAGCCGCGTCTCGCTCGGACCCATAAACGAATAGCGAACCGGTTTACATTATCGATGGCGAGCCGCGATAGGGGGCGAGGCGCCTAACCGACGACCACCGCCGTCAGAATAATTGGACGCAACAGGACTTCACACCATCCTCGTAACCATTTCTTCAAACACCTGCTCCCTCTCGCTCGCTTCGCCCAAACCTAACAAGCTAAAGCGAGATAGCCTTCCTTAAGAAATGCACCACAATAAATGGATACCATTTGACGACCCGAATTTGAATGAGCGTAATATATATCCGAGTGAAGGAATTTGGGGACGTTAGGTTTAATCGAAATGTTTTCATCTCGCCTTTATCGATAATGCTTAAATAACGATCACATAAATTAAAAGTTTAACGACAGAGGACACGTATGGTAATATCAATCACGATTCCAGATATACATACCTAATAGAACGAGCCATACTGGTATTTTACTCGTATTTCTCCCACCATTTGTGTCGACATCAATCAAAGATATGGCATGATATGTTATTGATACGAATTAACGGCTATCGATCACGCAATATAAAAATAATCAATAGCCAATATTTTCATTAAGATGTATATTTCATTAGGAGTTCGTCGACCCGACGAGACGTCGCGGAATCTAGCAGGCGACCGTGTATTTCGGTCCGAGCGGATGCTCATAGGCTTTCTCGGCAGTAAATCCACAAATATATAAATAGCCCAGCGTTTTCATATGAGTAGCATAAACTTTATGCAGACTTTTACGACGGGAGCAGCCGATAAGGCCGTCCTTTACGAGTTCACCGATTACGCTCATTCAGCGAACTATAACGGGGACCAGCGGAACAAGATCCGCGAAGGGCTTTCAGACATTCTTATTACGAAAGGTTGGTGCACCAAAAATATAACCACCAAAGTCCAAGATATAATGGTGCATACTTTCCTGAGCATAGCAAAATACATACATTGTTATTATATTGATATTTTAACATGTACTTAGAATCAGAATCAGAGAAACTCAAAAGCAACTCTTTAAATATACAAACAAACGGTTCACAGAAGATAGTTATAGGTTCATAGAATATTAACGGCTTAGTTAAAAGAAACATATCTCGTAAGAGATCACGAGATATGTTCACTTCATTTAAATATATTATTATCGAGCTTTACTTTTGGTACAACTAAATAAACATTTTATACTTTTAAATATATGTAAATGATACACATCTGTAGGAAGTTGAATTACACATAACATTTTAAACAGATTAAATAAATAGAAATGTAGGACAATATATTATCGCGACATAAATGACAGTTGACATTAGACTACTGAACTAAGAGTGTTGTCAAAGTGGGTTCAAATCTCACGCTGGTAATATTTTTTTAAAATATATACATATAAAATGCAGTTGAACAGCGTCTGGCTGAATGGCGATGATAGAGGGTTCGATTTTCACTTGGAGGATAATCATTCCGTTTGATTTCAAATAAAAAATTATATATAATCATTATTTATTTTTTTACCCAGTCAGTTATCAGGGTCATGTTATCAGGGGCCAGTTGTGGCGCAGTGGCACAAGCGTGTGACTGTAAACGACTGGTTGTGGGTTCGATTCCCACTCGAGGAGTGGAAATATATAATATTTCTATTTTCTTCGCTCTGGTGTGGACGCTAAGCGCGGCGTTAAGTTCCGCCACTTAACACGCAATGCCTCTGATTTTAGCGGAAAGTGGGTTCGTTAGGTTCCCTCTGCCTACTCTGCTGTGTGCAGGGTACAGTGAGAAGCTAACAAAAAAATAGAAAAAAATTAAAGTGCGACGTTGAAATCAGTCACTCAACACGCCTCAATTTCGGACAAAAAGTGAAGAACAGAGTATCTTAACACTGAGTGCTCTCTGGTCTGGAAAAAAGGTCAAAGCTATGTTTTTATATTACAAAAATCGATTTAACAAGTACCTAGGTTCCACCATCCAACAGAAAATCTTCCTAATATAACTATCTTAATACTATTCTCTATCCCTGGCTACCTCAAAAAATACGGCAGACGCGCATATATAAAGAAACAAATGGCAACACCGTTGTGCAAAACATAAATATCGATAAGGCAACTAAAAAAAGGTGCGACTTTTATATTAACGTGGGAGTGAACAGGACACTCTATAGGTAGGTAGTAGGCAGTCATCGTAGCCCAATAATTAAAAGAGTTTTGTTAGTGTCAACTAAAGATAAGACTGCCTTTGATGCCGCCGCTCTGGCATTAAACCCATATCGAGAATATTAAACGAAGTCCCCGAATAAGAAAAAGAAATTAGATCAAATATAAAAAAATGTGGGAGTAATTTTAATTGGCCGTTTTAGATACGGCGACGTAAATGCATGTTTTGGTAATTATCAATTGAAAATTGTTGAATATTAAATTTTGATACTTAATAGGTATGTATAGGTTATGTTTATGGGCCAGTCGTGGCGCATAGGCACAGAAGTGTGCCTGTAAACGACTGGTTGTGGGTTCGATTCCCACTCGAGGAGTGGAAATATTTAATATTTCCATCTTCTTCGCTCTGGTGTCGAGGTAAAGCGCGGAGTTAAGTTCCGCTACTTAACACGCAATGCCACTAGGTTCCCTCTGCCTAACCTGCTGTGTGCGGGATACAGCGTGAAGCTAAAAAGAAAAAAGAAAAAAAAAAAAAAAATGATATTTAAAAGATTTAGAAGAAGAGGTTATGTTTATTTTTGTTATACGATGATAACTTTGGCGTAGTAGCGTAATAGAACCATACGTGTTTCTTATTTAACCCAAAAATAGTTCTTTTATATACATGTATATATTTTTACATTGATGTTGTATAGTTTTAATTATTTAGATTTTTTTATAGAATACTATAAGTTTCGGAACAATTTTTTTTTATATTGCAAGTAAGGTGTAACAACAATTATATTTAAATGTATTCAAGTACGAAAAATAATAACACTGTATACTATGTTGGCTTCCTTAATAAATAAAAATGCTATTTACTAAGATCATTATACATATGTCCATTTCATATTTTAGTGAATATTTATTCCACATACTTTATCCATCTAACAAGAAAGATATTCTTTACTTTTCACCAATAAATTAAATATTATAGCAGAAATAATTTAATTCTATTCATTAATAACAAATTTCATCAATCGTAGTATGAATATTTACACGGTTTCAAAACATCGATTGCCTTACATTGCCTTAAATATTACATTTCATAAAACTCAATGTCATGATCAAAAGGCCTTCGTGGCGCAGTGGTATAGTGACATCTGCTTGCAATTACTAATGGTTTTAAATTCAATTGTATATTACTACTATTTCTTATTTAATAATAAAAAATAAAAAATATTTTAATTTCTTTAGTCTCACACCAAAGACAAAGCATAAAGAAGCATAAAGCAAATATTTAATAGTTTATAAAAAATCAAATATTTAATAGTTACTCTCCGACTTAATACTAATTTATTCGACGGAAAGTGGAGAACGGAGTGTCTTAACACTACGTTCCCTCTGCCTATCCTGCTATGTGCGGGATACAGCGTAAAGCTAAAAAAATCAGTCTAGCATAAAACAAAAATAAAATCTAGATTTACTGTAAGATCAATTACGAACAAGATATCTAGGATGACATCATGGACATGACAGTCGCTATACTATAGGCATATAGGCATAACAAAGCAAATATTTGGTTGGAGAATAGTCGCTCTATGATTAGACCTAGCATTCGTCTCAATTGCTCCTATTGTCTCACGTGTCACTTGACGATTTGCAAACCATGTATCAAATGTGCATTTCTAATAGATCGTCTAATAAATAAAATTTGATCTTTGGACAGACAGATTGTTTGGCCTAGTATTGAAAAATATAAATATATGATCTTTTGTTTTCACGATTACTACACATTTTGAAATAAAACTATTTTTAACCGGATTAATCGCGTATATTTTTGATATTCGAAAATACATTTTTAGACTGACCGTCTACCTGTGACCACGGACTGCTAAAGTGTTCAAAACGACGGGTTTCCAAAAATGTTTTTTCGAATACCAAAAATATACGCGATTAATCCGGTTAAAAATAGTTTCATTTCAAAATAGATATAACTAGTTATGGTACTTCAACAGTTGTTGCATTCAAAAGTTACACAGAAAAATGTTATCATTTCAAATATTTTTATTTATCGGAGAGAAAAGAAAAAGTAGAAAATAGAGTTTCTGTTCCTCTATATTATATGCGCCAATCCAGCAAAGTAAGGGAAATGTAATGTGTCGTTTGTTTATATAAATAAATCTACAATGCATCTACATTAATTAAATTAAACCCCTCGCTACCGATTCTTATATTGTTAAAAATTAAATTAAAATTAAATAGCTTCACGCTATATCCCGCACACAGCAGGGTAGGCAGAGGGAACCTAGTGTTAAGACACTCCGTTCTTATATTGTTAAGGCTTTATTTACTAAAAATCAAAAACTGTGCAACGATGTCCATCGTTGCACAATTTGCATTTGTGTTCACGTGTGACAGCAACTGATTAAATACAATATGGTAGCGGGTTTAATTCCCAACCGAGGATGATTATATACAAATAAAATTTTTAAAAAGAAAGCGCAGAGTCCATTTCTAACACCTAATATTTTACATTCAGACGTAAAGAAGACAACGGAGAGTCTTAACACTAAACTCTACCTACTCTGTCTTACGAGAAACGACGTAAAACTTTAAAAAAATACACTAGAAATCGTGGCTTTCAAGTTCAAAAAACGATGCGTTGTTATGAATAGCGTAGTTTTTCAAGCCAACAGAACAGGCGGCCACAATGGAGGTCTAACGAAAGGATTAGGTTCATTTCTATTAAGGCTCAGTCTGTGCTGTGTGACAGCGACAGATCATACACACGACGGTCGTTGGTTTGATTCTCAACCTAGAGAAAACATATTTTAATTATTTTTACTTCTTCATTTCGATATCAAGAAAACACGCGGCGTTGAGTTTTGCTTTGTGGGAAATAACGTTCGAAAATACATACTTATATTATAAATGCGAAAGTCTGTTATGCTTTCACGGCTAATCTACCGGTCCGATTTGGATGAAATTTAGAATAGGAAAAGCTACTAGGTCTAACATAGGCTACTTAATTTTTCAAAAATCAAACGCTAAAGAGTTGAAATAGGGGATGAAAGTTTACCTATATGAAAAATCTAAACCGCTTGACCAATTATAATGAATTTTGGTATAAATATAGTCATAGTCATAATCTAAGCTTAAACATAGGCTACTTTATTTTTCAAAACCCACCCCCGAGGTTGGCAATATAACGAAGCAGTTTTGTAGTTCGCGAGCGGGCCGCTAGTAAAAAAAAAAACAATATATACACTAAAAATCGTGTATTTCAAGTTCAAAAAACGATACATTGTGATGAATAGCGTAGTTTTTCAAGCCAACAGAACAGGCGGTCACAATGGAGGTCTAACGAAAGGATTAGGTTCGGTGCCGGGGCAGTTAATGAGAGCCTTTGTCGACGGGCGAGGGAATCATTTATTTCGGCGTGACGAATGCGCATTTACATCTTTCTCATTTTATATTCCCATCGAACTTTCACCGACAGTGATGTACGTTCGTCATTTTTCATCAAGATTTTTGTAATCTGCCATACTGTGGAGAGATGCAGTCGACAATTTTAAGTGAAATAGTTAAATAATTACTAGATTATTTAACGATATTATTTATAATGAAGGTATTATAAATATGTATATTATAAGTAATTATAATGATATTATAAGTATATTGTGGCCAGTCGTGGCCCAGTGGCACAAGCGTGTGACTGTAAACGACTGGTTGTGAGTTCGATTCCCACTCGACGAGTGGAAATTATATTTCCATTTTCTTCGCTCTGGTGTCGAGGTAAAGCGCGGCGTTAAGTTCCGCCACTTAAAATGCAATGCCTCCGAATTCGGCGGAAAGTGGGGAACGGAGTGTCTTAACACTAGGTTCCCTCTGCCTACCCTGCTGTGTGTGGGATACAGCGTGAAGCTAAAAAAAAATATTTAACGATATTATTTATAATGTAGGTATTATAAATATGTATATTATAAGTAATTATAATGATAGTTCTCTTATTGGTGTATCAAATAGTAACTAGATCGCATGTAGTGTTATTATTTACAAATCCTATAACTTTGGGCATGCTCATAATAAATGATCAGAGAGAGTAGGCAAACCTATGTTTTTTCTTAAATATTAATATATCTAAGCGTCATTGTGGCGTAAAGGAACATTGTCTAATTGTAAATGCAGTTTTGAGTTCGATTTACTCATCATATCGATAAGTTTATGCTAAAAAATAGAGTCCTTATCAAACAGCAACTCATAAAGCCTATTTATTTGTGGAAATAGACAGTTTTTTTCGTATGTTGTAAAGTTGATGAATATTGCATACGCGATATTGTTAGCTAAGGGACGATATGTACGTACGTACAATAACTAAGCTTTTCCATGCACATGTTAAACCATGGTGGCCAGTCGTGGTGGCCATTCGTGGCCCAGTGGCACAAGCGTGTGACTGTGAACGACTGGTTGTGGGTTCGATTGCCACTCGAGGAGTGGAAATATTTATTATTTCTATTTTCTTCGCACTGGTGTCGAGGTAGAGCGAGGCGTTAAGTTCCGCCACTTAACACGCAATGCCTCCGAATTCGGCGGAAAGTGGGGAACGGAATGTCTTAACACTAGGTTCCCTCTGCCTAGCCTGCTGTGTGCGGGATACAGCGTGAAGTAATAAAAAAAAAGTGTTAAACCATAACAAATACACATAAAAAACGAATATTCTAAAGAAAAAAACATACCCATTTAAAAAAAAACCTTAAGCCTGTCATCTCTTCTCTATATATAATAAAAGAGTAGAAAAGTCAATTCTGTACATGAAAAATTTCAGAAAAATTTTAATTAGGTGCGTTAATATATCGATAACAGAGGCCAAAAATCCACTCAGTAGAATTTTTGTCTGTCTGTCTGTCTGTCTGTCTGTCTGTCTGTCTGTTAATTTGTTCGCCAATCACGCAAAAACTACTGGATAGAAACGAATGAATTTTGGTATGGTGATAGCTTATAGTCCAAAGGTACATATAGGATAGTTTTTATCCCGGTTTTCCGTGTAGTTTTTTTGGAAAAAATAAAAAACCGATATAAGTAAATCATTTGTATACTGATATCTACCGGGTAGAAATTAATGAATTTTTGTATGGAGTTAGCTTAGAGGTTAGAGCAACACATGGGATAGTTTTCATTCTGCTAT
Source organism: Dryas iulia moderata (assembly GCA_019049465.1). Lineage (NCBI taxonomy): Eukaryota > Metazoa > Arthropoda > Insecta > Lepidoptera > Nymphalidae > Dryas > Dryas iulia. The sequence continues at coordinate 1,307,112 of CM032431.1, forward strand.
TCAGTACAACTGCCGCAGAAAAATAAAATTTAAAAAAAACAATTAAATTATATGTATAGTTCACGAGTGAAGCTAAATTTATTTTAATATCACTAAAATCACTTAAAATAACTATAAAATTAATTGAGCACAACATTTTTTAAAGATAATTTGCTATTAAAAATACATTTGACCGGTCTATAAAACTTTATATTATCTATATGACAACAAATGTCACTACGTTTTCTGTCACCATCTGTTATTATATAGTTGACATTGTACTAGATATATTCGTACTCATTAATATTATTATAAAAATGCGAAAATCTGTATCTCTTCTATAGGTTATGTTTTCACGGGTAATCTACTAGCCCGCTTTAGATGAAATTCGAAAAGAAGAAGTCGTAGGGTCAAATATAGGCTACTTTTTAAAAAAAATCAAACCCTAGGAGGTTGAAACAGTGGATGAAACTTATGTATGTTAAGAATATAGTGAGAATGAAAGATCTAAACTCCTTGACTGATTTCGATTAATTTTCTCAGGAAATAGTTGATAAGGCAAAGTCAAATATAGGCTACCTCTCTTTTTTAAAAATAATTCCAGAGGTGCTAAAATAGGGTATGAAAGTAGTAGTTCACCCAGCGACGCCGCGAGCGGGTCGTTAGTTTACCCTGGTATTCAATACAGTTCCCGCAGAAAAATAAAAAGTACCAAAGTCAAGTTATATTGATTATTTGCAAGTAAAGGTATTTTTTTTAATACCAGTAAGTAACACAATTGTAAAATAAAATAAAAAGTCTAAAATTTATTTAAGATATTAGGACCAGTTTATAATACTATATACCTGATGGTATATATGTACGAAATCTGCTATCATATAGATATATGATAGCAGATTTCGTACGTTTTCTTGCTAGATCAGTTATCGCTATACGTTATCAAATAGTATAGACATTGTACTAGATGTATCGATGATTTTCTCAAGAATATAATTAGTGACGCAAGGTTAAATTTGGACCATCCCCCTTTTATAAAAAAAAAACCAATTCCAAAGAGGCAATAGTGGATGAAAGTGGTAGTTCACGTGGCGAAGCCGCGAGCGGGTCGCTAGTACTATATAAGTCGTGTCATCTATATAAGTTTTATAGATCAGGTGGGACAAAAAAAAAGAAGAAATATCCTACAGGAGAGGATTATAGAGAGAGCGGTTATAGCTCGATTACACTTTTAAGGTCGGTTTTGAACGACACTGATCCTATTACAATGAGCCCACGGAATGAGTTACGATGCAACATGCATTCCATAAGATTTATGATTATTATAAATTGCTTGGGGATTTTAAAATTGGTTGAAACGTGTAATAAATATGTGTACGTTCTTGTATTATATATATATTTTTCGTAAACATTATATTATGTACGTTATAATGTATTTGGGTGGGTTGGGTGGGCTTTAGGTTTTTTTTTATTGGCCTACGCCTAAGTATTCACAGTTCAGATTTAATACAGTAAAAATTAGAAATTATCAAATAAAATTTCTTTAATAATCTGAATTTATTTATATAATTTAATTCTCCTACTAATATATCTAAACCTAATATCCTAAAAATATATTTTTCTATTTTCAATTCCACTTTATATTAAAAAAAATGTATAGCTATAACTACATACATAATCAGACAAGTGTAATGGCAATTGGTAATGAGTTTGATTCTTAATCGCAGAAATGATTATATTTAAAATATTTATTATTTCTCCGTTTCGTTAACAAGACTTATCGCATATTGGCTAGCTTTAGTTCCATTAACACGCAATAACTTAATTTCGGGTGGAATAGGGAAAATTAAGAAATTCTAGCTAAAGAAAAAAATAACCAAGCAAATACATTTTTTTTAGCTTCACGCTCTATCCCACACCCAGCAGGATAGGCAGAGGGAACCTAGTGTTAAGACAATTCGGAGGCATTGTGTGATAAGTGACGGAACTTAACGTCGCGCTAAGCCTCGACACCAGAGCGAAGAAATTGGAAACATTAAACATTTCCACTCCTCGAGTGGGAATCGAACCCACAACCAGCCGTTTACAGTCACACGCTTGTGCCACTGCGTCACGACTGGCCCCCTAAAGTAAATACATTATAAAAAAATAATCAAAAATATATTATTTCTTACAAAATAACCATTTATTAAAGCTAACTAACACCAAAACACACAGTTAATAGAATGTTTAACAAATTCAACAACAATAGAGGAACACAAAGGGATGGTGAGGAAATTAAGTACGAAGCCCGGCCGCGGCCTGGCGCCTGCCGTCAATCAAACGGACAGACGCGCCCATTACAAAACACCTCGGCGCTACGTCAACTTTCAAAATTACGACTAATTTTAAAATTGTAATAAATATTCTTTATATATTTTTATGTGAGGGCAGTTAATTGCTAAATTTTTTATGTGAGGGAAGGTGGAAATATATTCTATTTTATGCACTTTTTCTTTTTTTCTTTAGTTTCACGTTGTATCCCGCACACAGCAGGGTAGGCAGAGGGAGCTTAGTGTTAAGGCACTCCGTTCCGCCGAATTCGGAGGCATTGCGTGTAAAGTGGCGGAACTTCGATACCAGAGCGAAGAAAATGGAAATATTAAACATTTCCACTCTTCGCGTGGGAATTGAACCCACAACCAGTCGTTTTCAGACACACGCTTGTGCCACTGCGCCACGACTGCCTCCATTTATGCACTTCTGTAATTTTATTTGTATTAGGGTGCCACTCAATATGCAATGTTTCGAATTAGCGAGAGGGAGGAGAGTAGAGAACAGAGTGTCTTGCCTCTAGCTTCTCCCTATTATGCAGACAAAAGCAAAAAACTGCTTATTACATACACTTCACAAATTAAAATTTTCAATAAAACTTATCTTTTTCATGTAAAAATTGATTCACGCTTAACAAGTTTGAAAATATAATAATTACTTAAAGATATAATTTAAATTAACGTTCTAATAAATGATAAAAATATTTTTTCATATGCTTGCATTGTTATTGTAGGGTGAAAAAAAATACATATGCGATGTAAAATAGTGCATTTTATGCGGTACAGACTATAAACATGCATGACGGACTTACAAAAAAGCTTTACTTGTAAAATAGCATTTTTTTTGTAATGACAAGACTAGAACTAAACTTTAATTCAATAAGGGCTTTTAAAGTGATCAAAAAGCGGGTTTCTAAAAATGTATTTTCGAATACCAAAAGTGTACGCGATTAATCCGGTTAAAAATAGTTTCATTTCAAATGTATAGTTATCGCGAAAACAAAAGATCATATTATGCTTTTAAAAGGCTTTAAAATTGTAATATAAATTTAAAGCATTACCTTTCTTACCATTTCCATATTCCACCTACGTCAAACTAGGCCGCAGGTGATCATATGACATTAATAATAACATGTTAAATTAAATAGCTTCACGCTATATCCCGCACACAGCAGGGTAGGCAGAGGGAACCTAGTGTTAAGACACTCCGTTCCCCACTTTCCGCCGAATTCGGAGGCTTGCGTGTTAAGTGGCGGAACTTAACGCCGCGCTTTACCTCGACACCAGAGCGAAGAAAATGGAAACATTAAATATCGAATCGGGAATCGAACCCACAACCAGTCGTTTACAGTCACACTCTTGTGCCACTGGGCCACGACTGGACATTAAACATAACATGTTAATATATACAAAAACAATTTGCGTTGTTAACAGTTAACATAACATCGAGAGGGGTCAAAAGCCAAAAGAGGCGAGCAAAACTAACAATTTATATACATAATTACCTCTTAACTCTTCAGTCTCAAACGAATTAACCTTAATTAATGGAAATACTTAAAATTATTCAATTAAGAAAACCGTACACGACGCATCGAAACCATTAAAATACCATCGGGCTTTCAACAAAACTAACTTAGATGGATATGGACATAAGTGCGTACATGGTGTTCCAAAATGTATAAATTTTATATTTTATTAAGATTGTAATGTTAACTAGCTTAAGATAAGGCTTACCGCACACGTAGTATGGTAGTCTTACATTCGGGTTAGGTTCAGGGCACTGTTAATTTAAAAAATGTAAGCACGAAGAGAGTGTCATGACACTACTTTCTCTAAAGCAGTCATGCTTTGATATGACCCAAAAAAAGCGCCAAACGTTTTTTGTATAAATGAAGCTTAACCAATATGGTATAGATGTCTTACAAATAATTTTATTAATGTCTGTACAGATGACATGAGAGCAGAGAGCAAATGTTTTATTAGTGACCAAAGTGTCTCTCATTACCCACTAAATTTATATGCTTTAGTATTAAAAAGTACACTGCCATAATAATACAATGGGCTCGCACAAGTAACGATGAGTTATGAAACATAGGATATATAAATAATTAATACCTATTACACATAAACACATATATAATTAAAATTTAAAACCGATTCGAGACTATACAATATTACACATATTTAAATTATTTTAATTTCTCCACTCTGATGATAAAAGAAAGCGCAACGTTCAGTTCTTTCATTCAACACGCAATGTCTTCGGAGAAAAATGCAAAGCCAGATGCCTTCACACTAAGTTATCTTAGCCTATTCTATTAAAAAATACCTTAGTAAAGTCATAGTTGCTACAATAAAAAGTCATAACCAAAAAAAAAGGACTTATAAAAAAAAGTAAATTAAAGATTAAATCTACACCAACAAGGAAAAAAATCGAGATAATAATAACAAAACGATTAAACATCGAGATACATAACTCTAAAATATCGATATTCTCAGTTGAAAGCATCTAAAGCTGCCCACGTAGCCTTAAAGCATTAACTAAGCAGCTGCGACGTCAATCAAATCTATTCATTCGCGGACAAAGACGCGAAGGCGAGCCTTTTGTGACCGCGACCTGTTCATCAAGCCTTCTTACGTTTAATCTTAAAATTTATATATATTTTTTATGCCCCACGAGATTTGGTTAAAATTATTATGATAATTCTGAGAGCTAAATGGTTTTCTGATTCATTTTTGGAGATATTCATATTTAGAACTTGTTAGGTATTCAATATTATTTGCCTATGACTTCCTACTACCAACTTAGGTAGTACAGTTTGTGTCGCTAGTTAGTCGCTATTTCATATAACATACTTTTCGTTATTATTCCCAAAAAATATTATGTGAAATCTTTTTTTAGTATTTCCTAAACCTTTCTATATGCTAAATTTTAAATTTAGTCTTAGTCTAAATTTAGTCTAGTAGCTTTCTTCATCCACAATAAGAAATATATAAGGAGAATAAAAAATAGTAATTAGACTTAAGAAATAAAAATGAAAATTGTAAGTTGCAACCAATTACAATTTTCATTTTTATTTATACTGAATTAGACATTAACTATTAAGTACCTATACTGAATTAGACATTAACTATTCAATAAATTATTAGAATAAGAAACAAGTAATAAGTAATAATACTTAGTATATTAATTAATTAAAATAATACTTTTCCTATTTACATATCATATTATAAAAAAAACAAATCACACAATAAAACATTAAAAAAGCCATGAAATAAATAATAAACAATGGAAGTCCCGATAATCTAAAAAAAGGTATCAAAAAAATAAACAATAATAAAAAAATATAAGAAAAATATCATTGTTATGTTACATTTTACTTACAATGTGCTTGCTTGCGGAAATGCATTCACAAGATTACATTTTAGATAGACATCCATACTTATATACTTATATTATAAATGGGAAAGTCTGTGTGTTTGTCTGTCACGCTTTCACGGCTAATCTACCGGTCCGATTTGGATGAAATTTAGAATGAAAGTAGTAAAAGTGACTGGGTCTAACATAGGCTACATATTTTTTCAAAAATCAACCTCTAAAGGGTTGAAATAGGGGATGAAAGTTTATATGAAAAATCTAAACCGCTTGACCAATTGTAATGAATTTTGGCATAAATATAGTTGATAATCTAAGCTTAAACGTAGGCTACTTTATTTTTTAAAAATGTGCCCCCGAGGGTTGCAATATAACGAAATAGTTCACGCGGCGAAGCCGCGAGCGGGTCGCTAGTATGTGCATAAGTGAAGATGCTTTACTAATCGCAAAGGGACGTCTGACTACGTCAACAACGTCTGGCTCGAGGAAATATAAGTAATTATAATTTAATTATTTTCCTATTTAGTTAGCAAGCGCGGTGTTGAAGTACGGTAACAAACACGCAAAGTTTCAATTTCAAGTAAAAAGTAGAGAGAAGAATATTTTGACACTAACTTTAACTGTCTTGCTGTGCTGAAAATCTATACTAATATAATAAAGTACAATTAACTTAATATAAAATATATAAATAATTTTGTGTAAGGGATAATCTTCGAAAATACTGTACCGATCATGAAAATTCTTTCATAATTATAAAGCTACACAATTTAAGCACTCCTGAATTGTGTAGCTTTCTAAATGCGAAAGAATTTTCATGATCGGAATAATAGTTATAGGCTATATTTTATTAAGATCGAACAGAAAGTTTAGAGAATCCCAAAGGGGCTAAGGATATAAGTTGTAGATATCGCAGTGAGGGGGTCGCTAGTCTAATATAAAATTAAAAAAAAAAACCATTTCGCCCTTCAAATAAGTACATAAAATCCATAATTGAATACATAATGTATGTTAAACAATAAACAACCATAGAAATGTAAAACACAAATTCTCCGCATAAATTAAGAGTATAATAAAAATCATCGCAGCGTAAACAGCAATGATACAAACTAAAACGACTTTTATATTTCCGGTGTCGATTCGGAAAAGGCGTGCTCCGGCGTCGTTAATGAAAATTATTCGTAGACATAAACAAGAAAAGGCCTTACGTAAATCTGATGAAATTGTTTCCATCGGAGCATTTGCATAATAATATTATTTACAAGTCGGTAGTTAAAGAGTTTTATGTTTTAGATAAGCGTGGGTCACGAGTTCGAGTCCGAGTGGGCATAAACTTGAGTTTCACATGTTCAAAGTTATCTCGTATAACATCTTGGTGTTGTACACGTAACATGACAATGTTATACAGTAAAGTAATCACATCAGTCATCTCTGTTAGATTTTTTATCTTATAAAGGGACATAATCTTAAAAAATTCTTCTGCACAGTGCATTTTCAAGAAATCTTAAATATCGTACATTCTTTGTTTTCCATCACTTTACAAGTCATCATGTATCTAAACTCATATATACTATTACTATTTTCAATTTACTATCCCATTCCCGCCATAGAACTATAACTAACTGATCTTCACCAAATAGACATGTTTTACATCTAACGGGCGTGCCTCAAGGTGCTTTTTCTCCGCATATACAATTTGTGGAATAATCTTCCTCCTGTGGTTTTCCCTGAATGTTACGATTCGGGGGTATTCAAGCGTCGAGTGTACAGACACCTTCACTCACAAGGCAACGCATCCACAACTTTTCTAACATTATAGATGTCAATGGGCAAAGATAACTTACTTGTCGCCACTCCTTTTTACAAATAAAAAAAACATGTAAAAATTGGCAAACAGAAAACCTAACTTCCATTTATCGCCATATACAACGAATAATATCAAAATCGACTTATCCAAAACAACCCAAGAAAGGGCGTCAAAAGCACATACAAGGTGACTTTAATTAAAACCAAAATTCCACCAGTGGCATATCCAAATACGAAGTTGGGACAATTAACATCGTATCTTTAATTAGCAAGTCTAAGCTTTTGCATAATTGACGTAGCACAAAAAAGGTAATTCTTTGTAATGGGTGTACAAAAAGTGGCTTTGATTTTTGCCGCATCAAGCTGGCGCATGGACGTTACGACGAAATGTTTACGATTGTTACTAATTCTTTAAGTGACGTTTATGAGTTATAACACACGAAACGTCGTATAGCTGTATATCAATATGAGTGTAACGTTTAAGATGTTGAATGTACTAAGATATTTCTTTTTTTTACTTTTAGCTTCACGCTATATCCTGCATACAGCAGGGTAGGCAGAGTTGAACCGTTGGGAACAGAGTGTCTTAACAATAGATTCCCTTTGCCTACTGCATACTGCAGGATACAGCGTGAACCGGAAGGACCGAATCACCGGATTCTCTCTACCTACCATATTATACGAGATCTGATACAAGATGTAATTGCGAAGATAATATTAAAAATCAGGTAGGTTACAAAATAGATATTTTTTTTTTTTTTTAGCTTCTCGCTGTGTCCCGCATACAGCAGGGTAGGCAGAGGGAACCTAGAGTTAAGACACTCCGTTCCCCACTTTCCGTCGAATTTGGAGGCATTGCGTGTTTAGTGGCGGAACTTAACGCCGCGCGTTAAGTGGCCCCCACTTGCGGCGCAGTGGCACGAACGTGTGACTGTAAACGACTGGTTGTGGGTTCGATTCCCACACGAGGAGTGGAAATATTTAATATTTTTATTTCCTTCGTTCTGGTATCAGAAACAAAATAGATATTTATAACAAATAACCTATATTAATTTTGAAGGTCGTTTTAAAATATTTTTAAATCTATTTTTCAAAGACAACTCGTTTCGCACATGTTTATTATCTGCAATACACACAGGAAGTTGTTATTTTGTTTGATGTTTTGCCAACGTGTCATCTGTTCGTGTATTAGCGGGGGACTTGGCGTTGTATTACTAATTTCTTAATGATTTACGTTCAAGTTGTTTTTTATGAATTATCTCCATTTACTTAATAATATGTAATATTTTTCTAAAAAATACGCAATTTAAATAAAATTTGTAAATAAAAAAACAATACGTGAAATTTCATAAAACAAAGAAATTTTTAAATTTATACAAGCCAGTTAAAAAATAACTTTATCCAAAAAAAATATTAGAAAACTTATAATAATGGCTCTTATGCTAAGTGTTATATTTCGCACTTTTAAAACACAAAAACTATAATATCTAATACTAAAAATGCGAAAGTTTGTAAAGACGTATGTATATTTGGTTATTCCTCCAAGTAAAAGTTACTGAACAGATTTGGACAAACCTTTAAAATAACAGTACAAATAAAAAAAAAGTAATTCTGTTTGTCACTTTGTTTGTTAATCTGTGTAAATGTATATTTCACAAGTAATCTACTAAGCTATTTGTGATTGAAATTTAATAAAGATAGTATGAAGCCTGGATAAAAATATAGCTTAATTCTTATCAATACGCTAAACGAACGAAGCCGCTAACCGAAGCTAGTATTATTATATACCAATACCAAATTCATTAAAACGAAAAATAACATTTAAACTCACAATATTTATTTACACCACATATAATACAATACACATTAATTAGTAAAACAATAAAACATAACTTAATGTGTTGGAAGTATTGTAAAGGGCCGACCCATATTAATAAAATATAGGAATCGTTCGCCACAACTGTCAGATTTTAGTGATATACTGTATTCATACATTGCCGAGGACGTACGCTTGTGTAAAAACACACACGTTCATAGAACTTAGTGGAGAATTTGATTTATATGACTTCGTCTAACAAGAAGCGACGTAACAAGCAAGAATATACCTTGTGAGAAAGCACGAAGGAGCTCGAGCCCCGTATTCGTTGTTTGGGCGGCGTACGCCAGGCGCCACTGGCCGAGTTTTTTCACAATGATATTTATTTCGTTTTATAATTTGATATGGGTTTAGAATACCGATTATCGGAATGGCTGGCGGTGTAACAGGTAGGTAGACTCGCATTTTAAAATCTAATATTAATAGGCTATAAAATATACAAAGTCTGCGTCCATTTCGATGTTTTAGTGTCGATATTGTTTATTACAATGTATTTTTGGGAATGATTATGTTATGCGTTATGTTATTGTTAAATTTTGGATAATTGAATGCGGTGGTAGCAGGTTCAAATGCTACTTATTGGTATATATTTTTTCGAACCCACCACCACCGCGTTTGCATCCACACTTACGCGCCACTACTGGGCCCGTATTTGGTATATTGATATTTATAAACTTTTCCTCACTGAGGTTATACTTAACACGGTATTCCGATACACAGTTTGATTTCAAGAAGCACGGGTTCAAATTCTGCGTATGAATTAATATATTTATCTAAAAATACACAATGACATTCATAAGTCCTACTAAATACTAATAACTATTTCTTAGGTAACTTTCTAAAAAAAAAAAAAACTATATTTAACAGTATGCATATACACAATGCATATTACAAATATTTTTATGCACATTTTTGTAACATCTTTGAACAAAATTTAATGAACCCAAAGCTTGAAACTCAAAGATAAATCGCCGACACTTTTATCAAATTTGTAAGATATCGCCTTGTTAGCGCTACTGTTCTCCTTATAAAAGGTTGCTTTTAGTATTTATTTTCTTGACATTAATATTTTTAGCAAAAGACAATTATACCTTTACTTTAATTAGATGTTGTAGTAACGTATATTATATACTATACAAAAAAAAAACTTTTACACAAAACAGCTATGCATGTAGTTCACCCGGCGAAGCCGAGAGCGGGCCGCTAGTTATTAATAATGCTTTTAAATATTTAAAAGAAAAACGTTAAAAACAATTACGTAGCTGTAGTATACAGTATTGAATAGTTCTCCCGTTAGAACCCATTCAATTTATAAACACATAATTTTTATAAATATCAAAAAATAAAATTATACCAATAATTCAATTGAATAGAACACATAATAACAAGTGTCGGAAACGCATAGACATTAAAGCATTTGGTAGCCCCCTACGAGAGGTAACCGTCATTTTGTAATTTAACAGTAGCGCAGCGTTTATCTGTATCGCTGGACCGGATTCGGGGCATTTTTTTTTCTTTTGTTATGTTTCGAAGGTTTGGTTTTTAAGATGTATAATTTAGTTATTTCTTATTATTCACGTGTTTTACCGCAAAGCAGGAGAGGCAGAGAGATAGAAAGATAATGTTAAGACACTCCGTTTTCGTATAAATGGCGGAACTTAACAACGTGCTTCGTCTTATCAGAGAAATTGAAAAATTGAAAATAATTTAATTATTATCAATTTTCTGCTCTATATGCCACTGAGAGGAAATCGAACCTACTACTTATCGCGTTTATAGTCGGACATCGTCTCTCCACAATACTATGGTATCTACTATAAGATACATAACATATAGCTAATAAACGAATACTATAATAACATAATATTTTCAATTTTTCCTTTACACATTATCAAGTGATTATTAATAAATAATTACGCTAAGCTAAGCTAACCCAAAGCTTGCTTTTCAAGGTGGCATAAATTCTGAAGCTTACTCGTATATTCGACGATAAGCATACTTCCCGTCTATTTATAGTATTATTAATTACCGGCCATATATGTGTGGATTAACTTTATAAAGCGTGAGATTAGTACGGTGTTATTCGATAACACCTAATTCCGACCCACCACGTTGATGTACTCAGCACATACGGATATGGTAAAATGTAAAAATAAGAGCATTATATAATTTTAATATATTTTCTCGGGTAAATAAAGAGAATCTAGTGTCAAGTCACTCTGTTTTGCGCTTTCCGTCAGAACTTACGTTTGTAAATTATTATTACATATAATGTCACTTAGGAACTGAACCTTGTTACTCCTATCTCCACTGACGTTTAAATATTCATTGTTTTTTGCATGTCGTTCAAATTTACAAGCACTGTGTCATATAAAATAACTTAAATCTAAAGAAACATAATTGAAGTGTCAACACGGTACAACATACACTACAAAAAGTACAACATACACCAAAATAATATTTTTTAAAATTTTATGTCCGTCTATCTATCTGTTCGTTCCGTCTAATTTCTGGAATGGCTGGGCTGATTTTTATGGGACTTTCACTGGCAGATAGCTGATATATTAAAAAGTAACTTAGATTACTTAATTTTATATTTCTATCATTTTAAATCGAAGTCCCGGGCATAGTTAAATTAAATTAAATTAAATAGCTTCACGCTATATCCCGCACGCAGCAGGGTAGGCAGAGGGAACCTAGTGTTAAGACACTCCGTTCCCCACTTTCCGCCGTGGAGGCTTGCGTGTTAAGTGGCGGAACTTAACGCCGCGCTTTACCTCGACACCAGAGCGAAGAAAATGGAAATATAATTTCCACTCCTCGAGTGGGAATCGAACCCACAACCAGTCGTTTACAGTCACACTCTTGTGCCACTGGGCCACGACTGGCCACATAGTTACATGGCATAGTTAGTAATTTAAAAAATAACCGCGAAGAAAACCAGTAAATACTCAAATCTCTTATCTATTTTCCCTACCGTTTTAAAACACCCAAGGTGTTAAAACTTGAACTAAGCTTGCTTAACGACAACTAATAGCATAACAGTCTCGCACCGTAATCATTTACACGTGTAACCATCTTAACCCTGGAACAACAATATTTATATGGCTTATTAATTATAAAATACTATACAGCACGCTTAATTGAAACGTGGCAGATAACACGAGGTCACCACCACAAGAAAGTTATTAAAAACCGTTGTAAATATCTAACAGAGATAACCGTTCTTAGAAATTCAACAAACGTACATACTAACTAACTACAGCCAAAATGCCAAACACTAAATAAGGGTATCGCTTATCTTCATGTGGGAATTCATTGAATATTTTCGGTACAGTAATTAACTTTATTCCAAATTGACGATAACACGTTCTGTTTTTGTTTTGTTTTTATATTTTTTCTTAGGTTCACGCTGTATCCCGCACACAGCAGGGTAGGCTGAGGGCAGTCTAGTGTTAAGACACTCCGTTCCCCACGCACCGCCGAATTCGGAGGTATTGCGTGTTTAGTGGCGGAACTTAACGCCGCGCTTTGCGCGAAGAAAGTGGAAATATTAAATATTCCTTCAAGTGGGAATCGAACCCACAACCAGCCGTTTACAGTCACACGCTTGTGCCACTGCGCCACGACTGGCCCCTATTTTATTTATATTCTTATTAATTAATAACAAATAAAAAAATCAGGTTAAACATTTTTCTCGCAGGGCAAGGTAGTCAGAGAGTACCTAGTTTTAAGACACTTAGTTCTCCATTTTCCCCCTGAAATCTAGGCATTTCATATTAAATGGTCGAACTCAACGCCTCGCTATTTCTTTTCTATGAAAGTGAAGTAGTTATTCCCTGAGTGGGAATCGAACTCATGACCATCGCGTTTAAGTCAAACGTTGTCCCACAACGCCAACATGGCCTCAATATAAATAACTACTAAATTATTACTCGTATGTTTATAATTATAATAATTATTAACAATATTACGTAAAATGTTTATAGTATTATAGTTTTCAGCCTATCGCCACGAGTTGACAAGCAAAATCTAGTACGACTAAATAACAAGGTCAGACGGCGCCAGCGCTGCCCCCGTGCCCAAAGACGACGACAATTACATGCAATAAACATAAGCTACAGGTCAATTAACTAAGGAACATTAGTATCAGCACCAATTTAATTACGTATTACTATTAGTATCTAAACAAAATACAAGTTTAACTATATATACTACAAACAACGATAACAAAACACACGAGACTCGAAAACTAAGAAATCCAAAAAGGCATAATCAAGACCGAATATAATCGATTGTCAACGGAGCAACAGGGAAAAATTAAACGACACTTTTTGGTGAACAAAACACCAACGCTATAAATTGATCGTATCGGGACACAAGAACACGACCAAAAAGAGTTAAGCGTTCGGGAGATCTTCGAATACAGATTACTGGGCGCAGGTGTTAAATAAAAATAATAAAATCCGACGCGGACCACGTAAAAAGAGGAGTGGATGCGGCCGCGCGGCGCCGAACGAGGCATAATTTCGTTTGCAACGCCCGACCGACAAAAAACGACGTGTACCCCATCGAGTTAACCAAGGCCCGAGCACGCCTCGGCATTCGCCATTCAGAGTCAATCCGCAACGTCGGCAACTATTTTCATACCTTATAAGCTTCATATCTACGACCGCTCACTTCCTTAATAGGGTAACAAATTATCAAGATTCTATAAAATCTTAAACGGATACCTGGGAAACTGCTGCGAGCGTATGAGTAGGTGCACTCGGAATGTCATCTAACAACGATTACATTTAAGAATACCAAGTACGATTGCCAAATAGCACTTCCGAGAAACATACTTAAAATGTGGAATGAAAATGATGCAACATAAACACAACAGCCGGCGCAGCGCACAAACTGCAATTAGGAAAGGCAATCCCTCTTCGCACGTACGAACAAATTGCAGGCAATAGTCGAGCCATTCAGACAGAAAGAACCTCAACATTCGTTGCACGCACAAGTACGATATGAAATTTGTATCGTGTCAGTTCGCTTGTAGGATGAACGCTACATAATCAGTTCGAGGAACGAGTAGAACATAAAAAAATACTTTAAAGTACTTCGAAATGTACACATACACATATACTAAAAGTTATGCTCGAAAAGATGAAAGGAATATTGTATAAACACTGAACCACATAACAGAGTACGGACTTGGTGTTTTTTTAGGGCTGTAACCCTTCAAACGGCGACGGAAAGGGGCCATTAAGTAGAGCTTAACGTAGCAGGAATTCATGGGAGATCCTTAAATAAATAGTTTTAAATGAGCCCTGTGTTAGAATGAACCCATCTAATTAGAATGAATAAATAAGGATTATCTTGGGATCTTGATGTACGGCATACGTTGTAAAGCGTAGACACAAATCTGCCCATTCCTGGCAGTTGATGCCCTACGTCATGTAGAATGGGCTTTATCTTTATTTCTACATCTCAAAATTCTTCTATAGAACCGCAACTATAATAAAACGTACGTTCACACGTCACCTCCAGTTCTAACTAGATATCATTTCTACTTAGAAATTGTAGTGAATTTCTTGTTAAAAATACATATTCTTATGAGTTTTATATGAGTTAAACTAACATCCATTAATAAAAGAGCAGGTTATGGCTTAAGCAAACAAATTTAGCAGTAACAATTTCCTCTGCGCTGATAAACAATATTTACATACATTGTTTTGCCTATCAATTAATCGAGGCACCTAATCGTATACTGTGATCGTAATAAATGATACTTGTGCGCTCACGCCCACATTTCCTGTGCTTGGATTTAATTCAGATAGCACGGAAATAAATGCTACGTTGTATGTTGGTTGGGAAAGTAAATATTTTGCTATATCAAATTATAATTATAAAGTAGGAAAAACTATTTCCGGTGTTGTCAAAATGTTAGGGAATAAAAAAAATATATATATTTATTCCATAAGGCCGAACAAAATTCTATCTAGATTAAACAAGAAGATTTTAAGATAAAATAACGACTTCACATTTTTTCCAGCATAGAATGATCAGTTAGAGAGACCGTAATATTAAGACACTCCGCTCTCTCCTGTCCAACCGATTAAGAGACAATTAATTAAATCGCGGAACAAAACACCTCGCTATGTGATTTTAACATAAATTCCCCATCAACAACCCATATACTAACATCAATGACGTCAACCCAATTACACATAAAACGAACACATCACCATTAATTCGAACGCAAAAATATGTACCAAAACGTGAGTAACGTTTGAAAATTCGTAAGGAAATCCGAACGGAATGCAACGCCATGTTTATAATGTTGAAGCGAGCGCGTTACAAATAACTCATTTTAGAGGGCTAACGCCCTAGATTGTGCGTTTAAAACAATACGTTCTCAGTATTTAGTGTTAGGGTCGTCGACACGTAAGCAAACGTGAATTTGTACGCTACGAATGAGCTAGTGTTTGTGACGTAAGTTATATATGTTGAATACTAGCAACCCGCTCGATATTATCTGAATATATTGAAGTTTTAACAATGAAATAAGAAACAGGCAAATAAGAAACAGTTATTTTATAGCATTTTTTTTGAATAAAATTTAAATTGTTCTAACTTGTTAAATTATGGTCAGACTTTAATAAAATAAATACTAAATATTAATGGAGTTACCAAAATACAATAAATTGTTGCATTCAAATTGTTTAAGCCGTATCTGAGGCAAACAGAAAAAAAATAAAATTGTTTTAGATTATTATTATATTATATTATATATTATTATATTATATTATATATATAATATATATTACATTGACAAATGGCCCCAATTATAGTTTCTCACTAATATTCCCTGTACAAACAGAGATCAGTTACATTTCTATTACATGTATTTATCGAATAGATATTTAGCAGCCAAACTTGTTATATAAAAATAACGAATTATTAACATTTCCCAATCAAACCACCATTATCTCCAGTGTCGTAGAACTCTCGATAAAGTAAAACGAGGTAATATTAACGTTCCACCAAGTCTATTTGTACCAATAACAAATTAATCTTAGACGTATTAAGGTATCACTAAATAGCGTTGATATGCAAAGTGGACGTATAACGTAATATGTACGAGTATGTCAGTTAAATTATTATACTTAAATTTATTTTATTGATATAAAAACATTTCAACATTTTAATGTGTTTATTATACTCGCTTGTTAAATAACAGTTTAAAATATTCTTAAATTTAGTTAATGATTAAATAAGATTAAATAACTCTATATTTACAAGTACCTAATTTATAAACATCGGGTCGGATCAGCTCGGTCGCGGGTTCGCCGCGTTAACTACATAACTGTTTTATTATATTGCACCCCTCGGGGGTGGAAATTGAAAAATAAAGTAGCCTATGTTTAACCCTTGATTATCAACTATAATATTCCAAAATTCATTACAATCGGTCAAGCGGTTTAGATTTTTCATATAAAACTTTCATCTCCTATTTCAACCGCTTAGAGGCTGATTTATAAAAAAATAAGTAGCCTGTGTTTAACTCTGAATTATTTACTACTCGCATTCTAAATTTCATCCAAATCGGTCCTGTCTATTAGCTGTGAAAGCGTGACAGACAAACAGACAAACTTTCGCATTTATAATATAAAAAATAATTGTATCGCAGAAAGATGGCGTTAAATTGTAAAAAGACACAAGACAAAGAGCAGCTTTGAGTTTCGTTTAGCCACGTAATGTTTAGATTTGAGACTTGAACGTAGAGAACGGAATGTCTTGTCACTAAGTTCTCGGCTTCTCTGACCATTTTACTAAGTGGGAAAAATCGTGAAACTGAAAAAAAAACTACAATAAACCGACTCTTATAAGAAACTTGTGTAAAATCAAAGACAAAAAATTAAATAACAAGAAATACCCTAAAATCGAGAACCTTTTCTTTTGTTAACTTATTTAAAGAGATAAACCATCTACATTAATAGAGCAATATTCTTTGTGGCTTAGAGTCAAAACGCTTCAGATATCAAGTCTATACAAATAACAAAATTAAGGGTGTCTGTTTGTGATATTAAATTAACTACTTTTTTACTAAGTGCATTTATATGTATACACGGTACATATAAAAAAATAATATTATAAATTTTATCTGTCTGTCGGTCTGTGTATCCGTTTGCTTCAGCTAATCTCTAAAATAACTGAACCGATTTTGACGAGACTTTTACTAACATATAGCTTATCTAATAAGACGTAACATAAACAACTTTTATTATATAAAAAATAAAAATAGCCTTTATTTCTCTGACCAATTTCCTTAAAATACATAAGAATACACTAAACTTTTATTATCAATATAAACTTGCAAAAAATACATTTTTAAAATTAGGTAAAATTTTGCAACTAAACAAACACACAGCTAGAATATATTTATAATCCTTAAACAATATAATTTAACCTATTTATATTAGCGTTAATCAGAGACGTAACTAAACAACTTTTATTATATAATTATAGCTATATTTGTTAAAGTTCAGTCAAAGTCGCGAGCACAGCTAGTAGTGGCTATAAGCAAAATGACAAGTCATCTACTTTAAGTACCATCTATCGGATGACATCGTCCTCCTCCATTTCAATGAGCCATTAGCCGTCGATCGTCGGATATTGGTCGATCAGTATCGATTTACAAAAAAAAAACATTGTATTGTCATTTGAAGGAACGTGCTTATAGATTTCTTTTAAGAATTTTTAAATAAAACTTGAGAATTACTATTTTTATCTTTACTCTGTATTCAGTTCACAGCAGGGTAGGCAGAGAAAAATCTAGTATTAAGACACTCCGTTCCCCACTTTCCGCGGAATTCGGAGGCATTGTGAGTTAAGTGGCGGAACTTAACGCTGCGGCTTGCCTCGACACCAGAGCGAAGGAAATGGAAATAATAAATATTTCCACATCTCGAGTGGGAATCGAATCCACAACCAGTCGCTTTACAGTAAAACTTTGTGCCACTGCGCCACGACCGGCCCTTGAGGACTGGAGTCTTGAGGATTGATGTGCGCAATTATATTAATAGGTATCTAGATTTAGCTATTACATAAGAAAACCACAAGAACTTCCTAAAATAAGTTCTTTTCTTTATTATTATAAATTTACGGAGTGTCTTAACACTAGAATGTCTCTGCATAAAAGGTTATGCTACAGAAAAAATATATACGAAGAAAAATTTGCCACTTCAGTAGTACAATAGGCAAGTATATGTCAATACACACGACAATTACGGCTTCGAATCCTATTAGGGGTAACATAAGTTGTATAAAAGTATTAAGTGAAGGTGAGGAGAGTTTTAACTCTACGTTCTCTCCCCATTGCCTACGATATACAGCATACAAGGCAGATAAAAATGAAGACATCAACAATGTCTTATCATTTAAAAGGGACGTGATTAAAGGTTTCTTATAAGAATTCCTGAACGATTATGGTACTTAGCGGCTTTAATTGGCACAGTATTGAGTACACCTGTCTAATAAGACCCGAGTAATAAGACTTAATAATAATAAAAACATTAACAAAGTATTAGTTACATTTGTTAGGTAGAAGTAGTAGTAATATTTTGATCAATTAACTAAAACGCTTGACAAAAAGATGATTTTTTATTTCATTTAATAATTGTATATAAAAATTATGTATTTTTCAATATCATTATTTAAATATTTACTTTTATATACTTATTTATCTATACTTATATTATAAATGCGAAAGTCTGTGTGTTTGTCTGTCACGCTTTCACGGCTAATCTACCGGTCCGATTTGGATGCAATTTAGAATGAAAGTAGTAAAAGTGACTGGGTCTAACATAAGCTACTTATTTTTTCAAAAATCAACCTCTAAAGCGTTGAAGTAACCGCTTGACCAATGGTAATGAATTTTGGTATAAATATTAAACATAGGCTACTTTATTTTTAAAAAAATGCTCCACCGAGGGTTGCAATACGAAAATAAACGAAATAGTTAACGCAGCAAAGCCGCGAGCGGGCCGCTAGCTAAAGAATATAGTACATATAGAGAAAAGCCTAAAAGCCATTATAAATAATATTAGTTAAAAGCAAATCGTAATCCTAACTTGAGGGATTTTATTAAGTAGGTTAGGTACCTAGTACATAAGAAAAAGCGCAGAATACGAAATATAGAAAACTAAAAATTTAAAACAAAACTTTAAAAAAATAAGAAAAAACAAAAAATCTGTCGGCGAGGGTATTACAATTACACGAGCACATTACCGACAGTTTCCGATTCGTCCCGCTGGAGTAAATGACCATTGAGAATGGTTATATTATCCCGGCCTAATTGTCTGCACGATTGCGTTCATCAGTTTTTGTTTGAAAGTGATTTTCTCGCGCCTTACAGGACCCTCGTTTAGGTTGACCATAACTAAGATAAATGAAACTGACTGTAAGCGCGGCGGTTCTAGGTTTGATTCCCACTCGGGAAAAATGGTTATATTTGATATTTCATTTCTTCCCTCTGGTACAAACCGCGGCGTTAAGTTCTGCCACTCAGCAGGATGGAATGTTATGACACTAGGTTCGTTCTGACTACTCCGCTATGAGGGAAAAAGCGTGAAGCTATGATACTTGAAAAAATATTGTTTTAAATAAAGTATACTTTTAAATATTTACTTATTTAGTATATAAAGTAAATGACCATTAAGAATAACTATATTATCCCAACCCAATTGTCTGCACGATTGCGTTCATCAGTTTTTGTTTGAAAGTGATTTTCTCGCGCCTTACAGGACTCTCGTTTATGTTAACCATAAGTAAGATAAATGGAACGAACAGTGTCTGATTTTAAACGTGATCGTTCTAGTTTTGATTCCCACTCGGGAAAAATGGTGATATATTTTTTTTAGTTTCACGCTGTATCCCGCACTCAGCAGGGTATGTAGAGGGAACCTAGTGTTAAGACACTCCATTCCCCACTTTCCGTTGAATTCGGAGGCATTGCGTTTTAAGTAGCAGAACTTAACGCCGCGCTTTACCTCGACACCAGAGCGAAGAAAATGGAAATTTTAAATATTTCCACTCCTCGAGTGGGACTCGAACCCACAACCAGTCGCGTTTACAGTCACGCTTACGTGTCCCTGCGCCACGACTGGCCCACATTAATTAATAACAATTAATTAATAAAAATATTAATTAGGCAAATGGCTACTTGTACTATTTACAATATTAAAAAGTATCATTGCAAAATACACATAAAGAGCAATACCATCAATCCCATTGCCATCGCAGCGCGTGGGACGACCAATATCTACTCATTTTTCATCCTACGCTCTGAAAACCAACTAATGAGACGTTATGTAAGCCTTACAATAGCCTATATACGATGTTATCTGCGTTTATTAATAGATTGCTTTGAGATATTTCTATATAAGATACGTATGGCATTTCATTTTAATAAATAAACCTTATTGAAATAAATGTCAACGCCGTTGTGGAGCTGATAGGAAGTTGGGAAGATTCGTGGGGGAACGGGTTAAGACTATAATCCTCCAGCTTCTGGGTAGTGCTCCGTAAAAGGCGGGTAACCTAGTAACTTGGTTGCAGGACATTGTTCTCCGACTGCCTCGCGATCACTATGATGTCAAGAACGAACCGCCAAATATTTAATGTTGTGTTCTAGTTCGATGATACGTAAGCCAGTTATCCCTATTCCCTATTCCCACCCATTCTTCACGCCCACTACCTCGTTTACAACCAGAGAAGCTTTTTTGGGAGGACATAGACGCATCTTTTGAAGGTATCCATGTCGTATCGACCTGGAAGCACTGCCTCTAGTAGCCTGTAGTAGAGTGTAGTACACAGTAGTAGAGTGCCAGTATCCAGATAGTGAGGATTGTATTGACAAACTCAATGTTACACTGTAACAGGCTTAAATAAGCCTGTTGAGTGGTAAGAAAATTTAGCGGAATATTAAATGATTATTCTAACAAGTGAGGCCAATCGTGGCGCAGTGGCATGAACGTATGACTGTAAACGACTGGTTGTGGGTTCGATCCCCACTCGAGGTGTGGAAATATTTAATATTTCCATTTTCTTCACCTTAACACTAGGTGTCCTCTGCCTACCATGCTGTGCGCGGGATACAGTGTAAAGCTAAAAAAAAATAAAAAAAGAAGTAAAAAATATTAAATGATTAATATATATGCGATGGTAACAGTGTTTCAAAAGTGTTTTAAACATGTTTTTATTCACTTGACTGATATCCATACATTAATGTAAGAAAGTATTAAGACACTATTTTGATCCATTTCTTGCCATTCGATTTGGTTAAAAATTTACACGCTTATCCTATTGGGATAACGTGAAAATATATTTAAGTATTTTTGATTTAGTTTTTTTTAAACTAAAATCGAATTTTAGACAAAATACGACTTTAAAAATTAACACCGACCACCCTCTATCTTCACTTCTAAACTTTATCTCGACACCAGAACGAAGAAAATGGAAATATTAAATATTTCCACTCGTCGAGTGGGAATCGAACCCACAACCAATCGTTTACAGTCACACGCTTGTGCCACTGGGCCACGACTGGAAACTCTAAACTGAGCAGAATATTCTATTCATCTTTGCCTACACTACCATACTAAATACGGGGACATGAATAAATTAAAAAAAGCGTAAACGGAAAAAGATCCGACCAACTCTATAAAACGACAACTCGAAACCTTTTTTAGTAAAAACTTATGGTATTCTAAATTTGCATACGTAATGAAATGATTACTTTAAAAGTCCAATATAAATTAGAATAATATATCTTGGATTAAAATGCACATTTTATACAAAAAAAAATTAAAGAAATAAGAGATGTTTACCGTATATTTTTATGGCTCAGTTGTTATGTTTTTAAATGCAGTCAATGGATACACATTCAATTTCTTTGAATAGAAAATGTATAGAAATTAACTACAAAGGTAGAATAGTCTTTAGGTTATTTTGTATGATGTCTGTTTATGTACCACATTGATGATATTCATATAAGGAACTAACTAGCAATACTCTACTACTACTTTTCTCGTAAGGACTACCTTAATGCCCGATAGAAGAGTTATTGCCAGAATGTACTTAAATTGAAAATATATAAAATTTATACCTTGGGTTAATCTACAAATAACAAGACTACTAGGTATTAGTCAAAGTTTCCAAGGTTCGAATACCGCTGCATTCAAATTTTCATACCTTTCCTAAAAACATTTAACAAAACATATCCACAAATAACATAAGGACATACAAAAGAAAACCCTAAAGGTCATACGTGTATAGACGTGTAGGAACAATAGTATAATCAGGTTGAGCAGCGACCATTGTCGCGCGGTGTCGGCGCGAGCCTGACGGGGGAAAAACGAAAACTACCTGCTCAGGGTTGACCATTACTAAGATACTCTTTAAAGTATTATTTTAATAATAAATATAAGATTTGTTGAAAAAGAGTTTTCATCACGGACTAAGTCGGGTTTAATTCCTTACCTCCACCCTGAGACCCTCAGGGAAAAGTAGGTTCGGATTGCCCTTAACTAACGAAAACTGAGCCCCCTAAAACTTTACCTAAAATTGTAACTGTATGTATGGCGGCTTGTTTTTGTATTATGTGTACATTTATGTTGGCGTCCAGTTTAAAATATAAGTATTATTTAAATGTACTACACAAATGATTTTTTATATTTTTTTTTATTTAGATTTTTTAAGATATATCCTTAACCGATTCCGCTGTAACCTAGTTTCGATGAATGCACCCCTAAATAAAAAATATGGCGGACTAGTTTAATTGATATACCACATATAGATTACTGAATACTGAATATGAGGATATTTATAGATTATTAAGCGCGGCGTTAAGTTCCGCCACTTAACACGCAAGCCTCCGAATTCGGCGGAAAGTGGGGAACGGAGTGTCTTAACACTAGGTTCCCTCTGCCTACCCTGCTGTGTGCGGGATATAGCGTGAAGCTATTTATTTATTTATAGATTACTGAAAATAAATTCAAAAAGTTTGTTTTTAAAATTTCTTTTTTTTTTATTATTAAACTTAAAAATATTAAACGAATAATAGAGCAAATAACATAGTAGCCGTTCTCTACTCTCCGCTATAAAATCACATTTTGAGACTCCGAGAAAAAGAACAAGAACATTTTATTTTTGTATGTAGTATATCGTAATACTTTTAAAATACATATATACGTAAAACTAAAATAAACGATTTATTAATAGTCGCTTCAGCAATAACACTTCATTCATAAATTCCAATAACACAAATCAAAACTTTATAAAACAGTGATTCACAAAATATTTGGTACAAAAATAAACAATGGACTAAATAAGAGGTTACGCTTTTATAATATTATTCAACAAACAGCTCGAATGTTTATAAATAGTTGCCACTAATTACGTTGTAAAAACAATTTTTAACTCGAATAATTCGTAATTATGAAATGCGAGTGGCCAATCGTGGCCCAGTAGCACAAGCGTGTGACTGTAAACGACTGGTTGTGGGTTCGATTGTCACTCGAGGAGTGGAAATTCTATTTCCATTTTCTTCGCTCTGGTGTCGAGATAAAGCGCGGCGTTAATTTCCGCCACTTAACACGCAAGCCTCCGAATTCGGCGGTGCGTGGGGAACGGAGTGTCTTAACACTAGGTTCCCTCTGCCTACCCTGCTGTGTGCGGGATACAGCGTGAAGCTATATAAAAAAAAATTAAGTGCGAAATGGTTATTATTAATGGTGACGGATATAGGGAGTTCAAATCAAAGTGTAGGTACACGGTGTTTTTAAGTGTTATTGTATTTATAGCGAAAATATATTTTTAGAAAACGTATTAAAATTAGAACCCGAACGTCATATAAACCGTTCAAGAAGCGCGGGTTTGAATTCCGCTGCGTTCATAATTTACACGTTTTCTAGAAATGGTCTTTTTTTTAACTTTACGCTGTATCTCGCACGCAGCATGGTAGACGGAGGGAACGTAGTGTCAAGACACTCGAAATTTGGAGGCATTGCGTGTTAACTGGAGGAACTTGACGTTAACGGAACCTAATGCTTTTTTCAAACAGTACTATTTCTAATATACTATAGAATTTTATTAAACTAGTATGTTTAAGCAAAATTTCAAGTTTCTATGGCATATAAATATAAAGCCTTAACTGATGTCAGGAAAAAAATAGAATAAACAAGCCCCTTTACAATAAGTTTTATATGTTCTACAGCAAAAAACGTTAAGATGTTCTTTTTTATTAAATAAAAATTTTACTAAATAAATTTGAAAATGCTGATTTTATATTCACTTTTCTTATACACAATTCAAACTTATATATAATATTAAATTTATTAAATTTATGTCTATAATTATTAATATTATCTTATAAATATAAAATTTCAAGCCCATAGCGTAGGCAGCCCTAAACGTATGCTATTGTTATTACAAAATGACCCATCTCAATGTCGAACGATTCCCCGAATCAAGTCCTCTCTCGCCTTCGAGTGGAGTGACCATGTAATACTAAAATGTTGGAACGTATAGCAAGAAATACAAATGGTTTTGTATGTACTTTGAATGAAAAAGGGTTAAAAAACTATTGGATTAACATGTAAAAAATATATCTTCACGCTGTATCCCGCACGCAGCAGGGTAGGCAGAGGGAACCTAGTGTTAGGACACTCCGTTCTCCACTTTCCGCCAAATTTGGCAGGCATTGCGTGTTAAGTGGTGGAACTAAACGCCGTGCTTTGCCTGGTAAAAATATATTTTTCATTATAACTATAATTAAAGGCCGTCGTAGCGCACTGAGTAAGTATCTGAGAATAAACGCGATAGTTATGGATTCAATTCCCACTCAGGAAATAATTACGCGACTTTAAACTCCGCCACTTATCAAGTAATGTCTTCATTTCGAAAGAAAAGTGAGGAACGAAGTATTGACTCTACGTTCTCCCTGACTGCCGTACCAAGCGGAAAAATCGTAATAACTTTAATAAGCGATTTGTTTTAACGCCATAATATAATGGTTTACGTGAAATTTGTGGATACGATATTAATCAGAGGGAATATATACAAAATACCGATCTGATTAACAAAGTATGTCATTAAATTCTGACACTAAAGACGTTTAATAAATAACTACTCTGTGGTTCCTATACAGTCTGTAACAGATACATTAAAGTAAAGAATTACTAAAAAAATATAGTCTATAGAAGTTGTCCGTAGAAAACCAAATAATGGCTAACCACCCTACATTTAATATACAACTTAAGCGCCTTTGAACATTTTATAAAAGCTTATTTCTGACACCTCAAATGAAACATGGCGGGTAACGCTCACGCGCATTGGTCGACCAACGAACACGACGGAGCCAAATTCCGGATTCGTTACGACCTTTCATGTTGAGATTAAAGGAAAAACCATATTTAAGTCCACCTTCTAATATTAGAACCTGTTTTAATGTGTTAACTTATAGATTATAATCTAACTGAGTCTTGTAAAATATAAACGTTTGAAATTTATTTTTAGGAAAATTAATTTTCTTGCTTAGTAAAGGGGCTTTGTTAATAAAGTTGTTGTAAAAAATGCTTATTTACGTTAAAGTCATAAATATTTTCATTTTAGGACCTAGAACATTATCAAATTTAGGGGCCAGTTGTGGCACAGAGGCACAAAGTGTGACTGTAAAGCGACTGGTTGTGAGTTTGATTCCTACTCGAGTAGTGGAAATATTTAATATTTCCATTTTCTTCGCTCTGGTATCGAGGCGAAGCGCAGCGTTAAGTACCGCCACTTAACACGCAATGCCTCCGAATTCAGCAGAAAGTGGAAAAACAGAATGTCTTAACACTAGGTTCCCTCTGCCTACCCTGCTGTATGCGGGAACAGGGTGAAGTTAAAAAATAGCATAACTACAAAATCTAATGGTAAATTTAGCCATTAAATGTGCAATGACTCTATTTATAACGGAAAGTGTATTGGGAACAAAAATATAACTTTATATGAGTTCTTTATATAATGTGGTAATATAAGAGATACATAAAGATTAACTTTCAGATATAAATATAGTGTAAATTCAACACATAACTTGTTTAAAATCACATAGATTTTACAGAAACTATATAGTCTTTCAAGACTATATTTCAGAGAGAACCTAGTGTGTGACACTCCATCCTCCACTTTCCACCAGAAATCGAGATGTTGAATAGCAGAACTCAACCATGCATTCTTTGGCACAGAGCCAAGAAATATATAAACTATGTTAGAGGAAATATATATTTATTTTAGCATCTTTCAAAGGACCAAGTATCATATATCAATAATATTACGAACACATAAATAGGAAGTACATAAGTCTGAGTATGTGATTTATTGATCATCTATATTTAATAATTATTGATGACACTTTTATATATAAACAAATATATATTTTTAGTTTCATGTTAAAAACAACCTCAGGGCACTCTGTTTTCCACTTCCTACCCAGAACTATATTTATTTAAATACTTGATCACATCACAATAATATTTGAATTTATATTTGAATTATTGTTGTTGTAGTACCAGAATTTGACAACATACTTTGAGTTTCTTATCAGAGACGAGAATTAAATATATGTTAATATGTTATCATTCCATTGAATGGGTATGAAACCCACAACCATCAAAATACAGACTGTCATACTGTGCCACTGTGGGTATTTAGTACAAGAATTAAGTAAAATTATATGAAAAGGGTGTAAGCATATTAGAAATATGTGAATTATAATAATATTAAACAAAATTGATGTTACTACAAAAATAATTTACTGAATTTTACTATAGTTAAATAAGTAACAATTGTTTAATGCAAGTCACAGTAAATGATTACAACCCATTTAAAACTAAACTATTACTTAGTAGACGTTTTTATAAAATTATTTATTATAATTTCAAGTGTAAAGGGAAAGAATAAAAATATTACAATTATAAATAACGTATATTCTGATTAAAAAATACACTAAATGTCTTTCCACTGACATCTGTTGATAAAAACACAAACTAAACACTACTGTATTTAAATATTTCTATTTATCAAAACATTATCAGTAAAAGCACGCCAAAATAAACTAAAATGTATCATTTAAGCCGTAATATAATAATAATTGAAGCTATAAATATATGCTTGAAGTGGTCGAATAAGACTATCAACAAAATATGTATTTAGGAAAACACTAGCGTTATTTTATAGAATACACAATATTTTCAACTATTTTATGATACGTACGTAATATAAACTTCTTTATTATAGTTATAAATCATTATTCATTCGCGATTATTGAACTAATGAATTCCATGTTTTGATCGAAAAAGACAACTTAATCATCTGTTATCTTCTGTGGAATGTCAATGACTATAATTCTGAAAATATATATGAATATATTTGATTTGTAAAGTTGTATGATAAAAGTTTATTATAAATCAACTTACCCATTTTTGGCGAATTACACTAAGAAACACGATTTATCTCAAATTTAAACACAAACACCAAAAACATCACACAACGGCAGCCATTTTACTAACCTTGTAATTAATGTTGCCACTTACAATAACTTGAAATTATAAGTACGTTTTCTTTGGTAGAGCATTATACCTAAATATTTTCCTTAAGACAAAATTTATTTTGTATAATTTATTTATTCGCTAGTTATTTGATATAAAAAATGTATATAACCTTTTTTATGTTAAAATAATATCAAATCTTCCATTGCACAAAGCTATTCATTTTTATTTAAATGAAATAGTGTTTTTGAGTATTATAATTAAACACTTCTTCAAATAATAGTAAAAAAAAGAAATAAATCTATTGAAGTATATGAATAGAAAAATAATAAAACACATATTTTACTAAAAGTTGCATTAAAATGTTAAATTCCATATAAAACAGACTTAATCAAAATGTTACCATAGGAAAGTATTGTTATTCTTTTCTTGTCAACAGCTGTCAAAAAGGTACGGATTTCGTGCAAGTGAAAAGAAATCAAATTAAATCGTATATTTTTAAAGAGAAATATTAATAGTGTTATGGTGCATTAAACAGTTTAGTGTCTTCTTCACCTAATTTGTTTTATATTTCAGCTTGAAAATGGTACAGCGTCTTACTTTTAGGCGACGGTTGTCGTACAACACCAAGTCTAACCAGAGAAGAATGTGAGTACAAAATTTATTTAATATAAATAAAATGTATATTAACTTAAATATAATTAGCTATAATTAGATATTTTTAATGTACATTATCCCTAAAGTTTAATGAAATAGTGCTTATAAACATAACCTAAAACTAGCGGTATATGTTTCTATAACCTAAGTTAAAAAATGAGACACGAATGAATGGATGTGTTTAGTTTTTATTATGAGCTTGACAAAAGCTACAAAATTGTGACAAACATCAACCTAAATTCACTTTTTTCATTTGTCATTTACTAAGTATTGTGAAGTAAGTCACAATGTAAAAACAGTATTTAAAGTATAATTATAAGAATACATTACAGTAGTTCTTAACAGATAATCATGATCGGATATTTAATTTTCACACGTGATATGTGTGTATAATGCAGAATTACATTCAATTTAATTATATTATATATTGTGAATAGAACACTAATGTGATAGTTACTAGTTGTGCATTTACCATATAAATGGATGCCTTGAGTGCAGTTAAAAAATATTAACTATTGTAGTTATTTAAAGTATTTGACTAGAATGAACTGACTTGGTAAAATATTATACATAAACTATTTAAATAATGTGTATAACCACCAACAAATATAATAAAGTTATGGAAACAAAAATGATCATTTGCTTACTGTTTAATGTTTTACATACATATTATGCGTGATTAAAATGATACTGTTCAAAAAGACCTATTTTTAATGATTAAATAATGTATACCAGTGAATAAAATACCTTTTATTTTAAATACTTTGCCTTATCTTTGTAAAATTACAATCTTAAACTATATAATTTGTTTCTTTTATTACAGAGTAAGAACTCCAGGCGGACGTCTGGTCTACCAATATGTTAAGAAACCCAAGAAGATCCCAAGATGTGGTCAGTGCAAGAGCAAGCTCAGAGGTATCCAACCCGCCAGACCCGCTGAACGTTCAAGACTTTGCTATCGTAAAAAGACAGTGAAGAGAGTATATGGTGGTGTTCTCTGCCACAAGTGTGTCAAACAACGCATTGTCAGAGCTTTCCTCATTGAGGAACAGAAGATCGTAAAGGTCCTTAAAGCCCAACAAGCGACTGCCAAGACTGGCAAGAAGCCTGCGAAATGAACCTAGGGTGTAAATAAATTTATAAAAACCAATTTCTGTTTTATTCTTAATCTTACTTATATTGTCAATTTGAGGAATAAAAGATATATTGATAGAAGGGGTCTATTAGTCATTGTCAAGAAGTTTTTTTGGATGTTACTAATCAAAATTATGTTAAGAAAAGAATATAAAAAAAAAATTCTAGAAAATGTTTTTTTTATACATTTTCTAAAAAAGATTTGTAATTTCTTAAGTGTGCTAATAAAACTACAAGAATGTTTAAAAATAAAAGATTAACTTATTTTTAAAATAACTTTTGTCATAAACTGCGTAAACAATAGGTCTTCCAATAAATTTTATTATTCTTCTGACCCCCCTATAAAATTATTTGCCCATCACTGAACCAAGTAACCACTTGATCTAAATGAAAAATTCGCAATTTGAACTCTATTCTTTAGTTGTTAAATGAATTGAATGGTAGAATTTAAGATTGGATTGAAATTGTGTGTGACGATTGTTACAAGTATTCATATTTTCAAATATAATATTTGAAAAAACATGTACCTAACAGACATTGTGTGGTGAGTGGCGGAACTTAAAACCGCAAATTATTTAGAGCCATAAAAGGAATGTGTATGGGACGAATCTTGAAATAACGCCTTGTCTTGCCAGTGCTCCAAAATGAAAATAATTAAACTATAATGACGATTATTGAATTTGCTCCACTACTTCACCATATTGGTTCATCTTGCTGGCAATAAAATGGATATAAAAAATCTAACGTAAAAGAGATTCTAAAATATGTAATATTTTACTCAAGATCATCGTGTAAGTGTGAAAACAGTGTCTGACTGTAATGACCATAGGTTATAGGTTCGATTTCCGCCCGGTGAAATTATTATTTTTTAATTATTTTCATTTCTACGTTCTTATGAACAAAACAAGGGTTTTGGGTCTCACAGCACATACAGCACAATACGAATTTGTGTGGAAAGTGGAAAACGGAGCGTCTTGACACAAGGTTCTCTTTGGCTACCCTGCTTTGGGAAACAGTGTAAGTATTCACCATTCAGCACACCATGCATTCTACTACACGCAGCATGTAGAAGAACGCATGGCTCAGTGGTGAGAGCCCCTGGACGGTATTCAGGAGGCGCGAGTTCGAATCCCGCTGCGTTCAAATTTTTATACGTTTTCTAAATGCCTTTTTCAATTTTCCTAAGTATGGAATAACACTTTAAAAAAATGTTTAAAAGTATTCACCACTTGTCGTAGGATGTGATTTGTGAAGTAGGAAAAAATCATTATACCTACATACTATTATATGTACCTAATATATAGTATAGTACCCGGCAATAAATAATGCACATCGTACTTAGAATGAAACAGTCAGTTAGCTTCGACTTCGTAGAGCGTTGTCTCGGTCGCTTAAAATAATAACAATGAGAAACGTCACATATCAACTGAGTGACAAAGACAGCGAAACCGAAACCGAAACTGACCGACTGTTTCATTCTAAGCACGATGTGCATTATTTATTGCCGGGTACTATACCTACATCTATATTCATAACAAAATGAGTATTATTAATAATATTTTCAGTGGGCTTATTGCTTACTTACTTACTGGGAACCGCCTCTTTACAAGAATAGCTGAACGAAGTACATATTTAATGTTATTATATGTTCAAAGGAAAACTCTTACTATTAATGGAATAAGAATAAAATTTATTCGCTCGCGCCGCTAGTTGAAGTGATGTCATGTGGCCGCGGCCGTTTTCATAACGTTCCACAGCCTAAGTCTATGGGCACTTTTTGACCATTTAATTAAAAAATTTTCACCAAAAAACTTCACATCGCACAAGACACTATGCTCAATATCCTAGCCAAATTTTAGAGGTCAAATACAAATAGCTCAGGAAGAATTAAACCACAACGAAACACACTGTTGACCAGTAAAAGTGCAACAACTTAGAGCTAGCTACCTGCTGCGGGTACGCCTGCATGGCTTTCGATACAATTTTTCCTATTTTTTCCCATTTGTTACTCTGGGTGTTAAACTTTTTTCATTCAAATTGGTACAGTATGCCCGCCATGAAAACTTAACAGACAGGCAGGGAAGATTTTCGCACTTATAAAATTAGAGTTGATTGGTATAGTTATCTAATGCTCACTAACTAATAATAATTGTTAAGTATTAAACTAACTTCTCGTTTGGTACTCGATGTTACCTCCTACATTCCTGTAGGAATGAATACTGATAATACTGCAGCTCATCTGTACCTTAATGATTCAAAACTGCTTGTCATAGCTTTTTAAAAAAAATACTTTTATTGTTAGTATGTCAATTTATCACTATAAAAATGGGGGAGGGCGGAGTGTCTTGACACTATGTCCTATCTGACTACCCCACTATGCGGGGAAAGAGTACACCTGAATAGAAAAATAACTTTAACTCTCCACACCAAATTAGACTACTAAAAACATTAACTAGCATACAACTCACATCTTCAATATAATTATTCCCTCAATTAAATATAACCTGGAACCATCGCGTTAACAGCCAAACGTTATTGTATTTCGCCACGGTATTGCTTGATATTAGCATATTGCGTAATATGTTAAAATTATTGCACAATATAATTTATACTATAACTTGATAAGGTACCGTCTGTTTAAAAAATAAGATTATTTCAGGACTTCCTTTGGTCTTCCAAAAATCAACTACGGTCGTCATTGTACTTTAACTTGACTTTCAATATGGGAAAATTAAAATAAAATTGTTTTTCGAACTAATCTTTTTTTTTTTTTCTATAAAATATCTTTTTGAATTAAATGTGTATTAAGCAAGTTTTGTGTAAAAGTTGCTTGTATGCTCGAAAATCATATGTAATTAATATATAACGAACGAAATATGTAAAAAGAAAGGACAATAATTTTCTTGTATTGAGTTTGAGAGAAAAGTATGAAAAACGGCCTTCGGCTAAGAAATAGAGATCTTCTATTCTATTCTCGTGTACATACAATAATGATATAGAATTCTTTACATATTTTTGTTGATTAATAAACCGAAAGAGCAATACGAAACTATAAATCATGACGAGAAAATCAGTAGGCACGTACTGTATTTATAATTTTACATACATTTATAATTTTTATTTTGTTTACTTTTAATTGTAGTCTTTTTAATTTGAAAATTGCATTTTTACTTTTACATTTTTAGAATATTCTTTATAAAAGACTAATTGAGATTAAAGATGAATCGTTTAACAATCGACATAATTCATAATAAATATAATTGTTATGAATAATCGAATATACAGATTTTGGGCTTAGATGTGAGATCTCTGGAGAAAACAGCTCTGGGTAGACAAAATGCAATGTTAGCTTTTTCACAACACTTAATTTTTTCTATGCATTTCTATGGATCTCGTTAATACGATCACTTATTTATTGTTTGCTATCGAGATAGCAGAGATAATATAATCGAACACTACTCGATTAATTGTCTTTGCCACGAATCTATATATTGATGACAAGTTACCTAATTTTGTCTGTGGTTAAAATCACCTTGCGGAAAATACACATTATTGTGAAATAGTTTTAGTATTATAAAATATATTAATATATTATTTATTATTGATACTCTAAAGACTGTGATATAATATATTTTTTTACAAAATGTCGAATCCTTGGAAGAAAGTCTCAGCGCCCGCCGATGTGCAAAATTTATCAGAGATCATGTCGGAAGAATATGCAAAGGGTCTGCAGGTGAAGGAGGAAATGAAATTTGCAGAACAATTTTCAGATCAAAATATTATAAATGATTCAAATGACTTATCACCTGAGATGCTCAAACAGATCGAGGAATCAAATGTAAAGGGATTCTGCGACTCCGATGCTATTATTGCAAAAATGTTGCAATGCCAGTTCGACAAAGAATACGACGACGAAATTAAGAGAGTTGAGAAAAAAAAGAACGGAGACGCAAAAGTATCGGTATCCTATGATAATTATCGCCATGTTCCTGAAGGTCTTGAATATGATTCGGAAGATGACGATGACGAGCTAGAAAACGCTGGAAAAAAAGATTGGGATCGATTTGAAACTAATGAAAAGGAATTCGCAAGTCTCCCCAAACGTGGGTTCATTATGAAAGACGGTGAAATGGTAACAAAACATGACAGTGTTATCAATGGCAGGAGGAACGCGTGCAAAGTCATGGCGTTCCCTCCTGAGGTGTGCACGGGCGACGGCGCCGGATTCGACATGAAACTATCAAACTCTGTGTTCAATCAACTAAAAGAGCATACAAGATGGAATCAAGCTCGTAAACATAAGATGTTGGACAGAAAAGAAAGCCAAGCCACTGCCGAGATGGGCCTTGATGAGGCTACAAGACTTATACTTTTTAAGTTAATTAATAAAGGTATGTTAGAAGACATAAACGGGGTCATTTCAACTGGGAAGGAATCAGTTGTATTGCATGCTAACAGTGACCAATCTTACCCTGATATGGTATTACCTAAGGAATGTGCAATAAAGGTCTTTAAGACCACTCTCAATGAGTTTAAAACTCGTGATAAATATATTGAAGCTGACTATAGGTTTAAAGACCGCTTCTCAAAGCAGAATCCTAGAAAAATAGTCCACATGTGGGCAGAAAAAGAAATGCATAATATGATGAGAATTCAGAAAATTGGTCTCAACTGCCCAGAAATGGTTTGTTTGAAGAAGCATATACTAGTGATGTCCTTTATTGGGAAGGATAATAAATCAGCTCCCAAATTACGTGATGTAGTTATGAAGCCTGAAAAATGGGAGAGTGTGTACCACGAGATTGTGGATGCCATGCACAAGTTGTACAATGTTGGCCATCTTGTTCATGCTGACCTTTCAGAGTACAACATACTATGGTGGGAGAACAAATGCTGGTTTATTGATGTGTCACAATCTGTGCAGCCTGATCATCCTAATGGATTAGAATTTTTGTTAAGAGATTGCCGCAACATTATAAATGTAAGTTTATTGTATCACTTATCTAATAGAACAACAATGTAATTGCAAACAACTTTGTTTGTTTTAACTAGTTATTTTTATCAGTTGGCACAGTTAGACAGTGTCTGACTGCAAAATAGATGTTTGTGGATTTGATTCCAACTCAGGGAAATCATTATTTTAGAAATTTGTTTCTTCACTGAGACTTTAGACAAAGCACGGCCTTGAGTTCCACTACCACGCCACTGTCTGGATTTCCAGCAGAAAGTGGAGAACTGAGTCTCATCAACACTAGGTTCTCTCTGCCTAACCTACTATGTGAGAAAAAACATAAACCAAGAAAAAAAAACAAAAAATAAACATTTGTTTATATTACATAAATATTGTGCAACATTATGTTTACATTAACACTCAAGTGTCTATTATTATTTTCAGTTCTTCGAAAAGAAAGGTGTGCCAGACATAAAAACAGCAGATGACTTATTCAAATCAATAACTGGGTTTGAAGAGGTTGACGTTAACATGTTGGAAGGAGTTCATACTACTTACAACAGTCTCTCTTCTCGTTTTGAGATTGCACCAGATGACAATAGGAATATAAGCTACCCATTTGAATACTGCTGGCAGAAAACCAATGAAAAAAAGGTTAAAAGTGATGAAAGCTGTGACGAAGACGATGAATTCGATGAAATGTGGATACATTCTAAGCAAAATAAGATTAATGATGTCGCTGCAAACTTTGGAAATGAGTTAGAGGTTGAAAATGTTGTTATCGACAAGGAGGTGAACTTTGCTAATCCTGCCGCTCCCACCATACCTTCTAACGAACTGGACATAGGCAGTAGTGGTGTCGATAAAAAGTCTTAATAGCAACAAAAAGTTTTTATATATGAGAAAATGAATTAAAATTAGCATTGTTTGTAAACAATGACATAAAAACCTGGATTTATCCTAAAAATAACAAAAAAAAGGGAGTTGTAATTGATTAAAAATGCAAAATGGGTGTTTGTTTTTTATTTATATGCCTATATTAATGATTACATGGTTTCACGTTTTATTATTTAAGAAATAAATAATAATTTACATAAACTTAATGATAACATATAAAAATATCACAGCAAATAATAAAAATTAAAACAAATAGATTAACGCATTTTCCCACCTCTCAAGATGTTGGTTAGCGGAACTCAGCACCGCGCTTTGTCAATCAATTAAGATACTTCTTTAACTTCGTTCTGTAATTTCCGCCGAATTCGGAGGCATTGTGTGTTAAGTGGCGGAACTTAACGCCGCTAATAATAAATAAATATAATAACTTATTCAGTATTCTTCTCCAAAATGAGAGTTTCTAAAAGATATTTCTGCTGTCTCGTCAAGTACTGTTTGGTTTCAGCCGCTACACTTATCAATGCTTGGTAGTCCATTGACTTTGTGGATATTATGATTGATTGTAACTTTAGTTTCAGGTCTATGTTGAAAGGAATATCTGAAAAAAAAAATAAGCCATTAAAATTTGGATAGATGTTTGTATTCAAATACAGTAGAAACTCGATTTACCGGAGTAATTGTTATCGATTGATATTCGGATAATCGAATGTATGAAAAAAGTGGGGTTTGCATGTTTTTTTTGTATTTAGCTTCACACTGTATTCCGCACACAGCAGGGTAGGCAGAGGGAACCTAGTGTTAAGACACTCTGTTCTCCACATTGCATGTTAAGTAGTGGAACTTAATGCCGCGTTTTGCCTCGGTACCAGAGCGAAGAAACTGGAAATATTAAATATTTTCGAAGCGGAATCGAACCCATAACCAGTAGTTTAAAGTCACACGTCTGTGCCACTGCGCCACGACTGGCGCATATGTAGAAGACATATGATTATATGTTTATTTTAAATATCAACGATATGTATTTGTAGCTAGATTTACACCTTTCAAATTAAAATCGCGTATATTAAAGCCAGTGTCGAGGGATTCACGCTTGCATAATTTCAAAATTCGGCTTGAACGTCATTTAATATAGTTGGTGAGTAGTTCGGATAATCGCGAATCCATATAACTGAGGGCCGGCTAATCGAGTTTCCACTGTATTCCAGTATATATTTTTTAAACAATAATTTGAAGCTGCAGTGGGTCAGCAACTTCAGGGGTCAGCAGTCACAATTGGTTGTGGGTATAATTTCTATTCAGAGAAACAATTATAATTTCTCAAATATGGCCAGAAAGCAAAGAACAGAGTGTTTTTACACTAAACTCTCTCTGACTGTCTAGCTTAAAGTCAAAGTCAAAATCAAATAATTATATTCAAAACAAAAAGTAGGCCAGTCGTGGCCCAGTGGCACAAGCGTGTAAACGACTGGTTGTGGGTTCGATTCCCACTCGAGGAGTGGAAATGATATTTCCATTTTCTTCACTCTGGTGTCGAGGTAAAGCGCGGCGTTAAGTTCCGCCACTTAACACGCAAGCCTCCGAATTCGGCGGAAAGTGGGGAACGGAGTGTCTTAACACTAGGTTCCCTCTGCCTACCCTGCTGTGTGCGGGATACAGAGTGAAGCTATAAAAAAAAAAAAAAAAAAATCTACACGCTTCATTTGTTTTGAACATCATATAATTTACCACCAGACACAGGTTCACTAAAGTTAATACCTCAGACTTGAGGAGAATGTAAGCATGATACAATATGAAAATGAAGATATACTCACTATCAGTGTCCTCGTCATTGAGTAAATCATCTAACAATTGTTTTAGTGACTCTGATTTGACATCTGCATCAGGATCCACTATGAGAACTAATAACACTCTAGTCACTTGAATCCTACGAAAACATAGTCATATAAAGTATTAAATAAATATAAATTATTAAAAAAAATGATGTTGTTGTCGGACAGCGTTTGATTGTATATGCAATGACTATGGGTTTGTTTCCACTTTGGGGAATGATTATATATTATTTCATTTCTTCAATCTGGTACCTAACACAAAGGATGGTGTTTTGTCCACTACTTAACATGCAATGTTTTAATTTCAGGCGACAAATGGAAAACAGTCTATTTTTTTGACACTAAGTCCTCTCTGCTCTGCTCTGCTATGGGGGGAAAAGCGAGGAAAATATAAAGAGTTATTTCTAATCAAAAAACATTACAATTATTAACCCAATTAGAACAATTTCACTTACTCTGTTAAAATACTGTCAGTTATATGAAACTTTGAATCACACATTTTGTTTGCTGTTTCCAAAGCTATATCAAATTTGTCTGGAAGTTAAAAAAAAATACATGTCATTAATCAAAAAACTATATATACAACATAATATGAAGAAGACAACACATGGCATTGAATTCTACCACTCAAACGCAAAATCTCAATTCTGAATAAAAAGTGGAGAATAGAGTATTTTGACACTAGTTTTTTTCTGACTACCCTGCTCTGTAAAACAGCATGAAGCTGCTCTGCTATTATTAAATTATAGTACACAACAAAAATATTATGAAAGGTATATATGTATCTTTTTATAACATTTACAATAAAAGTCACTGCCTTACCACAATCAATAAGTAAATTCAATAAATTCCTTAAGCACATAAGTTTCATAGTTTTCTCCTCAATTAAATTAGCAGCCATTTCAAAATAATGTAGAGCCTCCAGCTTATAATCCAATGCAATAAGCTGATTTGCTAACTCTAACAGAATTGAAGTTCTTACAGGTGATTTTTCTGGGTATTTGCTAAAAGCTTGTAAATAACAACTAATGCCTGCCTAAAATGAAAAAATAGTCAAATTAATACCATATTACATGTATTATATTAAAATTAATAAAATAAAACATACTTCTAAACTTTCTCTATCAGGACTATCAAATTTCAAAGCAGTGAGCTTTTTCTCCGCCTTCATAAATTGTCTAGCAGCTGCGATATACTGTTCAGCTTCACCAAGGACGTTTCCAGCGGAAGCCTCGCATTTGGCAGCACCAATGTAAGTCTGACCAGCAAATGCTGGTTGTTCTGAATGCTCACACTGTATAGCTAGAGCGATAAACTCGTTTGTAGCTTCAGATATATTTGG
This sequence comes from Dryas iulia moderata, assembly GCA_019049465.1. NCBI lineage: Eukaryota > Metazoa > Arthropoda > Insecta > Lepidoptera > Nymphalidae > Dryas > Dryas iulia. The sequence continues at coordinate 1,345,843 of CM032431.1, forward strand.
TTTTCGCATAAATCTCCTAAAAGTATCATATTAAACGTCAATATTTAACAGTTATTTTTATTTTAAATAGCAAAGGTATTGTTAAAGATTACTATTATTACTACATACTTTTTTAGTTTCGTATTAATATTGATATATTGTTCATTGAAGCTGGCATTGAGATCAGTAGCCATTTTAGTTCTTTTGTTTTTTCAATAGAATAAATCAAACAATCAATGAATAGAAAAGTTAATTCCGTAAATTATAAAATTAAAAACACTTGCCAAATGCCAGAACAAATAACAATATTGTGACATTTGCACTTGACGTTATACTGTGAGCACAGATTGTAAAATGCTATATTTAATTAATGAAGTATTTTGTGAGGGTAAAAAATATAAAAGAAAGACAATACTAGTGAATATATTTAAAAAAATACATATTAAATAAAAAATGAAATGATAAATTACTTTTATAGGTTTATACTTATTTTTTCTTCTTATATTATTTTTTCCCACTTGCAATAAACAGGACCTGAAACTGATTATTGATGTTATAAAATTTTCATGTCAATTGTCAAATTTTTTGCCTTGACGTGTCGTCAATATAAAATATTAGGATTTTCCAATATTTAGCAATGTTTTACTTACATTAATCAAATAAACTTGTGTTTAATAGTTGTACACCGTGAAACACAATGGATTTCTTTAAGAGCGGCCTCAAAACCGTTCTGGGAGCTCCTGAAACAGGACAACAGCCGTCTGTAGCTGATACGGTAAGTTCTCAACTTTTCAGTTTAAATTTTAATTGACCTATTTATAAATATAGCTGAGATAGAATTTATAAATTTTAGGATGTGGGCGTGGGTGGAATTCCGTGTGACATGTTTCATGTAATTTTATTATTGTTCAGTGTAATAAAAAAGTCTTACACATAATTTACAGATGTTATAAAATTATGAAAGTGCTGTATGAAGTTATACCGGTTTAGTTTCATAATGGAGCTTAAATCCAAAGTAATAAAAAGAATTGTTCTTGAAGCTCCTTAATTTGTTCGCAAACATTCATCAATTTTTAATTTGTGATTACTTCAGTTATCTGTATTTTTACAATATGCATATTGTTACATTCAAATTTCATAAAATGTACCAAATTCTTATATTAACTTACAATTTAAAAAATATTGTTATTATCTAGCTTGGTTTCAATCAATTTTCTGAATTTCCTAATACAATAGGTGGAGAGACTGGTAGAACGAGCCAGTAACTCTACATTGCTAGAAGACAGGAGAGATGCATGCAGAGCTCTAAAGGCATTGTCAAGGAAGTACAGACTTGAAGTTGGTGCACAAGGCTTAGATACTTTAAAACAGGTAATTTTGCTTTTTATTTATATTTAGTGTCATAAATTTAACTTAACGCCTCACTTTGCCTCGACATCAGAGGGAAGAAAATGGAAACAATGAATATTTTCCACTCCTCGAGTAGGAATCGAACCCACAACCAGTCACTTTACAGTCAAAATTTGTGGCAACTGGCCCTATGACTCGTAACTCGTAACACTATGTTCTCACGTAACGTGGAACCCTACCTATGCCGGGAAACGCGAAGGTGTAAAAAAAATCTTTTTTTTTCTTTATAGATATTAGAACTCGACAGGGCAGACAACGAAACTATAAACTATGCGCTCGACACGCTCAACAATATCGTGTCACCATCACAATTTGAGGAAGAAGAGGACAAACCCCACTTGCCCATAAACATCGGAGACCAGTTTACAGAAATGTTCATCAAAGATCCTAGGAATATACAACTGGTTTTGGATCTGTTAGACGAATATGACTTTAGAGTCAGACTTTCTACAGTACAATTTTTAACCTCCCTCCTAACGAATAGGACTAAAGATATTCAAGAAATTATTCTCGACAAGCCCATGGGTGTATCAAAAATGATGGATCTTTTATCAGACAGCAGGGAAGTTATTAGGAACGAAACCCTTCTTCTCCTTATAAGGTTAACAAAAGGCAATGCTAATATCCAAAAGATTGTAGCGTTTGAAAACGCTTTTGATAGACTCTTTGAAATTGTGAACACAGAAGGGTATTCTGATGGCGGCATCATAGTTGAAGACTGTCTTCTACTTATGCTCAATTTGTTGAAAAACAACAGTAGCAATATAAATTTCTTCAAGGAGGGTAGTTATATACAGAAAATGCTGCCCATGTTTACTATGCCAGAGGATACCGAAGAGGTTGGTTGGTCACCGCAGAAAGTGTCAAATGTACACTGCATGCTACAATTGGTCAGGACATTGGTGTCACCGAGTAATTCAGTACAAATTATATCGAGTTGTCAGAAAATTATGAAAAATGTGGGATTATTGGATTCCCTGTGTAATATTTTGATGGCAAGCGGTGTTCCGGCTGATATATTGACTGAGACTATAAATACAGTAGCTGAAGTCGTGAGAGGGGACAGTCTGAATCAAGAGTTTATAGGGAACGTGATAGCGCCGTCGTACCCCCCAAGACCAGCTATTATAGTGCTTCTGATGTCCATGGTGAACGAGAAACAGCCGTTTTCTTTGAGGTGAGGTTATTTTTTTTACTATTGTTATTGTTATTTGATTTTTGTAACATTTATTAAGTAAGAAAATCATTTATGGTGTAATTAAAATAAAGAAAATATTGATGGAGTTGGGTGTTTTTCCCAATTATGTAATCCATACTTATATTATAAATGGGAATGTCTGTGTGTTTGTCTGTCATGCTTTCACGGCTAATCTACCGGTCCGATTTGGATGAAATAGGGGATGAAAGTTTATATGAAAAATCTACACCACTTGACCGATTGTAATGAAATTTGGCATAAATATAGTTAATAATCCAAGGTTAAACATAGGGTTTATTTTTCAAAAATCCACCCCTTCGGGTTGCGATATACCGCAACAGCCATGTAGTTTACGCGGCGAAGCCGCGAGCGGGCCGCTAGTTATATATAAATTATTTTCATTTCTCCGCTCCGGTGACAAGATGAATCACGACGTTGAAGTCCGCTACTCAACACTTAACCTCTTAATTCGGGCGAAAAATGGAAAGGAACGAAGTTTCTTAACAAATCTTCTTGACATTTCTTTCTACAGTAAGATTATATAAAAAGTTGAAAAATAGAAAATTGGTATATATATATGATATGTTAACTTTCATGAAGAACATTCTTAGCTACATAAGCTTCACTATACACTGTCTTAATTTGTACATATATTAAATTCGGCCGAATACAAATAGTGAAAAAAATAACGAATACCGAATATTTAACGAATATTCAGCACATCTCAAGTAAAAATTAGACTTTACACGCAATGGTTGTGAGTTAAATTCTTAATGAAGATATTATTTATATTTATTGTATATCTATATTTCATTATTATACTTTAGACCAATAAATAAGTTAATTCCATTGCGGCACGACGATAAAATCCTGAAATTATTTCTTTCAACAGATGTGCAGTACTGTACTGCTTCCAATCCTACCTATATCACAACGAGATCAGTCAAGCTAACCTGGTCCTGACACTGCTACCCTCCTCAAGCGAAGTCTCCAGCCTCACTAGTGGCCAGATTCTCTGCGGAGGGCTGTTCTCATCAGATGTGCTCTCTAACTGGTTCGCAGCTATATGCCTCATGCACGCCCTGATTGATAATACTGGCCAGAAGGAACAGCTTTTGAGGGTTTTACTGGCAACCAATATTGGAAGTGCTCCGGTGTCACTGTTACATCAGTGTAGCTTATTGTTGCAGCAAACTACTAAATTGCAATCTAAGGTAAGGTTTGAATTTATTTTTTAATGTTTTGACCTTTTTTTTATGTATTTTCTTAGTATAAATTTTTATCCCACCTTTGACTTTGTGTCTTGAAAATCAAATGTGAGAAAATTCATCGAAATCGGTCAAGCGGTTTTGAATATAAATTTTCATCCCTTCAATATATCTCTTTAGGGGTTAATTTTTGTAAAAAAAGTAGCCTGTGTCTGATCTTGTGTTGGATTCATTGCGAATTCATCGAAATTAGACTGGCAGGTTAGCCGTGGAAGCGTAACAGACCTAACGGACTTTCGCATTTGTAATATTAGTATAAACTGACTTAATCTTTTGGCAATTATCATCATTAGGTAAATATTGGAAATTCAATATACCAAAATTAGAGTTCTAATTTTGGTATATTGAATTTATTAAGAAACTAGCGGCCCGCTCGCGGCTTCGCCGCGTGTTCTACGTGGCTGTTTCGGTATATTGCAACCCTCGGTGGTGGATTTTTAAAAAATAAAGTAATATGTTAACCTATGTTTAACCTTGCATTATCCACTATATATATGCAAAAAATCATTACAATCGGTCAAACGGTGTAGATTTATCATATAATCTATCATCCCCTATTTTAACCCTTTAGAGGTTGATTTTTGAAAAACTAAGTAGTCTATGTTAGACCCAGTCATTTTTACTACTTTCATTCTAAATTTCATCCAAATCGGACCAGTAGATTAGCCGTGAAAGCGTGACAGACAAACACACAGACATTCGCATTTATAATATAAGTATGGACTAGCAGGTCACTCGCGGCTTCGCCCGCATGTATCACATAACTATAGTTGTTTCGTATTTTCGATAGCCGGCGTTTTCGCTTACGTTAAGCGGTTTAGATTTTTCACACAAACATACATTTTCTATATCTCGATAAAGTTGAATGTAGAATGTGTACTGCTAGATTTCTAATTGAATGTAACAAAAAATGCAATAATCTAATTGAGATATATAATACTTTTTAAAGTATTTTTCACCCACTTAGAATAAGAGAATTATTAAATAAGTTTTAACATTTTCTCATAGCAATTGCTTATTATTTCTCAGAAAATATCTTATTATCTTATTACCTGGTACCTGAAATGTCCGAAAATCTCCCTGCAGATGTTAACAACAGTAAATTTAATAAATAACAAATATACACCTATTGCTACTTGAAATTTAAAAATGTTTTATTGGTTAGAGCTTATTGACTGCAAGAAGTGGCCAGTCGTGGCCCAGTGGCACAAGCGTGTGACTGTAAACGGCTGGTTGTGGGCTCGATTCCCACTCGAGGAGTGGAAATATTTAATATTTCCATTTCCTTCGCTCTGGTGTCCGAGGCAAAGCGCGGCGTTAAGTTCCGCCACTTAACACGCAATGCCTCCGAATCGGCGGAAAGTGGGGAACGGAGTGTCTTAACACTAGGTTCCCTCTGCCTACCCTGCTGTATGCGGGATACAGCGTGAAGCTAAAAAAATAATAATAATTCGTTACCGGTGATCTTGGATGAATTTAATATATTGTACAGTGGCGAAGGGCCCATACAAGCCGGTCAGAATCGGCTTCCCTTTTATAATTACATCACTATACTAGGGCTAATTTCTTTCAATTACCACTTTTAGACCGTATAAAGAACCAAACTTGAAAATGTATTTAGCCAACTTTAATTTATCGAAACGCCTAAGTACTTTTGTAGGAAAACAAGCCGACGCGAGACCGGCCTACTTCGTCATTATATCTCCATACTAAAATCTCCATAGTGCGCAGTTGTCCCTTTCATTTCCTTGCAAAATAGACCTATATCTATTTCGTTTTAACTTACCGAATTTTACCTCAAATATGCCGGATCTGTTTGCGGCTTTTTGCTGTTGACATGTATCGGCGCTACTGTGTCGGCGAGAGGGAGAATGATCAAATCTGTGCGTGCGAGCGAGAGCGTAGCGAGTGGCGCGTGATTCGCTAAACTCATGTCAAATAATACGAAAACAAAGTGTTTATTGAACGTCTATTGGTTAATTTTGAATGGTTTTGGTTACTCAAAACAAAAAAGCATAATGGCTGACGTGTTTGTTTAATCCGTGCGTGTGTGAATGAAAAAAAGAGTTTTTAAATAGTTTATTTAAGTGTTTAGTGTTTCCAAGTTAATTTTCAGCTTGTGATTATTTGTGAATCGGATTGCTCAGAGGTATGATGGCACTCTTACACATAGAATGCTGTTTAACTGATTATTTACTAACCGAAGAAACTTCATTTTGCAAATTGAGTTTCGAAAACAAAAAGCATGTCGTAAACCTAGGTCGGGCTCTTCCAGATATGACTATCGGTTACGAGAGACGTGATGGGTTTTTCAAACATTTCCACAAATCGTTTTATGACAAATATACGTGGATGACTGGCAGTTGTAAATTAACAGGACAAAAAAGGCGGGTAAAAGTGAAACGTACTGTTAATAAGCTCCGTGTATATAAATGCTCAAAAAAGCATAAATAACATAATTTCAGCCCTAATATTGCATCAATAATAAATCTATACACCAAAAATCAAGTGTAAACGTTATCTCCTTGTTTTATCCACGAACTATTACAAAAAACCTTCTATCGAGTGAACTGTGCTTGGGGAGTGGTATACGTTAAAAAGCGATTCTAATAAGAAGTGTACTAAGTGACGAACTTGTTTAGTGACAAAAGTGCCGTATAATAATAATAATAATAAATAGTGACAATATTAACTTAATTGCAAGTTGTAACTTCCTTTGTGTCACAACGTTCGGTTAAATAAGTCTTCAACCATATAACGATATTAGACCGTTGCCTTAAAGTTTACGTTGGACTAGTGGTGTATGAAGGACAACAAAATCGAGTCAACCCGAGTTCAATCCCGCGTTGTCGAGCAAGATTTTTATTTAAAAAAAAAAGATTCTAAGATTAAAAACTTTTGTAAAATATTTGTAACATAAAATACATTTACTTTAAGTTATAAAGTTGTTGAAAAAAAAAAACATAAGTTTGTGTTTATAAAAATAAGTTTTTGCTAATTCTTTACAAAACAAATTCAATTACACGTAACTAATAAATATACAAAACCAGTACTATGGACCAATTTCAAATTTTTTTTGGAAAAATAATATCGGAGATGGAGAAGCAAACTAAATTAATAACACAAAATATACTTACCCAATTAGATCAAAAGTTAAAACCAATTAAGGAAGAAAATATAAAATTAAAAAATCAAATCGAACACCTGGAGAAAAAGGTTGACAGCTTAGAAAGGGAAAAGAGGAAAAATAACATTCTGCTGTTTGGAATAGAAGAAAAGGAGAAATCACGGACAGAATTATTGGATTTTACTATGAATATTATTAAAGATGACCTAAATATTTCAGTTCAATATAATGAAATACAACAAATCTACCGCATCGGAAAACCGAAGGAAGAGAAGACTAGACCTGTCTTACTAACTTTAGGGACTAATTGGAAAAGAAATGAGATTTTAAGAAATAAAAAAAAGTTTAAGAATATTTACATAGCAGAAGATTTTCCAAAACCAGTATTAGAAAAAAGGAAATCACTGCTGCCAAAACTAAAAGAAGAGAGAGGGAAAGGAAATTTCGCCTACATTAAGTATGACACACTTGTTGTTAAAGATGGGAATCAAAAAAAAGAGAAACGAAAGAGAGAACAATCAACTTCACCAGTTACTTCTTACAACCAACCCAAAAAACAAGTAAACTTAATAGCTACAAAGAAACCTAGCAAAGCTAATACTTTTGACTTGATGAGGCAAAGACCTACTACGAGTTCTTCTCTCTCCACATCGAATAAAAACAATAGCAATTAAAAGTAATCGAATGGCAGCGAACAACCCCAATACAGTTGGTCACTGCGGGGTTGATAGACCACCACCCTCCAACATAATCCTAAACATCATAATCTTTAAATACTAAAATTGTAATGAGCGATCCCAGACTGTTTAGAATTTGAAGAGGATTTAAAGAAAATAAGATGGGATATAGTTGGAGGAGGCCTATGTCGCAAGACAACCTGACCATATTGTGAATAAAAAATAAATAAATACAAAAATCAACAAAAAAATAAATAAAAATGAAATAAGCTATAATATAACATACTTAATATATATTTTGTTTAGTTGGAAAGCTTTACCTAACTTTTAAAATGTATTTTTAGCAATTTTTGTAAGTTTATACTGAGAATAAACGTTCAGTGTATTCTTAATAAAAAAATAAACACAAAAACCAAGTAAAAACTTCAAAAAAAAAACTAAATAAGCTATAATATAACAAAATTAATATATATTAATATAAATAGGTAAAATTGAGTATTTTTAGAATTATAAACAGATTGTAGCAATTTTTTTTTTGTTTAATTGTAAAATTTTAACTAACTTTTTTAATGCACTTTTCTGTAATTTTATAAGTTTATATTGATAATAAAAGTTCAGTGAATTCTTAACATTAAAAACAAATAAATACAAAAATTAAATAAAAAGAAAAATTAAATAAGCTAATATAAACATAATTAATTGTAATATAATATGATAGAATAGGTTAAATTAAGTTTTTTAATTAAGGATTATAAATAGGTTGTAGCTGTTTGTATGTTTAGTTTGTTTAATTGTGAAATTTAACCTAATTTTTAAAAGCGAATTGTTTTGTAATTTTTGGAAGTTTATATTGATATTAAAAGTTTTCTTAAAAAAAAAAAATGTATAAAATCAACAAAAACCAAAAAAAAAAAAAATTAAATAAAAATGAAATAAACTAATATAAGCATAATTAATGCAAGGTTAAATAGCTTAATGTAGGTTAAATAAAGTTTTTTAAGTATTATAAATAAATTAAAGCTGTTTGTTTGTTTAGTTGTAAAATTTTACCTAACTTTTTTAATGTATGTATTTTAAGGAAATTGGTCAGAGAAATAAAGGCTATTTATATTTTTATTTATTTATTTTATTTTTGCTTTCCTTGTTTGCTATTTTCAAATTCGAGTTCTGTTTGGGGTCAAACGGGTTTCACAGATATTAATAACTTAGCTAGCTCTGCTAAAAAGCACGTTCAGACCGAAAAACATATTCGTAGTTGCTTGTTACTTAGTTGTTCATGATTTCGGTAATAGTCGCATCGAAAACTTTTTTTCAAATTCGTTTGAAGTTCACAACCGGAAAGTCGACCGCAATCGCGAATTAATGAAAAGGTTTATTGACACCGTTGTTTTGTTAGGAAAACTTTTATCATATTTGAAAGACACTGTTTAAGAACACATCAGTGCTTTCATATATGGTAGAGGTGGGGCCTTTCGTCTTCAATCATGAAAGATAAATGCATGCAGATGCACGCAGGCTATTTGGTGAGTTATTTTTTTAATTATCAAATTTGTGTTGTAGTTGGAAGAAGTCGGTTACAAACATACATACAAACTTACATACACATGAAATTAAAGAAACGCACTGTAAAAATTACGGCAATCAAATCGAACCCGCGACCTTTGTGTAAACGTTACATCTCAAGGCGGCGGGAAAAGGCCAACTTGATTTCCCACGAACATGTTTTTTTTTTGTTACGGCTTCCCTTCTCTAAGAATCCACCCCTCGCCACTGGTAATTTATATATATTTTTTTTATTTAACGGAAAATAAATGAATTATTTTGGAATGTCATTGAAGTACAAAAAAATATAAGGTGTTTTTTATGACATTCATTCTTTTTGTCGGAATTTATTAACGACAAGTTTATAGATTTTAATTAATTCAAAAATTTATTCGAAAATCCTTTTTGTAAAATTAGATTTCTGTACTGATTTTCTGTAATATTTAACTTGTGATTATCCCTGTGTTTCATAACCGGTTATTCTCCGGTTGACATCGGTAGTTTCTATGTATTTTTTCTTATTCCCAGGTCGCCCTCCTAATGTTACTATCGCAGTGGACGTCTCACTGCCCCGCTGCAGTCAGCGCTTTACTACAAGTGCCTGGAGGAGTGTCGTACTTGGTCTCCCAAACTTGTTCCAATGAGCATGATGATAATGAATATCTTTTGCAAGGTATGTATATGAGATATCGTGAACTGCAAAGCATTTTATCTTAAATTAATAAATTAATATGTAATTTGACTTTTTTTGTCTTGATTATTTAATTTAGTTTGTTATTATCGTGAGTAGTAGATTTGAATTGTAGTGAATGCTAAATGCAATATTAATGTGCTACGACCTTATATCCCTATCGTAAGGTGTAATTAATTAATAGCTATATTCGACCTACGAATATAACATCAATTGCTGTATATTATTACATTTTTTTACATTTAATATATATTTACAAATTTATTTATATTTGTTGCCAACATAAAAACAAAAATAATAACAAATTTCATACCACCAGGTCTATCAGCCTTCGTGCTAGCCCTCTGCGTCCACTTCAACGAGGAGACGGAGAGTTCAGCCTATTCCCGCGATTCTCTCCGCCAATTGCTAGTAAAAAGAATTGGCATAGAAACTTTTACCGCCAAAATAGGGGAAGTGTCAAAACACGAGTTGTACAATAAGGCGGCAAAACACCCGCAGCTGAGAGCCTCTGAAACGTCAGATGTGCTCATAGATTATGAGTTCTGTAGACTGTTTAAAGGGTTGGAGGGTGAGTCTGTTTTATTTTTATTTTTAGTCTGTGACGATTTTTTTTTTTTTTTTTCGTTTTTTTTAATCTGTGGAATTGATTGTTTTGTTTTTCTTTAGTTTCCCGCTTTTTATTGTATTGTATTGTAGTGAAAGGGAGTTAAAGGGTTTATTGAGATATTTGGAATTAAGATATGGTGTGTTAAGTGGTTAAATACGTTTACGGGTATTTTTTTTTTTGTATCAAAGCGGAGCTATGAAATTAATTGAAATATATTCTTTTTCCCGAGTGGAAATCGAATCCACAACTGCACAGTGATGGCTTCAGATTATTCTACTATGCTACTGTTTTATTATAGAATAAAAAAGTTGATATAATAAATTTGATTTGTTTTTTTGGTACTTTATTTGATTTTGTAGTTATTATTATATATTTTTCTTAAGTAATAGATTGAAATTATGATGGCTTCTTAGTGACACATTATGATGGTTGGTGTCATATAACTTGTAGAATAATTTTAATTATTTTTTAAATTATATTTATTTATTATTTTATCTAAAATAATAAAAAATAATCGAAATCGAAAATAATAATCTTAAAAAATCATTTTTTTTTAGAAATTAATATAATAATTTCCTAAGGGAAATGCAAATTTTCGGTTCAAATCTAGATTCATATTCAGCCAAAGTTAATATTCAAATAATTTTTACATTTACTATTTCTTTTACTAATTCTAAATATGTATATAATATATACGTAAAATATATATTAATTACCTAATGTGGTAATACCCACCAGGTGTAGTAATACAAAGTGTGACAGCGGAAACAATAATCCCGAACCCCGGTAGTAGCGGATTCGATTCCGCGCAGCACAGCGTTACAGAGGAACTGGCGCAGTACAAGCAATTGATAAGGCAACAAGATGCGAGGTTACAGGAATTGGTGTATCAATTGGAACAGACTCAGGCTTTAAGGGTGATTTTATTTAAAATTTTGTAGTTTTATTGTTTGGTTTTTTTTTGGTTAAGTTGGATTTGAATTTATTTATTTTTTTATGGAATAAAGTAGGCAAACGATCAGAAGGCCCCCCTGGTGTTAAGTGGTTACCTTCACCCATGGACATCCACAACGTTAGACTTGTGGATGCGTTGCCAGCCTCGGGGATGTAGGAAAGTAGGAGGGAGGATGGACGGGAATGGTAGGAATAGGGAGAGCTGGCTTACATGCCATCGAATTGGAACATATCATCAGATGTTTGGCGGTTCGTCTTTGGCATGATAGTGGTCGCGAGCCAGTCGGAGAGCGAATCTCCTACCACCAAACTACTGGGTTACCCGCCTTTTACGGGACGCTACCCAGCGGCGGGGGGGAATTGTATTCTTAACCCCCCCACGGGCGGTTATTTGTGGTTTATCGAAATTCTGATATGTGAAATTTTGAAGCGTGTAAGATTAAACGTTACAACTATTATTCGTAGAATAATCATCAGAAATATGTAAAAATCTTTCTACAGAGATGCTAACAATAAAAATTCTTATTTTTTTTACAATATTTCACTTTTAAAAGAAACTGAAATAAAATGATACATAAATACTTTAAATTAAAAACAAACAGTGTTTAAATATGCACTGTATTCTAAGAGCGTGAATAACACTTTAAATATGTACGTAAACAAAATTAATAATCAGATTTACCAAATGATTTTTGTAGAAAAATCTTAAAGAGATGCTCACAACATAAAAAATGTAATAAACGTTTAAACATTTCTACGCAACCGGTTGTAGAACGCATGGCTTAGCCGCTACAGCGCTTGGACGGTTTCTTAGAGGCACGGGTTCGAATCCCGGTGTGTTCTAATATTTATGTTTACATTTTTTTTTTTAATTTCCTAAATTTGTGAATTTAAAATGTTAATAGTAAATTTATTTTATTATTCTAAAATTTGCTAATTTGTTTTGAATTTCATATATTAGTATATTTCTTTTTAAAAAATTATAACAATATTTTTTTGTTTACATTTTTTGAAATTACTTTTTTTATTAATTTTAAAATAAATAAATAAATATTAATATTCATATTTTCCCCTACAGACATCACTAACAGATGCGTTAGCAGCCAATGCTATGTTGAAAGATGAAAACACTCTGCTAAAGGCACAACTCTCCACAAGTGACTCTGAACCTGAGCCCGCCAAGCTGGATCCGAGACTTGCTAATTATGATGCTCAGGTATTCATTGTTTAAAAATCCATAATTATAATATAAATGTGAAAGTCTGTTTGTTTGTCTGTCATGCTAAAGATAGACAGCAAGAAAGTAGTAAATAACCCGAGGTCTATCATAGGCTACTTATTTTTTTCAAAAATTAACCTCTAAAAGGTTGAAGTAGGGGATGAAAGTTTGTATGAAAAATCTAAACCGCTTGACCTATTATAATTAATTTTGGAATATATAGTTAATAATCCAAGATTAAATGTAGGCTATTTTATTTTACAAAAATCCACCCCCAGTGATTGCAATTTAACGAAACAGTTATGTAGTTCACACGGCGAAGCCGCGAGCGATATATTCTTTATTTTTATTGCTTTTTGTTAAGTAGCAGATATTTGTAAATCTTTCTACAGAAATGCTAACAATAAAAATATGTTGTAATAGCATTTAAGAATTTCGACACAGTTGATAGTAGAACGCATGGCATAGCGGTCACAGCGATTGGACGGCTTCCAATCGGCGCGGGTTCAAATCTCACTGCGATCAAAATTTATACGTTTTTTAAAAATGTCTTCATAATATTTATATCTTTTGGTATATAAACGCGTTAAGTATAAAAAGCATAATAACTCTCGATGTCAGTCTTGGCGCAGGAGGACAAAGTTTGTCTGTAAAAGCGACTGGTTGTGGGTTCGATTCCCACTCAAGTTATTGGTATATTTATATATTTTATTTTCTTGCTCTGGTGTCGAAGGAAAGCGCGGTGTTGAGTTCCGCCATTCCACACTTATTGCCTCCAGAATTCGGCGGTGCGTGGGGAACGGAGTGTCTTAACACTAGGTTCCCTCTGCCTACCCTGCTTTGTGCGGGATACAGCTTGAAATAATAATAATAACTCATCTTTTTCCACGTTTCACACTTAAAAAAATGTTAAAATAAACTACCTATAATTGCAGGTAAACGCACTAACATTGGAAGTTTTGAAACTTACCCAAGAGCTTCTCGCCGCCAAAGACAATCAGAAGAGGAACAACGAGATACTGGAGAAGCTGCAGAACGATCAGGACGACTTGCTGGTGCTGCTGGCTGACCAGGTTAGGGCTGGCGGCAGAGAAACTATTTTTTTCTTACTAATTAATTATAAGAGTCCGGTTATTTATATTATATAAAAATATATCAATATTATACAACTTATATATAATATAACAGTATAATAATAATATTGTTTTTATTTCCATTTTGATGAGTTCCACTAGCCATTACTCAACATGCAAAGTGTCTTGATACTAGGTTCTCTCTGAGTTTCCGTGATAACGGGTTCGATTCCCACTCGAGGAGTGGAAATATTTAATATTTCCATTTTCTTCGCTCTGTTGTAGAGGTAAAGCGCGGCGTTAAGTTCCGCCACTTAACACGCAGTGCCTACGAATTCGGCGGGAAGCGGGAAACGGAGTGTCTTAACACTAGGGATACAGAGTGAAGCTAAAAAAAAATCTTACATACCTTTTTGTAGTATTTGAAGTTTTAGAGCTGAATTACGAGTATAAAAATATGAATTCAAATTTCAAAGACTAAATTTCAACTGTTTAAGTTATACTTTTGAAAAAAAAAGAAACGAATTTTATGTGTGAAAGTTTAAAAATGATATTTGTATACGGCGTTGAGTTCCGCCACATAACTCGCAATGCCTCCGGAATTCAGCGGGAAATGGGAAAGTGTCTTAATATTAGGTTCCCTCTACCTACCCCCTTTTTTTAACGCCAGGAAATCCGTTACGGATACCAGTCCAAGTGGGGACTCGGGACGTGGTTATGTGGGACTCTGGTGAGGCAAGATAGTAACGCCGCCGTTACCCACTAAAACCTGACGGTGCTCCTCTCCCACCACTAGCCGGGCCACGGGGAACGAATCAATCGTCCGAGGAAAATGGGAAACGGAGTGTCTTAATATTAGGTTCCCTCTGCCTACCCTGCTGTGTGCGGTATACAATGTGAATCTAAAAATACAGCAATATAAAATTGAAAAAAATAACTTAATGGCTAGAAAAAATAATGTCTTTTTTTTAAGTTTTACGCTGTATCCCGCACACAGCAGGGTAGGCAGAGAAAACCTAGTGTTAAGACACTCCGTTCACTACGCACGGCCAAATTCGGAGGCATTGCGTGTTAAGTCACGGAACTTAACGCCACGCTTTACCTCGACACCAGAGCGGGGAAATGGAAATAATAAATATTTCCGCTCAAACTCAAACAATATATATTTCTTTATTCCCAGGATGCAAGAATAACAGAATACAAGCTAAAACTGTTATCACTCGGAGTGCCCGTAGACGAGGACAACAATACTATAGAGCCCGAAGAGAAACCTGAAGATTTGACTTAAATTATATAAATTTATATGTATATTGTATAAGAATAACTGAATATTATAAATAAATGTAACTAAATGTCTATTTGTTCTTTGTAACACAAAAAAAATTAAAATGACTGTCGCAAAGAGAAAGCTGTATAATAATGTGAGATAGCAATTATAATTTTTGTTTCTTTGTTAATAATATGACTTGTTATTTAATATATTATAACAAAATATAATAACAACATATAATAGAAGAATAGTCGATTCTAAATTCTTTAAATCGTGGCCAGTCGTGGCCCAGTGGCACAAGAGTGTGACTGTAAACGACTGGTTGTGGGTTCGATTCCCACTCGAGGAGTGGAAATTATATTTTCATTTTCTTCGCTCTGGTGTCGAGGTAGAGCGCGGCGTTAAGTTCCGCCACTTAACACGCAAGCCTCCGAATTCGGCGGAAAGTGGGGAACGGAGTGTCTTAACACTAGGTTCCCTCTGCCTAGCCTGCAGTGTGCGGTATATAGCGTGAAGCTATTTAATTTTTTTTCTTTCTTAAATTCTTTAAATTAATGTTTCTTTTAATAAATAAATGCCAAATTATTCTGCTTTTTATGTTGATATAATTTAAGATCGGTTGTATTATAGAAGCCTTATTTCTATTATATATGGACTAAGCGTTAAATATATAGTTTTTTTTTTTTGTAAAATTGTTATTATAATAAAATTTTTGAAAAATGTTTTAATTTTAAATAATTAATGAAAATTAAAATTTATATCGTTATAAACATTACAAAAAAATTAGTGTTACAAAGAACAAAAAAATATACTTTCTATCGTCCAATATATCGTGTACTTTTTGATGTTTTTATTTTTTTTCTAAATATTTATTAATGTGTAGATTACTGAATATAGTAATAATAAATTCTTGAATGTTGTATATAAATGTTGAAATACATCTTTACTATATATACTTTTTAGTGTAAAAGTGGCTTTTTTAACCACACAGCAGATTAAGAGAGAACTTAGTGTTAAGACACTCCGTTCTCTATCTTCGGCCCGAATTTGAAACATTGCGCGGTGAAAGGAACTCAGCAACGCGTTTTCTTTACCAGAACGGGGAAATGAAAATAATTTTAGTATAATCGTTCCCACAAATTAAGGTTAAGCTCAGAAAATAATGTATTATATATACATCCTTTTTTATCTATGTATGTATATATATTTAATAAATTTCTTGCGTTAGTGACTGACAGACAACGCATAGGTAAAATTACTGAAAGTAGAAACTTGAAATTTGGTATATAAAGTCTTTGCTTTAAAGGAGCAATAATTAAGGATTTTTTTAAATTCTTTTAGGAATGGCTTTTTAGCCATTTTAGAATGTGTAAATGTATATAAATATTTGTTTATTTTTAAAGATTTTACTTTTTGTTGTAAATGTAAACGAAGCTGCGTGCTATAACTAGTATATATATAAGAATAGAATATAGACATTGATGTAGTATATTCATAAAGAAAAGCCACTTTTACACTAAATTTATTACTTCATATGACGTAGAACAGGGGTGAGTAACCTTTTTTGTCAACGATTTTTGAAATTTTTGGCTACACACAATAATACTTCTTAATATAATAATATACTAAAAATAGCGGGAGAATCTATCTGAAATTTTTTTTTTTGCAAAGCGTAAAATTATTAACCAGGCCGCGTGTTGCTCACCTCTGACGTAGATAATAAATGTGTAAAACAATATTAGAATTAAATATGTTAAAAATCAGATAAATGGTTAGTGGATTTGACTCCTGAGCCGGTGGTCACTGGTTCATTTGTGTCAATATAGGTGTCAATGTCAATAGTCAATATATAATGACATTTAAATGTTTAAAAATTATGTGTACTGGTATTCATTCTAATGTGACTTATTTTGTCAGTCAGTCAGTCAGTATGACAGTCAAACACAATAGATGTTCTTTTTTGTTAGTCATTTCTTAAAAATAATATAGGGGTAGTTTAAGCTTATTTTCTTTTAAATATTTTGGATATTTTATGTCAGGGGTGAGCAACCTGCGGCCTACTTATTAGTTTTATGCGACTTGCCAACTTTTTATTTTATTTTACAGATATTCTCCCACAAATACTTTTTATATATTATGAAAAAGTGCGATTTTGGCCAGACAAATTGTTTCATAATTTGCATAGGCCCGTTAAAAAGGTTGTTCACCCCTGATTTGTATAAAACTGGTTTCTTACTTGTAGCTTTACGTGAATTAATTGACATGATTTCTAATACATATATTAAATAATCATGAACTATATTTGATGTTTGTAGTAAGTAGTATATATGGCCTACTACTAAATGAATATGTGTACGTCTACTGAACTATTAATGTTTCTAAATGGTTACTTTTCTGTGTTTTCGGTAAATTTCACAAATTCAAAAGAATATTTATAATTTACTTAATTTGGTTATTACATTTATAGAGTAATAAAATGATATGTGTATTATGTGTAAAATATTTGATGTGTAAATGTATATAAATGTTTTTAATTAAATAAAATAAATATTAAAGAATATGTCCTCTTTTCTTTTTAATAAATGTTTAATTATTTGAAGAAAGTCAACTTGAAATATATATGAAGCAAAGGTGAGTGGTAAGAGAGGCAGGTAGAGACAGACAGACAGACTCAGTTGACCTTCGAAAACACAGTATCGACGATACTACGTAAAAAGCACGAGGACCCCCGGATGGCGTGTAATAAGAAGTTGATGACTGTGGACGAGGCGAAAGAAGTATGTAAGATTCGTAGCGTTTCGCGCTCCGTTCTCTCTGACTACCCCGCAAGGGATACGTGAAGCTAAAAAGAAAGTCAAACTAAATGCTTAATGCTTTATAATACTATCTAGACAGATAAACATAACACTATCTAACAGTAATAACAATTAACTACGCTATATGCTTGTCAAGTAATTCAATATTCACTCTTTTAATTCATTTATTACATCGTTTTTTCATAACTAATTTCTTTATAAGAATAATTTCTGTACAATATATTTTATATTAATCGCTTTAGTTCAAAAGTCCGCTACAAACAATCTTAAAATACAGGGGTTATACGACTTTTTTAAATAATATTAATATTACTTTTCACACTTTCTTTATTAAATAAACTTTATGTAACATTTTTTTTATTGAATAAAGGAGGTAAACGAGCAGAAGGACCACCTGATGGTACGTGGTTACCTTCGCCCATAGACATCCACAACACTATAGGGGTCGTGGATGTGTTGCCGACCTTGGGGGTGAAGGAGGGAAGTAGGGAGATAGGATGGGATATTTGGCGGTTAGTCTTTGACACGATAGTGGTCGCGAGCTAGTCTGAGAATGAGCCTCCTGCCACCAAGCTAGTGGGTTACCTGCCTTTTACGGGACGCAATCCCTGCTGCGGAGGGGATTTGTATTCTTCCCTCCACGGGTAATTAAAGAAATACGTCCTCCGTGCTGAGGCCATTATGGAGCACAGTGGGAGTGTACGACTTTACTAAGATAGTTGCAATACAATTTTTTCACGCTGTATCTCACACACAGCAGGGTAGGCTGAGAGTACCTAGTGTTAAGACCTGCTTGTGAAGCGGCTCGACACTAGAGCGACGAAAATAAAAAATATTAAATATTTCCACTTCTCGAGTGGAAATCGAACCCACAACCAATCGCTTTACAATCACACTTTTTGCCTCTGTGCCACGACTGGCCCCTTTGCGCGGCTTTGAGTTATTAGCAATATGGCGAATTCCAATTTCCCTGGAAAGCAGTGAAAGGAGTGTCTCAACACGATTTTCTCCAACTACCCTACTATGAAGAATAG
The DNA here is from genome assembly GCA_019049465.1 of Dryas iulia moderata. Classification (NCBI taxonomy): domain Eukaryota; kingdom Metazoa; phylum Arthropoda; class Insecta; order Lepidoptera; family Nymphalidae; genus Dryas; species Dryas iulia. The sequence continues at coordinate 1,364,711 of CM032431.1, forward strand.
AATAGAAGCAAAATAAATGACTTGAAAGTTAAAAAATAGAAGTAAAAAAAATTAAAAAGACATTTAGAAAACGTATAAAAATTTGAACGCAGCGGAATTCGAACCTGCGCCTCCTGAAAACCGTTCAGGCGCAGACCGCTAAGCTATGCGGTCATGCGTCATTTGAACGTTTTCTAAATGTCTTTTTCAATTTGTCTAAATGTGGAATAACACTTTAAAAATGTTTAAAAGTAAAACAAATGAAGTGAAAAAAATATAAATAAAACAAATTACATTTGTAAGTCTGCTGACACATTTATTAATGAATAACCAAACAAAGCCCGAACCAAACATTTACAAACCTATCTACAATTTTCTACCTACAACAATTATACATAATATACAGTCTCCAATACATTCTTAAATAATAAAACTTTATAAATATTACATCCAAATAAATAAATAAATAAAATTAATATAAATTAATATTAAAAATACTTTGTTAAATGCTTATTTTTATTTTAATATAACACCAAGAGTATTTAAATATACACCTTAAATTAGAAAAAAAAAAACTAATTTAAGTACAAAAAACATTAAGTAACTACAAACATTTAAACATATTAGGGAATGCCATTATTAAAATAAATTTATTTAATGAATCTAATTTTGAAATACTTTTAAAATACCCATAATTAATCACAAGAGTATTAAAATAAAAATGGAAAGGTAAATAAAATAGTTCTATATTTTTTACATAACTATTTAATATTTTAGTTATATAACTAACTGGACTGGACTGGACTGGAGTGATACTTATGTAACCAGTAAGGAAGTATTTTACCAATACTTCTTTACTGGACAAGGAAAAAGAATGACGATTTAACAATGTGTCTAATATAATAATGAACAACATTTAGCAATTTACTATTTATTTATTTAAAGTATTTATAGTTTCAAATTCTTAAAAAAACTTTAAATGAAAAATTATGCTAACATAAATTAATGATGAATGTGATACACTTATTATAAACTTCTACACGTTTATATAATAATAATACATTAATATCATATTATTATTTAAAACACCTAAAAGGCGAGATACATTTTTTTTTATAAATATGTTTAAATATAATTAATTAGGTCCGTTATTTTCACAAGTAATTCATATTAAATACTTCAAGTAGTTTAGTTATTATTTCTTCTTATATACTAGTAAATACTTATATACATTTTATTAAGAAAATAAAAAAACTTAACTTAAACTTACGTTTCAAATTTAAACAAAAAGCAACTTTAATAAACACAACACAAACAAATAAATTAAAATAGAAAATGAGCAACTGACTGGTAATTCATAATTCATGAAAAAAAACCGCCAAAATTAAGTGACACTGTTTTTTTTTTAATTTCTAGCCTCAAATTCGACATTTTTGGGTCAAATATAAATAAACAAATAATAAATGCTAACTTGAAATATTTTTATATTTATTTATTTTAGTATTTTATTTAAAATCATTTTGAATCTAAATTGTAAATGAAATATAATAAATTTTAATTAACAAGAAATAAAACCGCCAAAACAAAATGACATATGTCACTTAATTTTTTTTTAATTTTATTTCCGACGTAGGATCCAAGTCTATTAATAAGCTATAAACAAAACAGATAATAAATATCTACATATAGTGCATAGGCATTCTGTGCCCCATGATATTATATTTGAAGTAAAGGAAGGCCCACACGAGACGCACCAGGAGGAACAGTCTGAATAGTATCTGCATCACTTTAGCGCATGCCCTATACAAGTTGTATACTATGATGCGGCCGTCCTGAAATGTGAGTAAAAAACAATATTAAATTATAAAGATTAGAACGTAAAATTAAATTTTACGTTTATATAAAAATGTTTTAAAACTTTGTAAAAATCTCTTTACAGATATGCTATCAACAAAAATCAGTAGTAATAAGCGCATAAGAATTTGACGTGATTGGATATATAATGCGTAGCTTAGCGGTCAGGAGAAGAGGCGCTAGTTTGAATTCCTCAGCATTCAAATTATTATAGTACGTCTTAAAAATGTTATTTCAAATAGTCAACTAATAGAATCTATATGACAAGTTCTAATAGAACATGTATGTGGTCCTTAATCAGGAAACATTTTGAGTTCTAATACTAGACTAATATTAGACTATAGCGCACAAACACTAGACTTGTTCCCAAACTCAAATTCAACCATTTTTTTTTAACGTCAGGAGATCCTTTACGGATACCAGCCCGAGTTGGGTCTCGGGACGTGGTTATGTGGGCATCCGGTGAAGCAAGATGGGTTACCAGCCGCCGTTACCCACTAAAACCTGACGGTGCTCCTTCTTTACCGCCATTACCACCACTACCACAACTAGACTCGAGCACAAATCTACAAATCTCGAGCACAACCCCACAAAACTCGAGCCCAACCCCACAAATCTCGAGCACAACCCCACAAAACTCGAGCCCAACCCCACAAAACTCGAGCCCATCATCCACACAAAACTCGAGCCCAACCCCACAAAACTCTTGCACCTACACTGACCTCAGCACTAAACACGGGCACGCCGGGCTAGGTGTACGCGTAGACGGCGGCGGCGGCGAGCGCGGCGAGCGCCACCAGCACGAGCGCGAGCACCACGCGCTCCTGCAGCGCGCGCACCACCATCGTGTTCAGGAGGCGCGTCGAGCGGCTCAGCTGCTCGTCTGTTTCACGAAGCTGGGTGGAAACGCGGGAATATATGTATATATATACCATATGCTGTGATCCCCTTTATAACGTGGAGCTCTTATAACGCATTTTCGAATAAGGCGCCGTTCAAATATTACGTGAGCTCTATACGGGAGCATGGGGTCTTTGCTTTGCTTATTACGTCATCGGTAGTTATTTATCTTTTTACACAAATGGCAGCCCTCATTGTCTCTGCTTGAAAACGAAACGCATTTTCGGGAACTCTCAGAAACTCTTATAGCATTATAATCCATACTTATATTATAAATGCGAAAGTCTGTCTGCTTGTATGTCACGCTTTCACGGCTAATCTACCGGTCTAATTTGGATGAAATTTTGATAGGCAAGTTAATTTGTACATCACAACATTAGCAAATAAAACAATTCCAAGGAAAAAATTCAATTAAAATTAACTGCCTGTTCAAAAAATATGAACTTCCAATTTATGATACTTATTACACACCTGGATTCACAGATATAATATTCTGTATTTTATATTTATTATAGTTGAATTTAATATATGTATTATAGTAAATATTGAAAATATTTTAAGTTTCATTTAAGGCAATGACCACAAACCACTTCATCAATTTATTGAAAGCCAATATTGTCACTTTAAATAATTAGACTATACAAAAGTTTAAATTAATTTAATGTGACGTCAGTTAACTTTTCCGTCATCAATATCAGGTTCAATTCCTGCCTGCCTTTTTTTCAGCTTTACGCTATAACAGGATAGTTAGAGAAAATCTAATATCAAGATATTTACAACACACTGGCCAGTCGTGGCCCAGTGGCACAAGAGTGTGACTGTAAACGACTGGTTGTGGGTTCGATTCCCACTCGAGGAGTGGAAATTATATTTCCATTTTCTTCGCTCTGGTGTCGAGGTAAAGCGCGGCGTTAAGTTCCGCCACTTAACACGCAAGCCTCCGAATTCGGCGGAAAGTGGGGAACGGAGTGTCTTAACACTAGGTTCCCTCTGCCTACCCTGCTGTGTGCGGGATATAGCGTGAAGCTATATAAAAAAAAAAAATCTAATATCAAGATATTTACAACACACTACTTTGCTTTCTGCAAGAAATCGAAATATTGCATATTAAATGACGAAACTCAATACCAAGCTCTTACTCTTAGGTACCAAAGTAAAAAAATGAAAATAACCCATAATTATTCCCCCGAGTGGGAGTCGAACCCAAAATAAATAACACTATTATGCCACAAATGCCTTTATAAAAAAAAAATATTAAAAAGTAATCATCAACAATGCAATAGTTATTTTAAAACAAAATTTCCATTCAACTCACCCTCCCCCTCGACCTCTGTATGGTCTCCCTCTGAGAGCTCAAGTCCTGTAACACAGCTGCACCAATCTGCTCAGTCTCCAATACAACTCTGTAGCCCTCGGTAAGGTTTTTACCAGTTCTTTCTACACGCTCAGTATTATCTAATAATTTGCGTCGCTGATCGTTTACTACTGACCAGTCTTCATACTCTTCTTGATCTATGTTATCTGAAATTTGAAAAAAAAAATAATAAAAACAAAATTAGAAAGAATTTTGACTTCTGGTATACTCGTACTGGCGACACTGGTATAGGAATTTTGTAAAAAAAATAGATAAAATAAATCGTTATTTATAAAAAGGCCGTTATGGTGCAGTGGGACATAGTCTAACTATAAGCGCAATAGGTAGTGGGTTGTAGTCTCTTTAGGACGAATGAATAAATTTAAACTATTTCCATTTCTGTAGTAAGACAAAGTATGTGTCGAAATGGATGGGAAAGTGAGAAAGGAGTGCCTTGGTACAACTAGGTTATTTACTTATTCCTTTATGGGCCGCAAACCAGCAGTATTGTACAATATAAATAAAATGTATTAGTATTTTACTAGGCACCCATTACTCAATGAGTGAGCGACAGATAATGTGCAGACAACCACAATGCCCTAAAAAAGTATGTCTTTAAACAATTTAGAGAAATATTCAGTGAACATTTACGAAACTTTCTGCAGAGACAAGAAGAAATCAAGTTATTACGTTTTACAGTGAAAAGTACTGAATCAAAGATCATAAAGTTCATATAAATAAAAATGATAACAAGAAGAGGTCGTCGTAAACACATTTAAGGGTAAATGCGACGGTTGTGGGTTCGATTCCCACTCGAAGGAATGACTGTATATTATTTTCATTTATACACTTAAGTATCCACAGAAAGCGTGACGTTGAATGTCGCCGATCAAAACGCAATAACTCGATTTCGTGTTGAAAGTGGAGAAAAAAGTATCTCGACACTAGGTCCTCTTTAACTAACCCACATGGGAAGAAGCCCGAAATTGATAATAACTTGTATGATTAGAAAATGTGGTTGTAATCTATTCTATTATAATGAAGAGGTAAAGTTTGTAACTTTGTTTGTAACTTTGTTTGTAAGGGGTAATGTTCGAAAATATTGAACTGGTGATAAAAAATCTTTCACTATTGGGAACCTATACTATTAAGGAGTGCTATAGGCTATATTTAATGATTAAACAGAAAGTGCAGTGAATTGCAAAGTGGCTCAGATAGGGGATAGAAGTTACAGATGACGCGGTGAGGCAGTGAGCATGTCTCTACTCCATTAAAAGCAATAAATCAAATTCATCTTAATTAAATTTATGGGCACAGTAAACCCTAACTAATTGTAACAAAAAATATTAATAAAGTTTTTTATATGGGAGTTAGCCAAGCTCTTAGATAATTCAACCAATTTTTAGTAAATAGTTTTTTTTAAAGCCATTATTAAATATGTACCTTAAAATTAAGTACTGGTATTAAAGGTGTGAAAAATTATTCACTTTAAAATAATAATCAATAGCACAAAAATGTAATGAGTAATCATGAACATTTACAGTAAAAGCCCCCTCCCCACCCCTGGTTTTTTTCTTAAGCTTCACGCTGTATTTCGCACACAGCAGGGTAGGCAGAGGGAACCTAGTGTTAAGACACTCCGTCCGTCGCGGAACTTAACGCCGCGCTTTACCTCGACACCAGAGCGAAGAAAAGGGAAATATAATTTCCACTCCTCGAGTGGGAATCGAACCCACAACCAGTCGTTTACAGTCACACACTTGTGCCACTGCGCCACGACTGGCGACGTCGTATGTAACATATATTTAATAATTACTACTAAGCTAGAAACTAAACAAAGCTATTTTTATTTTAGAATTTCGGGTAAATATTATTAAAAATGGAAAGAATATTCTTTAAAGTCGAAAAAAATATAATTAATGTCAAAATTGTTTATTTAAAAATATAATAAAAATTGAAGCTATGCTTGGGTGAAGGTGACATATCTACCTACTGTTTCAGATACTTGAAATTCTATGCATAATAAAGAATACAATAAAATAAAATAAATAAATAAAAATATAATAATAAATAAAAATAAGGCTTTCTTAATTTCTACCATTGAAATAGTTATAAAAATATTCTTGTTAGCAGTATCAGTGGTTTCCCTTTAATTTTTTTCTTTTCTCCTACAACAGATGAGTACTCTTATGAGCCTCTTGACCACACTTGTCAACAAGCTAAAATAATGACGTTGAAAATAGCCACCTGGAACATTAATGGATTAGCTCCAAACAAATCCGAACTAGAGCTCCTGATTAATGCTCATAAACTTGATGCAGTCCTGATCTCAGAGGCACACTGCACTATGAAAAGCTTGGTAACTATTAAAGACTACAACACCTTTGTCACTCATCACCCGGACGGAACTGGCCATGGTGGTACTGCAATCATAATTAAGAAATCTATTAAACATCATCCACAACCTGAATATAAAACCCACCATATCCAATCAACCACCGTATCTGTGGAAGACAAACTGGGACACTTTAATCTGTCAGCTATCTACTGTCCTCCAAGGCATGCAATTGACAGCTCATCATTCGCTGAATACTTTTCCACTCTGGGAGGTAGGTTTGTTGTAGGAGGCGACTGGAATGCCAAGCATACTCATTGGGGCTCTAGACTGATATCTACCAAAGGCAGGCAGCTTAAACTATGTCTTGACAATAATAATCTAAGTGCTATCACCACAGGAGAACCAACTTATTGGCCTACCGATCCTCAAAAGCTTCCAGACCTACTAGATTTTTTTGTTGCTAAGGGACTTGGAAGACACTACCTACTCGCAGAATCATGTTATGATAGTAGCTCAGATCACACTCCAGTTCTTCTCACTATTAGCACAAGACTTATTTGTATTACTGGGCCTGAATGTCTATACAGCAGACATACAGATTGGGAGAGCTTCCGTGAATATATGGATAAACACTTAAACCTAAAAAAGTCCCTAAAGATACCAGAAGAAATAGAAGAGGCTACCTTCCATATAACAAACATCATACAAATGGCATGCTGGGAAAATACCCCATCAAGAAACAGATATCAAAATGTTAAAAATATATCAATTGACATTAAGGAAAAAGTGTTAGAAAAGAGAAGGCTTCGCCGAATCTGGCACCAAACAAGACTACCTTGCGACAAAACACATTTGAATAAAGCCATTAAAGATTTAAAGGAAGTTTTGAATGATGCTCAGAATAAAACCGTCTATGATCAGCTGGAAAATATGAATGCAACAAGACCCTCGCACTTGCTACTCAGGAAGGCAACAAAAGCGCTTAAAGGACCACAAGCCATAAAGTATCCATTGAAAACCGACCAGGGATGGACCAAGACTGGAAAAGAGAAAGCCGATGAATTCGCTAAATACTTAGCAGGGGTATTCAAACCAAACGACGAAATCTGCGAAGAGATGGAGAGAGAGGTTGAAAATATTTTAAAACAAGATCTCCAACTATCTTTACCACCTAAAACTATAACAGTTCGCGAGGTTCGAAAAACCATAACATTACTGAAAAATAATAAGGCTCCAGGGTTTGATCTGATAACCAAAGAGATATTGGAGGAACTTCCAAAGAAGGCCATAGTCTATCTGACTACACTATTCAATGGAATATTGAGGGTCCAGCACTTCCCACAGCTATGGAAAGTATCCATTATAATGATGGTTCACAAACCGGGTAAACCACCACATGCTGCAACCTCCTACAGACCAATAAGCCTCTTGCCAATTATCTCCAAATTGTTTGAGAAACTTCTTTTAGCCAGAATAAATCCAATACTCACCAACAATAAGGCCATACCTAGCCATCAATTTGGATTCAGACACCATCATTCTACCATAGAGCAAGTACATCGTGTATGTGAGGAAATAAGAAAGTCTTTCGAACACAAAGAATATTGCTCGGCGGCGTTCCTTGACATCCAACAAGCGTTTGACAAGGTTTGGCATAAGGGACTACTATTCAAGCTGAAAAAAATCCTTCCACATAGCTACTTCCCCTTGCTGGTATCATACTTATCAGACCGCATATTTCAAGTCAAGGAAGATGAGGAATTATCTCACTTTTATGACATAAAAGCGGGTGTCCCTCAAGGATCTGTATTGGGCCCCGTACTCTACACGCTATACACCTCAGACCTTCCTGAAGCATTTAATGTTACTATCGCTACGTTTGCTGACGATACCGCTGTCCTAGCTAGCAACAAATGCCCTAACATAGCGTCTGAAACACTCCAAAAAGCCCTTGACAGAGTAAGTGACTGGCTCAAGAAGTGGAAAATCAGAGCAAGTTCTACCAAGTCCGTACATATCACTTTCACCTTAAGAAAAGGAGATTGCCCGCCAGTTAGACTGGGAAACAGCTACCTACCACAGAATGACACCATTAGATATCTCGGAATGCACCTAGACCGCAAGCTGACATGGAAAAATCACATAAAAACAAAAAGAGACGAAGTCAACTTACAATACAGAAATATGTACTGGTTAATGGGCCGCAATTCAATCTTATCCATAGACAACAAACTTCTAATCTACAAAACCATGCTCAAACCAATATGGACTTATGGACTTCAACTCTGGGGAAGTGCATGCAATTCTAACATCACAATTATGCAGAGACTACAAAACGGTATCTTAAGAAACATCGCCAATACACCATGGTTTGTAACAAATGCTGAAATACATGAAGCATTACAGATCAACACAGTGAAAGATGAGATAAGACTCTCAGCTGAACGATACAAGAACCGGCTAAGGAATCACCCCAATATCCTTGCATCTGATCTACTTAATATCAGTTACCATAAACGCTTAAAGCGATATGACATTAAAAACCTAGACACCAGGCACTAAGTAAGGTGGCTACCATTGGGAAGCACCTTAACAAAACATAATACTTCCACCAAATCCGCTCATAGTCATTGACTGATTGCAGATCAAATAAGATAAAAAAAAAATTAAAAAAAATAAACAAATTTCTATATAAATTAAAAATAAAATGATCTTACAAGTAGCACTGTTGCTGGCAACTGAGCGGTATTCATCCTTTACTCTTTGTAGCTCTACTCTGTATGCAGCCACTCGAGACCCAGCTCCTGCTCCCCTGGACTCTAATTCTAGTTCTTCCAACTAATATATAAAAAGTATAATAATATAAAAACACAATTCATAGAATTTTTTCATAATTATTTATGTTATATTATAGATAACAAATTTTTAAAATACTTTGATAAGATCTAACAAGTACAAGATCTTGTTACATCTTATCAAATCATTATAATAATGTTGTTAAATATTTTTAAAAATATATGTGGGATGTTATACAAATGAATTATATAAAGAATAATAATGAACATACCAAATCATTAGCTTCATCAAAATTTGACTGTATTTCTCTGGACAAACTTTCTCGTTCATCTGAAATAATTTTTACAATAAAGAAAACTAATAAGGTAATTAATTAGCAAAATAGAGGAGATATATATTTGACTATATCCACTAAATGAAATTCTGTAGTAAAACTTGTTTCAGTAATAAAAAAATTGTATTGCGTAGTATATTAAATTTGCTTATGGTTGATATTTTCTTCTAATAAATAAACACAAATTGTACTAAAACTATAAAGATCTGACGCTAGAAGTGTAAAACAATGAGAAAAACAAACCTTCCTTAGCCGATTTTAATCGACCAATTTTAGATGTAATATCTGCTGACAGCACTGAGTACTGCTGTTCGTACATTTGAATTAGCGACGACATTTTGACACACAAATTAATCACATAGCAGTAATTTTATTTTACCGTGAAACAATTATTTGTGCTATATTTAATTTGCAGATATAAAAGTATGTGATAGTGGATACCAATCAACGTCAAGAAATATCGAAAATCGAATAGAATAAATGTCATATGTGACGTCAAAATAAATCAGGGTTGCCAATTATCAGGAAATATAATAATATATATTTTTTTTTTTATAGCTTCACGCTGTACCCCGCACTAGTATATTTTAAAAGACTATAATAATATAATTTAAAAGACTAATTATATCATTTTATTTATTTAGATTCAAGAACATGAAACTTTCAGTTATATAGTTAAGAGTGCTTTATTCATTAGGACTTAAATGTAAGCTTATTTTTTTAAATGATATTCTATGCCATTTTAATAGCAAATATTATATTTATACAACTACAACTATACATCGTGATGATGACTATTATACAAACTTTTACGATTATGCTTCCATAAGCATACGGCCATGCCGTGGCCCTTTAGGTAATCTTCATACAAACCCTTTTCAAAAATCAAACTCTTCCTGGCATTAAATATTAATTGTTACAGTTTTCCAAATATACTGATCACTAGATGATAACTGTATTTAAAAATACCTACATAAAATCCAAGAAAGACAAAATTAGCCTCATCACTGTACCTAAGTGTATAATAAATAGCCTATTGATAAACATTTAACACTAAATATGTGCAAAAAGCCATTTAACTTAAAAATATTTCTTCTCACTGAGTATAAAATCTAGTTAACTAAGATTTCTCATTTAACATGTTTAAAAAATCTTTAAACTTTAAATAACTATAACCCACAGTTATTCATAAGAATAATTTTCAAAGCAATCTAAAAATAAGAAGACTGATTGATAGCAACACTGTTAGAAAGTAAAAAAAAAATAAAGAATCAAGCAACAAGTGAATCAAAAACGACAGGTTGAACTGTTATTTACAATTTTCCTTTCAATTTTATGTAAATATGAGTGGCTAAGTGGAATACAAGAAAAGCTTTAGTACTTTAAAACTGTAGTTATGTCAAATGTTTTCTTTCTACAGAGAAAGTGAATTTTATTTGAGAAAACATTTAAAGTTCAACGAAAGTTATTGTTACTTTATTGTTATGGTGCTTTTGAAATACGTAATGCTTTGTAATTTAAAATATGTGACCAAGGCAAACTACTTTGACTAACGTATTTGTTATTAGTAGTCTAGACTATACGCGTAAATTATGGAAGTTACGAGTTTTCTTACAACGTCGTAAGGTAAATTGTTGATTATATTAAAACAATACATGTTTAATTATATAGTTACTATTTTTTATGTGCTTTTTATTTTTTTATTATTTTCTATTTACATAAATTATTTAATAAAAAATACAATGAATAAACTTTAATTCCTTTTCAGTAAAATGTCAAGAAACTGCGATGAAGATTCCGGGCGCAGTACATGTTCGGCAGCTTCACTAACTCTCAGCCCAATATTGGACTTCCATCAGTTCGAAACTAAGAAAATGTCCCGAAAAAGAGATTTTAATACAGATTTAAAAGTGAGCACCCAGCCAAGAAATTTCGCCAGTATTATTAAATCACCAGATGAAAGAGATCCATTTCCAAGTTGTCGAATACCTAGGAACCAACGAAAAGCAGTATTCACATTATTTGATACACCAAGGCTCGGAGGCTTAAGTAACGCTCACTCCACACTCAACATAGCATCGAGTACACAAATAGAAAAATCTCATTTACAGGAAAATGCTATTTCAATGACAGCACTTAATGAAGAAAAAGCTGTTAAAAGACAAGTGCCATTAAGCAGTAATTTTAGAAGAGGGAAACCAGTGCAGCGAGCAGCTTCAAGGCTCTACAAGGCAGAAGTTGTCAAAGGGAAAGATGGATGTACGGGGCCAGAATTCATAGTGCGAGCATCTCAGCCAGTTAAACACTTAGATCTGACGATTTCAGCAATATGTGATAAGAGATTGATAACGGCTGTACTCTTGAACGGCCAAAGAGTAGAAGTTCTTTGTGACTCAAACACAGTGACAGCGGGACAAATTTTTGAACATTTAGTTACTAGTGAAAAATATGAACACAATTTTATGCTTGGTATAGCTATCTTAATAGGTGGAGACTTCGTCTTTCTTCCAGATGATTACAAAATAAAAAAGGTTGTACCAGAAAAGTGGCATAAAACAAGTCATAAGAACAATAAATCTAATGAAGAAGATATATCTGTGACATTATTTTTAAGGATAAAATTCTTTTTGCCTGTGAATGTGTCTAATAATATTCAAAGTGGTGAATGGCAGTACAGAGTGTATTTACAGCTGCGACGCGCGACAGTCGAAGGGCAAATGATCTCAACCATTCAGAATCTCATTTTACTAGCAGGATATGCATTACACATAGAGTTTGGTGAATTTTCTTACCGAGAACATGGTACTGCTGATTATTTTTTATTAGAACACTATTTGCCTGAGTCATTAATAACAAATGACATGGCAGATGTTAAATTTCGCATGAAAAGAGCGCATGAATCTCGTCGAGGCTTAGACCGAAGCAAGGCTATTGTGAACTACATAACTTTAGCTCAGACTTTCAGAGACTATGGCGCCCATTTCTATTCAGCGATTTGGGCGACGAGAGATGGGTTTTGCCGCGATGTTTGGCTATCGATTGGCCCTAGAGGTGTTACTTTATATTCTAGGACGAATAATATATCAGAAGAATCTACTTCCAACCCTAATCGAATAGTCCTACAGAGCTTACCCTGGCATCACATACACACATTCTATTATAATAAAAAAAGTCTCTATATAATGCCTAATGCATATTCAGGTCTGTCCAAAATAGGTATCAAATATAAGCTTAAAATGTTGGACTATAAGAGCTATTTTGCGTTTTGGCTAGCATCACTTCACCATCGTTTGTATTTAAAATTATATGCAAAGGAGGATTTTATAAATTATTTATCAAGCGAATTCAACTGCGCATTGAACGCCGATAGCCCTAAGAAAACAGACTGTAGTAATTATCAAGACAGCTACAACTTGGCAGTAAGAAACCCTACTAAAATTCGACGACCTGTCCGACGAAGATTTAATGTCGACCTCTTTGGGGATAAAAAGTCACAAAATAAAGAAAACGAGAAGCCTAATACTGAACAGTTATTGCGACAAATATTGTCGCCACCGCCAAGTGACGAGAGTTTATTGAATTCTCCCGTCAAGAATGGGCAAAGGAGTTCGTCAAATGAAGGCTTGTCATCCTCAGAAAGTAGTTTACCGAGGCGCCATGGTGTTAAAATGGGCACTCGGGTGTTCAATGGCCTAAAAACAACCTTAGATGGGAAATATACGAGATCTCCTTCAAAATTACTCTCTGTGAAGTCGGACGGTGATTTAGCTACAACGCACAGTGATTCCGACGATCTTTCTGAGCAAAGACAGTGCAATGTGAACAGTATGAAATTGCTGCCCGAAAGGTGTTACAGTCAAAATATGATCCAAGCGCCAACTGCATATGTTTTAGAATCTCCAAAAGTCTACTCAGATGTCTTTAGTTATGACACAGGAAATGAATCTTGTATGAATAACTCTATTTTCGAAAGACTTGACAATATGGAATGTGTGCAAGGAGAGAGAATATTTGTTACAGCAGTACTAGAAAGAGATCCTATGAACGCTCTAGGCTTGCAAGTGGCAGAAGGATCGGATGGCAATGTGTATATAAAATCGATTACCCAGGGAAGTCCCGCGGATATCTGTGGAAGACTTCTACCGGGAGATCAGATTATATCCGTAAACGGACAAACTCTGCTAAATTTAAAATATGACAAAGCTTTAAATATGCTACAAGCAGCTCCACAGCAAGTAGAACTTATTGTATTGCAAAATACTACTAAGAATAATGTTACAAATCAGTTTAATAACACACAAAAATCAGAATCTCAAGGCTTAGAAAATACTCTTAGGCAGAGCATAGCTAGTGCCCTCGACGCGGACTTAACGGACGACGAAATATTAAATGAAGAAGCGCTCAAAACTATTTATGCTTTAATAAAATTGACGAAAGAAAAAGCTATAAGTCGTGGGAAAGATAAATCTAACCGGCAAAGTACGCCTAATATGAGTAATTTAAAAAAATGCTGTTCAGAAAACCAAGTTTACGAAGAATCAGACATGGGCGATTGTTCCTCACAGGAGAACACTCCGCAGAAAAAGTCGCAAAAGTTTAATACCTGGCGTGGTCAGCTGAACAGTCGGTCGAAGCGACGGCCCTTAAGTTTGAGCATTCCTTCAGATATTATACCAGATGATTATCTCAATGACGACGAATTGAAGCAATCTTCGGTGGATAGCTTGGATAAGTCGGTGAACAGTGGTTCTTTGAAAAACGTGGCTTTGCCCAGAAATTTTGGCTTAAGTAGACGATGGTTAGGGCCAGTGAGGTACCCAGTGACGCCTTGCAAGAACAATCTGATCGAACCACCGAGTGCAATGGAAAGCAATGTTGTTAAAAGACATTTTATTTACGGTACCGGAGATTCTGATGAGGAGCAAATATTTTTATAGATACAGATAGATATATAATATGGTATGTACATTGTTGTGTATTTAATTTTTATTTGTATAAATAATATTTTAATAAAAATTTAAGAATATATTCATGAAGAATTAAGCTCGGGATTTTTTTTTGTGTTGCCTTTTTTTTAATTTTGATATATCTTGTGTATCGTCGTGGCATATAAAGATCACAGAGTGATTGATATGCATGATTAAAAAAACTGAACTACTTTTGTTGTGGCCAGTCGTGGCCCAGTGGCACAAGAGTGTGACTGTAAACGACTGGTTGTGGGTTCGATTCCCACTCGAGGAGTGGAAATTATATTTCCATTTTCTTCGCTCTGGTGTCGAGGTAAAGCGCGGCGTTAAGTTCCGCCACTTAACACGCAAAGTTAACTTAACACTAGGTTCCCTCTGCCTGACCCTGATGTGTGCGGGATATAGCGTGAAGCTATATTATATATTTTATTGAACTACTTTAGTAAATATAATAAATGTAAATTTTAAAAGCACATGTAAACAAAAAAAATAAAATTTAATTTGTTTTACGATTCAGTTAAGATTGTTTTTTTAATAAATTTCGTTTTATAAATTATTTTTTCTTCATAACTTTTATTTATTATTTTTTTTCCTTATAACATTTAATCAAAACTTGATTTAAAAAATATTGTTTCAAATTTTTATTAATAAAAAGGCGTTATATCCATTTTTTAAAGAAATAATAATAACACACGATTATAAAGTCCGGAATTAATATAATATTAAGCAGTTAAAGTTATTTATCACTCGTTTTAAAACATTGGCACCAAACTTGAAACTGAATCTTCTTGTAATTTGAATTTTGCCACATATGACCATCCATGCATGTCTTCATTTCACTGTCCTCCATTTCTTTGCCAGAGATGCTGTATTTCAAATTATTTTTAAAAAAAAAAATTTAAAACGTTTTATATGTGCTACTAACCCCATGAGGCCAGACGTGGCTTGTGGGCACAAAGTGTGACTGTAAACGCGACTTTGGTTGTAGGTTCCATTCCCGACTGGAGAAGTGGAAATATTGAATATTATCAACTTCTTCGCTCTAGTGCAGAGGTAAAGGACGGCGTTAATTTCCGCCGCTCAACACGTAATGCCTCTAGAATTCGGCGATGCGTAGTGACAGGAGAGTCTTAACACTAGGTTCCATCTGCCTACCCTGCTGTGTGCGGGATACAGCGTGAAGCTAAAAAAAATTGGTGCCGTTAACGTGTTAAAAACGCGTTGCCATAGTAACATATACCTGTCAATTAAGTACATGTCAAACATGGTAGTGTAAGATATTTATTTTATTTATTAAATAAAATTTAAATGCATTATAAGTTATAACAATAAACGCTGGCCTTCAACACTTCTTTTCAATATAAAAAGCTTTTTTATTGAGAAGTGTTGACGACCAATGTTGTTTGCCGTAATGCATTTAATAAAAAAAACAGCTTAAAGCGTAAAACGTGAGCCTATCTTCAATAAAAAAAAACAGCTTAAAGCGCTACGTCGGATCTTATGCTCTTGAATTTTCAGGATTTTCGTAAAAAGGTATTTAAACTTTGACATGCCGTCGTGGCTCTGTGAGACAGCTTCGACTGACAACCAGATTGTAGCTGGTTCCCACTTTGAAAATCAATATTTTTATTTTATAATAACAAATTGTGGCCAGTCGTGGCCCAGTGGCACAAGCGTGTGACTTTAAACGACTGGTTGTGGGTTCGATTCCCACTCGAGGAGTGGAAATTATATTTTCATTTTCTTCGCTCTGGTGTCGAGGTAAAGCGCGGCGTTAAGTTCCGCCACTTAACACGCAATGCCTCCGAATTCGGCGGAAAGTGGGGAACGGATTGTCTTAACACTAGGTTCCTTCTGCCTACCGTGCTGTGCGCGGGGTACAGCGTGAAGCTAAAAAAAAAACAAATTGTTTTCAGTTTTCGCTCTTATTCTTAACACACTGCACGGTATTGAGTTCCGCCACTCAACACGCAGTGTCTGATTATGAGCGGAAAATGGAGAGAAAATTAAAACACAGTGTCTTGACAGTTCTCTCTGATTACCCTGCTACATACAGAAAACAGGTAGAGGCTGAGATGGAATAAATTATCTAATATAACCGGCAGCGCAGGCCGAATACAAACTACATTCAAGTAATGTTATAAACATATACATAGACAAAGTTTAATTGTTTTATTTGGTTAACAGTTATTTTAACGCTTTTAATTTATGAAACAAATTAACTTGAATAAAATTTATTATTTTAAGACAATATCTAATAGAAAAATTCTACAAACATTGTACATATTTTGCTGTTTCGTTATCACTTATCAGTACCTATTTTTATCGCAAACAACGTGAAAGATAAAGTTAATTCTTGACATTACAGTTTAAGTGCTATTTGAATCTAATTATCATACAAATTTATATGCGATAAGGACCTCCTTCGAACATTCATTAAATGGCTTTGAATTAAATAACATTTTATCAGTATTATTTTTTTATTATATAATTAGCAATTCGTCAATCGTGGCCAGTCGTGGCCAGTCGTGGCCCAGTGGCACAAGCGTGTGACTGTAAACGACTGGTTGTGGGTTCGATTCCCACTCGAGGAGTGGTAATTATATTTCCATTTTCTTCGCTCTGGTGTCGAGGTAAAAGCGCGGCGTTAAGTTCCGCCACTTAACACGCAAGCCTCCGAATTCGGCGGAAAGTGGGGAACGGAGTGTCTTAACACTAGGTTCCCTCTGCCTACCCTGCTGTGTGCGGGACACAGCGTGAAGCTAAAAAAAAAAAATAGCAATTGAGGCCATCGTGACGCAGCGGGAGAGCGTTTGACGGTAAACGCGAGATATGGTTTCGATTTCCATTCGGGATAACGATTTTAATTATTTTTTGCATTTCTTCGCTCTGATAATAACATTAAACGTAGCGTGGAATTCAGCCACACGGAAAATGGAGAATGGAGTACCTTGACACTAGGTTGTCTCTTGAAGAAGTAATTAAATAAATATGAATCATAATCACTTTTCGATGGTCATTAGTTCAAATCCAGCACTAGAGAATATTTATTGGCTTTTAACACGCTTTTATAAGCTACTGCTGTATTTATCTATCAATTAGTGTCCGACCGAAGGTTCGGTTTCGGTTTCGGTTTCGGCAAAAAATTGTAGTTTCGGCCGTAGTTTCGGTTTCGGCAAAAAACCTGCCGAACCTTCGGCAATGCCGAAACTCATGACGTACTCAAGATTTTTTACGTAGCTTAGATACTTTTGAGTGTTTTATAGCTTGTGAACCTAATCTTAAGACGTAGTAAGTTTGAATATATTATAAATTAATGATGAGAATACTATGAACTGCTGACGACAGATTAAATGAACTATCCCTGTTAGTCTGTAACGAAACTGTGTGTCTGTTCGCGTAAGTGTGGCTCCTTTCAGGGGTCGAATACCTATGATTGATTGATATTTTGCAAACCCTGGGTTAGTAACCTTAATATTGGCTTGCCTTAATATTATTTATATATAACCGTTTTCTATATAAATGTTACACAGTATATAGTCAATAAGTTAATATAGATATATATCTAACGTAAATCTTATCATAAATTCGCACATAAATTTCTCTGCTTGAAAAGCACAGTTACGTTAAAGGTGAAAATCTTTTTGTTTAAAAATACCTATTAACCAAGTTTGCCAATCTTAAGTGGCGACCGAGGGCCTCGATAACCCACAGGTCCCTGGGCTACAGCTCAAAAAACTCTATATAAATCCGTAAGAGCCTTAGGTAATGAGAACTGGCGTAGGTCTAGACTAACAAGTTAGCTGATCCATATTCCAAGTTGAAAACATATGTTCCAACTTTTTAGATAAAAAAAATGAACTGAAAAAATGCGAAACACGTCGTTTGAACATATTTTTCATCTTAAAATCTCAAAATTAGACACTTTAAGCTCTAAAATGCTACTTTTTTATTTCAATTCGCCTATTTTTGAGAAAATACAGCCACTTCGAAAACCTCAAATAATTTAGATTTTTTTATAATCCTTTAATTATTTCCATATATATAATAAAATCAACGTAATCACAATAATTCAAATGCATGTGTAATTTTTAAAGCGTAAAAAAATGTAATTTTTTATACATATTATTCAAATTTTATGACGTCATCAGCAGTTTCGGTTTCGGTTTCGGTTTCGGCCGAAACTGAAGTCAGAACCGAAGGTTCGGTTTCGGTTTCGGTTTCGGCTAAAAATTCAGTTTCGGTCGGACACTACTATCAATCAATTAATGTAAGAGAATCATGCAATGCTAATTTGACCCACTTTTAGTTGTCTTATTTGCCTGATATTTTGCACATGTGTCCGGATCTGATCAAGATAACTAAAAATAATTCAAAGTTTGTTCTATTTAACTTCTTTTTAAGACTAATCGTTATTATGGTAATTTATAATGTATTTAAAAAATAATAATTTATTTATAATATAAAAGCATCTTTGATAAAGTTAGGTAATGTTTTAAAAAAAAATTAAGAACAATGGCGAACGAAACATGTGATATTAAATTCCCTCTGTATACAAAAAAAAATCTTCTTTTAGCTTTCAAGTTTTACCTTATACCAACTGAAGGAAAGGAAAAAGGAAGAAGGAAAGGGTGTTATAATAAATATAGCATAAGTTTTTGCGCATCATTTTTTACATAATAATTACGTATTCATTGCTTAAATTTATCCCATCGCCATAATGGCGTAATCAGACTGTCCCAATTCAGGGGAATAATTATGTTTAATCTGTCTTGGGTCTAGTAAGAAAAACAAAATAGCTTGGACAGATTCTACAACAAAACACGCTAAATTAAACGAATACACGACATTCTTTTTTACATGACAAAGCGTGAGCCTTAAATCGTTTTAATTTTTAACTTCACGCTGTATCCCGCACACAGCAGGGTAGGCCGCGGGAACTTAGTGTTAAGACACTCCGTTCCCCACTTTCCGCTAAATTCGGAGGCATGCGTGTTAAGTGGCAAGTAAGAAATATTAAATATTTCCACTCCTCGAGTGGAAATCGAACCCACAACCAGTCGTTTACAGTCACACGCTTGTGCCGCTGGGCCACGACTGGCCACAAGTTTTAATTTTTACTTTTAAAGAAAAATTGAAAAACTAATTACACATGTTACTAAGACAAGTAATTGCAATATATATCGAGCTCCTATTATCACGTTTTACCACCACTCTACTAAAACTGGTTCCGTCGATAACAATACTTAATTACATACAATATTACGTGTAGTATAGAGTAGTTGTAGCACATTATCTTATAGGTCATTGTACTGTCTTGAAGTCATGAATTCTAGAAATCGTGCCAATTCCTTTCTCTTGGCGTGCTTATTGGTTTTACGTCATTTCGAATCTTATAAAGTATGAGCGATTTTTGTGTGTAAATGTTATATAAATGTGGAAAAAAAGTTAGGTTTAAATTTTATTTTTAACTAAAAAACAAAAACTAAAACATGAAGTACTGCATTTTCTTCATTCTAAGTATTCTACAGATATTTATAGACATAACATGCCACTTGGTACCTGGTAACATAACGCCGCACAAAGAAAAATTATTTGTGGTATTATTTGTGGTATAAGTGACTGTAAACGACTAGTTGTGGGTTTGATTCCCACTAGAGGAGTGGAAATATTTAATATTTCCATTTTCTTCGCTCTGGTGTCGAGGTAAAGCGCGGCGTTAAGTTCCGCCACTTCCTCCGAAGCCTCCGAATTCGGCGGAAAGTGGGGAACGGAGTGTCTTAACACTAGGTTCCCTCTGCCTACCCTGCTGAGTACGGGATACAGCGTGAAGCTAAAAAAAAAAATATAATCCACAAGCATTCTTTTCTGCTGATTAAAGTATTTGAATCTGTGACCTTAGATTTGTACGAGTATATGAGAGGTCATGAACATGAAGCTTAAAACATTTAAAGAAATTTATTCTATGTAATGCTAATATATGTTTCACAAGATATAATCTGTATGATTTAAAGATGGAAACTGTGTGAACTAAAATGCTCCATTGTTATATTTTCCATCTTATATTAGAATAATTTTGAGAAATTTAACAGCTATTAAATTATACTTTTTGAAATTAAACATTCGGCAAGACATTTTCACACTGATGTTATGTAACACTAATTTTTCTTCTTAACAATATAAATGACCTTCCATCAGTGGATATGTAAAATCTTTTTTACTTTGCATATTCATTTTTATTTAAATTGCTTTTTTATGACAACTATTAAAACATAAAATAAGAAAAGAAAACTATAATCAACATTATAATTATTTATTTTAAAAAATAACACCTTGCTCCACTGAAGCAAACATTAAACTAAATAATTCTAACCGTAGCTGTCACTACTCTATATCTCAATCAGACTCAATAAATGAAAATAATTCGTTCACTGCACATTTGTAACACATACATACATAACTTTGTAACCTTATTGTGAGTTTGTACACTATAAATGCAAAATGTTCACTGGGAATTTACATCATGCCACCCATACCACCCATGCCACCCATGCCTCCCATGCCGGCCATCGGGTTAGGCTCCTTCTCTTGTGGGATGTCACAGATTACAGCCTCTGCTGTGGTCAGGAGTGAGGCAACACCACTAGCATCGGTTAAAGCTGTTCTTACAACCTTAGTGGGATCAATGATACCCTTCTCAATCATGTTAACATACTCATTGTTTAATGCATCATATCCAAATTCAGTGCCGAGCTCCTCTACCTTAGCTACTACTACAGATCCATCAATGCCAGCATTGCGAGCAATGGTCATGCATGGCATTCTTAAAGCTTTCTTGATGATTTCAATACCAGTGGCCTGATCAGAGTTGGAGGACTTCAGTTCATTAAGCATTGGAATGCATCTGAGGAGGGCAGAGCCACCTCCGGGTACAATACCTTCTTCAACAGCTGCTCTGGTGGCATTTAAAGCATCATTCACACGGTCCTTCTTCTCATTAACTTCAACTTCACTGGAACCACCTACATGTAAGACAGCTACTCCGGAAGCCAGACGGGCAAGACGCTCCTGTAACTTTTCCTTTTCATACTCAGAGTTAGTTTCTTGGATTTGGTCACGGATCTGTTCTGCCCTTCTGTCAATGTCAGCCTTCTTGCCCTTTCCTTTCAGGATAAGAGTGTCGTCTTTGGTAATAATAACTTCGCCAACTTGTCCGAAGTCAGAAATTTGGACATCTTCCAACTTGATGAGATTAGCATCATCTCCAAATACTACACCACCAGTGGCAATGGCCATGTCGCTCAAGGTCGACTTCCTGTTGTCACCAAAACCTGGCGCCTTGACAGCTGCTACTTGCAGACCAATTTTAAGCCTGTTAACTACCAAAGTGGACAGGGCCTCACCATCTACATCTTCAGCAACAATCACTAGAGGCTTCCTTTGTTGGTTAGCTAACTCTAAAGCTGGAATAATCGTTTGGACGTTACTGATTTTCTTTTCAGAGAACAACACTAGAGCGTCTTGGAATTCGACCTTTGCACCCTTTGACGAGTTGATGAAATATGGCGAAATATAACCTCTGTCGAATTTTAAACCTTCGATAATTTCTAATTCATCGTTTAGCGTTTTACCATCTTTTACTGTGATAACACCATCGCGGCCTACTTTCTTCATGGCATCGGCGATGAGCTTGCCGATGGCGGTGTCACCGTTTGCGGAGATAGTGGCGACCTGCGCGATTTCCTCGGGGGTCGTGACTGGCTTAGACATGTTCTTCAACTTGTCTTTCACGGCGTCCACGGCCAGCATGACACCACGGCGAATTTCAATGGGATTTGCACCCTTTGAAATTTTCTCGAATCCTTCTTTGGCAATTGCTCTGGCAAGCACTGTAGCTGTTGTGGTGCCATCGCCGGCTTCTTCGTTTGTGTTGTTAGCTACATTTTGTACAAGTTTGGCACCGATATTCTGGAATTTATCTTTGAGCTCTACACCTTTCGCAACTGTTACACCATCTTTGGTTATTTTTGGTGAGCCCCAAGATTGTTCTAAAATAACATTCCTACCTTTTGGGCCCATTGTTACGGCGACAGCGTCGGCCAGGACGTCTACCCCCTGGAGCATCAGAGCTCTTACATCAGCACCGAACCTCACATCTTTGGCATAAAATCTTGAAAATTGAAGAGATTTTTGTAAGGAAACGGTTTGGCGGACGACACGAGGCAAACGCAACATTTTTAAATTAAATGGAATGAATATGTGGACTTCACAGAATATTCAGATTGCTCTGAACTTGTACTTCTCGAAGATTCTCGTTGAAATCGCAAAACGTGATTTTTATGTGCCGGTTGTAGGTTATATCATAGACACAGATAAACAAAAAAGTAATATTATATTATCGCTTTCTAGAAGTGATTATATAATAGATGAGGCCTTTGAATTTGGATTATTTAAATAAGTTTTTAAGAATAAGGCTTAGAAAATATGTGTATTTAATTGAAAATTATACAAGAGATTCGAGTAGTGCATATAATAAAGAAGCCAACGCATTATTTTATTGACAATATTTTATATTTTCATCATATGTTAATAAGTTATAAAAATATTTTAATTTAGAGTATTTTTTTTTGTACAAATGTAGTTGTACAAATATATTAATAATTACAAAATATAATATTTAAAGGCAGGCATTACTCTCAGGCAGATTTTATAAAACTAGCTGTCATAGTTTCATTGACAGTATTTGACATTTCGTAATCTCACAGAATATAAAATTTTACCTACTCCTCGTTGAGATAGGAAGGAGCAAACACGTTTTGCGTTCGAAAGGAAAAACATGCGGTGATTCCTTACGCGCTAACTTTACTTTTGTATTATATACATATCATTTATTAAATTTGATAATATAATCCCAACGTTATTCAGAGTCTCAGTTGTTGTATAAATATATTACATAATGGATCCTAGGTAAGCAATTTTTTTAGCTTATTAAACTCCCTTCTCCGGTTTATTTAATTTGCATGAACAAGTGCGTCTCGAATTAACCAAATAACCATACTTAAACACAAAATTCATATATGAACAGAATTAAACAGACAATAATTTAAATTTTGCTGAGTGATTGTTTACATAAAAGTTAGCACTGGATATATTTTCTTATTAAAATCTATCTATCATAAAAAAAATATTTTTTTTTTTTGATTTATAAAAAATATTTAAATTTAAATGTTTTAGTTGCCTCTGTGATATGGAAGGGTTGCTAGTTGGAATTGGGAACCCCTTATTGGATATTTCTGCTATAGTGGATGAGGCTTTACTTCAAAAATATGGTCTACATCCAGATGATGCTATTATGGCTGAAGAAAAACATATGCCTCTTTATAGAGAGCTCGTTGAAAAGTAAGTAATGGATTACTTACCATTTTTAATATGAATAATTTACTTTTTTCTTATCATTAATTCTTTTCTTATTTTATTTCATATAAAAATATATTTAACACATTTTTACACATTTTATATTGAATATTGTAGATACAATGCAGAATTCATAGCTGGAGGCAGTGTACAAAATTCCTTAAGAGTCGCCCAGTGGATTTTAAAGAAACCCAACATATGTTCTTATTTTGGCTGCGTAGGAAATGATGACTATGCTAAAATATTAAGTGAGAGAGCTGTGTAAGTATTTTTATTAAGTTTTTCTTACACATATATTCTTTTTTCGTTTTTATTATTTAGGCTTAAGCTCATTTTTAAACATATTTTAGTTTTTATATAAACTATTATATTCAGGTCTATGTTACTAAAAAAAGACTATATGAATATTTTTTTAATTTTTTATTCAGTATCTAAATATCAAAGTCTGTTGCGGTAAAATATAGGTCGCCTAAAATGAAAAAAAAGAAAAATATGGACACTGTTCCACAGCATCACCATGGCCTCTTATATCTAATAAGTTAAAAACTTCTATAAAAACATAGTCTTAAAAATATCATCTAATCATAAGTTGATAGAAACTTATCATGTACTTCATAATCCTGTCAATCAATTTGATGAAAGCAAGTAGGAAATATCAGTCATGTTTTATATATCTATGTCACTATGTTATCTTGTAATCTATATTTTGGCTTTTAAATTCTTCGGAAAGAATGGGAAAATCTGTGATTTTCATATTTTATAATCCACACACGAAGTTGCAGTCTTCAAATAATTATTGGAACTAGATTTACTGGTCCAGGTAAAACAACTGGTCTTACAATTTCAATTTAAAATTCCTACGGCATGTAATAATTTTTCTCTGTAATTATATTATGACTTTTGTGACTAAAGAATTAATTTTATAAACTTTATATTTTTTATATATTTCTTCTAGTTATAAATATTTATATTTAAATACCTGGTAAATCTAGTGTTAATTATATGACTGTGTATTCCAGTGCATATGTCTGTTGCTAAAAAATATTGCTAAGCTTTATTTGCAACTAACATATCTAGTTTTTGAAAATTTTTGGCTGATAAAGACACACTTTTTCACGCTATATAAAAAAGTAGAATTTATTAAAAAAAGTTCACGCTATATAAAAAGTAGTGGGAGAATTTTTGCAGTACATCTTGGTTTAAAATTTTCCCAGTTTCTATCTTATCTCGCCATACTTGTACAAAGCAAATATTTGTAAGAGAAACTATTGAATTGTTACCAGCGGATCCCACATACTGATAACATTTGCCCGCTTTATCACAATAGATGTAGTTGTGTGTGAAAATATTATTGATAAAAATAAGTTATCACAACTTATAGAATTACGTCATCTTGTAGTTAATATATCGTGTTTATGATAGCTTCGTTTTCACGATTTTTCTCCCGTAGCAAGGGTAGGCAGAGAGATCCTAGTGTCAAGACACTCCTTTATTGATTTTGTGCTGGTGACATTGCAATTTTAGTGGCACAGGTCATCGCGGAACTGTAGGCCACTTACAAAAACAGAAAAAATATTTTTTTTAAATATTCCTTTATCATCTTTATATTTATTAATTAAATTAAATAGCTTCACGCTATATCCCGCACACAGCAGGGTAGGCAGAGGGAACCTAGTGTTAAGACACTCCGTTCCCCACTTTCCGCCGAATTCGGAGGCATTGCGTGTTAAGTGGCGGAACTTAACGCCGCGCTTTACCTCGACACCAGAGCGAAGAAAATGGAAATATTAAATATTTCCACTCCTCGAGTGGGAATCGAACCCACAACCAGTCGTTTTACAGTCACACGCTTGTGCCACTGGGCCACGACTGGCCATATATGTATATTTATTTATATATACTTTATTGCACTTTGTAAAAAAAAACATATCAATACAAAATTTAAATTATCATCTTTATTCCCCCAAGTGAAGATTGAACTGATAACCAGCCGCTTTTACAGTAATATAATAACTGTTTACAGTAACCTTTCTGTAAAAGCTGTCCCACTATGCCACGAGAGACGATAAAGTTAGTCATATATGAATGACTTTGAAGTTTATAGAAGTCATTAAAAGACCTTGAATGTTTTTATATTGATGATTAACTTAATTACCATAAAAAGGCAATCAGACTTAGTACAATATACATTAAAATATTGCACAATTATCCAATTAAAAATATATAATATAGATATATGAATTACATATCTACTTTTATATCCTATATAAGACTCTGAGCTATAGAGTGGCTGACAAAAACTTTAATACAGCAAAAGAGTTTGTTTAAAACGTACTCCTTCAGTTGGTTAATGTGCAATCATTTTTGCTATTTAATGCATCGTCAACCTTTACTTTACTAAAAAAATGCATATTCAACTTTTACTTAACTAAAAAAATAAAAATCTAAGGTTGCTGTTTTTGGATTAGGACCAATTATTGGTATCGGGTGGTAAATAACAGTCGGATTTGACAAGTTCTTACTAATTTTGTATAAAATAGACACTTTTAGATGAGAAATGCTTAAAGTTAAAAAAAAACTATGTATTAAGATATAATAACATAGATATAGAATACGTCACGTCAATAAAACCTACGTTCATTACCACTGCAATTGGCCCGTGTCTATCATCGATTGAATTGAAACTCAAGGTTAACCGCAAAACGGTACATGATGAGTTATTAGCAGCTTTACGGTATTTCCCGTATGACTACCCGTCAGAGAGAACCGAGTGTCGAGACACTCTGTTGTTCATTAACCGCTATAAATGGAGACTTTAGCAGGTCAAGTGGCGGAATTCAACCCGCTTTGCCTTAGGTACGAGACACATACCAGAGAAAAGATAATATTTTAAATGTAGCCACCCATTGGAAATTGAACCTACAACCAAACGCGCTTACGGTAAGACGCAGTGCCACTGCGCCAGAATAGACTCAAATTAAAACATTAGAATAATTATAAATAACAAAAAACAGTTGGGGCCAGTCGTGGCGCAGTGGCACAAGCGTGTGACTGTAAACGACTGGTTGTGGGTTCGATTCCCACTCGAGGATCGGAAATATTTAATATTTCCATTTTCTTCTGGTAAAGCGGGGGGTTAAGTTTCGCCACATAACACGCAATGCCTCCGAATTCGGCGGAAAGTGGGAAACGGAGAATCTTAATACTAGGTTCCCACTGCCTACCCTGCTGTGTGCGGGATACAGCGTAAAGCTACAAAAAAAAGACAAAAAACAGCATGCCTATCTACCATGAATAACTTTAAGTATTCGAAACGTCGGGTTTTCTAAAAATGTATTTTGGAAATCCAAATATATACATACGTGATAAATTCGGTTAAAATAGTTTTATTTCAAAATGTGTAAAAATTGCGAAAACACAAGATCTTTAAAGTGACATCTTTAGACGGCGTATAAAAATGCCAGATGTATAAAGCTATGAGTTCAAACTAACGTATGGCTTCGTGGTCAGAGTGCTTGGACGGTTCTCAAGGAGCGCAGGTTCGAATCCCGCTGCGTTTAATTTTTTTATACATTTTCTAAAAATTTCCTTTTTTTTTTTCTAAGTGAATATAAACACTAAAATGTTGAAAGTACAAAAGATCTTAAGGAGAGAAAGAAGATTAAGGCATGCATAATATATTTTTTATATAAATATTTTTTACCCGCGACGGAACGGCGACTGTATATGTGTTTAGGGTGAGAGGTTGTTTGTTTGTTTGTTTGTTTGTGCAAATTACTATTTCAATTATTTCCAAAACTATAAGTCCTATATTGATACGGTTTTCTATGATAGGTTCAGGTTCAATTGGCATATGTCTTTAGATATATTTTATCGCCCCAACTCACCAGGGGGCGCTGCAGTAAGCATTTTACGTGAAAACGAATGTTATCAATTATGTCAAAAAGTAGTAGTCTAATTTCGATACATACGTGACACATATATAAAATAAAACCCCCGACGAAGTCTTCCCCATCATCTCGTTACATATATTATTTTAGGCGGGGGATTTCTAGTTATTTTATCCTTTTTCAATTACAATTAAACCGTCGTGGGTTTTTTCAAAATGTTTAATTTTGCTTTTTATTACCTATTTATTTAGTTATATAGATTTCGTTCCGCTCTCATTGTATAGTGTGTATAACCTACTTAACCAATTCCGTACCGAATTTAACGTTACGTTTGAAGAAAGTATGATAAGAATTTATTATTATGTCGATAATATATCTCTCATTTTAAGTACATATATAGTTGATATAGCAGTCGTTTAGTTATTCTTTATATACGCTTTAAATAGTTTTTTTTTTGAAATGATTTTTTTTATTGAATTTGTCCTAAGAACGTCATATGTGTAGGATTTGTTATTTATGATTTAGTTTATATTATTAATGTTAATGCGGCGTTAAGTTCCGCCACTTAACACGCAAGCCTCCGAATTCGGCGGAAAGTGGGGAACGGAGTTTCTTAACACTAGGTTCCCTCTGCCTACCTTGCTGTGTGCGGGATACAGCTCGAAGCTAAAAAAAAAAACAATAATAATGTTTATACGTGACTTTGGTTGCGAGAACTATGTACTATATGAAACGTAATATCTCGTCTTTTTCCGTATTTTTCCTTATTGTGGAAATTCCGGGAAATCCATTCTTAGTACTCCCCTGCCTTCTGAAGGGATACCTATGCCAAATCTTTTGCGCCCAGCTTTACATTAACACATTTAGCCCCAAAACAGTCTCAGATTCGAATCTCGCTTCGTTCATTTTTTTTATACGTTTTATAAATGTCCCACTAAATAAACATTTACCCCCAATTCCAGCGCAGAAGGAGTGAGGGTTCACTACCAAGTGTCTAACGAGTCACCAACGGGCACTTGCGGGGTGCTAGTGACCGGCACTCACCGGTCGCTGTGCGCCAACTTGGCGGCCGCGCAGAAGTTCACGCCCGACCACTTGGCGAAGGAAGAGTGTAAGAAGAGTATAGATAGCGCCAAGTTCTTTTATGCTTCGGTGAGTTTTGTTGATGTTTTTGGTTTTTAGCTTCACGCTGTATCCCGCACACAGCAGGGTAGGCAGAGGGAACCTAGTGTTAAGACACTTAGTATCCCACTTTCAGCCGAATTCTGAAGGCATTGCGTGTTCAGTGGTGGAAAGTACTTCGTTGGTTTCCGCCACCCAACACGGCCTTGCTGTGTGCGGGATACAATGATTATACCACTGAGTAAGAATTAAGCCTAGGAGGACTTAATAGCGATTACTGTCAGACGCTTTACTACTGTGCTTCAATTTATTAAATGATATATAAATATAATGTAAATACATACTGAAACCCTTGTGGCGTAGTAAAAACTTCTGGTTCTGAACTCGGTACTCGTAGGTTCTCGATTCCCATTCGGGGAGATTATTTTTATTTCTCTAATATGATAAAAGTAAGCGTAGAATTAGTTTCTGTTATTTAAGAAGCAACGCTTTTTAATCTAAATGTGTTAGACGGAATGTCTGCAATGACTCTAGGTTTTCCCTACCTGCTTATGCTGGACAGGAAAAAACATAAAAAAATAAATTTTAATTAAAAATTAATATTAATAACAAGTTGCTTAGGAGTTACTTTTTCAAATTATTTATAATTTTTTTCAGGGTTTCTTCGTAGCGGTATCACCCGAGTCTATAATGTTGTTAGCGAAACACGCACTCGAAAAGGGCCATACGTTTATAATGAATTTAAGTGCGCCTTTCGTCTCACAATTCTATAAGGAGCCTTTGGAACAAATGTTGCCATATGTCGACGTTTTGTTTGGCAACGAATCGGTATGTATTTTTTGTAGATTTACGCTTTTTTTCCTAGGGCAACAAAGAGAAGGTTTTCCTAGGGCAAACAAAGAAACAAGAAGCACTCCGTTCTCTATTTTCTAACCGAATATTTTGATTGGGGGATTAGATTTTTTTAAAAAATAAATTTATAGTTTCACGCTGTATCCCGCACACAGCACGGTCGGCAGAGGGAACCTAGTGTTAAGAAACTCCGTTCCCCACTTTCCGCCGAATCCGGAGGCTTGCGTGTTAAGTGGCGGAACTTAACGTCGCGCTTCGCCTCGACACCAGAGCGAAGGAAATGGAAATATTTCCACTCATCGAGTGGGAATCGAATCGACAACCATTCGTTTACAGTCACACGTTCGTGCCACTGCGCCACGACTGGCCCCATTAAATTAGGAAATGAAAATAATTTATATCTTTTAATCAATCATATCATTATCACAACCATTGCGTTTACAATCAGACGTGGTCTGTTATAAAAGTAACTTGGCAAGTCATTTAGATATCGAATCATTACAAATAAATAAACTTTATATGTCTGTTTGTTTAACATAACCACTTTTAACTAAATACATACATATGTATAATAATAATATTTTTTACATACGCTATCTGTATGTTTGTATGTTTTAAATAATTTCTGTAACCGGTCGACCAATTTTGATGAAAATTTCACTGACGATAGATGATGTAATAATATGGAGTAATTTGAGCTAAAATATAATTTGTGCTTAAATAAATTAAAAAAAAGAAATACTAATTGACAATTAAAAAAAAATCCTTTGAATCACAACTTTCAGTTAAATGCATATTTTTAATTACTTTAATTTCTATTTTTTTTCAGGAAGCAGAAGCGTTCGCGAAAGCGTTCAACATAAATGAAACCGATTTACAACAGATCGCTTTAAAAATTGCCTCATTACCGAAAATCGATTCTAAAAAGCGAATAGTTGTTATAACCCAGGGCAAGGACCCAGTTATTTTAGTCGAGGGTTCCAATATAACTCTAGTGCCAGTGTCTAAACTCTCTAGAGAACAGATTGTGGACACTAACGGTGCGGGAGACGCCTTTACAGGAGGGTTTTTAAGTCAAATGGTACTAGGTAAAAGCTGGGAGACATGTGTCAAATGTGGTATATATAGTGCCACTCACGTGATACAACATTCTGGCTGTACTTTCAGTGGTAACAGTGATTTTAGCGAGAGCTAATGTTATTTTTTTGTATATTGATTTGGGAAAAATCGATTTTTTCAGCCAAAAATCGATATGTCAAAGTGACACCTTCATTCAGATGTAACATGAAGTATGAATGTCTAAAACTCCACTAATTATTTTTTATTATCTGTGCATGTGTCAATTAATAATATATAGTAGCATTTATATAGAAATTCACGAAAAACCTTAAAATTTAAAAAAAATGTTACGCCACTTAACAAGTCTCGCAATTTCTCGCGTCTCGAATTTTAGTGGTAAGTGGAGAACGGAGTGTTTTAACACTAGGTTCTCTCTAACTACTCCACAATGCGGAAAAGCGAGAACCAACTTGCAAATGAAACAAAAAACTCATATTAACAGGTGTCTTAGACATTATTTAGAAATAATATTAATGTTCCAAAAAAAAGATGAAATAGTAACTTTTAAAAAAAACAATAGTAAAAGACAATAACCAGATATATAAGTATTATAAATAGATCTGATCTCAGAGTTGAATAGATTTTGTGAAATAGTCTTGTCTGTGTTCATCTTTAACTACAACAATGTGAGTTTACATACAAATTATCAAGTTTATACATTTTTATTATTGATTACTTCAAATTTCTTCATTCAATTATTTTTTGTAATGTTGTCTAACCTGTACATTTATATTTTAATCGCTTATGTAAGTCATTACTAAACTGTTTGTCCGTAGACTATGAAACACCTAAGATTATTTTAAAAATATACAAGGCATTGTAAACTGTAAGTGTTAAATTCAAAACATGCAAATGATGTAAAACTATCTTTAAACCAAAACTCTCTATAAGTATATTATTAATAATTTTATTCATTAAAGATTAAACTGATGAAAGAAACAATTATTGAAAATTTTCACTTGACATTTGAAATTAAACCTTTTCTATATATGTCAAAGGCCACACAAATGAAGATCCTAGGCACTACTATCAAATGAAAAAATAACCTGTATTTTACAATAATTATCATGTAATCAACAACAAATATAATATTTTAAACATTTGAATTTAAAACATTTTTCTAATGTTTATTTACTTTAGGCATTTACTATATTGCATAAAAAATAAATAAAAAGTCACTTTAGGAAATAACAGAGATGGTTGTAAAGAATTAAAAAAAATAAAACAACAATTTTGTTTTATATATTCAAAGTAATAAACACAGCAATCATCATATATAACAAAAAAATCTTTTGTCTATTAATTTATATATTGAAAAAAATGTTTTGAAAAGGCTCTTTTAAATATTCTCAAAGATGAAATTATCAAATCAATTGAATGAATTATTACAGAAAGAGTACACTCGTAAATTAATAAATTATAATATCACACATGTTTATGTATAAGATTATAACTGATTAGTTGTCATTTTGCCAAATAATGTTTTCATATAAATGAGTTGCCATTTTGTTTAGCTTAGTTAAATTATATTAATTTTTTCATATGAAAATTTAATTAAATTCAATTTCTTTAACTATTCTACAGTATCAGATTGTTGATTATTATTTTAACAATGTGTTTTTGACTTTAACTTATACTTTTTTTCCCAATTTTTAACTTTTTTATCTCAGGTCTATAATTGGCACATATCCAATCAGTAGGAATGCCTCTATGATATAAAACAATATGAGAATCAAACAATATTGTTCATTAATTGTCAATATATATTATATGGTTGATCGCACAACTTAGTTTTAACAACTACAATATAGTACAATAATGCAACTTAACTTATTTAACTAAGATACATAAAAGGAATCAAAAAAACAACATGTCCTCTTAATATAAAATGAAATATTATAAACTTAAACAATGTCAAAGTAACAAAAATAAAATAGATGTCAACAAAAATAAATGTCAGTCATTAATTATAATCATTAGAAAAGAAAAATAAACAAAAACAAAAATACTTATTAGTAACAACAAAAACTTAAAATTAAGTAATAACTTTTTGTCAGTCATTTTTATATAAATCATAGAAAACTAAATAATAACCAGTCAAAAAATAACAGTGTCTATTTCTTAACAAATTCAATGGAATACTTGACGAAGTGGACCTGCCAATTTGGTACATTATCCTCGTCACCCAAGAGAGGCATGCATCTATACACTTCTACTATGTTAAGGTTTTTAGTATCTACAGAATTCAGTAATTTTGACATACTTCTTGTTATTCTTACAGGTTTGTTAGGTGTTTCATAGAGTCTAGTGAATTTCTGTAAAATAGATTCACTTTGTTGTAGATTTTCATTCCCTCTGTTCCTGTAGAGTTATAATAGCAATAAATAGTTGTAATTGGTTTGAACTTATGTTTGTAACCAACTTAAAGTAATAAAATTTTGTTGTACTTATGTTTGATGTGAATAAAATGTTTTCTACAATGTTTGTCGTTTCTCTTACGTATTATTGTATCCTTCATACCATATTAATTGATTTAGGTAAAAAAAAAAAAACAATATCTTAAGATAGATATATAATTTAAAAATTCATAATTTTGAGTTTAGTTTCATAAGAAACAATGAATGTAATTGTAACACATTTAAGATTTAAGTAGTTAAACAAAATAGAGATTAATTTTCTTTCTAGTCCCCGTATCGAAAAATAATGTAAATAAGTAGGTACATACCACATTTTTATTTCTTCTAGACTTGTGTTTAGAGGGTAATTAAAAGTCTAATAAACAAATAGTTAAGTTAGAAACAATTCTTAAAAGTGGGCACAATTTTTAAGCTGAAATAACTGAAAATATAATATACTGAGTTCCACAAAGCATATAAGTATCGGGATACGTTAATTAATATTGTACAAAATTGTTAAGTAAACAAAAACTCCAAAAACCGCGCTAAATTTGCCGGCTGAAGATTCGATGTTGAATATAAATGTTGCCATGCCGTAAATCTATAATTAACATTGTAATTACACTGTGCACACAAAAAAAGTATAAATATTAATAACATGGGAAAAATGTAAATATAGTTTACAAATAAGGTAAATAACAATATCAAATACGATAATGTTTCAAATTAAATGGGTGCTCAAGTCTAAGGAATATTTTAAAAAAAAAAATATATTTCGAATAGCCTAAGCTTAAGCAAGACTTAAGCTGAAGTAGCAAGTTTATTCCACAGAATTACAGATTTTATATTATAGGGAAGATTGGACTGGGACTGAAAAAGGCATCTAAAAAGAATCATAAATTCAGATTCAAATTAAAAATGGAGCGATTACTATTCGCACTACAAAGTATTTAGTTGAAAAAATGCTTGACTAAAATAAAAATATATTTTTTTAACAGAAAAGTTTTTTTTCTCTCGACGTGTGTTCTTAATGTTTGAAGTGATGTTATATTTGGTGCTATAAAAGAGTGAAAAATATTCTCTTAGTCTATTACTACCAATTTTTTGCTATCATCTCTAGATTTGTAAAATTATTAAAGTTAGTAAGCTATTTCTATACTTAGCTATATTTATACGATCTATTTCTATTTATACGAGAAAACATATCAAAGTAGTGTAGACGTAGGAAACATATGAAATGGTAAAATTATGCAATAATTTAATTAAAAATATCACTCTTTCTTAATAGTTACACAGATAAATTATTGAATGAGAATTATTTCTAAGTGAAATATTAATTTATGAAAAGATAAATAATAGAAGATGTGATTTAATTTTTATTGTAAAATTTTCTATATATCTATGAAAATAACTTCACTTTTGGTTTTGAAACTTTGAAATTTATTGTACCTATATGATTATTTCTTTTTAATCTGCCGAACATTTCAACATAAAACTATATGTATTTTAGAATAAGATATACATTTACGCTAATTATTAGCAAATTTATTAATTTCAGTGCCTATAAAGTTATAATATAGGTAGGCTAGTACTTAGATATTTTTTTTGTTTACTGATCATAGACAATGCAAGTGCCCTAATTATTATGATGTATATTTTAATTAAAAATGGCAATACAATTGTGACGGACAGGATATCAAAAATATTTTTTCTTATAGCAAGGAAACTGATTGATAGCCATTTTGAAGAGTCTTTTGTTAGTGTTTTGTGAATGTTTTCAACAAAATTTTGGATAAAATCTATAATAAAACAGTAATTTTGCATTAATATAATGTAATATTTTTTATAAAATATCTTATTTATAGACACTACACAACTAAAGTGTTGTTTGTTTGGTGAAGGCGCTTTGTGAAAAAAGGAACCGGAACGGACTGTGCAGTATTTTAGTTTTATTTTAATATTTATGAATCTGTATAGGTTATTTGTGATGGTGTGAGGTTTTATTCGACGATCGGAGTGATAAATTAGATAGAGATTTGATTATTTACGTCGCGTGTATTTGTTCACTACGTAAATTGAGATTGCCACAAGATGGCCGCCGTCGGATGCCCGCTCCGCCAAAACTCGCTCGCGAGGCCCGATGTGTCATCCACTGGCGACGGCGTTTCGGACATGCTGTAAAGTGGCGTCTCGCACCGCGGCCGAATTTACCGGTCGCTTCCGGCGAAGTTCCATTTTATAAAATGGAATTTCGCTTGAGGCGCCAAAATACGATGGGTGTTGTTGACACATCTCTAGCTGTGATACCGTACCGTTACTTTGACGGCTGCACAAAATAATTGTTTATAAAAATGAGCGAGCCAGACGACGTTGGAAAAGAAGTGTGGAAGCGATGGATTCTTGAGGCGATACATAAGATAAGGTCGCAGAAGCAGAGGCCGAGTGTGGAGAGGATATGTCATGCGATCAGGCAGCACCACAACTATCATGAGGACGTTGTTTCGGAGCGGCTGGAGCGCGCCGTGCGTGAGGGTGTCGTGCTGAAGGTGTACAACAAGGGGCAGAGTTCGTACAAGGATCCTGGTGGGCTGCAGAGCAAGATACTACGAATCGCCGCTGATGTGGATGTTTCGCGGGCGGTAGCGAAGGCAGTGCGCGAGTTGGGAGAGCGAGACGGTTCTAGTTTAAAGACTATTGAAAAACATTTACGCCAAGCGTACCAAGTGTCCGTAGAGGAGAATACTGACGTGCGGAACATCTTGCGTGCAGCGGCGAAGCGTGCCGTGGCCAGGGGGCTGTTGCTTCACCACGCGGGAAACTATAAGGCAACAGATCGACCCCTTACGGCATCAGATCGCATCTCGAAGCCTAGAAAGCCTCAAGAAAGTCCAGAAAGTGTAAGTTTATAAACAATATTCAAATATACTTCTGATATGATTGTAGAATCAAATAAGAAACTTTATTACATTTTTTTGCTATGTAGGAAAAAATATTCCAAGTTTTACATATTATAAATTACAAAAAATTGCATAACATTATAAAATTTTAAGGAAATGAATGAAACATAATTTTGTGCTATATTTAGATTCATTCATAAATTGTTATCAGTAAACAAAAACATAAACATTGCATCCTACTCATTCATTCATAATGGGCCTTGAATGGAGTACATAATAGTTTTTACTGCATTTATTAAATTAGAAAAAAATTAATGCCATTTTATATTTATTTTTTATATTTAATTATAATTAAGTTACACTGTTCTTATTTATTATCTAATTTATATGTTATATTAATTTTTGTAACTTAAAGTGAAATATGTAATACATTTACATATAAAAAAATAATAGGTTTTCTAGAAAAGCCTATAAAATCCTCAATAAAATGAATTGTGGCATAAATTACAAATATCTTAAATTTGTTAACTCGGTCAATTTATTTTAGTTCCTAGAATGATTCATGTATGAATCATGTTTTAAATCATTCTATGCACCTACAAAATTCTTACTCACAGATCTTGATTTGAACAAAAGTATTTCACAACTTTCTTATGATTTGATTATGCTGAACTAATTTCTTCATTTGTATTTATATGTATTTTATATAAAACATAATTTTCATTTACTATTCATATATATATTTTTATATGATTTTTAATATCATATAATATTACATTTACATAACATTTTGAAACTTTATTTGGATTGGTTTTTTTTTATTTTGTTTTGGAATCTATTAAAATAATATAATAGTAGTCTAATTTTTAAAATATTTTTTGAAAACAAAAAATTAACTGTTGGAAAATAAATGAATTAAATATCCCTTATTATAAAAATTCCAGAGTCAAAGCCCAGGTGGAGTGCCAGTATGCGCAGAATGTCTCGGCACTGATGCGAGGAACAGGCTTGGTGCCAGTGAAGCCCTGATCTGCTGCTACCAGTGCAAGTCATATGCTCATCCGACTTGCCTCAACCTATTGGAGTATATAAATTTGACAACTTTGAAGGTATGCATATAGTTATATGAGAATATCAAGTTTTTGTAATTGATAAGAAATTTACAAAAAAGTGTCATTAAGGTGTATTCTTGATATGATGTGACGTGATTCAATAATAGTGGATTCAAATTTTAATGAAATAATAAATATTAATAACATAAAAATGGTTAGGTTTTGTTCAGTACAATTTTTCTGGCAACTTATAAATTAATTTATATAAAAGATTAGAATAATATGAAGTCTAAAATAAAGTAGGTTACATGTAAAAAATTAAGAAATGAATAAAAAAGTAATATGTATTCTACAATCATATTCTATGTTGGAACAAGTTATATTCATTTGGTAGAACTTATTATATTTGCAGAAGAATGTCTGTACTATCAGTAAATGCTTGGTAAGTAAAAATATAAAGCCATTGGTTGTTCACCCCTAAATTAGACAATGTTTTTTTTTGCACCATACATAGTCTTTAAATAGATGACAATGGACTGACTAATCACTATTTCCCTTTTATTACAAAAAACTTTAGGAAATTTTAAATTTTAATATGTTATATTACTAAATATTTGTCTTAACTAGAGGCCTTCACCTATAAAAATTATGTGTGTGTTAGACATATGATAGTATTTTTTTTAAATAAAGTTTCATAAAAATGGTTCTAAAGTTGTTCCTTTATCTTTATGAAATTAAAGAAAAATTATATAATCTTTATCGAAGAGAAAACTTAAAAGTTACTCTTTATTGCATCAGCTATCTGGAAGTGACAGTTCCATTTAAATTGATCCAGCCTGTCCAGAGACTAGATATTATATTAATATTATAAACAGACACACTAATTTTATTTATTTGTAGATAAATGGGCTAACATATTTTTTTAATATAACAAACAAAGAACTACAATAATTACATGATTAAGTAAAGACATAAAAAAATATACATAATGCTAATAGTTGTGCAATCAAGGAGGCCATTACACAGATCTTATTCAATAAAAAATGAGTATAACAGATAAAATAAACATTAACTTAACATGATTACAATGTCCTCTATAAACAGATAATATAATTTGTAATATGCAAATTATTGTTTTTTTTTTCTTATTTTATTCAAGTGTTTGTTTCTAGGAACATTTTGTAAACTTAATTAATTGATTTATTCTTTGTTCTCTGTATATGTTTTTCTTTTTACATTTTAGACTTGCTCTTCAGCTTGGAAATTGTTGCTAATTTGTTAGTTTAGTGGATTCAGAGTTTATATTCGTATATAAACATAAATATTGGTTACCATTTTGTTGCAGTAACAATGACTATATGTGATGGTTACGGGTTTCATTCCAGCTTGGGAAATGATTACATTTAAAATCATTTTCATTTCTGTTGTCTGACTGAACTGAAAGCAAAATTAAAAAAAAAATACATTAAACTGCACATATACTAAATTATAGACATTCTTTAATTAAATTGAACTAGACAAACATATCTATCTATGTTTAAATAAAACACATAACTGGTTTAGTCGTTAAATGATAAACAAAAGATTACCAAGCCAGTCTCTTCTTTTTAAACATAATATGTATAATTTTTGAAAATAATATTTTTAATTTATGTCAGTGGGTTGTCAATGCTATAAACATATTTTACACAAGTTATGATGTGATGACAAAGTGTTTTCTTTAAATTCTTTCAAGTATGTTTCTAGGTCATACAATTTTATTGATGTGAATTTTAACATGTGTTCTGTTTTATAGTGCACATATGGTGTATTCACTTAATAAGGGTCTTTTGATGCAATATCATTTATTTATTATTCATAATTTTTTATTGAAAATCAATATGGAATTGGTTTTAATTTATTAAGTATATTATGTATAGGTCTTTTTGATGTTCTTTAGGTTAAATTAAAAATAAGAGACTTTCATTTTTAGACAAAGATTTTTTTACTTGTTAATAAAACATACTATATTTTTACCTGTTATATTATTTAAAACTATACTTTTTTTTTGTCATGAGGCTACATATAACTGTAAAATTACACAGTCCAAGGATTAACAAAATGAATAGTTTGCCTTTTATAGGTCATGATGATAAAACTTATACAATATAATCTATGTTTGTTTGTTGTGTCATGCAGAGTGCGCGGTGGTGCTGTGGCGAGTGTGCGCGCTGCGCGCTGTGCGGCCTCAGCGGGGAGTGGGCGTCGCGCTGCGCCGCCTGCCCGCGCGCCGCCCACGCGCGCTGTCGCCGCCCGCCCTGGCGCTGCGACCGCTGCCCCGACGCCGCGCCCGCCCCCAGGTACCCCCACCACCTGCTGACTGTGCGTGCGACTGCGCCACCGCCTGCTGACTGTGCTAACCACCCCCCCTCTGTCTCCGCAGGACCGCCGCCATGGGAGGCACGCCCAACACGCCCAAGAAGAGGAAACCGAAGGCGGCCGCGCGACGCGCCGACTCGGACGACGAGCCCTCCGACGGTAATGCCTCCTCGCATTACGCGCGCCCCTCCGAACACATCATGTCCAAGGAGAAACAGAAATTTTTCAGATTCTCCGCTTTCAATCTGGTCAAAAAGCGACGTTGTAGGGAGTCCTCCGGCGAGTGGGAGAGCTGGGAGGGCTCGCAGTGGGGGGGAGTGCGCGTGACGCGCGTGCAGCGCCTCGAGCTGCGCCTGGAGCGCCGCCCGCCCTCGCCGCCCTCCCCCACGCCCTCGCCGCCCCCGCCCGCCCGCGCGCCCTCGCCGCCCGCCCTCGCGCCCGCCCTAGCGCCCTCGCCGGCCCCGCTCGCGCCCACCATCTTCGAGCGCCTCGCCACCGACGCCGCCCCGAACGGTGCGTGGGGTTTCGCAGCGGAGGCGCAGAAGCACAAGGTGATAGAGTCCAAGCCGAGTCCCCGACCGGAACCGAAACCCACGCCGGTGGTAG
The DNA here is from genome assembly GCA_019049465.1 of Dryas iulia moderata. Lineage (NCBI taxonomy): Eukaryota > Metazoa > Arthropoda > Insecta > Lepidoptera > Nymphalidae > Dryas > Dryas iulia. Next base: position 1,404,939 of record CM032431.1, read on the forward strand.
AACCGGAACCGGAACCTTTACAACCGGTTGCCGAGACGAAGAGTACGAAGCGCGAGTCCCCAGAGCGGCTGAGGCACCGCCGGCGTAGCAGATGTGGCGACCGGTTGCTGACTACGCTATTCGACGGTCTGTCGGAGTTTTATTCCGTGAGGACCGCTTCTCGTTCACAATCGCGTCCCCGCCAGCGTCCTCAGCGACCCGTCAAGCGAGAGAGCGAGGACCGACAGGTGTTGAAAGAGACACGGAGTACGTTCAAGCGGTATCAGGCGACGCTCAGCCAGGAACAGAGACTGTCGACGGAGACCAAGGAGGAGGGCAGGGAGAGTAGAGAGAAGGTGGAGGTGGAGAGGGAGGAGGAGAGGGAGAGGGTGGGGTCGGTAGGCGGTGGGGTCGGGGGTGTGGTCCGCCTGAGCGCGTCGGCGCTGGTGGTGCGCGCGGCGGAGGGCAAGCGCGGTGGCGGCGGGGGCGGCGGGGGCGGCGGGGGCGGCGGCGTCAAGCTGCGGCGCGAGGGCCCGGCCACCAATCAGACGGGTAAGATGTGACGGGAGGCGCGGTGAAAGTGTGAGCGACCCGTGTCTGATTGCTGGCCGGCCCCCCCCCGCCGCGAGTGCCCCACCTCCCCCACGCACACGCCCACACGCACTTTCGCTCGCGCTTCTCGAATGTTCTCGAATCATCTGATGTTTTTATACTGTATTTGTATTATATGTACCTATATGTATATGCGTGTTCGTATATATGTTAGATCTTTTTTTTTTTATTTGATTTGATTTTGATTTGAGTTTTTGATGCCTAATAATATTGTATTTAATGTGTAATCTTTTTATATATTGAATTGTGTAATTGATTAATTTTTTTTTTTTTTTTTTTTTTTTTTATATTATGTAGATATTTTGACATTGTTGTTGTTTGTGATAGTAGATAATTATTATATAAATTTAAATTATAATAACGAATTCTTTATTATATGTCACGGTTTAATTATTTGAGTGCTTTTATAACCGAATGTTATATATATTTGTCACTTTCCAGAGGGCAAGAGATTGCCACCGGGCGTGACCGAGGCTGATGCGGAGCTGTTCTCGCAGGCTCGGAACGCGAGTGGGGCGGATGAGGTGGTCCCCTCTGCCTCGGGGGCAGGCGGTGGGCCTCCGCCCCCGAGGTGTCCGTCGGCCATTGAGTTTGGGCAGTGGGAGATTGAGACGTGGTATTCGAGTCCTTTTCCGCAGGAGTATGCTAGGTGAGTTTTAATTTTTGTTTTTTTTTGGGTTGGTTTTAAGTTGTTTTAATTTTTGTTTTTAATAGTGTTAAGTCAAGAATACAATAGTGTGTGTGGGTATAATTTTTACATAGATTTATGGTAATGTTAATTGATTATAGATTGTAGTGGAAGAGATATTGCAGTGGTGACAGTGACTTAAAATATGCCTAATTTAATCCTCTGTCTGTGTAAATTTTGTAAAAAGGTCCAAAACATGAATATTTTTTTCTTCGTGTATTCGTGTATAATAAAGATTTTACACTTTTGTTAGACAAATATTATCCTAAAGAAGTATTTTTAATGTTACTTGCTAAAATTTAAAATAAACGATAATTGTTAATTACTACAGCTATAGGTAATGAAGTATTTTTTTCATACTATTATGTGTTTAGAATAAACATGTTGAACTTTTATGTTAATGAGATTTGAATCAGTGTTATCTTGCAGTGGCTAATTATTTTATTATTTATATCTAAATGTTTTTATATTTTATTTTATATTTATATTTAGTGGGTAATTTTTTTTATATTTATATTTACTATCAATGTAAATTATAAAAACCCTTTTATGTCGTTTTCAGGTTACCGAAGCTATTTCTGTGCGAGTTTTGCCTTAAATACGCGAAAAGTCGAGCGGTTTTGATGCGGCATTTGGACAAGTGCCTATGGAGACATCCGCCGGCCACGGAAATATACAGATGTGGCGACATATCTGTATTCGAAGTTGACGGAAACGCAAACAAAATATATTGTCAGAATCTCTGCCTACTCGCTAAGCTGTTCTTGGACCATAAAACTTTGTACTACGATGTAGAACCGTTTTTGTTTTACGTATTAACGAAGAACGACAGCAAGGGATGCCATTTAGTAGGATATTTTTCTAAAGAGAAACACTGTCAGCAGAAGTATAATGTGTCTTGTATAATGACCATGCCGCAGTACCAGAGACAAGGATATGGGCGATTTCTCATCCATTTTAGTGAGTGGTGGAATTATTTTTTTTTATTTGTGGTTCCATTTTTTGTTTTTTTTTGTATACTTTTTTATTTGATTTTGAGTTAATGTTCGAATCAAAGCTATTTATTGACAAATTGAAGTTAACTTTAACTGGCCAACGAGATTCGTGAATAGTCAATTGACGAAATTAAAAATGTATATTATTTTTTTATTTTTTTTAAATTCAATTTTCTATGAAATTTTAAACATTTTATAAAAATCCATATAGTAATAATAACACTTCTTTCCCAGGTTATTTATTATCAAAAGAGGAAGGCCAACCGGGGACACCGGAGAAGCCTTTATCCGACCTAGGCCGGGTCTCGTACCACGCATATTGGAAATCAGTGATATTAGAGTTTTTACACGATCACAGAGATCGGCCGTTTACATTCGAAGATATCGCCTTTACAACGGGAATGCATATGAACGACATTGCCGTCACCTTTCAACTCCTCGGCTTTGTGAGATATGTGCCCAATAATGATACGGTAAAACTAGGTATATGTGTTGATTGGAATAGAGTGGAAAGTCACGTGAAGAAAGTTAACAGTCGACCAAGATTGGAAATCGATCCAGAATGTCTAAGATGGACGCCTCTTCTAGCACCCACTGTTAATCCGTTCAGATCGCCGGAAGAAGGATCCGGTGATCAAGAGACGGAAAATGATGATGAAATAAAGACAGAGAGTGAAAACACTGAAACGGAGCCGGAAGTAGCAAAAGCGGAGGCGAAAGCAAAGTCTGAAAAGGAAACTCCGGAAATGCCTGTTGAAGTCACCTCTTCAGGTAGAAGAAGAACGCGGCCGCTCAAATACAGCGAAAGTACTTACCAAACAACACCCACTGTTGGTGATGGCACTCGGAAACGGAAACGAGAGGTGACGAGGAAGATATCCGAAAGTGTAGATGAAGTTAAGGAGCCTGAAGCTACTCCGAGACGGCAAAGGAGTAAGAGTGTTGCCAGGAAATCTAAAATACAAGAAGAAATTAACGAACTTCCTAGAAATAGGCGGAAAACGATTAAAGAGCCGGCGTACGCATCCGACAGTCAGGACAGCCAAGAAAGTATGGACGCGCGTCATGAAGTGGACACACCAGTTAATGATGTTAAAGCTAAAACCAAAAGGAAAATTGGCTGGAAAGGTCGACAACCCAAACGGCAAAAGGTCAACAAAGTTGGGTCACCAGTGGCTAAGAAACCTAAAGTTGATGAAACAATCAATGATGAGTACAAAACGGATGACTCAGTTGAGCAACCTGTTGATACTATGCCTAATGAAGCTGAGAAGAACGTGGAGAAACCACAAAATGAGAAACCAGAAGAAAAAGCCAAGGGTAATGGGGAAAGTTCTGAAGATTCTTCTGGAGAGGCAGATGACGAGATGGATGTTGAGGAAGCTGAAGAAAGAACGAGTATACCCAGTAAGCCAGCTACCCCTAGACCCATGGAAGACAACAGTACAGATAATCATACTAGTGATATGGAACTTGACAGTATTCATATGGACTCGCCAAAATCTATCGCTGAAAAGGACCAAGTTATTAATGAAACTGATAAAGATAAACCTGATGAAGAACAAACGGTTGTAGAAAATGGACCGGATATGAGCGTCACGGAAAATAACGAGGAAATGCCAACTGAGAAACTAGAAAATGAAAGTGTACCAGAGACACGAAATGGGGAACTCAAATCGCCAACAAAACCGGTGCTCGATGATAAAGATACAATAGTCATATCAGAATCAGACGATAATAATAGTCAAAGTTGTCCCTTACCGTCACCTAAGCCTAATAACATACTTCCTATACAAAATAACGACTTCAAGCCAAAAGACGTAAGTGAGTCGCCACCTAAAGTACTACCCGTGGTGTCTACGGAAAACGCTCACATAGTAATCGATGCTAAGGGTCCTTCTGACTCTAACACTTTAAGGCCGCCTGTAGACCTCATAGTGCCGCGAATGCACCAAATTGAGACTATCGTTGTGGAAGGAGAATCTGATAACGCTAATTCTCCGAACACAGGCGTATCCCCAAAGAAAAATGATAAAACTGTCATCAGCGAGTCTCCGAAACAAAAAAAGTCGCCCGAAAAGGTAAACATGGAGATCACGTGTGAGCCGAAGAAGTGTGAAGTTAGAAAGGAGACGGTAATCCAACACCAAACAATCGATGAAAGTAAAACACCTGAGAAAAAGTCGCCTAACAAAATTGAAACAATCATACAAAATCTAGATCCACATAGAGATATGACTTTAAAGAAACCGGATCCACCTAAAATCGATTACAGCGAAATCGATGCCCGCAAGTTACAAATGACCATCACTAGCAAAGAGAGCGAGATGCCGTTCAGAAATGACATGATGCACACGAGAAAAGATGAAATTGTCGTATCGAGAAGCATAATCGAGAACTCGATACCAAATTACCACAATTCTGTGAGCAATTCGATGACGATACAGCCGATAAACTCCTTGCAAATTCACCATCCGTATATAAATCATAGAGGGGCCGTGAGTAAGGAGTCGCAGGGAGTGCAGACTGACAAAGTGCTGGTGAAGACAAGTGACCCGAGTAGAGTGATCAGCAGTATGGCGGACACGCCGCCCGTCATCAGCAAGACTGCCACCAAGCTGGAAGTGCCACACCCTATCACTTCCCCAGTCGTCAACCCTGTTATACCAAAAGTGCCGATTGTCGCCGACATCAGTTATCTACCGAGATGTCAAAGCGCAAACGCCGCTGTCAATTTGGGAATGGAGAGAACCGATTTGGATCCCAATTTTTCCAACTTGCAAAATTCTTTGAGCGGCTCCATGAGTATAGTTCAAACTAATTCTCAGGATAAAAACGATCCCAATCAAAAACCTAGGGAGAAAAGTAAATTGCGGGATGTCAGAGTAAATTCCGCGCATAGTAAAATGGAGAAAACTGAAAAGAAATCAAAAAACGAAACGCCAAGAAGCACGCCGGAACCTAAGTTATTTTTTCCAGAACAAAATTCATCCGCACGAAAGCCCGAAACATCTGTGCCAATAAACGTTATAAATACTGTTGCGGTCACCAGCAAGATGGAAGGCAAGGCCACCGAGGCGCCGAAGAAACAAGACTTCTTTAAGAAGGAGAAGTCAAACGCGGCTAAATGTGACAAGAATGCGTCAGTCAAACATGATAAAAGCTGCTCCACACAGCTTAACCTCAAGGCGGCGGAACAAAACGATCTGAACAAGATGCTGCCAAAATTTAAATACGATAATGAATTAGTGCCTAAAGCAGATTACGCGATGAATCAGATCCCCAACTACCACACGAACCACGCGCAGTACACGATGTCGCAGTGGGCGCCGTGGGACCCGACCAGGACGTGGGACCACAATAGATTCTTGGATATGAAAAATAATGACAAAAACTACTTGGACAAGTTCCAAGGATTCAATCTACCTCATTTAGATCAAATGCAGAAGTCTCCACAAAAACTGCATCCTAAGTACGATCAGAAGGATTTTCTGGCGTACGGTGCGTTATCCAGCGGCATATATGCAACGACAGGGTTACCACATTTCAAAGAGACTAAAGCGCCCACGTCGAAAGCGTCGGACTGTCAGAAGAACGAGTGTAAACCAACCAAGCAGTCGAAAACGACGACCGCCTGTCAAACGCAATGCGATAGTAAAAAGTCTCACAGCAACGAGGCGCAGATAAAGCAGATGATGCAGAGGGTAAACAAGCATCAAGAAGTGGTGACCAGCTGTGCAGAATTCCGTCAACAGAGTCCACAAATACTAACATCTCCTGGCTGCAAGACCTTCAACCAGAACGGTCCGTGTCAAGAGAAGGTGGAAATAGAGAAGAAGTCTCGACAGTCCAAAAAAGATGAGTCGCCGAAGGAAACGAATAAGGAAGAGATGTGTGAGGCAGTCAGTCCGGCGTTACAGTCCATGGGGGTATATACCCCGGATTCGACAAGTAATTCGGTCCACTCAGTTCAATATCCAGCTTGTGAATTGGATGTCAGTCAGTTGGGATTAGAATCCCCGACTAGCATAGGATCGGATTTGGCGTCGCCATGTTCCATGATGCATATGCACCCGGCGCCAAGTCCCCAGTACCCGCATTCGTCCCTGCATATTCCCTCCATCATGAGTCAGCCCAACCAGCCGGCTAAGCAGCAGAAAATCAATAATAGGAACAGGTTAGTGTATATTTCAATAATTTTATTAAGTTTTTGACCATACATTACAATAAGATGTCGTAAAACTTATTTTTCTTGGGAAACAGATAAATTTAACCATTAAAATCTACAGAGTTTAATTATAAAATCTGCCTGCTTAAAATCCAAACAGTTTTGTTTTCGGTTGCACTTTCTCTTGTACACTAAAGCACTATACTAAATGAAAATAATTAAATTATGATTAGTCTACCATTTTAAGTATTAACTAAAAATTATTTTCATATCCATACTAATATTATAAATGCGAGTAAATCTGTCTGTCTGTCTATTACGGCTAATCTACCCGTAAAGGGTGGAAGTAGGAGATTAGCTCGACGGGATCGCTTAACCCATTTCCATGAATTTTCCATGAAAAATAAAATATCTAAGTGACCGTATAAAGATATTAAAATTATCTACAATTTCCCCCCTCAGAAACAATACAAGCACAACAACGGACAAGACAGTGCGAGGCGCGGCGACCCCGCCCGCCCGCCAGCGCGCCACGCCGCCCCACGCGCACCCCGCCCACGCGCACCCCACGCCCACGCCCACGCCCACGCCACATGGTAACCACTATGCCAAGTATACAAGCTTGGTTCAGTGTAAGCCTTATGTATTTACTGGTTTATTGTGTGATTGTTTGTTTGAAAGTTTAATGCACATATAAATTAGTTATTAAATAGTTTAATGAATTATAAATTTATGTTGAGAAAGGTGTTGTTCGAGAACGTATAAGAATTTGCTGCAAAACACAGTGGGATTCGAATCCGGGTCTTTTGGAAACCGTCCGTCCACCGTGACTGCTATGCCATGCGTTCTTCGCCCGCTGCGTTCAAATTTTTATACGTTTACTAATCATTCGTTTTTCAAATATCTAAGTGTGTAAATAATATACACAAATAATAAAAAGTAATTTTAAAGTATATGTATTGTATATAAGAGGTATGTTGATATATAACTGGAAATGGATGGGCTTTTTAATTCTTTTTGTGAAGATTGTGTGGATGGAGTCATTTTTGTTCTGTTTCAAAGTATGAAATTTGTTTTTGTTAAGGTGTGTAATTGAAAATGATGTGCAGAAAGTTATTTTTTTTCAAGGACATGTTGTGTTTTAACAAGATAATGAGTAATGACAATAGATGTAAAATAATTTTTATATAATCAATGTTCCGAGAGTTAATTGAACCCACAACTTTCACGTTTACAGTCAGATATATTTTCTACTGTGCCACAATAGCTTTGTTTTATGTATAGTACATATATATAAAACTAGCGTTAAGGCGTGGCTGACTGACTAAGATGGTATAGCAGAAATTACTCAAAGAAGTACTAAAATTTGGCATTTTACTTGTATAGTGTAGGAACACTAATAGAAGATTTGCAAAAATTTCTGACTGTCAATTTAGTAAATACTCTTTTTTTTTTTCAGTTTTAAGCTTTTTGTTCATAGCAAGTACACAGATTTAACCTAGTGTCAAGACACTCTCTTTACTATTCGTCCGAAATCCAAACTGTGTTAAGTGGCATAATTCAACACTGCATATTTATATATAATTAATTTAATTAATTAATTGATAAAAATAATTTATATATAATTCATTTCATCCAAGTTAAAATCGAACCCGAACACTTATCCTTACTATTTATTTACTCATTTAGTTCTGGCACAGCCACCTTAAAATAATATTGGAAATTAATATTCCAGGTGGCACAGTAATGCAAGGTACGTCAACGGGTGCTACCACGACAGGTGCCGGTTACCAGGGAGGGTATTTATCGTTTCAACAACAACAGCAGTACCACGCGGGTTGGGCGCCATCTTGTAGTCTCGCCAAGTTGCAGCAAATGGCGGACGCGCCGCAACATCCGCCCCACACGCCACCTGCGCCTGCGCCACAGGTAAATGATAAGTTTTGCGTGTAGTCATAGAGGGTTTAGTGTTAAGATACTCCGTCGTGCATTTCCCGCACAAAATCGAGACGTTTCGCTTTGTCTTCGATTACAGAAAGAAGAAATGAAATATTAAAATATGATCCGCCGAGTGGGAATCGAATCGACAACCAACGCTTTTAAAGTCAGACACTGTCCAAGCGTGTGTTTTGTTTTATATGTCTAGTTTCATTTTCTCCTTATCCCGCACTGCTTGGTAAGCAGACGGTACCGTTAGTATCAGAATACTTCGCTTTTCAATCTGAATTCGAGATATTGCCTGTTCAGTTGATAGTAGTTTATATTATTTGTGGCCAGTCGTGTGACTGTAAACTGGTTGTAGGTTCGATCCCACTCGAGGAGTTGAAATGTTTAATATTTCCATTTTCTTCGCTCTGGTGTCGAGGTTAAGTTCCGCCACTTAACACGCAATGCCTCCGAATTCGGCGGATAGTGAGGATCGGAGTATCTTAATACTAGGTTCCCTTTGCCTACCCTGCTATGTGTGGGATACAGAGTGGAGCTAAAAAAAAAGAAAAGAAATGATTAGAGGTCATTATGGTGTAATAAGCGTGTTTATGTTTATTGCATTTTTTTATAATTTATTTAAAATGTTGTTTTTTTTTTAATTTATAGTATGGACAGCAAGCAGGCACTCCGCCCGCGGGCCACTACCACGCGCCTAAATACTACGCACCGGCTCACAACCAACTAGAGTCTCCGCGAAACACAAGGAATACGACGAGTGAGTTATACATTTTATATATATATTGAACTAGCGGCACGCTCGCGGCTTCGCCGCGTGAACTATATGACTGCTTCGTTATATTGCCACCCTCGGGTGTGAGTTTTTGAAAAATAAAATAGTCTATGTTTAAGCTTAGATTATCAACTATATTTATGCCAAAATTCGTTATAATTGGTCAAGCGGTTTAGATTTTACATATAAACTTTCATCCCATATTTAAACCATTTAGCGGTCGTTTTTTGAATAATAAGTAGTCTATGTTAGACCCAGTAACTTTTACAATTTTCATTCTAAATTTCATCCAAATCGGACCGGGAGAGTAGCCGTGAAAGCATGACAGACAAACACACAGACTTTCGCATTTATAATATGAGTATGGATGGGGCTGGCTGTAATTTTATTTATTTCTCAATATGAACTGAACAGTATGTGCTGATAGATTGTTATGATGTTCTATGTTCATATTAAATAGGTATGATATCTTGTTAGCTCGAAACATTTTGTACAGCCTATAATAACATTTTAATTTTATATCAGTTTAAAATGACCTTATCAGAATTTCCCCATTGGCATTTTAAAATTCATTGTTTGCAATGTGTGATAAGAAATGCTTAATTCTATGTAGAAAACATTTATATTATACCTTTAATCAAATATATTTCTCATTAAGAACATACAATAATTTAAGCTCAACATTTTTCCAGGCAATCTCAGTCCAATGCAACATGTTCAAATGGGCCCTGGCTCCCGAATGTCACCGAATCTGAACACTCACATCATCAGCCAGTATGGCTTAAACGGCTATCGTGTTCCACCTCAGCAGCAGTTCAACAACCTTCCAGTCCAGATGATGAACGTCCAGCCAGGAGTCCAGTACCCTGGACCTGATCCCAGGGCACAACAGCCTAACGTCTACGCCTACGCTGGCTACATCAACCCACCTCTTACTATGCAGACACTTAACTCCACAATGCGTCGGTAGCCTCGACCCAAGCCCCAGTGCCGGAAACAGTGATAAGTGACAGTGACATTGACAGTGACAGTGACAGCTGACATTGACATTTGTGTAAAGTGATTTTTTATCTGTGACCAAAAAGTGACTGTATCATATAGTTAAGGTGAAGTACAAAATAACGCTTTTAAGTATTTTAATGTGTATATATATATAACACCACTTCAGTTGCCTTATCCTGTTTGTATGTTTTGTATGGCAGTTTTTTATCTTTGTTTTGGTACGACGCTGAATAAAGTACAAAATTGCTGATAGATTTTTAATATGGGGGAGTAGTTTAGTGCAATAAGTTTTTATTTTGTTGTTCTGTTTCATTTGACCGCCACAAATGTTTGGTTTTTGTAAAAAATGTTCTTTTTTTTGTAAATATATTGCAAGTGTAAGTTTAGGTATTGATACAATGATTAGTTGGTTGATTGATTGACCAAATTATGTATACATATATAAATAATGTTTGTATAAACTCGGAAAGTATTATTAAGTTCAGCGGGTGGTTGTAAAAAGGTTTCATGTTTTAAAATGTAATGGTCGCTCGGCACTGTGATAATCGTTTTGATTGTCTTAACCAGGGGTGAGTAACATGGGGGTTAATTTATATAACAGTATAATAGATATTGTTACATTAATATATTAAGTTCTACCAAATTAATTGTAACATATTCCAACATATGGTATGATTGCAAAATATATATAGATTTTTGATTTTTATTTTAATTTTTATATGTAATGATATTTTTTTATGTAATCTTTATAATATAAATACAATTTTAAATACTATTGAATTGAATAAATGTGATTTTTGGTCTGTCAATAAATTTTTATAGTTTGGTTGCTAAAAAAAGGTTGCTCACTCCTGCTCTATAAGGTAATGTGCTATAGTTATCCAAAGATTTGTTGATGGCTCTTGCATATATTTAATTTAATATGTGTATATGAATTTTAATATTTTAATGTCCTTTTTTGGCATAATGAATGCAGTTTTTTTAAATATCGTAGTAACATTGTTTTGGAGAAAGACTTTGGCTTATATCATTTAACAGTTGTGTCTTACTTTACATAATTTTTATGTTGATGTTATAGTAAATATTTTATTTATTGAATCGTCCAAATTTAAATGTTTTTGTTTGTGGGTTTATTATTGGGAGATTAAATTCTTTATTAAATATACATATTCATTTCTCTGCTTTGCTCGGACAAAGCTTATTCAGTCACCTTAACCCGCAATGTCTCAAATATCTGTAATAATAAAATATCCATACTTCCACACTTATATTATAAATGTGAAAGTCTGTGTGTTTGTCTGTCATGCTTTCACGGCTAATCTACTGGTCTGATTGATTGGTCCGGATGAAATTTAGAATGAAATAGGAAATAACCCTGTGTCTAACATAGGCTACTTATTTTTACAAAAATCTACCTCTAAAAGGTTGAAAAAGGGATGAAAGTTTATACGAAAAATCTAAACCGCTTTACTGATTGTAATGAATTTTGGAATAGATATAGCTTATCATCCAAGGTTAAACATAGTCTACTTTATTTTTCTAAAATCTACCACCGAGGGTTGTAATATAACAAAACAATTATTCCATGTGGCGAAGCCTCAAGCAGGCCTTTAGTACTATAATTATTTATATATTTTTTAATATATACAAGAGTCATCAACAATACATAATATTTGTCACGTGCAATGTTTAATACCGCGGAGAATGTTTTGACTGTAATATAAAAAGAATATCAACATAATTTATATATTAACGTGGGTATGTATATCGTGTATATGTACATTTTGTAATTTAATTTGTTTTTTTATTATCGGAAGTGCCTCTTTCCTCTCCATGTAATATACTGTAAATGTGCCGTTTTTTGTAAGGCTGTATACATAGATGTCTTAGCTTATTTGTATATTGAAATGGTAATTTTGTTTTTTTTTTATGTTTTTTTTTTGAAATTGTGAAGTGGTTGTGGGTTCGATTCCCACTCGGGAAGTGATTGTTTTTAAATTTTCATTTCTTTGCTCTGGTTACCTAAGATGAAGCGATGGCGAAAGAGTGTCTTGACACTAGGTCTTCTAACTGTGGGAAAAAGCGTGAAGCTGCGTCTTTTGTTTTTTTTTTTAATTAAATTAATGTGATAGTATTAAAGGGCTAGTTCCCAATAGGCCTAATCATTTTTTTTTTAACTTAGCTAATAATTTCTTGTAGTTTTTATTTTTTTTTTGTGTTAAAGTCTTTAATTTATTGCCAAATGTTGAATCACTTGCATTATTGTATATGTATTAAGTTAGTTTTGTTACGGCCTTTTTATTTTTTAGGTTACGCTAGGTTTTGTTTGATCTGTTTAGGCGTAGTTGGGAGTGTGGCCTTCTTTTATTGGATATATTTGACAAAATGTTTTTTTTACTGTTTTTTTATTTTTTTACTGTTTGTTGAGCATATGTAAAAGTTTCTGTGCTAAGTTGTAAATGTATTTTTTGAATATATGAAATTCCGATTTTGAATATATGAAGAAATTGGAAAGATATTGAAAATATTTGATTTATTTTTGCAGTGTATTTTGTATTTTTTAATTTGTATATATATGATTATTTTTTACACACTTCACGTATAACTTGATAGAAGTTAAAAATATTTAAATAACTGGCTTTCAATTATATATTTCTTAAATCTGATATAAATAATAATATTTAAATCGATATATTAATGATTAATATGTACACTTTGTTTTAAAACTTCAATTTATCATGTAATTTGTTAATCAGAAACTTGTACATTAACCTTTTACATATATTATCAGCTTTTCTATAATTATAGTTGAATTGTGAATTGTTTTAACCAATAGCTGTTTTTTTAATTCTCTTTTCCAACATGGCCACACTTCCCGCTACGCCTTTGCATATCAGTGATTTTTTTGTAATGTAAGATCTGCTCCTGTAAGGTTATCAATGTTACTTGTTACTAATGTGTAGAATATAAATATTGTAAATATAATGTAAGATCTTGTAGCAGATGTTAACACAAAATATAATTTTGTGAAAAAATGTTTGGTCTTTTTTTTTTGGTGCGGTAACCCTTTTTGTTGTTGATATAGGTATATAGTACTTGAAGTTTGGTGTCTTCTCTGATGAATATACTATAAATATTTTTTGATAGTAAGACAAAGTTCGCCGTTGGTGTTCAGCCACCTAACAAGTACATGCTCAGTGGTGAGAGCGCCTGAATGGTATTCAGGAGGCGCGGGTTCGAATCCCCCTGCGTTCAAATTTTTATACGTTTTCTTTAAATGTCTTTTTCAATATTCCTAAGTGTGGAATAACACTTTAAAAATGTTTAAAAGGTAATGTTTTCTTTGGGTGGGAAGTATAAGGTGACACTAGGTTCTATCTGCTTACCATGTTATATGGATAAAGTGTGAAGCTGCCTTTATATTAAAAGGAGTGTCGACTAATTTTTATTTTTATATATTGTTATTGGTACCATTAGTACTTGAATGCATGTATGGGAAAGTTATGAGGTAGTATTTAATTTGAAGTAATTAGTGGCCAGTCGTGGCCCAGTGGCACAAGCGTGTGACTGTAAACGACTTGTTGTGGGTTCGATTCCCACTCGAGGAGTGGAAATATTTAATATTTCCATTTTCTTCGCTCTGGTATCGAGGTAAAGCGCGGCGTTAAGTTCCGCCACTTAACACGCAATGCCTCCGAATTCGGCGGAAAGTGGGGACCGGAGTGTCTATTCTTCATTTAAATTTGTTTTTTTTTGTTGTTATGATTTATGAATTGTTGAATATTGCTAGAATAGGAGAGGAAGTAAATTATTATTATAAATATTTAATTTTGGTACTCTATTGGAAAATACTGTTCAGTTAATATTTTCTTTTTTTTTTGGCATAGAAACTTCCATTAATCTAATTTTTTAAGACAATTTTAGTAAGAATAATGGATTTTTGTAACTTTAAGATAAATATTTGATTCTCCTTGAATGACTCAGCTTCTCTACGAATCTTGCTACGTGGGAAAAAGTGTGTAGCTGCATACACACAAATGTTTATTTTTTATTGAATTTTCTCATTTTAAGAATAGTTCCTTAGAAAATTTTAAATACATGAATAATTAAAAATAAATTTTGAAAAATTTATAGGGTCGGCTAATAGAGCCAAGTAAGTAAGAAAACCTTTCTACACCTTGCGTTTTGATTAAATATTTTTATATGAGAAGAAACTTTAACATTCAAAGGATTCCAGCGTGTTGCAGAGAAGAGCTCAGAATAGACCTTAGGACTTGTGTCAAGTATAGTGGTCCCCACTTTAAAATGCGCTTTAACGCACGCCTTCACTGTCCCAGGTATCTCTCTACCTAACCAAATTTTAAAAGAGCCTTCTACTAATGCAGCCTTCGAAAAATGTGTTAGAAATGATGCGCTGATGATAACTCTAGAAAGCTTCGAATCTTTCATAAGATAACAGAACGATTTCGCTGTTTTACGTCTAGAATTAGGTTATTGTACCTCGTGTAAATTAATTGCAATTTCTATTATTACGTAGTTTATGTTTTTATAATTAGGAAGAAATAAGCTTAAGAATGATGTATGAAGAAAAGGTAAAAGAGGCAGCGGGAGACGTCAGTTTACCTTCGAGGATAGCATACCAGTATAGATGATACTGGAGGAAGGTCAAAACCATGAGGATCCCCCGGAATGAGGAGGGCGTGTGTGAATAAGTTGATAATGTAGCAATTTAGGCAAAGAGAGCTAACAATAAATGGCAAGTCGATTGACTTTTCGCGCATCAAAATTTACTAAGCTTTTGCTTATCCGACCGGGAGTAATCAAAAAATTTTTTTTTTAAATAAAACTATTTTTAACCGGATCAATCGCATTTTTGGTATTCTTTTTTTTTAGCTTCACGTTTGGTAGGCAGACTAGGCCTAGTGTTAAGACACTCCGTTCCCCACTTTTTACCGAATTCAAAGGCATTGCGTGTAAGTGGCGGAACTTAACGCCGCGCTTTGCCTCGACACCAGAGCGAAGAAAAAGGGAAATATTAAATATTGTGTGAGTGGGAATCGAACCCACAACCAGTCGTTTAACAGCCACACTTTGTGCCTCTGCGCCACGACTGGCCCCTTTTTGGTATTCGAAAATACATTTTTAAAAACCGTCGTTTCGAACTCTACCATGTCCCTGGATTCTTGCAAAATGACTGTATCGTGGCCTCTGGTGCGGTGGTTTTGAGACTTCAAAGTTTTCAAAATTGGGTCCCAGGTGGTTGAAAGTTTCCAACGGTGTTCTCTAAGGAAATTAGGACGTTTTTGTATTTTAATGGCCTTGCGTATATTTGTGAATACCAAAAATATACACGATTAATTCAGTCAAAAATAGTTTAATTTCAAAATGTGTAATAATCGCGAAACCAATAGATCTTAGAATTTTTTTAAAAAAGGTTTTGAAGACCTTTCTAAAGTATGAATTTCGAAATACCTACGAAACTGTAAAAAAATTTTTTTCACATTTTACAATTGAAAATAAGGTTGGTGGAAAAATGAAAGGATATATTATGGTATATTATACAATAAAGGACATAAAATTTTCACAAACAAAGTTGTAGTCTAGTGGTCTACATCATCAACACATTCTACATATTGCATCTTCTGTAGGTACATAGTGGAGAGAGAAGACGGAGTACTTTTCCCGCTTTGTGCTCTCTTATTTTCAGAAATTTTGTTTCATATTATAGAATTTAATACTCCACTCTGTCTCATCAAGTTTATAATCCATCTACAATATTTTTTTATATTAAATAGGCTCACGTTTTACAACATCAAGCCTGATGTTAAGCGTTGATGTGGTCTACGATGACACACGCTAGTCTAGAAGGTACCTATTCACTCTAGACTTGAAGACTCCCAAATTGTACGACGTAGGAAAAACAAACGCAGGCAATGAATTCCATTCTCTCGCTGTGCGGATGAAGAATGAAAATTCAAAGCGCTTTGTCCGTACAGTTGGAATTTCAACTATGTACGGATGGCGCAAAGCGGTTTTCCTAGAGGTCCGATGGTGAAATGGGGCAGGAGGAATAATATTATGCAGATCTATATTAAATGCAATATTTCTAACCTACATTAGCATTGTTTTCTCGCATATCGGGGTAGTCAATGAGCGGGGCATTGTTAACACACTGTTCTCCACTTTCTGCCTGAAATTGAGGCATTGCGTGTTGAGTGGCATAATTCAATACCACATTTAGTTTTAGGCACCAGAGCGAAGAAATAAAAAAATAAATATAAATTCACCGAGTAGAAATCGAACCCACAACCGTAGCTTTAGTGTCACGCTGCCCCACTGTGTCACGACGGTCTCTTAAAATTTAGGGCCAATAAATCTTCATTTTTCATGAAGAAAAATTAAGAAAAAACACATCAATAAAAAGATAAACACTTTATTTAAAAAACAAAATCACACAACAATATTATCTTAAAGTTAAAATTGATTATAACAGTATATACAAACATACATACAATTAGTTATTTAATCAACAACATTAATTAATATATTCGATCTTTGGAGTAGATCTAAATTTTTTATTTAAACATGCAGAGAGAATGTAGATAGATACATCACTATTTTAAAGGTGAACGGAGTGTCTCAACACTAGATTATCATTTAACTAACCCACCCATTCTGGGCGTGCGAGATTTTATAAAAAAATATAAAGCTTTTCAGATTAGTTAGAAAGAACCTAATGTCAAGACACTTAATTCTACACTTTTTATCTTAAGTATAACCCCAGAGCACCTTGAAGGCCATGGTGGTCAGTAGGCGGCCCATCCACCGAGACGTCGTAGTATGCATACGCGAGTGATCCTGCGACGTCTTATGTAGGTGGAGAGGGTTTCCGCTGGGTTTTAGTGGGCAGTATTAGATATTATCTGATGAGCCCCACAGTACCGTCCGTCCTTTGGGTACGGGCGGTCTGTGTAAAAGCATTTAACAGCGTCACAAAAAAAAAAAGAATAAAATAAAAGAAAAAAAAAGAGATACATTAAGTATGGAGTGGTGGAACTTAATGCCGTGTTTTATCTTAGATAAAATGAATGAATGAATGAATGTAGAAATGAAAAATTCCCTCAAAAGGGAATCAAACCTACAACCAATCCCGTTTACAGTCAGTAAGTCAGTGTTCTTTTGCGTCACAATGAGCTCAATAACAATACGTTCTTTACAGTAACAAACACAGCTTACTGCATAGCGGAATTCAATAGTTCTGTTTAACTATATTGGTAAATAATATTTATAGTCAAATAATTAGTTTAATATTTATATTTAAATTTTTTCCCTAACTAGGATTCATATCCACAACCATCACAATTAGTCAACTATATATGTAACTGTACCGCAATGGTCATAATACATTATTTTCAATAGATAAGTATTTGAAGGTCTTAACTTAAAAACTATACACGTTTATGTACAAAGAATATAAGTTTTTTTTTAAATAAATAATATATTGCACATAATTATTTAAGTGTGACACCAGCTTTTGGATTAAGTAAGATTTAAAATTTGCTTTATTCATTATAAAATTCAATATTACTAAAAATTATTATATTTTAATTTTATAGAGAGCCAATAAAAACCTTAGGGAGGCAAGATTAGGCCAAAGTATTTCATTTTTACTCAAACCAGCCTCGAAAATTTATTTAAACCAACATCTAATAAATAAGTTATATATATATATATACAAAAATGATTAATCACAATAATAATATTTACATAACAATTTCACACTTCTAGCTAAAAACAAGCTGATGTCATTAAAATTGACTAAATTAATCACAACCAACACATTATATTTGTATATTTAATGGGGCTGGTGGTATCTGCGCCACTCGTCTATCTACCCGGACTCTACTCCTCATGAGTCTCAGACTAGTTTCCGTAACTTTTGTACACCCTCGGACCAACAAGCCTTCTAAATTGTGACAGTGTAGGGCGAGAGCACTGAAAAATTATCAATATGTTATATAATAAATAATTATTGTTCAAAGAATTAAAAAAAATAAATGTCACTTACATTATGCCTTTGTCAGTAATTTCATTACAGCCACCTAAATTCAACAATTTTAATGAAGTACTGTATTTAGACAGTGTAAATAAGCTTTTATCTGTTATCTGTACATTTCCCTCTAAGTTTAAAGTTTTCAAATGTCTAAATTTTTTTATGAAAATAAGTATACAGCTTTCCGAGATTGCCAGGCAATATGCTAAATCAACATCTTCTAGTAAGCTCTGATGAAGAGCTAAGGCTTCCATTGCTCCAGTAGTCAGCCAAGAACATTTCGACAGTTTTAAAGTTCGCAAATTATTGCAATATAGAATAGCTGGTTGTAAACATTTTGCTGTCAAAACTTTGCATTGACTTAAATTCAAATGTACAAGATCTGGATTGTTTCTTAACAGTGGAATGAGATCCATATCATATAAACTCGCACACCGGCTCAAGTTCAAGATTTTTAGTTTTTTACATGTTAATGCAAGCACCTGGAATAGAATAAACAGAGTAACTACGGTTTAAACAAAAAAAATGATCTTATATTTCATCATTCGGAATACTTTACATTAAAGGCGTGAGGCGAAAATCCTTTATTCATCAGTTTCAAGGATTTTAGCTTTGCAAAATACATATTTATTATTTGTAGGCACGTTTTGGAAACACAACGGAAAGTGAAACATTCACGAATAGTTAGATAAGGTATAATTTTAGACACTAATATGTCTTCCCAGTACAAATCAAGAATATGTGTATTTCTTTTCATAGTCATGATTGTTATTTATAAATATTACTATGCGAAAAGTAAATAATATATCAGACTGTTTACTTCAATGATAACACAAACTGACAGTAAAGCAGGACTGCCAACTGTTGAACAGATACACCTATATGTTAATCAATATTGTGATAAATCGATTTTATTTTTATCGATTGTATATTTAATATTCGATAATTCAAGGAACCAATAACTTTGTTAAAGTTACATTTTTAGTAATAAATAGGAATATAGTGATTTTTTTAAGGTATTACAAATATTATCTACTCTACTATTTAGTTTCTGCTTCAGTTTCATATTTACAATCAAATCTTGTAAATTTAATTTTAGACAATCATTGGCTTCCAATTAAGCTGATAAATGGAATATATCTTTGTTTCAAATTTATGTACCTCTGTTTTATTTTAAACTTAATCCTTTTCCCCACACAGCAGTACCCTGTTGTCAGAGAAAAACTAGTGTAAAGAAACTGTTTGAATCGAAATCAAAGATGATTATCAATCTAAACTCAAAATGGTCGGGTCGCCTCCTCAAAATCGCAATTTCACACTTTTTCCTATATAACAAAGTAAGCAGAGATAATCAAATATCAAGATATTCGCCTGAATTCGAGATATTACGTGGTGAATGGTGGAACTTTACGCGTTTTGTCTTATGAGATAGTAAATAATTTCATTGAATTGGGATCGTACCCACTATTAACATGTTTATAGTCAAACGTCCCGATGTGCCACGATGGTATCAAAATAACAGACTATTTTGGTACAAGAGGCCGTTATGACGTACTAGGACATCGGAAAGTGGAGGACGAAGTGTCTTGACACTAGATTCCCTCTGGCTACCCCGCTATTAGGGAAGAAGCGTGAAAAAAATGAAATACATTATAGAACTTGACTATTACAAAACATAATCTCTCTCTATTCCCACCATTCCCAGTTCTCTCCCTATTCCCACCATTCCCATCCTATCTCACTCTTTCCCTCCTTCACCCCCAAGGCGGGCAACGCATCCACAACCCCTATAGTGTTGTAGATGTCTATGGGCGACGGTAACCACTTACCATCAGGTGGTCCTTCTGCTCGTTTGCGTCCTTTATTCAATACAAAAATAATAAAAATAAAACAATTCAAAAGCCACATAATGCCATATTGTTTATTTTTTCTCAATAATTAACTAACGACTTGCTTTATCCAGTCATTACTAACATAGTTCATATTAAAATGCAGTTTATAATTACACATCATTAGAATAACCACAGAGATCAGTGTTTTATCTAAGCGTTACTTTGTGTGAGCAACCTGTTGACCTTGCCTTGATATTTCATGGCTCAAAGTTGATTTATCTTTGGAACGAGTAATACATGTTTATATTCAATTTGAGTGTTTTTTTAATAAATATATATTAATATATAAAATTCTTGTGTTATTGTGTGACTGAGAGACAACGAAAAATCAAATTTACTGGCCGAAGAGAGATGAAATAAGCAGTAAGAGAGGATTTCACGAAATTCCTTTAGATATAGGAAAGAAAGGAACTTTACGTTTTGTAGTTGACGTAAACGAATCAAATGTAAGTCTTTTTTTATATTATATAATTCTAAATAAACATAAATTAAATTAAATTAAAATAAATGATACTTAAAATCTGTTCATTGTTTTTTTACCACATCTAGAATATTAAAATATTTCGTAATAAGCATTGTTGTTACTACAATTTGAATCAGTCGGGGGTCCTTTTATCACTGCGAGGAGCTCAGTCTTCTTGTTTTTTAAATAAATTGTATTCAATTGTAAATCGATCAAATTAAAATGTTATTTATATATAAGGAAACTTTTTAATGAACAATAAATATTACCATTCTGTTTGTTTTAATATAAATATTTTAATCTTCGTATATTTCGCATAATAGGGTAGGTAGAGAGAACTTTGTACAATTTTTTTTTGGTTTTTTTGGCTTCACGCTGTATCCTGCACACAACAAGGTAGGCAGAGGGAACGTAGTTTTAAGACACTCCGTTCCTTATTTCCCGCCAAATTTTGGAGGCATTGCGTGTTAAGTGTCGGAACTCAATGCCGCGCTTTACCTCGACACCAGAGGGAAGAAAATGGAAATATTAAATATTTCCACTCCTCGAGTGGGAATCGAACCCACAATCAGTCGTTTACAGTCACACACTTGTGCCACTGTACCACGACTGCCCCTTGGTTTCGTTTCTTATATTTCTTATAAATTTAGAAATTCTTATAAATTTATTTTTATGGCGTTAAGTTCCGCCACTTAACACGCAAGCCTCCGAATTCGGCGGAAAGTGGGGAACGGAGTGTCTTAACACTAGGTTCCCTCTGCCTACCCTGCTGTGTGCGGGATATAGCGTGAAGCTATATTATTATTATTTATATTATTTTTATGATTTCAGATGTATATAGCGGCATTACTCACTTTGTTATGTGTTCATTGTATATTATGGAGTTTATTTTGGAAAGCGCGACGCAGTTTCAAAGACTTGCCTTCTTATTCCCAGTTACCGTTCTTGGGTTCCATACATTGGTTCATCGGAGGTGGTACCAGTAAGTTGTTTCGTTGGCAAATTAAAAGTTGAAAAGCTAAGAAGTTATTAAGAAAAGTTTTTGTTAAAAACATTGACTTCTGGGTGGTAGAAGTAAAAATATTTTGAAGGGTTAACTAAATGGGAAAAATGAAAATTTATGAATATAACCACTTATCTGTCTGGTCCATGGTAATAACCCAGTATTATACTGTTTTTACCAATGTTTTTTTTTTTTAGCTTCACGCTGTATCCCGCAGGGTAGGCAGAGGGAACCTAGTGTTAAGACACTTCGTTCCCCACTTTCCGCCGAACTCGAAGACATTGCGTGTTAAGTGGCGTTATTAAATATTTCCACTCCTCGAGTGGGAATCGAACCCACAACCAGTCGTTTACAGTCACACGCTTGTGCCACTGGGCCACGACTGGCCACTTCAACAATATGTAATAACAAATAATACATTTTAAGCTATTTTCACATTTCAATGAAAATAACAAATTAAAAAATATCTTGATTTTAGTTTAAATTTTGTCCTGATTCATACTTTACCTGTTGCAGTGATATACAGCCGATTGAAGGAAATATCTAAAATAATGGACAAGACTTGTTTACCTTTCATTGTTTGGATCGGACCGAGACCTTTGATGTGTGAGTTTTGCAATCTTACTGTAATAACAGTATAATAAATAAGTTATTGTAACTTAAAAAAAAAGTACACAAATATCTGCTAGTGTACTTACATTATAATGTTTGTAATATAAAATGTATACAACATATGTATACATGGGGCCAGTCATGGCGCAGTGGCACAAACGTGTGACTGTAAACGACTGGTTGTGGGTTCGATTCCCACTCGAGTAGTGGTAATATTTAATATTTCCGTTTTCTTCGCTCTGATATCGCCACTTAACACGCAATGGTTCCGAATTTCGCGGTGCGTGGGGAACGGAGTGTCTTAACACTAGGTTCCCTCTGCCTACCCTGCTGTGTGCGGGATACAGCGTGAAGCTAAAACAAAAGTATATAGAGACGTAGTGTACTTAGCGTTTTGTCTTAGAAATTGTCTGTATTGTTTTGTTTATTTGCATACATCTTCCAGTTTTGCTTTTTTGTGTAACTATTTGGTTCTACACGTTTATTTTTCATTTAGAGGTTATCATACTCTTAAGGCACCAACTCAATGCTAATTTATAAATATATCCAATAATTTGTGTGGCCAGACGTGGCCCAATGGCATTAGCGTGTGACTGTAAACGACTGGTTGTGGGTTCGATTCCCACACGAGGAGTGGAAATGTTTAATATTTCCATTTTCTTCGCTCTGGTATCGAGGTGAAGCGCGGCGTTAAGTTACGCCACTTAACACGCAATGCCTCCGAAATCGGTGGAAAGTGGGGAACGGAGTATCTCAATACTAGTTTCCCTCTGCCTACCTTGCTGTGTGCGGAATACAGCGTGAAGCTACAATAATTTGTAAACCAACATAAAGATTATTTTAACAACTATATTTCAGTGGTAAGTGATCCTGAGGACGTGAAAACAATCACCAATAATTTCTTGGAGAAGCCCTATCTCTATGATTTTGGTCGTGATTGGCTCGGCAAAGGCCTTGTTGTTGCGCCAGGTAAAAATATATATAATATACCTCTTATAGTTTTATAAAAGGATCTGAATTGGTAAAATAATTAGTTAAAGTAATTAGTTGTGGCCAGTCGTGGCCCAGTGGCACAAGCGTGTGACTGTAAACGACTGGTTTGATTCCCACTCGAGGAGTGGAAATATTTAATATTTCCATTTTCTCCGCTCTGGTGCCGAGGTAAAGCGCGGCGTTAAGTTCCGCCACTTAACACGCAATGCCTCCGAAATCGGCGGAAAGTAGAGAACGGAGTGTCTTAACACTAGGTTCCCTCTGTCTACCCTGACTATTTGTATATTTGCTGTGTGCGGGATACGGCGTGAAGCTAAAAAAAAAGAACACTTGGTATTCAACAGTATTATTTATTATTTTTATTATTTTGGTAACACGCTATTATAAAATTATTTTCATATCATTTAGAAAACGGTTTCGAACACTTAACAGTAGTCTATGTTTATAAACAATATACAGTTGGCAACTCCTTTGACAGTGTCTTATGTGGTAGTGTTCATCAATATAATTGGTTTCAGGTGAAATCTGGAAGCGTAACATAAAGCTTATAGCTGGCACGTTTTCTGGAACAATGGTGGATGGCTTCCAGGAAGTATTTAACATAAAAGCTAGAGAATTAGTAGACAAATTAAAAGGAGAAGTCGGTAATAAGCCATTTGACGCAATGCCATATCTGGCAAACACTACGTTAGCTGCCATCTGTCGTAAGTATATGTATACTAATATATTAAAGAGGTAAAGTTTGTAACTTTGTTTGTAAGGGGTAATCTTTGGAAATATTGAAGCGATTATGAAAATTCTTTCACAATTAGAAAGCTACAATATTCAGGAGTGCTACAGGCTAAATTTATTGTGATTGAACAGAAAATTCAGATAATCCTAAAGAGTCTCGAATAGGGGATAAAAGTTGCAGATCACGCGACGAAGCCGCGAGCGGGCCGCTCTGGTATGTGATAAGTAGACAAATTTTTGATATTATTTCTTATTATTAAATTAAATTAAATTAATTTCATATGTAGTTCATTTTTTTGTATTAAATTCAGAGCTAGTAAATTAAATTTAATAAATAATTTGTATTGATAGAAAAAAAAACAATATTAACGTGCACGATTAATATATGCACGTCAGTATTGCCAGTCCCACCGGAAGGCAGTTTTGCTGAAAGACGCCGGTGTAAAACTTAACAGTTGCTCTTTTAAAATATAATTTTACAATACCTTATAGTTATCGTTCGCCTCCTGAGTCAATGTCAACAACATTTAATTACATATTATCAACTAGTATACATTCTTGAGAAGAATAATAAACTTGAATATAAAATAAATATTAAATTGCGAATTTTAAATTGTCTGTGGAAATGTAATTAATATAAATACGTTTACTAACCTAAACACGAACCATTTATTTACATTTTGAAGGCGAATGTAAGAAAAATGAGGTCATTTTTACTTGTTGTGGTTAAATTGTTTTCTTGAATAAATTAACATTTTTACATCCTTGTAGTGGCAAAACATTTCTCTCTTCACTTTATGTCATTATAGAATATTTTTTTAATATCAAACACACTTGTGTCAAGTCTTCTTTTATTCTGTTACTAGCAGCCTGTTCCCGGCGTCGCCGCATGAAATGCGCAACTGTTTCGGTATATTGCAACCCTCGAGAGTGATTTTTTGAAAAATAAAGTAGCCTATGCTTAATCTTGGATTATCAACTATATTTATGCTAAAATTCAAAACAATCGATCAAGCAGTGTAGATTATTAGAGGTTGATTTTTTAAAAAATAAGTAGCCTATGTTTAACCCAGTTATGTTTACTATTTTCATTCTAAACTCGTACCTACTTCAAATCGGACCGGTAGATTAGCCGTGAAAGCGTGACAGACAAACGGACAGACATTAGCATTTATAATATAACTATGAATTTATATTCTATGTGTTTGCATCACTTAAGTTTATTTTTTTCAGAAACTGGCCTAGGAGTAAGTTACAAATCAGACAGTAAGGAATCAGAACACTACTACGAGGCGTTTAAAGGTGCTCTGGAGCTTCTGGTTAAACGGGGATTGAATTTATTCTACCACTTTGATTTCATTTACAAATTCTCTTCAGATCACGACCGATTCGTTAAAAACATCTCAGTAATGCACAGTGTGTCTAATGTTGTAAGTGTTTTTTGATCCTTGACATGTCTTTGTTTTTTTTTAGCTTCACACTATATTCCGCACACGGCAGGGTAGGCAGAGGGAACCTAGTATTAAGATACTCCGTTCCCCACTTTCCGCCGAATTGGAAGGCATTGAGTGTTAAGTGGCGGAACTTAACGCCGCGCTTTACTTCGGCACCAGAGCGAAGAAAATGGAAATATTAAATATTTCCACTCCTCGAGTGGGATTCGAATCGAACGCACAACCAGTAGTTTACAGTCACACGCTTGTGCCACTGGGCCATGACTGGCCACTAATAATTTATTTATATTATTATATATATTTATTTTGTTATTAATAATTTTATTAATAGCAAAAAATAATTGTCTTGTTTGTCATATCGAGCCAAGCAAGAAAAGTATAGTTTTTTCTTGGTAAGTAGGTTACAAAAAGATTTTTTACGAGTTTCCTTCAATTTTTATGACTTTTGGCAGGTTATCAATCAGAAGATGTGTGAAAGGGACAAAATACGCAGAAGTATATCCTCTGAAAGCCAAAATATGGAAGGTATATATTTTTGTACATTATATTCATTACGTTTTTCGCAATTGTAAAACTATTATGATTTACGTATTTCTATTATGTTGCGCAAGCACGGAGAAGCTTAACCTATGACCTGTTACTATATAAAAAAATTAAATATTTTTTTTTAGCTTCAAACTGTATCTTGCACACAGCAGGGTAGGCAGAGGGAACTTATTGTTAAGACACTCCGTACCCCAATTTCCGTCGATTTCGGAGGCATTGCGTGTTGAGTGGTGAAACTTAACGCCGCGCTTTTCCTCAACACCAGAGCGAAGAACATGGAAATATTGCATATTTCCAGTCCTCGAGCCCACTCGATTCCCAAATCGAACCCACAACCAGTCGTATACAGTCACACGCTTGTACCACTGCACCACGATTGGCCCCTAAAAGTTGTATCTCTTCTTTTTAAAATCCTTTTAAGCCAGTTTATTTACTGATTTAATTATTTTTGATAACGATGATGAATCACAAGATGGCCATAACTTTATTAATTATAGAAATTCACAAAGAGGCTCAATAAGGTATAATTAATACTTTACAACGTTATTCGCTTTTGGGATTGCTTATAAGACTGTGTACAAACTTTGACACGGGTTCAAAGCATTCTTCATCATTTTTTTCATGAAAAATCTAAGTTTTCCTACGATTTTGTTTCACTTCACGCTGTATCCCGCACACAGCAGGGTAAGCAGAGGGAACCTAGTGTTAAGACACTCCCACTTTCGATGAATTCAGAAGCATTGCGTGTTAAGTGGCGGAACTTAACGCCGCGCTTTGTCTGGACACCAGAGCGAAGAAAATATCATTGCGCCACGACTAGCCGAATAAAAAAAATATTTGAACAGAAATTGGAACGCAGTAGAATGTGTTTTACCACCAGCTGCGACAAAGCTCTTATACACTTATTACAACTCACTTTTAAACATTTATAAAGTGTTACTCCACACTTAGGAAAATTGAAAAAGACATTTAAAGAAAACGTATAAAAAACGTCAACGTCTTTAAATGTCTTATTACAATTTATTTTTGTTGTAAATTTTTTTATAGATTATCTCAAAATGTGTCTTCCAATTTCCTAACCGTGTGTATAACACCTAAAATGTTTTACTTTTTTTTTAATACTCAAACTCTACAGACACGTATCCTTTTTTTCCTTACTTCTTTGATTTCAATTCTTAAATTACATTGACATGCTACTCAAAACTGAAATGACGTTTTAGATTACCTAAGCGAGTATTACATTTGCTATACTTATTTCTACATTAACTCTTAATTAAGACAATATATGACTATAAACATACTCGTATTTTTAAACTTTTAAACATTTTTAAAGTGTTATTCCACACTTACGAAAATTGAAAAAGACATTTAAAGAAAACGTATAAAAATTTGAACGCAGCGGGATTCGAACCCGCGCCTCCTGAATACCGTCCAGGCGCTCTCACCACTGAGCAATGCGTTCCTTGAGCAATACTCGTATTATTTTAGTAAATATTTTTACATGCTGCATACTTTTTGTATTAGTATTAGTTTCACAAAATTAATAAATAATAAATAAATTACCTAGAATGTTAAAAAGTACGATATATTATATGACATCGTCGTGGCGCAGTTGAATAGCGCCTGAATGTAAAGCGATGGTCGTGAGTTCGTTTCTAATTCAGGGGAATGATTATATTTAAATTTTAATTTTTCGCTCTAATACTTAAGACAAAGATCAACGTTCAGTTCCGCCACTCAACACGTAATAGCTCGATTTTCGCCGGAAAGTGGAGAACGGAGTGTCTCAACACTAGGTCTTCTCTGACTATCACGCTGTGAATAAATAAATCTGCTTTCTAACACTTATTATATTCTTTCTCTATCATCACAGGTAAGAAAAAGACTTTTAAAACAGTATTAGATGTTCTGCTGGACTTACAAGAAATAGACCCTAATATGGATGAAGCGCAGATCAGATCAGAAGTACATACAATCATAGTGGGCGGGCAGGAGACGGTCGCGACTACCCTCGCCTACGCCTTGCTAATGTTGGGCTGTCACCATCGAGTACAGGATAAACTATTTAAAGAGTAAGTCAATATCAATATAAATAGCTTCACGCTATATCCCGCACACAGCAGGGTAGGCAGAGGGAACCTAGTGTTAAGACATTCCGTTCCCCACTTTCCGCCGTATTCGGAGGCTTGCGTGTTAAGTGGCGGAACTTAACGCCGCGCTTTACCGATGTCAAGGAGTAAGTCAATGTCAATATTGTTTATTCTCTGATTTTCTTTGGTTTTATTCAATAACACCATCCATCGTGGCTCAGTGGGACAGTATCTGATAGTATACGCGGGTAGATTAGGATTCGACTCTCACTCAGGGGAGTAATTTTATTTAAATAATATTCATTTCTTAGTTCTAGTGAATAAGGCAAACCGTCACGTTGAGTTCCGCCGATACAGGAAAGCCGATTAATTAAAGGGGAACAATAATAACAAAACATCCATCCGTGGTAGGACCGTCCACGCAGGAGAAAAGTAAATAACTAAATTTAGCATTCCATCGTGTGGAAATCAAACCCACAACTAATCACGATGACTGTCAAACGGTATCCTACTGCGCCATCGAGTTAAACAAAAATAGCTTCACGCTATATCCCGCACACAGCAGGGTAGGCAGAGGGAACCTAGTGTTAAGACACTCCGTTCCCCACTTTCCGCCGAATTCTGAGGCTTGCGTGTAAAGTGGCGGAACAAAACGCCGCGCTTTACCTCGACACCAGAGCGAAGAAAATGGAAATATAATTTCCACTCCTCGAGTGGGAATCGAACCCACAACCAGTCGCTTACAGTCACACTGTGCCACTGGGCCACGACTGGCCATCGAGTTAAACAAAATATTCTTATTATTATAATAATCTTTTATATGATATATTTCCAGAGTAAGTCAAGTATTTGGTGATAAATCTGATATTCTTAAAGAGGATCTATCTAGTCTAGTATATTGTGAGGCGGTGGTTCAGGAAACGCTACGCTTGTTCCCTCCCATACCGGTTGTCACTAGGCATGCTGATAGAGATTTACAAATTAGTAAGTATTGTTATCTATTCTCATCGTGGTGGGTTCGAATCCGTTCGGAGGAATTAATATATTTATTGCCTTCAATTCATTTTTAAACAGGCTAAATATATATTTTTTTAAAATTAAAAATAGATATCCGTACGTTTTGGATTTTAAAGTATCCATACTTATATTATAAATGCGAAAGTCAGTGTGTTTGTCTGTCACGCTTTCACGGCTAATCTATCCGATTTGGATGAAATTATATTAATTATTTTTTATTTACAAAAATTAACCGTTAAAAAGTTGAAATAGGGGATGAAAGTTTATATGAAAAAACTAAACTGCTTGACCGAATGTAATGAATTTTGAAATAAATATAGTTCGATCAATCGAAGTTCAAACAAAGGCTACTTTGTTTTTCAATAATCCACCCCTGACGGTAGTAATATAACGAAACAATTAGACAGTCCACGCGGCGAAGCCGCGAGCGGGCCGCTAGTTATAAATAAACGCTTTGATTGACCATTCCTAGACGAAATATAAAAAAAATATGATCATTCCACCGACGGAATAACTAATCTATAACAGATCCACTGCACTACGATTGCCTTCTTTCTTCCTTACTTTCTTTACTCTTTCCTTAAATCATTTTACACAGGTTACCAAATTATCTGTTTTTATTATTTTTTTATCTACGGAGTTGGATTTGGTGCTTTCAATTTACCCTAAAACAAATATGTATAAGCATTCCTAAAATTCCTAGACAGCGAAAAAAATAAGTATTAATGTAATTTCAGTCGCGGCGCAGTGGCACAAGTGTGTGACTGTAAACGACTGGTTGTGGGTTCGATTCCCACTCGAGGAGTGGAAATATTTAATATTTCCATTTTCTTCGCTCTGGTGTCGAGGTAAAGCGCAGCGTTAAGTTCCGCCACTTAACACGCAATGCCTCCGAATTCGGCGGAAAGTGGGGAACGGAGGGTCTTAACACTAGGTTCCCTCTGCCTACCCTGCTGTGTGCGGGATTTAGCGTGAAGCTATTTAATTTTAATTTTATGTAATTTCAGAATCATGCGTTATACCAAAAGGCACACTGTGCTCTCTAAATCTATGGGGAGCTGGCAGATCCCAACGGGGTTGGGGAGACGACGCTGAGGAGTTTTTACCTGAACGCTGGCTTCAACCACGAATTACTAACAATCCTGCTTTCATGCCGTTCAGTGTTGGTAGACGAGCTTGTATTGGTATGTATTTTATATGTGTTGATTTAAGATGACATATGTAACTATATAATATAGTAAAACACAAATTTAAGGTAAGTGGCGGAACTTAACGCCACGCTTTACCTCGACACCAGAGCGAAGAAAATGGAATACAATTTCCACTTCTAGAGTGGGAATCGAACCCACAACCAGTCGTTTACAGTCACACGGTTGTGCCACTGGGCCACAACTGGCCACATTATTTATAAATTTAGTTTAAATATTAAATGTAATACATTCATTAACCTAATCTGACGGTAAATGAGACGATCGTGAATTCTATTCCCAGTCGGGGAAATGATTATATTTAAATTACTTTTAATCATCTGCTCTGGTAGCAAGACAAAGCGCGGAGTTGAGTTCCGCCACTCCACACATAACGTTTTAAATCGAGACAGAAAATGGCGAAGGGAGTGTTTTGATATTATGTTCTCTTTGCCTACCTGAATTGGAAAAAACGTGACGTTGGAAAAATAATTATATAATGTATGCAATTTATTTAAATATACATTTTATTACTTAATTCAAATTTAATAAATACATAAGCATAAGCTTAAAATATTTGTTATGAGCCTATTTGTTTTATTATAATACTTTATAAACCTGGTACCGTTTCCATATTTAGGTATATCTAATTACACTTCTACATATAAAGAGCGTGTGAATTTATTTTACAGGTAAAAGATACGCAATGGCAATCCTGAAGACCCTTCTAGCCCATTGCGTAAAAGATTTAGTGTTTGTATCAGAGGCTGAGAAATTGGAGTTTCAAATGGATGTTGGCTTAAGAGCTATAAAGGGAAATCTCCTGCAAGTGAAGCTGAGGGACTGAAGACATTACAGAACTCACTGATTGCATTTTAATTGTATGAACGAAGTAAATAAAATTGATTAACTTGCATGAAAACCAAAGTCTTATTGACTGTCTGATAATTACGGGTGGTACATGACGGTGATGGTGATCTCTATACCGATATTTTTCTTATTATATAAAATCTGACCAGTCGTTGCGCAGGGGCACAAAATGTGACTGTAAGGCAGTCTGTGGGTTCGATTCCCACTCGAAGAATGGAAATATTTAATATTTCCCATTTCTTCGTTCTGGTGTCGATGCAAAGCGCGGCGTTAAGTTCCGACTTAGAACGCAGATCGTCTAGAAGTTTTCGGAAAATAGGGAACGGATTGTCTTCACACCAAGTTCCCTTTGCCTACCCTGCTATGTACGGGATACAGCGTGAAGGTCAAATAGAATTAAGACTTTTTAACAAGGAGTAGAATTGAGTTGGATTGTACATATGACGGTTCTATCCCCTCAGGGGAATGACAAGGCATAGCACGGCGTTGAGTTCCGTCGTTCAATACACAAGTGGTACCGGAGAAAGTTTATGTGAAATTTCGTTATAATTAATTATGTTTTGTGGGATTTTGAATAAAAGAAAATAACATTTTTTATTGTTTTATTTGTACTCATTTAACACATGTTTAAATTAAAGTATATTAGGAATCAAATGAAAAAATCTACTTCAAAAGTGCATTATTAAAAATAATGACTTTTTAAGATATTATTTACGTGTGCGATATTTTCTCCTATATATTTAAAATGTGTGTTAAGGAATAGAAATAATTATTGTAGCTACCTGTCTAGTATACCCGTAATATTTAGAAGTTAAGCGAAGAATAAAGTGACACTAGGTTATCTCTACATGATTTTTAACATTTTTGAAGTGTTATTCCACACTTAGAAAAATTAAAAAAGACATTTAGAAAACGTATAATTTTTTTTCATACGTTTTCTAAATGTCTTTTTCAATTGTCCTAAGTGTGGAATAACACTTTAAAAATGTTAAAAGTATTTAATAAATAGCATTCTCTCTTGCCAAACGATTGTTCGTAGAATAATCTTTGGGTAGCAGAAATTTGTAAAAATCTCTCTACAGAGATGCTAACAACAAAAATAAGTTGTAATAAGGCGTATAAGAATTTCGACGCAGCTGGTAGTAGAACGCATGGCTCAGTGGTGAGGGAGTCTGAACGGTTTTAGGAGACGCGGGTTGGAATCCCGCTGCGTTCAAAATTTTTATACGTTTTCTAAATGTTTTTATCTCTACATGGGTATATGCTATGCAAGACAAAGCGTGAAGCATAAGCTGAAAAAATATCCGACTTATAGGATATTCTGGTCCTCAATTTTTTTATTTGTCTTCTGTAACAGTAGACTGTAGTGTCGTATACGCAGAATAAGTTGATTTTATCACGTGCATTAAAAATGGATAATTTAACACTGCTATACCCCCAGCGGACAGAGTCAATGTTCTTTGAGAATTTTTAAGCATCAACAGAATGGTTTTCTGATTAGCCACATCAAAGTTCTCCCATTCGCAGCTATATAAAGCTTTTTCGAAGATGATGCTGGCTTCCAACAGTCTTTGGCCGATCAAACAGTCTAAGAATATCTGGTCAAAAGTGTAGGGTAATTGTACATAAGTATTCTCTAAGCCGCCCAACAACTCGGCAACGATGGCGAAAAAAAGAAATATGAACTCTATAATATATATGATTTTAAATTTATTTTCTACGGAGTTTCTTAGTTTGATGTTCATTATGTGGAATTTTATGATATCTCTTAAACGATACTTAATGAATAAATTCCTAACAGCGTTTTCTGTTTTAAAACTATTTAAGCTAGTATGTAAGCTAGTAACTATTATTTTTTCGCAGAATATTTCGCTATCTGGCCATAGGTGAAGCAGTTCCTCGCTCAGAGCCAGCATTTGAGATTCTATATAGCCAACTATGACCACCATAAAAGCTACTATAACGGCTAAACTGAACACTCCGATGATGATGGCTGGTATCATGAGCATTGTTGCAATTTCGTAATTTGGTGACTCCAGCATTGGTTCTAGACCTAAAAGAATGACAACTTATTAATTAAAAGTAATGTTAGAGTTGAATTAAAAGTAAATAGAACTTATGTCAGAATTGTTATTCTCATGATAACCAATAAATATTGAAGTGATGATCAATAAAAAATAAAAATGATGGAGACAACATGAAGCATTCTTAATTCTTTCTTTGCTTAATTCAACAGTAAAAATATACACACTGCATAAGAACTAACTGATATACAATGATAGAATTTAGTTTTTTTTACCATAAATAACATACAAGTCCTCAGTCAAATGTCGTCCAGGCATCAAAAAGGGCATCATAATATAAACTGTTCCGTTGACCATGAAGGTTATCCAAATAATAAGTGCTCTTCTCTTCACAATTCTTAGATTCTTTTTAATATTAGCAGCAAATCGAGTTTCCGGTATAACAAGACGATCACATTTTATATATTCATTGACCAAGTTTCTTACTGTTGTTCTGTAATTAAATTTAACATTGTTTCTTTTTACCACTTGGGGCCGTTACGGCATACCAAGTAGCCAAGGAAGGGTTTGACTATAAATTGTGATTGGCAGTTCGATTCCCACTCAAGAAAACGATTATATTTGACTTTGCATATTTTTCATTTCCCCGCTCTGGTTGAGTTTCATCTATCAAGACCGTAAACTCTAAAAAACGAAGTGTCTCGACACTAGGCTCTCTCTACCTACAATGCTATACTGTATATAACTGCGAAACACCTCTATACTAATTTATGTAGTTATTTTTGTTTTTTTTGTTATTCACGCTGTATCCCGCACACAGCAGGATAGGCAGAGGGGACCTAGTGTTAAGACACTCCTTTCCCCATTTTTCACCGGATCTTAAATACCAGAGCGAAGTAAATGGAAATGATAAATATTTCCACTCTTCGAGTGGTAATCGAACCCACATCCAGTCGCTTTACAGTCACACTTTGTGCCTCGCCACCACTGGCCCCCTATGTAGTTATTATCGTTATAAAATGTTTATTATGTACTTGCACCAAATAAATATTATTCATATTTTTATTCTATACGAGAAAAAGCGTCAAGCTTTAATATTAAGTAAGAAATAATTAAAAAATAATCTTTCTACGTCTTTCTTCAAAGCTTAAGAATAACTTACTCATATAGCTTAATATAAAAGAACTTAATAATTGCCGAAGCACTGCACATTCCCAATGACACCTCTAAGAAGCAAATAGTGATGTCACCACACTCCGGACACCGGAACAAAACGAACCATATCATTGAAAATATGTATACATAGATGTAGAATGCTCCAGCCACTATGTTCAGTATGTAAACGATCCAAGGAATCGCTGAAATATAAATTAAATTTATAATTTTGTTTTTAATGTATTTGAAATTTATGAAAGTATAAAAAATAATGTGTGTAAATATTATATTTAGATCTTATACGCATATTTAATATGGTACTATAAATGTCTTGCGTGCGTGTGGTATTTTTTTAGCTTCACGCTGTATTCTCACACAGCAGGGTAGGCAGAGGGAACCTAGTGTTAAGACACTCCGTTACCCATTTTCCGCCGAATTCGGAGGCATTGCGTGTTAAGTGGCGGAACTTAACGCCACGCTTTACCTTTGATATCAGAGCGAAAGAAATGGAAATTTTAAATATTTCCACTCTTCGAGTGGGAATCTCGAGTGGGAGTCTTTTGACATTATAAAGTAATGAAAAAATTCTGTAATAAATAATCTGAAATCTTTTTGAGTATGAATTTTGTGGAATAAAAAACAAGACAGTCGAGCAAGAATAATGGCCAGGGTATTAAAGAAGTTGTGTGTGGGATAATGATTTTATTTAAAAAAAAAAACAGAACTATACAGGAATACAGGAAAAATAAGTTTTTACATGTTATAGTCCTTGCAAATGAAAATTTGGGCTGCAAATTATAAACTATAAACATACTTACGCTTAATATTGTTCTGATCTATGTTAATAGTCAACCCTCTGAACAGAATACCAACATTTTCTACCATAGTACGTAAATCACTGTGGTCGAGCCCCAACTTACCGAAGATGCCCATAGCGAAGTTTCTATATATGCAAAATAAATCCTTAATTATGAAGAGATATGAAGATTTAAAATATAATATAGAAAAAAATCGCAAAAATATGAAAAAGTCGAAAAAAAATGTTACTTTACAATTGTTAATATAGGGCCAGTCGTGGTGCAGTGGCACAAACGTGTGACTGTTAACGACTGATTGTGGGTTTGATTCCCACTCGAGGAGTGCAAATATTTAATATTTCCATTTTCTTCGCTCTGGGGTCGAGGTAAAGCGCGGCGTTAAGTTCCGCCACTTAACACGCAATGCCTCCGAATTAGGCGGAATGTGGGGAACGGAGTGTCTTAACACTAGGTTCCCTCTGCCGACCCTGCTGTGTGCAGGATACAGCGTGAAGCTAAAAAAAAAGAAGTATATACTATAATAATAGATTCCACTTTCCTCCCACAAAGAAGCTTCCTTGTATCCTTTTGAAATATAATTTCAATAGCTAATTGTAAAAACGACTCGTCGCTAGCTTCGAAATTAATATAAAGAATGGCTTCATTTTTATTACTTACAATTAGAATAAATTAACAAAGCTTGAGTGACATTCAAATTACTTAATTGCTCTTAATTGTAATATGAAAAGTAGTGTTATTTTTTTTTTTAATTATCTTTACAAAAGTCCTTGTAATGTCTAGTGGCATATTGTTAATTTACATTTAAAAAATAATATAAAAAAATAGATTATTCAATTTAAGAAGTCCATTTAAGTTATTTGTTAAGTCAAAGGGCGGAGTCCGTTTTCTTTTTTTCTTTCTTCTTTTTAGTTTCATGCTGTATTCCGCATACAGCAGGGTAGACAGAGGGGTAACCTAGTGTTAAGACGCTCCGTTCCCCATTTTCCGCCGAATTCTCGATTGCGTGTTAAATGGCGAATTTTAACGCTTTGCCTCGATACCAGAGCGAAGATTTCCTCTCTTCGAGTGGGAATCGAACCTACAACCAGTCGTGTTCACAGTTTTCATAATTATTGCCCCAGCGCCACAATTCGCCACTTAATACGCAGTGTCTCGAGATTGGAAAGGAAAGAGTGTCTTGACTTGGTCATTTTCTGTGGGATATTAGAAGTTCATAAAAATAAAGTTTGTGTAACAGTGCAGTTGCATTATATCTAGCAGCATAAGATGGTAGAAATTTGTAGATTACAATTGAAAGCTATACTTTGGTATATTTTTAAAACAGCCATTTCTCTGATTTCATATAGATATAGGCAGATAAAGTTTTGTTTTTATAGTAAGGACAAGGAAAGCACTGTGTAATACCAGAGCAGCTACAGCTACATGCCGGCTTTGAGGTGGTAGACAATGTGTGGCGTTTGGTTACCCATATAATAAATGTATTTATCGTTTCGTTTGACATTACGATATTTGATTTTTATTGCTATTTGGCATATAGCGGAACATGACCAATTCTAAACTAAAGGAAAAGACTTACATCTTTTTAATATTTTTACTTTTCTTAACACAAATACATATATTTTTAAAACAGCTTATGTATCACCTTTCATCTTATTCATTTTTTTAGATTCACGCTTTATCCCTTGCGGGACAGTCATTGAGAACGGAGCGGTACGCTACAGTATCTTATTCAAATTAGTAATACATTAAATAAATATATCAGAAATAATTGAGATTGTACGTTTTATAATCCACGCAAACGATGTTGCGGGTTACAGCTTATACTCATATTAATACAAACGTCAATCAAAATGTGCCTCCGTCATTAAAATAAAAGTACCCGTAATTAAACAATTTTAATTCTAAAAGCTTTAGCACCTGCGATTTTCTAGAATAAAAAAAGACTCTATAATGGCTCAGTTAGCCCACTTGGATTGTAAATGCGACAATCGTAGGTTCGATAATTAGCGAAATGTTTACAGCGAAATGTACGCGAATTACATGAATGTTTCGTTATTTTACAACCCTCGGGAGTAGATTTTTGAAAAATAAAGTAGCCTATGCTTAACATTGGATTACCAACTATACTTATACCAAAATTCATTAGAATCGGTCAAGCGTTTTAGATTTTCATATAAACTTTCATGCCCTTTAGAGGTGGATTTTTTAAAAAATCAGTAGCCTATATTTATTTGACTCTGGGTGATTTAGTACTTTCATTCTAAATTTCATCCAAATCGGACTGGTAGATTAGCCGTGAAAGCGTGACAATGGATATTGTATCAATCCGTCCATCCATCTCGTAGTGACATCAAATGGATGCTAAAAAGCCAAAGTCAAATAATAAGTAAATTCTAACTGTTTACCGTGACCGCTTAACGCGGCTGTTAACCAAAATTATTCAGATAAATAAGCTTAAGATAAAAATAATAATAGTAGTCCACGTCACGGGGCCAGTCGTGGCGCAGTGGCACAAGCGTGTGACTGTAAACGACTGGTTTACAAAATAATTCCTATTCATTTTCTTCGCTCTGGTGTCAAGGCAAAAGCGCGGCGTTAAATTCCGCCACTTAACACGCAATACTTTCGAATTCGGTGGTGCGTGGGTAATGGAGTGTGCTATCACTAGGTTCCCTCTACCCTGTGTGCGTGATATAGCGTGACTGCCCCGGACTGGACTTAAAAAATATTATAGGTAAATATCTATATGACTCGATCGCTGGTGATTACCAAATTAAAACACACACAATCAAAAAAACATATAGCACCATTACAAAGTTCTAAGTATTTACTATAAAAGATCTTCAATATCCAAGATTAATGAAATGCCTAACAGCTATTCATAGGTTGTCAAATACAGTAAGTCTGAAGTAATTATAACTTGAGACCTATGGACTTTTTAGGGCTAGGGCGTCATTAGGGCCAGGTCATAGTGGGACAGCGTGTGACTATATTATTGATTGTGGGTTCGACTCCGGAGCAATATTTAAAAGATTTTTATTCTTCTCCATTCAAATGAAAATTATATCGGTAAATACTGATTATATACTCTTTACACTGAAAATGTAATCATTGAAATATATTATTTAGCCAGGCCATGTAGCCAGTGGCACAAGAGTGTGACTGTAAACGACTGGTTGTGGGTTCGATTCCCACTCGATGAGTGGAAATTATATTTCCATTTTCTTCGCTCTGGTGTCGAGGTAAAGCGCGGTGTTAAGTTCCGCCATTTAACACGCAAGCCTCCGAATTCGGCGGAAAGTGGGGAACGGAGTGTCTTAACACTAGGTTCCCTCTGCCTACCCTGCTGTGTGCGGGATATAGCGTGAAGCTATTTAATTTTTTTTTTTAATATTATTTAAATAATTTTCATTATTCCGCTCTAGCAACTAAGACAAAGCGCCGAATTGGAAAACAAAGAACGAAGTTGTGCTGCTTTATATTTGTCTATCGAAGAAATTTCTGATGCTACACATCTCCTTGAAAAGGATGTGGCAAAATAGCAGCTTTCCGTGTTTCCAATATAGTAAGGTGGTCAGACAGAGCCTAGTGTCAAAACTCTCCGTTCTCTAATATCCACCTGAAATCGAGACATCGTGTGTTAAATGGTAGAGCTCAACGCCTCTTTTTGTTTCCGATACTAGAGCGAAGAAATGAAAAATATTTAAATGTAATCACTGGCCACTGATGAGGCCTGTCGTGGCCCAGTGGCACAAGCGTGTGACTGTAAACGACTGGTTGTGGTTTCGTTTCTCACTCGAGGAGTGGAAATTATATTTCCATTTTCTTTACTCCGGTGTCGAGGTAGAGCGCGGCGTTATGTTTCGCCACTTAACACGCAAGCCTCCGAATTCGGCGGAAAGTGGGGAACGGAGTGTCTTAACACTAGGTTCCCTCTGTCTACCCTGCTGTGTGCGGGATACAGCGTGAAGATAAAAAAAAATCATTTCACCGAGTGCAGATTGAACTCATAATCATTGCAGTTAAACACTGTCCCACTGCACCATAACGGTCTCAAAACAATTTTGAACAAATTATCAGGATATTTTATGTAAAAAGAAATACTAATAAATATGACAAGAAATTATACAGCTCACAAATAAATATGACATCTCAAAGTTTTAATTTTAGGTCATCAAGAGATGAAAATTTGAATAGAAAGTTTTGGAAAGTGATAAAAGTTGAAATGAGAACAATTTTGGTAATCTTCACATTATTTGCAGACGGCGAGGGAATTTGTTTTGGTATATTTTTTTCCTTAAATTTGTTCAAAATTATTAAATAATTAAATTAATTATTAAATTGAGGCTAGTCGTGGCCCAGTGGCACAAGCGTGTGACTGTAAACGACTG
The DNA here is from genome assembly GCA_019049465.1 of Dryas iulia moderata. Taxonomy (NCBI): domain Eukaryota; kingdom Metazoa; phylum Arthropoda; class Insecta; order Lepidoptera; family Nymphalidae; genus Dryas; species Dryas iulia. The sequence continues at coordinate 1,444,402 of CM032431.1, forward strand.
GTTGTGGGTTCGATTCCCACTCGGGGAGTGGAAATATTTAATATTTCCATTTTCTTCGCTCTGGTGTCGAGGTAAAGCGCGGCGTTAAGTTCCACCACTTAACATGCAAGCCTCCGAATTCGGCGGAAAGTGGGGAACGGAGTGTCTTAACACTAGGTTTCCTCTGCCCCGCTGTGTGCGGATACAGCGTGAAGCTAAAAAAAAATATAATAACATTTAAACGACTTTTCAACTAATTAATTCCTCCAATGGAAAACTACTTTCTATGTTTTTTATCATATTGGAACTTAAAGTATTTATTTTTCTAACTGGCTCAGGACTCCATCCGCAAAAGGAACGTAAATTTTAGTTTCTTTTTTAAATATATTTGTTTGTAGAATTTCTTTAGAATTATTATGAATTGAATCCCAAAGAAACAATCAAGTGGCACTAGAAAGAGACAAGAATAAACTTATCTAGGATTTTGCCTGTGAGAGAAAGTGAGGGTAAACAATAAACATTATAGTTTGCCCAGTTTGCTACTTCAGCAACGTCTGAATTTTGAGTGGAAAGACGGAGAATTGGCAACTAAAGTTCCATCTGGCTACTCTTCTATGTGAGAAAAAGCGTAAGTGTAATTTTCAATTCGTCGCTTTGACAGTCAAAGGCATACATATAGCGGCCGTTTTATTAAACGGTTTTTTATTATGTTGATGTTTAATATTATAATTTTGTTAATACAAGCTAGACTGTTAAATAAATTTTAATACCTAGATAGCTTTATATACTTTGTGTAAATAATTCAGCTGTAGATATTTAAGAAGTTATATTTTTAGTTATATTAAGCATTAACAATGCAGCAAACAAGTAGAAGAAATAAGAAATTGTGTTTAGAATTTTATTGTAGAACGTTTTATATAATGTAATAACTACTGACTATTATACTATTAAGCAACTTGGCACCCATTTGTATTTCTATTATTTTGTCGGTAAAGTTTAACCACACATTCTTGATAATGATCTTAGCTACCGTTTTCACTTTTATGTTTTTGGTTTCACTGCCTACCCTGATGTGTGCGGGATACAGCGTGAAGATGAAGAAAAAAAAAGATATATTGTTAGTTCTCTCCTTGAACTTGGCTGTCCCGCTGTCGCTTGTCTAGATTACTAATACATATGAATAATTAAGCATTTCATAGACCCCTATTCCAATTTTTATAATGAGCCAATTATTATAATTACTTAATTTCATACAAAAAATGTTGAAAAGAAATAAATAACTTTAAGTAATGTAAAGCTATTTCGATGTCATATTTAGAATTTAGTTAACTCTTTTATTGTTGATTCTAATGTCGTGTATATTGAATAAGTTGAGCTTGGTAATGGTATTAGATTTTAGGTTTTTTCTCCTTTTTTGTTCTTAAGTTTACGCTGTATCCTGCACACAGCTGGGTGGGTAGAGGGAACCTGATGTTAAGACACTTCATTCCCCACTTTCCGCCGAATTCTGGAAGCATTGTGTGCTAAGTGGCGTACCTTAACATCGCGCTTTGGCTCGACACCATAGCGAGGAAAACGGAAATAAATGTTTCTTATATATGTACTGCTTGGAAATCGAACCCACCACCAGTCGCTTTACAGTCACACGAATGTCCCTTTAGAAATTTAGTTTAGCAATTAAAGTATCTGATTACATAAGCGTTTTCTGGATATTTTATTTCTTTTCTGTTTTAACGAAATATTATGTTGTATAAATACTGAAGTAAATAGGTCAAAAACAATGTTAAGCTGTATCGGTTAGTTGTACAGTATTCGTGACTTTAACTATTTCGGTCTCCTTTTTGCTTAGAGTTATCATTTTAATTAGATTCTTCCTATTGTGACAATTTATATTTGCTACTTTATTTTATTTTTAAGCTTTTTTTGAGAAATTTTCCAAATTCCGTTAATTTAAGAGATATTGCGTAAAAATTAATACCGCTAACCACACCATGTGACTGTTTGGCAGTAAAAATTGGCTGTAGTTTCAATATTTTTAACTTCGAAAGTAATTAAGTTTCTGCCATTACCATTTTAAGAATAATTGACAGGTTAGATAGTCGAAACTAATACCAACCCACCAAAGATTGAAAATATATGTGGCATATATATTTGGCCAAGAGGAAATCACAGACATTCGTACTTTCTAATTTCATTAATATGTTGAATTTTCTGCAAATAAAGTTTCTTCAAATAAAACCCATGTATTTTTAATTTTCTTCTAACATGTTATATTTTACGCTAAATATTTTTTTTTCACATTTTAGTTACATTCCGTAAGAAGACGTGGAAATGAAATTTAGCAAAGAGAAAGGAAATTGGGGAACTCTCAAAACATTCGGACTAAACTATGCAGACTTTCCAACGATTATGAACAATGTGTCCATTTTGTTAAAACCTCTAACTATTGAAATTTATGCTAAAGAAAAGCGTAAGTAACGTTACTAATTTATTCTACTCAAAATCACCCATTTAAAACTACTTAATTTAGTAAAAACATTTCTATTGCCACCAAAGTAGTTTACAAGCATAGCATTTGGAAATGATTTACTAAATATAAAATAATTGAAGTTGTTGATACCTAGTGTTAATACACTCCGTTTCCCGATTTACAATTTAGTTAGATATATTCTGGAGGTGAATATTGCGTGTTAAGTGACGGCAATCAACGCCGCGCTTTGCCTTGTCATCAGCACTAAGAAAATGGAAATAATTAATATTTCCACTCCCGAATATTCGTATCCCAGTACGAACCCACAACCAGTCGAGTTTATAGTCAGGCTTATATGTCTCTGCGCCACGTCCGGCCTCAATATAAACAATATAGTCGCAGCAATAATAGGAACAATCATATGAAATGCAATATCGAGTATTGATAAAAAATGGAGACTTTTACTTCTGATATTAGCACTAATTGAGACTTTTACTTCTGATATTAGCACTAAAGGAGACATTCACTCTGATAGTAGCATCTTACGGGCCCTTTAAGATAATAAGATGGATTAAAGTTATATGCTTGCTTTACCTTAACCCTCCCCTTTGGTTTTACCCATAAAACGGGATTTTGGAGGTCAGACGGCAGTCGCTCCGTTAAAACCACTTCTCGCCACTTAAATGGATCGAAACAAGGCAAAGCTGGGTATGGCTAGGGCGTCGCCGTTAAACGACGCGCAGGCACATCGCCCTACACCTGCGATAAGTGGGCAAGGGCTACCGTGTCAAGTACGGGCACGGCTAAAGACGCTAGTACCCAGACGGAAACTCCGCTTTGCAACGTGGAATATTGGCTCTCTTACCGGACGATGCAGAGAACTCGCAGATGTACTCATGAGACGTCGGGTCCAGTGTGCGTTCCTCCAGGAAACTCGCTGGAAGGGCAATAAGTCTCGAAACATCGGACAGGGTTACCGGCTGATATACACTGGGTCGCCTTCAGGCAAAGCTGGTGTAGCTGTAGTGCTATCTGAAGAGCTTCAGAATGGTCTTCTTGAAGTCGACCGTCGCTGCGACCGCCTGATGCGGGTGCGGGTACTGATTGAGGGAGTAATTACTAACTTAATCAGTGCCTATGCCCCTCAGGCGGGATGTAGCGGGTCCGAAAAAGAGACATTCTGGGAGCAATTTGAAGAGGTTCTACGTGCTATACCAGCTGCTGAAGTAATCATAGTTGGGGGGGATCTGAACAGTCACGTAGGTAAGGCTGCGGATACGTATGAACGTGTACACGGTGGTTTTGGTTATGGCCGTCGCAATACAGACGGAGAACATTTTCTCAGAACCTGTATTGTGTCTGACTTGGCCGTCGTGAATACGTTCTTCCAAAAGACTCCGCAGCACCTTATCACGTATAAGAGCGGATCTCACTCAACTCAAATAGATTATCTGCTGACCAGACGGTGTCATATCGGCAAGGTGACTAACTGTAAAGTCATTCCAGGTGAAAGCCTGACGGCCCAACATCGTTTTCTTGTCATGGACTATGTCGTTACGCCGAAAAAGAAAGTAACCGAGAAACGTGAGCCTCGGATCAGGTGGTGGTTGCTGAATGGACCGATGCAAACCGACTTTCAGGCAGAGGTTGAGAGTCGAAATCTTTCGACTAACACCGGTACTGCTCAGGAAGCTTGGGATCGAGCCCAGTCAGCAATCATCGCAGCAGGTAAACGAGTTCTTGGCCTTTCTAGGGGAGGACGGGTCATCGACAGGGAGACATGGTGGTGGAATGACAAAGTGCAGGAGGTGATTCGTGGAAAGAAGGCTGCCTTTAAGGAGTGGCAACAATCCAACTCTCCTGAAGACAGACTAGAGTACATAGCATCGAAGCGTGCATGTAAAAAGGCTGTTGCCAGAGCCCGCAGTGACAGGTTATCACCTCTGTATGATACACTTGAAACTGCGGAGGGGCAGAAGCTCATTTACAAATTGGCACGAGCTCGGGATAAAGCGACGCAAGATATCGCCAAATGTCTTTGCGTCAAAGATTCCCGGGGCACGCTGCTATGTAATCATGCCTCTGTGAAGGAGAGATGGAGGTGCTACTTCAAGGAGTTGCTGAATACTCAGCACCCGTGCAGCCTTCCAACCGAACCACCTCCTAATCTTGGACTTATTGCCCCGATTACACCTGACGAAACTCGGAATTGTCTTCGGCGCATGAAGAATCGGAAAGCGGTGGGACCTGACGACATTCCGATCTAAGCGTGGAAATCATTGGGCTCTCGTGGTGTGCTTATGCTGACGGACCTTTTCAACCGCATCTTGAACACTGGGACAATGCCACGTCAGTGGCGTTATAGCTATATTACCCCTATTTTCAAAGGCAGGGGCAGTGTTCAGGATTGTGGTAGTTATAGGGGCGTTAAGATCATGAGCCACACCATGAAGCTCTTTGAGCGCATGATCGACCTCAGGCTCCGCCGAGAGTGTACTGTCTCTGAATGTCAATATGGATTTCAGCCAGGATCGGGCACCTTGGACGCCATTTTTGCCCTCAGAACTCTGATGGAGGCATACAGGGAAAAAAGGAGAGCTCTGCATGTCGCGTTTCTAGACCTGCAGAAGGCCTTTGACTGTATACCTCGTCAATGTATCTGGTGGGCATTGCGATCCAAGGGGATCCCTGAGGCCTATATTGACATCATCAGAGACATGTACCGCGATTCCGTTTCAATGGTTAGGACCGCTGTTGGCGACACGAAGCCCTTTCAGATCTCTGTTGGGGTTCACCAAGGCTCGGCTCTTAGCCCGTTCTTGTTCAATGTAGTGCTGGACACTGTCTCGGCTTACATCCAGGACCAGCCTCCATGGCTGATGATGTATGCCGATGACATAGCACTCATTGACGAGAGCCGGCTGACGCTGGAGCGGAGAGTGAACCTCTGGAAGGGTACGCTTGAGAACGGCGGTCTTAAGCTAAATGTGACGAAGACCGAGTACATGGCTTGCGGGAGCCCGGACTCATGCACTATCCAAATAGGTCCTGAACCAGCCGTTAAGTCGGAAAAGTTCAGGTACCTTAGATCTATTCTGCACGCGTCCGGAGGCATCGATCACGATGTCCAAGCCCGTATCAGCGCTGCTTGGGCGAAATGGCGTGAGGTCACAGGTGTGGTCTGCGACCGCAGAATACCACCCAAGCTCAAGGGACTGATATACAGAAGCATAATCCGACCGGTTCTCTTATATGGCAGCGAATGTTGGCCAGCACTGTCCAGGCACACTCAGCAGCTTCACGTCACGGAGATGAAGATGCTGAGGTGGATGTGTGGCGTTACGCGGGCTGACCGCATACGCAACACATTTATCCGAGGTAGTCTTGGTGTCCGTGACGTAGCGGATAAGCTTCAAGAGAGTTGCCTGAGATGGTATGGCCACGTTGCACGCCGGCCTGAGAACTATGTCGGAAGAATATGCCTTGATATGTCTGTCCCTGGAGCAAGACCCCCAGGACGCCCAAGAAAGCGATGGCTGGACACCGTGAAGCAGGATATGAGAGCCAATGGACTTACCACCGAGGATGCCAAAGACCGTGCAAAGTGGAGGAGGTTGAGCAGGAAGGCAGACCCTGGCTAATGCTGGGATAGTTGCCAGGAAGAAGAAGAAGAATGAGGTTGATTTGTTGTTTTTTTTTTACATTCGTCTGTTTGTTCATCCATGAAAGTTAAAACATGTTTAGTTATTCAAAAAACCTTATTATACAACTCCAAAAAAAATATATTTTTAATATTTTTTAGGTTTCACAGCAGTTTCTCTATTCTTCCACATTTTCACTACAATAATATGTTTCTCGTACATCTACGAGTGCATAATTTCTGTGTTCTGGCTGGTTTTCGTTTACTACGGTGGGACTGGTCAATGGGATGCTAAATGTGTGGCGCTGTCCTTGTTCTCGTGCACTGTGACTTGCGTCACTAAGTTTGCCTACATGAAAATTTATATGTAAGTTTCTCTTCAAAATAATTCACGCTTCTTAATATTTTAAAGTGTTATTCCACTCAAAATTATATTTCCATTTTCTTCGCTCTGGTGTCGAGGTAAAGCGCGGCGTTAAGTTCCGCCACTTAACACGCAAGCCTCCGAATTCGGCGGAAAGTGGGGAACGGAGTGTCTTAACACTAGGTTCCCTCTGCCTACCCTGCTATGTGCGGGATATAGCGTGAAGCTATTTAATTTAATTTAATTTTGTTATTCCACTCTTAGGAAAATTGTAAAGGACATAAAGGGAAACGTTAAAATATTTTGGTTATTTATTAGCTTCACGGTTTTTCTCACATAGCGGGGTAGCCAGAAAAGACCTGTTAAGAAAGTGACTAATAAAGAACTTTTGTCTTTGTTGTTTGAATGATATTTTGCATAGCGTAACTCAACGCCACACTTACTCTTTGGTACCAGAGCGAAGACATGATAATTTATATATAATCCGCCGAGTGGCAATCGTCACAAACACAGCAATCACTTTTACAGTCCAACGCTATCCCACTGCACTACGAAGCCACTAATAAGTTTAATAGTTCAATTTAAGAAAACTGTTATTAGAAAATGTGTAAAAAATTGAATCTTGTAGTATTTTAAATATGTTCTTATTTTCAGCTACAGACTTTAACGAGTACGGCAATATAAGGAGAGAGAACCTAGTGTCATGACCCTCTGTTCTTTGTCCAAGTTTAAGATATTACGAGACTTCAACATATATTTGTTACTAGCGACCCGCTCGCGGCTTCGCCGCGTGATCTACGTGCCTGTTTCGATATATTGCAACCTTCGGTGGTGGATTTTTAAAAACAAAGTAGCCTATGTTTAACCTTGGATTATCAATTATATATATGCCAAAATTCACTACAATCGGTCAAGCGGTGTAGATTTTTCATATAAACTTTCATCCCCTATTTCAACCCTTTAGAGGTTGATTTTTGAAAAACTAAGTAGCCTATATTAGATTCAGTAATTTTTACTACTTTCATTCTAAATTTCATCCAAATCGGACTAGTAGATTAGCAGTGAAAGAGTGACAGACAAACACACAGACATTCGCATTTATAATATAAGTATGGATATTGTATTAAATGTTTATTATTTTAATTCAGAAAGGATGTAAGGAAGACACTTGAAACGTTTCATAAATGTGATGATCAAGTTATACAAGGTACTAGATTTTCCAATAATCTCCGGAAGAGACTCAGAACAGTTAAGAAGAGAGCTACACTCATTTGGACAGCTTTAGTTGTGATCGGCACAATTTATATGCTGATTCCTTATATTACTCCTGGACGACACTTTTCTCTTGATTTATTTTATATGTATGGTAAGTATTTAACACAATTTTTCTTAGCTTCTCGCAGTATCCCGCACACGCCAGGGTAGGCGGAGGGAACCTAGTGTTAAAACACTCCGTTCCCCACTTTCCGCCGAATTCGGAGGCATTGCGTGTTAAGTGGCGAAACTTAACGCCGCGCTTTACCTCGACACCAGAGCGAAGAAAATGGAAATATTAAAGATTTCCACTCCTTGAGATCTTTCTACAGAGATGATAACAACCAAAATAAGTAGTAAGAATAGCATATAAGAATTTCGACGTAGCCGGACGTAGAACACATGGCTTAGCGGACGATTATTAGTGGACCAGCTATACCTTTGCCTATGCATATATATTTATAACTAAAAGGTCAGAACATTCAATTGTCTGTCGATCTGTCTACTCTTCAATGTGGTAAAAGTGAGAAGCTAACAAAATTATTAAATTAACATTAAAAATAAAAATAGTAAATTAGTATAAGAAATCAATATGACGTTGAATAAGACATTTAAAGAAAACGTATAAAAATTTAAATGTCGTTTTCAATTTTCCTAAGTGTGGAATAACACTTAAAAAATGTTTAAAAGCAATATGACGTTCTTTAGTTGCGTTATATTTTAGAGTCTAGACATATGTATTAGTTACATGTTCATAGCCAATAAATACAGCCATAGAGTATTTTCTAGTCAGCAACATCAAGCACTTAAAACACTTTTAAACATTTTTAAAGTGTTATTCCACACTCAGGAAAATTGAAAACCTTCGTGCTACGTTCAAATTTTTATACGTTTTCTAAATGTCTTTGCCTGTGTTACACCTTTTTGACAGAGAGGTACTTAGGGCAGAAATTTGGAACACCAAATATTTCTGAAATATATTATTATTTACAGGTCTAACACCAATGCAAGAAACTCCTAACTATGAAATAGCTACGTTAGTTAACACCTTTAGCTCCATGTTCTGCGTTTACACAATGGTGTGTGTTGCGATATATGTTATTGTAATAATTGGTTACATTGAAGCCCAAATGTACGCCCTTGGGGAAGAACTACTAAGCGTTTGGCATGACAGTCAGAATTTCTTCTATGCAATGAAACATAACATACAAGATGAAATACACGTTATAGACATAAAAGATAAAATTTCAAACGACTTTATACAAGTACGTTTAAGAGATATTATAAAATTTCACATAATCAACATTAAACTTGTCAACGAAGTGGAACAAGAATTGCGATTGACCTTTGCTATGGAATTTAGTATTATTGCTTTCTCTATAACAGTTGAGCTACTTGCCGGTTTGGATCGTACGTTCCTACAACTGCCGTTTTCTTTAGTTCAAGTTTTCATGGACTGTTTGGCGGGACAGTGCCTCATAGAAGCTTGTAAATATTTTGAAAATGCCGTCTACAGTTGTAAATGGGAAAACTTCAATGTTAAAAATCAAAGAACTGTTCTACTGATGTTGGTAACATCCCAAAAAACATTAATGATATCAGCTGGCGGAGTTTCTAAAATAAATTTTGAGTCTTTGATGGTTATATTGAAGTCCACATATTCTGCGTACACAACGTTAAAATCTACTATGAAATAGAACAAGCGAGAAATTAATTTAATGCAGTGGTTTAAAAGAGTTATATACTTTATCTGACATCAATTCTTCTTTGTAAGGTTTTATTATTGCTGGTTTTTTCCAATAATGTTAACGTGTAATGAGACAGAAAGAAGAAACAACTGTTAGATGTATATAATAAAGCTATATTACTAAAATTTTGCATTTATTTAATAAAATAAATTAATATAAATGAAGTGTCACGTTTCTTATTTTTAATAATTTTCTTCATTTAAGTAATTTAGTATGCTAAATACTTACATAATAATAAAGAGGTAAAGTTTGTAAGTTTGCTTGTAAGAGGTAATCTTCTGAAATACTGAACCGATCATGAAAATTTTTTCACTATGTGATTGATACATAGTGGCGTATACTATATGCTTTTATATAAAGTATAAATGTTGCTAAAGCAAGGCGTTTTTACTGTTTACCAGAATATGTTAGATGAAGCTAAAACAAAATGATATAGAAATTCGAAATCAATTAGTTAGATAGAGTCTTAAAAAGAATTATTTTCAGCTTCACACCTCATCCCAGAAAGAATCCCAGGGTAGGTAGGAGGAACCTAGTGTCAGGATACTCCTTTTTCCGCTCACATTCAAGACCTTGTGTGTTGAGTGGTGGAGCACAACGTCATATTTGTCTCTTTCACCAAAAGCATAGAAATGAAAATTATTAAATTCTAAATGATCATTGCATCGAGTGGGAATTGAACTTACAACCATTCGTAATTATATGTAGATACTGTCCTACCGTGCCACGATGGCGTCTAAATGAAAAATTATCATAATTGTCAAGATAAAAACGTTTAACTAAAGTATAAATGTTTTATCTTAAACTCCAATAAGAGAAAATGAACAACATGTAAGCCAATTTTTATAAGTCGTATAAGGACATATACAGGAAAGAAGGTAAGAAGGATGGGGATGGTGGGAATAGGGAGCTGGCTTACATGCCATCGAACCGGAACACATCATCAGATGTTTGGCGATTCGTCTTTGACATGATAGTGGTCGCGAGCCAGTCGGAGAACGGATCTCCTACCACCAAGCTACTGGCTTTCACCCGCCTTTTACGGGACGCTGCCCAGCGACGGAGGGGAATTGTATTCTAAGCCGTCCCCCAACGGGTGTAAAACACATGTCAGTGAACTTAGCAGATTATTTTCTAACAGTTTCAAAATAAATGTAATAAGACCAAGTGTACTCACTCGCTAAAATAAATTCAAGAAAAAGATCAGAAAAAGGAAAAAAAGCTGGAAAGTACACGGACCACCCGTCTGTGGCGTCTAAAAAACAAAGAGAAAAAAAAAATAAATGTGAATTCTTTTCGCATACCACTGAGCTTTAAAGCTTCTGATAGGTTTTAAATATAGTTATTACCATAAAAAGGCGATTGAAAAAATGACCTGCACACTTCCCGTAGCAGACCATTTTTTAGCAAACCAGAATCTAAGCGAGTTTTTTACATATGCATGAGTTCAATAGTTTCTGATAGCTTTTACTGATGTTTTACTAATAGTTCTACTAATTGGTGTGGGCAACGGAGTGTCTTAATACTAGGTTTCCTCTACCTACCCTGCTGTGTGCGGGATACAGTGTGAAACTGAAAAAAAAAAACAAAAAAAAAGTTCTATTTATTTCACTTTAAAAAAATATTGAAATCAAATATTATATGATATGTTATGAATATAAAAATCGTTCATTTGATGTATACTGACTACAATTTTTTTTTTTACAATTTGAAAAAGAAAAATAAATCGAGTAAGGACTAGATTCGTGACTGAGATTCCCCATTTAACAGCCAGCAGAACCTATTAAAGTAACAGAATTGATAATGATTAACCGTTTGCTCAGATTATGTGAGAAAAAATATATATTTTTAACTCGATTTTTTATTGAATATAAGTAAAACTATAGTTAAAATTTAGACTTAAGACAAGAACCCTTCCTACACCAGCAGATCCTATTGAATTAAAATAGTAACCAAAAACTACTCATTGAGATAGTTCATTTTAGAAAAAAAATATTTCTTTCCATTTAAAACAAAATATATACATTAAATATGTATAAAAGTATTTAATAAATAGCATTCTCCCTTGCCAAATCATTGTTTGTAGAATAATCTTTGGGTAGCAGAAATTTGTAAAAATCTCTCTACAGAGATGCTAACAACATAAAAAAGTTGTGATAAAGCGTATAAGAATTTCGACGCATCGGATAGTAGAACGCATGGCTCAGTGGTGAGAGTGCCTGAACGGTATTCAGGAGGCGCGAGTTCGAATCCCGCTGCGTTCAAATTTTTATACGTTTTCTTTAAATGTCTTTAACAAAATATATATTTGGTCAAATCTATACTTATATTATAAATGCGAAAGTCTGTGTGTTTGTCTGTTATGCTTTCACGGCTAATCTACCGGTTCGATTTGGATGAAATTTAGAATGATAGTATTAAAAGTTATTTGGTCTAACATAGGCTACTTATTTTTACAAAAATCAACCGCCAAAGGTTAGAGATAGATGAAAGTTTATATGAAAAATCTCAACCGCTCAACCGATTATAATGAATTTTGGCATAAATATAGTTGATAATCTAAGCTTAAACATAGGTTACTTTATTTTCCGAAAACCCACCCCCGAGGGTTGTAATATAACGAAGCAGTTATATAGATCAAGCGGCGAAGCCGCGAGCGGGCCGCTAGTATTTAATAAGATTTAAATTGTCACAGTCGGAATTGACTGAATGTATATAATGTGACGATAAATCCAAGCGAAAAGGAGGCTGAAAGTGTGGTTTGACTTTATAATAAATACCAAAAGGACATTAGCAATCGATTGTTTAAACATATGGACATACTCGTATACGGGGAACTCACAACTGACCATTTCCATTGCTTTTTTTTTCAACTTTTTAGCCAAAGTCACCATTACTCGTTCAATTTTCAAGAAAGCAAGAAAGTATTGAAATATACGAACGTTGTAGACCTGTTCACTGTTTTGGTTTATTATTTTGTGTATATCTTCTAGGTTGTGACTTCTTTAGTAAGTAAAATTGTCTGTAACTTTTTTAAAGTGTTTTAAAGTGTTATTCCACACTTAGAAAATTGAACACGATATTTAGAAAACGTATAAAAATTTGAACGCAGCGGGATTCGAACCCGCGCCTCCTGAATACCGTTCAGGCGCTCTCACTACTGAGCCATGCTACTACACGCTGCGAAATTCTTATACGCTTTATTACAACTTATTTTTGTTGCTAGCAACGTTCAGCAGCTGGGGAACCAGTCCTTAGTCCTTACTCGATGGGGAGCTAATTTTTATACGTTTTCTAAATGTCTTTGTCCGTAACAGTATTCATTTTAGCTTCGAAAGTAAATGAGTTTCTACTATAACCATTCCATGTTGAATTCACAGGTTAGATGGTAGAAACTAACGAAACACTTTGAATAACCAGAATATATATACGGGACTTAAATATTTACACAAGTGGATGTCACTTCCCAATTTCGTCAAGGTACTGTCTCTTTAAAGTAAAAAAAACCCTAGTATTCTTATTTTTCTTGAAGTTTTTATTACATATGACTCTTATTATTTTTTAAGCATTTAAATTAATCTACATAAGAAAATGTACACAGGTCATACACGAAAATGAAATTTAGCAAGAGCAAGGGGAATTGGGAGACACTCAAAACATTCGGACTAAAACATTCGGACTTTCCGACAATTATGAACAATTTGTCCATTTTGTTAAGACCTCTGACGATTGATATGTATGCAAAAGAAAAGCGTAAGTAGCAATGAGTTTTACTTAAAGGGGTTTATATTTTTATAGAATTCCATCCCATTAGGGGTTGCTTTTGAAAAATAGATTTCCTGTTTGACCTTGCCTCCTAAAGTATGTTTCTGATAAAATTCATCGAAATCGGTCAAACGGTGTAGATTTTCATCCCTCATTTCAACTATTTAGAGGTTGACTTTTGTTTGCTTCTAGGTTAAGGCCTACTTTCATTTCCAATCCCATTCAAATCAGGCTGATAGTTATAGCCGATAGCTATGAAAGCATGACAATAAGACAGCAGTAGACCAATAGAATTTTGTATTGTAATATTTTTTTAGCTTCATGCTGTATTCCGCACACAGCAGGGTAGCCAGAGAGAACCTAGTGTTAAGTCTCTACATTTCTCACTTACCGCTGAATTCTGAAAACATTACGTGTAAAGTGGTGGAAATCAACGCCTTGGTTTCCTCGACACAAGAGCGAAAAATGAATCTTTTGATATTTGGGCACTGCTTGAAACCTGCGACGCCACTGTAGCCTTAAGGGGACATCCTCAAAATAAAAATTTGCAAGAAAATCTTTAAAATAATAATGTGTGAAAGCAATGAATAACTAAGATTGACTCAATAAAGATTTTTCTGTCTGTCCCCGTCCACCGAAGGTTATCTGAAAACTTGTTAATACAATTTAAAAAAACGATTATGAATCTTTCTTCAGGTTTCACAGCGAGTTCTCTATTCTTCTACATTTTCACTATAATAATATGTTTTTCGTACATCTGGGAGTGCATAGTTTCTGTATTCTGGTTGGTCTTCGTCTACTACGGCGGTACTGGTCACTGGGTAGCTATATGTGTGGCGCTGTCCTTGTTCTCGTGCACCGTGACTTGTCTTACCAAATTTGCCTACATGAAGTTTTATTTGTAAGTTATTTAAAATTTCGATTAATTAAATAATAGTATTATTAAAAGGAAACATTATTACATATTGTATAAAAATTGACTTTCGACTCGAACATGCGCCTTTTGGAAACAAACCCAAGCACCTCCCACCAATAAGCTGATATGCGTGCTTGGACGCTTTCCCAGAGGCGCGAGTTCGTGTACTAACATGTTTAAATTTTTATGTTTTCCAATATTTTTTTTCTATATTCGAAGTTTATGAATAATTCCAGGATAGGATAGGATAGGCACAAGAGAAGAAGCACAAGAGAAGAGGCACAAGAGACTGAAAACGACAGGTTATGGGTTCGATTCCCACTCGAGGAGTGGAAATATTTAATGTTTCCATTTTCTTCGCTCTGGCATCGAGGTAAAGTGCGGCGTTAAGTTCCGCCACTTAACGGTGGGGAACCGAGTGTCTAACACTAGGTTCCCTCTGCCTATCCGAATTTGTGCGGGATACAGCGTGAGGTTAAAAAAAATGAATAATATCTTAAAAATGCTCTTTTCTAAGTTCTCCGTTCCAATGCAAGTATATCTATTTAATATATTTGTTATATTCTATTTGTTACATTACAATAATGTATTTATTCAGAAAAGATGTAAGGAAGACAGTTGAAAAGTTTCATAAATGCGATGATCAAGTTATAAAAGATACAAGATTTGCTAATAATCTTCGAAAGCGGCTCAGAACAGTTAAGAGGAGAGCTACACTCATTTGGACGGCTCTAGTAGGGATCGGTATAATTTACATGTTAATTCCTTACGTCACTCCCGGACGGCAATCCTCCCTTGATTTGTTTTATATGTATGGTAAGTAAATAACACAAATATTAAAAATATTCATTTCTATACAATGAATATTTTTATAGATTATTTTTATACATTACGGGGCCAATCGTGGCGCAGTGGCATAAACGTATGGCTGTAAACGACTGGTTGTGGGTTCGATTCCCACTCGAGGGGTGGAAATATTTCCAAGTTCATCGCTCTGGTGTCGAGGCAAAGCTCGGCGTTAATTTCGGCCACTTAACACGCAATGCCTTCAAATTCGACGGAAAGTGGGGAACGGAGTATCTTAATATTAGATTCCCTCTGCCTACCCTGCTGGGTGCGGGTTACAGCGTGAAGCTAAAAAAAAAGAAAAAAATGTCATAAAATAATAATAATAACTATTGAATTATTAATAAATAAATTGCACTCGAAGTTTCTTTTGAATTACCAGCAACTCGAAGTCATTTTAGTGAAAAGATGATATTCACATGTAACTTCATGATATAAGCGTTAAAAGAAATGTCATCGTTGTATGTTATTATTTTTTTAATTGTTTATGGATACAAATGTCAGGATATATAAAAAAATATAAAATTGTTACATTTTGTAATCTTCCAAAGTCAAAATTTTAAATGGCTCCGCTCCGGAGCCCTCGAGAGCAAAGGGTTAATACTTTCGACTTTTAGTACTAAAATTTCAATATAACGGTTTAAACGTTCATAGGCAATACACTATATGCTTGTTACGTCAATTTGGAGTGGAACCATGTTGAAGTTTTAATCAGTTAAAAATTCTGAACACATTCTTATTTACAGGTTTAACGCCAATGGAAGAATCACCAAACTATGAAATAGCTACGCTAGTTAATACTTTCAGCGCTATGTTCTGTGTTTCCGCAATGGTGTGTGTTGCGATATATGTTATTGTAATTATTGGTTACATTGAAGCCCAAATGTACGCCCTTGGGGAAGAACTACTAAGCGTTTGGCATGACAGTCAGAATTTCTTCTGTGCAATAAAACATAAAATACAAGATAAAATGCACGTTATAGACATAAAAAAAAAAATTTCAAACGATTTTGTACAAATACGTTTAAGAGATATTATAAAATTTCATATAATGAATATTAAACTTGTTAAAGATGTAGAACAGGAAATGCGATTGACCTTTGCTATGGAATTTAGTGTAATTGCTTTCTCTATAACAGTCGAGCTACTTGCTGGTCTGGATCGTACCTTCGTACAACTGCCGTTTTCTTTAGTTCAAGTTTTCATGGACTGTTTGGCGGGACAGTGCCTCATAGATGCCTGTAATTACTTTGAAAAAGCGGTCTACAGTTGTAATTGGGAGAATTTTAATATTGAAAATCAAAGAACTGTACTACTTATGTTAATAACGTCACAAAAAACATTGATGATATCAGCCGGTGGAGTTTCTAAGATAAATTTTGAATGTTTGATGGCTATATTGAAGTCCACATATTCTGCGTACACAACTTTGGAATCTACGATGAAGTAGAACAATAGTGAAATTAATTTAATGCAGTGATTTAAAATAACAATTTTAGCTAACATCAACGTGAGATTTTATTTTGCCTTTTTCAGTTATATCATCAGATGCTAAGGAACAATAATTGTTTGATAGATAAAACGCTGTAGTACTAAAACTGTGTAGTTATTATACGAAATAAATACATACATATATTCATTCACGTTGTTCACTTTTCTTACTTTTAGAAACTACTCCATTTTTTACCAAAGTATTGAAGCTTTTTTTGTATAAGACACGTTCAGAAAATATAAAAATTTCAGCGGGATTCAAACCCGCGCCTCTTCGAAACCTTCCAACCGTTCTGATTGATGACATCCTTCATGCCATGCCTTCTACTACCTGCGTTGAATTTTTTACGCTTTATTATAACTTATTTTTGTTGTTAGTAACTCTGTAGACAGACTTTTAGAAATTACTGCTAACCAAATTGTAAACTATTCTACGAACAATCATTTCACAAGAGATAATGTTTTTTTTTTAGCTTCACGCTGTATCCCGCACACAGCAGGTTAGGTACAGGGAACCTAGTGTTAAGACACTCCGTTCCCCACTGTTATCATTATCCATATCCATATTTTATTAAATACTTTTAACTTTTTAAAGTTTAAAGTATTTAATAGCACACCATTCATTTTTCACACTTTTTATGTTTTCTAAAAATATCTTTTTTAATTTCATAAGTGTATGAACTTTAAGATGTTAAAAGTATATATAACATTTAACCAATATTTGTGATATAGGTTTAAATAAATTAATTACTTAGTTTCTGTTTTATCATTATATTAAAAACATGAAAGAAAATCTTTGGACTTTGATTATGGAAATTTGGTAAACTTAAAGTTAAATATAGTAATAAGGACTATGTAAATTAACTAACATATTTTCAAGTGTTCAACACACACTTTTGAACAAACTTTAAGCTTTCTTCGTTTATCAGAACACGTTAGATGGTGCTAAATCAATATGAGACAAAAATTAAAAATTGAAGTGATTAGAAAAATAAATTGTTTGCACTTGTTCCTGAATAGCAGGGTAGGCAGAGAGAACGTAGTGGCAAGACACTCCGAGAGGCTTCAATGCCGTACTTTATCTTGTTCACAAAAGTGAAGAAATAAAAATTATTCTTTTTTTTATTGATGAAAAGGGGGCAAAGGAGCAGAAGGACTACCTGATGATAAGTAGTTTGCCCATGGACATCCACAACATTAGAAAGGTTGTGGATGCGTTGCCGACCTTAAGGGAGGTGGAGGGAAGAAGGATGGGGATGGTGGAAATAGGGAGAGAGAGCTGGCTTACATACCATCGAACCGGAACACACCATCAGATGTTTGGCGGTTCGTCTTTGACATGATAGTGGTCGCGAGCCAGTCGGAAAACGAATCTCCAAGCTACTGGGGTACCCGCCTTTTACGGGACGCTGCCCAGCGACGGAGGGGAATTGTATTCTAACCCGTCCCCCCACGGGTGATTCTACTACGGTCATTCTATTATTCTATTAATGGGAATCGAGCCCACAACCACTCTTGATTACAGATAGACCTCATCCCACTACGCCACGACGGCCTTTAAAAGTAAAATTATCATTGTAATTATCAAAACAAAACACGTTTCAATAATAAAAATATAAAAAGTTTTATCTTAAAAGGCAATGAGCGAAAACGGACAAAATGTTAGCCAATTTTTACAAGTCGTCTAAGGACATTTAACAGCTAAATTTAGTAATTTCACCCTCCGTTAACCCGTTTCTCACTTTTTACTGTCTCTAAAGCAAACAATAAAAATATTTTTTCGCTATTGCGCTTGTTTTTTGTGTTTAAAATTTATTTTTGTACTGGAATTTCAGTTCTTTTGTATTGTTTTCAGGCAATGTGCTGTATTCAGGTTATTTCTCAACTATTTGTAAATCTGTTAGAATAGCTTCAGGATTTATGTCAAAAAAACAACTTTAAGAAACGGCCAGTCGTGGCGCAGTGGCACAAACGTGTGTCTGTATATGACTTGTTGTGGGTTCGATTCCCATTCAATGAGTGGAAATATTTAATATTTCCATTTTCTTCGCTCTGGTATCGAGGCCGCGGCGTTAAGTTCCACCACTTAACACGCAATGTCTCCGAATTCGGCGGAAAGTGGGGAACGGAGTGTCTTAACACTAGGTTCCCTCTGCCTACCCTGCTGTATGCGGGATACAGCGTGAAGCTAAAAAAAACGTATAAATAAAAAAGTACGTTTTTTGGAAATATTTTTCGTATTCTGTGTAACTAACACTTGCCATACTTCACGTCTAAAATTTACTTAGCAGGGTAGTTACAGAGAACTCTCCATTTTCCACTTTTCACTGAAATGATGGTATAGCATATGGCTGGCGGTACATAACGCCGAATATTGTATATGGTGGTTCTTAACGCCGCGTTTTGTCTTCTTACTTGAGTGGACCAATGAAAATCTATACTTACAATAAAAATGTAACTGATCGCTGTCTGTAAACGGAATAAACGAGAAAGATTATTATTGGGGGTATGTATCAATGTAATAGAACCTAAAACAATGGTTTCTGTTTGTCTGTGTGTTTGTGTTCGCCAATTTTTGGAACGGCTTAACCGATTTAAATACAGTTTTTACTATTGTATTTACGTAAGCTTCTTTTACCATGATCTATTTATTTAATTTAATTGATTTATTAATAAAATCTTACAACAATTTAAATTAAAAAATTAGGCTAAACTAGTTAAATAATTAAGAACCCGGGCGGTCGAAGAATCGAAATAGTTAATGCTTATGTAGGCAAAGCCGTGACTAATCGCTAATAATTTAAATATAGTTTCTTCCACAAGTGGGAATCGAATCAACAACCAATTGCGTTTACCGTCAGATGCTGTCATAACCATGCGCTACGATGGCCTCTCACAAAAAAAACATATTTTTTTAAGTAAAAAAATCGTCAGCAGTAAATTTAAATGTTGATTTAATATTTTTTTGTCCAATGATTCATTTATGAATCATTGTAGATCTAAAAATATACGGCAATGTCATTTCAGTGATAGTCATCTGCAAATAGAAATTAAAACACACAATTTGGATTCGATTGATACGAATCGATGTTTAATGTGTTTATCGATTTTTACAATTTATATAATGTTTGACGTGCAACAGTCGCTTTTTAAGTGTTATTTTAAATAAATAAATAAATAAATAAAGTTTATTTAAAAAAAATTGTGTAAGTTAACAATTGACAACTTTTCGTATTAACAATTATATATTTAGTTATCTGTATTTTTCATATAATGTGACATTGGTGCAGTGATCAACTGACACGCTCAAAGCCTTGAAATAAATCAATTAAAAATAATACTTTAAAATTTAATTGTATAAATAATAGGGGCCAGTCGTGGCGCAGAGGCACAAAGTGTGACTGTAAAGCGACTGGTTGTGGGTTCGATTCACACTCGAAGAGTAGAAATATTTCATATTTCCATTCGCACTGGTATCAAAGGCAAAGCGCGGCGTTAAGTTACACCACTTAACACGCAATGCCTCCGAATTCGGCGGAAAGTGGGGAACGGAGTGTCTTTTAGCACTAGGTTCCCTCTGCCTATCCTGCTGTGTGCGGGATACATCGTGAAGCTAAGTAAAAAAAAGAAAAATATAAATAACCGGAGCCGTCATGGCGCCGTGTGTCAGCCGCTGACTGTATATGCAATGGTTGTGGGTTCGATTACCATTCACTCGAAGGAATGATTATTTAAATTTTCATTTCTTCGCTCTGGTACCAAAGTCAAAGCGTGGCGTTGAGTTCCGCCACTCAATAAAGTTTTGCTGGTTCCATTAAATATAAAAATATTATTGCCATGGGACTACAGTATTAGTTTTTGTTTTCAGTTGATTTCTTTATATAACAATTTTGATCGTGCCAGTTGACCACTGTGCCTAACTTTTAACATTTTTAAAGTGTTATTCCACACTTAAATTAAAAAGACATTTAGAAAACGTATAAAAAAAAAAACGAATTCATTGCTCAGTGGTGAGAGCGCCTGAACGGTGTTCAGGAGGCGCGGGTTCCAAGCCCGCTGCGTTCAAATTTTTATACGTTTTCTAAATGTCTTTTTCACTGTACCTAAGTCACATAGTATAGAGAACACATGAAAAAGAAAAAACATAACCAAAAAATTGTACATCTTTCAAGAGGAGGATACGAAGAAAAGAGAGGAAAATAGCTTATAATAATAATATCTGATAAGGATCATATTGATGACACAAGCTGTGTACTAACAAAAGATGTTGTCGATGTTACCAATGCACGTTATACGTAAATTTGGTTTGGGCTATACAGATTTACCAACATTGATTTGGAATGTCTCCGTATTTTTGAGGCTCATCACGCTTAATATCGACAGCCGTAACAAAAAACGTAAGACACCTTAGAGTATATACAGTAGTAGTAGAAGTAGAAATTCTGGAGTATTCATAGATAACCTATGAATGTTTATTTATAGATTATCTATATCGCTTTTTCTTTTTGCTATGGTGAACTAAATATTGTATATTTTTTTAACTTCACGCTGTATCCCGCACACAGCAGGGTAGGCAGAATGAACTTAGTGTTAAGACACTTCGTTCCTCACTCTCCGTCGAATTCTGGAGGCATTGTGTGTTAAGTAGCGGAACTTAACGCCACGCTTTGCCTCGACACCAGAGCGAAGAAAACGGATATATCAAATATTTCCACTCCACGAGTGGGAATCGAACCCACAACTACTCGCTTTTCAGTCACACTTTGGCTTGTAACAACAAGCCACGACTGGCTCCACATATATCTATTATTTATATAAACCGTATGCATTACTAAGCGACAATCCACAACCGAAATTAACTGATAGATAGCTGAAAGGCATGTAAAATAATCTGTAGTAATATGAAATAGTCAGTAGGGGAGCACCCTACGCCATCCTAACAGATTTAATTTGGTCATTCAACTCACGATGTTCATAGAACATAGAGTTAGATTATGTGCATAACAGAAAGTCTAACACTCTGGGCTTAATAAAAAAAGTTTTGTTGTCCTGTTTCAAGAAAAAACTTTTTTTTTTATTTTAATACACATATAAACGCTACAAACACTTGAACAATACTCGTTTTTTCTTAAATATTAAATATTTTTAACTGGTAATTTACGTCGACATATATGTATATAATATTAAATAAATACTCAGAACAAAACCTTAGTAATGTGTAAGTTAAGCTTCACGAATGTTATTTCTATTCTACTCATTGGTGCAATTAAATTAAATTCAAATTATCTTTATTTAAAATAGACTTTTGTAAGCACTTTTGAATCGTCGATAGTACATTAAGCTACCACCAACTCGGAAGGCAGTACTGTTGAGAAGAGCCGGCCAGAAACTCAACAGTTGCTCTTTTCCTTTTTTTTTAGCTTCACACTGTGTCCCACACATAACAGGGTAGGCAGAGGGAACCTAGTGTTAAGACACTCCGTTGCCCAATTTCCGCCGAATTCGAAGGCATTGCGTGTTAAGTGGCGGAACTTAACGCCGCGTTTTACCTCGATACCAGAGCGAAGAATATAGAAATAATAAATATGTCTACTCCTCGAGTGGGATTGAATCCAAAACCAGTCGTTTTCAGTCTCACGCTTGTGCCACTGGGCCACGACTGGCCTCTATGACCAGCCTGACTGGCTGTTTTCAAATATAAAAATTACAATTTTATTATTTCATACAATGGTAGCTAACCAGAATTGGACTCTAATCAGAATTGGACTCTAATTCCACGCAATTTCACCTTTTAAATACAGATATACTTCTATAGAGCAATAAGCCTTATTTAAAACATATTAATGAAAAAAATGTCTTATTTAATTTTCTACTATTTTCAGCTATTCCAAAACCTATATACATCCTGACTGTTGTATTCCTGTCATGCTATTACTACGTCTACTTGATATCGATGAGTTGGTACGTGTTTTTCTATAGCCGAAACGCAAGTGACTGGATACCCGCCATCATCGTGTTCTCACTCGGTGTTGCCAGTGAGATTGGCGTTAGTAAGATGTTCTACTTATATTTTTTTAAGTAAGTTTTTGAGTGACTGTTTTATTTAACTACTAGCGGCCCGCTCTGTGCAGTGGACTGCCTAATTGTTTCGTTATGTTGCAACCCTCGGGGGTCGATTTTTGACAAATAAAGTAGCCTATGTTTCACCTTCGATTATCAACTATATTTATTCCAAAATTCATTACAATCGGTCAAGCGGTTTAGTTTTTTCATATAAACTTTCATCGCCTATTTCAACGCTTTAGCGGTTAATTTTTGAAAAAAATAAGTAGTCTATGTTAGACCCATGGTTATTTACTACTTTCATTCTAAATTTCATCCAAATCGGACCGGTAGATTAGCCGTGAAAGCGTGACAGACAAACACAGACTTTCGCATTTATAATATAAGTATGGATTTAAAGGAGCAAGTGACTGTTTTATTAAATGGTTTAAAGGAGTGTCTTTACACTAGGCTCTGTCTGCTGACGCTACTAAGTGGGGAAAAGTTGAGGCTTAGTTAGTGATATAGAAAATTGAGGTAAATATTCGAACTGAACCGCTTCGTAATTCAGAGTTATTGCGTCTTTTACACTAAAAGACGTTATAAAAAATATGAATCTTGCACTTTTCCATTAAAGCTTTAATTCAACATTTTTATATTTCCTCGTTTACATGTTTTTTTTTGGTAAAAATCCGAAAGATTTCAGGTTTTATACATAGATGTCATTTCAGAAGTAATGTTAGAGAATTAGTTGCCGAATATCTACTTTGCGACAGTTTGTTAATACCGTACAGTCGCTTCGAGAGTAACATTTTGAAGCAAATGAGACATATTAAGAAGAGGGCTATGTTATTTTGGATTGTAATCATGTCGAATGGCGTCCTTTACATTTTAAAGCCTCTTATCACGCCTGGCCACCATTTGCCTGATGACGAATTCATTTTGTTGGGTGAGTTCTAGTATATAAGATTTTTTTTTTAGCTTCACGCTGTAACCCGCACGCAGCAGGGTAGGCAGAGGGAACCTAGTATTAAGATACTCCGTTCCCCACTTTGCGCCGAATTCGCATTGCGTTTTAAGTGGCGGAACTTAACGACGCGCTTTACCTCGACACCAGAGCGAAGAAAATGGAAATATTAAATATTTCCATTCCTCGAGTGGGAATCGAACCCATAACCAGTCGTTTACAGTCACACGCATGTGCGTCACACGTAGAGTTATATTTATATTTAAGGTATATTTCAATTAACCGGTTTTCCCATAAATAAGAGGAGTACGTGAGTACCGGTTTCTTTGCTTTAGTGCAAATAAATGCATAATAATGAAATCTATTTGGATATATAAATTCAAGACAAAGTACTAAAATATATCATAACATTTTTAGGTCTCGAGCCTGCGTTCGAAAGCCCTAACTTTGAAATAATATATCTAGTATCAACGGCAGCAGTTACCGTTACAGTGTATTTACCTTCTAACATTACTGCTTTTCTTATTATTATAACTGGTTACACTGAGGCCCAAATGTTGGCGCTAGCTCAAGAAATGCTCTACGTATGGGATGACGCAGAGAAGTATTATAGAAAATTTATGATTCTCCATGAAAAACACCAATTCAAGGATCATGATGAAACAAAAAAACGTGTCATAAATAATTTCATAAGACACCGTTTGAAAGATGTCGTCAAAATTCATACACTGAACATAAAACTTATAAGCAAAGTAGAATCAGTGTTTCGTGGAGCAATAGCTATAGAATTCACCTTACTTATAATAAGTTTAACAGCAGAACTGTTAGGTGGATTAGAAAAAACATACATAGAATTACCGTTCGCACTAGCTCAAGTAGCTATGGACTGTTTCACTGGTCAAAAAGTTATTGATGCTTGTAATTTCTTTGAAAAATCTGTATACGCTTCCAAATGGGAGAACTTTGATAAAAGTAATAAGGCAATAGTTTTTGTGATATTGCAAAATGCTCAAAGGACAATGAGCTTATCTGCCGGTGGAATGATTACTCTAAGTTACCCAAGTCTTATGGCTGTATTGAAGTCTATTTATTCAGCGTTTACCACTTTAAATTCTACTGTGAAATAAATTTAGATTACTAACAAAATTACTTTTATTTTTTATTATTTCTAATGCTGTTATTTATTATATTTCCATTTTCTTGTCTCTGGTGTCGAAGTAAAGCGCGGCGTTAAGTTCAGCCACTTAACACGCAAGCCTCCGAATTCGGAGGAAAGTGGGGAACGGAGTGTCTTAACACTAGGTTCCCTCTGCCTACCCTGCTGTGTGCGGGATACAGCGTGAAGCTAAAAAAAATGTGTATGTATTTGTAAATCATGATATAAGATATGTACATCAGATTGTAAGGAAAAAAGATTTAATGTATAAAACAAAATTGAAAAAGGACACTGTAGTATAAATATATTAAGTCAGAAACAAAAGATAAGCACAAAAGATAACATATAAAATTATGGGAATTATCAATCGATTTGGCAAACAACCGATGTTTGACGAGTAGCTGTTTAACTTATATTTTTTTGAATTGTTACGTACAGAATGATAGTTAGAATCAGTTAATACTTTGTAGCACTGAATAAAGAATCTATAAATTGAATATAAACCGTAATTAAATTATGTAAATTATTTTTATTATCAACTAATGTTTTCTATCTAGTACGTATGTTATTTAATGAACTAAATATTCATAAGTAGAATGTAAGACTGATGCTGTCATTATTTAACACCATCTTCACTTTACTATTAATCTCTCTCTTCTGTTATCTGTGCGGCTAAAATATAAAATAGAAATAAGAAGGAGTTTTTATATTTCTTCAATAGGTTTAGTTAATTTTTACTTTAAGTATCGTTTAATAGGCAAGTTTTCCACAATTTTTTATCTGAAAATGCCAAATACTCATGATGATCAAATCAAGATTTTGCTCCGAAACGTGGAAGAAGCTGAGGTCGTTTGGTTTGGACTACGACGATTTTCCTATTATATTGCAAAACATTAATTCTCTATTAAGAAATATAACCATCGATATTTTCAAAAGTAATGAACGTGAGTATTATTTTTTTCATGTTATATATAAACCATGACGTAGACCTAAGCATAAACATACTACTATACATATTATATTTTCTATACAATGATTATTGTATAGAACGGAATATTTGACAATATATGAACTCTGACTACTGATTTCAGGTTATCTTTCGCTACGCAAAAATGTAAAAGTTGGGGGAAAAAAATCAAAAGTGATGATAATAAAAGTACCAAAGAAAGATATGATTCTGATTGTGGTATTAAACCATTGTATTAAATGTTAAGAATCGCATTATGTATATTTTTTTTTAGCTTCACGCTGTATCCCGCACACAGCAGGGTAGGCAGAGGGAACCTAGTGTTAAGACACTCCGTTCCCCACGCACCGCCGAATTCGGAGGCATTGCGTGTTAAGTGGCGGAACTTAACGCCGCGCTTTTACCTCGGCACCAGAGCGAAGAAAATTAAAATATTAAATATTTCCACTCGTCGAGTGAGAATCGAACCCACAACCACTCGTTTACAGTCACACGATTGTGCTTGTGCTGGCCACGCATTATATTATAAGCAATAAATAAATAATTTATATATGTAAGAAATTTAATCTATAATTTTAAAATGTTACAGCGATTTCTTTGATATTCTACATTCTTACCGTGATTGGGAGCTGCGTATACATCTATGTGTATGTATTCTCCATGATCTGGTTGGTATGTTTCTACTATGGAAGAGCTCGTAACTGGACCACAGTGGCTGTAGTCTTGTCTCTGTTCTCGTGCAGTATCACAAGCTTGATAAAACTCGTCTTCATGAAGATAAATTCGTACGTTAGCCATTATTCTTATACATATTATTAAGTGGCCAGTCGTGGCCCAGTGGCACAAGCGTGTGACTGTAAACGACTGGTTGTGGGTTCGATTCCCACTCGAGGAGTGGAAATTATATTTCCATTTTCTTCGCTCTGGTGTCGAGGTAAATCCGAATTCGGTGGAAAATGGGGAACGGAGTGTCTTAACACTAGGTTCCCTCTGCCTACCCTGCTGTGCGCGGGATACAGCGTGAAGCTAAAAAAAAAAAAAAATATTAAGAAAACCTTTCTTGTAACTAAGACAAAACGTCACATTAGTTTCGCAACTCAGCATGTAATGTCTCGATTTTGGGCGGAAACTGGAGGACATTAATTTCTTTGTGACTGCCCTGCTATGCGAGAAAAAGGGTCAATATTCAGAAAGTTTAAATTATATTTTAGTAACTTTATTAGGCTCAGTTAGTGCGATAGAAGAGGTTCGACAGTAGATGGCTTTTAGATCTTATTCGCCTTCTATGGACCACATATCCCGTTTTATTACAAATTTTACGGTTTGGTAGGACAAATAACATGTGTTTGGTTCTGACATGTCTCCATAATGTCGTGGACGCAGGAATAGAGTCAAAAAATAATAATATACTTTTAAACATTTTTAAAATGTTATTCAATACTTAGGAAAATACATTTAGAAAACGTATAAAAATTTGAACGCAGCGGGATTCCCACCTGCGCCTAACAATAAAAATAAGTTGTAATAAAGCGTATAAGAATTTCGACGCACCTGGTAGTAGAACGCATGAGGAGGCGCGGGTTCGAGTCCCGCTGCGTTCAAATTTTTATACGTTTTCTAAATGTTTTTTGTAAAGAATAATATGTTATATTAAAATTAAGATCCACATGTTTTGTTTACACAGGAAGGACATGAAAGAAATAGTTGTAAAATTTCTTCAATGTCACTCTCAAGTGGTACCTGGGACAAGATTTTCCAAAAATCTTCGAAAGCGACTAAGGATAGTGAAAAGGCGTGCCATCTTCATTTGGTTGTTTGCAGTTATCAACGGTGTTATCTATGTGATTATACCGTTTATGATTCCTGGACGCCATTTTACTACTGATATATATCTTATCTATGGTAAGAAGAATTATATTTTATTTTCTTGTTATGTATTCTAATTGTATATATCTTAATTTTTTTTTTTAGTTAGCTTCACGCTGTATCCCGTACACAGCAGGGTATGTAGAGGAAACCTAGTGTTAAGACACTCCGTTCCCCACTTTCCGCTGAATTCGGAGGCATTGCGTGTTAAGTGGCGGAACTTAACGCCGCGCTTTACCTCGACACTAGAGCGAAGAAAATGGAATATTAAATATTTCCACTCCTCGAGTGGCAATCGAACCCAGAACCAGTCGTTTACAGTCACGCTTGTGCCAATGGGCCACGACTGGCCACAATATCTTAATCTAATCTAAATACTGATCGCTGTTTCTTCATGAAAGATATATGACAAAAATCGTATTTGCTATGACATATGCTTCGATATGTTGCCAATGTAACCCAAAATGATGATTTTTAAATAAGTTTTATGTTGAAATGGCTTAACCGATTTAAATGCAGTTTGGACTATTGTATTTTGGTAAGCTTCTCTTATCATTAGTTCTCTTTTGTTTCTTATCATTAGGTTTTTTTTTATTTTTTTTTTTAGCTTCACGCTGTATCCCGCACACAGCAGGGTAGGCAGAGGGAACCTAGTGTTAAGACACTCCGTTCCCCACTTTTACTAGGTTATTTCAATTGGTTCGTTAATAAAAATACGGTAATATCAATTATTAATTGCTTCCCATGTTCTTACTTAAAACGGAATCTTTGTGTTTAGTAAGAACGTGGATGGACGAAAAAACAAAATAGTAATGCAGTCTACGCAGGCAAAGCGAGCGAGTTGCTAGTACTATAAAAATAATTTTAAGATTTTCCATTTATCATATATTTGAAAAGTAATTTAAAAACAAAATTTTACATTTAATTATTCAAATTATTTGTTTTAAATTAATAATACTTAAGTTTGTTATCCAGTTTGTTAGCCAGTCGTGGCCCAGTGGCACAAGCGTGTAACTGTAAGCGACTAGTTGTGGGTTCGATTCCCACTCGAGGAGTGGAAATATTTAATATTTCCATTTTCTTTGCTCTGGTGTCGTGGTAAAGCGCGCCATTAAGTTCCGCCACTTAACACGCAATGTCTCCGAATTCGGCGGAAAGAGGGGAACACTTCGTTCCCCACTTTCCGTCTTCTTCACATCTTAATACTATGTCCCCTCTGCCTACCCTGCTGTGTGCGGGATACAGCGTGAAGCTAAAAAAAAAAAAAAAAAAAAAAAAAGGTTGTTATCATTTATTTTCTTATTTCTAGGTCTATCACCGATGTTCCAATCACCTAACTTCGAAATAGCTACAGTAATCAATATAACGAGTATTGGTTTCGGTATCTACACTCTGGTTACTATAGCAGCTTACCTAATAATCATTGTTGGATACATTGAATCCCAGATGCACGCCCTAAGTGAAGAACTGCAAGAAATTTGGAATGACAGTCTAAATTTCTACAATACAATAAAACACAACTTTCGTGATAAAATACATGCCATTGATACTAAAAAGAAAATTATGAATATATTTATCAGAATTCGTTTAAGAGATATTATTAAGTTGCATATAGCTAATATTAATCTATTGAATGAATTGGAGATAGAATTTCGAACGAGTTTAGCATTGGAGTTTAGTTTCATGGCTTTTTCTATAACAGCCGAACTGCTCGGTGGCTTGGAAAATACTCACTTACAGCTGCCTTATACAGTACTGCAAATATTCCTGGATTGTCTCGCTGGACAACGATTAATAGATGCTTCTAATAATTTTGAAACGTCATTATATAATTGCAATTGGGAGAATTTTAGTGTTGAGAATCAAAAAACTCTTCTTTTGATGTTGAGAGTATCACAAAAGACGTTGATGTTATCAGCTGGAGGTGTGGCGAAGTTGAATTTTCCTTGCTTAATGATGATACTAAGGACAACTTATTCTGCGTATACTACATTAAAATCTACGTTGAAATAAAATGGTTCATACAATATTCTTTTATTATTTTTCAAAAATACTATTAGTAAGTTTTAAATTATGCATACTTATATTATAAATGCGAAAGTCTGTCTGTTTGTCTGTCACGCTTTTTTGTTTGCATAAAATTTAGAATGATAGTAGTAAATAATCCAGGATCAAACATAGGCTACTTATTTTTTCAAATATCCATCTTTATACGATTGAAATCCCCTATTTCAAAACTAAATAAAACTTTATATGAAAAATTTAAACCGCTTGACCGATCGTAATTGATTTTGGTATAGATATAGTTGATAAAAAAATAAACATAGGCTACTTTATTTTTCAAAAATCCGGGTTGCAATATAAAGAAACAGTTATGTGGCTCACGCGACGAAGCCGCGAGCGGGACGCTGTTAATATAGGCCTTATGAGACAAATACAATATCTCACCTTATGTCATCAATAAATTATTTTAGGTCACTTCAGCAATAGCAAAAACACAACATTAAAAAATAAGCCATTATAACTATATATTTATTTTCAAATCTTATTAACAGGTTTTGAGAAATATATTAAAAAGGGGCCACTCGTGGCGCAGCGGCACAAACGTGTGACTGTAAAGCGGCTGGTTGTAGGTTCAATTCCCACTCGAGGAGTGGAAATATTTAACATTTCCATTTTTTTCGTTCTAGTATCGAAGCAAAGCGCGGCGTTAAGTTCCGCCACTTAACACTCTTCCGCCTATCCTGCTGTGTACGGGATACAGCGTGAAACCCAAAAAAAAACAAACGTTTCCACTCAATTCAAAATTAATCTTTAATCGTTATAGAAGTAGGAATGTAAATATTTTATTTTTAAAATTGCACCTCCAAGGTGTGATGTGAATATGTAACATGTTAATTAATAGATATTAGCTATCGATTTTATTAATATTAAGTAACGATCTAATCGACTAGTACATGACTCGATAATTATATGAGCTATTTTCCGAGTCAGTATTCATTTTGAAAGCATCCGTAAAGCTATCTTGAGTACTAATGATATTATATTAATAATTAAGAAAATAACAACAAAAATGTTTTTTTTTAAATAAGTGATTGTAAAAAATAATTTTACAGTAGAGATTAGATTAACCGGACTAAATCTTGTCATTCCGGATACCGATTCGGATATACTAAAATCCGGGTAAAGTTATATATGAATTGGAGCGTTTTTGTGCGTTTATTTTTAAAGTATGATAGCTTAATACATACTGTTACGTGATTAGAAACAGCAAAACTGAATATAAATTATTAACTGAAATAATTTATTAAAAGTAAAATATTTGGAGACAGAGATATATTTTCTTAAATTATTAAAATACTACTACTAACTGCAATCCATACTTATATTATAAATGCGAAAGTCTGTGTGTTTGTCTGTCACGCTTTCACGGCTAATCTACCTGCTCGATTTGGATGAAATTTAAAATGAAAGTAGTAAATAGCCATGGGTCTAACATAGGCTACTTATTTTTTCAAAAATTAACCGCTAAAGGGTTGAAACAGGGGATGAAAGTTTATATGAAAAATCTAAACCGATTGTAATGAATTTTAGAATAAATATAGTTGATAATTGAAAGTCAAACATAGGCTACTTTATTTTTCAAAAATACACCCCCGAGGGTTGCAACATAACGAAACGATTGGGTAGTCAAGGCGGCGAACCCGCGAGCGGGCCGCTAGTAGAACATATAAAGTTATTTCTATCACGGTTGAGATAATCCGGATAATCGAATTTCTTATTCATTAGTTACTGAAATACATAAACTTTTTATATAATTATATTGTTTTTGCGCAGAAATGACATTCAGTATTTTGTAATTACTCTTTCTAATTATAATAAATGTTTTTCATTCAGTAAATTAAACATGGATCGGCCCACGCTTACTTTACGCCCACGATTGTGGAAGACTCTGAGCAAATTCAGTTTAGATCGTGATGACTTTACAAGTGTTATGGAAAACGTAAATTTGTTGTTACGAGTTTTAAGTATTAATATTTTCTATAAATCAGAACGTAAGTGTTTTTCTTCTATTTAATTTTTTTTTAGCTTCACGCTGTATCCCACACACAGCAGAGTAGGCAGAAGGAACCTAGTATTAAGACACTCCGTTTCCTACATTTCTGCCAAACTCGGAGACATTACGTGTTAAATGACGGAACTTAAGGCCGCGCTTTGGCTCGACACCAGAGCAAAGAAAATAGAAATGTTAAATATTTGCACTCTTCGAGTGGGAATCGAACCCACAACCAGTCGTTTACAGTCACACGCTTGTGCGTCTCGACTGGGTATTTAATTATTGACAGTTTATATATTAATTTTTAGATGCTTCTTTTAATAATGTAACAAGAACTCACTAAGAAATTCTTTATAATTGCAATATATCCAATAATACCTAACCACGAGTGTCACTAAAAGAATCATATTCCCAATTCACGTACATGCTCAATTTATTAATTAAATATACTTTTTCCCATTAGGGCCAGTCGTGGCGCAGTGGCACAGACGCTTGAATTCATCGACTGGTTGTGGGTTCGATTCCCACTCGAGGAGTGGAAATATTTAATATATCCAGTTTATTCGCTCTGGTACCGAGGCGAAGTGCGGCGTTAAGTTCCGCCACTTAACACGCAATACCTCAAAAATTCGGCAAAAAGTGGGAAACGGAGCGTCTTAACACTAGGTTCCATCTGCCTACCCTGCTGTGTGTGGGATACAGCGTGAAGCTAAATTTTCCCGTAATAAAACTATACCATTTCAGATTTAATATCAATAAATTTCTAAGCGTTTTTTTTCAAGCCACGCTCCCGGCCAAGCATCCATTGTTTTTTTTAAAAATCTGTTTTTTATATATCAATATCGTGTTCAGCCAGCATTTTATGAAAATGTTAGTTATTTTCTGTTTTAAAAATATAAAATGTAAAAGTATAAATTACTATTTCATCTTATATTTTCCTTAAAGTACTAATATAACACTAATTAATTTAAAATTAAATTATTTAATAAAATATATATTAAATATATATTTTTTTAGCTTCACGCTGTATCCCGCACACAGCAGGGTAGGCAGAGGGAACCTAGTGTCAAGACACTCCGTTCCCCGCTTATATTAAATATCTACTTACATTTATGTATGACACTATAACGACTACATACAAACTTAATGTATATTTTCAGTATAGAAAATTTATTTTAAATAATAGAAAATTAATATAGCTATTATAAACTTTATAAGTCAAGTTATTACATTTAGTACATATATTTTTCAACAGCAATTCCTGTAACCTCCTACATGTTTATAACAATCGGGAGCTTGGCATACTTCTATGCCTATGTGCTGTCAGTCATATGGATGGCCTGTTTCTACTACGGGAGTGCTGGTAACTGGACCGCAATGGCTATAGTCCTGTCTCTGTTCGCATGCAGCATCACAAGTTTTGTTAAGCTCATATTTATGAAAATCTATTCGTGAGTACCATACATATATATTTTTTAAGTGTTACGCTTTTTACCGCCTAGCAGCATATTCAGAAAGCCTAGTGAAAAGGCACTCCGTTCCATTCGTTCTCCAGTTCCCCTTTAAATTCGAGATATAGCGTATTGAGTTGCAGAAGACAAAGCCGATTTTAGTTGTTTTCCCAGAGAGGTAAAATTTAAAATAATTAAATTATGATTATTTCATCGTGTGGCAAACAACTTCAAATTAATCGCGATTACAGGCAGACTGTTGTGTGACTGCAGGCGGCGGGTACACCGGACTCAGGAGGAGGAAGACCGGCTGTACCTCGCCTACGTCGAGGCGCGTACGGCGCTGCAGGAGGTGATCGGTCGTGCGAAAGGCGAGTCGCACGACCGGATGCTCGAGAGAATCGACGCGGACCCTTATAGGACCCCGTACCGCATGGTGCGGGGTAAACTCCGGCCATGGGCTCCACCCGTGACTCAGTCACTCCAACCGGACGTTCTCCGTGGAGTGCTGACGTCGTTGTTCCCGCAGCGGGCCAGGTTTACAGCACCAGCGATGGCCCGCTCTGCAGCGCCCGAGGAGGAAGAAGAGAGTGTCGCACCACCCGTGGAGGAGGAGGAGCTCGAAGAGGCGGTTCGCCGATCTCGCGTCAAGAGCACTGCCCCAGGCCTGGACGGCGTCCCTGGCCGAGCGCTGACTCTGGCTCTTCCCTTTTTGGAGACCAGGGTCAAAGGACTATTCACTGCCTGTCTGGCTCAAGCCATAATTCCACAGCGGTGGAAGACAGGCAGGTTGGTCCTCATTCGCAAGGAGGGGCGCCCGGCGGACGTAGAATCCGCCTACAGGCCAATCGTGCTCTTGAGCGAGATCGCCAAGCTCTTCGAGCGCGTAGTAGCGAGGAGGCTGCTACGGCACCTGGAGGAGTCAGGCCCGGATCTCTCGGACCTGCAGTATGGCTTTCGCCGTGGTCGTTCGACGGTGGATGCCATACTCAAGGTGAGGTCCCATGCGCAGGACGCAGTGGCTCAGGGCGATGGGGTACTGGCGGTGTCTATTGACATCGCCAACGCCTTTAACTCCTTGCCCTGGCCCTGCATCAAGGAGGCACTGTTATATCATCGTGTGCCTCCATACCTGCGCCGCGTCATCGGGGCTTACCTGTCCGGGAGGTCTGTGGCCTTTCCCGCTCCAGGTGGAAGGTGGGAGGAGATGGAGGTTTCGTGCGGTGTTCCACAGGGTTCGGTTCTGGGTCCGCTCCTGTGGAACATCGGCTACGACTGGGTGCTGCGGGGCAGCACCCTTCGAGGAGTGAGCGTCGTCTGCTACGCCGACGATACCCTCGTGTTGGCGCAGCAGAGGACGTTCCGGGAGGCGGCGGTTCTCGAGGAGGTGGTGATCGGGAGGATTCGTCGTCTCGGTTTGGAGGTCGCCCTCGACAAGTCCGAGGCGCTCTATTTTCATGCTCCGCGAAAGGGCCCACCAGCTGGGGCCCACATCGTCGTCGGCGGTGTTACTATAACCGTCGCGCGGAGCATGAAATACCTCGGACTTGTCCTGGATGGACGGTGGAGTTTTCGGGGCCACTTCTCCATCTTGGCCCCGAAACTCCTGAGGACAGCGGCGGCTCTGGCGCGCCTTTTGCCCAACGTCAGTGGGCCGTGCGTGTCGAGCCGTCGGCTGTACACCGGAGTCGTCAGGTCGATGGCGCTCTACGGTGCCCCCGTTTGGGCGGACGCCCTGGATCGGCACAACGTCACCCTGCTGCGGCGTGCGCAGAGGGTGATGGCCATCCGGGTGATTCGGGGGTACCGGACCATCTCCGGTGAGGCGGCGTGCGTGCTGGCTGGAGTCCTGCCGTGGGACCTAGACGCTGTGGCTCTTGCGTCGGTCTATTGCCGGCGCAGGGAAGGTCTGGCTGAGGGGCTCGCGGCAGAGCCAGCACTGCAGGAGGAGGAGCGCAGTAGGGCGCTGGAAGTGTGGGAGTCCCGGCTGGCAACACCAACCGCCGGCCGGTCGACGATCGAGGCAGTTCGTCCGGTGTTCTGCCAGTGGTTAGCGCGGCGTCACGGCGTCCTAACCTTCCGCACTACGCAGGTACTCTCGGGGCATGGATGCTTCGGGAAATACCTGTGTGGGATCGCTGGGAGGGAGCCCGACGCTCGCTGCCACCACTGCGACGACTGCCTCGAGGAGACGGCCCAGCACACGCTGGAGGTGTGTCCAGCCTGGGCGTCTCAACGCCGCGCTTTGCGCGGCGTCGTTGGGGACGACCTCTCGCTGCCTGCCGTGTTGAAAGCCATGGTGGGCAGCGAGGCGTCGTGGGACTCGGTCGTTTCCTTCTGCGATGCAGTAATGCTCGCGAAGGAGGCGGCGGAGCGGGCGAGGGAGGAATCTTCCGAACTCGCCATCCGTCGCAAACGGCCGGGTCGCCGGAGGGCGGCACACGATCGTCGCCTTCCGCCCTAACATTGGCCAGAGGGCGGTCAGAGTGGGGCTTTCTGACCGCCTACTCCCCTGGCCCGAGTAGGTGCGCGTGGTAGCTCCGCGCGCTACTCAGAGCAGGCCGTCGGGGGTGCCCACCACCCCTTGACTCCAACGGCGAGCCTTGCTGGCACCCGCCGCCCAGGTCCGCGGACGATTGGGGCAGTGCCCGAGACCTGGGCTAGTGGCGGGTAAGGAGCACCGTCAGGTTTTTAGTGGGTAAACGGAAGAACGATCCGGAGTCCCACATAACCGCGTCCGGGTCCCCACCCCGGGCGGGTATCCGTAACGGATTTTCCTGACGATAAAAAAAAAAAAAAAAAAAAAGGCAGACTGTTGTGTGACTGCACCATGATCTTCGAATTTGGTAAACAATTATGTTTATTGCTTTTCTTTTTATTAGAAAATAGTAGTAGACAACGTACGAATTCTTGATATGTAAATATTAAATAGTTTTAAATGTATGTAAATATTAAATTGACATACAGTATTGTGTGGTCACTAACAGAACTCTGCCTGTGACCACGTACTTAAAAGTGTCCGAAATGGTGGGTTTTCTAAGATACTTGTAGACTTTCAAATACCTAATATACGTACGCCCTGTAATATGTAAAGATCAACAGTATTCTTAATAATTCATTTTATTTTTAAATTTAGTACAATTTCTCGGTTTTTAAACTGATGATAATAATAGTATTTTTATTTTGCAGAAAAAACGTAAAGGAAATAGTTAAAAAGTTTCTTCAGTGCCATGCTCTAGTAGTGCCTGGAACAAGATTCTCTAAAAATCTTCGAAAGCGACTTAAAACAGTTAAACGACGAGCTATTCTTATTTGGGTGTTTGGAGTACTTAATGGAGCCATTTATGTGTTGTTACCTTTCGTGAGGCCTGGACGACATTTTACTACAGATTTATACGTTATATATGGTAAAATGCAATTTGTGTACTTAAAAACTCTCTTTTCTCTACTCTCTGCTTACTTAGAAGTGATATATATAAATAAGTTTATTTTTTTAGGCTTAATCCCCATGTTTAAATCACCAAACTTTGAAATAGCAACAGCTATTAATATAACTAGTATCGTTTTTGGTATATATACTTTGGTAAGTATAGCAGCGTATGTTCTGGTGTTGGCTGGCTATATAGAATCACAAATGCATGCTCTGAGTGAAGAACTTAATAATATTTGGAATGATGGCGTAAAATTCTATAATGTAATTGGGCATGAAGCTGATGATATTGAAAAAGAAGATATAATAAACAAGTTTATTCAAGTTCGATTACGAGATATCCTTAAGTTGCACATAGCAAACGTCAATCTCTTACATGATTTGGATCATGAGCTACGAATGAGCTTCATTTTGGAATTTAGTCTTGTAACTTTTGCTATAACTGCTGAACTTCTTGGTGGCTTCAAGAATACATACTTACAACTATTATATACTATTTTACAAGTATTCATGAACTGTTTTGCGGGGCAATGTCTTATTGACGCTTGTAAAAATTTTGAATATTCTGTGTATAGTTGCAAATGGGAAAATTTTGATGTTGAAAATAGAAAAACTGTTCTACTAATGCTCAAGATGGCTCAAAAGTCGTTGGCGTTGTCAGCCGGAGGCATTGCGAAGTTAGATTACGTGTGTTTGATGGCTATATTAAAGTCTACTTATTCTGCTTACACTACATTGAATTCTACTGTAAAATAATATAATCTTTAATATGTACTCTTTTCTGCTTGCATTAAATAATTAATTATAGAGAAATCATAAGAGATCAGTAATAGTGATAAGGTCGCCTTTGCATGCTACAATTAATTATGTTTGTGTTATTTTGTTTTTGTCCTTTCGGTCTTCTTTTATTTTTGTATGTGTGCAATAAAGAATTTTATCTATCTATATATCTGTATTTAATTAAACTACCATCATATTAAGAGTATAAAATTCTAGCTTCTTAACATTAAAAAATAGTGAATTTAACAGTAAAAATATTGATCTTGAGGTCTTAATATTTATTTTATTATATCAGAATATTACAAAGCTGCTTTTAAAGTAGTAAATGTTGAGTAAATCGAATTTAACACTGACATAAGACACGGGAAACTGAGAGTTGACAATCCACCTGCGGTTAAAGTTAGCGTTTTTTGTGATACCTGTAATATTAGAAGTACGGTTTGCCTGTTTTTTGTATCAAAATTTTCCCATTTACAAAAATATACAGCAGTTTCAAAATTAATACAAGCATCAATCAGTCTTTGACCAGTGAAACAATCTATTGCTACTTGCATTAGTGAATATGGTATTTCTAAATAAGTGTTCTCTAGGCCTCCTAAAAGTACAGCTGTTATACTTATAAACAGTAGAATGAACTCTACCGCTATTGCGCCACGAAACACTGACTCCACTTGTTGTAAAAGATTCATGTTAATAATATGAATTTTAGCTATATCTTTCAAACGTTCTTTAACTAAGTTGTTAAAAACAGCTTCATTATCTTCA
Source organism: Dryas iulia moderata (assembly GCA_019049465.1). NCBI lineage: Eukaryota > Metazoa > Arthropoda > Insecta > Lepidoptera > Nymphalidae > Dryas > Dryas iulia. The sequence continues at coordinate 1,482,356 of CM032431.1, forward strand.
ATTTGATCTACAAATCGTTTATGATTTTGAAAGGTTTTAATATTGTTATAATTTTCATTGACATCACCCCAAATGTGCAGTAGTTCTTGGCCTAAAGCGAGCATTTGCGCTTCAACGTAGCCCGTTATGATGATTAGAAAAGCAGTTATGTTAGACGTTAGGAAAACGGTTAAACCAATGCTGGCGGAAAATAAAAATATTGCTATTTCGTAATTAGGACTTTCGAACATTGGATCTAAACCTGAAACAAAAAAGAAATAATAATTTTAAGATATTTAATATTTTAATACATATTTTAAAAAAGGCTCAATATCATGTCTTTTTATTAAATTAAAATAATTAATCTCCACGTTTTAGTAGTCTTTAAACTAAGTAGTAATTAAACTCGACGTTTTAGTAGAACTTAGTATTAAGACACAAGAAACACACAAAGCAGAGACATTGTGGCGTGTTGAGTGGCGGAACTTAACGCCGTGCTTCGCTCCAAAGCCAAACATGGGCCCAAATAAAATAATATATTTTGTATACATGCTTGTAGTATATTATAAGTTTGAAGAACAATAATTTTAAGTGGCCAGTCGTGGCCCAGTGGCACAAGCGTGTGACTGTAAACGACTGGTTGTGGGTTCGATTCCCACTCGAGGAGTGGAAATATTTAATATTTCCATTTTCTTCGCTCTGGTGTCGAGGTAAAGCGCGGCGTTAAGTTCCGCCACTTAACACGCAATGCCTCCGAATTCGGCGGAAAGTGGGGAACGGAGTGTCTTAACACTAGGTTCCCTCTGCCTACCCTGCTGTGTGCGGGATATAGCGTGAAGCTATTTAATTTTTTTTGAAGAACAATAATTCGATCTCACCATAAAGAATGAAATCATCTTCTGGGAAATGGCGACCAGGAGTCAGAACTGGTTTAAGCATATATATAACACCATTTGAAATAATTACAATCCAAAAAATCATAGCTCTTTTTTTGACAAATCTCATTGTTTTCAATATGTTCTTCTCAAATTGACTGCCAGGGACTATAAGACTGTCACATTCAAGGTATCCCGCTATAATTTCCCTTATTTTATTCCTGAGAAAGTGCAAAATAAGTATATTATTTATATTATTACTGTTACAGATAACTATTTGTTCAACACTTAAATACCGAAATGTTGGTAGTTAAAAAAGTAAATAAATAAGTAAATAAAAATTAAAATAATTAAAACTATATGCAAAAATTTTTTATGTTTTATTTGTTAGTTACATATGATGGATTAAACAAATCATGAACAAAATATAAATACAAAGTGGTTGAAAAAATAATTAATATACAATTATCTTACGCGCACATAATACAGTCAGAAATAGTCGATGTATTAGTGTATACGTGTACACAGGCTACTGCGCGTGCGCTAGTCTGGCTCTCCATAGCTATAGATATACTATTATCATTAGCATGTCGGTGACGCGAACCGAGGATTTTACCCTCTACCAAAACGCTCAACGCGCCTACAGAAGTTTTCACTTCAAAAAAAATCTCTCTAAAGTTGTGTTTCCCTATAATATGCCTATATATTGTAGGGACGTATATAAAAATTTTGAAACCATTCTAACAAAAATTATGCTACGCTACAAATATATTTGACGAGAAAGACATTTAGAAAACGTATAAAAATTTAAACGCAGTGGGATTCGAACCCGCCCGTTTTCTAAATGTCTTTTTCAATTTTCCTAAGTGTGGAATAACACTTTAAAAATGTTTAAAAATATTTGAATATTTAATTTGATATATGTATGTGTTACAAAAAAAAAATGCATAAAAAGGGAGCTTAACACTAAAAAGTAATCGAACCGACAACCATTCCTCAAATGCTTGTGGATTCGATTAAATTCTACTAAGGGCAATGACTTTGTGTTGGGTATTGAGTTTGGCCGCTCAACAAACAATTTCTTCGAGTCAGAAAGTGGAGAACAGAGTATCTTCACAGTAGATTTTCACTGAATGTTCTGCTATGCGAAATAGACATACATAAAACGTGAAACTGTAAAAAAATATAGGATTATTCTAATTTACTGTTAACCTAAAAATATAAATATACTCACGCAAACAAATACATAAACATTAACTTGCAAAAAGCAATCGTACTGGTAACACCGACGGAGAAGTTGATAATGGCTGACAACTTGTCGTTCGTGCAACGGCAGTACACGAAAGTGTACCACACCGTAGAGATAATGTACACGTAGACGTAGCTCGTAGTTATTATCATTGTCATAATGTAAAATAATGTTGGGATACCTTTAATTGAGTTAATGTTATTAATATAATTTGGCTAATTATTCAAAGTATTTATAAAAAATGCTAAATATTATAAGATTTCAACTATAATACTGTTTATTAATTATATAGGTAAAGTAAATTCGTACCCGCCTTAAATTAATCCATACTTATATTATAAATTCGAAAGTCTCACATTTTTTTCTGTCACGCCTTCGCGGCTTATCTACCGGTTCGATTTCGATGAAATTTAGAATGAAAGTAGTTATTTACTACGCGCTGGGTCAAACATAGGCTATTTATTTTTTGAAAACTTTGAAGAGTAAGTATTATTGTTAAAAAATTAAATATTTCTTCACTATATTTAGTTCAGTTTAGGTTTCGTAACTTTTTTATAATGATAGAATAGCCAGAACTCAATACCGCGTCTTAGAAAGGAAAAATGAATTTTAATACAATTCATTCCTTTTAGTAAAGCTGAACTCGATCGAATAGTCACTGACCGAGCGAATCTAATTTGCAAGAAAATCATATTAATTCGTGACGAACAATTTTCTAACTTTGGGGCCAGTCGTGGCGCAGTGGCACAAGCGTGTGACTGTAAACGACTGGTTGTGGGTTCGTGGGAAAATGGAAATATTTAATATTTCCATGTTCTTCGCTCTGGTGTCGAGGCAAAGCGCGGCGTTAAATTCCATCACTTAACACGTAATGCCTCCGAATTGGCCGAAAGTGGGGAACGGAGGTTCCCTCTGCCTACTCTGCTGTGAGCGGAATACAGCGTGAAGCTAAAAAAGAAATAAACAACTTTCAATTTCTTTTACTCATATTGTTTACCATTTATATAAATGTAATCACGGCTAGTTCGATTCCCACTCGAAGAAATTGTGGTTTAGTTATTTTCATTTTTCCGCTCCGTTCTGGTAAATAAGACGAAAAGCGGCATTCGCTATTCAAAACGCAATGTTTCAATTTTGAGAGCTTGTATTCAAAATGGAGAACGGAGTGTCTTCTAGGTTCTTCTAGGGCTAGGTTCTCCCTGACTCTGACAGATCCTGCTAAGTGGGAAAAAGCTTGGAGGTGGGAAAAAAAGAATAATATCTTACGTTTAGTATTCCCTTTGTATATGTTTAGCGTAAGTAGTCTCAACATGACGGAAACATTCCAAAGCAGCGTTGGTAAATCACAATAACCAAGTCCAAATTTTCTTATTTCCTCAAACATAATTCAGTATCTGTAAATAATTTATTCTTTTTTACAAAATATAAATAATATTTTAATAATTATTATTATTACTTACTGTAACTAAAGTAAAAGTTTAAAAAATTAGAGTTCAAATTAAAAATCTAGTTGAACTTAATGTCCAAGAATGACTAAGAATGGGCATAATGTCACTAATCTTTTATGCTAAGGCTGCACTTCATATTGTGTAAGATGTCTGTCAATATCACCGTAAGCGCTATTTAAATCGATTTAAACTGAATAATGGAAATGGGAATAATTAATAGGTACGTCCTAAAGCTATTTCTGTATGATTTTGTTTCTTTTGCTATTTCTATATGCAAAATGCATAAATATGTTTTTACAGGTTTCCGCTTTTTCCTGTATAGTCAGTTCCTGGGTAGTCAGAGAGGACCTAGTGTCAAGACACTCTATCCTCCACTTTCCGCCTGATATGGAGACGTTGTGTGTTGAATGCATGAATACTAGGAACCGCCTCTTTGCTCTGCATGGCGGTAAGAGCTGAGCGAAGTACATATTTAATGCTAATTGACTAAAAGTAACAGTGAGAAAAAGTAAATTGTATGTTTGAATTTTTCAAATTTATTCGTTCGCGCAGCCAGGTGAAGTGATGTCAAGTTTGCGCGCGTGCGATTTCAAAATGTTCTACAGCCTAAGTCCATGGGCACTTTTTGACAATTTAATTACCATTTACTCAAAAACTATAGTTACAATTGTCACCAAAAAACGTCACAGCACACAAGACACTGTGCTCGATATCTCTGCCTAATTTCGGGGTCTACAACAAATAGCCCAGGAAGAATTAAACCACAACAAAACACACTTTTGACCAATAAGTGATAGAAATAAACTCATTTCTAATGGTAAGGGAGAAATGTCCGTGACAAACAGATAGTCAGTCTGTTCTTCATATCCATATGCATAGTATATACATACATGTATGTTTATTTTAGCTTCTCTTTTTTTAAACCACATTATGCTCGATCTGTTCTATAGATTGTTGCAATTTTGTTGCCTGGTCTGCTTTTACTTGTATTGCTTCCTAAAGGTACGGGTTCGAGTCCAGCCGCGTTCACAATTTTAGACGTTTCCTAAGAATATTTATCCTATCCTAAGTGTGCGAATAACACATAAAACATATTAAAATAATATACATGCACTCACAGATATCAACAATTCTGCTAGCAAAATTACTTATTACGCCAAATTTATGAGATGCTATAAGAATAAGCTTCGTGAACAACAAACATGCAACTTGGTTGCATTTAAATATTTAAACGAAAACAAATGTACATCAAATATTAAAGTGATTAAATTCTATAATAACACACTTTCGTCTATAATAATAATGCAGTTCAATAATTCTGTTATCCTACACGATGTTTCATAATGGTTTATATGATGAACTAATTGTTACCTGCGGCTTCGCTCGCGAGGTCATAGGTTTTTTTTAAATTTACCTTTTTTTCGTATAGCAGACTGAGAACCTAGAGTTAAGACACTCCGTTCTCCACTTTCCGATGGATATTTTAACGCCGAGCTTAGTCTTGTTAAAGAGATCATAGAAATGAGAATAATATATCGATTAATATGTTTAGTATTTGTTAACATTTGTCCGAGTACATATAGCAATTCAACATGCAATATCTTGATTATGGGGGAAAATTCAAACCGGAATATCTTTTTTTAGCTTCATGCTGTATCCGGCATACAGTAGGGTAGGCAGAGGGAACCTAGAGTTAAGACACTCCGTTCTCCACTTTACGACGGATGTTTTAACGCCGAACTTAGTCTTGTTAAAGAGATCATAGAAATGAGAATAATATATCGATTAATATATATATTTTTTTTTTTTTTAGCTTCACGCTGTATCCCGCACACAGCAGGGTAGGCAGAGGGAACCTAGTGTTAAGACACTCCGTTCCCCACTTTCCGCCGAATTCGGAGGTTTGCGTATTAAGTGGCGGAACTTAACGCCGCGCTTTACCTCGACACCAGAGCGAAGAAAATGGAAATATAATTTCCACTCCTCGAGTGGGAATCGAACCCACAACCAGTCGTTTACAGTCACACGCTTGTGCCACTGTGCCACGACTGGCCACAATTATTAATATATTTAATATTTGTTAACATTTGTCTGAGTATACATAGCTATTCTAGAAGATATGAACTCTTCCATGATCGGCCAGTGGAAATATTATTAACATGGATACAGTTCTAAGATTACCTGAAACAAAATGATTTTTTTTAAACATTATGTTTTGCAGAAAAAAAGATATATTGTACTGTTTACACTTTCATACACTCACATCACATAGGCAGAGAGATTCCAGTGTCTTGACATTCCATTCTCTACTTTTCGCCCAATTTCGAGACATTACGTGTTGAGTGGTGGAATCTAACGCCGTACAAACGCGAAGAAAAGCGAAGAAGTGAAAATAACTTAAATATTTTAATTTTTTGAGTTAGGATCGAATCATCAACCATATCATTTACACTCAAATGCTGTCCCATTGTGCCACAATGATCTTTCTAAGTTTTCATATTTACTAAATAAAAAACTTGAACTTTACTTTGACTAAATAAAAAGTACATTTATTTAAAGATGGAAACTTCAATTTTATTTATATGTATAGATTTATATGTATAGATAATTAAATTATTGGTGTTAATGTATTCAAAATGCTTTGTTCACACATAGATAGAAAAGCAACAACTTTAATATTAACTTAAACAAGTAATAAATATTAATGTGAAACTTAAGCTTTGAACTTTAAGCTTTCGTCCATAATAAAAAAATGGCCTGTTGTAGTATAATCCTTAGAATTTCATGAGTTTTATATTACAACTAGCGGCCCGATCGCGGCTTCGCTGCGTGAACTACGTAGCTGTTTCGGTATATTGCAACTCTCTGGGGTGGATTTTAGAAAAATAAAGTAGCCTATGTTTAAGCTTGGATTATCAACTATATTTTTGCCAAAATTCATTACAATTGGTTAAGCGGTGTAGATTTTTCGTACAAAGTTTTATCCCCCATTTCAACCCTTTAAAGGTTAATTTTTGAAAATATAAGTAGCCTATGTAAGACCCAGTAATTTTTACTACTTTCATTCTAAATTTCACCCAAATCGGACCAGTAGATTAGCCGTGAAAGCGTGACAGACAAACACACAGACATTCCCATTTATAATATAAGTATGGATATAAATAACCTAATATTTGAGGCCATTGTTAGAAGGCATTGCGTGTTAAGTGGCGAAACTTAACGCCGCGCTTTGCCTCGATACAAGAGCAAAGAAGATGAAAATATTAAATATTTCCACTCCTCGAGTGGAAATCGAACCCAAAACCAGTCGTTTACAGTCACACGCTTGTGCCACTGCGCCACGATTGGCCACGACGGAATATTTTAATGATAGATTATCTCTTGCTATGCGGGAAAAAACTTGAAGCTGTTTTTTTAGTACTACGTATATATAAGTATAAGTCAGATTTTAATCACGCTCTATAAAATTGGCGACAATTTATGCTTATTATAATATTATATAAGGAGGCCATCCTGGCGCAGTGTGAGAGCGTCAAGCTATATACGCAATGGTAGCGGCTTCGATTCCCACTTGAGGGAATGAGTATATTTAAATTACTTTAACAAGTCCATTCTAGTGACAACACAAAGCGCAGCGTGAGTTCCGCCACTTAACACGCTATATATCTATCAGATTCGGACGGTAAGTGAACATAGTGTCGTGACACTAGGAAAGTATGAAAGGATGATTTGGTACTATTATTGTTCGCTTCGCTTACCAATTTTTTCTAACACTACTTTTAAGAAGAACAATTCTGTCAATCGCCACGCGCCACCGCTGACAAGACAATAATAAAAAATCACCAGGCGTACCGGCAACGTATATTAATAAAAAGGATATATATACACTATTAGAAAAAATATAATTTACTTTTATTAAATTATGAGGCCAGACGTGGCGCAGTGGCACAAGCGTGTGACTGTAAACGACTGGTTGTCGGTTCGATTCCCACTCGACGAGTGGAAATATTTAGTATTTCCATTTTCTTCGCTCTGGTGCCGAGGTAAAGCGCGGCGTTAAGTTCCGCCACTTAACACGCAATGCCTCCGAATTCGGCGGAAAGTGGGGAACAGAGTGTCTTAACACTAGGTTCCCTCTGCCTACCCTGCTGTGTGCGGGATACAGCGTGAAGCTAAAAAAAAATACACAAAATAAATTATAATATTAGCATTTTTTTTTTAGGAAAACAGAAGTCAAATCAATTTCAATACCGGTGGTATTAGATAACCACTTAAAGGTTTATCTTATGAACAATCGTTTGTCAAGAGTAATTGTTGTTTAGTAAAAATATTTTTAGCATTTTGTAAAGTATTATTCTCAATCTACCGAAATTGTATTTAAGTACATAAGTATGTAAGACACTTTAAATTGCATGTGAAAATGATATAAGGTCTGGTAACAATACAACAACCTTCACCTATAACAAAACAAATATTTGCAATGTCTATAGACACGTCATTAAGAGTTAATAATCAATAAAAGGTTTATAAAACACTAGCAACTTGCCCACAGCTGCGTCCGCGTGAAATAAACTACTTATAATCTCCTGTTTCAGTTCCTTAGAGGTTAATTTTTAAATAATAAGTAGCCTATATTTGACCTTGTGTTATCAGATGTCATCTTCATAAGAAAATTCATCGAAATCGGTCAAGCGGTTTAGATTTTTTAAACAAACTTTCATGCGGTTTATTATGCTGTTCGTCCATCCTTTAGGAATTTATGCTTAGAAATTGTCCTGGTTCTTTAGCTATCGCCATTCTGGATTTCATCTAGATTGAGCCGGTAGATTAGTAGTGAAAGCGTAAAGGGAAATGACAGACATACTTTACATTTATATTATTAGTATAGATGCTCTAAACACTTTTGGAAAATATTAGGAAATAATATTTATTAAATGACATGTAGAAAGGTAAAGAAAAACACAGTATATTAACGTTATTTGTAATCAGAAGACCTGTTGAAACCTAAAATACGTGTCACTTTAAGACGGTATACACATAACTTTAAAAAAAAGTGTATATCAAATATCTTGCTAAGGTTTGTATAGTTTTTATTCTTTTGATTTGATGTTAATCTTATAAGTGCATTATTTTATAAGCTATTATAATCACACTTTCAGCCGTATAAACTATAAGTAACTTACACATTTAATTAAATATACTTTTAAATATATTAAATTGTGTCTCCAAAATATTTTCTTCAAGTAGAGTTACGAGTGTCTCGATACTAACGTCTAGACATTTTGTTCTCTATTCTCCACAAGAATTGTAATTTAACTTCGCCGCGCTAGTAACAAATTAGTGTGCAAAAATAAATAAAAATAGGAGTCGAACGTACAATCATCACATCACACAGTCACGCAGCGGCACGATAGTTCCGTTCATAAGATACATTTTTACGTTCGTTGTATCTAATTATTATTTGTTACTCTAGATTTCCGCGATTAACTGACGACTGATTGCGACGGCGATTATAATTCAAGAAGTTTAAAATATATAAAACATACATACATACATAAATTTATAATAAAATGAAATAAAATAAGTTATAACCAATTATCAACTCTCTTATAACCAAATTTATAAAGTAGAATGCAGAGTAGTAAACGCAGAATAAATAGTCTTTAGTACAGACATCAGACAAGGGAAGCTGAGCGTAGACAGCCCACCAGCGGATAACCTAAGCGTTTTCATCGAATTTCGCAAAACAAAAAGAACAATTTTCATATTTTTAGCATCAAAATTTTCCCATTTCCATGTAGGTATTTTCTAATCCACCGAGAAGAACAGCTGTTAAGCTTATAGTTAGTAAAGTAAATTCTATAGCTATAGCTCCACTAAATACTGCTACTACTTGCTTTATAATATGTATTTTAACAATATCAACTCTCTTATAAACAAATTTATAAAGTAGAATGCAGAGTAGTAAACGCAGAATAAATAGTCTTTAGCACAGACATCAGACAAGGGAAGCTTAGTGTAGACAGCCCACCAGCGGATAACCTAAGCGTTTTCATCGAATTTCGCAAAACAAAAAGAACAATTTTCATATTTTTAGCATCAAAATTTTCCCATTTGCATGAATACACTGCATTTTCAAATGTATTGCTAGCATCAATTACCCTCTGGCCTATGAAACAGTCTACAGCGACCTGCATTAAGCCAAAAGGTATCTCCATGTAGGTATTCTCCAATCCACCGAGAAGAACAGCTGTTAAGCTTATAGTTAGTAAAGTAAATTCTATAGCTATAGCCCCACGAAATACTGCTTCTATTTGTTTTAAAATATTTATATTTATAATATGTATTTTAACAATATCCTTTAAACGATTACTAATAAACTTATTTAGATTTTCCTTGATATTTTCATGATTTGTTATTACTTCATTGTGTGAAGTTTCATTGTTAATATAATGTTGTTCTGCGTCATTCCACAACTGTTTTATTTCTTCACTCAGAGCTAAAATTTGAGCTTCTATGTATCCGGTGACTATTATTAAGAAACCAGTTATGTTGGATGGCAAGTAAACAGTTGTAAATATACCGATGGTGGTCAATAGAAATGCTATTTCGTAATTGGGACTTTCAAATGCTGGATCGAAGCCTGTAAATGAAAATATGATATTAAATTTAAGTTAAATAAAATATTAATATAAAAATATAATTAGATTAAAATGTAATTGTGAAAAAAAGAATATTATTTCTCATAATCATTTTTCTTTACAGACATTTCCTTTCTATCGTGCCGAAAGTGTTCTAATTTAGCACTTTTCATTAAGTTAGAAAATGCAGTTTTCTTAATCTGCTCCATTCTTCACGTTTCTCTCTTAAATGATGGGGGCAATGCCAATTAGTTGTAACTGGGACCTACAATCATCGCGTGACAGACAGATACCATCCTAGTGTATCATTGCACTGCACTTACCTAAAACAATTAAATCATCCTCTGGAAAGTGTCGACCAGGCATCAACAAAGGTTTGAAAAGATATACCAAGCCATTGGAAATGATTACAATCCAAAAAATCATTGCTCTCTTTTTGACAAATCTCATGGTCGTAAGAATGTTGCTTTCAAAACGACTGCCAGGAGCTGTTTTTCTATGGCATGATAGGCATTCAGCTCCTATGTTCCTAATTTTATTTCTGTGAAATATATAATAATGGATTAGAATATAGATAGAATAATGGATTTTGTGAAATTTCCACCAAAATATTTATTTATAAGTTCATTCATCATTCATTATTAAATTTCAAAAATAAAATTCAACATTGATGGATAGAATTATTACGTTCACACTTTTTGTTTTAGGCAGGTATGCATCTCGAAAATTATTTTATGTCATTTATTCAATATATTTACACTAAAAAAGTATAGATAAAAAGATTTTTATTTATCAGGTACGATTTGTCTAGCAAATGTTGCATTGGATTGTTTAACATGTACAGAAAGTCACAAAGATATTAAGACTAAGTAGTTGGTATCTGTCGTGTAAAATTTGCTTGAGTTATTAAATACTATATCACGATTTTTTTGCATATAGTAGGGTGGGTAAAGAAAAGCCTGTGTTATCATATTACATTCTTCACTTTATAAAAAATGACAAAGGCAACTTACTCATACAAATACATAAAAAATAACTTGCAGACGCCTATGGAGCTGGCGACGCCCAAAGAGAAGACAATGATCGCCGAAAGTCTGTAGCAGGTAGGTGTGGTCCGGCAGTAGAAGAACGAATACCACACCACTGATATGTTGTAAACATATAAATAACTCGCTATTATCACTATGGTAAATATGTAATATAGTAAGGGTATACCTGAAACAAAATATTTGGTACATTTTGGGGCCAGTCGTGGGTTCTATTCCCACTCGAGGGGAGATATTTAATATTTCCATTTCTTTTGCTCTGTTATACAAGGCAAAGCGCGGCGTTATGTTCCGCCACTTACCACGCAATGCCTCCGAATTCGGCGGAAAGTTGGGAACGGAGTGTCTTAATACTAGGTTCCCTCTGCCTACCCTGCTGTGTGTGGGATACAGCGTGAAGGTTAAAAAAATGGGTGCAATGGAACAGCCTCTGATATACGTATGGTTGTGGGTGCCACAATTGAGGAAATGATTATATAATTAATTGTATTTTGATTTCGATTTGCTTGGTTACGGTCGAAGCTTGGGTTCCGTATAATATGTAGGCAATTTAATTATTGTTATGACAATTGTGACTTGAATTGTTTTTATATATGTATTCTTAATAATTGTTGTGTAGGTTAGGTTAAACCACTTTTTGTTTTTCGCTTGAGCTGAAGTTGGTAATTGCCAGCTCGCTTGGATTAAAGCTCCCTTGCTTATGATAAACTTGGTTATTGTTTCCTTTTCAAAATATGAATAATATAAGTAAATTGATACAAAATAAAAAATGAAAAGTATAAACGCTTACAATATATATTTTTTAGTTCTGGTCATTCTTGAATGTGTGTTCATGTGCAAATTTCCAAGCAAAAAATAATTGAAACAATGAGGCAAGTAAAAAAGTAGATTACTAATATTTTTAGAAGTGAAACTAAAAATATATATACTTACGTTGAGTATTCCGTTTATCGATATTTAGTGCCAGGATTCTTAGCATGACGGATACATTCCATAGCATCGTCGGGAAGTCGCAATATTCCAAGCCGAACTTACGTATTTGCTCCATCTTCATTATAAATTACAAATATACATTAAGCTAGAAAAAAATATATTTGTGTTTAATTATTTACTTTTTGAGCTTTTTTGTGTAGCTTACTCTTTATCCTATCCCTGCATATTTCTTTCGCTTCAATCACTGTCACGAACCTCTGCATATATAATCTCCCAGGTACCCTTGCTTTATATAATTATCTTTTTCATTAGAAGGTTACTGCTTCAGATAATATGATTTTTCTATATTAAAACTTCTGATTAACTACTAACATCGAAGCGAACCGCGGTACTTTATGCATTTTTTATGCGCGCATAATTTAAAAATGGCTGAACCGATCATTATGAAATATTGCGTCCGATGATCACATAGCGAAGAGGAAAATTCGTATAATATGTAGTTTCCCATAGACATTAATTCGTTCAATATGCAAACAGCACAGATATTTACTTATTCTCAATACTTATTGAGATATCTGTTTCATGATAAATATCGGTTTCAGTCACCTTGTGGGTTGAAATGCCAAAAATCTCGTTTCCCCTTAGTAGACGTAGACGTCGACACCAAAAAATAACCTTACTGACCAAAGATTACGCAACTAACTACAATAGTTTACTTTCTTAGTATCTCTTAATAGTTAACGTTACTCGGCAATGATACATCCATTTAAACAGGACAATTTATTTTATAGGTAAGTATACATTTCACACAGCAATACGACTTAAGAAAATTAAGTAAGAAAAACATTTCTGGAAAATTGTAACATACAAATTGATTATATTTAATCCTTCTCATCAATTAGTACGTCGAAAACTGTGACGTTTAAGAAATTATTTTAATCTTAATTTAAAAAAACCTTTATTGAAGAAAACATGAGAACTCACACGTGAAATTAAAGACGATGCCACTGAACTACACTTGACTTTAGTATTATGTAGAAATATAATGTATTTTTTTGTCATTAACAAAGCTTTATTCAAAAAATAATTAATAATAAAATTGATTCTTTTTATTTTAATTTATTTATCATAGAATGTAAATATATTCTTAATTACAAGTATATACATTAAGAATTTAACTGAAATTAAGAAATTTAAAGCCCCACACGTTCTTTTTCTACAAGTTACAAACTCGCTATAATATAATTTAGTCCTGAATTTCAGTTTACCACAAAATTTTGAAGGGACCAATATATCCGTTACAAAATCGTGAATTAACAAGAAATCTTGAAAACAATGAATTAATAAAGGCCAATCCGAATAATGAATATTTAATCGTGTTGAATTTATTATACCATTTGATAACAGAGGTGGTGTATTTGATTGACATGGGAAATAATCTTTCGGCGTACAGGTTATAAATTATAGCCTAAGTGTAGAAATTGATATAATATTAAAACACCTTTGATAAAGGCTAGAATTATTTAAATTTGTCCAATTAATTATTTTGGGGGTAAATTGACAGAATGATTGATATACGTATGTTATTATTGTCATGTTCTAATTTTTCATTTGTTTTTACCTCATTAAAAAAGAATATTTAAAATTTAACTGAAATTTAACTGTAAAATAATAATAATTTTGGAAAACTTGGTTTAATAATATTTTTTTTAAAATAAAAATTATAATTTTAGTTTAATAAAAAAATAATAGTTTTGGTTCTTAAAAATATTCGTTGAATTATTTTTTTTTTGAGCGTGTTTTAATTAGGATCACTTGTAACATGTAAGAAAATTAACTTTTTGGCCATTCAATTTGCTCGAAAATTTGTAGTGGTAATCAGATTTGGTGACAGTACAATAATATTACAGCTTAAACCAAAAATATTTTCCAAGATGATCAGGTAAAATTCAAAGTTAGCTTTTACTTTTTTTGACTACGTTATTTATTATATTTAAGTCATTTATACTCTCTCGCTTATAGTTGTCTAATCATTAATCATTATTATCTTTTTTTTATTTATCGAAGGGCAAATAACCACTTAAAGAACGAGTGCCTCTACAGGAAATGATTACTTTTTTCCTAACATGTTCCGGCATGGAAAGTAAACCCAAAACCAATATGTACAATCAGACCAGCTGCAACTGTGCCACAACGGAGTAATTATTTATTAAAACAGCACAACTAAATTCACACGACAGTGGCACGAATATGTAAACGACTGGTTGTGGGTTCGATTCCTATTCGAGGAGAGGAAATATTTAATATGACCAATTCCTTCGCTCTGGTATCAGAGGTAAACCGCGGCGTTAAGTTTAGCCACTTAACACGCAATGCCTCCTAATTCGGCAGAAAGTGGGGAACGGAGTGTCTTAACACTAGATTCCCTCTGCCTACCCTGCTATGTGCGAGATACAGCGTGAAGCATAACTAAATTCCATTAAGCAATATCCCTTAGGTACAAAGATAGCTAGCAGATAGCATGAAGCTGTAGAGATACAATATTTATCGGTCGGGGAAGGCAATATTCCGTCGGATATGTGGGTAATTTCACGTATCATTTAAACGCCAAGCGTCCATCACTGTGCCGATTCTGTCGTTATTAATCAAAGTGAAACTCATGGTAATTAGAGTTATGTGGTGAAATGAGAAAAGCCTTTAAAGATTTCAGAAACAGGGGCCAGTCGTGGTGCAGAGGCCCAAAGTTTGACTGTAAAGCGTCTGGTTGTGGGTTCGATTCCCACTCGAGTGGAAATATTTAATATTTCCGTTTACTTCGCTCTGTCTTAAGTTCCGCTAATTAACACGCAATGCCTCCGTTCGGCGGAAAGTAGGGAACGGGTGCTAGGTTCCCTCTGTCTACCCCGCTGTGTGCCGGATACAGAGGGAATCTAAAAAAAAGATTCTAGTGATTTGACATTGGAATAGGCTCAAGGCTGTCGTGAGCTAATATGAAATACCCAAATTTATTTGCTAGCTTAACTAAACTTGAAATTTTGTAGAAACGTTCCCGATGAGAGACGAACACAAAATCTATAACATTTTATTTATTTTTCCAGCGACCTAAAACTATACCCATTTCGTGAAGTCAGTATGTAGTTTAAAGAATAAAAGCTTCACACATTTTTCCCCATAGAAAGGTCGGTGAGAGGGAACCTAGTGTACAGACCCTTCGTTCTCCACTTTCAAAGCGGTTTGTTCAGAGTGGATAAATGGAGAAACCTTATTATACCATTTCACTGAGTGGGAATCGAACCCCTAACCATCGTAAATGTATTTTGATTGTGCGAGACAGCTATCAGATGAACAAGAAAATAAAAAAAACATGTAAGTAAAATTATTTCACTTACTTAGCTGTAACTTTAACGATTGACCAATTTGTGGGCGGTTAGAGTTTGGTTTAAATTATTAATGATATAAACATATGGTGTGAATATATCATTGACTGTACCTATTATTATATTAGTTTATTATTATATTAGATTACTTACTATTATATTAGATTACTTAATTTTATATATACACTAGTATGAGGCCAGTCGTGGAGCAGGGGCACAAACGTAACGCGTAACGTGTAACGCGGCTGGTTGTGGGTTCGATTCCCACTCGAAGAGTGGAAATGTTTATTATTACCATTTCTGATGTCGAGCTAACCGCGTTAAGTTCCGCCACTTAACATGCAATAATTTCCTCTGTCTACTCTGCTGTGTGCGGGATACAACGTGAAGCTAAAAGAAACAAATATGTACACTTTCGTCCTGCCTCGAGTGTAGAAGATAGAACATTTAAAATTCAAATTCATTCTTTTATACACGAAGTTCCCTTCCTTTTTCACTTTAGAGTACCATAAAGTGTCACATATAAAACACTTTACCAAAAACCATTGTATTTAGGAATTTAAGTCAAATAGAAAATGACAGTTAACATGTTTGAAAACGTTGGAGCGTATCCAAGCGTTTATTTGGCAGATTGTAACTCAAGAAATGCTTAACTGTTGATGGTGGTTTAATCATAGCTTTGGTCCAGATTTGGAACTGCGCCAACTGTAGATTTGTCAGAATTAGACTTGATAAACGATAGCTAAGTTTGTTATCGTGATATGTTTATTGTAGGCATTATGTTAAGAATATCGGTTTGGAAATAGCATAAGTAAGCAAAAATTGAATCTATGATCATTTTGGTTAGGTAATATTTGCAATACCCAAAAACTTAAATGTGTAATAGGAAAATACGGTCTCCCTTACTGCGGAGCCTCATTTGGCTTTGTGGAAGTTGTTTATATATTATTTTGACACGCGGATATTACGCATCTTTATAAGAGGGTTTTAAGGTTAATTGCACTTTTTAAAGAGATTTCATTACATATACATTTTCTTTAATCGATAGGATTTACACACTTTGGGAACGATGAGGCGACTTGTCTATGTCTGTCTGCCTATATTTGTCCGCGCTATATAACATAATACACATAGTAATATACACTTAAATAAAAAAAAACAAAGCAAGGATACTATATAGCTCCACGGTTTATCCTGTTTAGGAGGGTAGTCAGAAAAAAATAATGTTAAGACACTCCATTTTCCACTTTCCGCCCGAAATTAAGACGTTGCGTATAACATGAAGGGACTCAATGCCGTCCCGGTAACAGAATAAAGAAACGAATACAAAATTGAAACCTTTCCCTAAATGGGAATTGAATCTACAGTCATCGTGGTACAGACAGAGGCTGTCCAACTGTTAAACGACAGCCTCAACAACCATAATAATTTGATTATAATTCTCTCGCTTACTAGGCAGCCTAATAAGGCCTGTGAGACTGTTTCTATATCATTTTTAACATATGTAAGTTTTTACATATATATACAAGAGGATTTTAAAAGAGGAAAGTTGTCCTTTTTATAGAATTTTTAATACATATTTACTTTATTTAATCGGTATGATTTATATATATTTGAGAACAGGTGATAGGAAAACCTGCTGAAGGTTTCAATGAGATGACTTTTCCCAAGTCTAGATTAGTCCACGCTACGTAACTGCAACTGCATTACGACAAGGCTTCTAACGCCTAGTATCTAATGGTGACAATAGAACCGTAGTTGACACCTAATTTTAAAAAGTAAAACAAGCATAATATACAGCTTCACTTCACAGCTTGTGGCCAGTCGTGGCCCAGTGGCACAAGAGTGTGACTGTAAACGACTGGTTGTGGGTTCGATTCCCACTCGAGGAGTGGAAATTATATTTCCATTTTCTTCGCTCTGGCGTCGAGGTAAAGTGCGGCGTTAAGTTCCGCCACTTAACACGCAAGCCTCCGAATTCGGCGGAAAGTGGGGAACGGAGTGTCTTAACACTAGGTTCCCTCTGCCTACCCTGCTGTGTGCGGGATATAGCGTGAAGCTATTTTTTTATACAGCTTCACGTTCGAACGAAGCTCAAAAGAGGGCAGTCAGAGAGAACCACCAGTCCGTTTGCTTGTTAAGTGACGGAACACAACGCTGCCCTTATCTTAGGTATCAGAGGGAAAAATGAAAATAATATAAATTTATTCCATCGAATGTGAATCGAACCCACAATCGCGTTAAGAGTCAGACTCTGCCGTACTGCACTACGATGGTTATAAGAATTTGAATATAATTCTTAAAATTATACAAAAAATGTTGTTTCCATATCACAAATCAGTTCGCTCACTTTATAAAAAGCTTAAGTAAATTACTCATTTAACGGTCCGTTAACTCTCAAAGCTCGCGTGTTTTCAGCTCAGTCAAGTGGCAGCGAACAGAAGTAGGAACAGGAATTAACTAAATTGTTTATTTTTTATTTTGAAAAACGTTTTTTTTTATGTTTTTGTTAATGTTATTGATGCTATAATAGCGTGATCGAGGGATTTTATATATTAAATATATTGGTAGGTGCAAATGATAATAAAAGACACTAATATCTATAATTTATTTAACTAGACTAAGTTTTACTTAGACTAGACTAACTTTTTAATTTTGGGGCCAGTTGTGGAGCAGTAGCACAAGCGTGTGTCTATTAACGACTGGTTGTGGGTTCGATTCCCACTCGCTAAAATAAATTCAAGAAAAAAATCACAAACAGAAAAAGGGAAAAAAGCTGGAAAGTACGGATATCGAGTCTGTGGCGTCTAAAAAAACAAAGATAAATATATATATATATATATATATATATATATATATATATATATATATATATATATATATATATATATATATACAAAGTGTGAAGCTAAAAAAAATGTCCACTTGCAACATCTTTTATAGATTTTAACAAAAATATTAATATATGAAAAATATTGCTTATATTAAATAAAGTATGTATATAAAAATATATGTCTTACCGATTTAGTTACATTACATATATATGACGGGATGTATTAATACTAGGTTCCCTCTGTTTACAATGCTGAGTACGAGATACAGCGGGAAGCTAAAAAAATATATGTACAAGATTGACTATCGCATTACGTAATAACACTGATATCTATTTGAGTATGTCAAGAAAATACACTTGGAAGCGTGAAATGTGAAACGTTTGAAAGTATTTTGATTTTAATTATTTGTGTTTTAATAACTGATAGTTTTGATTCTAATGTTATTTTTTTACCTAAAACGTAAGGTACAGTGAATGTAATCTTAATCTTATACAAATTCGCGATGTAGGTATTTAAGCGAATTATTGAAGAATCCGCGTTTTTGTTAGAAAAAGGAACTCCAAAACCGGTGCAAGCAAATAAGAAAAAAGAACGATTTTAACGAGATGTCACATTGTCATCGTAAAGATTATTATAATATTAGATGACAATTGTATTAATTAACAAAAAAAATAATAAAAAAAAAAAAACTGCCGATACCCTATAAAAACAGGCAGCGTGGTCGACTCGGGGTCACTTTATTTTTGGTCGTTGTGCTGAACGGACGTGTTGTTTAATTTGTTATTCCGATTTGTTATTTTTTGTAATTTATTACGATTTGCTTATTGTTAATTTTGAAATCTTGTAATATTTAGTACTAATCAAGTTAATTATTCAAAATGTGATTTTAATTTCTATCTTTTGTATGTTTTTGTTGTGAAATATATTTTTACTTAAAAAAAACCGCTTCTGATTTCTAAAATCAGAAGTGGGATATAATACTGCGCCCATACTTGCTATTTTTCAAATTACTTTCCTATACTGAAAATTGTTATTTTTATACGTTCGTGAAACACAAAAACTAAAGGCAAAGTACCCTCTTATTTGTCTGGAACTGTGTTAGTATCGTACACGTAAATATTTTCGATAAAATTAAAATATGGGTCGATCGTTGCGAACCCCATCCCGTGAACGACGCTATCATAGTTCCAGTGCTCAGCGTTCACACCGCAGGAGGTCTACCAGAAGGAGTGTACGTAGTTCATCACGTGGATATGCACCACCCCGAACTGAGAGATCGCTACGAATCCAGAATCCTCTAACCGGGAATCAAGGCGAGAAATACTTAGGCAGAGGACGGCCGAACGGCTACAGAAAAATCAATCACAGCAAGATGCTGTCATTAATAAAGTTCGAAGGCCTTCGCGTGTATTTCAGAAAGAAGATCTCGTTTTCGTCATTAAATATACTCAGTCCCAGGGCAAGTTAGACCCTGGTATGCGGGGTCCTTATAAAGTTGTCGACGTGTTGTGTAATGACCGATATGAACTTAAATTACTTGCTGGATCGTATGGAAAAACTACATTTGCGGTAGCACAATATATGGTCCCTTGGAAGGGCGAATGGACCCCTGAGACATGCGCTGCATTTTTTTGAAGGGGTGCCTTCTTTTATGTATCTGTTTTTTTTGAGATACCTTGTTTTATGTACCTTAGAGGTACCTTGTGAAGGTGTGCACCTACTTTTATGTATCTGTTTTTTTTGAGATACCTTGTCTTATGTACCTTAGAAGTACCTTGTGAAAGCTTTTCGCGAAGAGTCATCAGGGGAGTATCTTATACTCTTTTCCCCTGGTGTGAAATCTTTCCGTTACACGGAGAGTCATTGGGGGAGTACAACCTCTTTTTCCCCCAATGTGAAAGCTTTTCGGTAGGGATCCATACCGAAGAGTCACTGAGAGGCTTGGGTAGTTGCCTTGTAAGTTCTCAGTGCATATTTCTATTTTTAGCTTTACTGTTTTCTTACTTGCTGGGGTTGAACTTTTGACTTATGAACAGTGCATTGTTCATAAGCCGAAATGTTCTTTAATTACAGACTATTTTATGTTTTCTGTAAAATGAGAAAATTATGTGTGTTTCAGACTTAACCGAAGACGACAGTTTAAATACAAATCGACAATTGGATGAGTCTGGAAAATCCTCTTCCCACACTGAACAAATGAGATCTCCGCCAAGATTGGTTCCCACACCTTCAGAGGATAAGGAGCCTGACGGGGACGTCAGGATGTCAGGAGAGGCCGTATTAGATGACAATTGTATTAATTAAAAAAAAAAAAAAAAAAAAAAAAAACTGCCGATACCCTATAAAAACAGGCAGCGTGGTCGACTCGGGTCACTTTGTTTTTGGTCGTTGTGCTGAACGGACGTGTTGTTTACTTTGTTATTCCGATTTGTTATTTTTGTCAATTATTACGATTTGCTTATTGTTAATTTTGAAATCTTGTAATATTTAGTACTAATCAAGTTAATTGTTCAAAATGTGATTTTAATTCCTATCTTTTGTATGTTTTTGTTGTGAAATATATATTTTTTTAAGTAAAACCGCTTTTGATTCCTAAAAATAATATATCTTATTATCTATGTCCTTATGTCAAAGTCAAATAATTATAGAAAATTAAAAGTTACAATTTTTTTTAACGTTAAATAGTTTACGACCAGTTCATTACAATTAATACTTGAGACCTGAAAATAACCAGCGCAATAAACTTAACAGTATTTCTTTTTTTTTTTCAAATAAATAATTTAAGAATTTTGTATGTATGTGACGTACATGTTTATGAGCACAAATGTTTTTAAATCTAAATCTATTTTTTCAACAATAGATGAATTTTTTCTTAGTATGATCTTAATATCAACTTTTGATTGACATGAAATGTTATCATTTGAAATTTCTAAAATAAAATGGTGAATTTATTTGTAAAATAATACAGATTATTTATTTATTTATTTATTTTTATTTATTTATATTCTTTATTGCACACCACAATTACAATAAACAGACAAGTAGCAGCACAAAAGAAGAAACAATTACATATGTGTGAGGCACAAAAGGCGGTCTTATCGCTAAGCAGCGATTTCTTCCAGACAACCTTAAGGTTAGGAGACATGGCAACTTAACGTTGGTGGTGTAAATATACATACATATACAACATCCTAATACATAAACGGAATACACAAATACCTGTAAAATATATACTAATACAATATACTAATACATATTTTAATACTATGGACAAATAATATAAATATAATAACTTGTGATGTTAAAATTAAAAGTTGTACAAGATGTTACGATGATTCAACATTTAGGTAATGATTTTTAACCATTTTTTTGATTACTTATAGATGAACAAATTAAATTACAAAAATTAGGCTGAAAATTGAGAAGTTTTATATAAATCGATTGTTTAATTAAATACCTTATTTTAATATTAATATTAATTTAAAATGCAATTTTATTTAATAGTTTTAGTTTTAAAATAATTAATATTTTTCTCAAATGTATTGCTGGCTGAATAAGGTAATGTCGGGTTTGCTAGTTTATGACATTAAAAAAAACGGAAGATGGCGGGAGCGTGGCTTGGAAAAAATCAGATTTATTAATTAATTACAGTTGAAGTAATATAAATTTAATATGTGAAAGTGTATAATCAATAAAATTGACATTTAAAATGCATGGGAAATGAAAAACAATTGTTTTAGTGATTTTCATTTGTTAGTGATATTCCAGAGGTTGGAGAGGTCTCAATTATGAAGAAAAAAAAAACAACATGCAAAAAATATAAAAATATCAATAATAGTACAAAACTAATAATATTAAAGGTAACAAATCGTTAAAATATTCTTTCAATGAGATATTTAAATATTACAAAGGTGTCAAATAGCGTCCGCCGCGCCGCGCCGCCATCTTTGAATAGTGTTGTATAGGCATTATGGTTAAGATTTTTCTAAACATTATAAATTATAAAATTATTTTTATATTGAGAGGTTAAATAATTCTTATAAAATATTTATATATTGCATTAAGAAGTTAAAGGTTTTATTTTCATCTTAGCACGATCTTATATAGGAATGAGTGAAATTTATAAGAACATAAATGTGTACACATGAAATGTCCTAAGGATAGGCAGGTATTTGATATAACAGTCCACGCAACAACCGTAAACGCGATGATTGTGGGTTCGGTGCCCACACTTTGATTGTGGATTGTATTCTAACTATTTTCGTTTCGCCGTTTTAGTACCCAAGACAAATCAATTAAGACAATTGAGAGTCATTAAGTCCCGTCGCTTCTTGATGTTGGGCAGACAGACAGTCGTGATTTGAGACACTAGATTTTGTCTTTTTACACTGTTCTGCAGGAAAAATACGAAAGTTAAAGATAAATGTAATTAATTACAATAAAATTTTAATTTAAATATTACAATATTTGATTTTAAAAATGGGGCCAGGCGTGGCGCACAGGCACGCAAGTGTGACTGTAAACGTGACTGGTTGTGGGTTCGCTTCCCACTCGAGGAGTGGAAATATTTAATATTTCCATTTCCTTCGCTCTGGTGCCGAGGTAAAGCGCGGCGTTAAGTTCCGCCACTTAACACGCAATGCCTCCGAATTCGGCGGAAAGTGGGGAACGGAGTGTCTTAACACTAGGTTCCCTCTGCCTATCCTGCTATGTGCGGGATACAGCGTGAAGCTAAAAAAAAAAAAGTAAGCTAAAGATAAAAGTAATTAAATACAATAAAACTTGTATAATATTTGATTTTAAAAACAAACAGTAGGTACGTTAGGAAATATTCACTCATCGTTTTAGATTTGCAGGAGCTTTCAAGAGCGATGGTAAAAGTAAGCTTTAGTAGTTACGTATATATTTGCATAAATCTCGAAACAGTGTTTGAACGATCCGATAGTACTCTTTCGATCGTGTGTTTTAGATCATATTTGCTGTTACTCAGAAGTTGGGAGTTAATCTTTCTATGGCCTATATGCATAGAAGTATATTTGAATGGTTAATGGTAGAAATATATTGAGTTAGATGTTATTACTAAATAGCTTCATGCTATTTAGTAAATGTTATTACTGTAGTAAATTATGACTTAGTAAATTATGACGTTTCACCCGTGGTCCCCCCACGGGTAAGAATACAATTCCCTTCCGTCCCTTCCGTCTTGTAAAAGGCAGGTAGCCTAAAAGCTTGGTGGTAGGAGGTTCGTTCTCCGACTGGCTCGCGACCACTGTCATGTCAAAGACGAACCGCCAAACATCTGGTGATGAGTTACGATGGCTTGTAAGCCATTGTAAGCCAGCTCTCTTTCCCTACTCCCACCATCCCTATCCTTCTTGCCTCCTTTCCTCCACCCCCTTTAATGTTTTGGATGTCCGTGGGCGGAGGTAACTACTTACCGTCAGGTAGTCCTTCTGCTCGTTTGCCCCCCTTTCTTCCTTAAAAAAAAAAGCTTATGCTAACACATATTGAATTAGGCTGCATCATAAACCTCGTTATACGTGAATTTCTGTTAACGCGATTTTTTTTTTTGGAACATATCCTTCGCGTAAAGCGGGGTATTACTATACTTCAATAGTTGTGTAGTTCAGGCAGGTTAAGACGCAAGTAGGCCACTAATAATATTATATAACTATTTTTAGGGGCCAGTCGTGGCGCAGTGGCACAAGCGTGTGACGGTAAATGACTGGTTGTGGGTTCGATTGACATTCGAGGAGTGACAATATTTAATATTTCCATTTTCTTCGCTCTGGTGTCGAGGCAAAGCGCGGCGTTAAGTTCCGCTACTTAACACGCAATGCCGCCAAATTCTGCAAAGGCTGAAAGTGGGGAACGGAGTGTCATAACACTAGGTTCCCTCTGCATACCCTGCTGCGTGCGGGATACAGCGTGAAGCTATAAATATATATTTATTTTTTTGACAGCTATACTCTTTTTTCATTTCGTATTTTTTTAACTTACGTACAGTATTGTAGTTTTATTCACAATAAATAGAAGTTCTCGATCGTCGCTGAGTGTTTACACGCCTATAATTGTTTGCACGCGTCCGATTTCAATAGTTTTCGATGGGATTCATACGGTTTGGTTTGAAATATTCATCCATTAATCCGTATTGTATTTGCCAAATCATTGAGTTTTAGTACGTGAAGTTGGGTGAAGGACTTGCTTGAGTATTAGCGGTAGCTTTGTTAGACTTAGTTTTAGTGATATGATATTTTAATTTAATATTTAAATGAGACAGATAACACAGAAATGCATTTTTTTGGCTGTAATTTCAATTCCCATTTAGAGGAGTCATTACATCAAAACTATTTTTATTATTCAGCCTTCGTAATGAATACTAATGTTCATTTTCGCGACATTATTAACACTCAATATCACGATCACGATTAAATGAAAGAAATAGGGGATGAAAGTTTGTATGAAAAATCTGGTTAAGATTTTCGACCGATTATAATAAATTGTGGCAGAAACATATATATATAACTTAGCTAACCCAGAATTATATTTCCATATTCGTTTTTTCAACAATCCAACTCAATGTAGCGAAACAGCTATAGTTGAAGAAATTCACGCGGGCAAAGCTGCGAGTGGGCCGCTAGTAGAAAATATATTGAATTAATATTAGCTGTTTGTTAAAATGTTTATATGTTTAGTTGTCTTTACGCTTGCAGGGGCCAGTCGTGGCGCAGTGACACGTACGTGTGACTGTAAACGACTGGTTGTGGGTTCGATTTCCACTCGAGGAGTGGAAATATTTAATATTTCCATTTCCTTCGCTCTGGTGCCGAGGTAAAGCGCGGCGTTAAGTTCCGCCACTTAACACGCAATGCCTCCGAATTCGGCGGAAACGGAGTGTCTTAACACTAGGTTCCCTCTGCCTACCTGTGTGCGGGATACAGCGTGAAGCTAAAAAAAAGAAATCTTTAGAAATGTTTATATGAACTTAGTAGCCTCGTTGACGTGTAAATAGGCGTTAGCTTAGCAATGCGTATGTCACTTTATACAAAAGTATATATCAAACCAATGGTCGTATGTGTAATATTGATTTAAAATATTTCTAAAATATAATCATGGAATTGAATAATGAAAGATATGGGCATTTGGCACTTCTGCATATAAGCTTCAAGTAGCTATGCGAAATTGTCCTCCGACCGCATAATTTGAATTAAAAAAGCTCTTTCAAAGCTTTTCCTTCATATATTGATATAACATAAATTCCACTTACGAAGAAAAAACATAACTTAAAACAAAAAGAATATAATAACTAAAATAACAAATATAACGCTTTTGATAATTTCAAAAGTTTTCTGTTTTGTAACAAAATTATTATAATACTCTTTCAGTACTTTTAGAGGGGAAGTTTTCACGAATTCCATAATTAGTTGGGTCCAGTATAAAATGAACGAACGTTTCAAAATTTAGGTAATCGCTCGGCACTTTGTATAATTTTCGAGCATCTTTGAAGTTTCTGGAGCTGTTTTTGATGAGGGTGCCCACTCTGTGTACAAATTACCATGCTATAAGAATATTGTTTATGACGAACGATTTGTACGTTTCTAGTGTCTTTCGGAAGTTTTACTTGTTAGTTTTATTTCTATGTAGTTTTTTTAGTTTTAAAGAATTATTTTTTTGTTTTAATTTGAAAATTTCTTAGATATTGAGTGTGAAATAAGTGAGCCATTATCAGTTTTATTATTTAATTGACTTTATTTTAGATCTCACCTTTATCAATTATATTATGTTTTTGATTAATTACCCTTTTTCCCGCCTTTTTTTTGCACTTTGTCGGTTTATCATAGCAGAGAAATGAAAATCGTAAGACGAAAACGTAAATTCAAGGGAATTTATTGATTAAGCCAGTTACACTCAATTTCCGATTAATTATAATTATATTTATGATTAATTACAATTATACTAATTAATAATAAAAGAAACATGAAATTATAATTAATAATAAAAGAAATATAAAAAAAACACAAGAAGGAATTGGGGTGAAAAGTGAATAATGGAGAATCTTAACACTCTCTCTCTGAATACATCTGCGTAAAACAGCTAACAATTACAAGTTCTACCTAGAGTTGCCAACCATATTATAATATAAAGTATTATATCATGTACTGTTGAAGGATTATATTCACGACAATAGACCAGCCTTTTTAGTTGGCAACACAATATGAGAGTTTATTGAAACAAAAATATGTTAAAAAATATAAAGTATTATTAAAAAAAAGTTGTGTTTTTAAACATTTTTAAAGTGTTATTCCACTCTTAGGAAAATTGAAAAAGACATTTAGAAAACGTATAGAAATTAGAACTCAGCGGGATTTGAACCCGCGCCTACTGAGGTGAGAGCGCCTGGACGGTCGGTATTCATGTGGCTAGCAGAAATTTGTAAAAATTTCTCTACAGAGATGCTAACAACAAAAATAAGCTGTAATAAAATTCGACGCAGCTGGTAGTAGAACGCATGGCTGAGGTGAGGGGCGCCTGGACGATATTCAGGAGACGTGGGTTCGAATCCCGTTGTGTTCAAATTTTTATACGTTTTCTAAATGTCTTTTTCAAGTTATAGGTCTATATTTATTTTTCCCATATTTTTTATAGCTTTTTAATATTGAGAGAAATGTTGGCAACCCTGGTTCTAATAAATATACACACGTGGTTGATAAAATAAAACGCATATATCTTAAATATTTTTTTATTAATATTATTTACAAATCTAATCACATTCGTCTTTTATCTATTTTTTTTTTAGTTTAGGAAGATCTAAAGGAGTCTATTCATCACAATATCGTCTGAGCAAATTTCTATAACGCTATGTACGATTTTCGTTTGAAATCAAAAATGTATATTATTTTAATTTCTTATATAAAAAATGTAGGTAAATTTATTTTTAATATTTTAT
This sequence comes from Dryas iulia moderata, assembly GCA_019049465.1. Classification (NCBI taxonomy): domain Eukaryota; kingdom Metazoa; phylum Arthropoda; class Insecta; order Lepidoptera; family Nymphalidae; genus Dryas; species Dryas iulia. Next base: position 1,509,685 of record CM032431.1, read on the forward strand.
GTTTAATTATACAAAAAGTCATCTCAATTTGATAATGTTTAAACATTTATATAATAAATAAATTTATTTAATAAACTAAAAATAAATTAAACTAGATCTATTTTTTAAATTTGATTATTTATTTAATTAATTAATAATTTATTTAATAAATAAATTTATTTATTAAATGTATTTTTTTTTTATATGACAAAAGTTAACAAAATGTATTTGTATTGATTTATTTACATTTACAAGTATTTATTTATTAACTGTATTCTTACTGTCTTACACATGTAAAAATTTAGGCCAATTTAGAAAAAAAAACGTACATAGCGTTGATGTAAGAAATAATTAATCTATATTTTTTGAAAACAAAACAAAATATTTATTCTGTATTTATGTACATACAAATATAACAGTTTCTTTCTAAAAAAATAACAAAGAATCAGAAAACCAAAGTTTCACTCTATTTAATACAGCTTTAAGTTGTTTTTTTTTTAAAAAGATTATTTCTCATACTAAAAGTGTATTGGAATGTATTTACATACTTACACACATAAGAGGCCAAAAGTTACTATACTACATTATAAATTGTTCGAAGGCACATTTTGTATAGAACCACCTAAACGTCAAAACACTAACACTAAGAGATGTTTTTTGTTAAGGGCCACAATGAATTTTTAACATTATTTTTGTTAATATTAATAAATATTAATTATTTTTTATTAATATTTATTTTTATTAATATATATTTTTTTTATTATATTCATATCATTATGGCGCTTAAGAAAATTCACGTACGTTACGTTATTTACATGAAATTATTTAATTTTTTTTTTGGTTGAAATCACATTAAGTGTGGTATTGAAAATATATTTATCTAAACTCCGCTCGGGCTCTGTTGGTCTCACATTAGTCGCACTTACAGACGTCAATTAGTATTTAACTGATGATTAACGGTTTGCTAGTCAGTTAAATGTTAATTGATATTTCTGAGTGTAACGTTAAGTATTGTTCAAATCCCGCAACCGCAAACCTACATTAATATTTGGTTACTATGATATAGTATTTTTTCGATTATCATCGAACGTGCGGGTGTGAGGTCACTACAATGACGTCACGTTGTCATACTGCTGGATAAATTGAACGAAGCGTATATTACATATACTAGAGGGGAATCAAAAATCAGTTATAAAAAGAAACAATTTTAAATTTGCTAAGGAAAGTATAGAATAGAATAATGTTTATTGCACGTCAAAAAATTACGAGGAGAACAAGAAAAAATATAACTCTTTTAACAAAATATATGTAAAGACTTATTGCTTCTTGCAATTTCTTACAGAGAACTTTCTATTTTTTTTACATTTTATACCAATGTCTTTACCGGAAATTCTTCCAGCTTTCCTCTAGGGTAAGGGTAGGGTCAATAGCATAAATTTCATATTCGACGAAAAACTAAATTAAAAAAAAAACTTGACTTAATAATATAAGATGGTAACTTTAGTTAAAGACATAAAATAGACATAAAAACTCTTCTAATATATTAATATTCTACAATACAATCCTTTCTGTGCCAAAGATTTATAGGCAATAAGTCCTTAAGATTGAGAAATCTGCATACATTTTGTTTATATAATAATATATAAGTTTTTGAAGAAAAATTTCTTTACGCACGATTGACTTGGGGAGTAATATGGTGAACACACGACGAGAGCGTAACTAAATAGGTGATCGGCCGACACGAACGAAATTTAAGAGAAAGAGAGGATTCTTTCTCTCTTTTTCCCATAGCCAGTTACATTTTGTAAGACTACATTGATTTTTTGCTTGTTTTACTTATATTATTTTAATTTTGTTATCTGCAATAAACATTATTATATTCTATTCTATTCTATCCAACAATATACGCTTCATGATATCACCAAAAGCAGTACAAAAGACAACGTGATTCAAGCCGCTCAGTAAGGCGCAACGCGCGCCGACAGTCGCGGCGAGCGGAGCGGTGAGCGGCGCACCTCGTGCTATGGTTTCAACCTCTTGAACCCAGCACCGTCGTGCCCGAGCTTCAGTTCCTCGTAGAGAGTGGGGTCGACTTCCCTAGGCCCCGTGGTGCTCGGGTTCTGAGTCTCTTGTCTCCAGGCAGCGCTGTTTGATATGCCGTTGGTTACGGTGACGCCGTTCTCGTTGGTTGTGCCGTTTGGCACTGTGCCCTGGGGATTGTGATTGGTTTTATTAGTTGTGTTAATTGTTGAAAATATAATATAAATTAAGTCTTAAAGTGAAGAAAGTTTTGCAATTTTTTTGTCTAGCATAGCAGTTCCCTGCTGAAGAGAGAACATAGTCTAAAGACACCCTATACCTCGTCTAGCGTCGGGACATGTTGAGTTGCGGAATTCAACGCCGCAGTTTGTATTAGGTACCAGAATGAAGAAACTAATGTAAATGTAATCTTATCTTATTCTACCGAGTGGGCATCGAATTCACAACTACCGCCGTTTATTGTAAAGCGCTATCCCACTACGTTATGATGACTTTAAGATAGCTTAACAATATTAAAACTTAAAATTTACTTATCCCAACTTTATATACAAGTACTATTATTGTAATTAAACTTTTAACAATTAATTATTTTTTTAATTCAGATTGTAGAGAAATTATTTATTATCAAAAAAATATTATAACAATAAATATCATACGTTAACAGCGTTGTCAGGATTAGGTTCTCGGAGGTAGCTTGGGTTTTCAAAGGCGACACCTCCTTGTGCTTTAAGTCTGAGATTCTGAAAGAAAAAGAGACGAATACTATTAAAAACGTTGGTCTATTTATTTATTTTAAGCAAATTATAAACTGTCATAGTTCTAAGTTTTCAATATGGAAGTACATATATTATGTCAAAGTGATTGTTCAAGTATCTTTATTTCTAAATCATTAGATTTACAATTAAATTTAAGTAAGGAGTAGAGAAGACGATATGAGAACAATTACTTTTATAACAACATGTATATATGTATATAAAACTTAATATGAAACACATGGAAGTGCCCATTGTGCGTACTTTATTTATTAAATGCATTGAATAAAAGCGTCTTCACGTTTTATCCTTACAGTAGAATAATCAAAGAGAATTTAGTGTCAAGACACTCTGTGATCCACTTTCCGCCTAAAATTTCGTTTTGAATGGCGAACTAAATAATTCTCATGATTATTTTAAAATGATTTTCATGATTTTTATTTAAAAAAAATATACAAACCTTTCTATGTCTATAATAAAATCCAGCAGCTAACAGAATAGCGGCAACCAATATACAAGCAACTGCAACACCAACTGCTGACGCTGTACCAGAAGTGGATACAGGAGCCGCCGCAGCCCCGGTCTCCTGACCAGCTGTCGTGAACATTATGGGCTGGCTTAGAGATGATGTTCCTGAGGAGAGAAAGGAGAGTCGTGAACTAATAGTAATTTGGGGAGGCCGTGTTAGAAAAGGGGGTTTCAAGCTCTTTCTGGCATACTACGGTAGTCAGGGAGAAGCTAGTGTTAAGACACTTTGCACTCTAATTTTTTGTCTGAAATCGTGATACTGCGTGTTGAGTGGTGAGTAATTGTTGAACTTACTCGTTTTTTAATTTTTTTTTATTTTAATATTATGAATTATATGAGTTTGATATTAGGCAATTTAATTAACAAAATTAATAATAAATAAATAAAAATAAATAAATAAAAATAAAAAAATAAATAGCTTCACTCTATATAGGGAACCTAGTGTTAAGACACTCCGTTCCCCACTTTATAAGTATTATTTAAATTATAGGAAGCTACTTTTATAATAAATAAAGAAATTTATTTACTATAAAAACGTTTGTCACGTTCTGAGTAACACGTAAAATACTGGATATCGTTATTCAATTATTCATTTTTATCATCTGAATGAGGTTAGATAATTAGTAAGCAGATATTACTTATAGAATAGCAAATTCACTTTCCACTCATTTTGGCGAGTTTGACTATGGGCGTAACCAAACGCCGCACTTTATCAAGCCAATACGAGGAAACGAATTTTATTACAAATAAATATAGCCCACGTTGGAATCAAACCCACAATCATGGATTATGCAATCCGACACATAGCAACATGTAATTATTTTAAGTATATTATTAAATATTTTTGTATATTATCTTTTACATACCGACATCATTAGCAGATTTCACGACGCATTCATATCTGACGTCATCCTGTAGTCCAGTCAAAACGACACTTGTTTCGCTAGTGTCCAATTTCTCCGGCACCTTAGCTCCGTACGCCCGCCAGAACACTCTGTATAAGTAGACAGTATCTGGGTTCTTGCGAGGTGGCTCCCAACTGCGAAATTAGGTAAGAGAGAAATTTAAACCTTTTTTTAACATTCTCAGTTCATTCACACGCTTAGGAAATTAAAAAAAACAATGCTTATGCTAGCTCTGTGGTCAGAGTTGCAGGTTCGAATCCAGCTGGTCAAATTTTTATAAATTTTCGAATTCAGTTCTTTTATTTTTCAAATTATTTTATTTTAATTAACAATTTTATAATTATAAAATTAGTTCAGTAGATATACATTATCAGTAGACAGACATATTTATATAATTTTACTAGTTATATTTTTATAGGGTTTTATAAAACAAATCTTACAATTCTTTCTTTATTTTCAGCAAATTTTAAAATACATCAATAATAACAGAGATTTACAGCCGACATCTTACCTTAATAACACCGCATGGGGAGTAGGTGCAGCATGAGCCCTCAAGTTTCTCGGTGGTCCAGGCATCCTAGCCCCAGAGTCCCTAAAGCAGGCCAAAGCACGTCTTGCATGCTGTAAGGCACAAGTCTTGGAGACAGGTCCCCCACGGCACAGCTCTAGACAGTTGCGGGGAACACCCCAAGAGGCACAGCAGCTTCTATGATCTGAGAATGGATTGTTAGGGTAAGTTTTCGGCTTAAAACTACTTAAATTGGTTTTTTTTTTTTATGTTTTATTTTGGATAGCTGAGTTTAGAGAATTAACACTAGAAGGCTAAAGGCTTAAGCCACTCCGTTCCTTACTTTCTGTCTGAGCAACATTGCTTCGTTCATTAGTGGAGATATTGAGTTATCGCATTTTTCGATGGCAGAGTGAGGAAATGGAAGTATTTCTCTTGAGTGGGATTCGAACTCCTTTTACCGTATTGCAGGGTAGTAAAAGATCTAAACCTAGTGTCAAAACACTCCGTTTTCCCAATTTCTGCCCAAAATAGAGATATTTAGTGCTGAGTGGCAAAACTCAAAACCGCGCTTAGTCTTGGGTACTATAGAATAAAGGAATGAAAATATTATATAATCATATATATATATATATATATATATATATATATATATATATATATATATATATATATCATATATGGGGCCACTCGTGGCGCAGTGGCACAAGCGTGTGACTGTAAACGACTGGTTGTGGGTTCGATTCCCACTAGAGGAGTGGAAATATTTAATATTTCCATTTCCTTCGCTCTGGTGTCAAGGTAAAGCGCGGCGTTAAGTTCCGCCACTTAACACGCAATGCCTCCGAAATCGGAGGAACGGAGTGTCATTATACTAGGTTCTCTCTGCCTACCCTGCTAAGTGCGGGATATAGCGTGAAGCTAAAAAAAAATTATTCACTCAAGTAGGAATCGAACCCACACCTCTCGCTCTTAAACTGCGTCACAACGACCATAGACTACCATAAAAATTAAACAACGACCACTTAAACCTAAATTAAATCCAGCAAATTTTAATTCAAATTAAATAATATAATGGATACTCGCATGTAAATGAAATGTGTACACAAGATCTTGTTTCAAGAACTATTTGTACAAGCCCTTTGTGAGTTTAATTTATATTCAGAGTAATAGGTTCTTTTGTTTGCTTTAGTTTTGTATAAATTGTTTTAGGTATTAGGTGGCCTAGTTGACTAACATGACTAAGTTGTTTTGTCTTCGCTCTTAGCTTAAGGTAAGTCGTTGTTAGCATTCATATGTCTAATAATAATGATAATGATAAATATTTGATAAATATTTAATGGTTGTTAATTATCGTAGTGTATAAGTGTGGAAGGTATAAATTGCAAAATAATGGAGAATGTAAGAAAGTTTTTTTTTAGCTTCACGCTGTATCCCGCACATAGCAGGGTAGGCAGAGGGAGCCTAGTGTTAAGACACTCCGTTCCCCACTTTCCGCCGAATTCAGAGGCTTGCGTGTTAAGTGGTGGAATTTAACGCCGTGCTTTTCCTCGACACCAGAGCGAAGAAAATGGAAACATAATTCTCGAGTGGGAATCGAACCCACAACCAGTCGTTTACAGTCACACGCTTGTGCCACAGGGCCACGACTGGCCACAAGTATAGTACCCGGCAATAAATAATGCACATCAATGCTTAGAATGGAACAGTCGGTTAGCTTCGACTTCGTAGAGCGTTGTCTCGGTCGCTTAAAATAATAACAATGAGAAACGTCCATACCAACTGAGTGACAAAGACAGCGCTCTACGAAACCGAAACTGACCGACTGTTTCATTCTAAGCATCGATGTGCATTATTTATTGCCGGGTACTATAAGTAAGAAAGATATACATTTTTAACTAAACACTACTTAAAAAGTACATTTAGGAGAAAATGATTAATACTATGATATGAGCCAAGAGACTATGTTTTAAGTAAATTACCCTTGTTAAACATAAACGTAAAGAATTAAAATAGTTTTTGCCATTTTGGCAAAGTTAGGATGATTTCGACTAACTCTGATGACTGTAGATTTGAATTCTAAATTTCTTAAATAATTAGTTTAAGAATAAATGATAAATTATTGTCTTAGCTGACAGAGATAGCTTTGGGTTTGGTTCGTACCTAAATAAGTTTAAGACGGCTAAGAGGCGGCAAAAAGGCAAGGTTAAAAACAAAATTTCATTAATTATTATCGTAAACATTTAAATAGTGAAGAACAATAACAGTCCTTTTTTATTCAACTAAATATTAAGATTTAGTATAATATAATTTTTATATTAATTTATTAAATTAAATTAAATAGCTTCACGCTATATCCCGCACACAGCAGGGTAGGCAGAGGGAACCTAGTGTTAAGACACTCCGTTCCCCACTTTCCGCCGAGTTTATATTAGCTGATATATAATTACATGCCGCGTTATTAAACAAGAAAGGTAAACTAACCTGAGCCATCAGCAGCACACTTCATGAGCTTGTCGAAGTCGTTCATACACTCCGGCCGGTCCATTATGTTGTCCATGTCCAAGTGGAAGCTGCAGGCGTCGATACACGCGGAAGATACGTTCATCTGTTGTTATATATCAGAGGATAGGTATGTATTAGCAATTTATTGAAATAGCTTTTCGGAAAGATTTTTTTTTTTAGCTTCACGCTGTATCCCGGACACAGCAGGGTAGGCAGAGGGAATTTAGTGTTACACTCCGTTCCCCACTAGACACTCCGTTCCCCACTTTCCGCCGAAATTGGAGGCATTGCGTGTTAAGTGGCGGAACTTAACGCCGCGTTTTGCCTCAACACCAGAGCGAAGAAAGTGGAAATATTAAATATTTCCACTCCTCGAGTGGGAATCGAACCCACAACCGGTCGTTTACAGTCACACGCTTGTGCCACTGCGCCCCAAACTGGCCTGGTTTCGGAAAGTTACTGTAGATATATGGAAAACGTGTGTATATGTGTAGGCTTAACGAGAAAGAGTGTTTATCGATTATGTCTCGTTTACATTCAGATTCACGTTATTTTTTCACATAGCAGAGTAGGTAGTGACAATCTACGGCCACAACGTTTTCACTTTATGCCTGAATTTGTTTTCCCCAAATGGGAGATAGTCAGAGAGAATCTAGTGTTAAGACACTTCGTCCTCGTCGAAATAAATATAATTTAAATATAAAAGTTTTTCCCAGTGAAAGCCAAACCTTCATCTATTGCGGACATATTCAAACGCTATTTCACGTATACGCTATGCGGAAACGCTAATGTTAAAATACGTGAAACTAAAAGAAAGAAAGCAAAAGAAGGTGGCAATTAAAATATTTTATTTTAATTAGACTTTCTCAGGAAGAATACAAAATATTATTACCCTATGCCTTAAAGTAAAGATAGACATTTAAAGAAAACGTACAAAAATTTTAACGCAGCGGGATTCGAACCCGCACGAGGTGAGAGCGCCTGAACGGTATTCAGGAGGGGCGGGTTCGAATCCCGCTGCGTTCAAATATTTATACGTTTCCTTTAAACGTATTTTTCAATTTTTCTAAGTGTGAAATAACACTTTAAAAATGTTTAAAAAGTATGGATAGCTTTTCAAATAGATTTTATATAAAACATGCACACGATGTGCCCGTTAAACCACATAAAAACAACAAATTATGCGAACTAAATCATCAGAAACCCTAGGAAGTCTAGACCAGAAGTTTACCAACTATATACGTAATCGTGTATTAGCATCGCCACCTGCCAACATAATTTCCGAGTTGCAAAGTTATGAGCAACGTCGTCGAAGTCTGAAGCCAGACTATTACAGTTTTAATACAGTCGTGGAATTGTTGCTAAATTGAATTGGGGACAGCTGTGGAAATTACTTTGATAATGGAAATTAATGTTTAATTAATGTATTTGTTTTTTTTTTGTTTGGAGAAATTAATTAGAATTTGTTTTGAATTTGAATTGTGGCCAGTCGTGGCCCAGTGGCACAAGAGTGTGACTGTAAACGACTGGTTGTGGGTTCGATTCCCACTCGAGGAGTGGAAATTATATTTCCATTTTCTTCGCTCTGGTGTCGAGGTAAAGCGCGGCGTTAAGTTCCGCCACTTAACACGCAAGCCTCCGAATTCGGCGGAAAGTGGGGAACGGAGTGTCTTAACACTAGGTTCCCTCTGCCTACCCTGCTGTGTGCGGGATATAGCGTGAAGCTATTTAATTTTTTTTTTAATTAGAATTTGGTAATTATTATTTTTTGACACCACATAGAGGTATTTGTAAAGTGGAATAGCTCTCGTAGTACGATTGGTTGGGGGTTATCTATATTTAAATGCCGTTACATTTTATATATTTTCAATTTATCAAATGTAAGTTGAAAATTTATATGGTAAAATTGTATAACTTTTTGTTACATATATAAGGAATATTGACTAAGATTTCAATTCATAGCAAGTTTGAAATTTTTAAACTCCTTTTTAATAACTTAAACCAAAATTTTGATTTAAAAAGTATGAAAAATGGCCAAAAAACTATCTTTTTAACTAAGTCAAAAGCTAAAGAACAAGGGTGAAGCTGAAATACAAGTCTTACATACATTTTACAGTGCTTTTAAATATATTTTTAACTTTAATGCTTATATTTAATTTTTTTTTTTTATTTTTATGTCACATGTTAATTACTTGTTTTGTTAAACATAAAACAAAAATATATTTTTGGCAATTATACAATTTTTTATTTGAATTTGTGAAACTTAGACATTAGAGAATTTGAATGCTTCTTGAAAACTCGGTCTGAATAAGACTAGGCTTTTAAACATTTTTAAAGTAATATTCCACACTTAAGAAAATTAAATTGAAGACTAGGCTTGTTCCTAATAATCTTAATTTATCACACATGTTAATGGATATTGGTTTTAAATAAATAACTTTCAAGACTTTTTGTGAATTAAAGCAAAATTAAGGTTTGAGAGTTGTGGATTTTTTTTATTCTTAATATTTTTAAACTTAGGATCTTTTTTATATTTCAAGTTGTTGAAAAAGAGTTTTCATCACGGACTAAGTCCGGCTTAATTCCTTATCTCAACCCTGAGACCCTCAGGGAAAAGTAGGTTCGAATTCCCCTTAACAAACGAAACTGAGTCCCCTAAAACTTTACTTAAAACTGTAACTGTATGTATGGCGGTTTGTTTTCGTATTATGTTATGTTGGCGTCCAGTTTATTTGTGTGTTATATATAAAATATATATTATATACTAGAATTTGTAAATAAAAAAAAATAAATTTCTTATAAAACATACCTGAGTACAGCATTCAGTAACATTGTGGTGTGGGCTGTTCGACCTCAAACGAACAGACACCGGCCTTAACGTCTTGCCGAAAGCGTTCTCCGCGTGGCAGAAGTAATCCCCCTCGTCTGCTTCCGTGATCTTCTTTATTACGAGACGCATTGTGTATTTTGTTTGTTCCTGGACGGAGAGAGGAGAGGTTAGAAAATTAAAAATTGTACTATTGAAGTTTTTAATAGCTTTGATTTATTCATTTTTTAAGTATCACGCTTTATTTCATAGCAGGTTAGGCAGAGAAAACCTAGAGTTGTGACGCACTGTGTTAGACATAAACATTGCGGGTTTAATAGCGGAGCTTAACGCCACGTATTGTATTACTAATGTGGAGGAGGATTTTAAATTTAAGTATAGTCATTCCCTCGAGAGGACATTGAACACAAAACCATTACGTTTAATATGAGCGTTTTATAATATATTTTTATTTAATGGATAAGTAATGATATGAAATTATTTTCAGCTCCTGTTTCGTAACAAGAAAAAGCCGACTGAAGTAAGAATCGCGCCTTCAAAGTTTGCCTGGTATGTAAAAGTAAGTTTGTATATACATATTAATTATTGCTAGTAGGTACCTATCGATGAAGGTTTTCACAAAGCTTTACTATCCAAAGACATAAGTTACAAAAATAACCGCGTTTACACCTTACTTCTAAGTTTGTTTATTCTTTAATCTTAAATTAATACTAATTAACCTTTCAGAGTACCTCCTAATTGTATTTAAATATTAATCACCTTACTTTTAAAATTTGAAAGTGCTATTCACACATTCAGGAATTTAAACGAGATTTTTTTTAATAAACATAAAAAAATCGAATTTCACTACGTTCCAATTTTTATACATTTTCCAAAAACATCCTTTCCAATTAATCACATTAATTCCAAATTAATATTATCAGCAACACATAAATTGCGAAAGCAAATAGTTAATTAATTAAGTGAAAGATGAGCGCCATGTTACTTAATCAATCAAAGTTAAAGTTTGCTAATATGGCGGCAAGTCGATAACGATAAGCTTCGTAAGTTGCGTATTTGACAGGTTAACTTTTGATTGACGTCAAAACTTAACTTAACCTGTCAAATGGGAAGTTGAAGTTGAGTGGGGGTTCAAATCTATTTAAATGTTGGCAATATTTGAGACTATAGTGGCGCATTGGTATAGTGTTTGATTGTAAATGTGATGGTCGTGCATTTGATTCCCATTGGAAGGCATGATTATATTTCTTATTTTCATTGCTCCGCTATGAAACTGAAAGTTATATATTAATTTAGCAAAATGAAGTACCAAGTTTCCCCACACAATAAGTAATTTTTGGAATTTAGGTGGAAAATATAGAACGGAGTGCCTTACCACTACCTCTTCGTCTTCACTGATTACCTTACGTGTTATAAGAATGAGGCAAAATCTACTGATTTTAAATAATAGCACAATCAACGTAGCACAGTGGGCTAGCGCCTGATTGTAAACGCAATTGGGTTCAGGTTTCGTCAGCGGTAATATTTTCGAACTAGCGTTTTGAAAAGTGGAGAACAGATTCTATTTGAGCTGCGGAGTCAGCTTAGCTGACCGAATCCGCAATGAAGAGATACACAGAATGGCAGGTATTAGCAAGAACGTCATAGTAAGAATGAAGACGGGCGTGCTCAGGTGGTTTGGGCACGTCGAGAGGATGATTGATGGAAGAATGGTAAGAAAGATTTATGAAGCAAAGGTGAGTGGTAAGCGAGGCAGGGGGAGACCTCGGTTGACCTTCGAAAACACAGTGTCGACGATACTGGAGGAAGGTCACGTAAAAAGCATGAGGACCCCCCGGAGGGCGTGTATGAAGAGGTTGAAGACTGTGGACGAGGCGAAAGAATTATGCAGGGGCCGTAGCGTTTGGCGCTCCGTTCTCTCTGACTACCCCACAAGGGATACAGCGTGAAGATTCTATTTGAGAAAAAGCATGAGATTAAAAAAAGAAACTGCTTAATCAAAATTTAATTTAAAATTATAAAGCAGCAGTCTTTTAATCAGCAAACCCTAAAACTAAAGTGACAAACCTTGTATCTCATCTTAAAAATATACCAACAACGTTCAAAAGAACTTTACCTAACACAAAAGCTTAACAAAATGTATACAATTAACTCGAACACAAGAGGTTAGAACAATGGTATAGGTGAAATGGATCCGCGCCAATTAGTCAGATATTAGAATAGACCCTGACCTGAGAGACCACACTCCCCTTAAGTGGGAATAACAATAACTTCAATGATTCTTGAAAACTCGCTTCTGAATGAGACTCTAGTTTTATTTATATAATAAAGATAATTTGGTGTTTTTGTTTACACGTGTAAAATTTATGTTGGTGTTAATTAATGGCTTTTTAAGCCTTCTTTTTTTATAAAAGAAAGAAATAAATCAAAAATCTTATACATTTTTTTAGTATGAACATGTTTTAAGTACTTTTAACATTATTAAAGTGTTATTCCACACTTAGGAAAATCAAAAAGGACATTTAGAAAACGTATAAAATTGGAATGCAGCGGGATTCGAACCCGCGCCTCCTAAATACTGTTCAGGCGCTCTCACCACTGAGCAATGCGCGCGTATTGAACGCATTGCGTTCAATTTTTTATACGTTTTCTAAATGTCTGTTATTGTTTTAAGTATTTTTTTAGTATTAAAAATTCACTAACATGTGGGAATTTGTAAAAAATTATACGCAGCTGGATTTAAAAACATTCCGTTTCGTCAAACGATTGTTCGTCCCTTGCATTGTATATACATAGAGCTTATTTTTGTTGTTAGAATCTCTGCAGAGATTCTAGCATTAAACGGTTTAATAATTTCATAGGAGTGGTGTAAGATTTTTATGTAGTTTTATAATAGAGAAAACTTAATGTAAAGATACTCCGTTCTCCACTTTCCCCCGAAATTTGAGATATTGTCCTCTTACCAGACGCTACACCGACCGTTGAGTCTTACTTCCTTTGTCTTCCTACTAATCCTCCGAAAATAATTTAAATATAACCATAACCATATGGTTATATTTAAATTATGGTTATATTTATATAATTTAAATATAACCATAACCATTTAAATATAACCATACCCCCGAGTGGGAATCGAACCCACAATCAATCTCATTTACAATCAGACGTAGTACCACTTCGCTACGATGGCCTCAAACAGAAAAATAATTAAATTCCCTAACTTTACCTAGGAATTGAACATCTAACCTTCTCATTAAATGCGTAAGCTATCTACTAAACCACGTACAAGTACGTATAATGTTATTGCCTTTAAAATTTGAAACTTTTAGGGCTTTCCAATAAATATCGAGCTCAATATTGATGTAGGCGTGATATATGAAGGCCATTCGTTACTTTAATATCAATTTATTCTGTACTAGAGCTTTTTCGCGGACTTTTTCTCGTGTACTCTAAAATATATTACAGTACATATGACAGATATATATTTGTAAAAATTTATGTGACTATTTTTACATCGTATCAGCTTTGGCTTACTAAAATATTATAACCAACATTTAGTTTTTATGTCTTCGTTAACTGCACACTAAAGGCATTGTTATGAGAAATAGCTGTCTTTTTAATTAATATCTATGTTTTTTGCAAATAGGATGATGTAGACAATCTGTTCTCCACTTTCCGTCCGAATCTAAGACTTTGCCTGTTGAGTGATGGAACTGAACACCATTCTTACTTATGTCACCAGAGCGTAGAAATGCGAGTAATTTAAACATACCTAATCATTCATCTCAATTCTCATCCTCAGTGGGAATAGAACCTACAACCAATGGTAATTATAACACTACACTACTGTGACCTTCTAAAGCCATTCTAATACCTACATTTTCTATTTTTATATTAAATAGGCTAACGTTTGACCACATCAAGCCTGATGTTAAGCTTTGGTATGGTCTACGACGACACACGAGGCGGTTTTCATAGAGGTTCGATGGTGAAAAGGGGCAGGAGGAATAATATTGTGCAGATCTGATGCACACTCTCCGAAGTGCATACGGTAGAAGACTGATAGTAAGGCAACCTAAGACTTTGAAGTTGAGCATCAGCGAGGGTGTCGTCTGTATATCGTGTAAGATACCTACATATGTATATCTTACACAATAATCGAACCTACAATGGGTTATCATTAATTTTTTTTTTTAGCTTCACGCTGCATCCCGCACACAGCAGGGTAGGCAGAGGGAACCTAGTGTTAAGACACTCCGTTCCCCACTTTCCGCCGAATTCGGAGGCTTGCGTGTTAAGTGGCCGAACTTAACGCCGCGCTTTGCCTCGACACCAAAGCGAAGAAAATGGAAATATAACTTCCACTCCTCGAGTGGGAATCGAGCCCACAACCAGTCGTTTACAGTCACACTCTTGTGCCACTGGGCCACGACTGGCCCCTATTATCATTAATTTATTTTATAAATGACAGTAACCACTAAACTATAACGGTAAATAATTAATATTTCATAAAAAAAATATTTCAATAAAAGCTTCGAGAATAAATAATAAAAATTCCCAAGTTATATTCATTGAACGCTCGCAATTTCGTTCGCTAATGATTCAAACCACAATCGCTGTCTATGGAGACCGCGATATGATTAATCGCATTGCTAGAACCAGTAATTGAAATGTAATCCTGTAATGGTTTTTTGCAATTTCACTTTATATTATAATAATTTAATATAATTTAGCTTCACGCTGTATCCCGCACACAGCAGGGTAGGCAGAGGGTTACGACCTAGTGTTAAGACACTCTGTTCCCTACTTTCCGCCAAATTCGGAGGTATTGCGTGTTAAGTGGCGGAACTTAACGCCGCGCTTTGCCTCGACACCAGAGCGAAGAAAATGGAAATTTAACATTTCTACTCCTCGAGTGGGAATCGAACCCACAACCAGTCGTTTACAGTCACACGCTTGTGCCACTGCGCCACGATAGGCCCCGGTCAGGACAGGTCACGTTATATTTTTTTCGTATAATGGCGTAGTTAGAGTGAACGTAGTGTCTTGATATTCCGTTTTTTCGTGTTAAGTGCCAGGACTTGGCCGTGTTTTTGGTTTAAATTTTAAAGCGATTATTATAATTTGTTAAAATTTATAATTAATTCGTAAAGTGGGAATCGAATCTACTGTCATCGTGCTTACAGGCCGCCACTGCCCCATTGCACCACGATGGCTTCATGATATGTATAATTCTCATGACATCGATGCTGCTCATATAAACAAAATCAGATGACAAAACATAAATTTACCGAATTTCAATCAGTATAAATTTGTTGTTAATAAAAATGTCGCCGAAAGCGGTATCCGTTGTTCAATGGAGGGATGCCGCGGGCATCTTTACTGTTATTTCACGTGAAGTATCTTGTAGGAAATGCGAAATGTATTTCAATGTATTGTTGTAAAGTTTCCGAACTACATAGACGCGGTACAATAGAGAATGTAGAGGACAAAGTGAAAGTGGTTTCCTTTAAAATTTATGGTCGAAATTATTTTCTATTTTGAGTTTTAATTATTTTTTGTAATATAATAATTTTAGCTTCACGCTGTATCCCGCACACAGCAGGGTAGGCAGAGGGAACCTAGTGTTAAGACACTCCGTTCCCCACGCACCGCCGAATTCGGAGGCTTGCGTGTTAAGTGGCGGAACTTAACGCCGCAATAATAATAATTTTTGTAATATATTTTATTATTATTATGTTTTAGGCAGGTAGATATTTTTCAAAGGTCTACTGTCAAGACACTTAGTTCTCCGCTTTCAGTCAGAATGAAAACATTAAAATAATTTAAAAATGATAATTTTCTGGAATACGTATCGAACGCGATTGTATCGATCACGTAACTGACAGACAGTGTGCACTGAAGATGAACGAATTTCTAAATTATTTTCATTTCTTAAGTGGACAAGAGAATGTTTTGACGTTTCTAATATCTTTGTCTTAGACCTGCTTATGTGGGAAAAAACGTATAGATTTATGCAGTATTTTTTTAAAGTAGCTTAATAGCTTCACGCTATATCCCGCACACAGCAGGGTAGGCAGAGGGAACCTAGTGTTAAGACACTCCGTTCCCCACGCACCGCCGAATTCGGAGGCTTTGCGTGTTAAGTGGCGGAACTTAACGCCGCTTAAAGTAACTTAAAGTAGCTGATCGCTTATTAAGCAAAATAAAGCTAAACCTTACCTCAGGATCAGCAAGTAGTTGTATCGTGTAGTTCGGTCCATCTATAACCGGTGTTCTTCCATTAGGGTCCCTCCAGAACGCGATGGTGGGTTTGGGGAGCGCTTCGACCCTGCATTCTAAAATGACTGAATCACCCGCTGCTGCCATTGTGATGCCAGATGCTTGGATTGTTGGTATATCTGTGGAATATTAATAGAGTTATTATTTATTTTATTGTATTGTATATATTAAATACGTATTTTACGTCGTCGTAAAAAATGTATTGGACAGAGTGTTGAAGATTCTATAAGAAATGTTTTCCCCTTCGGCGGAATGCGGAGAAAGGAGAGATGTTCTATCTAACTGAACTAATAGTAAAATTTAAAAAAATATATTTTTTTAAATGTTTAAAAAAGTATTTAATAAATAGTATTCTCTTTTGCCAAATGATTGTTCGTAAAATAATCTTTGGGTAGCAGAAATTTGAAAAAAAATCTCTATACAGAGATGCTAACAACAAAAATAAGTTGTAATAAAGCGTATAAGAATTTCGACGCAGCTGGTAGTAGAACGCGTGGCTCAGTGGTGAGAGCGCCTGGACGGTATTCAGGAGGCGCGGGTTGGAATCCCGCTGCGTTCAAATTTTTATACGTTTTCTAAATGCCTTTTACAAATATTTTATTAGCTGCATATTCTATTTCGCATACTCAGGAGAACGTAGTTTAAAGACATTCCTAAATTAAGGTCAATTAATATTAAATTCAGCTTAACTGTTTTACGCGCTTTAACTAACATAAAAAAAAAATGAAAAACGTCGTCGACTGCATTATAATTTTATTCGTTGACTCGAAAATTTCTTCGTGCGAAATATAGCTGCTACGAGAGTTTCAAATCGGAAGTTCCTCCGATAAATTAAAATTTTGCGGCGTCGATGTGCGACATACAAGATGAAATCTTAGATTTAAAAAGAATTCAGATTATATTGAAAAATGGTGTTTAGAAAACCTATAAAAATTTGAGCGCAGCGGGAATCGAACCCGCGCCTCTTGACACCCGTCAGGGGCTCCTCATGTTTTTTAGGTGACCTTCCTCAAGTATCATCGATACTGTGTTCTTGAAGATTAGCTAAGTTCTTCTCCTGTCTTTCTTACTGCCAACTATGTATCTATTTTCAGCTTCACGCTTAATCCCGTATAGCGCGACAGTTAGCGGGAACATAGTGTCAAGACACTCCGTTCTTCAGTCTTAAGAATATGTACTGAACAGTTTTGATAATGTCATAATAATCGATTATTGCAATTTTGTCTCTGATCCAATACAAATTAATGTTATTTTTGTTTATAAGCCCAATTAAATATTGTTTGTTTGACCAAAGTCCTCTTTAATACTATTGATTTTACTTGCGATTGTTTGGTTGTTACGATGCCGAGAACTATCATGGCTTAGGCTTTGTGGGCTCAATTCAGATACTAATGTAAATAATTGAATTTATCCATTTTGAAAGTCACGTAATAATTTAAGAACGTCTTTATGAAATTAATTAAAAAAATTATATGAAAAAATGAAATTCAGAAAAAAAAATATTGCTGAATTAAGAAACTTATAGAAAAAACAGCTTCTTGTATGTACCTATATCATAGTGGTGTAGTTTTAGAGTACTTAGTGTTAAGTCACTCCGTTCCTTTGTCACTGCTTCTTGGCAAGAGCGAAATGAAAATTATTAAAACGTAATTCCACCGAGTGGAAATCAAACTCACACTCATCGCGATTACAATCACACTGCGCCTAAATGGACTTAATGAGAGATAAAATTAACAAAGCGAAAATTAATTATAATTAAAGTGGCAACGTGTTGCTCAGACAATTGTGAAATTACGAAAACGAAAACAATGAAAAGGACTTCCATTACACACTTGAATTATTCGTAAACGTTTGATAGACTGCTTTTGTACTGAATATTTTAGTATCAACTTAGTATCTTTACGCATGTTAAGTTTCAAAAGAAAATAGATAAACATGAAGGGGCCAGTAGTGGCACGAACGTGTGACTGTACACGACTGGTTGTGGGTTCGATTCCCACTGGAGGAGTGGAAATATTTAATATTTCCACACCTCAGGTAAAGCGCGGCGTTAAGTTCCGACACTTAACACGCAATGCCTCCGAATCCGGCGGAAAGTGGGGAACGGAATGTCTTAACACTAAGTTCTCTCTGCCTACCCTGCTGTGTGCGAGATACAGCGTGAAGCTAAAAAAACAATAAACAAATATGAAGAAGGTACCCAATTTCTTCTAGTAATCTAATTTAATAATGAATGGAGGCTGTCATGGCTCAGTGCCCAGCGTCTGTACCCTCCGTCTGTCTGTGAACCCACAATGTGATCGTTGTGGGTTCGTTTCCACTAGGATAATGGGTATATTTAATTGATTTTCATTTAATTTCAATGATTTCATTGACGACAAGACAAAGTGCGGCGTTTAGTTTTGCTATTCAACGCGCGTTGAGTTTCTTGACACTAAGCTCCCTCTGACTACCCTATATATGATAAGCGTAAAGCTGTAAGCTTGTAAATGAGATATAAAATTAAAGTTAAAAACATTTATTCTAAAATAACAAGTCACAGCTTAATTTTTTTAATAAATTTATAACGGCATTTATGAAAACTTGAATTTTAACTTTGAGGAAAGCTACTCTACTGTAGACTATGCTAAACTATTGTATTATTCAAAGACATAGTGGAACAGTAGAATAGCGTTGGATTATAAGTGTGATACTTGAGGGTTCAATTCCTACTTGAGTGATGAACCATATTTAATTTTTATTAAGTTGGTAGACAAAGCACAGTGAGTTCTATCAGTACACCGCTATAGGTTCTATCTCTTCACGTTCAGAAAACGTGAACTTGTTTTTTGTATTTGTTATGTGTATCACTTAACGAACGGAGTGTCTCAACACTCTGTTCTTTCTACCTCACTGTGGGGAAAAAAGCGTGAAGTTACTTTAATTGACTTACGTGAAATATTAATTTTCCTGGACGCTTGCATCGGTGTACCGTATCCATTGTCGGCGTAGCAGGAGATCAGGTCCATGTCTCGTGTCACGTTGTGAACAACGGTGACCATGTGTCGAGTCACTTCTTGACGTACGAGGCGACCTGGGAAACAAATCGAAATATTAATTGAAAAAGACATTTAAAGAAAACGTATAAAAATTTGAACGCAGCGGGATTCGAACCTGCGCCGTTTTATACGTTTTCTTTAAATGTCTTTTTCAATTTTCCTAAGTGTGGAATAACACTTTAAAAATGTTTAAAAGTAACGGAATATTAATTATTGTATACTATAATAAAACTATAAAAATATATTGTTTGTACGTGCATATCTTATGTTATGGGACGGATTCGAAGGAAGTCTCTTTTATTGTATAGCTTTTAAGCTTAGGCAGAACTTACAATGTTCACCATGATGAGTTAAATACACAATCGAAAAATTGCTTATATTTCGATTCTTAAATCGTTTTTAATAACTTTAGTCGTGATTTATTCGTAAGAAATTGACGCCGTCGTGGTATAGTGGAGGGCTATAGGGTTAAATGGCGGAAATTAACCTTCCGCGCTAGGGCGGAGAATTGAAAACAAAATTGATTTGGAATCGAACCTAAAACCATCGTGTTAACACTCAAGAGCTGTTCAACTGCCTCAAACCAGATTTTTAGTAAAAATTTTAAATTTTTAACAAAATTTACTACCAAAGCTTTATTCAAACATTGCAAAAATAGTTTTAAAATGAACAAAAAAATATTAGTGTTAACTACAGTTTAGGCTACACGCGCTACGCGTATTGCGTATATATCGATTTATGGTAAAATATTCAATGTGGAGTATTTTTTCCATTTACATCACCTGCTAGGACCATTCTAGTGACGGTTTCAATGTATACAGCATGTGTTTTGATTTATTTACGGAATATATGTATTTATTTAGTAGTAGTGGGAAAGTATGTGACTGTAAACGCGATGGGGGTTCGATTCCCACTTGGAGAAATGATTATATATAATTTTCATTTCTTTTTGGGGCCAGTCGCGGCGCAGTGGCACGAATGTGTGACTGTAAACGACTGGTTGTGGGCTCGATTCCCACTCGAGGAGTGGAAATATTTATTATTTCCATTTCTTCGCTCTGGTATCAGAGGTAAAGGGCGGCGTTAAGTTCCGCCACTTAACACGCAACGCCTCCGAATTCGGCGGAAAGTGGGGAACGGAGTGTCTTAACACTAGGTTCCCTCTGCCTACCCTGCTGCGTGCGGGATATAGCGTGAAGCTTTAAAAATTAAAAATAAAAAATAAAAAAATTCTTCGCTCTGGTCCCTAAGACATCTCAAACCAACTAACCTAAGACATTTGAAATGTAAATCGTTGCTACCAATAAAAAAGACATAATAAGCAAAGAAGAATGTCCACGTAGCCAGAAAATTGTTTTAATATAGGATCATTCCACTAAAGGAACCGAACCCACAATCATGGCGTGTCTTGATAACCGTAAATCGAGTTAGCATTATTTCAGCTTCACTCTGTTTCCCGTAGGTATAGTAAGTCAGATAGATCCCAGTGCCAAAATACTATGTTCTCCACTCACCATCAGAAATTGAGACATTACATGGATTAAGAGGCGGCACTTAACGCCGCGTTTCATCTTACCAGAGCATAGAAAAATAAATAATATAAAACCAATACTTCAACTAGAAATCTAGACTACAACTGTCACTTAAGTCAGATGCTGTCTTATGAATATGAGATCGTGCCCCCAAATAGTAATCAAACCCATAACCATCACGTTTACAGCCACCCACTGCACCACGACGGCCTCAATAATATATCCTAATAACGATAAACCAAGCTAATATTAACATAACGTAATCCTAACAGAGGCAAGAGCAGATTATCGCATAGTTTATATACATTACAAACTTAGCCCGCTTAGGTGTCTAGGGCAAGTCACCTCGGGGCAGGTTTTTGTAAAAATAGCTCGATTAGATTTAGATTTTTCATACAAGCTTTTATTTCCTTAATCTATCTACTCTATAGAGGTTGATTCTTGAAAAAAAGTACCCAATGTTTGATCCTGGGTCTTCGACTATTTTCGTCCTAAATTTCATCCAAATCGGTCTCATACATTAGCCGTGTAAGCATAACATCTGTCTGTCTATCAGACAAACACACACAGACTTTCGCTTTTTCTCTACTAATATTATATAATTATCAATTTCACCGAAGGAATAGAACCCACAACCATCGCGTAATTAATCTAATACTGACCCGTGCTACCTCTTGCACCACGACGGCTTCAATAATATATCTTAATATCCATAAATCAGGCTAGAATTAACATAACGTAATTCTAACAGAGGCAAGAGCAGATTATCGCATAGTTTATATACATTACAAACTTAGCCCGCTTAGGTGTCTAGGGCAAGTCACCTCGGAGTTGACTTTGAAAAAAAGTAAATAAAAAATAGCTTCACGCTATATCCCGCACACAGCAGGGTAGGCAGGCAGAGGGAACCTAGTGTTAAGACACTCCGTTCCCCACTTTCCGCCGAATTCGGAGGCTTGCGTGTTAAGTGGCGGAACTTAACGCCGCGCTTTACCTCGACACCAGAGCGAAGAAAATGGAAATATAATTTCCACTCCTCGAGTGGGAATCGAACCCACAACCAGTCGTTTACAGTCACACTCTTGTGCCACTGGGCCACGACTGGCTACAAAAAAAGAAAAAAACTTTTTGAAAAAAAAGTAGCCTATATTTTACCCTGGCCTTCCACTATTTTTATTCCAAATTGCATCCAAATCGATCCAGTATATTAGCCAAAGCAAACCAATATCGTATTAACATAATATCTCTAACAGAGGCAAGAGCAGATTATCGCGTAGTTTATATACATTACAAACTTAGCCCGCTTAGGTGTCTAGGGCAAGTCGCTGGGGCATACACTGCTATCGGATTAATAACCTATGAATAGTAAATGGTGGCCTAAAATCAAATTTGTATTGCAAATATGTTTTGCCCCCGTCAATTTCGGGTAGTTTTTGGTATTGATTCTTTGTAGAGGGTGGGGGTGGGATAGCGTTTGGTTTAAACGGGATGTTGAGTTCGATTCTTGTTCAAGGGATTGATTGTATTTAAGTTATTGTTATTTCTTTACTATGGTGAGATAAATCGAGGTTTAGATTTCTGCCATTTAACACGTAATGTCCTGAATGGAGATGGAAAGCAGAGAACGGAATATTAAGACACTCGGTTCTTTTTTCCTGTCTTAAATTGCAATGCGGTATTTAAGAGGGAAGCGTAAAAAATAAGAGGCATATATCGAAAAGAATTTCGAATATACAAAACTCTCTAGTATAACACGATTTTAAATAAATTATTTTTCTTAAAATTTACTAGACTTTTAGTTTTAAATTTATTCACACATATCAAAGTAGGCAGAGAAAATCTAGAATTTGGACACCCTGTTCTGAATTTTCGAACTGAATGCGAGACATTGCGAGTCAAATGGTGGCAATTTACCACAGTCCTTATAGTAAAATTTATTAATAATAAAATCAATATAAAAACGCAGAGTGGAGAGCGCTCTCTAAAAATTTTTTAAATTACATATAAGGTTGATCATTTAACACTATAATATATTTAATCCAATCTACAGTCCTTTATAGCCAACGCACTCGTGTTCAAAATGTCATGTAATCGATCAACGATTTTCAAGTGTCAATTATAATGTTGACAGCCAATTGACTGTTGATTTTATTAGGGCGGAGTGATAAAGTGCTTTGGGCGGACACGATCCGTACTTGTTGTCAAACTTTATTTTTGAAATCGGCATTTTTTATTATATTATTGCTCTGGACTGTGTGTAAATGCGATTGGTTAAAGGTTCTATTTACAATCGGGGCAATGGTTCTTTTTGAGTTTTTGGTATTTCTTCGTACCATAAGGTAAGATCGTATGACTTCAATATTAAAACCATTTTAAATAACTTTTGCTCGCGTTTTGTCCCTAAGTACCGACGCTAGGATAGCTTCACGCTATATCCCGCACACAGCAGGGTAGGCAGAGGGAACCTAGTGTTAAGACACTCCGTTCCCCACTTTCCGCCGAATTCGGAGGCATTGTGTGTTAAGTGGCGGAACTTAACGCCGCGCTTTACCTCGACACCAGAGCGAAGAAAATGGAAATATTAAATATTTCCACTCCTCGAGTGGGAATCGAACCCACAATCAGTGGTTTACAGTCACACGCTTGTGCCACTGGGCCACGACTGGCCACACTACTGGCCGGCGCTAGGAATTGAACTTAATGTTATTTGAGTGGGAATCTAATCGAAATATAAAATTATTTGGATTGAAATAATGATATTTCTAATAATGTTATTTACCATTTCAATAAGACCGCACGGCGTTGAGTTCCGGCACTCTTTCATACAATGTCGCATAATGTCTCGATTTTAAGCGGAAAAGGGAAAAAAAGTGTGTCTACACTAAGTTTTCTCTAACTATCTGGAAAGATTGTAAGGGTACAGGCAAATATTTTAATATTTTAAACTTAAATAGGTTAAGTTTCCATCCGTTCCATTTACATACATGCACAATCATGACAAACATAAAAAATATATTTTTGTTTTTATTAAGTTAATAAATGCGCTTAATAACATTTTTCTCATATATATTTCATGTACAGACAGCCACCAGTTACATTTTTGTTATATGTATAGATAAATAAACTTACCAGATATATACAAGGAGATAGTAGGCGTTGGCGTTCCCATTGCGATGCACAGTATTGTCATACTCGATCCCTCTACGACCAAGTTCACAGGATTTATGGTTGGCGGCTGCGGGGAAATGGTAATCGTTAATATATAACTAAGGTTAGGTATAAAAGCCTATGGCTGTAAACGGGATGGGTTTCGGTTCGATTCTCAGTCGGGGGAATGATTATATTATTTTTTTTTTCATATCTCCACTTTGGTAAAACAAATACGTAAAAAATGTGTATTATGTATTCAAATTGTGAGATTTTTTGTATGTAACATGTATTTTTATTTACCAAAGCTCTGGTAAAAAGACTTTCAATAAATATTTATTAATATTTTGTTAACTTCACGTGTCTTCTTACAGACAGATGAATCTAATGTTAAAACATTCCGTTTTCCACTTTTTGCCTGAATTTGAAAAATTGTACCTTAAATCCAACACCACGGCTTGTCATGTCAAAATAATTTAAATACAATCAAAACAATTTAAATACAAACGAGCCCGAGTGGAAATCGAACCCAGAACCATCACATGAGCATTGGTATTAGTAGTTAGTACTTAGTCATTTCAAAGGTATCATTATCGATATATAATTATATAACATCCGTAAATGCTCGATTTTAAAAAAAAACGTCCTGCTGAGCTTCTTGCGCCGGTTCTGTCCAGGTCTGAGGCATTAACTTTAGTGAACCGATGGTAATTATTTACGTTCAAAAAAATGAAGCATGTAACTTCTTGTTTTCAATAAAATTATTTGACTTTGATTTTGACTTTGACTTTGACTTTGACTCTGACTCTGACTCTGACTCTGACTCTGACTCTGACTTTGACTTTGACTTTCACTTGGCCTTTGATTTTGACTTTGACTTTGATTTTCACTTGGCCTTTGATTTTGACTTTGACTTTGACTTTGACTATAGTCACACACTGCGCCTTGCTTCTATTAATATATTAACTTATTGCAATCTATTTACTATAATAGATTTGTCATTCACAGGCTTGTTTCTAATTAGGGAGTTGTCGGACGAAATATGAAGGCATCTCATTCATTTGTTCTTTATATATATGTCAATGTTTCTGTCACCATTCGGATAATAGTCTATTGTGTGCGTTAATTACTAAAGAGAAAGGCAGTTGAGCTTTTTGGATTATTTCACTATTATTATTATGGTGGAAGCCATCGTGGTGGTTTGTGACAGTTTCTGGTTGTGGGTTCGATTCTCGCTCAGGGGAATGTTTATGTTTAAATTAGTTTCATTACTAAGCTCTGATGACGAAGACAAAACGCGAGGTTGAGTACCGCCATTGAATTCGTAATGTTTCGATTTAGTGCTGCAAGAGGAGTGTTTTAACTCTATCTGCGGGAATATATGTTTTTTTTATCGTAGGTTAGACCTGTATATCGTAGGTTAGATATCTTTAAGGCATCTCTAAGGGAATATCCCGTTTAAATATTGTAAATACTACACATTAGTATTAAGGTAGAACGTTTAACTCTAAATAATGGTTGTTTATTCGATTCTCACTCAGGACAGTAATTAAATTTAAAATATTTACATTTCTCAGCTCTGGTAAACACAAAGTGTGGCGTTTAGTTCCGCCATTTAACTAGCAAAGTGTAGAATTCAGATGGAAAGTGGAGAACGGAGTGTCTTGTCACTAAGTAATCTCGGACTATCATGCAATATGAGAATAAGCGTGCAGTTAAATCAAATATATTATTTTTTTTTTCGCTTCACGCTGTATCCCGCACACAGCAGGGTAGGTAGAGGGAACCTAGTATTACCCACTTTCCACCGAATTCGGAGGCATTGTGTGTTAAGTGCTGGAACGCCGCGCTTTACTTCGACACCAGAGCGAAGAAAATGGAAATATTAAATATTTCCACACCTCGAGTTGGAATCGAACCCACAACCAGTTGTTGACAGTCACACACTTGTGCCACTGGGCCACGACTTGCCACAACTATATATAATTAGTTTTCTATATATTTTAATTCATGTATACGGATTAATAGGGATTTATCGTCTGAGATTTTGAGGATGTTGACCGTCTGGAACGTGTAAATTAATTTATATTCTAAATAGCTTAAGGGCTTTTTTCTGAATTTGGTTATCTATATAATGTGGTGTATAAGCAAGATAAATCGCGGCGTTGAGTACAGGTGGGATTTTGGCAACAGAATGTATTGACATTAGGCTCTTTCTGATTGTCCTGCTTAACGGGAAAAGCGCCTAAGCTATTTTTTTATAGGCTTAATCACTAGGACATTAAGGAAAAATTTGTTTAATTACTAAGTTTTTTTTTCTTGATTTCATCTTTCAACGATCTCATCAACTTTCAATGAGAAAATGGCAATCCTAGGTAACTGTTGAACCGTTTTCCTTTATATTTGAACTTTCACACTTGTGCCTACGTAGGGCCACAAGCTACACTCAAAATAAAAATAGGAAAACAGCTTCGTGTGTTTAGCCGCATAGCACAGAGAAAGAATATAGTATCATGTTTTGATACTGTTTTTTTCCTGGTAGAAATCGAAATCAAAATTTCAAAGTCAAAGTTAAGTTCAAAATTATAATTGAAGTTCAAAATTGTACTTTACCTCAACAAAAGCTGGATAAGCAGGATCAGTCCACGCCAGCAACGTCTCTGAAGGTAAGGAGTCTCCGGCATCAGTGTGTGCCTTGACCCAGGCCACATACTGCGTGTTAGGTGTCAGCTTCTCAAGAGTATGGCCGGATACTGATGTCGTTATCTTTGTCACGTTACCTTGGTTGGCCTGGCTTGGTACTTTGTAGTATAATCTGGTGGAATAAGAAATAAATTAGAATTACTATTAGAATAATTGGTACAAGTGGTAATTTCTTCGCATAACAGTTTAGTTGAAAAGAATCTAGGGTCAAGACATTCCACTTGCATGTTGATTGGCGCAACTTAACGCCACGCTTTGTGATATTACTAGTGATAATGAAATAATGAAAATCATTTAAATATAAGCCTTTCTCTGAGTGAAAATCGATTCCACATCCAATAGTTCATAGAGTCTATCGCTGTTTCAATGTGTTACAATGGCCTTGGTACATATAACTCAAAATTTTGATTTGCAAATGAATTTCCAATTTTTTTTTTAGATTAATTTCTCGTATATGAGGGCAGTCAGAGAGTACCTGGTCTCTATTTCTCCGCTTTCCATCCAACACCGAGACATTGCATATTGAGTTGCCAAACTCAACACTTCCTTAGTCTCAAGTACCAGAGTACAGAAACGAAAACATTTAAAATATAGTACTCATTCCCCCATCCGGGAATTGAACTCATAACCATCGTTCGTATCGTTTATCATTAGACAATTTTTTTTAGCTTCACGCTGTATCCCGCACACAGCAGGGTAGGCAGAGGGAACCTAGTATTAAGATACTTTGTTCCCCACTTTCCGCCGAATTTGGAGGCATTGCGTGTTAAGTGGCGGAACTTAACGCCGAGCTTTACCTCGACACCAGAGCGAAGAAAATGGAAATATTAAATATTTCCACTCCTCGAGTGGGAATCGAGCCCACAACCAGTCGTTTACAGTCACACGCTTGTGCCACTGGGCCACGACTGGCCAAAAAGACAATCGACCTACTAATATATGAAAGATAAACTATTCTGGTAAAGCAAAGTTTTATAGCTTTTCCAAAGAAGTCATCCTTTTTAAGCGATATAGGAAATCAATAGTGTTGATTGACCCAATAAGCAGTGAAACAGGATTTTGGATTAACGACCCTCATCCGGAAGTAGGTAACAGAGTGGACATCGTGATTACCGTGTCATTCGATTTGAGGCAAATTGAGTAACGCGTAAGGAGTTTTTCGGAATAAAGGACCTATTCCCCTTATTTAGTTCGATAAGTTCATACAAATATAATTTCTTATTTGTTCATTATAGAATTGGAAAGTAACGAGAAAAAATTGTGGTATTGTTTAACATAAATATTATTTTTTTTTTAGCTTCACGCTGTATCCCGCACACAGCAGGTTAGGCAGAGGAAACCTAGTGTTAAGACACTCCGTTCCCCACTTTCCGCCGAATTCGGAGGCTTGCGTGTTAAGTGGCGCTTTAAAATATTAATAATAATTGATTTAAAATAAGAAGAAGCAGTTTACGTTGTTTCTTATATAGGAGGGTAGTTTAAAAAAAACACACCTGGGATAATCGTAGATTCGATTCGAATCCCATTCGGGGAAAATGATTATATTCTAAATTATTTTCTCCACTCTGGTAGACCAGAACAGGCGAAAAGCTTTAGGAAAAAGAAAGAAACTATAAAAATCAACTTCCTAGATAAGATATGGGATTTCAACCTAAAACTATCATATTGACACAGGCAGTTCTAACCACACGACATAAATGGACTCAATCAAAACTTTGCCCGCCATGTACTCGTAACTTATGAAGACGGTTAACGTTATCGGCTTAACGTGCGATTGACAAACTTTGACTTTGATTGTTTAAGTAATATTACTTCGTGATTTTAGAATATAGTTAGTTTAATTAATTTGATTAATAATTATGTTTATTAATTATTCTACTGAGAGTACAAATATTTGTTTATATAAAATATTATAATAAATATATATCTGTATATTTTATCTGGTTCATCCTGTATCTCATAAAAACGATAGTAAGCAGATAGTTTCATGATACTCCATTCTTTTCATTCCAGCCAGAATTCGAGTACGCATGTCGAGTGGTAGATATTCGACGGTAAGTTACACCACTCAACGTGACGTTTTGTCGTTCCAAAGCACGTAAAAAGAAATGTGAATATACAGAAATATAATTTGGAGATCAAATATATAAAGTGGCCAGTCGTGGCCCAGTGGCATAAGGGTGTGACTGTAAACGAGTGGTTGTGGGTTCGATTCCCACTCGAGGAGTGGAAATTATATTTCCGTTTTCTTCGCTCTGGTGTCGAGGTAAAGTGCGGCGTTAAGTTCCGCCACTTAACACGCAAGCCTCCGAATTTGGCGGAAAGTGGGGAACGGAGTGTCTTAACACTAGGTTTCCTCTGCCTACCCTGCTGTGTGCGGGATACATCGTGAAGCTATAAAAAAAAATGTAACTTCGGAAAGAGGCAGAAAGATAATTAAAAAGGTAATTATAATTTAATGATCAAGTGTTTCGAATTAGAAATGAAAGTGAACATCGGAGTGTCTTGACACTAAGTTCTCTCTACCTATCCTTCTTTTTGTAAAGCTGTAAACAATATATTATTATATAATATAAAATATAATACTTACGTATAAGTAATCTTTTCATCAGGCAATGAGAACTGTGGCGGTTGCCAGCTAAGAGCTAGCCAAGTGGCAGAGTGTGACGACACTGATAGCGAATGAGGAGGCGATGGTATTCCTGATACTTCTTTGTTTTCTGTATCTGTTATAAGAGAAATAAAAACACAAACATTAATAACATTTATTTTCAACTTAACGCTTATATCCACATAGCGAGGTAGTCGGTGAGGAGATAGTGTCAAGGCTCTCCGTCCTCCAGCTCCGAGACATTGCGTGTTTAGTTGTGGAACTTTGTCTTTGGTACCAGAACGAAGAAATTAAAATTTAAATGTAATCTTTCTTCGAAGTGGGAATCGAACCCACATTTGAGTTAAAACTTTTTGACGTAAGCTTGTCTTGGACAGTAAGTTGGTGTATGTGTGACGAGAGCGTTACGAAAACTGTGTTCGGGGGAGGCGAACAAAAGTTAGTGAAAATAGGAAGACATGTTTCTTTAGGGGCAAGAAAAACGAGTGCCAGAACACTTTTTCTTATTCTCTTAGTGTACAAATTTAACTTTTGGCCTTATATATATTTTTTATTTTTATTGATTAATATGTTAATTTGGGGGCAGTCGTGGTCCAGTGGCACAAGCGTGTGACTGTAAGCGACTGGTTGTGGGATCGATTCCCACTCGAGGAGTGGAAATATTTAATATTTTCATTTTCTTCGCTCTGGTATCAGAGGCAAAGCGCGGCGTTAGGTTCCGCCACTTAACTTAACGCAATGCCTCCGAATACGGCGGAAAGTAGGCAACGGAGTGTCTTAACACTAGGTTCCCTCTGCCTACCCTGTTATGTTGGGGAGACAGCATGAAGCTAAAAAAAAATGAATATATGTATATGTCTTAGTAAAATATAATGCAGTCTTAATACAATAAAAATAGCAACTTATATTGACATTGCTTTCACAAATTTAAAAATATACACATTTGGGGATTTTTGAACAGCACTAAAGGTATATATAAGTTGTTTACTCCATTCTTTTAGCCCGAAATTTGCAGACGGTTTCTACTTTTTTATTAAAGCTCCTTTGTGAAATTATTTTAGAACACTTTGCTGGTAAAGGAATATAATGCTAGCAAGTATACGTTATTTGGCTTAAGCGCTTATCGAGTAAACATTGATATTAAATATTAATACGAAATTTCAATGGTATATCGAGCAGTTAATTGGATTTTATCAATAATTGATTAATATTTAATTATATCTCAGTCTGTCTAGAAACATTATCAGTTAGTCTTAGCAAATATTTCGAAGACAGTATTAGTAAGATCTTTTTAAATCTGATAAAGTAGAGGGAGAAGAGTAGGCATAGTAAATGAAAGTGTTAACGCCTACTTTAAAGATTTTTTTAGTTCACGCTGTATCCCACACATAGCAGAGAAGACAGAAGGAGCCTAGTACTAAAAACTTCGTTTCTCACATTCCACCGAAATCTGAAGGCATTGTGTATTAAGTGGCGGAAAAAGGTATCCTTAAGTCTACTTTTCTTTTGTAACTCCAGATACTGACCTGGGCTCTTCTTTCTGTAATGCGATTGGCATTTACACGTTAAATTCATGGACTGGTAAAGAGTTTTTTTTTCTATAATATTATTATTTTTAAACATACCTCCAGTTATATTAAGAAGCAGCATGCTAGATGGCAGGGATGTGCCCTTGTCGTTAACAGCTACCACGAACAGATGGTAAGTACTATTTACTTCTAAACCTTCTATACGTGCCATTGTTTGTGTTACGTTCATTTGCTGAAATATAAAAAGTGAATAAATTTCTTTTATATATGCTAATAAAAAATTTAGATGTCATCGAAGCGCAGTGGCATGGTGTGTAACTGTAAATGCAATGTTAGTGGGTTCGACTCCCACTCGTTGTGATGAATATATATTTTTTTCATTCCCACGCTTTGCTACGACAAAGGTGTTGAGTTCCAACACTTTAAAAAAAAATTTTTTTTGTTAAAATTATATTGTTGAAATCACAGGCTTTATTAGGCTAGGTGACGTAGGTTAGGTTCATCATAATAGACATAAACGTCGCGTTTTGTCTGAGGTACCAGAGCAGAGAAAAGAAAATAGTATAAATATAAACAATTAATCGAGTTGGAATTGAACCTAGAATCATCACATTTACACTCAGACGCTGCCTTATTGTATCACCATGAAATTACCATCCCCATTGGTAATGAGGAGCGCAGTACCTTAATACATAGCATTTTTTTGAAAAATGTACTAATTTATAAGCATATACAATCATCATATATGCATAGAAATATCACCTTCTTATATTTACTTACATTATCCAATTGCACAGTGTTATAGTAGTAAGGTTGGGTATTATTGCTGATTTTCTGCCAATGTACAGTATAGGAGGTGGCGTTGGCGCCGTCGCTTGGCATAGTCCAGTCCAAGAATAGTTTATCATGTGAGACTACTGCGTGGACTTCTCTAGGAGGGCCAGGGAGAAGACCGGTTCCTATAGGAAGAAATACGTTTTTAAATGTAGTTTATGTTACTATTAATACTACACAAGTATATACTATACAAGAATATACTATACAATTAAATATTATTCAAGTAATATAATTGTATTTTTAACATTTCAAAGTGTATATCAAGTGTATGGGTTCATACACTTGGTATATGAAAAACTTAAAAAAACTCGCGTCTGTTGGGTCGAACAAAAAAATCTAATGTAGCCGGATGTAGAACGTTTGCATTTTCAGGCAAATTTATATTCGTGGAAAAATTTAGAAAAAATATATGATAAATAATCAAAATTCTGACCCTCCTCGAAGCATTGAACAATGTTGCCAATGTAAGCTATGCAAGTGTAGAACAGTCCAGTGTATGCGCCTGCGCATCCACCGCGACACGCTGCTGGTACACCCCGTCTTGCGCAGCACGTTTCGTGATTACGACCTTTAAAAGGAGAAAAACGTTATTTATATGTTCGATGTCTCAAATGTGTCTAAATGTGTCGGCGTCCGACTGTAAAAGCAGTTGGCTGTGGGTTCAATTTCAAATTCATGGGAATCACAATAAAATCATTTATATTTCTTTACTCAAGGCTTTTTCTAATTATTAATTAGAGTAGTGTGAATGGTTCTTACCACCAAAATACACTTCACACTTAAATATTTTTTAAGACGTACGCAATTTCTTATACATTATAGTATAGCTGGTCTGTTATAGCACTACATTAGGTGTCACACTCTTTAAAACGTCAAATTATAACCAAGTCCTGTCTTAGCTTGAAGGTTTACACGACAAAAAAGTTTAATTCAAATCAGTTCAGTCGTTCTGTTTTTACTGTTTTATATTATTAACATTTTGATTTTACTGTTTTATTATAATACTAGCGACGGCTCGCAACGTTGCCTGTGTACAATTTCTAATACAAGCATTCATCCTCCTATGAAAAAAAATCCAATGGTTGAGGTCTGGGTTCTGGGTCTTCAACTGTTTTCATTGTGAATTTAAAGTGTAACATACAGACAGAAAACAGATTTTCTCATTTATAATATTAATATAGTATAAATATTAATATAGTATAGTGTGACTGTAAAACCACTGGTTGTGGGTTCGATTCCCACTCGAAGAGTGGAAATATTTAATATTTCCATTTTCTTCGCTCTGGTGTCGAGGTAAAGCGCGGCGTTAAGTTCCGCCACTTAACACGCAATGCCTCCGAATTCGGCGGAAAGTGGGGAACGGAGTGTCTTAACACTAGGTTCCCTCTGCCTACCCTGCTGTATGCGGGATATAGCGTGAAGCTATTTAATTTTAATTTAATTTTAAATACATAGATTATGATTTTCACTTACCGCCAGCTCCACACCTAACGAGTTTATTAAATTCCTGTTCGCACAACGGCGCGAGGGTCCTCAGGTCGGACATCTTTGCGTCATAAGAACATAACGGCATACACACGCTGGAAAGCTGCACTCTTTCACAGCAGGCTGTCATGTTATACGCATTCGCGTTTACTACCTCTTCTTCCACAACCTGGTTTAGTTAAAATTTTATATTATACTATTATAGATACGAGTTAAGGAGAGTTGTTATATTTAAATTTTCATTTTTTCGTTCTGGTACCTAAGGCAAAATGAGGCGTTGAAAATCGAAATTCAACACGCAATGTTTCGATTTCGGGTGAAACGTGTAGGATGGAGTGTGTTTATTTTATTGATGAAAGGGGGCAAACGAGCAGAAGGACCACCTGATGGTAAGTCGTTACCTTCGCCCATGGACAACCACAATATAGGAAAGTTGTGGACGTGTGCGTTGCCGACCTTAAGGTGGAGGATGAAAGAAGAGAAAAAGGACAGGTTACCCGCCTTTTACGGGACGCTGCTCAGCGACGGAGGGGGAATTGTATTCTAAACCGTCCCCTCCACGGGTAAAAACATTCAGTTCTTTCTGGCTATACAAAAGAAGCACAAAGCGTGTAGATACAAATTAAATACTAAAATTGACGCTCATTACAAAATTTTATTTCATAATTCTATAATACTTTTGCTATGCAAAAAGTGTGAGAAAATATATGTTTGATACTTATTGTGTAAGTATGTTTATTAATATCTATACTTCACCTGGCTTTGAGTTCTAAATATAAGTCTAGGTGACGCCTCGCCCACGCCGTGCTCGTTCACAGCCTCCACGAAAATCTCGTAATCATTATTTGATTCCAAATCTTCTAAGATGTAGGGCGACTGAACCTGGTGTATTAAATAGTACATTAATATGAGATATTTTAACAACAATGACTCTTGTTCATATGTTTAAGGTATGAAAAACATTTCTTAAAAAACCAATAAAGTTATAGTTTAGCGGTTGCGTTTATTTTTTTATATGCAATAAATGTTTTTTACACAGATTTATATTGATGAATCAGTTTAGAAAGTGATATTTGAAAATAGTTGTACTAATGTTAAATGTAGAGATTAACATAGGGCAGTGGAATAGGTTCTGATTTTAAGCACGATTGTTTGTGGATTCGATTCCCTCTTAGTGAATAATAGGTTTTAAATGATTTTCACATGAACCGCGACAAACAACATGCAATGTCTTAACTTTGGGCGGAAAATGGAGAATAGACCGTCTTAATACTACGCGTTATCTTACACTGACCTGCTACGCGGGAAAAAATTTTATTGCAGAGATAAATATATTTTAAAAACATCGGAGCACACACTAAATGTTTTAAGCTCTCCTAAGGTAGTTATAGATTCGATTCCCACTTAATATAATAAAATATAAACTCATTTGGTTAGGAGCTAGATTTTTGCATTTAATATGCAATCTTGAAATGAACACAACGTGGAAAAGGAAATTACTTAACAAGATTTTCTCTTCCTACCCGCAGTTTACAAGAGATGGGTAAAGGCAAAAAATATATGATAAACACTAAAAGTTCTTATGGAATATTCATGAAACTCATACTGCTTGCAGAATAAATAATTTGATATAAGATAGCACACGTTGAGAATAAAGTGAACGTTTTTAGGTTATTTTGAAATAATTGTAACCATTTATAGTAAACGCTTAAAAATTTAAACACAACGGGATTCAAGCCCGCATATTTTGGTAACTGGTCTTTTGGGTTCGAATCCCGCTTCGTTCAAGTTCGTATACGTTTTATAAAAGTGTTTTTCGATTTTCCTACTCGGAGAAATTTTAAATCAACATTTTAAAAATTTAAATAATAGCAATTATTTTCGACTTAAAAATAAAGATATCTAGCCGAATATCAAAAAAGTACATAACTTATGAGTAAACCTACAGTCTTTTAAGATTTTATTAAAGATCTCAGCCTGCCTAGAATTATCAAAACATTTCTAGTACTAATATGTTCTTTTGTTTTCGTGCTTACTACACATTTTAAAATGATATTATTTTTAGCCGGATTAATCGAGTATAGACCTGGTAGGTCTACCTGTGACCACTGACTACTGTAAAGTGTTCTAAACGTCGGGTTTTCTAAATATGTATTTTCGAATATCAAAAATATACGCGATTAATCCGGTTAATAAAAAACAAAATTAAAAATTTTGAAAAAACCCACGACGGTTTAATTGTAATTGAAAAAGGATAAAATAACTAGAAATCCCCCGCCTAAAAGAATATATGTAACGAGATGATGGGGACGACTTCGTCGGAGCTGCCATTACTTTAAGTTTGCTAACTTCTCCTAAGTTTTATGCTGTTAAAACAGGTTTGGGAAAAAATTAAAATATTAATATGAATTTACAGTTTTGATAACTGATATTCCTTTTAAAAACTTTAAGAACGAAATCTATACTGTTAGCTACTATATTTATTAAAATAGAGGTTGCAACTGGCAGCCCCCGACGAAGTTGTCCCCATCATCTCGTTACATATATTCTTTTAGGCGGGGGATTTCTAGTTATTTTATCCTTTTTCAATTACAATTAAACCGTCGTGGGTTTTTTCAAAATTTTTAATTTTGTTTTTTATTTTAAACTTTTTAAAATAAATAGATACACATTTATCATTACATATTATTACATAATTTCGAAATACTTTATAATTAATCTTCATGCAGGCCTAAAAGAATATATAAGCCCAATCCTTTCTGGTTATCAAATACTTATTGCAGCGCCTGGCAGATTGTCACCGTAACATTTTCAGGAAATTTACCTAAGTCTAACCAAATCAGTGAAAATCACAAAACCCACTAGTAGTTTTGATTTTGAACAAACTAATTTATACTGGAGCGCCCCGTGGTAGTACGTGATATGGTATATAAAAACACGCAACAATTAAACCTGAACCTATCACAGAAAACCGCATCTAATAGGTTTCACACAAAAAATACAAGCAAATGCTCATTGCAGCGCCTCCTGGTGAGGTGTCACCACGACACATATACGAGAACACGCGCTAATTAAGTAACTGCATCCAAATCGGACTTATAGTGTTAACTTTGCATAATTAAATGTTTAATGCAGCTCCCCCTGGTGAGTTCTTAAGGTAAAAAAGAACCTAAAAACTTACACCAAGTAAAGGTAAATCTAATACTAAAAACTCTGCCCAATCGGACTAGTAGTTGTGGTTTTGTTTTAAATATTACAAACAAATGTTTACTGCAGCGCCCCCTGGTGAGTTAACACGATTAAGCATATCCAAGAACATTCACTAATTAAACTTGAGCTTATCATTGAAACTGCATCCAAATCGAATTCGTCATTTTAGCTTTGCACAAATAATATTTTACTGCAGCGCCCCCTGGTGACTTGTCACCGTAATATAAATTTGAAAACATGCACTAAGCAAAGCGGAATCTAATACTAAAAACTCTTTCCAAACCTACTAGTCGTTTTGGTTCTACACAAAAAAATAGAAGCAGCTACTTACTGCAGCGCCCCCTAGAGAGTTGACACATACATAAAAATATGCACTAAGTAAATATACATGACACATATATGAAAATATGCACTAAGTAAATTTGAATCTATCATTGAAAACTGCATTCAAATCGGACTTGTAGTTTTATTTTGCACAAACAAATGTACTTACTGCAGCGCCCCCTGGTGAGTGGTCACCGTAACACATATATAAAAAGATGCACCAATTAAACCTGAACCTATCGTTGAAAATTTTAACTAAATCGGACTAGTGGTTTTTACTGTGCATAAACAAATGTTTACTGCAGCGCCCTCTGGTGAATTTTCACTGTAACAAAAAAACAAAAATCTTAAAATATGCATCAAGCAAAGTTGAATCTAGTTCTGAAAATTTTATCCAATCGGATTAGTAATTTCGGTTTTAGACAAATAAATACAAGAAAAATTTTGGTTTTACACAAAAAAACTCAAACAAATGCTTACTACAGCGCCCCCTGATGAGTGGTCACCATAACACATATATGAAAAGACGCACCAATTAAGCCTAAACCTATCATTGAAAGTTTCATCAAAATTGAACTAGTAGTTTTTGATTAGCATAAAGAAATCTTTACTGCAGCGCCCCCTAGTGAGCTTTCCCCGTAACAAAAAAACAAAAATCTTAAAATATGCACCAAGCAAAGATTAAGCTTTTTCTGAAAACTCTTTTCAATCGGATCAGTAGTTTTGGTTTTAGACAAATAAATACAAAAAAAGTACAAACAAATGCTTACTGCAGCGCCACCTGGTGGTTTGACACAATAAAACATATCTAAGAACATCCACCAATTAAACCTGAATCTATCACTGAAAGTCGCATTGAAATCAGACTATTATTTTTTGAGATAATTGAAAACATTCGTTTGCACGTATAATGCTTACTGCAGCGCCCCCTGGTGAGTTAAGGCAATAAGACATATCTAAGACTATACGCCAATTGAAGCTAAACTTATCATAGAAAACCGTATCAAAATCGGACTTATAGTTTTGGAAATAATTGACATAGTAATTTGCACAAACACACAAACAAACAAACAAACAAACAAACAAACAAACAAACAAACAACCTCTCACCCCAAACACATATACAGTCGCCGTTCCGTCGCGGGTAAAAAAAGACTCGTTACAAAACATTTTTAGTACTTATTTATAAGGCATTTCCAAATTTGGTTAAGAAGACAAAGAAGCTCGAATAGAAGAGTTGAGCGATATTGTAGATTTTAAAGGGGTTACTTATATTACAAGTCCCAGGAACTGTCTCGCAATCCTCTCTCTGGGACGCGAAAGTAAATGCACGGAATACTAAACAATCGCTTTTCATATAGACGTAAATTAAAGTAGGATAAATTTGTGTACAACTTTTCTTTTTATCATAAACGTATATAACTAAATTTAATTTTTATATTGTGGCCAGTCGTGGCCCAGTGGCACAAGCGTGTGACTGTAAACGACTGGTTGTGGGTTCGATTCCCACTCGAGGAGTGGAAATTATATTTCCATTTCCTTCGCTCTGGTGTCGAGGTAAAGCGCGGCGTTAAGTTCCGCCACTTAACACGCAAGCCTCCGAATTCGGCGGAAAGTGGGGAACGGAGTGTCTTAGCACTAGGTTCCCTCTGAATACCCTGCTGTGTGCGGGATACAGCGTGAAGCTAAATTCAACAAAAACTTATTACTATACCTTATCCAAAGTCCTAAAATCGTCATCCGATTGCAAAGATTTGAAATGCAAGTTGTAATATTGTACGGTGTCAGCCAGCGCCGCTGGTGGTGCCCAGTGTACCACCGCGTAGTCGGTGTCAATGTTGGTGAGGTGAAGACGTGAGGGTGGTCCGGGGAGGACGCCGTAACCTTGGAGCAGACAGTTTGTGTATTCTGTCATGTACCGGAGACACCTGTTGGATGGGTTTATAGTTAGTCATTAAACTTTTTTTTTTAGCTTCACGCTGTATCCCACATATAGCAGGGTAGGCAGAGGGAACCTAGTGTTAAGACACTCCGTTCCCCACTTTCCGCTTAATTTTGGAGGCATTGGTTATTAAGTGGTGGAATTTACCGCCGCGCTTTGCCTCGGCACAAGAGCGAAGAAAATGGAAATATTAAATATTTCCACTCCTCGAGTGAGAATCGAACCCACAGCCAAACATTTCCAGTCACACGTTTGTGCCACTGCGCCACGACTGGCCCCTAACTAATCTAATTGTAACTGTTATATCATCTAACTGTCATAGCTTATAAAAATAGCATAAACATTAAATAAATTAGGTTGAAAGTTCCGCCATCATGTGTGCGTTCAAAATGTATATATTAACGAAAAAATATTATACATATTAAGATAATTCCCTAAATGTTTTAAACAAGTAAGAATATCATCTTAACGCTTTTTCCTAATGTCACCGTTTTCCGCACCAAATTGAGTAATTATTGAACGGTGAATCGGAAAACACTTTAAATATAAAGACATTTAGAAAACGTATAAAAATTTGAACGCAGCGGGATTCGAACCCGCTCCTCCTGAATACCGTCGAGGCGCTCTAACCACTGAGCCATGCGTTTTACTACCAGTTACGTCGAAATTCTTTCAACAACGCTATGGGCACCATAAATCCATGGGGTAGTAATTAGTTTTCTCTTTTGTCTTACTCTTGAGGCCACTTGTGGCGTAGACATATATAGTGTGACTTATCGCGACTGGTTCTGGATTCGATTCCCACGCGAAGAGTAAAAATATTTAACATTTCCATTTTCTTCGCTCTAGTATCAAGGTAAAGCGTGGCATTAATTTCCGCCAGTTATCTATCACGCTATGCCTGCAGAATTTGCCGAAAAATAGGGAATGTAGTGTCTTAACACTAAGTTTCTCCTGCCTGTCCTGCTGTGTGCGGGATACAGCGTAAACCTCTTACGAAACATAATATAGTGATTAAAAAATACTTACTTAAAATGATTAAAATCCAACGAAGTAATATTCCCACTGCACAACGGCAAGCATTGCTCTGGTAGTCCCCTCGATCGACAGCAAGGAGTGTGATCTAGACCGTTGGCAAGACATCCAAAAGTGACACCGGCCCAGGGGGCGCATATCATCAGATCTGTTACCTGCAACTGGTGATTAGATACGTGTTCTTTGGATGAATGTGCGTTAGTCACAAATGGTGGGTGGAAGTGGATGAATATATTTAGAAGGTTGCACAAATGGTTGACACATAGAATGATTATGGTTTGGTTGGTTGGGTTTTATTTATAATTATACATTTTATATACATATATATGGTATTTTGTAATATTTTGTATAAGGTATTGTTTCTTAATATAATATAATTGTTATAAATATTGTTACTATATATATTATCAGAAAATTATAATTTATTTATATAAACTTAGTGTCAAGACACTTAGTTCCACATTTTTTGTCCAAAATCAAGATTTAACTAGTTGAGTATCAAATCTCAATTTTGTCTTACATTTTAGAGCGTAGAAATGAAAATAATACAAAATCGTTATCGTTAAATCGAATGGTAATCAGAAAATTATAATACAGATTTTTAAAAAAAATAGATGGTAAGCTTAATATTCGATCAAAATAAAAGACTTTTAGTTGTAATACTAAAAAGAACTTCAACTTTAAATAACAATAATTCATAAAAAATAAAAAATAATACTGATAAATTTAATTTATAAAATATTATACCCAGAATTCTATTAAGAGGTTTCAGCAAAAATACCTTATATTATATCTGCACGTAACAAACCCAATATATGGTATAGGCCGAAATAGCTATAACCTATAAAGATAGGCTATCTAGATAGGTCCTATATAAACGAACTGTATAGACTAGACTAGACATAAAAAATCTAATAAAGAAGAAAATATTGGAAAGTGGTTGCTTCTCAAAAATTTATATGACAGACGTATAGATATATAAAAATATGTAATAAATATATAATATGTTACTCTAAAAACGTACTATTTACTACAAGTAAATCTTAACAATTCCCAAGTTATTTAGCAATTTTAAAGGCTTAAGAGCTCGAACTGCTTTTACTCTCTCTTTTTTTTTGTAGCTAGTAAATACAAATTAGGGTCAGTCGTGGCGCAGTGGCACAAGCGTGTGACTGTAAACGACTGGTTGTGGGTTCGATTCCCACTCGACGAGGCTAAGCGCTGTGCTAAGTTCCGCCACTTAACACGCAATGCCTCCGAATTTGGCGGAAAGTAGGGAACGGAGTGTCTTAACACCATGTTCCCTCTGCCTACCCTGTTGTGTGCGGGATACAGCGTGAAGCTAAAAAAAAATCTAATACCACACACAATTTTTC
Organism: Dryas iulia moderata; assembly: GCA_019049465.1. Lineage (NCBI taxonomy): Eukaryota > Metazoa > Arthropoda > Insecta > Lepidoptera > Nymphalidae > Dryas > Dryas iulia. Next base: position 1,550,780 of record CM032431.1, read on the forward strand.
TTTTACCAACATGTAATTGAATATGGATAACATTGTACCATGTGCCTTGAAATGGAGATGTTGTGCATAAAAAAACCAAACAAATGATTGAAGTGCTTGTACCAATTAAGCTATTTACGTTTACAATCCGGAACAAAGAAATAATATTTAAGGTGTATATTATAGAAAATTTGGAATTTCAATTATTTAAGTATTAATATTTCCATTTTCATTATATTCCCAATTGCTAATAATTTTAAGTGAATGAACAACACACACATACGCATATGACTTTCTACTTTGTAGCTAACTTACCTCAATTTCGAAGGTTTTAGTTGGGTCACAAAGTTTTTGCACACAACCATAGTGGTTAACGCCGGCTGCTGTACAGCATCCCCTGACATCAGGTAGTTTGGGTGCTGCCGCCACTGCTGACGGTCTTCGCTTACCAGGAGTTAGTGTTAGTGACCTGAATAGAAAAATAAGTTTGAAATTTGAGAGCAAAACGTTAAACTTACAGATTTACGCTTTTATTCCATGTCTCGATTCCGGGCGGAGAGTAAAGGGAGACTTTTTAAAATTATTTTCATTTATTTCTTTTCTAACCTAGTATAGGAAAATAAATTAAATAGATATAATGCTTCGAGCTGTTTTTTAATTAACTCCGTAGCCAATTGTTTTTTTTTTTTTTTTTTTTTTTTTTTTTTATTTTTATAAAAAGGACAAGGCAAACGAGCGTTCGGGTCACTTGATATTAGGTGAACACCGTCGCCCACGGCCCCGTGCAACACCAGAGGAGCTACAGGGACGTTGCCGGCCTTTGAGGTGGAGGTAAGCGCGCCTTTTGAAGGTACCCATGTCGTATCGACCTGGAAACACCGCCGCTGGTAAGCCATTCCACAGTTGTGTAGCGTGTGGAAGGAAATGACGACGAAACCGCACAGTACTGGAGTGCCAGGTATCCAGGTGGTGAGGATGATATTTCAATCTGGCACGTACTGTGCGGTTGGAGAATTCAGCGGCAGGTACCAAGTCAAACAGTTCTCCAGAACACTCCCGTGATACATGCGATAGAGAACGCATAACGAGGACACGTCTCTACGCAACGCCAAAGTGTCAAGCCCAGCACAGATTCTTGGGTCCCTGACAATTCGAGTGGCTCTGCGCTGTATGCGATCAAATGGTTCGAGCTGATACTGGGGGGCACCGGCCCAGAGATGAGAACAGTACTCCATATGAGGCCGCACCTGGGCCCTATAAAGGGACAATCGGTGCTTGGGCGTGAAGTACTGTCTCGCTTTACCGATGACACCCAGCTTCCTCGAGGCCAACTTGGCCTTACTCTCCAAATGATCGCGATACTGGCACTCACTCGAGACTTTCAGGCCCAATAAACTGATACTGGGCGCGGCATTAAGGGGAGTGTTCTGGAAAAGTGGTGATAGGACAAATGGGGTTTTCTTAGTGGTCAACGCGCAAACTTGTGTCTTCTGGGGGTTGAATTGAACAAGGTTCCTTTCAGCCCATAAGGAGACATTCACAAGGGATGCCTCAACAGAAGACACAAGTTTTGTTCGGCTCTCGTCGACGTTTTCCCGAGAAAGACCTGCACGGCCGGTGTATACGGCGTCCACCGTGCTGTCATCCGCATAGCAATGAATGCCAGGGTCTTCTAACATGTCATTGATATGCAGAAGAAATAGCGTGGGGGACAGCACACAGCCCTGCGGGACGCCAGCGTTCACGGGCATAAATTCTGAGCAAAAACCGTCGACAGCGACCTTGATGCTACGCCCAGTGAGAAAACTGGCGACCCACTTGCATAAGTTCTCGGGAAGCCCATAAGATGGTAGTTTCGCTAGGAGCGCCCTGTGCCACACACGATCGAAGGCTTTCTCCATGTCCAAGCTAACTGGCAGGCCCTCTCCCTTGCTTTCAATAGCAGCAGCCCAGCGGTGCGTTAGGTAAACCAGAAGATCACCGGTTGAGCGACCATGGCGGAAGCCATATTGACGGTCGTTGATCAACTGGTGATCCTCTAGATAACCCAGAAGCTGGCCGTTTACTATGCTCTCCATTACTTTGGAAAGCAGGGAGGTGATGGCGATAGGCCTGTAGTTAGTCGGGTCGGAGCCATCGCCTTTCTTCGGGATCGGGTGAATAAGAGCGCTCTTCCACGAATCTGGGACTACGCCGTTTGAGTAAGAGAGCCGAAACAAACGCGTTAGCACCGGCGTCAACTCAGGAGCACATGTTCGGAGCACAATAGGAGAAATGCCATCCGGTCCACTCGCCTTTTGGATATCCAAGGAAAATAGAGCTCGGCGAACAGCCTTTTGGCTGAACTTAACGTCAGGCATTGAGCTCTGGCACCGCGGGATGGTCGGCGGTGTAGTTCCTTGGTCATCCAAAGTCGAGTTCGAGGCGAAGAGAGCACCCAGGAGATCGGCTTTCTCCTTCGCCGTGTGGACCAGGATGTCATTCTCTGTGCGTAACGGTGGAAACGAGGGCTGGCTAAGTTGCCAAGCACAGCCTTGGAGAGTGCCCAAAACTGCCGCGTTCCCGACGGGTATCTCTCAAGTTTCTCACCGATTTTGATGATATGCTGGGACTTTGCTCTAGCAATTTGCCGCTTAAAGTACCTAGAGGATCGGTTGTACTTCCCTTTTAAGGCTTTCGCCTTCGGATCCTTAGCGACTAGTGCCGCAGCCCAGGCTTGATAAGCTTCGCGCTTGCCAAAGGCAGCTTGTTTGCAAGACTTACCAAACCAAGGCCGTGATTTGCCACCGATGGGCACTACAGAGCTAGGACTATAAAGTTCCATACCCTGCAGAACCACGTCGGCGACAGCGGCGGCACAGACACTGGGATCATCAGAAGAGAAGCACACCGGCCCCCAGGGATAAGATGAATAAAAAGTACGCATCCCATCCCAATCTGCTGACTTGTAGTGCCAGACACGGCGAGTTGCGGGTGTTCTGCGACTGCCGCGTTTAATTGGCACCACACTCCGTACCAGGCAGTGATCAGAAGACCCTAAAGGGGCGTCGACTGACACCTGGTACTGTTCCGGATGTGAAGTCAGCAGAAGGTCCAGTAAGGAGGCATTGTGGCTGTCCACGTCCGGGATTCGTGTTGGTGAATCAACCAATTGGGACAGTCCATTTGCTATAGCAAAGTCAAATACAGCCCTCCCCGCGTGGTCGGTGGTGCGTGATCCAAGCCAATCGGCATTATGGGCGTTAAAATCACCAAGTATCACGACCTCAGCGGAGGGGATCTGTGAGAGTATATCATCAATGGCCGATTGCATATGCTCCATGAGTCGATCCGTTTCCGCGTTACCACTGTGGGACCTGTAAAGGCATCCGTAGATGCGGACACGATCGTTGGAGTCCAAGCGAAGCCAGATGGTAGACAGGTCCCGACCTTCAAAATTAGCAAGGCGACGAAAACTCATATCCTCCCTTACGAATACAGCGACCCCGGCGTGAGGTAAAAACTGGAGTTTTTATTTGTAGCCGGGGTAGAGGAGGTAGGCTGTATCGCTCGGTCGGGTAATCTGAGTTTCCGTCAAAAATAACAAGGCCGGCCGTGCCGTCTCAAGGTGGTGGTGAACGGCATTCAGGTTGGAATGTAGGCCCCTGATGTTACAAAAATCCACATTGAGCGTGGGAGGGGTTGCCGTGGAGCGTACGCCTCGTTTGCCTTGTTTGAGATTGTGGCGCGGTCCTGTGCCCTCCCCAGAATTCGACGGGCGGCCTGAGTGTAGAGACTCAGGGAGGGATTCTCCAGCATCGGTGATGTTGGTACCCTCCTGGGGTAGATTCTCTTTCAGTACCGCTGTCATATTTAGGGGGATGGTCGGCGCGGGTTGGGCTCCGGTGCCCGGCATCACCTGGTACGAAACGCAGTGGCATAAAGCCACTGCTTAACGCCGGTTTCAGATGCCGGGGGTGGTGGTAGTCCGGTCGAGTCGGCCCATGCGAGTTGCCATTACTGGCAACTTGACTCTACTACTCGTATTTTAGTCGCCTCTTACGACACCTCCAACACCAGGGTGACCCTATTCTAAGCCGGGATCACACGGCCTAAAATTTGTTTTTACAATGCTCACAAAAGATACCGTCTTAAGACCTTAAGACCGTTTCTAAAAGCATTACATGATGTGATTCTTGATTATTGACAAAGTATTGATAACAGATTTAAAATAATTTAATTTAATTTAACCTATAAATTATGAACAAAGATTATGGAATTCCAAATGTACCTGATTCCATAGCTCGGTAGACTCGATCCATGAATATTATACGACGTAACGGTTATCTCATACATTGTGAACGGCAGCAAATTATTAAGAACCAAAAACGTTTTGTTCGAAGGTACTTTGTAAGTAACGGATGTAAACTTAGAAGTTACGTTTTTGAGTGAGCTCTCAGAGGGATCTATTAGATGGGCATCAAAGGAACGCAATGTTGTCACGTTTACTACGTATTCTGTGACGGATTCGTAATTTTCTATAGGCGGGTTCCAAGTAACGTTCAGTTGTTTTTCATTTAACGGTTCAACTTCAACGTCTTCTGGTGGACTTGGTAGTAATTCTGAAACAAATTTGATAATTGTAGTTATTGTTGTTGTCAGAATTGTAGTATCAAGTAGTTAAAAGTCTAGAATTTTGGTTGTATACATATTGTGCGTCTTGGGTGGCGAAAGTAAAATATTATATTCGTTCAGTGAACAGGGGTTACACTGTTAAGTTGACAAATACATAATGCAATTAAAAATTTAATTTTCTATTAAATATCTAGTTATGTAGAATATTTATAGGGAGTTGTTCATTTGTATTATGAAAATAAGTGCACCTGATTGCTGTATAAACGTTTCTCTTAATAATGATTTTTAACTAAATAAATCATATTTTTGATTATGATTTTAATTTTTTTTTCTTATTTATGTTAATAACGCTCTCATAGTAATCTACATAGCATGTTAAAACTGCTAGTTACAAGTTATAAGAAAATATGTAAATAAACCTATGTCACTTTTCAATATGTTATTATTTCATATTCTACATTCTGTATTAGTAAAGAAAACTTTAAAAGCGCTTAACTTAACCCCGCACTTAATCAATGTCTAAGACGTATAGTACGTAAAAAAATACTCTCAAATTGGGAATCAAACCCACAACTACTATGCACAGTTTTTTAAACATTTTTAAAGTATTATTCCAAACTTATGAAAATTGAAAAAGACATTTAAAGAAAACATATAAAAATTTGAACGCAGCGGGATTCGAACCCGCGCCTCTTGAATACCGTTCAGGCGCTCTCACCACTGAGCCATGCGTTCTACTATCCGCTGCGTCGAAATTCTTATACGCTTTATTATAACTTACTTTCATACATATAACAACATAACTTACCAATGCCTTCAACAATGCAGGCCAAAGTTTTCTCCATTGAAGCTGCACAAGAGTAATGCGTCTTTATATTGTCGGTGACAGGCGAATACTCTCCCCTGCACACGTCCTGGCATATATCGGGAATGTGTTCCTGGATACAACAGGGCACGTGGTTGCGACCGTCTGCCATACATCTAGGAAGATAATTTAAAATTTTAAGTTAAAAAACTACATTTTACCCGCGACGGAACGGCGACTGTATGTACGAGATGATGGGGACAACTTCGTCGAGGGCTGCCAGTTGCAACCTCTATTTTAAATATAGTAGCTAACAGTATAGATTTCGTTCTTAAAGTTTTTAAAAGGAATACCAGTTATCAAAACTGTAAATTCATATTAATATTAATTTATTTTTTCCCAAACCTGTTTTAACAGCATGAAAACCTAGGAGAAGTTAGCAAACTTAAAGTAATGGCAGCTCCGACGAAGTCGTCCACATCATCTCGTTACATATATTCTTTTAGGCGGGGGATTTCTTGTTATTTTATCCTTTTTTAATTACAATTAAAACGTCGTGGGTTTTTTAAAAATTTTTAATTTTGTTAAATATATGGGAAAACATTAAAATTGAACGCAGCGGGATTTGAACCTGTGCCTCTTTGAAGCCATCTAAGCGCTCTGACCGCTAAGCCATGTGTTTTATATACGGCTAGGTCGATATTTTTACAACTGATTTTTGTAGTTAGCATTTAAGGTTCGTAAGTTTTTTAATTAAATGTTTTCTTCTTTTATGTGTCCGAATAAGCAGAATATTGGCGAAGGTAATAAATGTGTGCCAAAAAATAAAGATTAATGTTTGATTATTTTTAGCTTTACGCTGTATGTTTGTTGGGTTTGATTCCCACTCGGGAAGTGGAAATGTTTAACACTTCCATTTCTTCGCTCTGGTATCAGAGGTAAAGCGCGGCGTTAAATTCCGCCACTTAACACGCAAAAGCCTCCGAATTTGGCGGAAAGTGGGGTACGGAGTGTCTTAACGCTAGATTCCCTCTGCCTACCCTGCTGTGTGCGGGATACAGTGAAGCTAAAAAAAAACAATATTTTCCTTTTACAGTTTCATACTGTTTCCCGCATGGTAGGAGAGTCAAAGGGAACCTAGTGTCGATACACTCCGTCCTCTACTTTCCGCAAGAAGTCAGGAAAATGTGTCTTGTGTGGCGGGACTCAACGCCGCGCTTTGTTTTTGTTACCATAGCGAAGAAATGAAAATTTAGATATAATCTTTCCTCTTAGTGGGAATCGAACCCACAATCATTATCTTTACAGTCAGACCCTGTCTGTCTCTCATATTAATTTATAAAAATGAAATATTTGAAGGTACAAGTATATTTTTTATTATGAAAATTTTTACGTTTATGTTTTAGACAATAAAAAATATATAGATTACTAGTTCCACTTTATCTTTTTTAATTCAAAAGATGAATGAATACTCCTACGTATAATATATTGAAAAATCAATCGTATATACAATACATACACTTGAAATGAAATGGGAGCAAGCTCCCAATATAGATACACTTATAATAAAATAAACATGATTTATGTTTATCACAAAAACCAAATCTAAATTTAGGAATATAGAAATTTAATTTAATCCATACTAATTTTGTAAATGTGAAAGTCTGTGTTCGTCTGTCAGTTACGCTTTCAGGACTAATGGTTAAAGACTTAGGATTAAACATAGCCTTTTTTTTTCAAAAATTATACCCTGGGGGTTGAAATAGGGGATAAAAGCTTGTACGAATAATCTAAGCTAAGCTAAGGGACTTTGAAGAATTTTGTCAGGAAGATAGTTGATGACGTATCGTCAAACATAGTATACTTATTTTTCTCAAAAATTAAACCTTAAGAGGCTAAAATAGGGGATGAAAATTTGTGTAAAAAGCATAAACCGCTCCACTAAGACACAAACTAAGCGAGAACGCGGGCCGTCGAAAATACGGAGCAAGTATAGTTGTATAGTTACGTGATGAAGCCGCGAAAGGTCTCTTAAACTTTCAGTTATATATTATAATTAATAGTACTTATTTACATCTTTTCACGCTTATTTATTACACGCTTTTTTAAACGTGCAACTTAGCTCCACGATTTTTACCGCATAGGGAGTAGTCAGAGAGGGCCCAGTGTTAAGTCTCTCCATCCTCCACTTTCCGACCTACACGGGAATTGAGTGGCGGAGTTCAACGCCGCCCTTAGACTTTTGAAAATTTAAGTATAATAATCAATCAAGTGGGAACAGAACCCACAACCATTACGTTATACTCAGATTACTACAAACTATAGTAGCATTGTGACAGTAGAAGACAATACACTTACTTGACAATAGAAGGAAAGTCAGCCTGGCAAGCTTCTGGATCCTGACCAGGTCCATCCAAGATACTTTGTATACTGCAGTATCCCAAACATCCCTTCGACACGTTAGAGTTGACGCAACAATCGGTGTAATTGTGCGCGAGAGCTGACGCTGGTATATTTGAAGAGTACGTATCTGTTACGTTTCTGCTTTCAGGAGGGGTCAGTCCTTGTGATATTACTGAAATTAAATGTTATTATGTATAGATATGTTTTTATAATATATTCATTAAATCTTCAAATAAATCAAGTATTAAAAAAACATTTTTAGAAAATGTTTAAAAATAGGAAAGCAGCGGAGTCGAGCCAGGACCTCTTGAAAGCCGTCCAAAAGCTTGGGCCGCTAAGCCATGTGGTGTAAAAATGTAAAATAGAGAATATCGTTTAGCGGCCAGAGGGCGGAGAGGCGCGGGTTCAAATCTCGCTGTGTTCCAATTTTTATATATTTTCTAAAAAAGTTTTAGTTCCCTTAGTGTATAAATAATACTCAAAATAAAATGTTGCAAAGTTTAATATTCTATTATCATATTCACTATCACTACTTTGTATTCAACTTTGCGTTTATCTACATATACGTTAGGTGCTGATTGATGAAACACATATAAATAAATTTTACACATCTACTTTATACAGGGTACTTAAGTCTATATGGTAAATAATGCCATTTCCTATTTTCCGCTCACAGACTTGGAAGTACTTCGTGTCGAGTTACAAAATTTAAGTGTGAGGTTTTTCTACAGTCAGTAATAGTCTAAGATAAGTTTTTTTTTAAATATGAATATTTGTATAATATTCTAACATACAATTTTAATAGTTTTGAAAATTTTGATGCAGGTAATTCGATATAAGACGTTACTTAACACCCTTTTTGTCAGGTCAGTAATGTATTTTATTTGCGATTCCGACAAAAGGTTTTTAAACACAATTTTTGTTGCAGTGTATGAACCTATAGTTTACTTTTACATATTAAAATATCTTTATTTTAATTAATAATTCTAGGTGGCCAGTCGTGGCCCAGTGGCACAAGAGTGTGACTGTAAACGACTGGTTGTGGGTTCGATTCCCACTCGAGGAGTGGAAATTATATTTCCATTTTCTTCGCTCTGGTGTCGAGGTAAAGCGCGGCGTTAAGTTCCGCCACTTAACACGCAAGCCTCCGAATTCGGCGGTGCGTGGGGAACGGAGTGTCTTAACACTTGGTTCCCTCTGCCTACCCTGCTGTGTGCGGGATACAGCGTGAAGCTATAAAAAAAAATAATTCTAAGGGTTACATAATATCAAAAGAACTCATCGAAACCAAAACCTGAATGTAATTATCAGATATTTCTTAAGTGCTTGAAGACAAAGGTTTCCAGAAAGACAGTTGTAATTTTGACCATAATATGTTCTTAAAATAATAACTATTCTAATTTTAACTCACCAGTCAATTTATGGAAGCTTCTAACTGGCGGTTCAGTGTTTAGTTCACACATATAGAGTCCAGCATCTGAAGGTTTCACGTTCTTTATGACGAGAGCCCACACGTCTCCACCTTTAGTTATACCTGGTCCTTGTAGGGGTTCTTCCGCTGTCAGGAGACAGATTTACAAAACTTTTAAAAATGATACCTAGTTTTATTCTTGTTGATTTTAAGTGAAAAACAGAGAAAATCATATTTTTTTAACTATAATATCAAATTATAAAGTGCGAGCATTTTATCTTGAACCATCATACGTTTTCCGATTGACCGATACTGAAAACACCGTGTAAAATCATTAGTATTTACTATTTATCTTCCGCCCGCCTACTGCCACCAATCACTACCTGAAAGTCGGTTCTGCGACGTCTATTGTAGCTAGGTTCCGACTTTTCAATTTAGAATGAGTTTACTTTACTTCTTACATTCACGCTTTCTCTAGAAAACCTAGTGGTAAACAAGGTGACAAACATTTTTGTTTACAACTTTAAACTTAAAAAGTATGTAAGTGCATACATCCGTATCAATATTGTTAATGGGAACATGTTTGTTTGTTTGTCCTTCTTTCAAGTCGCAATTATGCTATGTTATGTTATATTTTTTGCGTGAAGATAGTTAGGAGGATGAAGAGAGACGTAAGCTACTTTTAATAACGGTAAAACGTTTCACTCTTTTTAGTAAAAGTTGTAATGTCTTTATCTTTTTCTATATACTGTGTAATATTATTGTTAGGAAGGTTTAGAATGATAAAGGTTATTCTGAATTTCTGTCATGAGTGAAGCCGCGCGTAGAAGCTAGTTATATAATAGGCGTAAGGTAGTTTTAATGAATATTAAAATAATTATGTGAATGAATCCACATGCCTACTGCTTAGTTTTGAACTTTAATAATAAAGAAATAAATATTAAGGAATAAAAAATGTAAACTCAGATAAAAACACATTTCTAACGTTCCATAAAATATAACCATTTTTGTTTTTTATAATTTGACACCTCCAATGTTGAGAATACTAACACCTTATTTAAATATTTTATAACTTTTAAAAAAATCAAATCCAAACCTGTAACTCAACCCGTGGAGATAGAAGAAATCGCTTTTAGGGATAAGTCCACCATTGTTAACAAACAAATTTATTTGCTGTCTCTATGTTATTTTTAAAAATACAATAAAGAATATGGCCAGTCGTGGCCCAGTGGCACAAGCGTGTGACTGTAAACGACTGGTTGTGGGTTCGATTCCCACTCGAAGAGTGGAAATATTTAATATTTCCTTTTTCTTCGCTCTGGTGTCGAGGTAAAGCGCGGCGTTAAGTTCCGCTACTTAACACGCAATGCCTCCGAATTCGGCGGAAAGTAGGGAACGGAATGTCTTAACACTAGGTTCCCTCTGCCTACCCTGCTGTGTGCGGGATATAGCGTGAAGCTATTTAAGAATATATAATAAAAAATGACACTTACAATCGTCATGCAGTACTTGAATTCTTTCATCTCTCGTTACCCTCACTCCACCAGCCGTCAAGACTTGCATGTCCCTGGCTCTCTTCCACAATACTGGTTTCCCTCTGGCCCCCAAAACTACACAAGTTAGTAACGCATCTTCCCCACTCTTCGCTGCCACTCCTCCAGCTGGGGCCCTCATCCATGCTTCTTTGGGTTCTTCATCTTCTTGGTTACCTGTATTGGCTTTCCCTGACGTGTCTTTTGTTGCTGTAACAAAAAAAAATATTTTTAATATATATTTTTTTAAATATACCTTTTTTACACACTTAGGAAATTGAAAAAGATCTTTTTATTAGGAAGTGTATAAAAATTGCTAACTTGATTTCTAATATTGGGATGTTAACAACAAAAATAAGTTGTAATACAACACGTATAAGAATTTCGACGCAGCTGACAGTAGAACGCGTGGTTTAGCGGTCTGAACGCTTGGACGGTTTCCGAGAGACGCAGGTTCGAATGTTGGTGCGTTGAAATTTTAAAATAGCTTCACGCTATATCCCGCACACAGCAAGGTAGGCAGAGGAACCTAGTGTTAAGACACTCCGTTCCCCACTTTCCGCCGATAAATGAAAATTTTCTTAGAAAAAATATCTTTTTTGTGGAATTGCTTTTTTTCAAAGCAGTTTAATAATTGGGAAAATATTATAGAATGTTGATTTGATGACAAAATACAATTTACTGTAGACTGATTTACTGTAGACTGTATAATAATAATTATTTTTTCAAAATTTCTGCACACTATGACAAGATAATTTAATTTTCTGTCACTTCTTCATTTTCTACAAAGTCTTAACTTAGAAATATTGTATGATTATTCTATCATATATTTTTGCCATCTTATTTTAGTATTAGAAGAATTATCTTCGTAAGCATATCAATTAAGTAGTATTTAACTTTTCTTTCCTTTAATTAATGCATGTTTGCTAATATACACAACTTAACCCAACTACGAAATTTAAAAAACCTTTTTAAACTAAAAAAAGGTAAGTCTTAATATTTTTTTAATATAATTAAAGCTTCCTATAGTTTACTGCGTAAATTTAGCTCACATTTCTGTTGACATTTCAAGTACTCAATCGTATTTTTTACAGGTTAACTCGATATTTTGAATACCAACCAAAGAGAGGTCTATACCATGTAATTTTTTCAAATAATTAATTATAACTTAAGTTGTAATAAACCGTATAAGAATTCCGACGCAGCGGATAGTAGAACGCATGGCTGATATGAGATATATGAGAGCGCCTGAACAGCGGATAGTAGAACGCATAGCTCAGTGGTGAGAGCGCCTGAACGGTATTCAGGAGGTGCGGGTTCGAATCTCGCTGCGTTCAAATTTTTATACGTTTTCTTTAAATGTCTTTTTTTTAATTAATTATATTTTTTTTCGTTTTTTCACACACTGTTCGAATTAAAAACGGGCAACACCGCCTTCCAACTTGATATTTTATTACTTTTGAGCAATTTTTATTTTTTTTTTAATTATTATATTAATATTAATAAATACCTTTAGCACACGTTAATTTTATGCGATCACACATATAAATATAAATCGCTGCTAACTAGGTCGCTTAATTTATAATTGAATATTGATAAGTAATGGTACATAATTATAATATATGCAGTTTTATTGCATTAGATTAAAGAGCTTTATTCGCCCATAATTTTGATTTCAATACAAATTATAATATTATTAAATTTAATTAATTATTGTGTGGGGTATTATTTAATTTTGACTGTTCGTAATAAAGTTAGTAATGGAGGTATAGATCACATTAGATTTGGATTAAAATGGAATATGATTAAATAAAATGGGAAGGTTATTTTTTTAGATTCACGATGTATCCCGCACACAGCAGGGTAGGCAGAAGGAACCTAGTGTTAAGACACTCCGTTCCCCACTTTGTTGACATTGTGTGTTAAGTGGCGGAACTTAACGCCGCGCTTTGCCTCTGATACCAGAGCGAAGGAAATGGAAATATTAGTAATGTCCACTCCTCGAGTGGGAATCGAACCCACAACCAGTCGTTTACAGTCACGCGTTCGTGCCACTGCGCCACGACTGGCCCCTAAGCCTGCCTAACATCATAGCGGTGGTAAATCGAATATAATAAAAAAATGAGCATGTAATTTCTTATTTTAAATGAAATTATTTGACTTTTTACTTTGAATTTGACTGTGAAAGTAAATATTTATAAGGAGAGAAGGAAACCTCCTTATTTCTGCTATTTTCCTAGATAGTAGAGTAGACGGAGAGTGTCCAGACTCTCCTACCCGATCTCCATTAATAATGTAAGTGTTTTCGTAACTACAGCAGCAGAATCAAAATGATCAAAGTACAGTATTAAGTTATACGAAGTGACTATTAATATTCCTAATACATTATAGAGTAATAACACATCTTTTTTCATCCTCATACTGTTTCCCGCATAGCAGGGAGAACCTAGTGAATGGAATTTAAATACAGGCGCGGGTTCGAATCCCGCTGCGTTCAAATTTTTATACGTTTTCTAAATATATTTTCCAATGTTCCTAAGTGTGGAATAACACTTTAAAAATGTTTAAAAGTATTTAATAAATAGACTTTTCTCTTGCCAAACAATTGTTCGTAGAATGATCCTTGGGTAGCAGAAATTTGTAAAATTTTCTCTACAGAGGTGCAAACAACAAAAATAAGTTGTAATAAAGGATATAAGAATTTCGACGCAGCTGGTAGTAGAACATGGCTTAGCTGTCAGAGCGCCTGGAAGGTTTTCAGGAGGCGTGGGTTCGAATTCCGCTGTATTCGATTTTTTATACGTTTTCTTAATGTCTTTATCCTTTCTTCTTGATTCAAAAAATCATAAAATGATAATATAATCTTTTCTTTATGCGGTTTTAACATATTTTCAAAGAAAACTCTTTTAAACTAATCTAATTGTAACCACAAACTGCTGTAAAGTTTCGATTTGGTTTTTTCTAAAATATATTGTCAAATACCAAAAGCATAAGCAATAATCCGGTTAAAGTAATTTATAAAAAAATATATATTTTAATTATAGTACCGTGTATAAATTTCGATTCTTCCACCATCGTATCAAAATATTATAGTTTTTAAAATAAACTTTCAACACGTCTGATTTCCCGAGAGGTTATTTTATGGAATAACATCTGGTCTGATCTTATCATAATATTTGTACCAATGGAATTTTGCTACGCTTGCATATTGTACAATTCACTTTTCAATTTTAAAATTTACTATCTACTCATTTACTTGTTGTATTATGTACTATATATACAACAAATCAAAATTTCATCTAATATTTTTTTTTAGCTTCACGCTGTATCCCGCACACAGCAGGGTAGGCAGAGGGAACCTAGTGCTAAGACACTCCGTTACCCACTGTCCGCTAAATTCGGAGACATTGTGTGTTAAGTGGCGGAACTTAACGCCGCGCTATATCTCGACACCAGAGCAAAGAAAATGGAAATATTAAATATTTCCACTTCTCGATTGGAAATCGAGCCCACAGCCAGTCGCTTTACAGTCACACTTTGTGCCACTGCGCCACGACTGGCCATCTCCACTTCCACTTCATCTAATATTGTTGTACATATTTAAATCTAATACGGCTGTATAAATGTTGTAATAGTGTTTTATTTTAAAATACTTGAGATTTCTTTTACATCTGTTTAGATTAACAAGAGCTCAATGTTAACATTTTGGTTTAAGTTTAAAACACTACTTCTAGTTCCATTTTCTTTAACGCGGAAGTACCATCACAAAGTTATTGAAGTGATTATGGGAATTATTTATTACTACAATAGTAGTATAGTAGTAGAATTGAAGAAGTATATAATAAAGCGAGTTCCACTAATAGACACTAGACAATATAGTCAGTACAAAGAAGATTGAAATTTAGCTCCTTATGAGATTTTAAAGGCAATTTTATGGTCGACGAAACCAAATAAAACTACTACTCTATCTGGGAAAGGGGAGCTAGGACAGATTCCTCCCTTTTGGGAGAAGCAAGAGTCTAATTTAATTAATTATTTTATCACTGTTTTAAGTAACCTTTATGTGAAATATTGATATTGATTATATAAAAAAACGTCCTTCTACATTTTTTAGCTTCACGTTGTATCCCGCATACAACAGGGTAGGCACAGGGAACCTAGTGTAAAGACACTCCGTTCCCCACGCACCGTCGAATTCTGGAGGCATTGCGTGTTAAGTGGCGGTACTTAACGCCGCACTCTTTAGTTATAAAAATATTATATGTAAATTCGCAGGAATCTTTTTTGGCGTATGTAAAACATTGGTTGTAAAGGAATTGGTTGTAAATTTCAGAATTAACAATATCGTAAAGCCAAAGTCACATATTTCATGAACACACCTAGTGGCTAAGCAGCTAGAGATAAGCAGCTAGAGACAAATTTTTGTTATTGTTGTTAAGATCGTTTTTTTATATAAATTATATTAATAATATGTAATAGATATAAGTTACATTTAATATTCAAGAGATTAGATTAATATTGAAAAACTAAAGGAAACTGGACTCTCTTATGGTATATTTTATAAACTTAGTTAAAACTTACTTAGTTTTAAGCTCTGATATTATGAAAGAAAAAAGGAATTTATAAATAAAAAAAGAATATTTTAAAAAAAGGTACAGACCTTATGTCCATAGTGATATAAATTAAATTATAAAAAAAATAAAAAAAAAAATAAAATCATTTTTGTGCAACTCCACAACATGTCTTCTGTCCAAGCAGACCGGAAACCGGACCGGAAACGAGAATACTAAAAAAATTTAAACATTCCCCTGAATTTGTACCAAACCTACAACCATCTCGTATAAATTCACACACATCTCAACTACGCCACAATGGTTTCATTTTATTATTTAAGCTACCAACAAAGTTGAATGATCAAACTTTAAGGCACCGGCTTAAAAAGCAATTCTAACCTGCAGATACACCTCCGATAAAAAGGTCGTCCGAACCCTTCGTGGTCGCTCCGCGAATATAAATGTGAACAAAATTTGTGGGGTGCGAGTGTTAGCGAGTAGATTCGCTTATGATGTTATTAGCAAATAGAATTTTAATTCAATTAAATCAGCGGAAAGTGTCTTAACACTAGGTTCCTCTGCCTACCCTGCTGTATGCGGGATACAGCGTGAAGCTAAAAAAATAAAAATAAAAAAAATAGAAAAATTTAAGTGACTTTGGGACTTACGTGAGCAGATACTATACGTACAAAATGATGCTAAAATTATTTCTTTCTTTTTTACAAACCAAAATACAATTTAATGTGATAAAATTATTAAAACGTACGCTTTCGGTTAACAGCTGACATTTATTTTTTCTTGTTTTCAGTACAGCAATACAATACGGTGTTACTATATTAGAATTTGTTACTATTTTATCACAAAAATAACTATCAAATATGTGGTGTTGAGTATTGCTTTTCATTTCAACATTTTAACAAAGAAGATGATATAACCTTATAATCAAATAAATACGTTTATTTAACTATGTATTAAGTATTTGAAACCCTTATATATCCATAATTAATGTAAGTATATACTTTCACTACCAATACAAACTCAAATATCAGTTCTTCTATAACATACTAAAACATTTTGGTCTGTCTTGAATTATCATGGGTAATCGATTATCGTTGGGTGAAGAGAGGAGCTCGGATAGTGGAGGCACAACACTCGCACATTGAATATAAGGAATACTAATATTCTCTTCTAATTATTTATGCAAAGAAAATTAAAAATCTCACTAATATTTCAAATTAAAAAAAACAATTAAATCGCTGTCAATATGACCACACATGGTAACTTCATTGAAATTCAGCACAGAGTTCACTTGACAGGCCCTGGATGAAGGAATCGACGCAAATTGAGCTCTCGGCCACATATCCTGGGGAAAATCAATCTGTATGATAACAGCTTTTTTATGATTCGACCCAAACTGTTATATTGTTCCTAAATTCAATATCCGTTGATTCAGCTGAATGATTGATACATTTAGTGTGGAATGGGGGAACATTTTCTACTGTTCCTTTACTTAAAGTGATATCTACTTCTAGATTAACTATTTGTGTATGAGTAGAGTAGTAGCATGAGTTATTGTTGAATATTTATATAATAAGTATAGAAGTGTAGTGATGGAGATATTTTTTCTCTATTATGACTGTAAACGACTGGTTGTGGGTTCGATTCCCACTCGAGGAGTGGAAATTATATTTCCATTTTCGCCACTTAACACGCAAGCCTCCGAATTCGGTGGAAAGTGGGGAATGGGGAGTGTCTTAACACTACCTTTTTTCCTTTGAAGTGTGAAGTGAAGCTAAAAAAAAACAAAAAAAGTTATATGACACGAATGTTAGCAATGTTGCTTCAATTTTTGGTTTGGTTAAATAAAAGTTTTCTTCCGCCATGCAACAAAATAGTAGAAGATTGTAGAGAACGTAGAGTCGAAAGTAGTTTACTCGTTTTTTTCGCTTATGAGGATAGTCAGAGTGAGTCTGGTTTTAGGACATTGTGTGTTAAGTGGCGGACCTTAACGCCGCGCTACTAGAGCGAAGAAATGAAAATAATTTAAACATATCCCATTCCTTCGAACGGAAAGTATATTTTATTATAATAGAGATAGATGAAATAATAACATAGTCTATTGTACTCTATTGTTAGAGAATTGTAAATAATTATAGCTAGAAAGATTGTTTTAATTAAGAACACGTAAATGTTTGTAAAATTTTGTTCTTCAAGAGTATTAGATTTCGCCACTTAATATGTAATATATATTTTATATTGGCCTAAACGGTATTTAAATGAAACAGTGTTCGTTATATTTTACGTGGCATTGGATATCGTCACTTAACATTCGATATCTTTAAATTAAATTGAGAGTGGATCTGAGGCACTTAGTTATTGAAATAAATAGGCTTTTTCGTAAAATTTACCTAAAAATAATTTAATTTACAGTAGGCAGATAGTCAGGACACTGTATTTTTCACTTTTCGTCCGAATTCAAATCTTTTGGGGAAAAGAAAACATTCCTCCGTGTAGAAATGAAATCCATAACCATCGTGTTCACATTCAGACACTTCATTGCACCGCGATGACTTCAATCTTAATAATTTATTATATTATTATCAATGGGGCTAGTCGTGGTACAGTGGCACGAACGTATGACTGTTAACGACTGGTTGTGGGTTCGATTCCCATTTCCCTCGCTCTGGTATCAGAGGTAAGTTCCGCCACTTAACACGCAATGCCTCTGAATTCAGCGGAAAGTGGGGAACGGAGTGTCTTAACACTAGGTCCCCTCTGCCTACCCTGCTGTGTGCGGGATACAGCGTGAAGCTAAAAAAAGAAAATAAAAAGTAACTACAGTTACTCGACACGGTCCATTGGAACTACCAGAATTCAATATTCCTGTGGATGGATTAAAGCTTGGTTATTGATTTCATGGGCATTTCAATTGAGAGTATTTATTTAAATATCGACTAGATTTCCATGGTTCCATTAAAGTGCCATGAAATAGCAGGTTTTTTCAAAAAAACATTTATTAAAGTACTAAAACTCTAACCTGCACTAACATTTGAATCTGTGCGTATTGAAATCTTTACAAATTTGTTAGAACTGAAATTCTTTATCGTAATTTTTTTTTTTAAAATATGGATTTTTTAATAAAATGTCTAAATGTGTTGGGGCCAGTCCTGGCGCAGTGGCACAAGCGTGTAACTGTAAACTGACTACTGTGTATCAAATAGTCGTTTGAGGTTTCGATTCCCACTTGAGAGTGGAAATATATCATGTTTCCAATTTCTTCGCTTTGGTTTCGAGGCAAAGCGTGGCGTTAAGTTCCGCCACGTAACACGCAATGCCTCCGAATTCAGCCGAAAGTGGGGAGCGGTGTGTCTTAACACTAGGTTCCCTCTGCCTACACTGTGGTGTGCGGGATACAGCGTGAAGCTAAAAAATATATATAATATTTTACTATTGCGTATAATAATATTGCGTATTGAGCGCTCCAGCTAATTGCCCAATCTATCTCATCAAAGCGGAGATCTAAATAATTTAAGTATAATTTACTTGAGTAGGAATCGAATCCCCAACCATCGCGTTTACTATTACACACAATCCGTCTCCGACTGCACAATACTACAAATTTCCTTATAAAACGGAATCCTTAACAAATTTGAATAACTTAAAGTCATACAACGTTTTTATAAGTGTAACGTAACTTGAATAAGATTGCAGTGAGATTAAACTTAATACAGACAGATATGAAATATCCAGAGTGGAAAAATTGCACTTTGATGTTACTAAATATGGAAATTCCTTCCTTATTTCTTGTAAAATAAGGGTTATATTTGAATAAAGTAGAAAATATTTCAGCTTAAAATGAAAACTGACGAGTGTGATTCGAAAGACTATACGCAAAGTGTTTTCTTCGCTGTTATATATGTTTTAGTATAGGATTTTACAAATTATATTGCAGTTTTTGATTCAAATGCATGTGGGAAGCTAGACTTGTAAATGAGGTAGGGAATATTAAAACAAAAGTACCGTCAGCTCAGTTTAAGCGTAAAATATATGTTGTCATAGCGACGTTTATGTCACCTGTTTTAAAAGTGTATATCATACGTATAGTAGTGTAAGTAACACTTTTTTATTGACTTATAATGCCTCAATACGAAATTGTTGATCTCTCGATGTCTTTTTCCATATAATATTTAATTGTCCCAAATTTTATACTCTTACTTCGTTCCCTTCACCGTTCACTTGTTATATATGTATATTGACATAAGTTCCTTAAGTCAAACTTAAATTTAATACGCCCACTGACTTCACTGGTTGTATTACCATTACTAATACAAGTCCAGTAAAAGATAACATTTTCATTACATTATTTTGTTTGTCCATCTCGAGATAGAGCGTTCAGCGTAGCCTAGATTCCTGCCTTCATGCTACGTCAGTATGATTTTATAATATTTTAAAGTGTTATTCCTCGTAAGTAATGGAATTTAAAGCTGACTTGGCTTAATTTTAATAATAGGATATTTTTCAGCTTTTTACGTATAACAAGGTAGTCAGGACGTAGTGTCAGCACTCTCCGTTCTTAACTTTTTTTTTAGCTTCACGCTGTATCCCGCACACAGCAGGGTAGGCAGAGGGAACCCAGTGTTAAGACACTCCGTTCCCCACTTTCCGCTGAATTCGGAAGCTTTGCGTGTTAAGTGGCGGAACTTAAGGCCGCGCTTTGCCTCGGCACCAGAGGGAAAACAATGGAAATATTAAATATTTCCATTCCTCGAGTGGGAATTGAACCCACAACCAGTCGTTTACAGTCACACGCTTGTGCCACTGGGACACGACTGGCCACATTCCGTCACTTTCCGTCTGAATTCATAACATTGGATGTTGAGTGGCAGAAGTCAAAGTTGTATATAGGTAAAATGGAAATGGCACTAAATAGGTAAAATGGAAATAATTTAGGCATTTAGAAAACGTATAAATACTATTTTTTTCCTAAGTGTGGAATAACACATTCGAAAATGTTTAAAAGTAATTTATGACTTATCCAGCGCACTCGCTGTCCCGCAATCCAGCGAGTGGGAATCGAACCTACAACCTATCGCGATTACAGTCAGACACTATCCATCAGTTCCACGATAACCTCTGTGATATTAGTCTTTATGTCATTATTTTTATTCTATATTATTATTTAAATTAATTTTTGGTCCAATTCAAAATACGTTATACCATAGTGTATTTTAACAACATTTTGCCCTCGAGACACTCCGAAATCGAGACATTGCATGTTAGGTGGTGGAACTTAACGCCGCTTTTATCTTGTGTATCACAGCAGAGAAAAGAAATTAGTATATAATTTTTTCCCTGAGTGGGAATCGAACCTACAAACATTGCGTTTACAGTCGTTGCCCAACTGCGCCACTATGGCCTCGTGTATTTTTTATTTTATGAGTATTTATCAATGTTTCTATTTATATTGTTAATATTTAGCTTAACTCTGTATCCCGCACACAGCAGGGTAGGTAGAAGGAACCTAGTGTTAAGACACTCCGTTCCCCACTTTCCGCCATATTCAGAGACATTACGTGTTAAGTGGCGGAACTTAACGCCGCGCTTTGCTCTCGACACCAGAGCGAAGAAAATAGAAATATTAAATATATCCACTCCTCGAGTGGGAATCGACCACAACCAGTCGTTTACAATCACACGCTTGTACCACTGTGCCACGACTGACCTCGATTAATTTTATAAATGCATTATTATGAACAATAAAAATGTTTTATACTCCCCCATATATACCATAGATGCTTGTAAGATTTCCCTTCACGTATGAACATTGAGATTAGCTAAATAGCTATGAAAATAACTAGCAATTCGAGTTAGATCTCAAAAAAGGTAATACAACGTCGAAATAGCAAACATTCTTAGATTCTTAGACGAGCGTTGTTCATTTTCATATGCGAGAAGTGGAGCAGTGGGCTTTGTTTTGAGCTGTCTTTGCTACCTGTGCTCATTTTCGTATTGCCAGAGGTATATTAGTATCATGTGGGTGACGGTGAAGTTATAATTTGGTATTTTCCTTTCAAAAACGATATTTTTGCTAAAAGATCCATACTTATATTATAAATGCGAATGTCTGTGTGTTTGTCTGTCACGCTTTCACGGCTAATCTATAATCTACTGGTCCGATTTGGATGAAATTTAGAATGAAAGTAGTAAAAATGACTGGGTCTAACATAGGCTACTTAGTTTTTAAAAAAACAACCCCTAAAGGGTTGAAGTAGGGGATGAAAGTTTATATGAAAAATCTACACCGCTTGACCGATTGTAATGAATTTTGGCATATATAGTTGATAATCCAAGGTTAAGTATAGGCTTTCAAAAATCCACCACCGAGAGTTGCATTATACCGAAAGAGCAACGTAGATCACGCGGCAACGT
This sequence comes from Dryas iulia moderata, assembly GCA_019049465.1. Lineage (NCBI taxonomy): Eukaryota > Metazoa > Arthropoda > Insecta > Lepidoptera > Nymphalidae > Dryas > Dryas iulia. The sequence continues at coordinate 1,572,506 of CM032431.1, forward strand.
CGCGAGCGGGTCGCTAGTATTAAATATTAGCTTGAAAAAGGTAGTAAATATTGCGTAGGTCTTTATTGGCTATAACTTTTCTTCTAAAATGAAAGTACATATTTTACAACAGATTACTCTTTCTGTCTCTGTTTTAGGTAACAATTTTAATTCAATTGTTATCTTTGTTATTTTAATAATTAATTCTCACGTCTTATAAGTAATATATTTTACAAGTAGAAACTATTTTTAGAAATTTAAATGAAGCGGGATTCGAACTCATACCTTTTAAAAGCCGTCCAAGTGCTCTAGCCAATTAAACTATACGCTCATATCGAGCTATTTCAAAATTATTATATACATATATTTACAAGCTATTTCCGCTACGATTAAATATTTTAACGAAATTTCAGTACTTTAATAATTTTAATTAATTTCATCGACATTCCTATAGATTTGTTGGCAACTTCTGAACTTTCTCATAATCTAAGGGCTAAGGGACGGCCATACCACTTCGGACCCTTGCGGTTTCCCCATAATAAATATTTATATTTTAACACCAAACAACATTATACTTTACAATGTTTTTAAGTGCAGTTTTATTGTAAACGCAACGGTTGTTGGTTCGATTCCTACTCACGGAATGATTTTATGTATTATAATATTTTCATTTCTCCGCTCTAGTACCAAAGACGATGGCGTTGAGTTTCGCTATTGAACGTGAAATGTTTTAATTTCGAGTGGAAAATAGTGAACAGAGTGTCTTAGCACTAGGTCACTAAGTTCTCTGTGATTTTTTTAAGCTTTTCGCTGTATCCCGCACACAGCTGCTGAGGGAACAGCTGAGGGAAGGCAGAGGGAACCTAGTGTTATGACACTCCGTTCCCCACTTTACATTTCAATGCAGGACAAAGCATTTTGTTTTGCAAATACATAACTGCAGTCTTATATCATAACTCTACAGCAAAAGTTTGAATTATAATAAATAAATAATAAATAAATAAATAGCTTCACGCTATATCCCGCACACAGCAGGGTAGGCAGAGGGAACCTAGTGTTAAGACACTCCGTTTCCGACACACCCCACTTTCCGTCGAATTCGGAGGCATTGCGTGTTAAGTGGCGGAACTTAACGCCGCGCTTTACCTCGACACCAGAAAATGGAAATATTAAATATTTTCACTCCTCGAGTGGGCATCGAACCCACAATCAGTCGTTTACAGTCACACTCTTGTGCCACTGGGCCACGACTGGCCACAAAATTATTAACATTGTTTATTGTATATTTACGATTACGTATACATATTTGAAAGGATATTATAATTTGAACACTCCGCCGCCTTCGCGAGGAAGTTGTTATCAACCTTTTGAATATATTCCGCCTTATAAAAGTGTTGGAGATTTCTTTACAAATCTTCTTACTGTAAACGAATGTTACGTGAACGGCGAATCTCGTTAAAAGTACAGAACTCGTTTGTATCTTGTTACGTTCGGGAATTTTTTTTTCGGAGATAAGGTGTTTGGGAAATATGTAAATGACAGCTTTTCTTGATAATTATTATAAATACGATGTAATGTGAGGCGGTTGTTGTGTAGAGGGTTAGTGGGAGCTTTAAACGCGATGGATATAGGTTCAATTTCCGCGCAAGGAAAGGATTATACATTTAAGTTTATAGGATTATTTGTTAGTGGCCAGTCGTGGCCCAGTGGCACAAGCGTGTGACTAAACGACTGGTTGTGGGTTTGATTCCCACTCGAAGAGTGGAAATATTTGATACTTCCATTTTCTTCGCTCTGGTGTCGAGTTAAAGCGCGGCGTCAAGTTCCGCCACTTAACACGCAAGCCTCCGAATTCGGCGGAAAGTGGGGAACGGAGGATCTTAGGTTCCCTCTGCCTACCCTGCTGTGTGCGGGATACAGCGTGAAGCTACTACATTATTTGTTTATATTATATTTAAATTTATAGGCCGCTACTTCGTTAATGTACCTATTAATGAAGACCTCCATGTCATGTTTCATATTGTTTTTGTATTTATTAAAATTTCACGTTAAAAGTAACTAGATCTAGTTATTGCATTATTTTCAGCTCTATGTTCTTTCCCGCATTTATCTTACAGGCAAGATTGTTATCGAGAACCTAGTGTGTACACTTCATTCTCTACTATTCGACTGAATTCGAGAGACTGTCTCAACACTGCATTTGATCTATATCACCGATAACAAATGGTAAAATGAAATGAAAATAATTTAATTATCTTCAATGTAACGAGTGAAAATCGAACCCATAACCAACCGCGATAACAGCCGCTGTCCCACTTTACCACGATGGCTTCTTAACAAATTTATTATACAATATATCAATATAACGTTGTAGAATGTAATTATTTAGAAGCACCAAGCGTTCAGAGTAACACTTCCAAAGTAAATTAATCCGCAATATATTTAAGTCACTGTGTATAGTCTAAGAACACGACGTCAAGTATGTAAAGCATCCATACTATTTACATATACGTACATATACGTACATATAGGCAAAGGAACACCCTTATTTCCTCGTTTCCTTCATACGTTGCAAAGTACTGATAAAGATTTTTTTACGTGTTTTTGCTAATATGGTAAATATGATCTTGAAAATTGTTAAAATTTTTGTTTTTGGAGCCAGTTGTGGTGCAGTGGCACAAAGTGTGACTGGGTGCTGAGGTAAAGCGCGGCGTTAAGTTCCACCACTTAACACACAATGCCTCCGAACTAGGCGAAAAGTAGGGAATGGAGTGTCCTAACACTTGGTTCCGTCTGCCTACCCAATTTTGTGCGGGATACAGCATGAAGCTAAAAAAAAAGTTATTTTACAATAGTTGATCCTTACAAGGAGCTATGTCTAAGTCTACATCGTGTACCGTGTATTTCATTATATTCTTAGTTTCTTGGCATACCAAATATCTAGTGATACTCCGTTTTCCCTCTAATTTGAGACCACCTAAAACGCAATGGTGGCGGAGCTCAACTCCGCATTTTGTTTTGTTTGAAGAACATGAAATTTAATGAAAATTATGATTATCCTACCAAGTGCAAATTTTATTCCCTTTTAAGAAAACCATAACCAAAGGGGATGTTTTATATGCATAATTCAAAACAGCCATACATCTCGCGGAACGCCGTCTTCTCCTTCAAACATTGCAAAGGACTGATAACGTACTTTATTTCCACGTACTTCGAACCCCGTTTGTTCTATAAATTCGCGTTCATTCTGTAAATATAATTTTATTTTGAGTGCTGAGTTCATACTCTAAGAGGTGGATGTGGTTTTTAAGTGCATTATTTAATTTGCATTAAATGCATTCGTATTGAAAGCAGCTAATTACCGGTTAGGTGGTATTAATGCTGTAATAACTTTATTTGTAAGACTAAACAAGACAAGATAAGATCTTTTTTTCGCGATTTTTATAAATTTCTGGCAATCAGAAAAAAATTTTAGAAATTCGACGATTCGAATATTTTACATTAGTTCATGGTCACAAGTCGACTAATAAAATTGATTGACTTAAATAAAAATATGTTACATTTTCTTACAATAATTCATTTAAACAGCTGTACCAAGTTACAAACCAACACATTGCTTGTTATTGTTGTTACTGAACGCCACGCTTTGTCGTAAGTACCAAACCGGAAAAATGAAAATAGTATAATAATTATTAAAGAAACGAACCTATAACCAACCTTTACAGTCAGTCCCACGACGATGGCCCCAATATATATAATATTAAGATCAATGCTAAAATAGCAACCAAAATTTTTACTCTCCACTCAATTATAAAGTTTAACAACAAAATGTAAAAACCTTGGCAAAAAGTTTGAAACGCTCAAAAAACTAACAGTAATAACACTACAAATTGCAACTGTCCCCCGTGCTATGTAAACTTGCAATGTCAACGTAATTACTCGACGCGGCGGGATTAATACGGCTGGACTATTTTTATTTCCTCTTGTACCAACAGTCGTTTAACCCAATAATTTATTAGGATATATATTTTAAATTTTCAAGTTAAATAATAGTTCAAGCTATCGTGGAACTGTGGGAATCTAATTGTGGGTTCGATTCCCACGAGTGGGAATGAGTCTATTTTTTATTATTTCTTTTCTATGGTATTTAAGAATATAACAAAGCGCGGTGATAAGTTTCTCCACTTAATAGGCAATATTGATTTTAGGCGTGGAAAATGGAGTGTTTGGCTCAATATTCTCTTTGACTTCCTTCTTGTGCAGGAATGAACGTCCTTATAAATACCTTGCAGTTCAATATGGGTATAATAACATGTGCATCGTGATAAATATGCATTTTTTTTGCTTTTTAATTACAAATGCAAATTGTAATTAGTGGGCTAGATTAGAATTCCTAGGAATGACATTGACATGTACAGATAATACAAGCATTTCCTTGAATATCAAACCACAACCAATAGAATTGTCATAGATACTTAGATATTATTAATTAATAAGGCTTTAATCGTTATTAAAATATTGAAATACATAAAAAAAAAATAATTTTGCAAATTGAGCTGAGTTATTTTTGAAAGACTTAGTTATTTTTAGTTTAGCTCTCTAACCTACGACTGTGGGCCTATGACGATATAGATAAGGTATTGGGTTCAAGACTGGCTCAAGACTGTAATGGAATTTTACACATTTTCATATGAAAAACTATTACAGTGGTAGGCTGTCGTGGCGCGATGAGAAAGCGTCTTGTCTTACGCTGTGTGGATTCGATTTCCACTTGATGGAGCTTTACGCTTTGGTAAGTAGACAAATGTGGCCAGTCGTGACGACCCAGTGGCACAAGCGTGTGACTGTAAACGACTGATTGTGGGTTCGATTCCCACTCGAGGAGTGGAAATATTTAATATTTCCATTTTCTTCGCTCTGGTGCCGAGGTAAAGCGCGGCGTTAAGTTCCGCCACTTAACACGCAAGCCTCCGAATTCGGCGGAAAGTGGGGAACGGAGTGTCTTAACACTAGGTTCCCTGTGCCTACCCTGCTGTGTATCCCGTATACAGCGTGAAGCTAACAAAAAAAAGTAGACAAATTGCTGCGTTGAGTTCCGCCATTCGACTCGCAATGTTTTATTTTAGACAGAAAGTGGAAAACGGAGTGTTTTAATATTATATTCTCCTTGAACAGCTTGCTTTGCTAGAATAAGCATAAAGCTGTTTCTTTCAATTAATTTATTTTCTCTATTATGCCTCAATGTAGATATAACTAAAAGCTCTAGCCACTTTAACGACATAATTTCACTCGAAAATTGATATCAACACAACTTATTTGAAATTCTAATAATTAATTTTGTGTGGTATCTCAATAAGTAGTAACCAACATTAATTTGTAGCGAGACGTTTACAGTCGTTATTAATATAGCCTTCTAAGGTGCTGGGACCGTTGAATGTCACACGAAAGTTTTAACTTATATGTATACAAATTCCCTACTTTACACGTAAAATACGTCTTTTTCTTAGTAATTTTGTACATAAGTGTACGTCAAACACATGATAGTGTGTATTGTTTTTTTTTTTTAGCTTCGGCAGAGGGAAACTAGTGTTAACACACTCCGTTTCCCATTTTCCGTCGAATTCGGAGGCATTGTGTGTTAAGTGGCGGAACTTAACACTGCGCTTTGATTTGGCACCAGAGCGAAGGAAATGGAAATATTAAATATTTCCATGCCTCGAGTGGGAATCGAACCCACAAACAGTCGCTTGACAGTCGCTTTTTGTGCCGCCATGACTGGCCCCTAATATGTATTTCATTATTTTTATATGTTTTTGATATACTCTTTCAGGTTGTTTATAATGGGATAATTAAAGGGAAGCTGCATACTTTTTCTGGCTAGTCCACTATCATACATGCCCTCTTCCGGGAGTCCCCTTGTTTTTGCCGTGACCTTCCTCTCCTATAGCCAATATTGTGTTTTCGAAGGTCAATCAAGGTCGCCCCCTGCCTCTCTTACCACTCAACTTTGCTTCATATATCTTTCATTCTTCTTCTGAAATACCTACCTTTCTCACCTGTATACTTTTACAAAAAAACGGAATTCGAACCCCCATTCATTATAAGTACTTAAGTACACCTAACAAGGTCATGGTAGCGTGAAAACTAAGATTACTTCATACGTAAAGCCACATATAAAGCGGAGCGTATAGGAAAAGTAAAAGTGTTAACGTGACGTGCAATTAATTTTAATTGGATAGTCTCTTTGGATAGACTCTTTAACTTCTACGGTATAAGGTTGCTTTGATTTACTTAGTAATATAGTTGTGGTGCAGTGGTAGGAATAGCACCTTATATTTTAAGTTCGAATCTATCGATGGGTAGGACTTGTTAAAGAAAACTCAGTGTCGAGACACTCCGTCTTCTAATTCTATAAATATTTGCAATATACTTGTGTATAGGCATATACATATCTACATATCTCTACGGTTTTTAGCTTCACGCTGTATCTCGCACTCAGCAGGGTATACAGAGGGACGCTAGTGTTAAGACATTCCGTTCCCCACTTTTCGCCGAATTTAGAGACATTGCGTGTTAAGTGGCGGGCCTTAACACCGCGTTTTGAAATATTAAAAATTTACACTTCTCGAGTGGAAATCGAACCCACAACCAGTCGCTTTATAGTCACACTTTGTGCCTCTGCGCCATGACTGGCCTCGATAATAGATCTACTTCATCGGTGTATCAAAATTGAAAAAAGAAATAAAAAATCGCATGATTTTAATCAGGTTAAGTTTATAAATTTCTTATATTAATTAATAACTATAATTAATAAAGGTAAATTAAAATAAAGTTCTTTCCTATAAAATTATTAAAATATATTTTTTGATCTAAAAATAAACTGTTGCAAACATTTCGATATTGCTGTTTTATTTTGGTTATTTGTGACCAGTCTTGGCCCAGTGGCACAAGCGTGTGACTGTAAACGGCTGGTTGTGGGTTCGATTCCCACTCGAGGAGTGGAAATTATATTTCCATTTTCTTTGCTCTGGTGTCGAGGTAAAGCGCGGCGTTAAGTTCCGCCACTTAACACGCAAGCCTCCGAATTCGGCGGAAAGTGGGGAACGGAGTGTCTTAACACTAGGTTCTCTCTGCCTACCCTGCTGTGTGCGGGATACAGCGTGAAGCTAAAAAAAAAAATTGGTTATTTAAAACTAGGAATCGCCTCTTTGCTCTGCATGGCGGGAAGAGCTGAGCTAAGTACATATTTAATGTTATTACATGTTAAAAAAGTTTGAAAAGCAAACAACTGTTTATAAGTTCTAAAGTTCGATTCCTCCTACTTATATTGAAAATCTTTTTATTTCTTTCTGGCAGCTAAAACGAAATGCGGCGTTGAGTTTCGTCACTTAACATGCAATGTTTCTGTTTCGGGTGGTAAGTGAAGAACAGAGTGTCTTAACACTACAAAAAAAAATACATAAAAACATCTAAACCCATGGCAGCACAACATAAAATTATTGACAAATTACTGTATTTCGTGTTTTTCTTCTTTCCCAAAATACCGGACTGAAGTGGGATTAAGCGGCTTACTTAACCGAAATTCGACTTAATCAGTAAGGTAAAATGTCTTTTCAAAAGTAGTAATCCTTTCGTGTGGAACATTATATAATATTATTAGAACAACCAGTCGTGGCGCAGGTGTTCAGAAGTGTGACTGTAAATACGACTGGTTGTGGGTTCGATTCCCACTCGAGGAGTGGAAATATTTAATGTTTCCTTTTTTGTTGCTAGACGGTAACTAAATATATCTTAACAAATCGAAATATCCCCCACCCAACACACACTGTCTAAAAATTGGATGAAAAGTGCTTTATATATGCACTACAAGCACTATATGTTTCGTCTACGGAACTGCCTCTAGAAGATGTTTTTAAAATAGCCTAAATCTTCAACTAGTTTTAATTTTAATTCCTTCAAAATTGGACCAGCAGATTGGCCATGAAAGCGTAGTAGACAGACAGAAAGACAGACAAACTTTAGCATTTATAATATTTGTGTGTATATGCAGGTAATGCAAGAAACTAAGAAAACTCTGAACAATGTCACCATCTACATCTCATTTCATCATCAGTATTATGTAACATTGAAATACGAAAGGAAAAAAGTTGGGATCCTTTCTACGAAAATTATGCGGCTACAGAAGTATGAAATTTGGTATACTCAAAGTTTATGTGGAGAAGAAATGTAGACTGTCGTGGTGCAGTGGAACAGAGTCTGCTTTCAAAAGCGATGGTTGTAGGTTGAATTTCCTCTCGAGAAAATGATTATTTTTAAATCATTTCATTTGTCCACTATGGTTGCTAAGACAAAGAAATACATAGTCATTTAAATAATACAGTCATAGCTTGTGGGCGCAAAATGTGATTGTAAGTACGACTGGTTGTGGGTTCGATTCTCAATCAACAATAGGGATATTTAATATTTCTATTTTAGGATTAGAGGCAAAGTGCCGCGTTAAGTTCCATCACTCGACATGCAATGTCTAAACATGGACGAAAAATGGAGAACATGAACCAAATAAAAATAGTAGTGTCTTGACACTAAGTTCTCTAAGACTACTCAGCAACCTTATATTATTATTTTTTTTTTTTTAGCTTCACGCTGTATCCCGCACGCAGCAGGGTAGGCAGAGGGAACCTAGTGTTAAGACACTCCGTTCCCCACTTAATAAAATAAATATTACACATACTACATTATTTTTGACATACACGTTTGTTTAAACTGACATACACGTTGCTAAGCAACGCGTAACACGTCACTAGGTCTACTTCTATTCAATTAACTCGCCACTGCCATATCATACAAGGAATCTTATAGTTTCTTATATGTAAGCTTTGATACTAGCGAGTGGTCGGTTCAGTGATAAGAAATGAAAGATCACTCATACATTGCTTCTTATCTCTGTCATTAAATACACACGGACTTTACAAATTGCGTAAAATGAAAACTTTTTTATGTTCTGTTGTTCTGTTCAGCTTCACGCTGTATCCCGCACACAGCAGGGTAGGCAGAGGGAACCTAGTATTAAGACACTCCGTTCCCCACTTTCCGCCGAATTCGGAGGCATTGCGTGTTAAGTGGCGGAACTTAACGCCGCGCTTTACCTCGACACCAGAGCGAAGAAAATGGAAATATTAAATATTTCCACTCCTCGAGTGGGAATCGAACCCACAACCAGTCGTTTACAGTCACACGCTTGTGCCACTGGGCCACGACTGGCCACTTTTTTATGAAGGTGTTAAAGCGTGAGGCTAGCTTTTCTTAGCTTTAAAACATTGGGTGAGTGGCGGAGATCAACGCTGCGCTTTGTCTCGATCACCGGAGTGGAAAAATTAAATTACTACATTATGATAATTTCTTCAAATGGGAATCAAACTCACAGCCAATCAGTCAGACGCTCTACTGCACCACTGCACCACGACCTCGTTTTTTTTAGTTTTATAAATTATGTTAAAGTATCATCCGACTCGTTCAATTAACATAACATGTCCGCATTGTTAGTCTTACCTTTAAGCAGACAACACAGTAAAATATCTCTTTTTCTCTGTTAGTGACATGAAATGTATTTCATAAATACATTTTATATTCCTTGTAAGAAACAAAAAAAAAATAACTATTAAAATTGCTAAGCATTTATACCGCCCGTGTGTATTCGAAGAATAGATCCATTAGGTTTATTTGCGGTTCTCCCAAACTATAAGATATCAAGATGATGTATTGTTCGATTGGGACCCGCTCTGTGCAGAGCTTTTGTTAAATGACCGCTCGTAATTAAATTTTCAAATATCAAATAGAAATATATGTTTGGAAATTTTGTTTGTTGTTAATTAAATGTTTGTTTAAACCTATTGTAGGTGTAGTTTTGCTATGAAAAAACATATTATATTTTTAAATCAAATTAAAAATATAATATGTTTTTTTTTAGCTTCACGCTGTATCCCTTGCGGGATAGTCAGCGTAGAACAGTCAGAAGTCAGAGAGAACGGAGCGCCAAACGCTACGGTCCATCTGCCGTCCATGTCCAACTGCCATCAACCTCTTCATACACGAATTCTCACGAACGCACTGCTCAGTGGTGAGAGCGCCTGAACAGTATTCAGGAGGCGCGGGTTCGAATACCGCTGCGTTTCAAATTTTTATACGTTTTCTTTAAATATAAATTATCCTGTCAAATCAAACGACTTTCTCTAAGAGGCAGGCGTTAAGATAATTATTGTTAAGTATCATTTGAACTCATCGCAAATACTTTGGAAGTTAGCTGTAAGGGATAACGTCTTCCAGGCCATTTCACAATTATTTAGGGTCAGATTTAGGTGTCGTTTACGGTAGGGAACTAAGACGGTGTAATTACTAACGGCGATTATAGGATAAGTCCTTTTTCGACGGTATGACGGTATTAATCGCGTTCTAAAGCTTAATTTTGTTGAAAAGTGTTAAAACTTATACGTTTAGGCAAATTGAAAGTGATTTGACTTAATTTAAGGTCACTGCTGAAATTTGTAAATTGTATATGTTTAGGCTAAAAGTACCTATTGATCCATATCGAGGTCATCCTGGCGCAGTGGGACAGAGTCTGACTTTAAATACGATTGGTTGTAGGTTCAATTTCCTCTCGTGGGAATGATATATAAATTATATTATTTTCATATCCAGTTCTCTTGGCTAAGACAACGCGCGACGTTGAGTTCCAATATAATACTTGCAATATTTCGAATTCAAGTGCAAAGTGGAGAACGGAGTGTCTTGTCTCTAACTACCTGAGCATCCTACTTAGAGAGATAAAGCGAGAAACTGTTATTGATAAGTGACATTGGTCTCAGTGAAGTGTTTCGTGGAATTATTAGGTATATTAAAATAGCTCTTAAACTCAATTTTCATATATTTTTAGTCTAAAGCGTTGAAAGTGTTGAAAGATTATTTCGCTTTGAGGAAAACTTTGATTGGACGGTCTGAGTTTTATAGTGTAAATTTATACTTCTAAGGAATATTTAATATTGTATCAAATGAATATTCCAATATCATTTTTTCATACCTTCATATCTATCTATTATGCACTTAGGGAAACTATGAAAAATGTCAAAAAAATGACAAAAACGTAGCCTAAGGTTTTACCTATTCTTCAACTATTTTCATTTTCAATTTCATCCAAAGACAGATAGACAGTCATACAGACTGATTTTCGCATTTATAATATTAAAAAAAGATTTAGAAAAGGTATAAAAATTTGAACGCAGCGGGATTCAAACCCGCGCCTCCTGAACCGTCCAGGCACTCTCACCACCGAGCCATGCCAGGCGCATGGCTCATTGAACGAATGACATTGAATTTTATACGTTTTCTAAATGTCTTTTTCAATTTCCTAAGTGTGGAATAACACTTTAAAAATGGTTAAAAAGTATTTATAACATTTGGATTAAAGTTACATAACCTTCGTACATGACTAACCTAGTATTAGTGTCCCCACTTTCCGCCGAATTTCGAAGCATTGCGTGTTAAGTGGCGGAACATAACGCCGCGCTTGAATGGAAATATTAAATATTACCTCCTCGAGTGGTAATCGAACCCATAACCAGTCATTTACAGTATGCCCTTTTTAAGTTAATATTAATTTAACTGAATAAGTTATGAAAAGCAAGACTCAACCACGACTGCCTTTCCACTAAGTATAAATCTGTAACATAGAAGTAGGCCCTAAGTCGGATAATACCTTAGTTCCATTTCTTTCATTCAAAGAAGCCATAATGGACGAGAATGAGGCTTGCGAGATTGATTTATTATATTCAATAAGGTGAATTATATTCCAAATGAGGATATTTTAATTACTGTTTGTTTATTGATATAAATTTTAGATAGTATTATAGTAGACAGTGGCCAGTCGTGGCGCAGTGGCACAGACGTGTGACTTAAAACGACTGGTTGTGGGTTCGATTCCCACTCGAGAAGAGGAAATGATTAATATTTCCATTTTCCTCGCTCTGGTGTCGAGGCAAAGCGCGGCGTTAAGCTGTGCCGCTTAACACGCAATGCCTCCGAATTCAGCGCAAAGTGGGGAACGGAGTGTTTTAACACTAGGTTCCCTTCCCTGATGTGTGCGGAATACAGCGTGAAGCTAAAAAAGAAAATGTTATTTATCACGTGCATATACGTAGCAAAAACAATTGGAGAACAGAGTGTCTAGGCACTAGGTTCTTTCATAGGCAGAACCCTACCCGTATGTGAGAAAAAGCTTGATACCCAAAAATATTTTTAAAGAATTTTACTTAATTCTACATAATTTTTCAGTTAATTAATAATATCAAAAATGTTTGTAACTCAATTACATAATCCTACTACTTTCTCATTAAAATCTCAAATAATAAAGTCCATATTTCGAACTTTAATTAACATCAAAAATGATACTCGCATACAAACTTACATTTCCTCCATTCCGACTCCAGAAGGGTAGAAAAAGCTTTTGTAAAAAACACTGTAACACGTGTTTACTTATTTCTAATTAAAAAGCTAAGCAGAGTTCCGGTTCTAGGAAAATTGTGAAGGCTTTTTATAAGCTCAATTTCTCATTTCCATAATAAAATTTATGTTTATATTTAGAAAAAAACATTGTATATATATATAGCTTCACGCTGTATCCCGCACACAGCAGGGTAGGCAGAGGGAACCTAGTGTTAAGTCACTCCGTACCCTACTTCACGCCGAAATCTTGCGTGTTAAGTGGCGGAACTTAACGCCGCGCTTTGCCTCGACACCAGAGCGAAGAAAATGGAAATATAATTTCCACTCCTCGAGTGGGAATCGAACCCACAACCAGTCGTTTACAGTCACTCGCTTGTGCAACTGGGCCACGACTGGCCATAAAAAACATTGTAATTTCAATAAAGAAGAAAATTAGGAAAATTCCATCACCTGGTTCTATCACCTGTTCCCAAAAGTTTGAAGTCTTTCTTTTGTTTATATAATTTAATTTATATTACTACGGACATAAGGTTTGTACCTTTTTTTAAATAATCAGTTTTTTTATTCCTTCTTTCTTTCTTTCACAGTATCAGAGCTTTAAACTAAGTAAGCTTTAACTAACTAAGTTTATAAAATATACCCTAAGAGAGTCCAATTTCCTTTAGTTTTTCAATATTAATCTAATCTCTTAAATATTAAATGTAACTTATATCTATTACATATTATTAATATAACTTATATCTATTCTAATTTTGAGGTCTCAAACCCATCCAACCAAAGGATAAGATACAGTCAGCTCATTTTACAAGAATCCAAGGCAATACGTGAGGCAACTATATCAATTGACGAAAACAATATGAAAAGGTATCTAAAGGTTTGGTGACGCTGTAGGACAGCGTCTGACTGTAAAGGGTGTCTGTGTGGGTTATATTATATTATATTAAAGTTTTGTTAGGAAAGTGGAGAACAAAGTGCTTAACATTAGGTTCTCTCTGCCTACACATAGCTTGCTATGTGTGAAATTGAAGTGCTGTGTGCGGGATACAGCATATCCCGTATACAGCGTATATACAGGCAGAGGGGACCTAGTGTTAAGACACTCCGTTCCCCACGCACCGCCGAAATCGGAGGCATTTCGTGTTAAGTGGTGGAACTTAACGCCGCACTTTACCTCGACACCAGAGCGAAGAAAATGGAAGTATTAAATATTTCCGCTCCTTGAGTGGGAATCGAACCTGGGTTCGATTTCCACTCGGCACAGAGTCTGGACTCTGTGCCCCTGCACCACGACTAACACGAAGTAAAAAACATTATTTTATTCTGCAAAAAATACAGTAAAATACATATAATTTTAACTAATTTATCTTTTCATACCCACTAGTCCTTCCATTCATCAGTTTTCAAGAACAGCTTAAATAGAATACTACATACATTAAATGAACTTGCAAAGTGTTTAATTTGTGTTATACAATAGATTTTGACACGCGAAAATAGTCCATATTACTTTGAAATAATGGTGAAAATGTTTTGTATAGACAAAGGGAGTGAATAAGATTAATCTAACTATAATGTCCTCGCTGTGACTGCATAAAGTTCACAAAGGATTTATTAAGAAAGTAATTTTATAGTTTTACAGGCCATCGTGGTACAGTGGTACAGTTTCTGAATGTAAATGAAGATTATGGGATCGATTTCGGTGGAATAATTATATTTTGAACTAGCGGTCCGCTTGCGGCTTCGCCCCGTGGACTGCCTAATTGTTTCGTTCTGTTGCAACCCTCGGGGGTGGATTTTTGAAAAATAATGTAGCTTATGTTTGTGCTTCGGTTATCAACTATATTTATTCCGAAATTCATTACAATCCGTCAAGCGGTTTACTTTTTTCATATAAACTTTCATCCCCTATTTCATTTTTATATTGTCATATATTTAATTTTTGGAAAAATAAGTAGCCTATGATAGACCCATGATTATTTACTACTTTCATTCTAAATTTCATCTAAATCGGACCGGTAGATTAGCCGTGAAAGCGTGACAGACAAACACACAGACTTTCGCATTTATAGTATAAGTCCATCCAACATCCATGTGTTCCATCTATATATTGGGGGTTCGATTCCAACTCGATGAGTTGATTATTTTAAAATATTTTTTCCCTAAGACAAGTCAAAGCGTTGAGTTCCGTCTTTGAAAAAGCAATGTCTCAATTTCGAGAGGAAGATGGAAAACGTAGTGACTTAACACTAGATTCTTTTTAACTACTTTGCTATATGGGAAAAGAAGTAAAGTTTTAATTTAATATTATTGGCTGTGATATGCACCGTCTCCCCCAAATTTCAAGTTTGTAGCAAATAATGAAGGACTTTCATACAAACTTTGCGAGAGCCCTCAGACCTCCTTAATGCAGCCTTGTCGCAAAATCCGTTCTCAGTGAACGTTTACTAACTATAATAAGTAGATCCCTGGCAAATATAATCTTTGAATGTCAAGCGATTTATAATATATTTTTTATATATATTTTTATATATTATTCGCCGCGTGCACTACACAACTGTTTCGTTATACTGCAACCCTCGGGGGTGAATTTTAGAAAAAAAAATGCCTATGTTTAACCTTGGATTATCAACTATATTTATGCCAAAATTTATTACATTCAGTCAAGCGGCTTACATTTTTCATATAAACTTTCATCCCCCATTTCAACAATTTGGAGGTAATTTTTAACAAAAATAAGTAACTTATGTTTGGCCCTGAATATTTTACTACTTCAATTCTAAATTTCATCCAAATCGGAACAGTAGATTAGCCGTGAAAGCGTGACAGACAAACAGACTTATAATAGACTAATTTAAAACTTGTCATTTTTCCTGAACCTATTTTGGAGAAATAAAAAAAAATCCAATTTTTCTATCTATAAATTTTAGTTTGAACTTTTTCATTAAGCACATAGTATAAAAGTTTCAAATTGAACAAAAACCTTTCAGACTGTCGTTGTTTTGTAAAATTTGTAAAATCCGTAGATATTCAATGATTACGGGATGGTTTTTTTTCTCCGTTCACAATACTATTCCGTTTTCAATGAAGCAAATTGAAAAGTTTCAAATGTATTGGAAAAGTAGAGTCCGTTAGTTTTGAACGTAAAAATGCCATCGACATATATAATACTAGCGGCCCGCTCGCGGCTTCGCTGCGTAATCTACGTGGTTGTTTCGGTATATTGCAACCCTCGGGGGTGGATTTTTAAAAAATAAAGTAGTCTATGCTTAATCTTAGATTATCAACTATATATATCATAAAATTCATTACAATCGGTCAAGCGGTGTAGATTTTTCATATAAACTTTAATCACCTATTTCAACTCTTCAGAGGTTGATTTTTGAAAAACTAAATAGCCTATGTTAGACCCAGTCATTTTTACTACTTTCATTCTAAATTTCATCCAAATCGGACCAGTAGATTAACCGTGAAAGCGTGACAAACACACAGACATTCGCATTTATAATATAAGTATAGATATTATATTTTAAAGTTTTTGTTACCATAATTACTTGATGTCTGTTATTTGTGACGGTTTATGTGACGGTTATGGGTTCCATTTACAATTTTTTTAACTTCACGCTGTATCCCGCTCACAGCAGGGTAGGTAGAGGGAACCTAGTATTAAGATACTTCGTTCCCCACTTTCCGCCGAATTCTGAGGCAGTGCATGTTAAGTGGCGGAACTTATCGCCGCGCTATAACTCGACACCAGAGCGAAGAAAAGGGAAATATTAAATATTTCCACTCTTCGAGATGGAATCGTACCCACTACCAGTTGTTTACAGTCACACGCTTGTGCCACTGGGCCACGACTGGCTATTGGCTCATTCATTTACAATTGAATGAGATTTTAGTTTTTTTTGGGGAAAAAGTGCGGCGTTGTGTTACGTAACAGGTAATGACTCTCAAAAGTGTGGTTTAATATTGATTCTTGATAAAATGTTAGTTTTGATGTAGGTACATACGTAAAGTTTTCATTTTCATATATGATGGAATAAATTTGGTACTCCTTTTTACGAAAGTTATGCGAATAGGGTGGGTTCGAAGTTCGGTGTAAGTTAATTTACAGTTTATATGCAAAAAAGTGTAGGATGTCAATATCTTCCTTTATAAATCATTAGCAGCCCGCTATTTGGGCCCTTTAAGGATTTTCTGTTCAATCATATATCTTTTGCATCAACAAGTGAATTAAATATAATAATTTTGCTTATTTACTACCAAAACTTTTTATCCTTACAAATATCTATTTATATGTATATTTTTTTTAGCTTCAGACTGTATCCCGCACACAGCAAGGTAGCCAGAGGGAACCTAGTGTTAAGACACTCCGTTCCCCACGTTCCGCCGAAATCGGAGGCATTGCGCGTTAATTGGCGGAACTTAAACTTTGGTTCGATACCAGAGCGAGGAAAATGCAAATTTGAAATATTTCCTCTCCTCGAGTGGGAATCGAACCCACCCACCCACGTTTACAGTCACAAGTTTGTGCCACAGCGCCACGACTGGCCCCAATATAAAATAATAAAATAAATATTATTTATACGCATTTAATTAAATTAATAATAATATAGTTTTACTTGAAAATATGAAAAAAATAGCGAAAACAATACATCGTACTATGCTTATAGATTCTTATATTAGATAGTAATCACGTAAAGAACCCTTTGAGATCGGTCCAACAGTTCACGATATTCAGTCGACTGTATTCAATTATTTACTTTATTGCGACTATTCCTAATAAAGTTACGTATGGAAGACTATTTCATTCATTCTTTTGTTGAGTTAGTCTTTTGATGTGTGGAATTAAATGTTGTTGATGTTGACTCGAGGCTAATCATAATTGTGAAATTATTGTAAAATTATGTTTGAGAAGAAGAGGAGAATGGAGTGTTCTGACACTAGATTCTCTCTGACCGCTATGCAGAAATAAAAGGAAAGGAAAAAAAAATGTTTTCTTTTCCTTTTCATTTGTCAAAGGGAGGCAAACGGGCAGAAGGATCACTTGATTGTAAGTGGTTACCTTCGTCCATGGACATCTACAACAACATGGGAGTTGGGGTGCGTTGCACCCTTGAGGGTGCAGGTATCGACGGTACACTCGACGCAGCTGTAGAAAAATATTTTAAAGGAGCAACTGTTGAGAAGAGAACTGCCTTGTGAGTCGGTGGTAGTTTCCGGTAGGACTAGCAATACTGATATTTTATGTTCATTAACATTTAGAAACGCGTGTAATAGCCTGTTTAAATAAAGAGTTGATTGACTTAGATTTTTTTCTAGTGCGTCAGTTGAAAAGCAGTTATATTAGTAGGATAATATATGTATATACATCACGCAAAAGTACTGTACGCAAAACATTTTTTTATCCATTTTTAGCTTTTAAAGTACCACAGTTATGTTAAGACACTTCGTTTTCAGTAATCAAAAAAAAAAAATAACAGCTTTTGATAATTTGACATATTTAATATTTGACAAAATTTTACTATTTGTTATTTTTAGCAGTTTCTAGTCGTCTGATGTTTCAAAATGTGTACACGTGTCCGGATGACGTTACAATATTTTGCACCAACAAAGTAAGTATATATTTTTAAGTGTATAAATTTTTGTAGTTTAGTTATTTTAAAGTTTTTATTTAAAGATAATATCTATTTTATTTCTTAAATTTACGAGTCAAAATGTAATCTTACCTTCAGACTGAGCCAATGTGAGAGCCAATAGGGCGGCGAGCGTTATACATATAGATAGCGCTTTCATCTGGAACAAAGAAAATATATTTATATAAATTATTTATAGTATGGATTTTATGTGAAATAGAACTATTTATATGTTATATGTGTTATATATGTTTTTTAGTTGTATGTTTTGTATTACAGAGTAGACAAAGATATCTTAGTGTCAAGACACTTTGCTAAGATATTATTTTTAAATATTGTGTAAAGTGGGGATCGGAGTGTCTTAACACTAGGCTCCCTCTGCCTACTCTACTGTGTGCAGGATACAGCGTGAAGCTAAAAAAACAAATATTAAAGAAACTTCGGAATATTTTAGTGAACATGGGTTTCGCTATTCGACAATCACTGACTCATTTGAGAGCATAGTGTTTACACTAAATTTTCTTTGTTTATACTTAATAAAATCAGCTTTATGACATTTGTACACATAGTATGCTAAGTGGCCTAGTGTCAAGACACTCCGTTATCCGCTTTCTACTCAAAATCGAAAAAATGGGCGCTGATTATTTCTCCTACACACCTTCCATATACAGACAGACATTTTCTTATTAATTATATTTATTATATATAGAGTACAACTTTACATATTTAACACATCAAAAACACGCTTCAATGGAGTTTATAAGAAGTTTAACAAATGTTTCAAACAAAATTACCACTAACTACTAACAACTAACGACCCGCCTTATTAATCACGCTTGAATAGCGTCGCTCGGTTATTCTACTTGCAATTATATTTTCGTTTTCGCGGTTCGGTTAAAGGAATTACTATAGCTTCTGGTGCACGCTACTACTGCTTCTAGCACGTAGTGTTTTTTTAATTGCTAAAAGGGATTGAGAACGGAGTGTTTTCAATCTCTCTGTATATAAATTACTAGCAACCCACTCGCGGCTTTGCAGCGTGATCTACGGCTTTTATCACCTATTTGAGCCCATTTCGGATTCTCGGAGAAAAGAAACACTATTTAATTTCAAGAGCGGGTTATTGAACGAAATAAATAATATAATAACAAACAATAGAACAAAATTATAAAATAGATACACAAGGTCTCTGATAACGTCAGGGGTACTGTATACAAAAAAAAAAAAAAAAAAAAAGAAAAAAAAGAAAAATTTCAATTAGAAAAAAATATATGCAAACTTTTTCACGTATAGTGAAAGTCGAAAACCTGCGTGTGGCGCAACATAACGCCGCCTTGTCTTACATATCGGCACAGTGAAACAAAAGTAATATATAATCACAGCTTCGAGTGAGGTTCAAACCCCATTACAGAAATAATTTTCCTATCCACAGTCAGAAGCTATTTTTCTACGGAAAAACGGCTTTAATTGGCGTTTAGATATTAAGCTGAACACCACAAAATAAACTTGACCAACGAAAATCGCTTACTAAAACTAACCTCACATGTTCTTATAAAATTAAACATCCAATCAATTTTGTTACAGAAAACCCGTTCATAACGGCGTGCCGCTTCAAAAAAAACAAAGCTGACACCGTAACAGAGTTTTTTAAAGGAAATCCTTTGAAAACGTTGCAAAAATTCATACCAATTACGGCGGAAGGACTTGGAGAAAAGTGCACTTTTAACGGGCTTTTAATGTTGAGTATTTAATTCAGTCACTAGATGGCTCTGAGTGCGTAATTACATCGTGATTGCGGGTAGGTTAACTATTTTTCATTGTGGATTATGGAATATAACTTCCTTTTTGAGGTCAACGTGATGCAGTGGGATAGTTTCTTAGGGGTTGGATCTCTTATGGGAATTGTTATATTTAAATTATTTTCATTTCTAGTTAGGGTACCTAAGATAAAGTTAGGCGTTGTGTTTCGCCATTCAATATGCAATGTTTTGATTTTGGGCAGAAAAGTTAGAATGGATTCTCTTGACAGTAGATTTTTTTGACTACTCTGCTATGGGGGAAAAAGCGTGAAGCTGTAAAAATATAACTTTCTCCTTCTCCTCGAAAGAACTTTTTTTAGCATTTTTATGGACGAAGGCCGGTTTTATGTACATTATTATTATTAAAGAGCACACAAAATACTACACTGGAGTCTTCAAGTCGAAGAGACTTATATTGAATAGTTTGATGATAACGTCAAATCAGTAAATCAGTTAGTAGACATCATCTAGCATAATATCACCTTGCATAAAAGATTTAAAAGGAATATATTCTCGATAAGAGTTGAGACTAATATTAGCATATTTTGTTGAAGCTAGATATGTATTAAGAAGTAGAAAGCCGACTTTTTAGATTATATAATAAAATCGTAATGTGGCCAGTCGTGGCCCAGTGGCACAAGCGTGTGACTGTAAACGACTGGTTGTGGGTTCGATTCCCACTCGAGGAGTGGAAATATTTAATATTTCCATTTTCTTCGCTCTGGTGTCGAGGTAAAGCGCGGCGTTAAGTTCCGCCACTTAACACGCAATGCCTCCGAATTCAGCGGAAAGTGGGGAACGGAGTGTCTTAACACTAGGTTCCCTCTGCCTACCCTGCTGTGTGCGGGATATAGCGTGAAGCTATTTAATTTTAATTTAATTTTGACGACTGTTTTCATAATAACAAGCCCGAAATTATACATTAAAATATATTTTTTGTAATTTCAACAAGGTTTTTTGGTCCACTTAACAGTTAATAGCGCAAAACAATTAAATAATTGTTCCAACGGTCAGCCAAGTCTAGATGAACACGAAAAAGCAGAAAATATTCTATAACAGTCAGTAAAAGCAATTAAACTTACTAATTGATATATATTAATTGCCCTTCAAATTGGTGTCGTAAAATTTCTGGGCCCGAAACTTTTGCCAATTACAAAGACGCCTTCGGGATTTTAGACTTTTGACGATTTTGTTACGTTGAAGGGAAATGAGCCTTGTAATGATTTTGTAAGGGATTTTAAATCATAAATTCGACTTTTCTGGTTCATTGATTTTTTTATGTTCACACTTTTTTTTTATGTAGCAGGGTTGCCAGAGAGAGCGTAGTGATTTGGCACTACGTTTTTGTCTTTATGAGGGACAGTGATCATTTTAATGTTCGCCCTTTTTCCTACATTTGACGGTTGACAGAGAGAACCTCATATCGTGATTTTTGTGTTCTTCTCTTTGGAAGTGAATTTTATTGCGCCTGTTCAGAAAAATGATGTGGTTTTTTGTTACTTCATATATTATTTTTACTTTTATATGTATGTGGGGAACGGAGTGTCTTAACACTAGGTTACCTCTGCCTACCCTGCTATGTGCGGGATACAGCGTGAAGCTAAAGAAAAAAAAAGATATTTTTTACATGATATGCATAGCATAGCGCCTTGTTTGGATATGGTGGTATATTTAGAAATCCTTGAACTTGGGGCCCTTTATGTAATATATATCACTGAGCACGTTGTATAAGTTCACAGGCCATTCTGGCCCCCCAAATGCCATTATGGTTAAGACGGAAGTGGTCTTTGGATAACTAAGTTACATACTTACAAGCTACGAGAGAAAAGTCAATACCATCGTAACTACATATGTATATACACATATAAAACCTTTTCTTTTTTTTTTAGCTTCACGCTGTATCCCGCACACAGCAGGGTAGGCAGAGGGAACCTAGCGTTAAGACACTAGGTTCCCCACTTTCCGCCTAATTCGGAGGCATTGCGTGTTAAGTGGCGGAACTTAACGCCGCGCTTTACCTCGACACCAGAGTGAAGAAAAATGGAAATATTAAATATTTCCACTCCTCCAGTGGGAATCGAACACGCTTGTGCCACTGGGCGACGACTGGCCACTACTCTGAATTATAACTTATTGTCAAATTTCACGCGCACGAAGTCGCAGGCAGTAAGAAGTTAATTTTGAACTACGCAAGATTGACAAAGACATTGAGCAAAATTGCATTTCAAATATTCTGTCCTCAGTTGAGATCGGGATTCACTCATGTGAGACTGATATGAGGAAGCCCAACTAATTGGCAACATTGTACTGTGAACGGTAACTTGTTAATAATATGAAACTTCAATTTAACTTACCGTACGAATATCGAATGCGTTAGAATTTAACTTTGGACAAGTTATTTCAAAAGATGTCAGGAATGGACAGAAATCGTGTAATATTATTGTAAATGTCTGTATGTGGTCAGTCGTGGGCCAGTGGCACGACTGGTGACAGTGGCAGGAGTGGAAATATTTAAAATTTCCATTTCTTCGCTCTAGTGTTGAGGTAAAGCGCGGCGTTAAGTTCCGCCACTTAGCACGCAAGCCTCCGATTTCGGCGGAAAGTGGGGAACAGAGTGTCTTAACACTAGGTTCCCTCTGCCTACCCTGCTGTGTGCGGGATACAGGGTGAAGCTAAAAATAAAAAAACCTGATATAGCTTCTTTCCAGCAAAAAGGGTGTCTAGAAAAAATAGTTACTGAGCCACGATCGCTTTATGTAGATTATTTTCTTATGTATTAAGTCCCTATTATTTTTTAAATTAATGTGATGTAAAAATAATGTAATAGCATTAATTCGGCCGTCATGGCGCAGTTTGGCAGTGTCTGACTGTTACCGCGATGGTTTTGTACTCACTGGCTCCCACTGGCACCTAAAAAAGTGCGGCTTTAACAATTAGCACGCAAAATCCATTTCGGTGGAAAGTGGAGAGCTGATTGTGAGATTCTCTCTAACTCATTGCAGTTAGAGAGAATTTATCGGGAAAAAAGCAAAGAGACTTATAATATTGAAAATAGTTTGTAAAATAAATTTAGTTTCTCTCGTAAATTTATTCTTATTGCATATACTCGTACATTCTTACCAATATTTATTCCGAATAAAATTGATTATAAGTGGAAAGCATAAATAAAATTTAAATTTGCATATGAAAATAAAAATTCACAAGCCAAAATAAACGAAAACATTTATATGCGGTGAATTCCCGTTCGGGTCAATGAATAAATGATTACGCTAGATCTAGTATTTAAAGAGGCTAAAACTTATGTACGTTTCAGAGTTACGTATGTGAGAACGGTAAATGGATGGTGGACTGAATTATGTTTTAAGATAGTTATTTAAGTAATTAAGTGGGAAACGGAGTGTTTTAACACTAGGTTCCCTCTGCCTACCCTGCTGTGTGCGGGATACAGCGTGAAGCTGAAAAAAAAACAAAAAAAAATAGTAAAAAATGAAAAAGAAATAAAAAAATTCTACCTTGATTTTTATCAATTCACCAAACTAATAGTCCAGCCAGTCAGTAATAGGCCAGTCGTGGCCCAGTGACACAAGAGTGTGACTGTAAACGACTGGTTGTGGGTTCGATTCCCACTCAAGGAGTGGAAATTATATTTCCATTTTCTTCGCTCTGGTGTCGAGGTAAAGCGCGGCGTTAAGTTCCGCCACTTAACACGCAAGCCTCCGAATTCGGCGGAAAGTGGGGAACGGAGTGTCTTAACACTAGGTTCCCTCTGCCTACCCTGCTGTGTGCGGGATATAGCGTGAAGATAAATAATAACGAAATTAAAATATGATAAATATGTGATAGGTCTTTCAGTAGTTCGTAAGTCAATTTCTTTATAGTTTCGCGTTTTTTCCCGCATAATAGGACACACATGTTTGTTCGAGGGAGTGATTAGAATATAATTTATTTAATTCTCCATTTTGCTAAGAAAATACAAGGCGTTGAGTTCAACCACTCTATTGAAATCCTACATAAAAGAACGACAGACTCCTTAAAACTCCTAATAAAGGTTTCAACAATCTAAAATGCCAATTTCTAAACAATGGATACAAAACAAGCTCTTATTTAGTTTCAGCTGGCCCCGACTGTCTGTAATTGAATCTTGCAAGTTAAACTTCTCGGTTACGGATTTAACTGAATTTAACTGAAATTTGGAATACATCTGTAGTTTCGATGACAATGCAAATACCTACATATGTATTATCTGTGTTGTTGTTTACACAAAATGGCCGCCACGACAAGATGGCGGATTGCATATTGAAAAAGACATTTAAAGAAAACGTATAAAAATTTGAACGCAGCGGGATTCGAACCCGCGCCTCCTGAATACCGTTCAGGCGCTCTCACCACTGAGCCATGCGTTCTACTAGCCGCTGCGTCGAAATTCTTATACGCTTTATTACAACTTATTTATGTTTAACGCGGGTTCGAATCCCGCTGCGTTCAAATTTTTATACGTTTTCTTTAAATGTCTTTTTCAATTTTCCTAAGTGTGGAATAACACTTTAAAAATGTTTAAAAGTATTTAAAGGTTTCATATTTTTTAATCACGTAATATGTGTAGCGTATTTGTAGAATATATAGAACTATAACAATATCACCAAGGAAGGTAGGGAACGGAGTGCCTTAACACTAAGTTCCCTCTGCCTATCCTGCTGTGTGCGGGATACAGTGAGAAGATAAAATAATAATAATAATAATAAAATGAAATTCAAAATACCACACTCTAAACAGGATATTCTTTACGATTAACATTTTAAGTATAATTTAATATTGTTAAATATTTTCGAGCATAACCTATCCTTATTTCTCTATTTAACGTGATGGGTACTTAGCTATGTAAATAGAATCATCTTCACGCTTATTTCGGCATAGCAGGCTAGTCAAAGAAAACCTAGTGTAAAGGCACTCCATTCTCCACATTTCGGCTGAAAAGTGTTTCTAACATTGATTGTTGAGTGTCGAAGCTCAACTCATTTTATCTTAGGAAAACTGAAAACACTATATGTATCATCCCCTGAATGAAAATCGAACCCACAACCATTGCGTTTACAGTCAGATCCTGTCCTACTGCGCCATGACGGCCTTTAAATATAACTAAATCTATGAACAAGAGATAAACTAGTACGTTAAAAACTCATAAATCAAATAAATTGCAACCAGTATTACATTTTTAACTGAAATAATAAATTTTAAATATTTTTTTGTTAAATCTGAAATCTGAAAACAAGCGAAAATGAATTGTAAACTTTTTGGAAACTTCTCTTTGTTGTCTACAAACAAATCTAGCACCTTAACGGCTCAGAGAAGTGATTTTCTTTAAATTTGCTCTTTTTGGTAAGTCAAAGTTAGATGCGGGTTCGATTACCACTCATTCCATTCAAAATTATTATTATTAAATTACTTTAATTTCTTCACTCCAGTAACTTCTTAATTCACACTCAAATAGTATATAATTTTATCCAAAATAAGAAGTTACATGCTTCATTTTTTGAACGTCAAACAGTTTACCACCGGTTAACGAAAGTGAATGCCTCAGACTTGAGAAGAACCGGCGTAAGAAACTTAGCAGGATTTCTTTCTTTTTAAAGCAATTGTGATATACAGATTTATTGCGGACAGTATACGTAATACATAAAGCACGACGTTGAGTCCCTTGACTTAGCACTTAATGTATCAATTTTAGGTAGAAATTGGAGATGGGACTGTCAAGACATCTAGTCCTTCCTGATTATTTTGCTGCGCAGAAAAAAAAGTGAGGCTGTAAAAAAATAGAAAAGGCGGCGTTGACTTACGCCATTCCACTCGCAATGTCTTGACTCTCTTACATTGCTATTTTTTTTTAAATCTTTATTAAATTACGTTGCTATTTGCTACATACGAGTGGAAAATGCGTTAGAAAACGTTTAAAGTTTCAAAGCAACATGATATGTTTTTATTAGCTTCACGCTGTATCCCGCACACAGCAGGGTAGGCAGAGGGAACCTAGTGTTAAGACACTCCGTTTCCCACTTTTCACAAAATTTCGGAGGCATTGCGTGTTAAATGGCGGAATTTAACGCCGCGCTTCGCCTCTACACCAGAGAGAAGAAAATGGAAATATTAAATATTTCCACTCCTCGAGTGGGAATCGAACTCACAACCAGTCGTTTACAGTCACACGCTTGTGCCACTGGGCCACGACTGGCCACAGTATATAAAGAATCATGTATATAAAGAATGTTAAAGTATTATAAACCTAAGTACACATTATTAATAAGTAACTGACCAAAACGATGATATATGCGTTTGGAATAACCACAGTTCGCTGTACGAGTGTTTTTTTAAGCCGGTCCTTTGTTCGTAGCGCCTTGCCGGCTCACTTTTAATTATTCATGCCACCGGAAAGAATTCGAGGGAAGGTTGCAAATTTGAAATGGAAGTGTTTAATTGTTTTTGTATTTTTAACTTTTAACTGTGAATATATTTTTAGAGTCAGAATGTATTATATACTATATATTTTTATAATATATAACTTGAAATCATATTGGGGCCAGTCGTGGCGCAGTGGCATAAACGTGTGGCTGTAAAGCGACTGGTTGTGGGTTCGATTTCCATTCGAGGAGTGGAAATAGTTAATATTTCTATTTCCTTTGCTCTGGTGTCAAGGCAAAGCGCGGCGTTAAGTTCCGCCACTTAACACGCAATGCCTCCGAATTCGGCGGATAATTGGGAACGGAGTGTCTTAACACTAGGTTCCCTCTGCCTACCCTGCTTTACGCGGGATACAGCGTGAAGCTATTTTTCTATTGCATAATTCAGCTCTTCCACTTTCCACTACTCTGTTTTCATTACATAATACTTATTTGATTTCTACTACTATTAATAATTAAATAGGAATCCATCGCGCCTAATAGCAACTCCCAGCAAACGCGATTAGTTATGGCCCCCGATTCCCACTCGCTGGAATTATTGTATTTAATTTACTTTCGTTTTCTCGCTAAAATACGGCACGCTACAAACAAGAACAAGCGTGAAATTCCGCAACTTAACACGAAATGTTTCGATTTTAAATGAAAAATGGAGAACAGAGTGTTTTAACACTAGAATCCTTAACTATCCTGCTAAAAAACGAAAATAAATCGCGAAACTTTATACATTGTGGTATATAAAAAAACAATAATAGTATTTTCAAGTTTCATTGCTCCCCTTCCAGCCAAGACAAAGCCGGCGTTAAGTTCCGTTATTCAACATGTCTTGAATTCAAACGGCAGAAAACGTGTAAAACATATTTATTTCCAAAATTATCACGAAGACCTTAAGAAAATGGTTCAATTTCTTGAAACTAGGTTCTTAAACTAACGACAGGAAAAAAAATGAAACTACTGCAAATATTTCAAAATATACCACAATATATGTATAAAAAATAACAATAATAGTTTATCCAAGTGTTCATAGCAAGTCCGAGCGCCACGCTATTACAGATAACAAAACAAATTCCCTCGGTACAGCATAAATAACTCAAATGTGTGTGGAATAGCATCGAGATAACCACAGTGGGTCAGTTAGGATTATTTTAATTATTATTTATTATTTAATTAAGATTTTTTACGTGAAAATAAAAAAACTAATAAAAAAAAATCATAGTGTTTTTTCATCAAAAAGGGGCTTTTTAGGGGACCCAAGAAAATTAAAAAAAATAATTTTTAACGACCAATCTAATAAATGTTGGTGGTATTTAAACTTATAACTGATGAACGTTTAATAATTTAAAAACAATCTTTCCCCCAAATGGGAATCGAACCCACAATTAGTTGCGTTTATAAACGCTGTCCCGCTGTCTCACGATAGCCCTAAAAAGTAATAAATATAAACATACACTAAGTATCGAAGCATCGAACTGACAATTCTCGTCCATAGCCAATTATTTTCCACTGAGCTACTATAGCGTTTATAAGTATTTATAGTACAAGTTATAAATTCCCCAAGCAGGCCTTCATACGGTAAACTTATTTATATAAATCTTTGTTAATTTGCAACACGGAAGTCACAGTTGTGGGCGGCATACGATTTGTCGCTAGATGTTTTTTGATCAATCATTTGTTTTGGTGGTTATATACCTACCTACTAGCAACAGCTCGCGGCTTCGCCTGCGTAACTTTTTATACAAATTTTCATCCCTTATTTCAACAATTTAGTGGTCGATTTAAAATAAAGTAACTTACGTTTGACCCTGGTCTTCAACTATTTTTATTACGAATACCATCGAAATCGGGTCAGTATATGAGCGGTGAAAGTGTAACAGACACACAGACAGAGTTTTGCATTTATAATATTAGTGTGGACAACATGCTTAAATATCGACCTGTTGTACGTAAACAGGGACAGATATAAAAATACTACTTTACATGAAAGCAATTTAAAGATTCATAACGTTGTATTTTTGTCATTATTCAAAGGTAATGATCAAAATTTCAGCATATGCAATGTTCAGATTTTTTTTTGTTGTAGCTTCACGCTGTATCCCTTGCGGGGTAGTCAGAGAGAACGGAGCGCTAAACGCTACGGTCCCTGCATACTTCTTTCGCCTAGTCCACTGTTCTCAACCTCTTCATACACGCCCCCCGGGGGTTCTTCATGCTATTTACGTGACTTTTCTCCAATATCATCGATACTGTGTTTTCGAAGGTCAACCGAAGTCTCCCCCTTCCTCTCTTACCACTCACCTTTGCTTCATAAGTCTTTCTTACCACTCATATTCAGAATACAGTAATTTTAATAATTGTGAATAGATGTTTGTGTTAAAAGCAACAAACATTTAAATTTTATCTTACGGAACATAACTTAAGCTTTGTCTTATATACCAGTACGGGAAAATGAAAATAATATATAATATAATCATTCCTCTAAGTGGGAATCGAACCTATACCCATCGCGTCTACAGTCAAACGCAGTCCCACTGCGCAATAAAAGCCTTTCTCTTAGCAAAGCTTACATGTATTTATTTGAACTGAGGAAATTACCTTTGGTGTTAGGGGCCTACACCCGCTCTGTTACACCGCACTCGCTGGCATACGAAATCTGCAACAATATAATTATGTATGTATGAGTGAATGGTTCAAGAAAATTGTTATATTTTAATCTTTTGAAAATTTCGTGGCTGTCGTGACATAGTGGGTTAGTGACAGTAGTTTGTGGGTTCGATGCCCACTCAGGGGAATTATAATAAAGAATTTGAGTGGAAAGTGGAGAACGGAGTGTCTTAACAATAAGTTATTTTCTATGTCTGCAATGCTGGAAAATTTTATAAGAAGAATCTCTCTATATATATGTATATCCCCGTAATGTTAGATAATCTATTTACCGAGCTACAGTAATTATTTAAATGTGAAGTTTTTGCATGTAGGTGATTTTTTTTCAGCAACGAGAAATAAAACAGATTACTTTCAATAATTAAGAAAAAATAAAATCGTGATCGCAAAGTATGTGTTGGTACAAAAAAGTATATAAGTACATATGCACTTTGGGGCCAGTCGTAGCGCAGAGCCACTTAAGTGTTACTGTAAACACGACTGGTTGTGGGTTCGATTCCCACTCGAGGAGTGGAAATATTTAATATTTCTATTTTCTTGGCTCTGGTGTCGAGACAAAGCACGGCATTAAATTCCGTCGCTTAACACACAATACCTCGAATTCAGCTGAAAGTGGAGAACGAAGCGTCTTAACACTAAATTCCCTCGGTCTACTCTGCTGTGTGCCGAATACAGCGTGAAGCTACAAAAAAAGTACTTAGCATTCATATTTCATGTTAGAACAACATTAACCTAAAGCAGCAACTTTCCAAAACGCAGGAGACGCGAGATGCAGAGAAAATCCTAGTGACCTATTACTCCTTGCCTGTATAAAAAAAAAAAAAAAATAACTTTAAATCCATTGCATCAACAGTCAAACCTGTTTACCTCCTCCCTTGTGATGGTCACACCATACCCACCCTTATCTATTTAGAAAGGGTGATAGAAACATATAATTCTGTTATTGCACTCTAACGGAAGGGCCCGGAATGTCTTGATTCTAACCCTGATAAGAATTGGACGTTGAAAGGGTAAAATTGGCGTAGGAATTGTGTAGCACTATAGTTATCTCACCCCTATGCTACGATTTGCGGCCTTCTCTCGTAAACTTTTCTATTTTATGATTCAAACGCATTTTGGTTTAAAAGATTTACATCTATCTATCTGGATATATTAGGAAAAATTTAACATTTCTTTTTATTTTCCTAAAAATGTATTTTTTAATTTCGTAACTTTGTGGTTAACATTTTAAAATGTCAAATGTAGTATAAATTAGACGGATTCCAGCCGCCGCAAATCGAATCGCACTACATTTTTCTTTTTTTATATTTTCTAAATTTTTTATTAATATTCTAACTGTGTGAATAACTTAAATTTGACTTATCACCTTGTTTTTATTTAAAACAATAAACGTCACTGTGACGCAGTGGGACAGTTGACTATAATTGCATGTGGTTGAGGGTTCAATCGTTAGTTAGTGGAACGATTATAACTTTGAATGTAACTATTAATATTAACCGGATTAATCGCGTATATTTTTGGTATTGAAAAATACATTATTAGAAAATCTGACGTTTCGAACACTTTACAGTAGTCCGTGGTCACAGGTAGACTCAACTTGGCAACTTTTTCTTCATGTCTAATTCAACAATACACTAATGCTTTTAGGAGATCAGTTATTGCGTACATTATGGGTTGTCATGGCAACGTCTAA
Source organism: Dryas iulia moderata (assembly GCA_019049465.1). Lineage (NCBI taxonomy): Eukaryota > Metazoa > Arthropoda > Insecta > Lepidoptera > Nymphalidae > Dryas > Dryas iulia. Next base: position 1,603,212 of record CM032431.1, read on the forward strand.
GTCACATTATGCAAGTGCTTATCTCTATCAGTGTACAATTTTCGTACAAAGTTTCGTCCACTATTTCAACCCTTTTTGAGTTGATTTTTGAAAAGCGTAGCCTGTAGTGACCCCGGGGTTTTTGACTATTTACATTCCGAATTTCATCCAAATCGGATAAATCAGCCATAAAAGCGTAACAGACAGACGTACAGACAGGCTTTCTTATTTTAAATATTAATATAGATACTGATAAAATCGCTAAAACAAAAGCATTGGATAGATCCAAAGAAACTGATCTTTGAAAATATCTCCAAGTAAATACAAATTCTTATTTGTAGACAAATAAGTTTCAACGTTTTTTATTCTCCGCTACATTCATTTCTTACTATTATTTTAATTCATTTACGATCTCAGTTATTGCGTACATTGCGGGCTGTCATGGCGACGAGTTTGTTGCTGTATAAAAGCAGTATACAATTTTCATACCACCTTTCCTCCACTAATTCAACAATTTAGGTGCTGATTTTTAGAAAAAAATGTAGCCTATGTTTAAACTTGGCTCTTCATCTATTTACATTCAAAATTCCATACAAATCGGACCAGTAAATTAGCGGTAAAAGCGTAACAGACAGACATACAGACAGACAGGCGTTCTTATTTTTAATATTAGTATAAATATTGATAAAATCTCGCTAAAACAAAAGCCTTTATCCATAGAAACTGTTCTTTGAAAATATCTCCAAGTAAATACAAATACTTTTTTTTTTGCTTGCACGTTGTTTATTCTCTCTTGCTTTCTCACTATTATTTTAATTAATTTAGGAGATCAGTTATTGCGTACAATACGAGTTGTCATGGCGACAACTTTGCCAGTGCATACAAGAACCTCCCTATATAAGCAACTTCAACCCTTTAGGTAATCATTTTTAAAAAATGTAGCCTATCTTTAAACTTGGCTCTTCAACTATATCCATTATGAATTTCATCAAAATCGGACCGATAGATCAGCCATGAAAGCGTAACAGACAGACGTACAGAAGGGCTTTCTTATTTTTAATATTAGTATAGATATTGATAAAATCTCGCTAAAACTAAAGCCTTTATCCATAGAAACTGTTCTTTGAGAATATCTCCAAGTAAATACAAATAGTTATTTGTTTTTGTTGAACGTTGTTTATTCTCCGCTACATCGACGAGTCGGCAACTTTTTCTTCATAATGATGTAATGCTTGCGGTATCTTATAAAGCTTTTAGTTTAGTTTTGTTCTATTGTTCTGAATTTACGATGCTCTGTTAGTTTAGTGGTGAGTTAAGTTGCTAGGTTGTAGTGGGTTCGATGCTGAATCGGTAAAAAGACGTATTTTTATTTAGTAAATTGTTTTTTTTGCGCTTTTGTGTTAGTTTTTTGATAAATAATTGAATATTCGATTATTAATGTACGTTTGTATATATATTTTTAAAACTACAGTTATATATATATATATATATATATATATATATATATATATATATATATATATATATATATATATATATATATATATATATATATATATATATATATATATATTAATGTACGTTTGTATATATATTCTTAAAACAAAAGTTATGGTATTAAAAGCCAGCCAGTATATGTAGAATTTCCAGTTTTTTTTTGTTTTTTTAGTTTCACGCTGTATCCCGCACACAGCAGGGTAGACGGAGGGAACCTAGTGTTAAGACACTCAATTTCCAGTTTAAGGTCGAAAAGCAGTCTATGATTTGACTAAACGAAATCATCAGCTTAAAGAATGGTGGACAGGAGGCACTTCGTTATATGACAACCATAGACTACTTTTTCAAACGTTGTGCATTGTGTGGGGGAACTTAACGCCAACGAATGTCAGGGAATAATTTGATTCGTCCCGAATGAGGATTAAACACTATGGTGTTTACACTAAAACGTTGACCTCTCGATGAGCACAACTATTGTAGAATTTTTCCTATTTTGCTTTTTTCCCCGCATGGCAGGGTAGTCAGAGAGAGCCTTGTGTCAAGATACCCCGTACTTCACTTTTTGCCCAAATTATTGATATTACATGTTGAATGGTTATATGGGGCCGATCGTGGTGCAGGGGCACGAACGTGCGGCTATAAACGGCTGGTTGTGGGTTCGATTTCCAGTCGAGGAGTATTTAATATTTCCGTTTTCCTTCCTCCTTCCGTTAATCAAAGGTAAAAGCGCGGCGTTAGGTCCGCCACTTAACACGCAATGCCTTCAAAATCGGCACCAGAACAGGGAAATCAAAATTTAAAATATGATATCGAATGGGATTCGCACCCACTACCCATTACGCCGTACCACTGCACCACGATGACCTGGATGAAAGTTGTAGTTACTTTCTTAAAGATTTATTCGCTATAGTACCTCAACGAAACAAAGCGTACCATTGAGTTCCGCCACTTAACACGTAACATCTCGATTTTGAGCGGAAAGTGGAGGACGGAGTATTTTGACACTGTGTCTTCCCTGTTGTGTGTGGAAAAATTGTGAATGGTAAAGTGACATATGCAAACTACATTTACTATGGCGTATACAATGTATGGTTAATATCGAATTAATCGTATGGAAACATCATGTGAGACAATTAAACCTGAGTTTCGGTATTTAGTGTATAATTACCTCTTTATTATAGTTAATAACTAATTTCCGTTATCACATTACGACTGATTGTGATGCTATTATGGCGAAATTGACAAATGTTTAACAGTTTGTGATGATTCAACATTCGATTCCCTGGTTTTGTAATTTTTGTAAGTATAATTTACAACAACTGAACTCTTTTAGGACTCTTCTTTAACATTGAGAAAATAAGCTCTCTAAAATTCTCTAAGTCTAGTTTTAAGTACTAGAAATATTACAAATATTACAAGGAATTGCCATTTACAAAAAAGGAATAGTATTTAAATAAACTACATGGACTTCATGACCATAGTTTGTTAATAAAATATAAAAAAAATACATAAGATAAGTATGGGTATAAGGTTCCACCAATTATAGAATTATAATTTCAAAAATGAAGGTTTGAATGATGTATCTACCTAAGCTCTTTCTGACTCATAAATCAAGAGCGGTGTCTTAATAAAAATGTATTCAAATAAATATTACTGTATAAGACCATTGTGGCGCAGTGGAAGAACGTCTACGTTAACTGTAAACGGTAGTAAATTCGACCCCCATTCGAGGGAATGACTACCTTAAAATTAATTGTGGCCAGTCGTGGCCCAGTGGCACAAGCGTGTGACTGTAAATGACTGGTTGTGGATTCGATTCCCACTCGAGGAGTGGAAATATTTAATATTTCCATTTTCTTCGCTCTAGTGTCGAGGTAAAGCGCGGTGTTAGTTTCCGCCACTTAACACGCAATGCCTCCTAATTCGGCGGAAAGTGGGGAACGGAGTATCTTAATATTAGGTTCCATCTGCCTACTCTGCTGTGTGCGGGATACAGCGTGAAGCTAAAAACAAAATTATTTTTTTCAGCTCTGTAAGACAAATAGTGTTCTCCCACTCTATTAGTCTCAAGTTCAGTCTAATAATAGAGAACGGAGGGTCTTAACACTAGGTTCCCTCTACCTTGCTTTGGGTTAAATTGAAAAGCAATAGTCTTGTCTATTACGTAAGATACTTTCAGAAACAAAGCCACGAGAACACCAGTTTTGAGCGTATAACGTAAAAGTTATAAAAGTATTTGTTAGAAGTCTAAGCCGTATTTGGATCCGCTTCGTTTGTTTGCTCTTATATGTATATATGATAGAGCAAGGCGTTTTAATATTTTGTAAGTACCTTGTTTCATACTTTATTTTTTGTATAAAATTCTTATAGATTGTACTATCTGTTACACTGGATTAAGTCAAACGATTATCAAAAAAGAAAAAAATAGCTTCACGCTATATCCCGCACACAGTAGGGTAGGCAGAGGGAACCTAGTGTTAAGACACTCCGTTCCCCACTTTCCGCCGAATTCGGAGGCTTGCGTGTTAAGTGGCGGAACTTAACGCCGCGCTTTACCTCGACACCAGAGCGAAGAAAATGGAAATATAATTTCCACTCCTCGAGTGGGAATCGAACCCACAACCAGTCGTTTACAGTCACACTCTTGTGCCACTGGGCCACGATTGGCCACAACGATTATCACTTCAGCCCATTTAATTTTTTTTATTTTAATCTAAGGAACTAACGTTATCGTGGCGCAGTGCGATAACGTCAGATTGTAAACGCTATTGGTCATCAGTTCAATTCCCACTCGGGGTAAATATCATTTTCATATTATTATTAAATTTCTGCGCTTACCACAAAACCAATTGCGGCATTGAGTTCTGCCACAAGCGCGGAGTCTCAGATTCGGAGAGAAGGATAATGGAAATTGAGATCATTTGAGACTAGGTTTTCTCTGCGTATCCTGCTATGTGGGAGAGTATGAAATTAAGGTTATGTATTGCTTGACCAGATACAGAAATCTTTGTACTTTAAAAAATAACTTACGCAATTTAACTTATAAATACAAAGTAGGAGCCATTCGTGGCGCAGTGACACGAAAGTGTAACTGTAAACGGTTGGTTGTGGTTTCGATTCCCACTCGAGGAGTGGAAATATTTAATATTTCCATTTCCTTCGCTCTGGTGTCCGAGGCAAAGCGCAGCGTTAAGTTCCGCCAGCTAAAACGCAATGCCTCCGAATTCGGCGGAAAGGGGGGGGAACGGAGTGTCTTAACACTAGGGTCCCTCTGCCTACCCTGCTGTGTGCGGGATAAAGCGTGAAGCTAAAAAAAGAGTAGGAATCGAACCCAGCACTTTAACAGTCAAACGTCCTAAAAATTTATTATAACTACACATACTATTTCACGTATGTATTTTCACATGTATGTGTTATTTTTCAGTAAGAAAACCAAAAATAGTATATTTGCCAAACAAATAGAATTCAGATCGTAAACTTTTACGAGTGCGATTTGAATAAATGATCTTGAATTAGATTCGGGCTTTGGATCTCTCTATTGTTTTTGGTTTTATGTTAACGTTATGGGGGTATGTCTTCGTATTCTATGATTGTTCATAGTTATTGGTGGAAAGATTTTAAATATTTTGTTATGTTATGTTCCTATGTATAGAAATATATAATATACTTATGTAGGTATATAAGATATAATAATGCTTACTTAAATATATAAGACAAATAAAAAAATGAATATATAAGCAAAATAATTCATCTCGTGTTAATTAGTTATTGGTTATTTTAGCGTCACTCTTTATTTGAGCGAAGGAATTGAAAATATTATAAATATTTCCACTCCTCGAGTGGGAATCGAACCCACAACCTTTTACAGTCACACGTTCGTGCCACTGCGCCACTACTGACCCCATACAAAATTTAAAATATACAATAATCTACATATAAATGGACAAATAATTTCAAAATCAAAACTATCATATTCAATAACTACAGCAAACGATTTACCATAGCCGAGACTTTGTTTAAACAAATTACAAACGTATCTAAGTTTCTCCACAGCCACTGGTTGGTGAGACTTACTCTATAACTTAGTAATCGAGTCCAGGTGAAAATTGTGTTACGTCATAAGTACGGTTCCATGATTTTTCCATAAAATCTGAATCCTTTTTTAGCTTCACGCTGTATCCCGCACACAGCAGGGTAGGCAGAGGAAACCTAGTGTTATGACACTTCGTTCCCCATTTTCCGCCGAATTCGGAGGCATTGCGTGTCGGAACTTAACGCCGCGCTTTGCCTCGGTACCAGAGCGAAGAAAATGGAAATATTGAATATTATTTGTTTGAATTTTCAGAATATTTATATTTATATTTAGATTTCAATACCAGTAGAATATAAAAATATAAATTTCTTAATTATTTTCATTTCTCTGACAAAACGTGGCGTTAAGTTCTGCCACTAAGCACGCATTTTCTCCACGCAATATCCTTATTACAACACAGAAATATGTATATAAAGAATCTCTCTCTCTCTCTCTCTCTTTAATCTCTTTGCGATGATATCAGAGCGTGAATTTAAAAGTGAAAACGATCAAAATAATATCCCCACGAATGTGAATCGAACCTACAACTATCACGAATATAAACGAAGACTACCACTGGATAGATAGATGATTAAATATTTGCTTTAAATTAACTCTACAGTCTGCACATTGCAATTACAAATTATTAATAATAATATAAGCTATAATTTGCACGTATATGGTACATGTCATACTCTCGCGAGACAGAGGTGACGTTTACTTCCGACGTGCGGCTGATGTTAAATAGATCTAGGTAATTTGCGTTATCAGTACTAAAATTTAACACATTACTAGGGTTAGATTAACCTTTGATATAAAGAGAATTAAACATTTTCTTTTTGTGTGACTGTAAATGGGACTGGTTATGGGTTCGATTCCTTCTCGAGGAATATTTTTTCTTTTTTTTTAGCTTCACGCTGTATCCCGCACACAGCAGTGTAAGCAGAGGGAACCTAGTGTTAAGACACTCCGTTCCCCACTTTCCTCGGTGGAAATTGGAAATGGAAATTCGGAGGTATTGCGTGTTAAGTGGCGGAACTTAACGCCGCGCTTTACCTCGACTCTTCGCTCTGGAAGAAAATAGAAATTTAAATATTTCCACTCCTCGAGTGGGAATCGAACCCACAACGAGCCGTTTACACTCCCACGCTTGTGCCACTGGGCCACGACTGGCCAGTAATATTTTATTATTTCATTTTCCTGGCTCGTGTGTCGAGGCAAACGGAATGTCTTTGCATTAGGTTCTCGCTGCTTACCCTGTTCGGGATACAGCGTAATGATAAAAAATGTGATCTTTGACATGACACGTTAAGGTACTCAACATCGCCATTATCTAAAATACTAAAGCCGACAACTAATATATATTCTTTCCCCAAGTAGGAATCGAATCTACAACCCATCGTACTTACAGACGCTGTCCCACTGCACTACAAGGGTCACTATATTTGCTATTTTCAAACACATTTTAATAATAATTTCATTCAAATCATAAATTATTCAACATACATAGTATTATATGTAAATTCATAACAAAAACTTTATTCAATAAACATACATAGTATATACTCTTTAAATAAAAATGGTCAGAAATAAACAAATTTTCAAAGGGCAGTGCAAATCTTGGCGTTGACAGGTTCTTTCGACCCAAACTCAATACCCTCGGGCATCTTAAACGATTTATTGGAACCACTCACAAAAGCCACCATTTCAGTATATTTTCATATATTCAAACTGACGTTAAGGGAGAAAACTACGAATTTTATAATGTATTTTTTCTGCTTTATATATATGTATTAACATATGTTTTGGTTATGTACTTTCATTTTTTTGTGTAATATATGCACATACAGGTATGTTAAATTAAATTAATTAAATTAAATAGCTTCACGCTATATCCCGCACACAGCAGGGTAGGCAGAGGGAACCTAGTGTTAAGACACTCCGTTCCCCACTTTCCGCCGAATTCGGAGGCTTGCGTGTTAAGTGGCGGAACTTAACGCCGCGCTTTACCTCGACACCAGAGCGAAGAAAATGGAAATATAATTTCCACTCCTCGAGTGGGAACCGAATCCACAACCAGTCGTTTACAGTCACACTCTTGTGCCACTGGGCCACGACTGGCCACATGTATGTACGAAACGATAATATAAATTAAGGACTTTACACACTCAAAAGTAAGTTTGTGGACTTTGTATACTTAAAATTTTAAATTACATTATATTTCATTATAATTTAAGAGTTATAATCAAACTTTATTAAAGAAAAAAAAGATACAACACTAAGGTATGTTTAAATATATAAGAAACTGCATTTTTTTTTAACACCTTGAACAAAAGATTTTTTTTAAAATAACTTTTTAAGTACTTACGTATTAAAAATGGAAGTAACAAATATTCAAGCTAATAGCCTGGCACAGTGGTCGAAGATTCAAGTTTTTGAAGTATAAGAGGGTAGACAGAAAAAAGTATCAAGAAACTCCGTTCTAAACTTTTTCTCCGAATACGAGAAATTGCGTATTGGGTACCGCAATTCCACATTATGTATTGAAGAGCGGAGAAATGACAATAAGTTGAATATAATCATTGCCTCAAGTAGGAATCGAATTCACGACCAAGCAGAAAATATTGTCCCATAGCGCCATGACCTCTCAAACGTTCAAATTTGACACTTATAGTGTATGAAAATATTTTCAGTGTTAATAAATTCTACGTTTTTATTTATTTATTTTTTTAGCTTCACGCTGTATCCCTTGCGGGGTAGTCAGAGAGAACGGAGCGCCAAACGCTACGGTCCCTGCATACTTCTTTCGCCTCGTCCACAGTCATCAACCTCTTCATACACGCCCTCCGGGGGGTCCTCATGCTTTTTACGTGACCTTCCTCCAGTATCATCGATACTGTGTTTTCGAAGGTCAACCGAGGTCTCCCCCTGCCTCTCTTACCACTATACTAATAAATTCTACGTTAACAAATAGACATTGGATCCCACAATACCCTGATTATATTTAATTATAATTAAGCCCTAACCAACAATCCTATAAAACAAAAAGAATAATATATCTCTCAGCCTAATCAAGAAGTAAAAGTTACACGAAGCAATGAAATATACACAACATTGGCAAGAAATGTGTAGAAAGTGAAAATCCTCGGGTCCCTCAGGGCAGCGGTCTGAGACCACTTTAATAAATCCACTAAAGAATCTTTTATGTGACAAATTGAGTTCCACGGTAGAGATTAAAAGCCCCTTTTTTTATTGTAACGTTGATACGGGACCGGAAAATTGTTTTAATGTCTGCCTACCAAAAAATATGAGCGAAATATCAGAAATGTTGACCGTCTTGTGTCAAGAGGTCAAATGTTTTATTAGGTAGAAAGAAATCTTTAAGTATTGCAAGTATATAATATTCTAATTATTAATATTATTTATAGTATTTTTTAAACTTATTCGGCAGAATATAACGCCGCCATACGCGAATGTCTCCAAAACTATAAACGTTATATCTCCAACACGTGAATTCTGTACTAGTCATTTTCTTTTTTTTACCTTCACGCTGTATTCCGCACACAGCAGGGTAGACAGAGGGAGCCTAGTGTCAAGACACTCCGTTCTCCATTATCCACCGAATTCGGAAGCATTGCGTATTAAGTGGCGGAACTTAACGCGTCGCTTTGCCTCGACCCCAGAGCGAAGAAAATGGAATTATTAAATATTTCTAATCCTCGAGTGGGAATCGAACCCACAACCAGTCGTTTACAGTTACACGTTTGTGCCACTGTGCCACGATTGGCGCCAAATGACAATTACTTAATAATAACATTACTTCAATTCAAACCTGCTACCATCGCATATAGTCACGCTACCACGTTGCTCCAAGACGACCTTGCAATTTGAAGAGCAATATATAAAGACCAAAATGTAAATATTACATCATCTTTACAATTTTCACTCTACTGACAAATTCAGAAGCTTTTGCGAAGCCACAAAAATGACATTTAAAAATAATATCAAAGAAAAGTTTTAAGCTAAATTACAATATTCAGAAGTCTTTTTAAATTGTGGCCACTAGTGGATTGCAAAATTAATAAACGAAACTCTTTAAAGAAATGTACTTTTTTCAGTTTCACACGTAGGGGGTAGGCAGAGAGATCCTAGTGACAAGACTCTCCGTTCTCGACTTACCGTCTGAATCTAAAACTGACTCACACATAACGCAGGGCCGACACTACTGACTACTGACAATAGAAAGATGAAATTTGGCACGTACGTTCCTTGGAGGCGTGTAAAAGAGCACTAAGAAAAGTCTCCTTAAGAAAAATTCCTACAGGAATAGGCAATAGAGAGATCTTACATCAATTTAATATAAAAATAATGAGGAAGTATTTACGAAGAGGTTGATGATAGTGGACGAGGAAAGAAGTACGCGGAAACCGTAGCGTATGACGCTCTGTTCTCTTTGTTACCTTCGTAGAAATAAAGCGTGCAACTATAAACATACCCAAACAAAGTTGCGAAAAACTAAATAATAAATCTAAAAATAACTGACACAGTATAAAAATAAAGGAGTTTTGCAATTTTAATAACTAAAAATAGATCGAGGCGACGCGACGCCACGCTACGCTACGCGACGGTCTCAACGAGAGCTCTCTTAGATTTCAATTTATTTTGACGTTGGAAAATATTCACATTCAAAACGCGGCCGCAAATTACAAGGCGTTTGAAATAAATACTGTGGCGTGTCAAGTGTTTTTAGTTTATTTTGAGTCTCTTTGCAGTTTGTTTGGTACTGGTGTAGTTGGTGTTATACAACTGATGCTTTTAGTTAGTGTTACGTAATAGAAGGTATAATATTTTCCCGTGGAGGGACGGGCTAAGAATACAATTCCCCCCCGCCGCTGGGTAGCGTCCCGTAAGAGGCGGGTAACCCAGTAGCTTGGTGGTAGGAGATTCGTTCTCTGACTGGCTCGCGACCACTATCATGTCAAAGACGAATGCCAAATATCTTATGACGTGTTCCGGTTCGATGGCATGTAAGCCAGCTCTCCCTATTCCCACCATTCCTATCTTTCCTCCCTCCTTCTGTCCTACATCTCCGAGGCTGGCAACGCATCCATAACTTAAATGTTGTGGATGTCTATGGGCGAAGGTAACCACTTAACACCAGGTGGGCCTTCAGCTCGTTTGCCTCCTTTATTCCATAAAAAAAAAAAGTATGATTTTATAATGCTATCCCTTCTGTGTTTTAAAGGTACGGATATTTGTTTTGATTCCTTTATGCTTCACGCTGTATCCCGCTCACAGCAGAGTAGACCTAAACAGGGTAGGATTAGAGGGAACCTAATGTTAATACACTCCGTTCCCCACTTTTCACAGAATTCTGGAGGCATCACGTGTTAAGTGGCGAAAGTCAATGTCGTGTTTTGCCGATTCACCGGATTATATTTAAAATATTTCCATTTCTCTGATCTTGTAAGTTGCATTACGGTTAGCAGGGAAGGCAGAGTTAACTTTATGTTATTAAATCGCGGCTGCAAATTACAAGGCGTTTGAAATAAATACTGTGGCGTGTCAAGTGTTTTTAGTTTATTTTGAGTCTCTTTGCAGTTTGTTTGGTACTGGTGTAGTTGGTGTTATACAGCTGAAGCTTTTAGTTAGTGTTACGGAATAGACGGTACGGATATACTCTGATTCTGGATTCCTTTTTTTGTTTTGATTTCTTTATGCTTCACGCTGTATCCCGCTTACAGCTGAGTAGACCTCATCAGGGTAGGCAGAGGGAACCTAATGGCAATGTACTACGGTCCCGTTTTAAAAAAAAAGAAATATTAAAAAATTAATTACTCTTGTAAGTTACATGACAGCTGTTTTTAGTTTATTTTGAATCTCTTTATACTTTTCTGGTGCTACACTTGAAGTTATACAACTGACTCTTTTAGTTTAGTGTTTTGAATAGAATAGAATAATAAAAGTAGCGATATACTATGATTTTAGATTCCCATCCCTTTTTTATAGTTTTTTTCTTATTTTATACAAAGGTTGTATTTAATGACTAGATGATTTATATGATCGATTTTATATGATCGATATTAAAGAAATCCTGAAATTCCTGATGCAATGGGACAGGATCTGGCTTTAAAGGCGATTTGTTGTGGGTTCCATTGGAAGGACTGTCATTAATAAATTTACAGTTTTTCACTTAGTTTAGCTGCTGCGATAAATTTCGCTACTCAAACCTAAGTGTCTCGATTGTGTGTAATATCCGAAAATGCAGAACAGAGTGTCTCGACATTAAGTTTTCTCCGCTTACTTTGCTAAGAGTGACTCAGTTTGACTCACCAGAGCAGAGAAATGAAAATAATTTTAATATAATTAATCAAATTCCTGAGTGGAAATCGAACTTGCAATCGCGTTTACAGTCAGACGCTCTTCCCTAACTTTAACAGTCTCATAAATGCTAAAGTACAGTAAACTAAGCTCAGCTGGTAGCTAAAACCAGCAAATAACAAAACAATACAAAACTTTACAGACTATAGCAATAAAAGCATTTTGTTACAGTTATGCCGCAGTTGAGATATGTATGACTATACATCTTGAATCACGCTTTTTTAGCTTTACACTGTATCCCACACGCAGCAGGATAGGCAGAGGGAACCTAGTGTTTTTTTGCCACTGCGCCACAACTAACCCCATCACGCAACGCATGTAAATTTAAATAATATTTACTTGCTATAAAGCTTACTAATATGTTAAAAATCAATAGGTATACGTTTAGGTATACATACATTCAATACGCGTTTTTGATGGAAAGCTTTTTCCTGTATAGTAGAATAAGTAGAATGAACATTTTTTTACGATTTTAAAGCTCATGAATAATAATTATTAATTGATCTCCTGCTTAATATCGTTTCTTCAAGTGGAAATCGAACCCGCAACCAGTCGTTTACATGCTTGTGCACCACGACTGGTATCATAAAGTTTTTTAAACTAATATATATTTTCTCTCTTCCCCAATAAAAGTAGTAAAGAAAAATAAACTTAACCCATTAAATCGGCTTATCAAAATCCCCAATTGGCATAAACAACTGGCAGGGCAAGACAATATAGGCGTTATTGAAACGAAAAAACAAAGAACACCCAAAGAGAGAACCCACAATAGCGCCAGATGGATTGTAATCAGGACTGAAAACTGACATAAAGGTGGTAAGTGCAGAACGTTGCAATGAAAAAAGTAAAAAAGAAATTTTTTTGAACTTCAAGCATTTTCAGGATAGAACTTAGTATCAAAATACTCCATTCTCCATTTGCCACCTTTGTGGACGTTGAGTGAACGGCGGAACTTAACGCCGCGTTTCGTCTTTATCAGATTTAAGAAGTGATATAGATATATAAAAAAACCTAGTGTCAAGCGGCGGAACATAACGCCGCGTTTATTACCAAAGTAAAGAAATGATATATTGATCTAATTAATTATATATTTAAGTGGGTTGATCTAATTAATATAATCATAGTTATTGAAACGAAAAAACAAAGAACATCCAAAGAGAGGACCCACAATAGCGCCAGATGGATTGTAATCAGGACTGGAGACAGACAATAAGGTGGTAAGTGCAGAACGTTGCAATGAAAAAAGTAAAAAAAATAATTTTTTGAACTTCAAGCATTTTCAGGATAGAACTTAGTGTCAAAATACTCCGTTCTCCGTTTCAACCTAATTGGGACGTTACGTAAGCGGCGGAACTTAACGCCGCGTTTCGTCTTTATCAGATTTAAGAAGTGATACTTGTAGATATGTAGAGAAACCTAGTCTCAAGCGGCGGAACATAACGCCGCGTTTATTACCAAAGTAAAGAAATGATATATTGATCTAATTAATTATATATTTAAGTGGGTTGATCTAATTATTGATATATTTAAGTTGGTTGATCTAATGAATATAATCATAGTTATTGAAACGAAAACAAAGAACAACTAAAGAGAGGATAGCGCCAGATGGATTGTAATCAGGAGTGGAAACAGACAATAAGGTGGTAAGTGCAGAACGTTGTAATGAAAAAAGTAAAAAAAATATTTTTTTGAACTTTAAGCATTTTCAGGATACGCAGATAGAACTTAGTGTCAAAATACTCCATTTTCCGTTTTCAACCTTTGGGACGTTAAGTAAGCGGCGGAACTTAACGCCGTGATTAGTCTTTACCAAAGTAAAGAAATGGTATATTTAAGTGGGTTGATGTAATTAATATAAATATAGGTATTATTAAAAAAAAACAAAAACAACAAAAAGAGAAATGCGCCAGGTGGATTGTAATCAAGAATGAAAACTATAAGGTGGGAAGTGCAGAACGTTGCAATGAAAAAAGTAAAAAAAATATATTTTCACGTTATAAATATATAGTTTCACGCATTTTCAGGATACGCAGATAGAACTTAGTGTCAAAATACTCCATTTTCCGTTTTCAACCTTTGGGACGTTAAGTAAGCGGCGGAACTTAACGCCGCGTTTCGTCTATATCAGATTTAAGAAATGGTATACTTGTAGATATATAGAGAAACCTAGTGTCAAGCGGCGGAACATAACGCCGCGTTTATTACCAAAGTAAAGAAATGATATATTTAGTTGGGATGATGTAATTAATATAGGTGTTATTGAAACGAAAAACAAAGAACAATCAAAGAGAGGATAACGCGAGGTGGATTGTAATCAGAACTGAAAATAGACTATAAGGTAGGAAGTGCAGAACGTTGTACTGAAAAAAGTCATAAAAATGTATATTTTCACGTTATAAATATATAGTTTCACGTATATTCAGGATAAGCAGAGAGAACCTAGTGTTAAAATACTCCGTTCTCCGTTTTTCACTCAAATTGGGAAGTTAAGTAAGCGGCGGAACTTAACGCCGCGTTTCGTCTTTATCAGATTTAAGAAATGATATAGATATATAGAGAAACCTAGTGTCAAGCGGCGGAACATAACGCCGCGTTTATTACCAAAGTAAAGAAATGATATATTTAGTTGGGATGATGTAATTAATATAGGTGTTATTGAAACGAAAAACAAAGAACAATCAAAGAGAGGATAACGCGAGGTGGATTGTAATCAGAACTGAAAACTATAAGGTGGGAAGTGCATAACGTTGTACTGAAAAAAGTCATAAAAATGTATATTTTCACGTTATAAATAAATAGTTTCACGCATTTTCAGGAAAAGCAGATAGAACTTATTGTGAAAATACTCCGTTCTCCATTTTCCGCTCAAATTGAGAAGTTAAGTAAGCGGCGGAACTTAACGCCGCGTTTCGTCTATATCAGATTTAAGAAATGATATACTTGTAGATATATAGAGAAACCTAGTGTCAAGCGGCGGAGAGAAGTCGTTGTAATGAAAAAATCATGAAATTATTGGTATTTTTAAATATTTTTCTGTTTTCTACTTTTTCAGGGTAAGCAGGGAGAACTTAGTGTCAAAACACTCTGTTCCGCGATTTTTAACTAATTTAGGGACGTTGAGTGACTGGCGGAACTTAACTCCGTGATTAGTCTTTACCAAAGTAAAGAAATGATATATTTAAGTGGGTTGATGTAATAATGAGTAAGGTAGAATATGCTCGATTGGTTCCTTTTGTATTACAGTAATACAAAGGAATACATATTTATTATAATATTTTTAAAATATTTTTTGAAAATATATAAAAATTTGAACTGCTAGGTTGCTATATATTAATATTGGTTAGTAAATATTGAGATACCACACAAAATTTATTAACAGAACTCTGAATAACTTTTATTGATATCAATTTGTAAGTAAAATTTCGTCGCTTAAGTATTTAAGACTTTTAGTTGTCTACATTAAGGCGGTAAGTAACATTTGCTATTGTTAAACTATTATTTTTATGTTTAATTTTTGTGTAGCAAAGACTTGTTAACATCTTCCTACAGAGATGCTTAAAACAAAATAAGTTGTAACAGGCGTAAATGATTTCGGACGTATCTTATAACGTAGCTTCACTTTTAGCTAAAGTGCTTGGACGGCTTCCAAAAGTCACGGATTCTAATCCACGTTCAATTTTTTATATGTTGTAAGATATTTTGTATTGGAGATTATTACTTTGTAGGCGTAATATCATAATATCATAATATATATGTAACCATATTATATTTATTTATACATATAATACTGAAAAAGAAAAAAAAAATGAATTTATTTATTACATTTTATATTTAATATATAAATGTGTAGTGTGAATGTATAGTGTGTAATATATGTAAATAAATATTAAATATAAAATGTAATATTAAATATAAAATGTAATAAATAAATATAATATGGTTACATATATATTATGATATTATGATATTACGCCTACAAAGTAATAATCTCCAATACAAAATATCTTACAACATATAAAAAATATTACGCCTACAACTTATTTGAAATAAAATAAGTTGTACCCTTCTCAATAAGTTGGATCGTTTGCAAAATATGGCCATCCGATTCATTTTTCCTTAAAAAAATTCGACCATATTTCTGAGCATAGGATTCAACTAAAATGGCTCACCATTAGGCATCGTCGTAATCACCATATCCTTACACTCCTCTATACCATCCTCTACCATCCTCACACTCCAGAGTACCTTAAGTCAAGGTTCTGTTTCCTCGGCGCCAACCATTCTCTTAACCTCAGATCACAAAATGACAACAAGTTGGAATTGCCACTGAGTCGCACACAAACCTTTGGCGACTCTTTTACCATTAAGGCTGCAGTCCTTTGGAATAACCTTCCACGGGATATACGTGAGTCTAAATCTGTTCACATATTTAAGCGTCGTCTCAAAAACTATTTCCTATCATTATAAAATGTATGTCTATGTAAGTTTATTATTATTAATTTTAATATATGTATTAATAAATAAGTATATATGGTCTATATATCTGTATATTATACAAAATGTATTTACGTAAGTTTGTATGTATCATATAGTATGTAATTTTTTAAGTAAGTTTATTATAGCTAGAGCTTCTAATGCATTTGTACACCAACCAATATTCTTGCGTCCTATGATCTTTTACTTAGTAAGGGTTGTCTGGAAGAGATCACCTGTGGTGATAAGGCCGCCTTTCCACCGATATTATGTGCTAGTTTATATATTCTTGTTTTCTATGTATGTTAGTGTAATAAAGTATTTAAATAAATAAAAATAAAAAAATAAATAATTTTAAAACGGATTAATTGCATTCATATTTTTTTTCTTTTTTTTTGGCCAAATATATTTTATTCTAGGACCCGCCTCTTTGCTCTACATGGCGGGAAGAGCTGAGCGAAGTACATATTTGATGTTATTACATGTTGAAAAAGTTTGAAAAGCACAGCCTAAGTCTATAGGCACTTTTTGACTATTTAATTATCATTTATTCAAAAAATACAATTACAATTGTTACCAAAAAACTTCACAGCATACAAGACACTGTGCTCGATATCCCTGCTAAATTTCAGAGGTCTACTACAAATAGCCCAGGAAGAGTTAAACCACAACGAAACACATTTTTGACCAGTAAGAGATTAATCCGGTTAAAACTAATTCTATTTTAAAATTTTTACACATTTTTCTAAAACATTTCTCTTATAAGTATTTATACACTAACATTTTAAACCTAACAAAGCTATTGACTGAAAAAATATTCAAAAACCGTATTTCTAAATAACCTCCACCTTTCAAAATCGGTTGAAAGCGGTTCCAACTGCTATAAACGGGATCCACAACGGATTGAAAGGGACGTCATCAGGATTATAGGAAAAACAATGAAGGTATTGACATTGTGCGAATTTATGACGTCGGCCTTCCATTCGTTGGTTTTATCGTTATTCATTAAGAGTTAGGCTGTTTATGATCCGCCTTTGGCGTTCTTTTGGGTAGAATTATGTGTTTTAAAAGTTTTAGACAAGTTTTTAGCTATTGTCCTCGGGTATGACGTTGTGGCTCAGTGAGTATTGCTTGTAATAGTTGTAAGTTCGAATCACGGTTAGTGGAGAAATATATGGTTAAGGGTTACTAGGAGTATGGACATATTTGTAATATTTACGTTTATATATAGTTAGGGTGGAAATATTTAATATTTCTCTTTTCTTCGCTCTGGTGTCGAGGTAAAGCGCGGCGTTAAGTTCCGCCACTTAGCACGCAAAGCCTCCAAATTCAGCGGAAAATGGGGAACGGAGTGTCATAACGCTAGGTTCCCTCTACGTACCCTGCTGTGTGCGGAATACAGCGTGAAGCTAAGCTATATATAGTTTTTTTAATATATACAGGATATGATTCGATATATCGCACTAATAACACTACAACACTATTGTATATAGTACACATAAATTTCATTTCACGTTTGAATAAAGAACTGTGTCAAATTCGCCATATTTTGAGTTGCAGCACTATTGTATTATTAATGCGATTGATAAAAAATTGAATTCGATTTTGCCTATATTTCCTAGCCGGGGATAAAAACTTCATAATCTCTAACCTCAGCAAAGTCAAAAGTCAAAGTCAAATAATTTTGTTGTTGTTGTTGTTAATTAATCAAATAATTTTATTCAAAATAAGAAGTTACAAGCTTCATTTTTTGAACGTCAAATAGTTTACCAATCTGCCTACTTAATAAAATATAGAAAATGCTCAAAGATCATCAGAATACGTTTTCTCCTTTAAAATTAAGCTGACAACTACACCTCAAGCTTATCAATTCACACCTGAAGGAACCAGGTCACATACATATAAATATTGTCAAACAATGAGGGTGACACGACGTTTTCTCGACCTTTGAAAGCCAATAACGTCAAAGCAATACTTTTCTTGTGCTTATCGGCTAGGCGCGTCAGAAACCCGGCCTTTGACGTCAAAAATGTTTGAACTGAGCAATATATTCCTTTATAACCTGTTTACTAGATGAATTTTTCATCTAAAGTTTATTTGTCTGCACAGCTTCACGTTTTTCTCATACCACATGCGGCGTTAAGTTCCGCCACTTAACACGCAATGCCTCCGAATTTGGCGGAAAGTGGAGAACGGAGTGTCTTGAACACTGAACACTGAACCACAAGGTAGGTGGAGAAAATGTTAAGACACTCCGTCCATATTTTTTTTTGGGCACGAATCTCCTAGATTCGTAACCAAGAAAGAAAGAGAGTCTTGCTAGATTGATAAAATGAATGTAATTACATTGTTATTTAAATTTCTATTAATTTTGAAGGCATAGCCAAAATACAACGGATGTTGTGGCCAGTCGTGGCCCAGTGGCACAAGCGTGTGACTGTAAACGACTGGTTGTGGGTTCGATTCCCACTCGAGGAGTCGAAATTATATTTCCATTTTCTTCGCTCTGGTGTCGAGGTAAAGCGCGGCGTTAAGTTCCGCCACTTAACACGCGAGCCTCTGAATTCGGCGGAAAGTGGGGAACGGAGTGTCTTAACACTAGGTTCTCTCTGCCTACCCTGCTGTGTGCGGGATACAGCGTGAAGCTAAAAAAACAAAAAAAAATACAAGGGATGTTTAAACAAATTAGTTGCCCTTTTCCTCGCTGCTTTTTAAGACAACGCGCGGCGTTCTGCCACTCAACATATAATGTCTTTAATGCAGATGCAACGCTTTGCCTCAGTACCAGAGCGAAGAAAATGGAAATATTAAATATGAAAAAGACATTTAAAGAAAACGTATAAAAAATTGAACACAGCGGGATTCGAACCCGCGTCTACTGAATACCGTCCAGGCGCTCTCACCACTGAGCAATGCTCAGTTTTCCTAAGTGTGGAATAAGACTTTAAAAATGTGTAAAAATATTAAATGTTTCCACTCCTCGAGTGGAAATCGAACCCACAAGTAGTCTATCTAGTCGTTTGAAGTCTGTGCCACTGCTGGCCCCATAAGAATATTATATAGGTAGATAAGATATATGCAAATAAATTCACCAAACGGAATTACATAATTTATTAGTTCTTTGACTTGAAATTTTTGTTGCTAGTAAGACCTTCCCATGACGTTTCTAGACCGGTTTTCTAGTATTTATGTTTTTATTACCTGCTTTTTTACTACAGTAATACGTTGAAGTAAATCAGGTCTTGTAAATATGCTTTTTAATTATATATGGGTTTTAAAATCGTATTCAAATCAGAATTTCAAAAAGTTGTGAAAAGACGTTTGTGTGTTTAAGGTTATTTTATTATAAGATTATATAATAATAATATTTTTTTTAGCTTCAGTGTAGACAGAGGGAAGCTAGTATTAAGACACTCCGTTCACCACTTTCCGCCGAATTCGGAGGCATTGAGTGGCGGACTTAACGCCGCGCTTTGCCTCTGACACCAGAGCGAAGGAAAAGGAAATATTAAATATTTCCACTCCTGGAGTGGGAATCGGACCCACAACCAGTCGTTATGTAATGTCTTGTATTGAATAAAATTAATTGACTTTGACTTTGATATTTAAGATTTATAAATCATTGTAGAGTAGTTGTTAAGTTTAATTATATACCTATTAGTTCGGGGTTCGATAGTCGATTGATGAAATATTTGTATTTAGAATATTGTTAATATTATCGTTTTGACGTTTTGGTTAAAGTGGTGTTAAAAGAAGGATGTCAGGTTTATTGTATTATAGTAAGACGAGCTTAGGCTAACATTTATAAGAAAAATGTACTATTTTTGTAAATATAAGTGAATTGTTTTTTTAGCTTCACGCTCTATCCCGCACATAGCAGCGTAAACATAGGGAACCTAATGGTAAGACACTCCGTTACCGAATTCTGGAGGCATTGCGTGTTAAATACCAGAACTTAACGCTTTGCCTCGACATGAGAGCAAACATAATGGAAATATAAATATTAACAGAATATTATTTTACAGAGTGGATTGTTTCACTAATGACTAGAGATCGTGAAGTGGGACAGCATCTGATTGTATGGGATTAATTGTAGATTCCATTCCCTCTTAAAAAATATAATATAATTCCGCAGTAGCATAATTTTATTTTTCCTGTTTAGTATGGCTACTAATGGCGGCGTTGAGTTTCGCTACTCAACACAACCATTGAAAGGCGGAAGGCAGAAAACTGAGCATTTCATAACGACGAAGAAGATAATTAAAATTAAAAGTTTTACTTAAAACATTTTGAAATTGTTATTCCACACTTAGGAAAATTGAAAAAGACATTTAGAAAATGTACAAAAATTTGAACACAACGGGATTCGAAACCGCGCCTGCTGAACACCGTCCAGGCGCTCTCACCACTGAGCCATACGTACTACTACCAGCTGCGTCGAAAATCTTATACGCTTTATTACAACTTATTTTTGTTGTTGGACGGTATTCGGATGGCGCGGGTTCGAATCCCGCTACGTTCAAATTTTTATACGTTTTCTAAATGTCTTTTTCAAAAGTTTTTTTAAAAAAAATGTATACATAACTAATATTACTGACAATGTAAATTGCGAAAATCATGCTCATCTTGACCTACTCATATTCCAAACGAGCACAAATAAAGAAGATGTGAAGGTTTTGAAACGAGGAACGTTTTATGACTACTATTCTTTACTACGGCCAAGGTATTGTAAATAATGTCATATTTTAATGTATGTATGTATTGTAGATAGCAACTGAGGAAAATCAATGGCAAACTAAAGGTAATTTAGAGTTACTATGTTAGCAAAAGTGTTAGAGTGGGCATTGAATATTGTATTTTTTTTTAGCTTCACGCTGTATCTCGCACACAGCAGTGTAGGCAGAGGGAACCTAGTGTTAAGACACTCCGTTCCCACTTTCCGCCGAATTCGGAGGCATGCGTGTTAAGTGGCGAAACTTAACGCCGCGCTTTACCTCGACACCAGAGCGAAGAAAATGAAAATATAATTTCCACCCCGAGGAGTGGAAATCGAACCCACAACTAGTCGTTTACAGTCACACGCTTGTGCCACTGGGCCACGACTGGCCACAAATAAATTTTATATTAAATGTAAAAATTAAATTCTACTCGGGGAAATGATCATATACTATTTTCATTAATTCTTTCTGGTACCTAAGACAAAACGCGGCGTTGAGTTCCGCCACTTCCGGGCAGAAAGTGGAGAGCAGAGTGTTTAACACTAGGTTCTTAACCCTTTTTTTAGGTTCTTAAAACTTTTTTGAATTTGATTTTAGAATTTTGAATTTGAATATGTTGAATTCAGGCAGAAATTGGAGAACATATCTTAAGAGATAGTGGTAAGGCACTAGGTTCTCTCTGCCCTTCAGGAAGCTAAAATTGGACGCAAGTTAACTAGCTAACCTACAAAGTTTCTAAACAGTTTAATATTTACAAACAAACAGAAACATATTTAAGAATTTCCTATACCATTTTGGGAAACAATGAACTACTTGTTACGTCGTATTTGGTTTAGACCTTGCTCTATAGAGTATCGGTTAGTATTAGTCACCCATACAAGGTTAACTGCATTTCAATGGACAATTACACTTGCTTGTGTAAATCGTGATTTTGTATGCTGTATTAGAACTTAGCTTTAAGTTTTATGTTTTCTTTTAAAGCTTCACGCTGTGCACACAGCAGGGTAGGGAGAGAGAAACTCCGTTCCACCAAATTCCGGAGGCATTGCGTGTTAAAAGGCGGAACTCAACGCCGCGCTTTGCCTAAATAGAGCGAAGAAAAGGAAATATTAAATATTTCCACTCCTCGAGTGGGTATCGAACCCACAACCAGTCACGTTTACAATCACATTTATGTGCTCCGGACCCACGACTGGCGCAGACTGATTGTCTGAAGTTTTGTATTAAATAATAGTATTTTTTTTTTAATAACATTCAGAGAGGAGAGTTGAGTCATTTCAATTTGCTTTGATAAATGTATAGAAGGTATTGAGTATTTGAATGGCAAAAAAATAGAGTAATTTTTATAATATTCTCATTTTATTCCGTACGTTTTACCGTGGGCTTTACTTGTAAAAATACTTAAAAATAATCATTAAAATTGGTAGTTTAGTTGAGAAAGGAACTCTTAGGTAGAGTAAGGAAGGCGAATATGAATGTACCTTTTAAAGGGTCTTAAGCCTACACTTTTATCTGCATCGCGATGGGTACCATGACGCCATGGAAGGTTAAAAAGCTTTCCCTCCTTTGACTGCCATGGGTTACATGGTATAGCCATTACTATGGATAATAAAGTGGAGGTGGTATATAGAATTTTCAAGAAAAACAACAATTTTGAAGAAATCGGAGGGGTCCCTTTTATTTTGGCTTGTTAGTTTTGTAAACGTATCAGATTTACTAATAGACTAAAACTTGGTAGACCTAAGTCTTAAATCTTAGTCGAGACGTAACCGCTTCAATAAATCGCTGAAAACAAAAGCACTCAAACCATTTTAACATCAACTAACTACTAATTATCATCTCTGAGTTCAGTTATAAAACAATTGTAATTAAAAATCAACGCACAAACATTATAAGCCTAAGACCTTAGTCTTCTCTGCAAGGCTAACAACATAACGCGCATTATAATTTACTCGTTTTATTATCCCTTTATTGATTGAATGACTTTAAGACATCATATTGTTCTTGGAGGTCGTTATGGCTCAGTGGGACAGTGTGAAACTGTAATTGATAGGTTGTGGGTTTGATTCTTACTCAGGGATTATATTCATATTGTTTTCAGTTGTTTGCTCTCCTGAATAAGATAAATTAAGGCGGTGAGTTCCGCCACTTAACTTTTTCCGTATAAAATAGCTAGAGTGACTAGTGTCGTAGCACTACGCTCTCCACTCCAATCGAGCCGTTGCTTGTTATGGGGTCGATTCTCACTCGAGGAGTAGAAATATTTAATATTTTCATTTTCTTCGCTCCAGTGTCGAGGGAAAGCGCGGCGTTAAGTTCCGCCACTTAACACGCGATGCCTCCGAATTTGGAGGTGCGTGGTGGAACGGAGTGTCTTAACACTACGTTCCCTCTGCCTACCCTGCTGTGTGCGGGATACAGCGTGAAGCTAAAAAAATTATAATAATACACAAAAGCTTTATGTAAATAAAGATAAGATAAAGATTACATAACTATTACATCCTATTTGCAGAAATATAGAAAAACAAAAGACTAACATTAGTTCGGAGAAAATATCTTGAGAACTACTCGTAACTAACTTTCTTTTTGTTACAATTTTTTCTACTCCTCCTGTCCTATTAATCCCGTGAGGGCCAAAAGTTCTGAATGTATCAAAGATTCTTCTCAGAAACATGTTATGGACGTGTGGCCTCAATATATCAAAGTATTTAGACAGTAAAAAGTCATTTAAAGAAAACGTATTAAAATTTGAACGCAGCGGGATTCGAACCCGCGCCATGCTCAGTATATTGAACGTATTGCTCAGTGGTGAGAGCGCCTGAACGGTATTCAGGAGGCGCGGGTTCGAATCCCGCTACGTTCAAATTTTTATACGTTTTCTTTAAATGTCTTTTTCAATTTTCCTAAGTGTGGAATAACACTTTAAAAATGTTTAAAAGTGTTTAGATATTAGTTTTGAGATTCTTGTTAAATTTAAAAATTTAATGCATTTCTTTGCTGCATTCAAACTATTATACTCGTATTTTTGTAAAAAAAAAAATACAATTTAAAAAAAGCTGATTTAAGCACCCCACATCGCGGAGTAGTCAGAGAGAACCTAGTGTCAGGACACTCCGTTCTCCACTTTCCTCTTAAAATCGAGACATAAGTGGTGGAACTTTTGTCAAGAAAGTGGAACTTTTTCTTAGATACCTAACCGTAACCGAAGAAAATGAAAATAATATATAATCGTTCCCCCAGGTGGGAAACGACCACGCTACGAAGGCCTCTACTACATTTTAAATAGCAGATTTGAACCTATAGGTTTTGACCTTATAACATCCATTTATTTTATTCAGTACATTAAAAATAAAATTTATAAAGAAATCACAAATCTAATAATAACGATATAATTAAACCTCCAGAATATTGTACCGACTTTTTCGCACTCCACATTACGGGCTGCCTCTTGACCGTGACCCCGGCTTGTATAAGTTTACTGCATTCTATGCTTAATTCTGCGACAAACGTGTACAAAATTTTGTGAAATTCATAAAAACAATGTTTTAAAAAGGCCCGTTGAGGCGAAAGTATTCTGCATAAGATGTTATGCTGAACAAAAGCTGATGATGATATTTTTAAATATAGATATAAAATTAGACAAATAGTTTTTATAAAATACAAACCTAATAGGCTTTTTGGTTGAATTAAAAAATAAATGAAGAAGTAGTCTTGATTTGTCTTTGTAGATGGTGGCATTTTTATATAGGAATCACGTTTATAACCGGCCAGAGGCGGTTAAGCAACGCTTAGGAATGCGGGCGGAGAGTAGGAGAAAGACGGGTAGCCCAGTAGTTTGGTAGTAGGAGATTCGTTCTCCGACTGGCTCACGACCACTATTGTGTCAAAGACGAACCGTCAAATATCTGATGATGTGTTCCGGTTCGTTGGCATGTAAGCTAGCTGTTCCTCTTTCCACCATTCCCATCTTTCCTTCCTTCTCTTTTCCTTCAGTCCCAAGGCCGGCAACGCATCCATAACTCTAATGCTGTGGATGTCTATGGGCGAAGGTGACCACTTAACACCAGGTGGGCCTTCTGCTCGCTTGCCTCCTCTTTATTCAATAAAAAAAGTGAGGGAAACGGAATGGTTTGACATATGTATCAGCACGGTTTTGATATCATCTTCAGTGCAATTCAAATGAATTAAACATGAAGAATGAAACTATTTCTCATATTGGCTATACTACGGGTGGTAAATAAAAATAACGCTTAAACATAAATACACTAAAACCTCATTATAATCGTAAAAAAACACACTAAACCAATAACTTAAGAAATAACGATAAAAAAAAATATTTACCTACAATATTCTAAGAATTTAATTTTAAAATCTAGTCTATTATTATTTTAATATATATAATTTACATGCTCTGATATGCGTAATACTAGCGGCCCGCTCGCGGCATCGTGATCTTTTTCCTTATATTGCAAGCCTCGCGAAGTTGATTTTTGAAAAATAAAGTAGTCTATGTTTAAGCTTAGATTATCAACTATATTTATGCCAAAATGCATTATAATCGGTCAAGCGGTTTAGATTTTTCATATAAACTTTCATCCCCTATTTCAACCCTTTAGAGGTTGATTTTTGAAAAAATAAGTAGCCTATGTTAGAACTAGTAGCTTTTTCTACTATCATTCTAAATTTCATCCAAATCGGACCAGTAGATTAGCCGTGAAAGCGTGACAGACAAACACACAGACTTTCGCATTTATAATATAAGTATGGAAGTATGGATATTCATTCAATGAGTTCCTTGATCTCAAACTAGTTTCTCAAAGGTCGTCTTTGGAACGATTGTTTACGTTTATTTGGTGTTCTGTGGCGCGTTGACCCCTTGGAGTCACATTGGGCTTTGGCCAATTATTGGCTATTAAAGTTTTTAATTTTTGTAATCTCCTTTATTTTTAATTTAATAATTTATTAGTTAGTTTATTTTGAGATTTAGAAATAATCTTATGATATCATTTCGTCTTTTGTTCTTACGCGGTTGAGAGAATAAATTAGATTTTTTTTTGTTTGTGTGCTAAAGTCAGATTTCTCAAAATTAGCCAAAGAGGGCCCAGTGTTATGACACTCCATTCTCGACTTTCCGCCGGAATTCGAGGCATTGTGTGTTGTGTGATCGGAAATGGACCCACAGCCAATCGCGTTTACAACAAACAAACAAAATGACAATTCGTTAATAATCGGTCAAAATATTATGCCTTACATTTTTTGTAAACGAGCTGATAGTTTTCAAACTGCTGGACCGATCGAGTGGAATGAAAAAACTTTATCGAAATAAATCCATTCATTTGTGATGCCATAGACAGACAGACTAACACACATACATCTATGCTTGTTATTATAAGGTATAACGCCCCTTTTTAGCGTCGGGGGTTAAAAGATTGTTCCTTCAGGTTGCGTTTTTAGTCTAGCTTTAATAATTCTATTATAATTATTGTGTAAAAAGTTGTTAATTTAATAATAATAATGAATTATCAATTGGTTTTTTTTCCATAACTTATCTATAAATTTCAAATAATTATTTTTTCCTTTTTTTTAGCTTCACGCTGTATCCCGCACACAGCAGGGTAAACAGAAGGAACCTAGTGTTAAGACACTCCGTTCCCCACTTTCCGCCGAATAAAGAAAAACAATTCATCCATAACATTATTTTTTATTTTACAATTAATGGGAACACGAAAACAGTACTATAAAAGTTGATTGTCCTATCTACCACTGAGCTTCAACCGCCTTTAATAGCTCATTTTTGTACTAAAATTTAATTTAAACGAGAGATGAAGAACATTCTATACATAATGAATTTTACGGCGTTTACAGGTCACTGGGCTTTCCTTTCAATTTCTTTTGCGCGAACGTTTAATTAAAAGTTCGTGTAAAAGCGCATTTTAGTTTTTTAAAAAAGGGTTCTTCGTCATCAAATGTTGTTGTTTTACGTGTCTATGTTATGTATTTTTACATCTTAATGCTTTTGCCCGCATAACAGGGTAGTGTCTAGACACTCCGTTTTCCCACTATCTGCTCGATTGAGATATTGCATGTAAAATGGCGGACCTCAATCCCGTGCTTTGTATTGTTTATCAGATTGGAGAAATAAAATTATTAAATTAAGAACATACCTTCCTAAGAGTGGGAATTGAATCCAATAGCAATTACAGTTAGACGCTGTTTATATTATAGGTATCCGTCGTGCATTATTTATAAAATAGACGAAACATGGAGAAGTGACCTACCTTAGTTACGTTATATGACAAACTTAAAGGGAAAAGGTACTATAAACTGGAAAAAGTTGCTATAAGAAGACCATTACTGTGTGGCAGCGTTTGACTAAATGTCTTAATGTAATGAATGTGGGTTCGATTAATACTAACTCAGAATGATCATTTACTCGCTTTAATGAGAAAAACGTGGCGTTTAGTTCCGCCAGACAAGTCTCAATGGCCCAAAATCAGGCAGCAAACAAAGAACGGAGAGTAATAACACTACACTCTCTTCAATAACAATGCGATTCCTTTATAATAATCAATTAATTATAAATATATGATTGCTAACGATAACATTTAATAAATAAAATATATTTTATTAAAAAGTTTTAGATTTAACCAGTCCAGTCCAACTTGAATTGGTCCGTCTCTCAATCTGTCACGGGCTTGTCACTCCCGTACAAATGAAAAGGGGAAATTGGAACGTTTAGATATTGAGAACATTCGAAAATGTAATTAGGTGGCCCTCAGAAGTATTCTTGTGACATTGTAAGTCGCTTTAGAAATATATATATATAGTATTTTGTATGATAAGGGTTTTTGTTTTCGTGTTTTTTTTATATATTTTGATATTATTTTTAACTGAATTAATTGTGTATGTTTTTGTAATGAAAAAATAAATTTTAGAAAAGCTAACGTTTCGAACACTATACAGTAGTCCATGGTCATAATAGAAAGCGTGGTTAAAGTGGTGGACGGAGTGTCTTGACACTAGGTTCTTCCTGACTATGCGAGAAAAAAAAGTTGAAGTTGAACTTGGGTTTTCTAAAATGTATATTAAAATACTAAGAATATTTACGATTAATACGTTAAGGTACTTTATATTTATTTTATGAATAATATTTTTATAGATTCCTTCCTTTTGGCATATCAGAGAGAATCTATTTCAAGACACTCCGTTCTCCATTTTCCACCTTACTTTATGATATTTTATATTAAGTGGCGAAAGTTTATGCTTCTTATTTCCAAGTTATTTTTATTTTTTTGCTCTAGTGACAAGACGAAGCGCGGCGTTGAGTTCTACAATTTAACATACGAGTATAATATCTTGGATCTAGCAATAAGTGATCCGGTCTAGATGCACTCTGCTTACCCTGCTAAGGGAGAACAAGGGAAAAGCTTAAAAAAGTATTGATAAATCTTATGTACATTTTGACTACAATAAAAATGTAAAAAAAAGCAACTTAAATTTGTTTTTTAAAACACACCGGCCTATCCAATTAAAGTCAACCTCACTCGAGTCAAGTTTCTCGATTACGGTATCCCTTGTATCCCTTATTATTCTTTTGCAACTTCCAAATCTCATTTTTTTAGCTTCGTTAATATATTTTGTTCTGCAATTTCATTTTTCAGTGTTCAAGTTTATATAAGAACTAATTTGTATAAGCACTGTGTTTCGAGAGATTTTTGAATTTTGGCAAAATAATAATTTAATAACGGTGAGGGGTTGGAGGTTAGCAATGGTTTTAGGTTTTAATTGTACTTGGAAAAATTATATTATTGTAAAGAATTTCTATTATAGAGAGCTATGAAATTAACTCAAGTTTTGTCTTTCCAGAGAAGAAAATTTTCAACACTCCATGGATTCACCATGCGAGTACAGACGCGTAGACGGGGGAGCTCTAAGCAAAGTCTTTGACTTGTGACCCGAGTGTAGGCTTGGCCTATACTTAGGTAGCAAAACAAAATAGTTACAAAAGTGTCAGGGTCACAAAAGCGCTTTAACTCTTGCTGTACAATCCAAATATCTTTCCCAATGTTACCAAATTTGAAAAAATCTAACTAAAGGTTGACGGAAGGTTGATCCTTTAGCTTGACAGCGATTCTTGTATATCAAGATAGGGTAAAAAGAATTTAATTATAATCATTTCCCCCCACTGGGAGTTGAATTCGTAACAAAACACCTTCACACTACGCGACAATAAAATAAAAATATTATATTATTAGAACGTTCTTTCTCTCACTCCATATGAAGACTATTATAAATTCAGGATATATATGTCAATTGCATTGTCTTTTTCAATATGACGCTTTATATTATAATCCAATTTTAGTAAGTAAATTGAATAAGCCATAACCATATACATATGTATATATGTGAAACTATATTAAAGACTATATCTTCTATAAATAAAAGCCAAAGGTCACTGACTCACTAACATGAAATATCACATACCGCTTAAAATACAAAGATCACATTTGTAAAGGAAATAGTTTAAAGTCAGTAGATGTCCGCGTTGAAACGGATTTTGCGACAGGGTCGGATTGAGGAGTACTGAAAATTCTCGCCATGGAAGTCTTTTTTTGCTACAAATTAGAAATTTAGTAGAGATATACTCATTACTACGCGGATGACAGCAGGGTATTCAGAGGGAACCTAGTGCTAAGACACTCCGTTTTCCACTTTTCGCCGAATTCGGAGGCATTGCGTGTTAAGTAGCGGGACCTAACGCGCTTTGCCTCGACACCAGAGCCACCAAGAAAATGGAAATAATAAATATTTCCACTCCTCGAGGGGGAATCGAACCCACAACCAGTCGCTTTACAGGCACATTCTATATATAACTCTATGTATAAATATAAAGTTAGTTATGTATAAATCATTAATTTGAGAGCTTCCGTTGTATCAAGGCCGTATTGCACACGATGATGACTCTTGCACGACTTGCTACTAAAATATATGAAGCGTGATTTAAATCGGACTAGCTATTTCCTACAACACTATTTTTTTGTTTTTTTTGCAATTTCCTTAGTAATTGGAGAACGGAGTGTCTTAACACTAGGTTCTTTCTGACTACCCTGCTATGGGTAAAAAGTGTTTTTTTTTAATATATTTAATATTTTGTTATGCATATTTCCTAAGGAATTAACATACTAAGTTTCTATTTTCTTCTCGCAATAGTTTCGACTAAGATATTGATTTTGAAAATTGAATAATTAAATATGAAGTCTATCAAATGAATGTGTGGTTATTATTTTTCATTATATATTTCCATCTTGGGCATCGAACCTTCATGTAGTAAATAAAAAAATATAAAAATCGAAAAAAAATAACTAAATATATTTTATGATTTTTGCATAGCAAGGTAGTTAGAGAGACTATAGTGTGAATACACTTTGATCTTCACTTTCCGCCGAGAATCTGGATACTGGCTATACTATGGCTATACCAACATTGCATTTAGGTACCAGAGCGTACAAGTAAAAATTATTCAAATATAATCATAAGAGAAATCGAACCTACAACAAACCGCGTTAACAATCAGACGCTGTCCCACTAACATCTTCAAGTACGTTTAAACTGCAAAATTCATTAACGACAATAAATTTCTGACTAAAGCCATCCCATTGCCTTCGCAATTTTAAAGCCGCAAGAGGAATTAACGGGAGACTGAACTATTAAGACGGGGAATTTCTTTCACTCAGATAATACACAGTTTGTTTTATAGTCTTTGAATTGTGTTTTACTTGTTCCTTGATTTTAAACTCGTTTTAAGTTGAAAGTTCTTTTATCACGTCTTGTGGGTTATGTTTGGATAAATTAATGGTTTTAATGAAAAAGACATTTAGAAATGCGTTTTTTGAACGCACGGCTCAGTAGTGAAAGGTAGTGTATTCAGGAGGCGCGGGTTCGAACCGCGCTGCGTTCAATTTTTTTATACGTTTTCTAAGTGTCTTTTTCAATTTTCCTAAGTGTGGAATAACACTTTAAAAATGTTTAAAAGTAATGACTATACTATTTCCTTCTTTAATGTTTGTCTCTTCTAGGTGTTAACTAGAGACCGCGAGAGGCTTCGCTCGTGAATTATACAACTGACTTGCTAAGTATTTTCGTCGGCATGCGTTCTCGCTTAAGTGAACTGATTTACATTGTTCAAACAAATTTTCAAGTCTTATTACATCTCTTTTTATTTATATTTATTTCTTTGCTTATATTTCTACACTATATGTGATCTATATCTTTTGCTATCAATTATTACGTACTACATAAAAATAGGTAGCCTATGTTTGACCCTCTGTGATAAACTATGTTCTTGATAAAATTCATCGAAATCGGTGAATTTTATCAAGATAAGTTTAGATTGTAACACTAGGTTCCCTCTGCCTACCCTGTTGTGTGCGGGATACAGCGTGAAGATAAAAAAAAAAACAAAACAAATATGTAAAAATTCAAAATAATGTAATACAATGTGATAATATAATATATATGTAATGTATTTTTTTTTTTAATGCAAGTATAATAAGTGAGTAGTATAAGGCATAATACTTGAACTCTTTTAGAAAAGCAGATTGTAATGAAACGAGAAAAGGAAAATGTAGTAATGTAATAATCCATACTTATATTATTAATGCGAAAGTCTGTGTGTTTGTCTGTCACGCTTTCACGGCTAATCCACTGGCCCGATTTGGATGAAATTTAGAATGAAAGTAGTTAAAGTGACTGGGTACTTATTTTTTCAAAAGTCAACCTCTAAAGAGTTGAAATAAGGGATGAAAGTTTATATGAATATTGGCTTTATTTTATACTTTATTTTTTATAAATGCTTCCCCGAGGTTTGCAATACAACGGCATAGTTCACGCGGGCAAACCGCGAGCGGGCCACTAGTGTAATATTATATTAATAATTTACTTGTTAACAAAATGTAAAAAAACAGACACATGTCCGTAGAGCACAAAAATAAACAGTAAAAAAAATCGTTTTCACGTTAACCTGCCCGCGCCTGGCGAAGACATGCCATGTCCAGGTTAATGATGTGAAGATATCGCACTGTCATCGGATCAGGATACATGGGAACATTTTTGAGCTAATTAGACTGCAAAATCGCAAGGTTTTCTTTTTACTTAACAAAATAATTAATTATTTAAATTCAATTTTAATAGGTTCACGCTGTATCCCGCACACAGCAGGGTAGGCAGAGGGAACCTAATGTTAAGACACTCCGTTCTCCACTTTCCGCCGAATTCGGAGGCAATGCGTGTTAAGTTAAACTTAACGCCGAGCTTTGCCCGACACCAGAGTAAAGAAGTTGGAAATATTAAATATTTCCACTCCTCGAGTGGGAATCGAACCCACAACCAGCAGTTTACAATCACACGCTTGTGCCACTGCGCCACGACTGGCCCCACTTTTTACTTTACCTAATCCATTAACAAAATTTTGGAACTAACAAATATTTTTTCCTTCACTTTTACCCCGCTGGTAGTCAGAGAGAACTACCATGTCATGATACTAATTATGACACTCCTTTTTTTTTTTTTTTTTTTTTGATTGTGGAAATGCTGTTGACCCTGTGGTCTTTACAGCGACACCGGGGGGGTGAGGGAAGAGGGTACTCAGTCCCTGCGAAATGCAAGCACTAAATGGCTGCTCGAGAGGGAACCGACAGGCGCAAGGGCACCCCCTAGCGGGGCTAGGACCTCGGCTTGCGTCGTCGGTGGGCGGGGGGGGGGTATGACACTCCATTCTACATATTCCAGAAATCGAGCCATTGCATGTTGAGAGGGGAGACCCAATGCTGTTCTATCTTGTCACCACACAGGAAAAATGAAAATAATTTAAATATAATCATTCCCCCGAGTATAGGAACCAAACCCAGAACCAATCGCGTTTACAGTTAGGCATCCCACTGCGCTACAAAGGTCTCTATAGCAGTTTTATAGTAAAAATATTGCTAATTTTATATAAATACGATTTTTTAATACTAAACAATTATTTTTGAAATTAATTTAATAGAAGGGACTAGTAACATAGTAAGGACGGTTACCAAGAGTCGCTGGTTCGAATCTTGCTGAGTTCAATTTTTTTATATATATATATTTATATATTTTTAAAAATAAAATAAAAATTATTATATTATATGTAAATAACACTTAAACTTAAAAATATTAAGAAATATATATCAAAAGGATCACTTAAACATGCGTTTGACGTAATCTAGGACAGAAGACATTGAACAATGGGTGTGACAGCAAAGCAAGGTCGCCTCGGACTCGCCAATTATCGCCTAACATTATTTCGTATTGTTTCGCTTAACTTGCTATTTTACCTCCATTTTCCTAACATTGTAATAAAATAACTTATAAGTTTGTATAACAAATGTACCATTTAGTAAAGCCATTGTAGAAACTCAGTGGTTTTGAGTTTGACTCGAGAGACGATTATATTTAAATTATTTTCAGTCCGTCGTGGCGCAGGTAGGCAGTGTTAGACGGTAAAAGAGATAATGTGCGCTCGTTCCCCACTCGGGGGAATGATTTTATTAAAAAAAAACATTTCTTCGCTCTGGTACCATAGACCAAGCGCGGCGTTGAGTTCTGCGACTCAAAAGTCTCCTAGGTCCTCTCCGCAAAACCCCGCTGTGCGGAAAAAGAGTGCAGTTCTTTTTTTTTTTTAATTTTGAGTTACACGGCGTTAAGTTACACTATTTAACACAAAATGTCCTAAAATGGGGTAATAAATGGAGAATGTGATTTGACATCTCTGTGCAATAAAAGATTAGGTATAGTATAGTCGACATGTTATAGGAATTTACTTATTTTTAGTTTAAAGTTTCTTATTACAATTGAGATGTACGTTGAAAAAATAAGAATTAGATATGCAAAGTAGTATTGTATTATATTTTTAATGAAAATAAGCAATTAAATTGAAAAACAATTTGGGGCTAGTCGTGGCGCAGTGGCCATTGTGTGTGTAACTGTGAAGCGACTGGTTATGGGTTCGATTCCCACTAGAGGGGTGGAAATATTTAATATCTCCATTTCCTCCGCTCTGGTATCAGAGCTAAAACGCGGCGTTAAGTTCCGCCACTTAACACGCAATGCCTCCGAATTTGGCGGAAGGTGGAAGAACGGAGTGTCCTCGACACCAGAGAGAAAAAAGTGGAAATATTCCACTCCTCGAGTGGAATCGAACAAACCAATCGAACCTACAACCAATCGTTTACACGTTTGTGCCACTGCGCCACGACTAATCTCCATAAATTTACACAATACAATAATTTGATAAAACCTTCAAATTCGCTAAAATAATTACTAAAATTAATATAAAAGCTACTCACTGCAAGACCTCCTTTAAAAACGCCAGGTTATATCTGAAAATAAGAAAAAATAAATTTAATATCGCCAAGAAAAATACAATACTAATCTATTTTTTTTTGACTTGTCTTATTTACAGATCTTGTTATCAAGAGATGTCAAATCTATTAAAAACAGGTTGGTTTATATATTTTTTTAGCTTCACGCTTTTTCCCGCATAATAAGATAATCAAAGAGAACCTAGAATTAAGAGTCTCAATCCTCCTCGTTCCGCCTGAAATCGAGACGTTGCTGTTCCACTGTCCCACCGTGGCCTAAATTTATATTGATTATAATAAAATCTTGGCGGCTGTCATGGGGCAGTATACATCGTTTGCTGTAAACGTGATCGGTTGTGGGTCCGATTCTCCCAGGGAATGATTGAGCTGATTGATAAAATGATTATATATAAAATATTTTCATTTCTCAACTTTAAGACAATTCGCAGGGTTGAGTTCCACCATTTAACATGCTATATCTTGATTTGGGACGAAAAGAGGAGTGTATTGACACTAGCTTCTCTCTCTCTCTGATGATTACCTTGATACAGGAAAAATATCATGAATTCAAAAGAACATAAACATGTTTTCATTTCTATTCGGGTTAGCCAAAGGACGGCGTTAAGTTACGCCACTCAAAACTTAATTACAATATGTACCTCTACATAATAAATATTATTATAAAAGTACAACTTAATTTCAAAACCAACACAGGTAATAAAAAATATTTAATATTTAATTACTAGCACGTAACAATAATCGTTTGTACCTGACCCGATTAATCATTCGACAGTTGGCTTACTGCGATGCAGTATTACGAATAACTTTTTCCTTACATTACATTACAAGTGGAATAAAACGAACCTAAATCGATATTGATAATCGATTCAAACTGCTGCTTTTATTACATTTTTGCATTTAATAGTTAAAATTTTGCTGCAGGATAAAGAAAGGAAGATAAAAGGAGCATAGTCTGATGACTTTGCTTAAGTAGGGTTAGAAGTGGGGAACGGAGCGTGTTAATTTTCAGATTCTCTCTGCCAACCCTCCTGTGCGTAAGATACAGCGTAAAGCTAAAAAAAAGGTAATTTTCTGGTTAAAAGAGTTAAGAGTTAACTGCTTACTATCCAGTTAACCTAATAAATAACTTCGCGCTACATCCCGCACACAGCAGGGTAGGCAGAGGGAACCTAGTGTTATGACATTCCGCTCCCCACTTTCCGCCGATTTTTGGAGGCATTGCGTGTTAAGTGGCGTAACTTAACGCCGCGCTTTGCTTCTGATACCAGAGCGAAGGAAATGGAAATGTTAAATATTAGTACTCCTCGTGTGGGTATATACGTTGCCTTAGCAACGCATACTTTACGCGTCGACGGGTCTACCAGGTTATTTAACTAGTTATACAATAGCTGTTGTGTGTATGTTAATTGTATAGAAGACCTCACACGTGCTGTGATGCAATGGCATTACTATTCAACGCAGAGCCACCTTGTAGTATCGATAATACCAATTAATTCTTCTTTCATATGAGCCTTCACCTGTTATAATTAGAATAGTATTATAATGGAACTAATTGTACGTAAGTTATTTTTTTTTTAGCTTCACGCTGTATCCCGCCCACAGCAGGGTAGACAGAGGGAACCTAGTGTTAAGACACTCCGTTCCCCGCTTTCCGCCGAATTCGGAGGCATTGCGTGTTAAGTGGCGGAACTTAACGCCACGCTTTGCCTCGACACCAGAGCGGAGAAAATGGAAATATTAAATATTTCCACTCCTCGAATGTTCACAGTTTCAACACAATTCATATGTTCAAATGTTTCTTAATCCGGCTTCACTCTTTTTCGCGCATAGCAGTCGAAGAGAAACCAAGGCACTCTGTTCTCCATTTTCAGTCTGAAATCCAGACATTGCGTGTGAGATGGCGGATCTTAACGCCGGCATAAAGATCAGACCTTTATTAAAAAAAAGTCTAATTATCGTTAGCTTCACACATCTGAATGTAGCCAATTAAGCATAACGAATCTAGTGTCATGACACTCTGTTTCCTCACTTAAGTCCCGCGTATGTTTTGACAAGGAGAATTAAATGATATAAATCGTGCTTTCAGACAGACTCATTGCGATAGCCTCAGGTATAATATACGCATTTATAAAATGAAAAGGTTAATTGGAGTATAATAAAGCAGCTTTAGCGTTCTTCCCGCATAGTAAGATAGTCAGAGAGAATCTAGTGTTAAAACACTCCGTTCTCCGATTGTATAATATACATATATACCCCTGAATGGGAATCGACCCAAAAACAATCAGGTTTAGAGTCGAATCCTATTCCACTGCTGCTGCTCCATTATTTTACTTTTGCAATTTGCGAGTGATTTTATCCCGCATTCGACAGGGTAGGCAAAGGAAATCTAGTGTTAAGACACTTCAAGTCCCACGCACCACCTAGTTCTGGAGGCATTGCTTGGTAAGCGGCGGAACTTAACGCTGCACTGCACCTCAACACCAGAGTGAAGAAAATGTGGGTATCGAACCCACAACCAGTCCCGTTTACAGTCACACTGTGTGCCACTGGGCCACGACTGACCTCAATAAAAATAATGACATAATTTCATATAATATATTAAATAGAAAGTCATTGTATAATATTTATTGTACACTTCCGCTGTCATATTGTTTCAGTATCAAGGGACGTTTACAATATAATAGGTTATGTAAAAGCCGATGCTTTTTATTCAATGAAGCACTGAATATTATTTAATAAAGCCAGGGAATTAAAAAGGAATTTATTTGATTTAAAATATTTTAGCGATTGTTGTGTTCGTGCCAGTAGTGCCTGACTTATATATCTTAGAGTGGTTATCGGTTCCATCCGTAAACAAGAAAGTATTTAACATTTTTTTTTTAGCTTCACGTTGTATCCCGCACACAGCAGGGTAGGATGAGCGAACATAGTGTTATGACACTCCGTTCCCCGCTTACTACCGAATTTGCCTCTGATACCAGAGCGAAGGAAATGAAAATATTAAATATTTCCAATCGTCGAGTGGGAATCGAACCAACAACCAGTCGTTTACAGTCACACGTTCGTGCCACTGCGCCACGACTGGCCCCTAAGTATTTAACTTTAACAAAAATTTAAGAGCAATCGTGGCGTTAAGTTCCGCCACTATACGAAAGAAGAGACTAGTGGGACTTGACAAGGTTATCTCTGAACATTTTAAGTTACTGGATAACATTATCGAGGAGCTAATTGTTTTACTACATGTTTGTTGGTCAATTAAGATGAAGAGTCAAAATCGACGCAAAAAGACTATAAGTATATTTAAATGATTTTAGTTTTTTTAGTTCTAACTCACGCTTTTCCCCTCGGAGACAACCTATTATGTTAAGATACTTCGTTATTTCCTTTCCGCCCAAGAGAGATATCGTGGGTTAAATGACAGTTCTCAATAAAATACGAAGAAATAAAAATAATTTAAATATAATTAGTTCCTCGCATAGGAATCGAATCTCCGACCAATCGCATTTACGGTCAGATGCTTTCCCATTGCGCTACAAAAGAAACAGACCTACATAAAAATAAGTATTGAAATTCAAAGACTAGAAATAGTAAAATTCTTAATAAAATTTTAAGAATGTACTGTAATTCTACATATGCTCTAAGTATGCGCATTTTATCTTTATATATATGTACGTGGATGTTATTACATAAATGTATATAAATAGGCATAAATATGAACGGAACGAATCTCGTATAAGGCTGTCCGCATTAACTGCGTGACAGTAGAATAATAGCAATATTTTGATGCATGCTTGAGTATATTTTATGGTATGGAAACTTGATAAAATGCGGTGTTAAGTTACGCCATTTAAAACACAATGTCTCGAATTTGGGCGGAAGGTGGAGATATTGTACTAAGTTATAAAAAAAATAGCTTCACGCTATATCCCGCACACAGCAGGGTAGGCAGAGGGAACCTAGTGTTAAGACACTCCGTTCCCCACTTTCCGCCGAATTCGGAGGCTTGCGTGTTAAGTGGCGGAACTTAACGCCGCGCTTTACCTCGACACCAGAGCGAAGAAAATGGAAATATAATTTCCACTCCTCGAGTGGGAATCGAACCCACAACCAGTCGTTTTACAGTCACACTCTTGTGCCACTGGGCCACGACTGGCCACTACTAAGTTATCTTTACCTATAATGTTATGTGGGATAAAGTGTGAAAATAGAAAGGAATACTAACAGTAATCGATTACAGGCACTTCTTTTCTTTACATTCAAATCACCGGTCAAATAAATTAAATAGCTTCACGCTATATCCCGCTAACAGCAGGGTAGGCAGAGGGTACCTAGTGTTAAGATACTCCGTTCCCCACTTTCCACCGGTCAAGGAAGGTGGAAAAATAGTAATGGGCCATCAGTTACTCTTAATTGTTTCTATTAAATGTATAGGCTGAATAAAAAAGTGCATAAAAAGGCCAGTCGTGGCCCAGTGGCACAAGAGTGTGACTGTAAACGACTGGTTGTGGGTTCGAATCTCACTCGAGGAGTGGAAATTATATTTCTATTTTCTTCGCTCTGGTGTCGAGGTAAAGCGCGGCGTTAAGCTCCGCCACTTAGCACGCAAGCCTCCGAATTCGGCGGAAAGTGGGGAACGGAGTGTCTTAACACTAGGTTCCCTCTGCCTACCCTGCTGTGTGCGGGATATAGCGTGAAGCTATTTAATTTTTTATTTAATAAAAAGGATATTGACATCTATAAAACTAAATGTTCCGTTGACGCGTAAAGAACTCACGACATGTAAATAAACGCATAAAATTTATGTAAAATATATGATAGGGGGTGTTATGATTATTTTATTACATTTATATTTCTGATGAATTCCTAAAAAAATTAAACAGTTTTCTGCTCTTCATCCCCATGCAAACTATAGGTATGCCAAATTTTAGCCTTTTGCCCGTATATTTTTAAACAGAGATCCAAAGTTTTTTATTTACGTATAAATATAATAATGTGGCCAGTCGTGGCCCAGTGGCACAAGAGTGTGACTGTAAACGACTAGTTGTGGGTTCGATTCCCACTCGAGGAGTGGAAATTATATTTCCATTTTCTTCGCTCTGGTGTCGAGGTAAAGCGCGGCGTTAAGTTCCGCCACTTAACACGCAAGCCTCCGAATTCGGCGGAAAGTGGGGAACGGATTGTCTTAACACTAGGTTCCTTCTGCCTACCCTGCTGTGTGCGGGATATAGCGTGAAGCTATTTAATTTTTTTTTTTAAATATAATAATAAATCTCTACCGTTACAAAGTGAGTGACAGACATCACCAGTTAAAACTACAGGCCGTAAAAAGCTGAAAGTTAGCCTTGGGAAGTGTCTAGGGAACACTAAGTTTTCTAGATTTTCTACAAGATTGGGAAAAACAGGATTTTAGGTTTACAATCCGTCATAAAACGTACATAAACAAATTTGAAGGCAACTAATAAATAAATAAATAACATTCGCTATTACACAGTCGCTATTTCGTATGTTTCCGATTTTGTAGCAAGATCTTAGCGGCTTATTAAGTTGAAACTTAATCACTTAATTAAAAAACAAGCCAGCGGAGCCAGTGGCACGAACATGTGACTGTAAACGACTGGTTGTGGGTTCAATTCCCATTCGAAGGAGTGGAAATATTTAATATTTCCATTTCCTTCGCTCTGGTATCAGAGGCAAAGCGCGGCGTTAAGTTCCGCCACTTAACACGCAATGCCACCAAATTCGGCGCAAAGTGGGGAACGGAGTGTCTTAACACTAGGTTCCCTCTGCCTATCCTGCTGCGTGCAGGATACAGCGTGAAGCTAAAAAAAAGCAACTAAAATAATACCACAAAAAAATAAAAAAAATAATCCATGCCACTATTTACAGTCGGAATATTTTAAATTGGCAACAAATAAATGCTTATTCACAACCAAATTTTCACGCCATTTTATACAAATTTAAAGTAAACTAAACTTGTGTCACTAAAGGTCATTACAATGTGGGTCACGACCGTGACCAGACGCACTGAGATGTCTTGTTTACGTTTATTTACATTTACAACGTCTTTTGTTTGCTTATAATAGCTAATATTTACTTTTTTATTAAGGGAAAACTAATATTTATTGTTCAATTTGTTAAGTTTTATTTTTAATTTATGAGCGGAGAGCGGTGGGTTGTGTCACTTGTTTATTCCGTCAGTAGGTCAATGAAGGAGAAACAAAGATAAGAAAAAATGGTAATTTTTTAAGCTTTACGATTTATCCCTAGCAGGGTAGTCAAAGAAAAGAATGGAATTGCAAGCAAAATAAATATTTTTAGAAAATATGTAAGAAATTGAATACAACGGGGTTCGAACCTGAGCTTCTCGGCCACCATCCAAGTGGTCTGAGCATGCGCCCAGCGTTCTAATACAAGAAACTACATCGATAGGTATAAAGTTAGTTTGACGTTTATAGTTGTATAAGTCACTACAATATTTTAATGATGAATTGTTGTACTTTATTGACGACATGTTATTATGTGCATTTTACTACTAGAGTCAGATAAATAGCTTAAAAATAATATATCTATAATATGTTTTTGCTAAGCATTTTTTTTTACTTTTGACGCTTTAAAATGTTGAAAGTGTTTAGTAAATAGCTTCTATCTTCAGGTAGCAGAAATTTGTTAAAAATCACTATACAGAGATGCTAACAACAAAAATAAATAAAAATAAATTGTAATAAAGCGTATAAGAATTTCGACGCAGCTGGTAGTAGAACGCATGGCTCAGTAGTAAGGACGCCTGGATGGTATTCAGGAGGCGCGGGTCCGAATCCCGCTGCGTTCAAATTTTTATACGTTTTCTTAAATATCTTTTTTATAAAATTTATAATAAAAATAGTAAAAATGACTGGGTCTAACATAGGCTACTTATTTTTCCAAAAATCAACCTCTAAAGGGTTGAAATAGCGGATGAAAGTTTATATGAAAAATCTAAACCGCTTGACCAATTGTAATGAATTTTGGCATAAATATAGTTGATAATCTAAACTTAAACATAGGCTACTTTATTTTTAAAAAATGCTCCCTTGATGGTTGTAATATAACGAAATATTTCACGCGGCGAAGCCGTGAGCGGGCCGCTAGTAACATAATAGGTATATTATCGTAGCGCAATCACACACATCATCTAACTGCACTTGTGATCGTGGGTTCGATCCCCACTCGTGGGTAAAATTATATCTTAAATTTTTCCTTTACGTCTTCACATAAAGATAGATGCGTAGTTGCACGTGGCCTGGTCGATTATCCTTAATATGCATTGCATATATTGTAAATGTAGATTGTAATTGGTCACGTATTGATATTGATTTGCATGTACCTACTGTCTGCCGTCATCACTTATTGCGTCTTTATTCTTGAGTAAATAAATAACGTGGTGGGAAAATTATTCGGTTTCAATGATGGTCTCTAACTAGAACTTTTATTTTTAGATTTATTCCTTATCCCGCAATGCAGAGTAGACAGAGAGAATCTAGTGCCATTACACTCCGTTCTTCGCTCTCTGCTAATTTGAGGCACTGTGCGTTCAATGCGTTCAATTCGCCGCGGTTAGTCTTATCAGATCAATATATTTATTTTTTTCTGCTTTACACTGTATCCTGCACATGGCAGGGTAGGCAGAGGGTACCTAGTGCTAGGACACTCCGTTCCTCACTTACCGCCGAATTCGGAGGCCTTGCCTGATAAGTGCCAAACTGAAAGCCGCGACTTGCTTCGAAACCAGAACGAAGAAAATGGAAAATTAAATATTTCCACTCTTTGAGTGGGGTTCGACCCCACAAGCAATCGCTTTACATTCAC
This sequence comes from Dryas iulia moderata, assembly GCA_019049465.1. Taxonomy (NCBI): domain Eukaryota; kingdom Metazoa; phylum Arthropoda; class Insecta; order Lepidoptera; family Nymphalidae; genus Dryas; species Dryas iulia. The sequence goes on from CM032431.1 coordinate 1,645,580, forward strand.
ACTTTGTGCCACTGCGCCAAGACTGGCCCTAATCAATGTAATCACTTTCTCAAATGAGAGTTACACCCACAAGCTCATGCAATAACTAAGTACGGATCGTATTTAAAATTACCACATATATACATCCAGACTATATAAGACAGACAGATAGACAATCCCATCCCATATATAAAAGAACAAATGATCTCCTTTTTTCTTTTGCTTACTTAATAAGATATAAATATTCTTTATAAATTAACAATATGGTAATAAACATATGACTAAGGATTCTTCCTTAGTTCCAGTTAAAAATTAGAAACTTGAAACTGTATAAGGGGATTCGCTTTACACGAACTACTCAGAAATCGAGGGCGATAGGGAAGCTGTACAAGTGGTGTCGCATTATTATAGAATCCTTTTAAGTTATGAATATTCGCTACTAGTATTGAATATAGACTTACACTTTATGAACATGTGATTTAAAATGATAGATTTACTTATATGTCAACGCAAAATGTGCATCACACTGAATATTTTTTTTATGGTGGTTTATCTTATGAAAATGGAAGGAAGGAAGGAATTCCTTCCTTTCCTTTTCTTCCCTATATTGCAGGTGTTTTTTACAATTTAATTTATACCACTACGGACATAAGGTCTGTACCTTTTTTTAAAATAATTCTTTTTTTTATATATAAATTCCTTTTTTCTTTAACAATATCAGAGCTTAAAACTAAGTCAGCTTTAACTAAATTTATAAAATATACCATAAGAGAGTCCAATTTTCTTTCAATATTATTCAATAATCATTCCCCCGAGTGGGGATTGAACTCCAACCATGGTGCACACTCCCACAGTCCCACTGCATCACGATGACCTCAATCATAAAATATTTAAATAACCGAAATATTAAAATAAATTATATAGAGCAAAATAACATTTTCTATAATTTTTGTCTCTCTGTTTGTTCCGGCCAATCTCTGCAATGGGTGAACAGATTTTGATGGGACTTTCACTGGCATATAGCTACGGTGTAACATAGGCAGCTTTAATTTTCTTTTTTTTTAATTTTATACGGACGAAGTCGCGAGCAAAGCTATATAGCAAATACGTACATATATAGAGGTATATTTAGAGGGTGTAAAGATAACAGAAACCCTTAAGAATATAATTTATACCGTAGGCCGTTTCAATGAATTAACATCAGATCGTATTTAATTGTATTTAAAATCATAAAAATGTTACCAGTAAATAACATTTTTATGATTTTTGTTTGTCTGTTTGTTCCAGCTAATCTCTGGAATGGGTGAGCAGATTTTGATGAGACTTTCACTGGCATATAGCTATGGTGTAACATAGGCAACTTTTAATTTCTTTTTTTAAATCTCACCGAGGAAGTCGCGAGCAAAGCTATATAGCAAATACGTACATATATAGACGTATAGAGGTATATCTAGAGGGTGTAAAGATAACAGAAACCCTTAAGAATATAATTCCTCACGCCGTTTCAATGAAATAACATCAGATCGTATTTAACGGGCACGGAATAGTTCACGTGACATAATTACACATGTAATAATACCCACGTCTGCCTCCTAATAGTTGTCGTTTGGAGAATTCGACGAAATGAGGTTCCTCACTAACGTTACGTCGTACTTCTTGCTCTAATGGTTGTGATAAAGGTTAAATTTGAATTTAATCTTTGTATGTTCTATATGCGTTGCTTGTGATTAAAATGTGAAGTGTTTATGTGTATATATATATATATATATATATATATATATATATATATATATATATATATATATATATATATTATTGAATCAACCGAAAAAAATTTATATAATGGGCCTTAAAAAAGAAATTTTACGCTTTATTCAGCAAAGCGGGGCAGTCAGAAAGGACCTAGTGTTAATAAGTGTTAAGACACTCTATCCTCCACTTTCTGCCCGAAATTGAGACATTGAGTGTTGAGTGGTAGAACTCAACGTCGCGCTTTCTATTAGGTAGCGACGAAATTAAAATTTAATTATAATCTAAAAATTCCCCTAGTTAAAATCGAACCCACAACCAGTCGTTTACAGTCACACGCTTGTGCCACTGGGCCACGACTGGCCACATCATATTATTATTTCTTTATCTCTATAACAGAAGCCAAACACATATATCACATATTTTAATTATTTTCATCCCTCCAATCTGGTCACATGGCAAAGCGTGGTGGTGAATTTCGTCACTAGTTTTAGATTTAGATGGAAGGAAAAGTATGGAGTGTCTAGACACTAAGCCCTCTCTGACTACCCTCCTATATTGCAAAATCAAAAAAATGTGAAATTGTGAAGTTATTCCTAAGTTTGCATAATATTTGAACTTTCTTTTTTTTTAGCTTCACGCTGTATCAGCACACAGCAGGGTAGGCAGAGGGAACCTAGTGTTAAGACACTCCGTTTCCCACTTTTGAACTTGTATTTAAGTAAATATATCAGTAGAGAATACAGTATCTTCACACTAGGTTCTCCCTGACAACCATAATATGAAGAAAAAAGCCAACCTGAATATATTCTATAATATAAATTCCTATTTCTAGATGTATTTCTAGATTCAAGACAGACAAAGATGCAACCATAAACTAGTTAATAAAAATACAACATTGTAATGCGACAATTGAAGAATATTTAACATACAAAGAAGAATTTAATTGTCACAAGCAAGCTGAGATGACTGTAATTAAGATAGACAGTGCTATCTAAATAAATAACAACCTTGGTTTTACCATTTGTACACTAAATTACCTATATTGTGTACTGTAGATAAACATCCATCTTCATATCGTCGGCTTTGAATGTAAGCCGGTCTTCCTGACTATAACATGGTCGTAGGTTCGATTATCACTTGAAGCAATTATTGTATTATTATTATTTTCATTTATTCATTTGTCTATTGTTTCATACTATCTAATGGTATATAAAACAGACTAGATCTATATGAAGCCAGAAAATTCTACCGTTTTTATGAATGTTAGGCTGACGGAGGAGTATGGAATTAGTGTCAGTGTTTCCATAATGACATTACAAATGCGAAAGTCAGGATCGAAATAGTCGAAGACGTTGAAAAGATTGAAATAGAGGATAAAAGTTTGTATTAAAAATTGTGTAGTTATGCAACCCGCGAGCAGGCGCTAGTAGTTTAATTATTTATTTTCAGCTTCACGCTGTATCCTGCACACAGCAAGGTAGGCATAGGGATCCTAGTGTCAAGACACTCCGTTCCTCAGTTTCCGCCGAGTTTTAGAGGAATTGTGTGTTAAGTGGCGGAACTTAACGCCGCGCTTTACCTCGACACCAGAGCGAACAAAAATGGAAATATTAAATATTTCCACTCCTCGAGTGGGAATCGAACCCACAACCAGTCGCTTTACAGTCACACTTTGTGCCTCTGGACCACGACTGGCCCTTATTATTTTTAAACATAACATTAAATTCATAAAAAAATATTAGATTACTACCATATATTTCACATACAATTTCGTAAAGTGACACTTTACTATAGCAAAGCATACATTACGTAACAAGTAGTTCTTTTAAATTTACAATTACAAGTCAAATGATTGTAATCAATCCTTGGATTCAAAGTTATTATACAGAGTCATATCTCACGGATCATATTTGAATTGCATATTTAGAAATAATACTCATTATTTTACAATGTTATTGTAAACATGTAATATACCTCCATTTGGCTTGCAGTTTAAAAATATTCTTATATATATTCCTTTGTATTTTTAATAAAAAGGCCATGTGGCCGCCAAGTGGGGTAAAGCGCGGCGTTAAGTTCCGACACTTAACACGCAATGCCTCTGAATTCAGCGGAAAGTGGGGAACGGAGTGTCTTAACACTAGGTTTCCTCTGCTTACCCTGCTGTATGCGGAATACAGCGTGAAGCTAAAAAAAATGTAATAGTAATTTACTTACTAATCGCAATGCAGGCAAAGATTACACTTTAAGAACTTTCAGGCCTTTTAAGATACCTCTGACCTAATGTAGAATAGAGAGTTGATTCCACAGACGGAAAGTTTTAAATTGAATTGACATCATTTAAAAGCTTTAACCTTGGCGCAAGTAGTAATAAGCAAACAAATGTAACCGGAAGTTGCATTCAGAAACACAATGGCACATTAAAAATGGTTGACAATTTCGCACGAGACATTATATAGGGGCATTATAATAAGATAATTGTTTAATTTTTGACGACGATTTTAATATTTCTAATGTAATGGAGGTGCAGTTGGAAAAAGGTCGTGGGTTCAATCCGCTCTTAGGTGAAAGTATATAGTTAAATTATTTAATTTTACCAGGTCATTTGTAGTGCAGGGGCACAAGGCGTGACTGTAAACGCGACTGGTTTGATTCCTACTCGAGGAATTGAAATGAAATTTCAGCCAAAAACACGGCGTTGAGTTCCGCCACACCACACGTAATGTCTCCAGAATACGGTGGAAAGTGGGGAACAGAGTGTCTTAACATTAGGTTCTCTCTGTCTACCCTGCTGTCTGTGGGATACATCGTGACGCTAAATGTACATTGTGTACGTACAATGCGTACACGTACAATGTACATACAATGTTTGTACATACAAAATATGTGTACAATTTAAATATTTATAGTTAAAGATTTTGCAACTTAATGAGAATTCTCTGTAAACGATGTTTTGGAAATACATTCATACATTTGTAACGTACATACGAGTACATACATGTTACACCAGCAATTCTCGGTATTAAAATATACGTTTATTATTAAACACATTTCGCTCCGAGTAATTGAAATTACAGATTTGCTTTATTAAATTGACATAATATTTTGAATAAATGTTGAGGCTGTTTGAGTCTGAATCACAGGGGGAAATGTTATGAGAAACTTAAAAATGGTTTTTCTTAACCTAACATTTTCCTCAGTGGGACCACTGTTTGGGGCCAGTTGTAACACAGGGGCACAAACGTGTAACTGTAAACGACTGGTTGTGGGTTCGATTCCCACTCGAGGAGTGGAAATATTTAATGTTTCCATTTCCTTAGTTCTGGTATGGTCTGGTAGTCGAGGCAAAAGCGCGGCGTTAAGTTCCACCAGTTAACACGTAATGCCAAAATTCGGCGGTAAGTGGGGAACGGAGAGTCTTAACATTAGGTTCCCTCTGCCTACCCTGCTGTGTGCGGGATACAGCGTTAAGCTAAAAAACAATCTATGTCAATTATATTCAGTATAATTATTAATGTAATTATGTGACATTTTCATGTTTTTTTTTATTTTTTCATACGTATTAATGTTTTTATATAACTCAACATTTTCCCCTTTTTCAGTTTCACGTTTTTACGGTACGCGCACAGTAGGGTAGGCGAGCGGCGTTAAGCTCTGCTACTGAACACATAATGTCTCGTTTTCGAAGCGAGAAGTGGAGAGAAGAATGATTTGACGGTAGATTCTCTCTGACTACCCCTAAAAATACTAATTCTTTTACTAGACTACGTAAATATAGTTAAGGGTGGGATCTTTATTGTCTAAAGATTTAGTATTGGTATACTCTATATCCAATAGAGCATTTCTCTTAGAGAGAATCGAACCGACAACCGTTGCGTATGCCGTTCACCTGTACTACGATTTCGTTTATCCGTGTGGTAGAAATAAACTATCATATATGCACGTATTTATATAGATTAAGTAATTTATTATAATATTAATATTTTATGAAGTAACTTTCACACTAACGAATAAAAACGCGAGTTAAGTTAATATTTTTTTTACTGAATGTTACCTCGTCTCATAATATGGTGTTATGTTTTCGCGTTTTTTTATAAATTTTGAAACGAAAGTTTTTTAAGTAGATTAATCTCGTATATTTTTGGTATTCGAAAATGCATTTTAGAAAACACTTTACAGTAGTTCGTAGTCGCAAGTCTTCTCGTTGTCTTCCTTTGAGTGGTTACTTAAAATTTCTACTCCCGAAGGGGGCATTGTTTAAATAAATGTATTTTTTTTATTTAACTACACTAAGATACTACAAGCACTAGGTTCATATATTTTTTCCCCTCACACATTTATCATATTTTTTTTTTGCTCCACGCTGTATCCCGCACACAGCAGGGTAGGCAGAGGGAACCTAGTGTTAAGACACTCCGTTCCCCACTTTCCGCCGAATTCGGAGGCCTGCGTGTTAAGTGGCGGAACTTAACGCCGCGTTTTACCTCGACACCAGAGGGAAGAAAATGGAAATATAATTTCCACTCCTCGAGTGGGAATCGAACCCACAACCAGTCGTTTACAGTCACACTCTTGTGCCACTAGGCCACGACTGGCCACTTTTTTTTAACTTCTTTAATTATTGCATATGACTACTAAATAGCTGCACGTATCCTTATTATAGGCAGTGTAGGGCAAGTTTTAATTACAATTAACAATAAAATTTTAACAATTGATCATTTGTGTGTGCGAAAATCACATTTAACATTGAATTAATTGTTAATTGAAGTGCAACAATTAATAACTAATTAATTTTCAGCTAATTGTTATTTTTATGTGATTTTACCACAAACAAATAATAAATTGATAATATTTAATTATTTAAATATTTTTTTCCCAAACATTGATTATAGGCATACGATTTTTTTGAGCGAATTGTTATCGTATAAATTAACTACGCTTTTTGTAAAAAAAAAAATTGAGTGGACATTCCACTAGTTTTTTTTTTATCGTCACGCTGTATTCCGCATACCTCCGGTAGCTAGACGGAATCTAATTCTACCTATTATGACATTCCAATCCCCATTTTCCGCCGATTTTTGGAACAATATAAAAAAAAATCGATTAAATTTTCAATCCATAACCATTATTTTTATTTGTACTATATTATAAAATTTATATCTTTTTTTTTATTTATACCTATTTTTTTAAACTCCCTATTCTATTTCTTGTAAATAAACTGTAATCAATTATTTCCTTATTACCCAGTGTTTTAATGAGCCATTATAATTAGGAGGAAATTCTTTATAAATCTTTATAATTGTGTTTTAAATATTAAAATTGTTTTCATTCTTTTGCGTTGTGTGAAAAAACAGTAAGACCATTGTGGCATGTAAGACAGCGTCTTACTGTAAACGCAATTGAATGTGGGTTCGATTCTTACTCAGAATAATGGTTAGATAAAGCGTGGGGCTTAATTCCGCCACGTAAGATGCAATGTATCGATATGGGGCATAAAATGAGGAACGGAGTCTTAACACTATATAAAGAGAAGATAAAGTGGAAAACTAATAATAGGAAATATACCTGCACACAGCAGGGTAGGCAGAGGGAACCTAGTGTTAAGACACTCCGTTCCCCACTTTCCGCCGAATTCGGAGGCTTGCGTGTTAAGTGGCGGAACTTAACGCCGCGCTTTGCCTCGTCACCAGAGCGAAGAAAATGGAAATATAATTTCCACCCCTCGAGTGGGAATCGAACCCACAGCCAGTCGTTTACAGTCACACGTTTTTTTTTTTAAATATACCTGGAAGACTGCATGCAAATTTTATTAGTGAAAATATTATTTGTATAGTTATTTTTGTTGGCTAGAAGTAATACTGTGCTTATTTTCAATATATTTAGTGGCGAACGGAGTGTCTTAACACTAGATTCCCTCTACGTTCCCTGCTATGTGCGGGAAACCGTTTAAAAAATTGAACAAGCCACGATATGAATCCGTAAGTAACGAACCTTGTAGAAACTGTCCAAGCACTCCAGTCTATTAGGCCGTAGGTACCTTCAAATCTAGTACTTATTATTGTTATTAATCTATAATATTCATTATTGAAATTCTTATACACTTGTTACAATTTATTGAAGTGAAAACTTGTTTAGGCGCGTTGAGCGTTTTGGTAGAGGGTAAAATCCTCGGTTCGCGTCACCGACATGCTAATGATAATAGTATATCTATAGCTATGGAGAGCCAGACTAGCGCACGCGCAGTAGCCTGTGTACACGTATACACTAATACATCGACTATTTCTGACTGTATTATGTGCGCGTAAGATAATTGTATATTAATTATTTTTTCAACCACTTTGTATTTATATTTTGTTCATGATTTGTTTAACCCACCATATGTAACTAATAAATAAAACATAAAAAAATCATATAATTTTTGCATAGAGTTTTAATTACACTTAACTTAATAGTTCCGTTTTCACTTCTATCGGCAGTCCCACGACTGCTACTGTTTTTTTTTATACTATATTATACTGAACCTCTAATCATCGAAAGGCGTTTGAAAATATCAAAAAAATGATCAGGTTTTTTATTACCAAAATGTCATTTTTTTTATTCTAAATCTATATATTTTTTTATAAATTAAAGTATAATTTATATTTAAATATATACCTACCTACCTTATTTACATAATCATCTCTCAGTTATTAGTAGTTTACTGTTTACCCATACTGTTCTGATTTTCGTAAGGACGTTGAACTTCGCTGTTGCGGATCTAAAATTCCATTGATTGGTATAATATTAACATAATATAATATAATATAATATAATATAACTGTATTTTTTTACTGGGTTGGTTAGATAATTTATGAGTATAGTATGGTATTCTATTCTTTGAAAATGATAAATCTAGTCATATAATTCTTGTACTATATTTTTTTTGTTTAGAAATACTTGTTGGTTTTAGTATTTCAGAATTTTTGTTACGATCTGATGTCCGCTTTTAATTTTTAATTTGCCCACATTAAAATCATGTTAAGCTTCACAAGAATATGTCTTGTCCTTTTTAAAATACTCGTATATGAAATATTTAACACCTATTTGCAAAGGATATTATGATAAGTTACTGCGACCTCAACTTTTTACTCTGTACATGACAATACCTTGATGGCTATGTTTTTCATCATATTTCATCGTTAGTACATTTTTTTTAGCTTCACGCTGTATCCTGCACACAGCAGGGTAGACAGAGGGACCCTAGTGTTAAAACACTCCGTTCCCCACTTAGTACGGATTATTATATTTAAATTATTTTCATTTTTCCGATCACTAGATCTAAGATGCTTTGCTAAGATGAAACGCAGCGTTAAGTTCCACCAATCAACACATAATGTTCGGACGGAATTTAGATGACAGAATGTCTTACAGATAACCGAGTGTCTTAACACTATAAAATAAAAAAAAAATAGCAGTCGTGGGACTGCCGATAGAAGTGAAAACGGAACTATTAAGTTGAGTGTAATTAAAACTATATGCAAAAATTATATGAATTTTTTTATGTTTTATTTATTAGTTACATATGATGGGTTAAACAAATCATGAACAAAATATAAATACAAAGTGGTTGAAAAAATAATTAATATACAATTATCTTAATTATACATAGTATTTATATTTACACGAATTTCAATGAATTCAAGTTTGAACATTAATTATACGTGTACACAGACTACTGCGCGTGCGCTAGTCTGGCTCTCCATAGCTATAGATATACTATTATCATTAGCATGTCGGTGACGCGAACCGAGGATTTTACCCTCTACCAAAACGCTCAACGCGCCTAAAGAAGTTTTCACTTCAAAAATCCTTACCACAATTCGAACCTAAAACCATCGCGTTTAACCAACCAATAAACATAACAATAATTTCTAAAACGCCATTATTCGGCGAAAACTTGAACAGTGAAAGAAACACTTGCACGCATGTAGGACATTAGTGATGCAATTGTACCCCAGTCGGAAATACTCGCGGCGAGCCGTAAGACACGCGCCGCATTAGACCGAATGAAACACTTTCTTCGTCACTTGGTTCAAGTGTAGAAGTTTATTTTCTACAATTGTATAGAATTGAAGAAGTGATTCTGATAATTGTTATGTTTAAAACAATGGCAGTTTAAAATATTGCAAACAATCCGTACATCTATTATATTATATATGCGAATGTCTGTCTGTTTGTCTGTCACGCTTTTACGATTAATCTACCGGTCCGATTGGGTTGAAATTTAGAATGAAAGTAGTAAAAATTCCTGGATCAGACATAGGCTACTCATTTTAATTGTTTTAATTTTAATTGACCTCTGAAGGGTTGAAATAGGAAAGTTTATATAAAAAAATTTACACCACTTGACCGATTGTAATGAATTTTGGCATAAGTATAGGTGATTATCCAAAATTAAACATAGGTTTTTTAAAAAGCCAACCTCCGCCGAGGGTAGCAATTTAATGAAACAGCTACGTAGTTCACGAGCGGGCCGCTAGTACATACATACATGCAAAAAAAATGAAAATGAAAATAATGGCCTTCAAGATGTCTGCGTCTGATTGCAAACGTGATAGGTTGTGAATTTGATCTTTACTCAGGGAAAAGATTATATTTTAATTATTTTCATTTCTACGTTTTAATTTCCTTTAGGAACAGTGTGCGGCGTTAAGTTCCGCCATTCAACACGCAATATCTTGATGTCTGGTAAGCAATCTTGACACTAGATTCTTTCTCTGATGAGTAGTCTACACTTAAAGATAGGTAGAATTAAGTGCGAATTTGTAAATAACGAGGCAATATTTTGAATTTGATAACTAGAAGCTGGTAAACAAAACAAATTTTATTCTCAAATTATAACAGATGAAACGTTTCGTTTTGAAATGATGGAACATGAAATTCCGCTGAGCCTTCTGTTTACTTAATTATGTTTAATACCGCAAAATACAGAATTAATTACAACGTTATTTTAGACTATTTGTGGCATTTACCAACTTCTTCATTATCAATATCAATAATATTTAACGCTTAGCTATTATACTGCGTCTTCTCTTCTTTTTGTTTATTCTTTTATATGAGACATAATTATTATGAACTAGCGGCCCGCTCGCGGCTTGGCCGCGTGAACTATTTCGTTATATTGCAAACCTCGGGGGCGCATTTTTAAAAAATAAAAAATAGCATATGTTTAAGCTTAGATTATCAACTATATTTATGCCAAAATTCATTACAATTGGTCAAGTGGTTTGGATTTTTCATATAAACTTTCATCCCCTATTTCATCCCAGCGGTTGATTTTTGAAAAAATAAATAGCCTATGTTAGACCCAGCCACTTTTACTACTTTCATTCTAAATTTCATCCAAATCGGTCCGGCAGATTAGCCGTGAAAGCGTGACAGACAAACACACAGACTTTCCCATTTATAATATAAGTATGGATAAGTACATTTGGAAAATATCATGTTTTTAACATTTATATAACATACATCATGGCTAAATGGATTTTTATCTGGACATAAGTACGTTCAGTTTTGATTTCGATTCCTATTCGAAGAAATGGTTATTAAACTTATTTTCATTTCTTGTCAAAGTCGAAGTGGTGGTAGGTAGTATATATGCTTGGTGGTAGGAGATTTGTTCTTGAACTGGCTCGCGACCACTATCGTGTCAAAGACCGCCTAATATCTGACGATGTGTTCCGGTTCGATGGCATGTAAGCCAGTTCTCTCTATTCCCACCATTCCCATCCTTCCTTCTTTCTTCTGACCTACATCCCCGAGGCTGGCAACGCATCCACAATTGTAATGTTGTGGATGTCTATGGACGAAGGTTACCACTTAACACCAGGTCAGGGCCTTCTGCTTGTTTGCCTCCTTTATTCCATAAAAAAAAAGTCAACGTCAAATAATTTAGTCAAGACAAAGCATGGCATTGAACTCTGCCACGTAACACACAATGTCTTAATTTCAGACTAGACACTATGTTCAATCTGAACACCCTGTGGTTCAAGAAAAAATCGTAATAAATGTTATTTCCTTTCACTTCCATTAAAAAAAATAGTGACTCAACACTACTTTCTTCGTCAACATATCATCCACTCATATCCTAATCAAAACGCAAAACCCTGTAACTTAAACCGAACCGCTCCATATAACTAAATGCATGTAACGCACGCCATTGTTACGTAAACGTATTTCACGATACATTTCATACCCGGTGTCGGTCCGTCACTTATAAATCTTGCCAGCAACTAGTGAATTAATCTACTATGTCTAACTGCTACGTGATATGCTCCACTGCAATATAATCGCAATTGAATACGCCTATCATTTTGGCATATTGTAATATAATTGAGATTTTGGATAGATTGGCCGTGGTAGTAGGTTTGGTGCTCGCTTGGCGGAATGTTTGTTTGGTTTTTCTTTTATATATATTTTATTAATACATATGGTTTGTACCTTTTTTTAACACAGCGTTAAAAAAAGTCAATTACTTTTTTTTCCTAACGTTTTCAGTATTGTTATTATTTAGCTTCACGCTGTATCCTGCACACAGCAGGGTAGGCAGAGGGAACCTAGTATTAAGACACTCCGTTCCCCAGTTTCCGCCGAATTCGGAGGCATTGCGTGTTAAGTAGCTTAACTTAACACCGCGCTTTGCCTCGACACCAGAGCGCAGAAAATTGAAATATTAAATATTTCCTCTCCTTGAGTGGGAATAGAACCCACACGCTTGTGCCACTGCGCCGCGACTGGCCCCACATTTTCAGTACTTATAACTAAGGTTAATAAGATTTGTGGAGAGTTAAATGTCTCTTGATATTTATTTAAAACTGGCCATGCCCGTGCCTTCATTTAGATGGAATTCAACAAAAAAATTATAACTTAAAAAAAATATTTAAAACTTTAAAAAAAAAGTAATTTCCTCAATGCATCAGCTACCTATAGCTGAAAACTGAAAACCTGTCAAAATGGCTCGCGCAATTCCTGAGGTTAGCTGGTATAAGCAGACAGGCAAAAAAGGCTTTAAAAGTTTAAAAAATGCTTATTTTAATATTACTCCATTATTCTAACAGAAGATCCAATTTTATTTGTTTAAAAAAATATATTTATTTGTTCAGTTCTTTATTATTTTATGAAACCCGCCATTGTAGACTATCTGACATATTCTCTCAGTTAGTATGTTTATCTAACTTTTTAATATTATAGCTAGAAATTAAGGGTAAAAGAAGTGTGAACATACGGTTTAATTCTCTAAAGTCTGGAAACGGTGTCCAACCGTTTTAATACTGCTTTAATATCTACATACGTAATTTAAAAAGAATTGTAAATGACTTCAACAGTGTAAATTAAATAATTAGAAAAATCTTTTTAATTGGTTACAAAATATTTAATATTAGCGGCCCTCTCGCGGCTTTGCCGCGTGAACTACATAACTGCTTCGTTATATTGCCACCCTCGGGGGTGGATCTTTGAAAAATAAGGAGCCTATGTTAGACCCAGTAACTTTTACTATTTTCATTTTATATTTCATCCAAATCGGATCGGTAGATTAACCGTGAAAGCATGACAGACAAACACATAGACTTTCGCTTTTATAATATAAGTATGTATTTATTCCATATATTCCTAGGTAAGTTTATAATTCGTCATATGATTATAATATATAATTCTGTACCTGTTATATTTATGTTTTTTTTAACTATAGAAAAATAATATTTACTGAAGCCCATCAATTAAAAAATACCAATATATATAAAGAAATATAACGACTGGGCCCCATTAAACCATGGGATGAAAAGTGAAATTACGAAACTTTAAAATATGCCTCGTCAGCTGCTTCCGTTTAATAACAAAGGGACGGTATTCCCTAAAAAAATGCTATTACACCAAGCACGGTAGAACAATTGAGCAATTAAAAATTATAATTCATTTTTTGTACAGATTCACGCTTTACCGCTTAGCAGGAAGAACTAAATGTCAAAACAATCCTTTCTTCATTTTGCCCTCGAGAGCCATTACGTATTGGATAACGGAGTTCAACGCGGCAAAAGTCAGAAAAGTAACAATAACTAAATGATGATGACTCTTGTGTGGAAATCGAATTGGCAGACACTGTCCCTACTGTTTTTACTATTAGACAAATATATTATTTAAATATTATAAAAATTAAGAGATAATATTTAAATTGTTGTATTAGGCCAGTCGTGGCCCAGTGGCACAAGCGTGTGACTGTAAACGACTGGTTGTGGGTCCGATTCCTACTCGAGGAGTGGAAGTTATATTTCCATTTTCTTCGCTGGTATCGAGGTAAAGCGCGGCGTTAAGTTCCGCCACTTAACACGCAAGCCTCCGAATTCGGCGGAAAGTGGGGAACGGAGTGTCTTAACACTAGGTTACCTCTGACTACCCTGCTGTGTGCGGGATACAGCGTGAAGCTAAAAAAAAAATATTTAAATTATGTTTTACAAATATTTTGATATAGCAACTGTGGCATTTAGTTTCATAACAATTTCACGCTTAATCTCGCAAAATAATTACAAACAGAAGAAGAATCTAGTGCTAAGACACTCTATTCTCGATGTTGAGCAACATAATTTATGTATAGACTATCCGCCGAGAGGCAATCGAACCCAAAATCATTTGACCAGCCATACGCAGATCCACTGCACATGGTCGTCTCAATGCTTTTAATTGATATATCAGAACTATTTATTAACTAATGACAGCACTAAAGCCAAATTGAATTGATAAACATCATTTTACACCATTCAAATACATTTCTATAGAAATTATTTTAAGCGTTCGAAATACGTTAGTGTGATAGGAGCGTGAGGTAAAATAGCCCCAAATAGGGAAAAACGGAACACGGTCAGGTAATTACTCTGAGGCGTAATTAAAAATATTTATTCAAGCGTTAATAAACAAATTAAACAAGATTTGTTAATAACTAGGGTGGCTGTTATATTGTATTATATGTAAATATATTTTAAATAAATTATTTATTTTTGAAATTAAAATCATATAACAATGGAGAACGGAGTGTCTCAACAATAGGTTCCTTCTGTCTACCCGGGATATAGTGTGAAGCTAAAAATAACATATTTTTTATGTATTTATATATTTTTACACCCTTATTATGCCTTAGAGCTAATTCAGAACTAGCTTTTTCCTATACAACTGGAGAGCTAGACAACTTGTTTAATGAGACTGACTTCATTCAATGGTTATTGGTACGATTCCCTCTTGGAAGAATTTTTTTTTTCAGCTTCACGCTGTATCCCGCACACAGCAGGGTAGGCAGAGGGAACCTAGTATTAAGATACTCCGTTCCCCACTTTCCGCCGAATTCGGAGGCATTGCGTGTTAAGTGGCGGAACTTAACGCCGCGCTTTACCTCGACACCAGAGCGAAGAAAATGGAAATATTAAATATTTCAACTCTTCGAGTGGGAATCGAACCCACAACCAGTCGTTTACAGTCACACGCTTGTGCCACGACAAGAATAATTATATCAAATTATTTTTCTTTCATGCTCTAATAAGGCGAAGAGCGGCGTTAAATTTCGCCACTTATGACCTTAATGTCCCGGTGTATGGATCCGGGAAGAAAATGGAAGCGTTCTCGATTTTCCACTTTTGTTATGCTAAGTTCTCTTTGACTACCTTGCAATATGGAATGAGGTGGGAAATTATTAAATATTTATTTTTATTTATTTATAGCTTCACGCTATATCCCGCACACAGCAGGGTAGGCAGAGGGAACCTAGTGTTAAGACACTCCGTTCCCCACGCACCGCCGAATTCGGAGGCTTGCGTGTTAAGTGGCGGAACTTAACGCCGTGCTTTACCTCGACACCAGAGCGAAGAAAATGGAAATATAATTTCCACTCCTCGAGTGGGAATCGAACCCACAACCAGTCGTTTACAGTCACACTCTTGTGCCACTGGACCACGACTGGCCACAAATATTATAAATTATTAAATATAAAAACTATTATTATTTGTTTACAACACAGTATAAAGAACTTAATAAAATTTTATATTAATAATGTTCGTATCTGTTCATCAAAGTATGAAATATGAAGCAATATTATAGTATAGAAAAATAAACGCTGGAAACAGTTTGGTCTAAGTACAATACACTAAATACCTGTTAACTATATTTAAATGGGTATACGAAAGTATGAGGATACTAAAAGGTCCTTTAAGAATCCTGAATATAAAAAACTAGATTAATTTGAATAATTATATAAAATTACTAATACTTAGAGAGCAAGAGAGAGAGCGAGATATAGGAGGAATACTTCTCATATCACTAATAAATTTCAAATATTATTTATATATTTTTATTTCATTATTATTTACAAATACGTTTGTTTTTTTTTGTTCAAACTTTTTATGTTATTATTTTTATTATACTACCATATATTTTATTATTAAAAATATTGATTTTTGTATGAAATTATTTCTATTAATTCTATATTCCTCCATTTTTTATAATAGCATTAGCTTAGCTAATGTTTAACAAGAACGCAAACTGTCAAAACTACGAACTAGCTCTAACCATACAGTGAACGACATCAAAGCCTCAAGCATATCACTACTAAACAAAGAAAATACCTATCACATAACAAAAATGCCAGACATATAGACGCTAGTATAAGAACGGAAGCAGACACCCGAGTCCACCTCTAACATCCATTAACACGGTATTAGATAACACCGCTTGAAACGACTCGCTGAAACTTAAAACTATGGGCGACGCGACGCTAACGAAAAGTGCTTTCACGTTAAATAACTTATTATATGTTATTTGTGATATTCATTACATAATTAACTTTATTTTAATATTTTTCAAGTGTTCATTCATGTTTATGATACTGATGTTAAAATCTTTTAAAAACATGTATTAAACATGTTTATATTTGAAATTGTATCAGTGGTACGAACGTGTGACTGGAAACGTCTAGTTGTGGGTTCAATTCCCACTCGAGGAGTGGAATTATTTAATATTTCTATTTCCTTCGCTCTGGTGTCGAGGAAAAGCGTGGCGTTAGGTTCCGCCACTTAACACGCTATGCTTCCAAAAATTGGCTTAAAATGGAGAATGAAGTGTGATAACACTGGGTTTCCTCTGCCTACCCCGCTCTATGCGGGATACAGCGTGAAGCTAACAAAAAAAATAATGAAGGCATTAGGATGCTAACAACAAAAATAAACTGTAATAAGCATATAAGAATTTCGATGCAGCTGGTAGTAGAACGCATGGCTTAGCTCTCGCGCTTAGACGATTTAGAAGGGTCGGGGCTTCAAATATTGCTATGTTTAAATAATGTTAGACGTTTTCTATTAATGATGTTATATGGTGTAGAATATATCGTTATATTCTTGTGAGTTTTTAAAATAATACTAATAAACTTGACTAAGTTGTCATACTATAGGAGGAACCTGATTGAAAACAATGATCCTGTATTTGGTTCCTACTTATAGTTTAAATTTAATGACATTTATAAAATAAAAAAAAACAATTTTCTTTCAAATTCCACTATTGAAACACATATTTTTGCTTATGTATAAAATGGGAAACCAAAGAACCGCACAAAATATTTAAAATACAGAAAGTGACCTTAATTTAAAGCATTAATTTCAAACAAAACTAAAAATATTAATGTTTTATATTATATTTAAACGAAATACCAAATATTTCCTTCATCTAGAACAAAAGGAGGCACAATCTCGACAAATTTAAAAAGAAACCGCCGGTCCGCTATCAAAAGATCTCGTGGTCACCCCGAGCCCTTTTATATTCGTCTCAAAGCCTATATATAAAGAATCTTAGAATTTCCTTAAGAACTTTAGTTAATTACTTTTTCAGTGAAAGCTTTGATAATGTTGAATTTTCGTCTATTTATAGTGGGGCCTTAATTAAGATTGATTTACTTTACGTTAATATAAAATTTTAATTATGCTTAAAGTATTCTATTCTATTCTATACTATACTATACTATACTATAACTGTAGTATAGGAGTGTACTGTAATAACACTTTAATATTGTTGTAGAGGAGATATCTATTATGATAATATCTCTTCAAATAATAGTAATATAAGCAAGCCTAACTATATGTATTATATATCTTTACAAATCATTTATGGCCAGTGTCCAGTTATGTGACCAGTCGTGGCCCAGTGGCACAGGCGTGTGACTGTAAACGACTGGTTGTGGGTTCGATTCCCACTCGAGGAGTGGAAATTATATTTCCATTTTCTTCGCTCTTGTGTCGAGGTAAAGCGCGGCATTAAGTTCCGCCACTTAACACGCAAGCCTCCGAATTCGGCGGAAAGTGGGGAACGGAGTGTCTTAACACTAGGTTCCCTCTGCCTACCCTGCTGTGTGCGGAATACAGCGTGAAGCTATATAAAAAAAACTGTAGTATAGGAGTGTACTGTAAAAACACTTTCCTATTGTTGTAGAGGAGATATCTATTATGATAATATCTCTTCAAATAATAGTAATATAATGTATTATGTGTTTTTTTTGTAGCTTCACGCTGTATCCCGCACACAGCAGAATAGGCAGAGGGAACGTAGTGAGGAACTTAACGCCGCGCTTTACCTCGCTGCCAGAGCGAAAAAAAGGGAAATATTAAATATTTCCACTCGTTGAGCGGAAATCAAACCCACAACCGGTCGTTTAAAATCACACGCCTGTGCCACTGCGCCACGACTGGCCCCATGTATTTAATAACTATTATTATATTTTTATCAATATAGTATAAAGAATTTAATGTTTTTTTTATTAATAATATACGTTTTCAAATCAATTTTTTTGTTTGCTGAGCAGCGTATCTCAACGCTGCGTTATGTCTTATGTAGCAGAGCAAAGAATATATTAAATCATACCTCGAGTAGTAATCGAACCTACACCTAGCTGGTGTAATAAGGAATATCTTATATTAACTTTATTATAGAATTATAATGTTTTTTTGTCAAATTCCGCATAGACGAAGTCAGTGAGTAAAGCTACTTTTAAATATAATTTTACCCCGAATGGGAATCGAAACCACAACCAGCCAGTGAGATGCTGTACCACTGTGCCATGATAGCCTTAAATACATTAATTTACATGCAATTAACAAGATTGAAAGACACCGATAGTTGTGATGAGTTACTTAAAGTTAGTTCTACACTTCTTAGTACCAAAGCTTTGGCAACTTTATTTGAAGACTAACTCTCACGTAAATATAGTAAAGTAAAGAAGTACTAAGAAACTTTATTACTGTGTCAGTTTTATTAAAGCTAAGATTTAGATAACATTTTACTTATAAAAATGTATACATTTTTTTATAAAATGATCGTAGGGCTGTTAGCAAATATATTATCTAACTTATAAGTATACTTTACAAGGTCTTCTTAGTGCAGTAACTGTTAAGGCGGTGGTTTAATGTGGGTTCGATTCCCACTCAAAGAAATAAAAGGGTAGAAAATTTAATTAAAATATATACGTACACTTTTGTACAGCCAATTTCTGTAAGCAATGGTTGTGAATTAAAGTCTACTCTACTGTAAATCAATACAGGTCCATGAAGAACGTTCATGATTTTTAACACAACAGAGTACTTCCCACGTGAAATCGAAATATTATATACTTCTTTTTTTTTAGCTTCACGCTGTATCCCGCACACAGCAGGGTAGGCAGAAGGAACCTAGTATTAAGACACTCCGTTCCCCACTTTCCGCCGAATTCGGAGGCATTGCGTGTTAAGTGGCGGAACTTAACGCCGCGCTTTACCTCGACACCAGAGCGAAGAAAATGGAAATATTAAATATTTCCACTCCTCGAGTGGGAATCGAACCCACAACCAGTCGTTTACAGTAACACGCTTGTGCCACTGGGCCACGACTGGCCACAAGTATATAACTAAGTATATAATATATACTGGCCACAAGTATATACTATATACTGAGTTTCAAAAAATACACTGAAAAAATAATAATGTTATAATCATTCCCCTGAATAGAAATCAGATTCACAACACGTTTACAGTCAGCCACTGCGCCACGACGGCCTTAATATATTTATATTAATTAATAGTCTCCTTATATTTGTTACTAGCGGCCCGCTCGCGGCTTCGCCGCGTGAACTATTTCGTTATATTGCAACCCTCGGGGGCGCATTTTTAAAAAATAAAGTAGCCTATGTTTAAGCTTAGATTATCAACTATATTTATGCCAAAATTCATTACAATTGGTCAAGCGGTTTAGATTTTTCATATAAACTTTCATCCCCTATTTCAACCCTTTAGAGGTTGATTTTTGAAAAACTAAGTAGCCTATTTTAGACGCAGTCACTTTTACTATTTTCATTTTAAATTTCATCCAAATCGGCCCGGTAGATTAGCCGTGAAAGCGTGACAGACAAACACACAGACTTTCGCATTTATAATATAAGTATGGATTAAGTGAACTTGTATCTTAGTCTGTACCAAGACACTCCGCTCTCTACTTTACGGCGAAATTCAAGATATTACATTTTAAGTTCTAGAACATAACGTCTCCTTCTGTCTAACCATAGCGAAGAAAGAAAAATATTAATTCTCCTTACTGAGAATCGAACCCACAACCAATAACCTTTACAGTAGACTATACCACTACGCCCTATTACCCTCCTATATTCTAAATAATTACTATATACATACATTTATTTACTAGATTTTAAGCAGCCCACAGCAAAAGTAAACTTAAAACGTAAAATTTGTTTGAACCAAACCCCCAAAGGAGTGAACGTAATTAACAAGTTAGTATTTTTCTTTTGATACTCGTATCTACGTTAGTTATTTTAAACTAACATTTTCATATATTTACTGTGTGTAAGCTTCATTTTAATATCAAAATATTAAGTCTAACGTAAGGAATTGTGTTTTAAAAGTAATTTGGAAGGACTTTTGATGATATTTTTGACGTTATAACTCTGATTGTAATCGCGATTGGTAGTCGCTTCGTTTCCAACTTGGAGCAAGGTATATCATTTAAAATCTTATCTACAATGTAGAAAACGTTTAACAATTTGAACGCAGCGGAATTCGAACCCACGCCTCCTGAATGCCTTACAGGTGCTCATATCGCTGAGCGGGCAGGCGCGCATGTCTTTATCAATTTTCTTAAGTATAGAATAACACTTTAAAAATGTTTAAAATGTACAATGTATATTATTATAATGCAAAATATTTAACCATATAATTCTTTTTATAATTAAATTTTGGCTAAAATTGGGGCTAAAATTTGGTTAATTATTTAAAGCGCCTTGACACTAGGTTCTCTCTGACTACCCTGTTATGCGTGTTAACGCGTGAAGCTGCCTTAACGTGAAATTTGAACCAGTTAACGTCTCTCCAACGTACTTCCACTGTACCATAACGATCATCACTTCACTTTTCAAATCCTTGACCAGTCAATAAAAAATAGAGGTTTAGTAAACCTACTTTTTTACGAACTCGTTGCCTTGAAGTAAACGGAGCGTAACATTAAAACGAGTTAAATTTTAACTGTGTTTTATTATGACTTAATATTTGTTTAAAACTTTGGTTTAATTTACTGGTTTCAAAGGGATCGAATGTGAATTTTTCATTTTTTTTATCTAGTTTTCTTAATAAGGGAGATCAGAGCAGAGAGAATGTAGTGTTAGGAAAAAAAAGCTTATATAATAAAAAAAGACAAAATGCAATGTGATGGCAATTTGACTTCTACTAACTACATGATTTTTCCCGTATAGAGTCAAGGAGAAGCTAATATCTCTCTATTCTCCATTTTTCATGGGATATCGAGACTTGAAAGACTGATTTTTTTTTTTTTCATCTTCACGCTGTATCCCGCACACAGCAGGGTAGGCAGAGGGAACCTAGTGTTAAGACACTCCGTTCCCCACTTTCCGCCGAATTCGGAGGCTTGCGTG
The DNA here is from genome assembly GCA_019049465.1 of Dryas iulia moderata. Classification (NCBI taxonomy): domain Eukaryota; kingdom Metazoa; phylum Arthropoda; class Insecta; order Lepidoptera; family Nymphalidae; genus Dryas; species Dryas iulia. Next base: position 1,667,283 of record CM032431.1, read on the forward strand.
TTAAGTGGCGGAACTTAACGCCGCGCTTTACCTCGACACCAGAGCGAAGAAAATGGAAATATAATTTCCACTCCTCGAGTGGGAATCGAACCCACAACCAGTCGTTTACAGTCACACGCTTGTGCCACTGGGCCACGACTGGCCACGGAAAGACTGATAATAATATATAATCATTCCCTCGAGCGAGGATCAAACCCAAAACCGTTTACAGTCAGCTGTTCCACTGAGCAACGGTGGTATCGAGTAACCTTAAGTAACTTTAATTATAAAATCTTCAATTAACCTTTATTTTATTGATCAACTGTCAACTTAATCAAACTTTGAATACTAGGAACCTTCCTTGTGTATCGTTATAGTAATAAGTAACGAAAAAATATGTTGAATTATTAAAAGACATTTAGAAAACATATAAAAATTTGAACGGGAATATGCATTTGCAGCGGGATTTGATGCGGGTTCGAATCCCGCTGCATTCAAAGTTTTATACTTTTTCTAAATGTCTTTTTCAATTTTCCTAAGTATGGAATAATACTTTAGAAATGTTTAAAAATATATTGAATTGTTATTAAAAAATAAATAAATAGATAGAAATATTTCAAACCAATATCTATATTTGAAGAACTTAGCGCCGCGAAAACTGCATCAAATTGGTTGCAATTATTACCTGAAACAATAAAATTATGGTTTAATTGTAGTTTAAATGCATAATTATTATATTTAATAATATAATTATTTAATTATAATTTAATTATTCGTGTATTATATTTGAAACTAGTTGTGAACCGCAATTATGTTTACGTGGACTACGAAAATTAAAAATTGATTTTTATAGGTAAATCGATTTTTTTAAAAGTAATGTATTTCTAAATCAAAGGTCTAAAACCTATTAACATTTTAAAGTGTTATTTACACACTTATGAAATTGAATAACACATTTTTAGAAAACGTATAAAAATTTGAATGCAGCAGGATTATCTAAAAATGTATTTTTCAAAATCATTCAAAGGTAATATGAAAATTCAAAAAAATTATGTCGTTATCAGAGCGTAGTTTAGACACGTGTTAGGATTTCAGTAATATATCTTTACCCCAATATATAAAGCGCGAATTTTTCGTAATATATCTTTACCGCATTATATAAAGCACGGTGTTAAATTCCGCCACAGTACTCAATAAGCATACAGGTAGACATTATGATAGAAGTGACTTATCTTAAAAAATACCAAAAGATTTCAATCAAAAAACAGTTTTACACTTTCCCGCAGGAGAGTCAGAGAGTACCAAGTGTCAAGTCACCTTATCCTTCACTTTCCTCTAAAAATCGAGACATTGCCTGTTAAATGGCGTAACTTAACACCGCACAGCATTCTCTTAATATCAATTTCACTAATACAACATCAAAATGACTTTAGGCATATTAATAACTAAAAAAACCTTCAACTTCAATATAAATGATAAAATATGTACTAAAATAAAATATATAGTAATAGAGAAAGCACCAGAATACACGAAATAGAGCGAAATGCCTGGAATGGATGAGATATTACTGTTCCGGCGGTCAATAGCCACGAATTGAATGGGAAACCTCGCTAGGCCGTATCTAATCAGTCTTATTTCTACGGTACAGTGGGTCGATTAATAGACTTTTTGGTTCTACTTAATGAAAATAGTAAGTATGTAATGATTATGTTAGATTTTTTTAAGATTCACCGTTTCGTCGAGAGAGAGAAATAATATAACTAGAATCGTGAAGCTAATCGTGGTACAGAGGCGCAAAGTGTGATTGTAAACACGACTGGGTGTAGGTTCAATTTCCACCCGAGAATTGGAAATTGTTAAAATTTCGTTTTTTTTCGCTCTGGTGTCGACAGCCTATTGTTAAATTCCGCCAATTAACACGCAGTGCCTCAAGAATCTGGGAACAAAAAATGGAGAACGGAGTGTCTAACACTAGGTTCCATCTATCTACCCTGCCGTTTGTGGGATACAGGGTAAAAGTAAAAAAAATAGGGTCACGCTTTATTCCCCATAACAGGGTCGGAATTAAGATATAGTGTCTCAGAACAGTTAAACAAAGACACAACACAGTGGAGTGACACAACTCAACGTTGCGAATTGTCCCCAAACTTGAAAAATAATACACTCATTACATTAAAATAAAAAAAAATATATATTTCACACCTTTTTACAAAAAATATGCGGACGTATGAATTTGTCATGGCTAAAGTTTACATACATACAGAAGAAGTAAGAAGTATATAAAAAATCTCCATATATCTCAATTTATTAAAAATTAAAAAAAACACTCTACAAAAGTGTTTTTTATATACACTTCCGCGTAAATTATATACACGGTTGCTAAGGCAACGCATATGTTACGCGTTAATGAATCTTAAATAATTTACTGGTACATACATGTTATCACATTTGGCAATGAACAATATTTTCTTAACAAAAAGCTAAACAAAAAACTACACGGTTCAGTTTAAACTACTTAATACAAGGTTAATCAATACAATATATTCTAATTAACTTTTTGTTAAATAAGTTTAAGTTTAGTATTGAACACGTCAGAAAACAGGATGGAGGGATATCTAGAGGTATGGGAAGGTTTGCAATGTCACCAAAAATGCCCTGGATCAAGCGGAGTAGGGGAGAAAAACAAGAAAAACAAGAAAGGTTGACCCCACTACCATATGAGACAGTACAGGACTGACAAAACTGACATATTTATATTTTCGACTTTTTGACTTATTAATTGGTTCAAAAATGCTTGTAATATATAATGCCTAGATGTAAAAATACTATTTTTGATTTCAACCATACAATATTTTAAAAATATGCATATTTTACGTTTGATTGTAACAATAAAATTTTCTACGCGTGTTTTACCTAGAAAAAAGGCAAAGCAACTTAAATATTTTCCCACATAGCGGAGTAGGCAGGGAGTGCCTAGTGTTAATAAATTCCGTTTTCCACTTTCCGTCCGAATCCCCAACATTACTTGTAAAGCGACTTATAAGACCGGAGAAAAATAATGAAAATAATTAAAATATAACCATTTTAGGTAACGTATAAAAAATTGAACGCAGCGAGATTCGAACCCACGCCTCCTGAATACCATTCAGGGGCTCTCACCACTGAGCCATGCGTTCTACTATCCGCTGCGTCGAAATTCTTATACGCTTTATTACAACTTTTTTTTGTTGTAAGCATCTCTGTAGAGAGATTTTCACTTTCTGCTACCCAAAGATTATTTTACGAACAATCGCATTCGGGTTCGAATCTCACTGTGTTCAAATTTTTATACGTTTCCTAAATGCCTTTTTCAATTTTCCTAAGTGTGGAATAACACTTTAAAAATGTTAAAAGTATAACCATTCTCCCGATTTATCTATAACATACATACATATTTAACAACAAATCGTAGGTGGTTAGAGCAATCTCATAAGGTGACGTCACGCCCAGTTAACCGTCTATTAAGGCATCCTCAATTTAATGCAATGTTCCTGCATTTAGTACTGCGATATTGAATACGATGCTGTAATGCTAAAGATTTTATTGTATTGTATAGTAGATAGACCGTTGTGGTACAGTGGTGACTTGTTTGAATAAGTACCGTTGTCCCAGGTTCCCATTACTTGCGGCTAATTACAGTTATAATATTTATATTATTTTTTTAGATTCTCGCTGTTTTCGGTACACGACTGGGTAGACAGAGGGAAACTAGTGTTAAGTCCCCATTTTCTACCGAATACTGCTTGCATGTTAAGTGGCGGAATTTAACGCAGCGCTTTGCCTCAAAACCAGAGTTAAGAAAATGGATATATTAAATATTTCCACTTCTTGAGTGGGAATCGAACTAATATAACAACAATAAATATTAATTATTCGTGCTCGTACACTTGTCTACCATTTCTTTAGCTTATGATTCCAGCAAATAAAATAGAAATAACATAGTTAAGGTATGATATTATGTGTAAATTATTTTAAAAATTACTTATATATTTAATTTATAAAATACATAAACTGCTTTACATCAAAGCCACTGTGGAGCAGTTGGAGACAGTATACTTCCAAATGATGTTCGCACGTTCGATCCCCAGTAGAGGCAATAAACTGAATTCAAAATATTAATTCTCAACGACCGAACACGCCATATCTCAAATTAGGACCACCAGTAGAGAACGGAGTGTCCCAACACTAACTTCTCTCAGGCCAACCATTTTATACCATATACAGAAAATTTTATTGGTCTCACCGCTTATGGCATTGCGCAATTTTGGATCAAGTGCTTGTAATAGATAGCCTAGGTGTAAAAAGTCATATTTTTATTTTAGCACTACAACACGTTTTATTTAGAAAAAAGTATAGCATCTTCATTTTTTTCCGACACTCCGTTCTCCACTATCCGTCCGAATCCGAAACAGTACTTGTAAAGCGGCGGAACATAACGCCGCATTTTGGTTTTATCACCAGCGCGAAAAAATGACAATAATTTAAATATAATAATTCTCACGAATTCGAGTAGAACCCAGAACAATCGCGTTTATTATCAAAATCATCTACTTAATCACCGCTACCCAACACGCCATATCTCAAATTAGGACCACCAGTAGAGAACGGAGTGTCCGAACACTAACTTCTCTCAGCCCAACCAATATATACCATATATTCTCTATTTTCTCATACAAACAGATGGTAAATCTTAAAGCACAGTAATTTTTATTGGTACCGCTTATGGCGTTGCGCAATCACCAAACTAGTTTGTCGACGAATTCAAAATGAACCGATAGCATTGACCGCAAATTGGATGTCAATAGATAGGATTAGGCCGTCGTGGCGCAGTGTGACTGATTCTGATTGTTGGTGAGATGGTTTTGGGAACAAATCCGACTTGAGAAAATTATAATAATTTTCAATAATTTAAATTGTTCTTGTTTCTTGTTTGGGTTCCAGTGATAAGAATAAGCCCGACATTGAGCTCTAACATTCACCACCTAATTTATCGATTTTGGGCTGAAAGTGCAGGACGGAGTGTCTTAACACTATGTTCTCTCTGACTACCCCAATATATGGAAAATAGCGTGAAGTTGCACAATAGATAGGATTAGGCCATCCTGGCGCAGTATGACAGCATTTGATCGTAATCGCAATGGTTTTGGATTCAATTTCGACTACAGAAAATGATTTTATTTAAATTATTGTTGTATTTTCACTCTGCCTGACAGACAGACAGACAAAACCTGGCATTACGTTCTGTCATTCAATCCAAAATATCTTTGAGACAGAGTGGAATGTCTTAACACTGGGCTCTCTGAGTCTAGCATGCTATATGGAAAAAAACGTGAAGTTATAATTATAATCCATACTTATATTATAAATGCGAAAGTCTGTGTGTTTGTCTGTCACGCTTTCACGGCTAATCTACTGGTCCGATTTGGATGAAATTTAGAATGAAAGTAGTAAAAGTGACTGGTTCTAACATAGGCTACTTATTTTTTCAAAAATCAGCCTCTAAAGGGTTGAAACAGGGGATGAAAGTTTATATGAAAAATCTAAACCGCTTGACCAATTGTAATGAATTTTGGCATAAATATAGTTGATAATCTAAGCTTAAATATAGGCTACTTTATTTTTTATAAATGCGCCCCCGAGGGTTGCAATATAACTAAATAGTTCACGCGGCGAAGCCGCGAGCGGGCCGCTAGTATTATATAAGTGTATTTTATTAAAACTTTACCTACTGTACTGATTTAATTTATGTAGCTTCACTTTTTCCCGCATGATAGGATAGGCAGAAAGAAATTTCGAGTTATTGAAATTTCTTTCAGCTGTGAAACTTAACACCGAGTTTTTTTCCCATCAGAACAACAATGCGGAAATAATTTGAACATAATTCCAAGTATTTATCGAACCCACAAACATCATTTACAGTCACACGCTACCCACTTCGCCATAATGACCTCTAAAATATATACCTTATAACTGTTACTCACTGGTATTGTTAAGGAAAGAATAATCAGAGTACAAATGATTAACGGACCTCAAATAAATAAAGGACTACTTTTCTAGATTAATTCTTTTGGTAATCGGATTAAGGCCGATCAGGCCAGTTGGATCCGAGAATAAATCCCTTGAAACAAATAATCTTTACTAAAACCTTCTCGGCTGGGCCTTTTTTATTTATTTTTATAAAAAAGGAGCTTCACGCCTTAGCACTCAAGAAAGTGAGAGAGATCTTAGTGCCTAGACACTCCGTTCTCTGGTTTTCGTCTGAATTGGAGATATCCTCTAAGTGAGAATCGAATCCATTACCAGTCGCAAGTACAGCCATCTAGAAACTACACCATTGATCTTTGATGGCATTAATTATTTATTTATGTAATAAGTTTTCACTTTTTAAATAATAAATCAATTCAAAAAGCTTTTTTTGAACAGGTTTTGGGGGAAAAATTGTTTTTTTTATTTATTTCCCATGTTTATGACTTATATAGTTGTCACTTATATTTTATTAGATACAAATTCAATTTTGAAATTCTTCATAGAAAAACAACGCACTTTGTCTTAGTAAAGAAGACAAATTATGGAAATTAATATTATTATTCCCCTGTATCTTGTATAACTGAATCTACGAACTAGAATCGAACCGAATACCTCTGCTTTTACAGTCAGACCCCGTCCCGCGCCACGACGGCCTCTACTTTTGAAATTAACTAAAACTATTTTCGTCGTAACTGCCTATATATAATTATTTTATAGATTTCTCTACGTACATAAGTACAAAGCCTAACAGAAATAACCTTCGTTAAGCAAAAAAAAACAGCAAAATTTAACAGTACTTTAAAGCGAATGACGAAAAAACTGCGGTTAAACTCCGGTATAACAGCGACGACGAATCCAAATACGGTTTTAACAGAAACCGCAAAACGAGTGGGCCAAAGTTAAAATTATTACCAAGAGGAGGCTCTGGGGCAATTATTTTCAATGTTTCTTTACTTAAATTTACTTTTGTTGTTTTATAATTGGGTGTTTTGTTTTGGTGTAGAAATGCGTTTTTGATATATTTGACAATTTTTTTTTAGCTTCACGCTGTATCCCGCACACAGCAGGGTAGACAGAGGGAACCTAGTGTTAAGACACTCCGTTGACCACTTTCATTCGTTCACATAAGTCACTGTGCTCGATATCCCTGCTAAATTTCAGAAGTATACTACAAATAGCCCAGGAAGAGTTAAACCACTTTTGACTAGTAAGGCAACTAAGCTGTCTGTGTCTAGCGTGCTATGTAGAAAAAAAAGATCGAAGTCATAATATTATTATAACCAAGAGGAGGCTCTGGGGCAATTATTATCAATGTTTCTTTACTTAACTTTATTTTTTTGTTTTGTAATTGGGTGTTTTGTTTTGATGTAGAAGTGCGTCCTTTGACATTAACTTCAAATATTTGATCATTTAAAATAAGAATATGTTAGTTGGTAAAGTGTAAAATAAGTGTTGGCATAGTAATGTGTATGTCACTTGATATAAAAGCGTATGTCAAATACATGGTTGTTCGTATAATATTTAGTTTATTAACTTAATATATTATAGCAAATCAATCTGCAGGCAACATCTCTATTTCGACGGAAAGTGGAGAACGGAGTGTCTTTTGTTTCATATTATTATAAAAAATATTAGCTTTCTGCACTCTCACTTTCTCTATATCCAAAAATCATGCTCCCTCGTCTACATAATTTCGGTAAAAAGGTAGGTAGATATTAATGATAAAATATGTTTTTTATATTTCTCAGTCGTCTTATTTTAAAGTAACCGTATAAAAAATTTTAATTACAATTATTTAGGCTATCTTGTGTAGTAGCCTCCGACTGTAGGTACAAGCGGCGGTTATGAGTTCTATTGTCACTGGGTTAAATTATTACAATTTTATTGAGCTGAGCGAAGCGAAGCTCTTATTGGTCAAAAGTATATTTCGTTGTGCGTTATTTTGTAGTAGACCTCTGAATCTTGGCATAGGACATCGAGCACAGTGTCTTGTGTGCTGTGAAGTTTTATGGTGTCAAAAAGTGCCCATAGACTTAGACTGTGGAACGTTAAGTGTTATGTTAGTGTTAAGTGTTTGCTTTTCAAACTTTTTTACCATGTAATAACATTAAATATGTACTTCGGCCAGCTCTTCCCGCCATGCAGAGCAAAGAGGCGGTTCCTAGTCATTTTCACTTTCAGACCCGGTCCCGATAAGACGAAGCGCATCGTTGAGTTCCCCCACTCAACTCAATTTTTTGGATTCGCTGAAATGGAAAATGGAGTGTCTCGTCACTAGACAATCTCTGCCTATCCTGCGTTACGCTAATTTATTATTTAACGTATCTTCATACCAAAACTTTAAAAAGTACCTTAAAAATCAACAGCGAAAATTAAATTTGTGTGCAAAATTTCATCACTGAGAAGCGTTTAATTGTTCCTTAGCACGCCGTCCATCAAATAAATTTCCGGGAACACTTTTTTAATTATACTAAAGAATTCTGAGGTCCTGGCGTTATAAAAGGGATAAATTTGAAAGTTTAATTTCTGGTACGTTTATAAAATCTATCTGTATGATAATAGAAAGTGGAATATAAAAACTCACTAAATTGTGGCCAGTCGTGGCACAGTGGCACAAGCGTGTGACTGTAACCGACTGGTTGTGGGTTCGATTTCCACTCGAGGAGTGGTAATATTAAATATTTTAATTTCCCTCGCTCTGGTATCAGAGGCAAAGCGAGGAGCTAAGTTCCGCCACTTAATACGCAATGCCCCCGAATCCCCTGGTGGTAAACTCTGCCCACCCTCCTGTGTGCGGGATACAGCGCTAAAAAAAGTGGAGAATCTTAACACTGAGTTCTCTCTGTCTAAACTGCTATACAGAAAAAAACGTGAAGTTAGAAAAAATAATCATATAAAAAATTAACCAGTTCCCTTAAAGTAAATCTTGCTTTTGCTTATAAGCAAATAATTTAGGCATAATTTCACCAAATGTCAATCGAACCGACTACCATCATGTCGACAGTCAGACGCCCCACTGAACTGCAACGATGAATTCAAAATTACCTGTAAATTATCAAGCGTTCTGCAAGAGCATTCTTAACGTTAATACAATATTGTATTAAGTAACATTAATAATTTCCCCATTTTACGATCGCACATTGCCGTAATAACTTGTATACTCGTACAATGTGTAAAAGAAAATTACGGTTAGTGCGGAATTATTGCATTAAATAAATTGAATAAATGCTTAGAATGTAGTTTTATAGATATACCTATACTAAAGTTACTCTTGTACATTATATTACCGGCTTCACTATATTTTACTATTTACTATATTTATTTTCCTAATTAATTCTCTCTATTTAGAAGAAAAAGTGTAATGTAAGAGAACTTCTACAAATTTTTCTAGCATATCTATTAGATACCCATGTAATAAGAAGATGAAAAGCTAAACCTAGTGACTAAATACTCCATTCTCAGCTTTCATGCCATCTTTAAGACATTGCATGTTCAATAGCGTAACTCAACGCCGTATCTTGTTCTACCAGAGCAAATAAAACCACGTAAACTATATGACATCCCATAACCTTTAAATAACAATGACAAAATGAATATCAAGATCAAATTCACCAAAAAAATAATTATTAATACGTACAAAAAAAACATATGGAAGGTAAATTTTATATTTTTGTCATTACTTTAAGACATCAAAGGCTGAAAACAAAAAGGTTACTGTGTTAGCGAGACGGCGTTATTTTATAAGGGTTTTTATGTTTCATTATAACAAATGTATGTACATAATAAATCGTTGATACCTTCGTTGTACAATGAGACAGTGGATTGAAAAAAAAATTCAAAATATCTTTATTCAAATAGACTTTTGTAAGTAAATCGTCGAATGTGCATAAGTTACCACCGACTCGGAAGGTAGTTCTACTGAGAAGAGCCGTCAGAAACTTAGCAGTTGCTTTTTTTTTCAAATATAATAATATAAATAAGATAAGAAAAATTATACTAAAATAGATTATAAGGTATACTTGGTGGTTGTAGGTTCGATGTCCACCTAGAGAAGTAATAAGATTTTTTTTTCATTAAATAGTACACAGTCATTTATGTAATGAAACAAAGTCGCTTCCCGCGTCTGTCTGTATGTATGTAAGGTTAGATCTTCAAAAGTACGCAAAAGATTTTGATGCGGTTTCTTTTAATAGATAGAATGATTCAAAAAGAAGTTTTATACGTATCATACATGCATAATATAGTAGAGGAACATTGATAATTTTAGAGGTTTCTAATGTGATGTCTACGTGCCTATAGTGAAATAGTTGTGTAGTTCACGCAGGCGAAGCCACGACCGGCCACTAGTTTTATATGATTTACACTTTCCCCCCCAACATAGGTTAGTAAGAGAAGATATTTAAAAAATATATTTATTCATTTCTGCAAGCGAGAATTGAACCCAAAGCTGTTCACCGTCAGAAGCATCTCGAATAGAGGTGAGATTATGAAAATATTAGAACTTAATTTAATAGGAACATGTTTAAACCAACTTTCTTATCATGGTTGGTCTTTGCTTAACTGATACCAGAGCGAAGTAACTGGCGGACACATGTGCAAATTTCTAATTGGACGAGAGAGAATAGTAAAAAAAAACCTAGTCGTTTACAGACACTCCGTTCTTTCTCTAATTAATTCTTACATATTAGCTCCAACTAAGTATTTTCTATACATATATTACGCAATAAACAAAAATATATATACATATAAAAAAAAATAAACCCTACACCTTCCCTCGTAAACAAAGGTCTCGGCACTTAAATATGTATAAACCAAAATGTTCTAGTTTCACATGTCGGACGTAACACACAAAATACTGTCGTCTCGCTTAATCCAATGACAAAAGGCGCGAGGGGGACAGAGATAGTACCAATAGGTTTTGTTAGAGGATAATAAAGGAACAAATATCAGCAATGAGCGCATCCTGCGGCCCATGAGTGTTTCAATCTAGCGTCTTATGATCTGTGTGGTGCAAGTTCAAGGGTAAGACGGGGATATGTATTTGCAGCTTCACGCGTTTTGCGTGATGGGTTCACGCTATGCGGGAACTCGTCACGTTCACCTGAAACGCGTGAAGTTAAAGAGAGAAGTGATAGGACACTCCGTTGTTCACTTTTAGAGCGTGTTGAGTCATTTTAACACCATGTTTAGACTTGTTTATAAGACCGTAAAAATGAAGGTAATTAAATTATGATTCATCGAGTGGGAATCAAACGCACACTGCAGGGTAGGCAGAGGGAACCTAGTACTAAGATACTCCGTTCCCCACTTTCCACCGAATTCGGAGGCATTGCTGTTAAGTGCTTTACCTCGACACCAGAGCGAAGAAAATGGAAATATTAAATATGTCCACTCCTCGAGTGGGAATCGAACCCACAACCAGTCGTTTACAGTCACACGCTTGTGCCACTGGGCCACGACTGGCCACTGCTAGCTACACCTTTTTCTCCCCAAGTAAAATCGTCACAGAGAACCTATTCTCATACCACTCCGTTTTTCAATCGACCTGAATTCGAAACATTTTTGATTACTTAATCATCAACGTAACTTCAACGCCACACTTTACCTTACAAGACCGGAAAAAAGAAAAATAAATGAAATATCATAAATTGCTCCAAGTGGGAATCAAACCTAGATCCATCGTATTAACAATACAGTCAACAGTCATCTAAAATAAAAAAATAAACATTTATACATTATAAGCAAAAACTTTGTACCACTCGTATAAGGGACATCGCGGGAGCGGGCAAAGAGTAATGACTTCTCCGTGTGTTTCGTCCACGTAATCGCCTCGGTTGGTAGATTTCTGGGATATATTCAACATCACTTAACTAATGTAACGTGGATGTACTTTGACCGACTTACAGCGTTAAACGCAGTAATATCCATTAAAATAAATATTGAAAGTCTTAATATTTGGTTTGAAAGTCTTATTCACACGCTTAAGAAAAAAATATTTTAGAAAATGTATAAAAATTTGATCTCACCGGGATTCGAACCCACACGCCTCTTAAAAACCGTCTCTCTGACCGCTAACGCATGAACCAACGTTTTTGATTATTGAAGGTTGTTCATAAAAGTTATCACTCATAATAAGCTAGTATGTACACCTTCACTTTTATTCCGCAAAGGAGGGTAGTCAGAGAGAACCTAGTGTCAAGACACTCAGCTCCCCACTTACTAAGTATATAGTAATGTAAGGAAAATATTAATAAGTTGGAGCCAGTCGCGGTGCAGAGGCACAAAATGTGCCTATAAAGCGACTGGCTGTGGGCTGGATTCCCACTCGAGGAGTGGAGTTTGTTATTTCCATTTTCTTCACTCTGTATCTCTGTATCAGAGGCAAAGCCCGGCGTTAAGTTCCGCTACTTAACACACAATGCCTCCGAATTCAGCGGAAAGTGGGGAACGGTGTATCTTAATAATAGGTTTCCTCTGCCTACCCTGCCGTGTGCAGGATCCAAGGTGAAGTAAAATATATTTAATAGAAATATAACTTGAGGCTATCGTGATACAGAGGGACAGAATCTGTCTGTAATCACGCTTGGTTGTAGGTTTGATTACCACTTGACGAAATGATACTTTATTTATTTTCGTTTTTTCTCTTTCGTGAATAAGACAATGCGCGGCGTTAAGTTCCGCCATACACAAAGAAAAACGAAGAATTTGCCGCATTTGGACGCACCAAGAATTGAACCAGCACTTCTTTGAAACTAAGCTATATTTTCTCCAATCCTTTATTAGATTTTCTCGGATTTTGCGTCTCTACTAAATGAATATACAATTTTTCCCCGAAATATAATTTTATTGAATAACATTGTATACATAAACGTCGCGTACAAGAGTAATACAGAATGATGGCATCTTAATACATCGGAGCGTTCGTAATGAAATCAACTGTTTGGGATGAAAGGTTGATAAAAATAACCTAATATAAAATATATGAGATTAGCTGAAAAGACTACAAAAATCTTCTTTTTTTTAGCTTCACGCTGTATCCCGCACACGGCAGGGTAGGCAGAGAACCCAGTGTCAAGACACTCTGTTCCCCACTTTCCACCGAATTCGGAAGCATTACCTGTATTTTTATGAAGAAAAACTTTGTTCTTCTTCTTAAACATTTTTAAAGTGTTATTCCACACTTAGGAAAATTGAAAAAGACATTTAAAGAAAACGTATAAAAATTTGAACGCAGCGGGATTCGAACCCGCGCCTCCTGAATACCGTTCAGGCGCTCTCACCACTGAGCCATGCGTTCTACTAGCATTCTCTCTTGCCAAATGATTGTTCGTAGAATAATCTTTGGGTAGCAGAAATTTGTAAAAATCTCTCTACAGAGATGCTAACAACATAAATAAGTTGTAATAAAAAGCGTATAAGAATTTCGACGCAGCGGCTAGTAGAACGCATGGCTCAGTGGTGAGAGCGCCTGAACGGTATTCAGGAGGCGCGGGTTCGAATCCCGCTGCGTTCAAATTTTTATACGTTTTCTTTAAATGTCTTTGATCTTCTTTCATACAAAATTAAAGGAGTCGAAAGGAGAAGAATTGTATCTTGTGTGCTCAGAACTCAACGCCGCGTTTTGTCTTCGCGGAGCGGGGAAATTTAATTATTATTTAATCGATAAACGTAAATCATTTCCTTACACCAGGAGTAAGCAACCTTTTTTAGCAACGCGCCTATCCAAATTTTAAATTCATTTTCAAACCAAAATCTTACTTCTTAACAGTATATATAACAGTATATATAATTAGAATATTTACAATATAAATAATATTTGGTGGGTCGTAAAAATTAATAGGCTTTATTTTATTAGAGACCGCGGGTTGCTTACCCCTGCCTTACACAAACGATGGGTCCACTTTATGCAGAACCTGTCAAATTGAGCCTGACATTGGTTGGAAGTAAAACCCCTACCGTCTTTAATTCAATCTAAATTGAGTGACAATACCATTGCCGTATTTGTTTGACAAAGGTAAGCTTATATAAGATGTAATATCGTAATGTATATTATCACAATTGTCTATATATAATAGTTTCAATGTTCTACAGTTTCAATAGTAATTGTTTGTATAATAAACATATGGATATTCGTATTTTATAGACCAGAGGTGGTCAAAGTGCGGCTCGCAAGATATTTGTGGAACTTTGAAAAATTATATCTGGATCTATCGATCTCTCGATAAATGTACTCGAGTTCCAAGAAAAAATAAAAATTACCCACTTGCCAAGGATAAAAATTACCCACTTGCCAAGGATAAATATGACTAAGAGCATATTCCACTGTCAGCTCCCGCCTATCATCGCAGGGAGCAGGTTGCTCAGGTGCAACAGAAACATCAAGCATCAAGAGCTGAGTTACACCTTTTGCCATAAGCTAGAATTTATTTTTTCTGTTTCATGTATATTGTTTTCTTTTTGCTTTTTCTTTCTCTTATGGCAATAAATGTGTTTTTTATTTTATTTTATTTTATTATGTATCTCCTCTATATTATTATACTAGCGACCTCTTGTGGCTTCGACTACGTTATTACACAGTTTTTTGTACGTACTTCCTACCTCAATTTCAAAGTGTCAGAGATTAATTTAAAAAAAACTGACCCATGTTTATCTTTGCCTTCATCTATTTTTATTCCATTTTTCATCCATATTGGGCAAGTAGATTAGTTAAAGCATCACAGACGGGCAGACAAACAAATTTTCTCATCTGTTTTTTTAGGATTCAATTCCGTTTGTGTATATTATCCATACTGCGTTAATTTTAATCGCTTATAAAACATTTCAATTTATTTATTATTTATATTTTTTTTAACTTCACGCTGTATCCCGTACACAGCAGGATAGGCAGAGGGAACCTAGTGTTAAGACACTCCGTTCCCTACTTTCCGTCGAATTCGGAGGCATTGCGTGTTAAGTGGCGGAACTTAACGCTGCGCTTTGCCTCGGATACCAGAGCGAAGGAAATGGAAATATTAAATATTTGCTCTCCTCGAGTGGGAATCGAACTTACAACCGCCACGACAAGTCCCTACATCTCAAATATTTTTTCTGTATTATACGCTAATGTGTATTGTTGTTCATCGTCTTTTGAATGGCTGAATCTATTAGCTATGTTGCAGTTAGCGACAAACACGCACAAAATTTCAAATAACAACGAATTTAGCGCTACCTGCAACAAGGTTTTACCTCATTGTATTATGCTTATGACAGGTCTCCTATTAATGTTTCTTTGTTCTAATTAAGCAAAGTACCACTGCCAATAAACGTGTTTGTAATTGAACAAAATAAGATTAGAATTACTGCAGCTGCTATAAAACTTTACTTATTCACTTTATGAGGTACAGTTTTTTTTTTTTTAGCTTCACGCTGTATCCCGCACACAGTATCCTACTGTAGGCAGAGGGAACTTAGTGTTAAAACATTCCGTTCCCCACGCACCACCGCATTCGGAGGTAATACGTGTTAAGTGGCGGAACGTAACGTGTTTTGCCTCGAGACCAGAGCGAAAATTTACAGTCACACGTTTGTGCCACTGCACCACGACTGGTCCTATAATATTTCATTGATTTCAGTATAATAATTCTTCCACGTGGAAATCGAACCCACAACTATCTAATTTAAAATCAGTCGCATTTCCTCTAAAAAAAGTTTAATTAATACAACAAAAACATAACGTTGTCTTACAAACTGTTATAAAAAACTGTGTCAAATGGAATTATCATGTAAATGGGCGGGCGGCAGGATTCTGCGGGATCGCGGGCTTAAAGGATGTACGTTCAGCGTTCAGATTTGTAATTTTGACTTAACTAAGTATTTATAACCCAGGGTATTATATTCATTGACCGAAAACGATATGGAGTGAAATTTTACGTGAAAGTATCAACACGCAGTTTCGCGCATAGCAGGAGAGTTAGTAGTAGTGTCAAGAGACTCAGTTCTCCACTTTCATAAATGGACTAATGAAGTATTTACGACTCTATGTAAAACTTATGCTTTAAGCGAGAATCGAATTGACAACTGTCCTATGAAATAAGCTCCATAGCTATGTCAATTGTTACTAATCAATAATCTGTGATGTTTATATCATATAACATAATATAACATTGACATTTTTAAATATTTTTTTTTTAGCTTCACGCTGTATCCCGCACACAGCAGGGTAGGCAGAGGGAACCTAGTGTTAAGACACTCCGTTCCCCACGCACCGCCGAATTCGGAGGCTTGCGTGTTAAGTGGCGGAACTTAACACCGCGCTTTACCTCGACACCAGAGCGAAGAAAATGGAAATATAATTTCCACCCCTCGAGTGGGAATCGAACCTACAACCAGTCGTTTACAGTCACACGCTTGTGCCACTGGGCCACGACTGGCCACAATATTTCATCAATAACAATTTAGCCTTGTTTACTTAACATTGGTATGCGGGCCACGATTTTGTTGACTTAATATAATTTGAAATTTTATTTCAATAACAAATTTTTACTACTATATTTGTGAATTATTATCAAAGAATAATTTTCGTGAATCACAAATCAATATCTCTCTGCTTCTTCGAAAGACAAAGTGCGGCGTTGAGTTCCGTGACTCAACACGTAATGTCTTAATTTCAGGCCAAAAGTGGAGTGGAGAAATGGAACACTAAGTTCTCCTGGCTACTTGCCATGCGGTAGCAACTGTGAAGGTAAAAACATAATATACACTTAAAGAACATTTAAAGAAATATCTTTTTCAATTTTCGTAAGTGTGGAATAATACTTTAAAAATGCTTAAAAATATTATACACTACCATAGACTTTTGTATATAATGACGTACAGGGTTACTAATGTATCTAAATCTCGATCTACATATTGCATAATTTTAGAATACTATGATGTTTATCTGCAATATACAGAGAAGCTCATGGGACATAACATTTCTGTCTGAATCGTAGAACCTATCGCCCTACTTTAAAACTAGGCAATCTAGGCTAAAGTAGTATAGGGTATATTATAAATATAAACTTATTATATAGTAAGCAAGTGGGAATTGACGTTATAACCATCATGTGTAACATCCACTGCGCCACAATAGAGTTAACAATAAAAAATGGCTTCAATTACTTAAAGCACTCAACATATTAATCATATAAATAACATTTTTTTGGAAAATGCATAAAAATATCGAACCCGTACCGTCCGTCCGTCTGAACACTCTAATCACTAAGCCATATGGTCTATCGTATAGCTACGTAAATATTCTTATACATTTATTATAAGCTATTTTTTATTTTAGCTTCACCCAAGCAGGGTAGGCAGAGGGAACCTAGTGTTAAGACACTCGGTCCCCTACTTTCCGCCGAATTCGGAGGCATTGCGTGTTAAGTGGCGGAACTTAACGCCGCGCTTTGCCTCGGCACCAGAGCGAAGAAAATGGAAATATTAAATATTACCACTCCTCGAGCGTTAATCGAACCCACAACCAGTCGTTTACAGTCACACGCTTGTGCCAATGTGCCACGACTGGCCCCAAATTATTTTTTTATATATTGATTATTCTACTCAGTACATTTTGTTTGGCCGTTTTATTTATTTTCATTCAGTATTGTTTTATTTCTGGTTGTGGATTAAGTAATATTTTTGTTAACCCCCATTCAGTGGTTTGAAATTGACTGCATAAACATTTTTATATTTACTTAGAAAGATACTGCAAGAGATCTGTTCTTGAACAAGATTGTTATTTCAAATTGTATCGTACCTACTTTGCTTATTAAATTTTTGCAAATTGCAGCTTTTCTTCGTACAACGAGGTAAATAGAGAGAACGTAGAGTTAGAACACTGCTCTCTCTACTTTCTGCAGGTAACCGATTACGAGAGGCGAACTTAACACCGTATGTGTCTTATTCTTTTTTTTTATGGAATAAAGGAGGCAAACGAGCTGAAGGCCCACCTGGTGTTAAACGGTTACCTTCGCCCATAGACATCCACAACATTAAAGTTATGGATGCGTTGCCAGCCTTGGGAATGTAGGATAGAAGGAGGGAGGAAGGATGGGAATGATGGGAATAGGGAGAGCTGGCATATTCGAGCGGGAAATGAAAATTATATATAAAAAATAGAATTATTTCCCTGCGTGAGAATCGAACCGACATCTAATCGTATTTACAGTGACTTTTCTATTCTACTAAGCCACGATAACTTCCTCTTTACCTACATATTTTAGTCAATGTTATTTATTTATATAGACACGTTAGAAACATAGATATATTTTGTTTTGTTGTACCGGAAGCTGTACCGTACAAGGCATCAGCATCCGGTGAAAATTTCGCTTGTATGAATTTTAAATTTACTAAAAACTAAAACTTTTTATACGTAAAAATTTAAAATATTACCAATTTTTATTTTTTTATATAATATTTAATTACTTTAACATTTTTAAAATATTATTCACATTTCCATTTAGAAAATTCCAAAATAAAAAACGTATATAAATTATAGATGCAGAAGGGTTCGAACCCGCAACCTTTGGAAACGAATGTCTCTTTGAACGCATGGCATAGTGGTTAAAGCGTTTGGTCAGCTTCCAAGAGGCGCGAGTTCGAATCTACTTGCATTCCATTTATATAGGTTTTGTAAATGTCTTTTTTAAATATTTTTTTTTGTTTCTGGACTTCCCACACGTTATTGACTGATTGTTTACATACCTTATATGGCAGAACATTATTTGATCCATCAAAAACAGAATATATTTTTAGCTTTACGCTGTATCCCGCACACAGCAGGGTAAGCAGAGGGAACCTAGTGTTAAGACACTCCGTTCCCCACTTTCCGCCGAATTCGGAGGCATTGCGTGTTAAGAGGCGGAACTTAACGCCCGCTTAAATATTTCCACTCCTCGAGTGGGAATCGAACCCACAATCAGTCGCTTTACAGTCACACTGTGTACCACTACGCCACGACTGGCCACTATAATTAAATTATATTTTAATTAAATAATATAAAAAATTAAACTAAATTATATTTTAGTAGTTTAACTCAACATATCTCTCGATTTCCGTCAGAAAATGGAGAATGGAATATCTTAACACTTGTTCTCTCTGCCTATCCTGCTATACGGGAACAGGATGAAGCTGCTGTTTTTCCTTATACGTTTGGCATTTAAAAACTTGTTGTTAAACATCTTCATGATTTACGATGAACCCTCTTTTGTTATCAAAAAAATATCGCATAATACATTTCGTATCGCGCGATTTATCTTATAAAAATGCAAATTGATTTTTTATTACACTTTACAAATATATAGCTTACCTTTGTAAGCTATCGTTATGCAATGGGATAGAGTTCGACTGTAAACGCCAATGGTCGTGGGTTTGATTACAGCTCAGGGGAATAATTTAAAAGTATTAAATATTAAATATTCCTCCGTCCTGGTAGGACAGCACGCGGTCTAGTTTGGATTTTAGGCGGAGAGTGAAGTAAGAAATAGAACATATAAGACAAATGATTTTAACCCGTACATACGTGTTAATTTTTTTTAGCTTCACGCTGTATCCCGCACACAGCATGGTAGGCAGAGGGAACCTAGTGTTAAACACTCCGTTCCCCACTTGTGTTAAAATCATTTGTGTTATATGTTTTATTTACCGCTATGGCGCAGTGGTACACCGTCTGACTGTAAAAACGATGGGTTCGATTTCCACTTGACGAAATGATTATATTTTTAATGTTTCATTCCTTCGCTCTGGTACCTAAGGCATAGAGTGGCGTTTAATTCCGCCACGCAATATATCTCAATTTCGGACGGTGAGTTTTGAACAGAGTGTCTTGACACTAGGCACACTTAAAAAAAGCGTGAAGCTGCATATGTTTTATGTAAGGATTTTATATAAGAAAGGAATCTTATAATATGCGTAAATTTCGCGTTAAAATAATCGATCGCCATCAAAATTTATAGCATAAAATCAAAATTCTTAATTTTAACCTTGTTAGTATGCACCTTAAATGGACAACACTATTAAAGTCTAACATAGATTTGCTTCTTCTATTTCTTTATATATGGTAATATATCATTTTAAAATAAATATAACCATATATGGAAGAATAATTTTTATAAAAAAGAAACTTCATCAAATTTTATCGATTAGGCAAATATAATATAGTGGCCATTCGTGGCCCAGTGGCAAAAGAGTGTGACTGTAAACGACTGGTTGAGGGTTCGATTCCCACTCGAGGAGTGGAAATTATATAAAGGTAAAGCGCGGCGTTAAGTTCCGCCACTAAACACGCAAGCCTCCGAATTCGGCGGAAAGTGGGGAACGGAGTATCTTAACACTAGGTTCCCTCTGCCTACCCTGCTGTGTGCGGGATATAGCGTGAAGCTATTTTTTTTTTTAATATTGTAAAATTATTATAATTTAACAACAAGACACTCCAAGCATCGAAACTTGAAAACAAAGAAATCGAATCATTCAAACTAAACGGCACTTTATCTTTCCAGAGCCGACAAATGTAAAAAAAAACAACTTATAATCTTTGCCCCGAGTTGAAACTCAAACAGTGGCGTTTACGATTGTAAAATAACCAAGTGAAAATGCGCCGTTCGCCATCATGGACTCAACAATGCATACTATCTATAGTAATGGGGCCAGTCATGGCCCAGTGGCACAAGCGTGTGACTGTAAACAACTGGTTGTGGGTTCGATTCCAACTCGAGGAGTGGAAATATTTAATATTTCCATTTTTTTCGCTCTGGTGCCGAGGTAAAGCACGGCGTTAAGTTCCGCCACATAACACGCAATGCCTCCGCAAAAACATTACTATAGATTTTTTTTTAGCTTTACGCTATATCCCACACACAGCAGAGTAGGCAAAGGGATCTTAGTGCTAAGACAATCCGTTGCCCATTTTCCGTCGAATTCAAAGGCATTGCGTGTTAAGTGGCGGAACTTAACGCCGCGCTTTGCCTCGACACCAGAGCGAAGAAAATGGAAATCCACTCCTGGAGTGGGAACCACAACCATCGCTTATACAAATAGTGTAAATACGAAAATTTGTCTGTCTGTCTGTTACATTTTCAAGGCTAATTTACCGGCCCCATTTTGATGAAATCAGAATTAAAATAGTTGAAGATCCAGGGCAAAACATAGACTACTTTTTTACAAAAGTCAACCTCTAAGGTTTGAAAGAAGTTATCAAAATTTATATAAATATCAAAACCGCTTGGCCGATTGTAATGAAATTAAGCATAAATATAGTTGATAATCCAGGGTTAAACATAGACTACTTTATTTTACAAAAATCCATTGCAAAAGATTGCAAAAGATCGAAATCGCTTTAGTTATTTAGTTAACGCAGGCGAAGCCAAGAGCGGGTCGCTAGTTCTTTATACTCTTGAAATCAAAAATTAATCTTAACTATTAATTTATTCATAGATCTCTAGAAGTCTTGTATAGTATAGTTCTCATAAGCATACCGTCTTAGCGCTATTAGTGTCAGGGCCAAGATCCGCTAAATATACCTAGTGCCATTGTACCAATGTTAATGTTTACATATTTATTTTTAAAATGAAAAAACGGAGTGGTTTGACACTAGGTTCTCTCTGCTGTGCGGAAAAAAGGGTAAAGCTGCTTTTTTCTTTGTTTTCTTGCCATATTTACTTTTTGTCTATCGGAAGAGAGAAACGTTATAAGAGAAGATCTAAGTCAGTCTTTGTTCCATTAATCATTTATTTAGGCTTCACGCTGTATCCCGCACACAGCAGGGTAGGCAGAGGGAACCTAGTGTTAAGACACTCCGTTCCCCACTTTCCGCCAAATTCGGAGGCATTGCGTGTTAAGTGGCGGAACTTAACGCCGTGCTTTACCTCGGCACCAGAGCGAAGAAAATGGAAATATTAAATATTTCCACTCCTCGAGTGGGAATCGAACCCACAACCAGTCGTTTACAGTCACACGCTTGTGCCACTGGGCCACGACTGGCCACATTATTTAGGGAGTCAATTTATTACAATTTATTTGTCATACATTGGATCCAGCGTAATCGTTAGAGTGAGAGTTAAGATTCATTTTTTACACAGCTTAAAAAGTTCGTGACAGCAATGGGAACTTGAACCTATTACCATTGTGTTCGGTCACATAGTTAGGGTTATAAGAAATAACTCTCTTATATTCTTTCGAGGTTTCTGTTCCCAATTTTATTTTTCTGTTACATACCAGGATAGCAGAAAATAATATAATGTCAAGTGATTTCGTTCTCCGTTTCACACCTACTGAGGTATTTAATGCTCATTGGCAGAACTTAGCACTGATTTCGTGGTTTATTTAACCATTTCCCTGTGGCCAGTCGTGGTCCAGTGGCACAAGCGTGTGACTGTAAACTAAAAAACTGTAAACGACTGGTTGTGGGTTCGATTCCCACTCGAGGAGTGGAAATTATAATTCCATTTTCTTCGCTCTGGTGTCGAAATAAAGCGCGGCGTTAAGTTCCGCCACTTAACACGCAAGCCTCCGAATTCGGCGGAAAGTGGGGAACGGAGTGTCTTAACACTAAGTTTCCTCTGCCTACCCTGCTGTATGCGGGATACAGCGTGAAGCTAAAAAAAAAATCTCTAATTAGGAATCGAATCAACAACGGCCACGTCCATAATCAGACGCTGTTCCTCTGCGCGACTACAGTCTTAATCCATTTAATACCATTAGACGAAAAACGTACTTATTTTTTATTATTTCAAATAATACTATCTTACATTTATAGTATTTAGGGATTTGCAAAAGCAAAAAGCTATTCAGTAGTAAAATTTAAATGTTTACCATAAAATTGCTTGCAAAGTGATTTTGGTTTTAACGTCCACTTTAATTTTAATGATCCACTTTATTGACGACTGTGTGTACGTATGTGTGTGGTTTTAACTTAAATGCGTGAATATGCCTTCACGCTTCTTCCCGCTAAGTAGAGTAATGAGATAGAAGCTAGTGTCAGGACACTCCTTTCTCCACTTTCCTCTTCAAATAGTGACTGTGTGAGTTAAATAGCGGAACTAAACACCGCGTTTTGTCTATGCATGGATATTGATTACTATATATACAAAAAACAAAATAAAAATGGAAACGAAATATATATTGTGACTGGTCTTTGAGAAGACGACTCATAAACCTTAAAAAAACATAAAGAAATTATACATATAACTAAACGGTAATTCTGAATATTGAATATGAACGAAACTAATTATTAATAGAAACAGAAGCTAGAAACATATTTTTTGAATTTTTATGTCTATCTGTTTGCTTTGACTACTGCTGACAGAGAACGAAGTGTCTTAACACTAATTCTCTGTAACAATTGTGATAGAAAACAAATATATAGAATAAACATAATTTATAATACAAATATGCATAACAGAGTGTGTTAACACTAGGTTCCCTCTGCCTACCCTGCTGTGTGCGGGATACAGCGTGAAGCTAAAAAAAAATCAATACAAAACTAACATAATTCATAATATTAAAACAACATGCTGTATAATATAAAAAAAAACTATTCCCATTTTATATTATACAGCATGTCCAAGCATGTTTCCAAAAAAGAAAAACAATTTAACCGCTGTACCATAAAGTACCTGTAGTATTTACCATCGCAGAACGTGCCAAGTTCCGCCACTTGAACGGTCACGTTCATATTGTTCTTTGTATTAATATTTATGTTAACAAAGACATGCTCATTATCAAGGATATGCTGAGTCTTATCTGCCAGCTCTCGGTTATTATTATACTTGTATATTGTGTATTGACGTGGTTTGAGATAGTGTGTGGGTCTGGATCGATATTTTTGATGTTATTTGAATTATTTAGTATTTGTATTTTTTTTTTTCAGCTTCACGCTGTATCCCGCACACAGCAGGGTAGGCAGAGGGAACCTAGTGTTAATACACTCCGTTCCACACTTTCCGCCGAATTCGGAGGCATTGCATGTTAAGTGGCGGAACTTAACGCCGCGCTTTTACCTCGACACCAGAGCCAAGAAAATGGAAATATTAAATATTTCCACTCCTCGAGTGGGAATCGAACCCACAACCAGTCGTTTACAGTCACACGCCAGTGCCACTGGGCCACGACTGACCTTATACTTTTATATAAGTCTATATTGTTAATATTGTTTTGTTTCACTGTAAAGTAGTGTTGGGCAATATTCTAAATCAATTAACAATTAAATATTAACAATTGATCGTTTGGTTGTACGAATATGACAATTGAAAATAAATTTTACTGTATAAATTATTAACTAATTAATTTTTAGCTAACGATTTGTATGTGATTTACACAAGCCCATAACAAATAGTTAATATTTAATTATAATTGCAATATTCCAATTAAATTTTGCCCAACACTGCTGGAAAGTCTATTGGGATCAGAATTCCTACTAATCTCACCAGTAAGTTTATTGGGAAGGAAATTCCCAGTGGTATTACTGGCAAGACTACTCAGTAAGGCTACTGGCAAAAATTTCAATATAAAATAAACATATTAAGAAGCACTATATGACTGACTTCTATAAATATAATTGATTTAGACATTAGCGTTTAGACAGTCTGAGTATATAAGTACTGTGGGGCTTTTATTAGCCTAATAAGGCTTCGTTTCGGATTAGGCTGACTGATTGATCCCTCATCAAGTTACGACGTGCCCTTTAAACGAAAGTGACTTAGGTATATTCTAAATATATATAAAGCCTATATATATGGGAAGTTCTTAGTAAAGTATATTTTTTGTCATGTTTCACGCTCTTTACCGCTTAGCAGGTAGGTTAGTGACACTAGACACTGTGTTCTACACTTGGTGAATGAAATCTTAAGGCTGGTGGAACTTAAGGCTGTGCCTTGTCTTAGCTACATATATTAGAATAAAGAAATATAAGTAAAATTTAAAAACAATCGCGTATACAGTTAGATGCTGTCCCACTGCACCACAGTGGCCTCATAAAACTTTATAAAATTTAAAAAAATAGCTTATGTTGATAAATCTTAGGACCTAACGTAGTTTAGGCTTTTAAGAAAGAAAT
This sequence comes from Dryas iulia moderata, assembly GCA_019049465.1. NCBI lineage: Eukaryota > Metazoa > Arthropoda > Insecta > Lepidoptera > Nymphalidae > Dryas > Dryas iulia. The sequence continues at coordinate 1,692,394 of CM032431.1, forward strand.
AAATTATTGTATTAAACGCCATATTTTATAATAAAAGGTAAAAGTAAAAAAAAAAAAACACATAATTTAATTATCAAACATTAATCAAATAATCATAAGAACAAAGTCAAGGTCAAAAAAATATTCAAAATAAGATTATAGACGCTTAGCTTATTGTATTAATTAACCACCTGGCTTGCTAAAGTTAATAATATCTCAGATCTAAGAAGAACCAGTGCAAGAAACTCAACAAGATTTTTTTTGCAAATCAATAATTACATTAAAAAATAGCTTCACGCTATATCCCGCACACAGCAGGGTAGGCAGAGGGAACCTAGTGTTATGACACTCCGTTCCCCACTTTCCGCCGAATTCGGAGGCTTGCGTGTTAAGTGGCGGAACTTAACGCCGCACTTTACCTCGACACCAGAGCGAAGAAAATGGAAATATAATTTCCACTCCTCGAGTGGGAATCGAACCCACAACCAGTCGTTTACAGTCACACTCTTGTGCCACTGGGCCACGACTGGCCACAAAATACAGCCACATAATTACATTAGTGACAATGATACATTTTTGTTAGTGAAAAAAGGAATTTATATATAACAAAAATATTTAAAAAAAAGGTACAGACCTTATGTCCGTAGTGGTATAAATTAAATTGTAAAAAAAAAAACAATGATACTTTTTTTTTCTTTTTGTTATTTAAAACGCCACAGACTCGAGGTCCGTGTACTTTCCAGCTGTTTATTCTTTTTTTCTGTTTGTAATTTTTTTTTAATTTATTTTAGCGAGTGTCACAATCAATGATACCTTTGTAATAGACTAAAGCAAGCATATAATACCCAAGACATAATTGCGTATAATAATATTCATTACCCCACGTTTGTCCGCAGGCAGTTAAACAGGTACGTCTATTCACAACATCTAAATTGAAATTGATCAATCTACATTAATCTTAATAAAACACAAATATATTGTGCAAGAGGAACGAATTGTCAGAAAACATTTTTTTTTCTATGGCCAACCATTTTTCATTCTATCATTGTAAGGAAATGGTAGGCAAGAGCTAGTGATGTTTGTTTGCTTTGGTGCAAGTTGAAATATTATTTTTTTAGTGTTTTTTTGTGGTGGTACATCACTATGCTCTCGGTTTTCTGGCTTTAAAAATATAATGTGGTAACGTAACTTTTGATAAAATTTTAAATATGTAAGCTTCAAGACATTATTCGGATTTGAAGCAAGAACCATCGTGGACAGTCAAAAGATAAGACATTTGATACATAGATGACAGAATTACTTTGTGGACTTATCAGTTACCAATAAATATTAACTTTGTTACAAATTGTTTAATTTGTTGGTAGGTTTTTTGTTCTGTTACTTAACTAGGTTGAGTAACGGAACAAAAGAATATAATAATTCAAATTTTGTTAACGAAAGAAAAAGACCACGTGTCCGTTCGTAGTGTATAAAAAATATATAAAGTAGTGGCCACAGATAACATATAAGGAAAGGAATGTAGAAAGAATGATGTTACTGTTATTCCTTCCATTTTTTTTTTCTTAATGTTGGGACACTTGGATGCGCTGCAGTTTATACTGTCAAATACAATTAACATGTGTAAAACTGCAAATTACATCACTAATATTTTTAACACATGTTATTCAATTATTTACCAAGAGTAACATAAGATATGGTGACAAGAACCAGTAAATAAATGTGAATGAGCCGTTGTAAATGACTTTGAATAAATTCTTTGTTCTATATATAACATATTGTGGCCAGTCGTGGCGCAGTGGCACGAACGTGGACTGTAAACGACTGGTTGTGGGTTCGATTCCCACTCAACAAGTGGAAATATTTATTATTGCCATTTTCTTCGCTCTGGTATCGAGGCAAAGCAAGGCGTTAATTTCCGCCACCTTACAGAAGGTGTACCACGAAGGTCTCAATCACAATAACCATTTTTAAATTAAAGTTTTATAAATAATCCATTCTCTTACTGTTTTTATCAACTATATGATAAGATAGGTTCAGGTAAAACTATTTTCTCTCTCATTACTCTCTCCTGCATAAAAAATACTGCTATTTTTTCATTTTAGTTAAAAATTAAAACTTTAGTAAACTTGAGGCACAAGACTGTTATTGTCAAAGCCAAAACGTATTCATTATAATTTGTTCCGCGGAGGATTTGCGTCCTTCGAGTACTTACACTTGATTTATTATGAAACTGAACATGTAGACAGAAATATGTCAAGAAAAGGAAGAGGGGAAATTCATTTGAATTATAGATGATTCCTTCCTAAATACTTAGTACGTCTCTATAATGCCTAAGTGGTGTAAAGTGCTGATATTAATAATATACTCGTAGGCTAAGATTTGTTTTGGCAAGTTATGAGATCATTGTGGCAGTCGAACAGGGTGTCATTGTAAACGCGATTGGTTACGGATTCGATTTCTATTCGACGAATAACTTAATGTCGTTGGCCATTGGTGCGGTGGCCAGACGTAGCCCAGTGGCACAAGCGCGTGACTGTAAACGACAGGTTGTAGATTCGATTCCCACTCGAGGGGTGGAAATATTTAATATTTCCATTTTCTTCGTTCTGGTGTCGAGGCAAAGCGCGGCGTTAAGTTCCGCGGCTTAATTCGCAATGCCTCTGAATTCGTGGAAAGTTGGGAACGGAGTGTCTTAACACTAGGTTCCCTTTGCCTACCCTGCTGTGTGCCGGATACAGCGTGAAGCTAAAAAAAAAATTATAATAAAAAAGAATAACTTAATATGCCACAATAACAAAATAAGAATTTCTGAAGGTATGTTCTTTTTTTAATTATTCATTTTTATCATATTACAATTAGGTATACGACGCCATGTTCTGTACTTTTATAGAACATCTAAAAACCGGAATAACGATGTTATAGATGTTATAATCACTTTATATGTTACATTCGATTAACAGCTACAAAATTAGTTTTCTTTTTTTGACTTCACGCTATATTCCGCAAATAGCAGGTTAGGCAGAGGGAATCTAGTGTTAAGACACTCCATTCCCCAATTTCGACCGAATTCCGGAGGCATTGCGTGTTAAGTGACGGGACTTAACGCCGCGCTTTACCTCGACACCAGACAGAAGAAAATCGAAATATTAAATACATCCACTTTTCGAGTCGAAATCGAACTCACAACCACTCGCTTTATAGACACTCGTTTGTGCCACTGCGCCACGACTGGTCCTTGGCTGGATATTAAGTGATTTAATTATATTAGCTTAGCCTTAGTAGAATAATAAAATGCACTAATTTACAAGAAGCATGCCTAGCCCGTAGGTTATGCAAAGTGATTCCCTTTGTAATTCCGCAGCAATATTCTGATTACATAGTACATAACTAACCGCATCTGCAATTTACTCCTCGAAACAGCTGACGGTGTTAGTGCAATTAAACGTGGCCATTATCTAAGCTCTCAGCTGCAAGATTTATTCTGCATAGCAGGGGAGGTAGAGGATCTAGTGTTAAGACACTCCGTTTTCCATTTTATGCCCTAAAGAGGTTGTGTGTTGGGTGTCTGAACATACACAAAATGGCAGATGTTAGTGAGAGTGTCATAGTAAGAATGAAGAAGGGCGTGCTCAGGTGGTTTGGGCACGTCGAGAGGATGAGTGATGAAAGAATGGTAAGAAAGATATATGAAGCAGAGGTGAGTGATAAGGGAGGCAGGGGGAGACCTCGGTTGACCTTCGAAAACACAGTGTTGACGATACTGGAGGAAGGTCACGTAAAATGCATGAGGACCTCCCGGAGAGCGTGTATGAAGAGGTTATTGACAGTGGATGAGGCGAAAGAAGTATACAGGGACCGTAGCGTTTGGCGCTCCGTTCTCTCTGACTACTCCGCAAGGGATACAGCGTGAAGAAAAAAAAATAAAAAAAGTCTGACTGTACTAAACGCTGCGTTTTGCCAATTATTTTGAGTTGTTTATTCATTTTATTTTATACTTTACTCGTAAATCCGATATATTATGTATTAAATAGAGAACACACTATATCTTACTATAGAGGAAAACGTAAAAATTATATTAAATATAATCATTCCCCAAATGGGAATCGAATACATAACTATCGCGTTTACAGTCATACGCCGTTCCCCTGTGCCACATGGCGTTTTATTAACATGAATATTGCTCCATATTGGCTTTCCAATGTGTTATGTGTTATAGAATCCCAAGAAATCCCAGAAGTTCTTACTTTGATTTTCAATTATATATTTTTAAAATTAAAATTAAAATTAAATAGCTTCACGCTATATCCCGCACACAGCAGGGTAGGCAGAGGGAACCTAGTGTTAAGACACTCCGTTCCCCACTTTCCGCCGAATTCGGAGGCTTGCGTGTTAAGTGGCGGAACTTAACGCCGCTCACAGCAGGGTAGGCAGAGGGAACCTAGTGTTAAGACACTCGGCGGAACTTAACGCCGCGCTTTACCTCGACACCAGAGCGAAGAAAATGGAAATATAATTTCCACTCCTCGAGTGGGAATCGAACCCACAACCAGTCGTTTACAGTCACACGCTTGTGCCACTGGGCCACGACTGGCCACAAAAACATTATATCTTTATATGTTTTATAAATAATATTTTTCATATCCTATGTGTGTTAAAAATACTTTGAAAATCTTAAGATGTTTGTGTAGATGGTTTTAGAATATTACCGCTTAAGGAAATACACATAAAACATATAATTTAAATTATATTCATCTAGCAAGACAGAACGCGGCGTTAAGATTTACCACTCAACAAATACTGAGTTAATTTCTGAAGGAAAGGGGAGAACAGAGTGTCTTGACACTATACCTCTTATCTATATATCCTGTTATGTGAGAAAAAACTTTAAGGCTGCAATAATCTCTGTGGAATTTTAACCATACGATTTTGGTTTCCGTCTCGACACGCAATGTTAATTTAGAGGAATTGACGAAACTGTTTTGTATTTTGAAGCGTTATTATATAATTATTAGTATTTTTAAGATGTAAAAAATGGTTGAGCAAAAATGGGTGGGCCAAAACTATAATTGACAAAACCTAAAATTATTTCAGACATGCGAAATTCTTTAAAACAGCACAATTTATTGCATTAGTAAAAAAAAAAAAGGTCTGGGACTCGAACTTGCGCTTCTTGAAATCCATCTAAGCGCTCTCATTAAGCCATACGGTCTACACCCGGCTGCGTAGAACGAATTATATACTTATTATAAGGGCCGTTAGCTTTTTTATATATTCGGTGTCGAGGTAAAGCACGGCGTTAAGTTCGGCCAGTTAACACGCAATGCCTCCATATTCGGCGGAAAGTGGGGAACGGAGTGTCTTAACACTAGGTTCCCTCTGCCTACCCTGCTGTGTGCGGGATACAGCGTGAAGCTACTCCAATTTTATTTATTTGCATAAAAAAGCGTCGAAATCGAACTCGTAGCCATCACTAGCTATGGACAATGATATATTAATATATACATACTGTAAGTACTTAACAAACACAGGAAATTAATATAAATAAATGCGGAAACGCTCATTTAATTATTATCTGCGATTTAATTATGAGAATTAATTGTTATGTTACACCTTTGTAGTGCAGTGGATATTATATCAAGCCATGTATATAGAGTTAACTGTTTCAAATCTCTTTCAAAAATTATAATGACTCGTTGTCACTAGGGGCCAGTCGTGGCGCAGTATCACGAACGTGTGATAGTAAACGGCTGGTTGTGGGTTTGATTTCCCCTCGAGGAGTGGTAATATTTAATATTTCCATTTTCTTCACTGTGGTGTTGAGGTAAAGGGCGGCAGTAAGTTCCGCCACTTAACACGCAATGCCTCCGAATTCGACGGAAAGTGGGGAACGGAGTGTCTTAACACTAGGTTCCCTCTGCTTACCCTGCTGTGTGCCGGATACAGCGTAAAGCTAAAAAAAAGTTATCACTATAACTTTTACACTCCACGCATAGCAGGATCGTCAGAGAACAACTAGAGAACACTTTCCAATTTCCCCATCCATTTTCATCATTGTCTCATATTTGTCGTCTTGGTGTCTATTTTTTGCTTGCTTCTTTATATTTTTAAATCCCATCTTAATGTTGCACAATATTCAAACCATTCAAGACACTTATTTAATAATTCAAGGTCGCCATTTGTTTATATAAGCAGAGCGCCAGAGCAAGAAAGCAATAAAAATTCAAATAACAACTCCCCCGAATGGGAATCGAACCTACAACCATGATGTTTATAGTCAGACCATATCCCATGATGGCCTCAAAAACATTTAACACAAAAATTTAAATCACAATAATGTTTTTATTATAAAGCAATAATAAAAACTGACGGCACCACTCAGTCTAACTGAGAACATTATAACCGCGATTGTCGTGATGCCTAACGACCGTGACTCCTCAGGTGAAGGCTTGTGAAAGGTCAGCTATCAAAATTCAATTATCTCATACTAATGTTACTTGTAATCTTATTTTTGTACCAAATGGTTTAGAGGTTGATATTTTATAGTGTTTTGAAGGGTAGGAGGTCCAAATCAATTACATGACTTTATTAAAATTATGGACTTTTTGACGAAAAATATATATTTTTAAAATTTATTTTATGTTTACGCTTACCTCTAGGAAAGTTAGTGAGATGAGATCTTTACGTTTTCTTTATTAAATGAGAATACAGCTCAGTAAACAAAAACTTTTAGTATACTTCACAACACAACTTTTAGTACTATAATGTATGCGCAGACGATCAAAATGCATGAATGAATCTTAATTATTTGTAAAAATAATCAAAAATAATTTGGACACTTGCCGCCAAATATTCATTAATCGGATCTGACGTCACGTCTACCAGAATAACGAGAAAATTATCAGAATGCCTCCAGAGTTTGGTCGAAAGTGGGGAACGGAGTGTCTTAACACTAGGTTCCTCCTTAACCTCTGCCTACCAACCTGTGTGCGGGATAGAGCGTAAAGCTAAAAAAACGTAAAAAAATATATAACTAATTTATTATTTATTTAAATTATAGTAATTCCATAAGGAATATCCGTTTCTAATATACCTGTCTTTTTTTTTAGCTTCACGCTCTATCCGGCACACAGCAGGGTAGGCAGGGGGAACCTAGTATTAAGACACTCCGTTCCCCACTTTCCGCCGAATTCGGAGGCATCGCGTGTTAAGTGGCGGAACTTAACGCCGCGCTTTGCCTCGGATACCAGAGCTAAGGAAATATTAAATATTTCCTTCCACTCCTCGAGTGGGAATCGAACCCACAATCAGTAGTTTACAGTCACACGCTTGTGTCACTGGGCCACGACTGGCCACATATTGTAAGCTATCTTTTATATTACAAATATTCTACAGTAATGTGACATTATAATAGTCAATTTGTAAGAGCGCTGTCCGTTATTCACAATGAAATGGTATGTAGGTTAATGAGACAACTACGATGGGATTGCCCCTTACATATTCTTAGGTACTTCTCTACACCTAGACAAAGCTTCCGTTATTTACAAATTTGATAATATTTTAAAAATATAATGATTGATTGTAAACGACCAGTAGTTGTGGGTTCGATACCCAGTTGGACTTTTTTTTTCAGATTTTTAAGACAGAGGATGATTTTGTGGTTAGCGACGGAACAGGCACAATGTACTGTACACTTAAAATAAAAAAGAGTAAAGCTGCTTTTTACGCATCATTTTACACATCTCATACGTTTACGTTTTAATAACATTATTTTTGAAAATATTAAGCGCCGGTACTCGGTGGACTGCCCTTGTCGCTGTTTAAAAATGTCGATTTAAATTTTGCTACTATCTTTAACATCACTATTTAATCTCAGTTAAACGCTAATATTAACGTCTCTGAGTGTGGAGTTGCGTTTGAAGTGGTTATTCTAAATACCAGCTTCACTCTAGAACGGCTAAGTTTTAATAATTATTTTAAGTTGAAGCAATATAAATAACATCCTCGAGAGGAAATCAAATAAACTACACTTATTACAAATATTGTTTTGTGTATGAATTGTGTATTCAGTAGATGTGTTTTGTTTCAACACCATTCTAGCGCCATTCTTTAGGACCTGTTGTGGCGCAGGGCCACGTAAATGTGACTAAACGCGACTGGTTGTGGGTTCGATACACACACGAGGAGTGGAAATACTTAATATTCCCATTTTCTTCGCTCTGGTGTCAAGGCAAAGCGCGGCGTTGAGTTCCGCCACTTAACACGCAATGCCTCCGAATTCGGTGGAAAGTGGGGGACGGAGTGTCTTAACACTATGTTCCCCTGCTGTTCGCGGGATACAGCGAGTAGTTAAAATAAAAAAAAAACACTAAAAGCTAAGCATTTTTTTGCACTAAATTTCAAAAAATAACAACAACATCACAACTAGCCAACTTAAAAATCTAACTAAATCGAATTTCACAGTAACGAATGTAAGAACCAAAATCACTTTGTGCTTTGAAATTTCTTCTAAACTGCATTAAGAACGTAAGTGGGTTTTCATGCGAGGAACTTTCAAAAGCTCGGTCGTTCGCTCTTGTGTTGCTCTCTTACTATATAATAATTTAAAATGGGAAATGCTCAACCGAAAACCTATATTGGCTTGTGATTTGAAATTTTAAAAAATGGGGAACAAGTGTGTTTTCATTTTTGAAGCTATAGAAATGTTTTAGGACTTGGGGTGTTCCTAACTCGATAGTTGATAGTAGAATGGTATATATAAGGGAAGGTTAAAAGATATATATTTTTAAAATAAAGTAACTTCAAGCTTTTATCCGCACAGCGGGGTAAGCAGAGAGATCCTAGTGTCAAGATGCTCCATCCTTTTTTTTTATTGCTGGGAAATGTTTACGCAGACCATCCGTGCGTAAGGCAGGCAAACTGCCCTAAGGACGGATAATAAAACAGTTTAAGGCATGATGCTCCGTCCTTAGCTCAGCGTCAAATCGAGATATTTCGTGTTGAGCGGAACTCAAACTTACGTTTTGACTTTGGTATCATAGCGAATTCATAGCGAATAAATGAAAATTTACATATCGTTCCCCGAGTGGTAATCGAATCTACAACCATAGCTTTACCCTCGGATGCTGTCCCACTGTGCCACGAAGGCCTGTTATATATACGTAAAAGTAAATCTTTCTAGATTCCTTTTTAGTAAAAATATTTTGAGTATGAAATTCAGTGTACTCAAATTTAAAAAATAGGAAAGTAGTCTAGAAAGCTAATATGTCTATAATCACGCATACACTACAAATTAAGCCTGTATTTTGCATATCCAAATACTTTAAAAAAATATATTTAATTAGTTATATGTAATGCTATGAATATGCTGCTTTCTTCGAAATCGTACAGCTGTTTTCAGTACCAAAAAATAATTAAACAGCATATCGAAGTTTTCACTTATAAAATATCGCAACGACTTAGAACCCAAAACCCTTGCATTAACACAAACATCCCGCCTATACCACAATGCTCTATTACCCACGAGATAAATAACATAAAAAATGATAAAAAAGGCCAGAAAATATACAAAATTTCAACAGTTTGTACTAAATTGTCCCTGTAATGGGTAAGCCTGGGCCCTTCCTTAGCAACCCCATATCGCTTCCTGAAGGGACCCAGTCAACCTTAATGATCAATAGATACATACAAGCCTTACTTATATTTTATTCTGTAATATGTTTGAAGATCAAACACGTAGGGAACATGAACACATGAGAATCATTAAACGAGATCTTAAATTTCCATCTTTACATCTATGCAAATAAATGTTGTAATATTAAATTAACCGTTTTTTACTAAAAGTGTATGTATGTATACTAAAATAATATTTTTTGTAATTTTTGTCTGTCTGTTTATTTCGGCTAAGCTCTGGATGGTTAGATCGATATTGACCAGACTTTCACTGTTGTATAGATAGATAAAGAGGAGTAAATTATGGGATCAAACCCGCAATCTCTGCGATTACTAACAAGACGCGCTTCAATTGTGCCACGGTTATTTATATCCATACTTATATTATAAATGCGAATGTCTATGTGTTTGTCTGTCACGCTTTCCCGGCTAATCTACCGGTCCGATATGGATGAAATTTAGAATGAAAGTAGTAAAAATTACTGGGTCTAACATAGGCTACTTAGTTTCACAAAAATCAACCTCTAAAGCGTTGAAATAGGGAATGAAAGTTTATATGAAAAATCTACACCGCTTGACCGATTGTAATGAATTTTGAAATAGATATAGTTGATAATCCAAGGTTAAACATAGGTTACTTTATTTTTCAAAAATCCCGAGGGTTGCAATATAACGAAACAATTAGGCAGTCCACGCAGCGAAGTCGCGAGCGGACCGCTAGTAGGTAATATATTGAGTAATATGAAAAACTTCTAGTGTGGTTATCTTCCTCAGTGTAGATAAAAAAATAAGCTCGTTTTTATGTGACAGGCAATAAAATTAATTAATTTCTATATCTTATTACTTTTTGTCCATTTTTATATAAATATATGTAAACTTTTTGCAGTAAACTAATACAGGTTTACTAGTATATTTATATTGACAAGTATATATGATACATTACTTTGAATGTGTTAAAACATGATTTAGTTTAATAAAGAATCTAAAAATGTATTATTTTTAATTATCTCTTTATACTAATCGTCCTGACAAAGATATTCCTGTTATAAAAGAATTAGGTATATTTTAATACCATGCGCAGTGCACGCAGCACAAGTGTGTGACTGTAAACGACTGGTTGTGGGTTCGATTCTCACTCGAGGAGTGGAAATATTTAATATTTCCATTTTCTTCGCTCTGGTGTCGAGGTAAAGCGCGGCGTTAAGTTCCGCCACTTAACACGCAATGCCTTCGAATTTGGCGGAAAGTGGGGAACGGAGTATTTTAATACTAGGTCCCTCTGCCTACCCTGCTGTGAGTGGGGTACAGCGTGAAGCTAAAAGAAAGAAGAAAAAGTATATTTTAATCAAATCCGGACACATGTACAATTTTTAAAGCAAATTAGTCTTTATGAAGATTACAATAGAATTGAAGGATTTCCTAACATTCATTGATAGACAAATATAAGTAAAGGTAAGAAAAGTTTGTAAACAAATTAAAAAAAGAAAATAAAATAAATCAAAGCTTATTGTTTCTTTCCTTTTTACTCAGAGAGAACCTACATAAGAATTTCGACGCAGCGGATAGTAGAACGCATGGCTCAGTGGTGAGAGCGCCTGGACGGTATTCAGGAGGCGCGGGTTCGAATCCCGCTGCGTTCAAATTTTTATACGTTTTCTTTAAATATCTTTTTCAATTTTCCTAAGTGTGGAATAACACTTTAAAAATGTTTCAAACAACCTAATGTCTTAAACATTCCACTCTCAATTTTCAACCAGAACTCGATTAAGTAATAATTGGCGGATCTAAACGCCGCATGTTATAATTTTGTTACAATTTATATACAAACTAAAACATTACAATATCCATTTACATAACACAACATTCCATATAAGCTTCATTAATTAGTTGTCCCCACATTATTTGATTACGAACACTAAAAGCGTTTTCGAACAAATGAGAATTCTCTTTCTTGGTATTTAGGTCAATGAGTGAGTAGGTGCGCCATTACTCCTTGCACTTCGTCTACATTACTACCGTACCTGTAACGGTTTACTGTTCTACAATATTACTATGAACTTGGCTTGTTTAATTGTTTTTATGATATATTAATTATTTTTAATATATTATTATTATTATTATATACATAATATGTAAGTGGGGAACGGAGTGTCTTAACACTAGGTTCCCTCTGCCTAGCCTGCTGTGTGCGGGATACAGCGTGAAGCTAAAAAAGCATATAATATATTTTAGAGGCTTTCTTTAGCATAGCAAGGTAGACAGAGGAAATTTAATGTCAAAACACTAATGTTGTTGAATGATGTGACTAAAGGCCGCACTACATATTTTTTTAGCTTCACGCTGTATCCCGCACACAGCAGGGTAGGCAGAGGGAACATAGTGTTAAGACACTCCGTTCCCCACTTTCCGCCGAATCCGGAGGCATTGCGTGTTAAGTGGCGGAACTTAATTCCGGGCTTTGCTACAACACCAGAGCGAAGAAAATGGAAATATTAAATATTTCCACTCCTCGAATGAGAATCGAATCCACAACCAGTCCTTTTACAGTCACATTCTGCGCCACGACAGGCCTCAAATAAAAAAAATGTCAAGAACTTAAACATGTATTATATTTAGTTCCTTTAAGAACAGACCTCACTACTCGTATATACTATCAGAATATATATACCTTTTATACAGATAAAAGCGTGAAATAGTAAAAATTAAATTACTTTTTTTAATTTAATTAAGCTATTACAATTTTAAAATTCAAAGTAGTCGACCAATATTTCATACAGTACTTAACGATATAAATTTAAAATTACTTGTTAACATTACGTAGTAAGTTAATGAAATGAGTTATTAACGTTAATTACGTTTCAATTAACACTGATCGATGACCCTGTGGCTCAGTTGCAGCGTTAACACGTAAAGGTTACGCATTCAAGTCGCGACACTGGCATTCCTTTTTTTTATACAAAGGGCCACGCAGTCGTGGTGCAGTGGCACAAGCATGTGACTGTAAACGACTGGTTGTGGGTTCAATTTCCACCCAAGGAGTGGAAATATTTAGTATTTCCATTTTCTTCGCTCTGGTGTTGAGAGGTATATATAGCGCGGCGTTAAGTTCCGCCACTTAACACGCAATACCTCCGAATTTGGAGGAAAGTGGGGAAAGGAGTGTCTTAACACTAGGTTCCTTCTGCCTACGCTGCTATGTGCGGGATACTTCTTGGTATCAAAAGTATAAAAACACTCCGTTCTCCATTTCCTAATGGCGAAACTCTAATTATTTTTCTATTACCAAAGAGTACTGACCATAGTCAAAGAGCTATATTTAAATACTTTAGACGTATGTATTGAAATTTTAATAATATCTTAATGTTTTACCAGCAACATTCAACTTGACCTGTTTTTAAATTAATAAAATTCTTACTACACTAAATTTATAATATTCTGGTATATCTTTAAATGGTAAAAGACACTTTTAACGGAACGGAGTGTCTTAACACTAGGTTCCCTCTGCCTACATTGCTGTGTGCGGGATACACTTAAGTCACTAAAGTTGAGAACGAAAAATAGAAAACGGAGTGTCTCAACACTAGAACAAACAACACATAGAAAAGCCAAACAAAATAATCTATTCAAAAGGTCTTATCATAAATATTTATTAGAGAACAGCCTTAAGAGGTTTCAAGTTGCATATTTTTGTATAGTTCCTTATCTTAATTGCCAGCTTAAGGAAGTAAACCTCAAGATGGATACAGATTACGTTATGAATACTTTTAAATATATAATGGACGTTTAATTGTACCTCTCGTTAACTATCAGTTAGTTGTTACTCGTATGGTATTCAACAGTATTTGTTAAAAAAATATTTTATGCATGACACTGTCGTGGAATAGTGGAGTTGTGTTTAATGTACACTTGATGGTTGTAGGGTCTTTCTAATCAGGCGATTTATGATTATTTAGATTATATTAGCTTCACGCTGTATCCCGCACACAGCATTGTAGGCAGAGGGAACCTAGTGTTAAGACTAGACTACTACTAATTCGGAAGAATTGAGTGTTAAGTGGCGGAACTTAACGCCGCGCTTTGCCTCGACACCAGAGCGAAGAAAATGGAAATATTAAATATTTCCACTCCTCGAGTGGGAATCGAACCTACAAGCAGTCACTTTACAGGCACACTCTATGCCTCGAAATTTGACAAATCATTGGCGAGACGTGTTGTACAGGACTAACTGCACAAAGATCTAAAGGCGTAATCTCAATGTTTTTATGAGAAGTCAGAGCTATGGAAGATTCTTTTTTATATCTGGCAACATTTAAATTATTTGAATTAAATAATGCCTCCGAATTCGGCGGAAAGTGAGGAACGGAGTGTCTTAATACTATGTTCCCTTAGCCTACCCTGCTGTGTGCGGGATACAGCGTGAGGCTTAAAAAAAAGAATTAAATGTTGAACATAATTATAATCTAAGTTAATGAGAGTTTAAACCTCGATTTATTTACATTATATACGGAAATCCAATAATAAATAAACTGAACTGCGATTAAAACTGAACTTTAATATTATATAATATAAATACAGTTTTTTTTTAATTATTAAGTAACCTTACAATAGAGCAAAAATATCTTGACTTTGAAAGAGCCAAATGATGTAATCACTAATTGCGATATTACCGAGAACCGCATTTTTAACGAAAGCTTTTTTGCTCGCCTAAGTTTTTGTTCCTTTCGGAGTTAAACGTAAATTCATTTCTAGATTGTTCATTGTTTCATTGCAAAATATTTGTTTTTATATTGACACGTAATCCACATTTTTTTCAATTATATGGAAGAAAACATTGATAAGGGGCCAGTAGTGGTGTAGAGGAACAAAATGTGACTGTAAAGCGACTGGTTGTGAGTTCGATTTCCACTCGAGTGGGGAACGGAGTGTCTAAACACTAGGTTCCGTCTGAAAAAGACATTTAAATAAAAATTTGAACGCAGCGGGATTCGAACCCGCGCCTCCTGAATCGTCCAGGCGCTCTCACCACTTGAGACATGCGTTCGTTCAAATTTTTATACATTTTCTTTAAATGTATTTTTCAATTTTCCTAGGTGTAGAATAACACTTTAAAAATGTTTAAAAGAAAAAAACTAGGTTCCCTCTGCCTACCGTATAAATTTCAACAGGTTTCCTTCTACGCTATATGACTTCAATTTTTTAAAAAGATAAAGAGATGGAATCTAGTGTCAAGACACTCTGTTCCCCACTTTCCCTCAACATAATTGGCGCAACTAAACGCATCGCTTCGTTACCACAGCTGAGAAATTATAACAATTTAAATAAAATCATTCCCAAAGTGGAAATCGAATCCACATCACTTATACAGTCAATCGTATCCACTGCGCCACGATGGAGACATAAATACATCACTCAAACAATTTTATATTGAAAAATATACAACAAATATATAATTTAACACGTGAATAACAACGTCGAATAATTGATTAATTAAATTATTTAAATCCTGACGAGATACAGAAAATTACTTCTTCAATGCAAAATTTTGCACGTCAATAAGTAAAATTTGATGTAGGGCTGCCAATTTATTAAAAGCAGCTAATTAATAATTTCATTATTTTCTGTCACTTTTATGGTATTTCGCTTATTCTTGTGAGAAATTGATTAATTAATATGATAAATAGGGTCGTACTGTTGTACTGTTACATATATGTGTATGAAGCCAGTCGTAGCACAAAGTGACTGTAAAGCGACTGGTTATGGGTTCGATACCCACTTGAGGAGTGTAAATCCTTACTTATATTATAAATGCGAAAGTCTGTGTGTTTGTCTGTCACGCTTTCACAGCTAATCTACCGGTCCGATTTGGATAAAATTTAGAATGAAAGTAGTAAAAGTTACTGGGTCTAACATAGGCTACTTATTTCACGCGGCGAAGCCGCGAACGGGCCGCTAGTATTTAATATTTCTATTTTTTTCGCTTTGGTGTTCAGGCAAAGCGCGGCGTTAAGTTCCGCCACTTTAGCAAAGAATTTTGTATAATGTATCAAAAAATCGCTATACATTTTCACCACATCGTAGAGTAAAACTTTAGTGTCGAGACACTCTTTACCAAAGTTTTTGTCGGAACTTTAGACATTTCATTTTAAAATTTTAGACATTCAATCTTAAAAGCTTTTGACGAAACTTTCCGTTGACAAATAATAAATCATTTTAATGTAATAATTTCCGTGATCGCCTCCGTCATATTGTTTGCAGTCAGACTTTGTCCCACCGCGACACAATGGCAAAATATGTTTGTATAATTATTTTATATTTGCTTTAAGGCTGACAGTAAGTGTAACTAATACACAATCATTACATACGATATTCATGGATTCAAATTCCAGTATTCAAAGTACACGCTTTCTATAAGCTTTTTCCGGCAAAGCAGTGTAAGAACATCTAATTTTAAGACACTCTGGTTGAATGATGGAATTCAACGCCGCGTTTTGTCTTCACTTTCCAATAGGGACATGATAATCACTTAAGTACAATCAATTATGAAGAGAATCGAACCTACAACGAACGTGTTCACAGTCAGACGCTGTATTACTGAGCCACAGCTAAGATTTCTTTGTCTAGTAAAGTAAAAAGTGACACTAAGTCTGTCAACACAAGACTATCTACATTAATTATAGAAGTACTTGCCCTTGTAATCCAAAGAAATTTATTTTTACTTCATGAATTTACAAAATTATACATAAATAAATGAAAAAAAATGACTTCTCGTCTTAAGATTAAGGCCAAAAGCGTAATATTTAATAGACGTACGTGTCTGTTTGTCTAAGGTATATAATGTGAGGATAAGCGAATTTAATATTTAAGAAGGGCTTGCGTATACTTAGGTACACATGTGACTTTACACAAGGGAACATTGCACCTGATGTAGAGTTTGATAATAACATTAAATTATTATAAGGTACTTGAAAAGTGACAACCCTATTACAAAAATAATGAAATACAAAAAATGCTCTGAAATTAAACAGAATTTGTATTTTATTATATGTATAATTGAGTATTTTTTAACAATATTCGAGAATAAATTGTAAAAATTAATCGATTTTATCATAATGATATTGTCGATTATATTATTATTAGTCGAACGCATAGAAACCAATTAATTGTCAACTATTATATATTCATTTAATGTAAATTAAACTATAATTATTGGCTATGAGAATAGAATAATCTTTTATTTTACCTTTAAAGCCATCAATTCCACTCAATTTTATTTAACTTGCAATGCTCAAACGAACAGGTAGGCACGAACGTCTGACTGTAAACGACTGGTTGTGGGTTCGATTCCCAATCGAGGAGTGGAAATATTTAATATTTCCATCGCTCTGGTGTCAGAGGTAAAGCGAGGCGCTAAGTTCCGCCACTTAACACGCAATGCCTCCGAATTCGGCGGAAAGTGGGGAACGGAGTGTCTTAACACTAGGTTCCCTCTGCCTACCCTGCTATGTGCGGGATACAGCGTGAAGCTAAAAAAATTGAACGATGAAGCGACGTCAGGCTCTTTCATACTGCCCAGATATGCAGAAAAAAAGGTGAAACTGCTTTATTTTTTTGTGTATATCTTATTTTATAAACTTACATATGCCATCTTGTAACAGGATGTAAAACCTGTATTCTCTATGCACTCTTTTTGTATTAATCGTTTTCTAGCTAAGTTAGACGTCTACGTCTATTTTTTTAATGATTTTGATACTCGAGCTTTGACCTGGCTAAGCCACGCATTCTTTTGAACCCATGGTTTAGTAGTCAAAACGCTTGGACGGTTTCCAAAAGGCGCAGGTTCGGAGCTCGCTGCGTTCAAAAATTGTGAAACGTTTTAAATATTTTAAATACTGTAAAGGAGGCAAACGAGCTGAAGGCCCACCTGATGTTAAGTGGTTACCTTCGCCCATAGACATCCACAACATTCAAGTTATGGATGCGTTGCCAGCCTTGAGAATGTAGGACAGAAGGAGGGAGGAAGGATGGGAATGGTGGGAATAGGGAGGCTGGCTTACATGCCATCGAACCGGAACACATCATAAGATATTTGGCGGTTCGTCTTTGACATGATAGTGGTCGCGAGCCAGTCGGAGAACGAATCTCCTACCACCAAACTAAACTACTGGGCTACCCGCCTTTTACGGTACGCTACCCAGCGGCGGGGGGGAATTGTATTCTTAACCCGTCCCCCCACGGGGGTTTTAAATGCGTTAAAGAATGTATTAAATTAAAGACTTTGCGTGATAACTATAAATGTATCGATAGATATATAAAGCATACATATATATTTTAAATTATTCAACTCTTCTTTAAGCACGAACCGCGGGCATGTAGAGCAATTATAATAATTAATATTTTATTAATAATATTTTATATGGATAAAAGTGACTATTGTGATGGTGTGGTCCTATGCGACTACAAACGTTGTTAGTTGTGAGTTCGATTCCCACTTGGTGGGATTATTATTTTTAAATGATTATGAATTCTCTGCTTTAATAAGACAGCGCGAGGTTAAATTCTGCCACTTAACATGCAATAACTCGATGTCTGGCAGAAAGTGAAAAACGGAATGTTCTTACACTAGATTCTTCTGACTACCTTTCTAAGTTAAAAAAAATGTAACGTCAAAAATGGACAAAAGAAATACATTTTTAAGTAAAGGAAATTTGAATGCAACGGGTTTTTTTACACATACTTAAGAAATTAAAAAAATATTTGCAGAAAACAAAAATATTTCTTTATTACTTAAACGTGTGTTGTTCTTAAATGTTAAAAAACTTTTTTGCTTATCAATTAATGAGAAAACAATACAAAAAAGTAGTCCATAGACAATAATATACATACATCCATCGTCTTCTAACATAAATGATTAAATCGACAGACAGATACACTCAATGAATCAGTCTATATCAATAAAAACATATAAACAATAGTCTATTCATACGTTTGTATGTACCATACATGTTGTATGCGTCTATAACACGTAACTGTTGTTCCTTCTAACTAACATCGGAGCAATTAATCGATCTGTTTGTAAACAGAACTTAAATTGAATTCTCTAATAGAGAAATGTTTGTGTAAGACTGGGCTAATCTTATATATATATATACATCCATACTTATATTATAAATGCGAATGTCTGTCTGTTTGTGTGCCACGCTTTCACGGCTATTCTACCCGTCCGATTTGGGTGAAATTTAGAATAAAAGTAGTAAATATTACTGGATCAAATAGGCTACATATTTTTCAAAAATCAACCTCTTAAAGAGTTGAAATATGGGATGAAAGTTTATATAAAAAATCTACACCGCTTGACCGATTGTAATGAATTTTGGCATAAATATAGTTAATAATCCAAGGTTAAATATAGGCTTCTTTATTTTTCAAAAATCTTCCCCTGAACGTTGCAATATAACGAAACAGACAAGTAGTTCACGAGGCAAACCCGCGAGCAGGCTGCTAGTATAATAGAATAATTTTAGTAGTAGAATTTGATTAAAAAAAATTGGTGTAGAGAACGGAGTGTTTTTTCTTCGACTACCCTGTCATATGAGAGAAAGGGTGAAAATATAAAAAACCTAAAAAAATAAAGAAAAAACATTTTAAGGACACGAAAATCAGAATGCAATGACATTTTTTATCCGTTTTCTAAAATTTGTTTTTTTTGTTTATAACGACTACAATAGAATATATATAGAATATAATAATTCTAAAAACAGAATTTAATTCAAAGAATATCTAGTGTGAAGCACGGAGTGTCTTGACTCTATGTTTTCTCTGCCTACGGAAAGAATGTGAAATTGGAAAAACACATGAATTTGCTAACATAATCCTATTGACATTTGAACCATCTCGGAATTTCTGATAAAATGATACTCTATCACCCAGTACAGGGTCGAGATAGGTCAGGGAACAAAACATCAAAACTTTATTAATAGAATTACATAAAATTTGGGTTTAATAACGATATAATAACTATATCACAGTGGCACAAACGTGTGAATGTAAACGACTGGTCGTGGATTCGATTCCCATTCGAGGAGTCGAAATATTTAATGTTTCCATTCCCTTCGCTCTGGTATCAGAGGTAAAGAGCCTCCAAATTCGGCGGGAAGTGGGGAACGGAGTGTTTTAACACTAGGTTCGGCCTACCCTACTGTGTGCGGGATACAGCGTGAAGCTAGAAAAAAAACAGTAGGAATAGAACCGACAACCACCGAGTTAAGTCAGTTAGTCAAGCTCTATCCCACTACGCCATGAAGGTCTTTAAGCAAAATAAAATACACGTATACAAGCACATCTTTTTCCTCGCTATAATGAAGTATTTAGTACATTTGTACAGAATAGGTGATAATTGAAGTCACATGATTGTTTACACTTTAAATGGCGCATTTATTGTTTTCTTAACACAGAAAGCGCTTTTAACTGATACAGAGCTGTTGTGGTAAAGCTATGTTATGTTGGACTAGCACACGATAGTGGGTTCGATTTTTGTTAAAGAAGTTTTATTTTTTTAAATATTTGCGTTAATTCGATTTTATTAGAGTGTATAGATAATAGATTTTCGGCATTAGGCGCAAAAAAATCTTTAAAATAAACGAAAGAATCGATAGTTACTTACATTCTGCTTACCTTCTTATGTGGGCATAAATGGAAATAGGCTTATAAAAATACAAACTAACATTACCAATGGCTGAAAGCAAGGCTTTTAACTTTTGCTGTTTAGTTCGAGATTTGCAAAAAATATATTTTAGATAAGTTTTATCAAAATTCTTTATTTTAGATAAGTTTTATCAAAATTCTTTGAAATATTTTAGCTATTTCATGTTCTTTTTCCACAATTTTATTAAGAATTTTATATAAATATATAAAAATAAATAAAAACCTTAAGCAAAAAACATTTTTGAGGTAAAAATGTGAAAAATATGCTTAAATTCTTGAGCGACACAAAAATAAAAGAAACACTAAAAGGTCGCCCTTGACTTCCACTGCGTACCTACATTACAAGAGAATTAACATTAGTTTCATTAAATATGCAGCCTCATTAAAATATATATAGACTTTTTTAAATGAAATATATATTTATATATATTTTTTAGCTTCACGCTGTATCCCGCATACAGGGTAGACAGAGGGAACCTAACGTGAAGACACTTTATTCCCCATTTTCCACCGAATTCAGAAGGCAGAAGATTAAACAGAAATAAATATTTCCATTCCTCGATTGAAAATCAAATCTACAACCAATCGCTTAACAGTCACACCTCTAAGCCACCGCTGGCGAAACTTAAGGTCACGCTTTACTTCGACACCAGAGCGAAGTATATGGAAATATTAAATATTTCCACTCCTCGATTGGGAATCGAACCCACAACCAGTCACTTAACAGTCACACTTCTGAGCCACGACTGGCCTCAATATATTAATAATTTTAATTAGAAAAAACAGGGCAAAAGGGCTTTTCCCTTCTTAGGTTTCTTGTTCATAGAAATTATTATAGTAGGCACTTTCATCTTAATCAGACCGCAAAAACTAACTCGACTGACTAAACTTTTACTTCATTCTGGAATTGAAGCTGTTATTTGTTCCTAGTAAATAAATTTAGTATTTAATTACATATTTACGAATTCCATTATTTACGTAATAATTTAATTTGATTATGTTAATTAAAGTTCGTAAACAAAATATATTGTCTATAGAAAAATATTTATTGAGGTCAGACGTGGTGCAGGAGCAAAAAGTATGATTGTAAACTCGACTAACTGTGGGTTCGATTCCCAATCGAGGAATTGAAATATTTGATATTTCATTTCCTTCGCTCTGGTGACGAGCCGCTCACCAGAGCAATGCCAATGCCTCTAAAATTCAGCAGAAAATAGGGAACGGAGTGTCTTAACATTGGATTCTCTTTGTCTACTTATCTTTGTGCGGGATATAACGAGGCACTAAAAAATAAATATGAATATACAATTTTATTACTTGATTTATTGTAATTTCCTTTGTTACAAGAGTATTTTTAAATAAACTTTTACTTCAGTCGGGAATTGAAGCTACTATTTAAAATTTCAAAATGTTATTTACACACTTAGCAAATTAAATTGTTATTTCTAAAAATATAATTTTCAATCAAAACAGGTATTAATATTTATTTTTTAAATTATAATTATAATAATAATATTTAAGTTATATCCAACAAGATTCATTACGATATTATATTGTCTACAGAAAAATATGAATATACAATTTTATAACTCGATTTATTACAACTTCCTTTGTTACAAGAGTTATTTTTTTTAACTGATGGATAGCATTTTGCACGGAAACGGAAAGTTAAAGTGAAGTCAGTTGACCGTATCAAGAAAAAAAACTCGCAACAAAAGTTGTTATCTAATAAGGAATAACAACACTCACTTTTATTTTTACGTTGCGTATTATTTTATCTGTTGCAACTGCTACGATTTTTAGTGACAGTTGACAATTTTTTTTTTCTAAAATACATCGAAGAATCGATAATAATAGATTTATTACGATATTATTATTTTTTTTTAATTTATATGGGAAATACAATAACAATTTGTGATATTATTTAAGTAATACTATTGTTTATTCAAGAAGAAAAAAAAAATAAGTGAAACAAAAGAAAGATAACTAAAAATTTTCCTATTAAAAATATATTCTATATGTGTTCATACTTTTCAATGGAGCATTTTAATCATTGAAAATAAACAACAAAGAAATATCCCTCATTAAAACATATCAACAAAGAATAGAATAAAAATAAAAAAAATAAATTCCTCAAAACCGGCACAACGCAACGCAAAACACAACCTTTGTCCAAGATTTACCTATTCCTTCCTATAAATATAAAAAATAAAAAAATATATTGGCACAATGCAAATCTCATCAACATAAAAAATAAAAAAAAAATAAACAAATGACATTGACAATTAAAAAATACGCGCCCATTTCATTTAGACAACAATAAATAAAATTCAACAAACCTGTCAAAATTAATCCTGACACAGAGCACAGATAATTAATAAGTGATTTATAAGAAATAATAATTAATAAATATATAAAAAAATATATATAATATAGCACAATCACACGCGTCGTATTTTCAAGTTGGGGGCAACTCTAACAGAGTCTGCGCCGCGGGGCCGACGCGAGACGACTGAATGCCTTGGCCACAGTCTGCTTGATGCAATCACAATACTATATATAATCTATCCATCTATCTATACTAATAAATAAAATTGGAGTGTTTGTTTGTTATATTAAAATAAATGCTTTTTATTAAATGGTAAATACGTATGGTAAATATATACACGGTACATACATATATCAAAATAATATTTTTTTAAATTTTTGTCTGTCTGTCTGTTTGTTCTGGCTTTCGGCTTGACAGAATTTGATAGGATTTTCACTGACAAATAACTAATAGTAATAGGGTGTAAGTTAGGATATATATATTTTTTAAAATTCCACGTGAACAAAGTCGCTAGCACAGTTAGTATAAAATAAATTAAGACAATATGGTAGTGCAGTGGAAATATCGTTTAGTAATTGTGGGTTCGATTAATCGACTATTAATGGTTTTTTCTTGATTGATATTGTTTAGGTTTATAATTGATTTTATACCTACAGAGCTAAGCAACGCTTAGAACTTGATTGATATTGTTTAGGTTTATTATATAATTTGCTCCGTTGCTTAGCTCTGTAGGTATAAAATGAAGCGCGGCGTTGAGTTGCGTAACTTAAACATGATATACTATTATATATATTTTTTGTATATAATATTTTATTTACAAATATGGGTTTTAAGATATGTATATCCTAAGAGAGACCTGTTCTAACCTGCATTTTTTACAACTTTTTATTATAAATCTGGTTAAATTTGTGATCTGATAAGATTGATAGTGATTCGATCATGCTGTAGGTAATGATTACAATTTAAAATATTGTATAAATAATTGACTATCAATGGATTTGGGATGGAAAGTGGAGAACAGAGTATCTTAACACTAAGTTCTAGTAGTAGAAGCTACTTTGTTTTATAAAATAGAGTTTATAATGTCATTCAACTTTAATAAGCCATGCAATATAAAGATACTCAAATCCCGTACTAACAAATACTTATATCATTATAGACATATGTATGTATACTAGAAGGAGCAACCTGCAAATCGTGTGCCACATGTGACTCTTTGAAGGATTATTTGTGACTCTCGACAAATATGGATTCTCTTTCCATTTTTAGAGTTATTACTTTTTTTAGCTTTACGCTGTATCCTGCACACAGCAGGGTAGGCAGAGGAAACCTAGTGTTAAGACACTCCGTTCCCCACTTTCCGCCGAATTCGGAGGCATTGCGTGTTATTGCGGAACTTAACGCCACACTTTGTCCCAACACCAGAGCGAAGAAAATGGAAATATTAAATATTTCCACTCCTCGAGTGGGAATCGAACTAACAACCAGTCGCTTTACAGTCACACTATGTGCCTCTGCGCTACGACTGGCCGCTATATATCATTATAGGTACCATATAGATATGTATAATAGGAGGAGCAACCTGCAAATCGTGAGCCACATGTGACTCTTTGAAGTATTATATGTGACTCGCGACAAATATGGATTCTCTTTTCATATTTGGAGTTACTAAATTTATATATTTTTATAAATTCTACGTATGCTTTAAATGTATATTTAATTGTGACTTTAAATGCATATTTTAAATGCATATTTAAATGTGAATCTTGGACTTAGAGATCAAGTAGAGATTCTTTGTTAAAGATATTATCATGGCCACAAAGTTGTTAACTGAACGGTTAAACAGGAAAATAACGTACTACCTGTTGCCACGGACTACTGTACAGTGACCAAAAGGTAAAATTTACAAATATATTTTTACTAGCGTTATATTGTAACCCTCGGGAATGGGTTTATAAAAAATAAAGTAGCCTATGTTTAAGCTTAGATTATCAACTATATTTATGCCAAAATTCATTGTAATCGGTCAAGTGGTTTAGATTTTTCATATAAATTTTCATCCCCTATTTCAACCCTTAAGCAGATGATTTTTTAAAAAAATATGTTAGATCCAGTGACTTTTACTACTTTCATTCTAAATTTCATCTAAATCGGACCAGTAGATTAGCCGTGAAAGCATGACAAACAAATACACAGACATTTGCATTTATAATATAAGTATAGATATACTGGCATATATATCCAATTAATCCTTATCGCTTAAAATAGTTGTATTTTAACCAAACCAAAGATATTTTATAATAACAGTAATCATTTGTGTGCCACATCATATATATTAAAAATATAATAAAAAAATATCTTGAAGAATTAACTTTGTTTATATGCGTTTGACAACAAGTTAGATGTTAATGGTTGATGCGTCTACGATGACACATGCTTGCCTTGAAGGTATCTTAATTGACTCTCGATTTGAAGATCTGCAAATTTAACGACTTAGGAAATATAGACCGGTCGTGGCTTTCGAGCACAAAGTGTGACTGTAAACGCGACTAATTGTGGGTTCAATTCCCATTCGAGGAGTGGATATATTTTATACTTCCATTGTCTTCGCTCGGGTGTTGCGGCAAAGCACGGGGTTAAGTTCCACCACTTAATACACAATGCCTCCAAAACTCGATAAAATGTATACGGTTACCATGTGTTCCACTGTCGTACTTTCAAATATATGTATATATACATAAATGGGCTATAAAATCATCAAGCAATATATACCTACTTATGAATTCAATTATTCTTTTCCTACTAAAGTATTTGCTTGTGTAATAAAAAAAAAAATACATTAGTTAGATAAAGCAGAGCTTAGAGTTCAAAGAACGCACTTAGTAGTTAAAATTCAGAGAAAGGAATGTTTTAACACTACTTTCTCTCTGCCTACTTTACTTTGATATATGTATGAATCTAAAGATATACTTTTTAGCTTCACGCTATATCCCGCAAAGAACGGTGGCTAGGTCCCTACTACAGTGTCATGACACACTTCTCCTTCTTCCACCTGATTTGGGGACATTAACGAGTGGCGGAACTAAACGCCGCGCTCTGTCTATCCAGAGCAGATAATGTAAATAATTAAAATACAACTATCCCCCGAATGAAAATCAAACCCACAACCATGGCGTTTATAGTGAGACGCAGTCCCACTGCGTCACTAAGATCAATTAGAAATACGAAGTATGGTAAGTCAGGTTTATTGTATGTTTAATGCATATGCAAAATGTATATGTAAATTTAATGAATAGTTTTTCCTGGAACTGTAGTAAAAATAATAATAGAATCTATAAATTAAGATTTATATGTAAATAATAATAATCATATATTATATTTGTATTGTTTTTATTTTTTACACCAATTAGGGCCAGTAGTGGCAGTGGCACGAACGTGTGACTGTAAACGACTGGTTGTGGGGTTCGATTCCCACTCGAGGAGTAAAATATTTCAGATTTTCATTTTCTTCGCTCTGGTGTCGAGGCAAAGCGCAGCGTTGAGTTCCGCCACTTAACACGCAATGCCTCCGAATTTGGCATTGCGTGGGGAACGGAGTGTCTTAACACTATGTTTTCTCTGCCTACCCTGCTGTATGCGGGATACAGCGTGAAGCTAAAAAAAATTACACCTTACCGTCATAGTAGTTACGTTAGTTACATTACGTAGACTGAAGTCTACGTAGGCGCTTTGTTCCTACCAGAGTCATAATTTCGCCGACTGGGGATCGAACCCCCGACCACTGTTCCACCATTCATACGTACCTTTATAGGTAACAATTATAACAAAATTAAAAGTAACAACTCTAGAATATTTTAATGAAAATTCAACTTACATTTACATGTCGTTTAAGATGTAACATCACTTTATAATTGTTCACATAACTGGACCAGAAATACACAGAAAACTTATTACACGAACATAATATAGTTAAATATGAAAAAAAATAGTTCATAAACATTATAACACAAATTGATATTTAAAAATACTGTTTTAAAACAATGTAAACAAAGGAAATGTATGGAAACGCATCGTAAGACGCGTATCGACTGGGAAACTCAATGTATGTCGAAAAGACGGTAGGAGAAAAATATCCTAATCCGATCTACCGTCTATTGATTTCGTTAATAAAAATAAGCTAATTAGAAATATTTATAAAAAATGCATTTATTGGGGCCATTGTGACGCAGTGGGACAGCGTTTAACTGTAAACGCTATGCTTATGGGTTCGATTCCCATTCGAAGGAGTGATTGTTTAAATGAAATTTCTTCGTTGATTTCGTGATTTTCGAATGGAAAGTGGAAAACGGAGTGCCTTAACACTAGTTTATATTTGTCTATCCCGCTATGTAAGAAATTGGGTGGTGGAACTTAACGCCGCGCTTTACCTTACGTACCAAAGTAGTACGTAGTAAGGACTATTTGAATATAAAGCTAGTCGTGGCGCAGTGGCACGAACCTTTGACTATAAACGACTGGTTGTAAGATCGATTCTCACTTGAGGAGTGGAAATATTTAATATTCCCATTTTCGTTCCCAATTTGGCGGAAAGTGGGGACGGGGTGTCTTAACACTAGGTTCCGTCTGCTTACCCTGCTATGTGCGGGATACAGCGTGAAGCTAATAAAAAAAAAGTTATGTATGTATGATATTCTATACATGTGAGTATGTAATAAAATAAGAAAATATATGAACAATAAATAATTATAGTAGTTTGTTAAAACAATAGTTCTCAATACAATTAAATTTCAGATTGTTTGCAAATTCGCATAATAATATTGACGTTGAGTGGAGTGTCCAACTGTATAGCGATGATTGTGAATTCGATTCCTGATCGTAGTAATAATTAAATTTAAATTATTTTCATCGTAAGAGAGTGATTTTCGTTTTAAATGACGCAAGGGGAGACTTCCGTTGACCTTCAAAAACACAGTATCGACGATACTGGACGAAGGTCACGTAAGGCGCATGAGGAACCCCCCGAGGGCATGTATGAAGAGGTTGATGAGAGTGGACGAGGTGAAAGAAGTATGCAAGGACCGTAGCGTTTGGTGCTCCGGTTTCTCTGACTACAACACAAGGGATACAGCGTGAAGATATGTACGTATATAATTATTTTTATATGATAGTTCCAGAAAGAGGCGGAGTTAACTTCAATTATATAACACATAGTGCCACAAAATTATGCAGAAATATGGAGAGTGGAGTGTCCTGACACTAAGTCTCTGCCCTTTTTATTCCATGCATAATACGTAAAGATAAAAAAATATATAACAAAATGCATGAATTTACAAACATAGCCTTAAAATGAAGGTTAAATAGGTGTAAATAAAACGAACAAGGTGAAAAATTATAATATTAGATTTCGAATTTATAATGTTATTCACTTATCGATGCGATGTAAATTTGTTGAATGATGTTACCTTATAAATTGTTATATAAGCAAGTTATATGGTAATTTATCTTCTCAATTTACCTCTTTTAACAGGAAAGGTATAGAGTACTTAGTGTGAAGACACTCCGTTCTCCACTATCCGAGTTTTAGTGCGAGTTTGAGGCTTTAGTTTTAGGTGATACTTTAATTATTCCTCGGAATGTAAATCGAACCCACAACCGATCGGATGTCTTACTGCACCACGATGGCCACTATGGTGTCGAAATACATGATATGAAATAAAAAAAGTATTAATAACTGGCGGCACGATCGAGGCTTTGACGCTTGAACTACATAACTGTTTCGTTATATTGCAACCATGGGGAGTGGATTTTTGAAAAATAAAGTAGCCTATATTTCACCTTGGATTACCAATTATATTTATGCCAAAATTCATTACAATCAGTCAAAAAGATTTAGATTTTTCATATTAACTTTCGTCCCTATTTCAACTCTTTAGAGGATGATTTTTTTTTAAAATAAGTAGCCTATGTTTGACCCTGGATTATTTACTATTTTCCTTCTAAATTTCATCCAAATCGGACCCGGTAAATTGGCAATTATTATTGGTAAATGATGTGACAGCTTGGAGTTCAGGCCCCGATAGAGGGAAAGCTTATATTTAAAGTAAACTCGTTTGTATTCCTTCTTGTGTAAGTTATTATAATGGAGGAGTATCATTTTTGATAATTAAAATTTATATAACAAAGAAGTACCAACGTGTATTTTACGCTTCAACAGGTACATATGTACATGTACTCGTATACAGTAATTACTGATATGTAGCGCTCGCTGTATTTAGTATTTATGACTAATATGTGTTTATTTATTAGAAAAAATATGAATATTGGGGCCAGTCGTGGCACAGTGGCACAAGTATGTGACTATAAACGACTGGGTGTGGGTTCGATTCCCACTCGATTAGTGGAAATATATAACATTTTCATTTTCTTCGCTCTGGTGTAGAGGTAAAACGTGGCGTTAAGTTTCACCACTTCACACGCAATGTCTCCGAATTGGGCGGAAAGTGGGGAACAGAGTGTCTTAACACTAGATTCCCTCTGCCTACCCTGCTGTATGCGGAATACAGCGTGAAGCTAGATAAAATAATAAATAATAATATTAATATTTTCCTTTCTCAAAGAAAATTTGGAAATAATACTTATTTATTAAACCTTTATTAAATCAAAAGCGAAATCTTTTCGTTCAACTAACGAAGGCCATTAAGTACGATATCTGAGTAAAAAAAATGACAAAAATACCAAGAATTTTCCGTTGAAACAACATAAAAAAAATGTAGCCAAAACATAATTAATTATGTTAACTCTCTCAACTCTAGAGTTGTACTGTAGTCGGTATGTAATGATCTTTATTGTTTTTGAGGTAAAATATTTTTCAAGTTCGTCTGTGTGACCTTGAGATGGTAGGTTTATATGAAGACGTCCGAGTTCAAGGTGATCTAATAGAGTTTTTTTTGTAATACATTTATTAACTTCACCTATCTAATTATCTAAGTAGGCAAGGGCAGGCAGAGGTAACAAAATGTCAAGACACTTCGCTCTCCATTTTCAACTCAAAATGAAATATTAAATATTTCAATAACTTAAATGGGAATCGAATCCACAACCCACAAGCCACGACATAGGCATGTCGTGGCTTGTGTTAAGCACATATCCATAGATATTATATTTTTTTTATTTTTTTTACTTTTTAGGCAGAGGGAACCTACTGTCGAAACACTCCGTTCCCCAGTTTCCGCCCAGTTCGGAGGCATTGCGTATTAAGTGGCGGAACTGAACGCTGAGCTTTACATCAACACCAGAGCGAGGAAAATGGAAATATTAAATATTTCCACTCCTCGAGTGGGAATCGAACCCACAACCAGTCGTTTACAGTCACACGCTTGTGCCACTGGGCCACGACTGGCCACGATATTATTAATTAAAAATAATAAAAACCACCATTGAACGATAGCACAGATGTGTCGGCTAGAACGCGTGGCGCGTGACGACGTTTCACTTCACAATTCATTGCCACCTCGAAGGGAATGGTGTTCGTTAGAAATCTAGACCTTGTTTTAATCTGAGACATTTTTTTTTTAAGTTGCTTTGTCTATTTCATTATTTTAGTTAATGGTTATTATTTAGTTAATGGTAGTTAGAAAATATTTCTTATTAAGTTTTTTAGAATTTCCTTAATTTTTCCTTTGTTTTTTTTTTGCAGTAGTACAGCGTTTGATTCTAAACGTGATTGGCTGTGGGTTAGATTCACTCGGGGGAATGATTACATTTATGTTATTTTTTATTATCTATTTATCTCGTATAACAACCC
The DNA here is from genome assembly GCA_019049465.1 of Dryas iulia moderata. Lineage (NCBI taxonomy): Eukaryota > Metazoa > Arthropoda > Insecta > Lepidoptera > Nymphalidae > Dryas > Dryas iulia. The sequence continues at coordinate 1,722,876 of CM032431.1, forward strand.
TTAACATTGAGTTTGACAACTTTACTACAATAACACGAATATGAGTACAAAGTGAATGACGGATTGTTCTGATATGTTATGTACTATATTCTCTATGCTAAAAAATATCGCCATATAATCAGGTATGAGTACATTGTGGAATTAAGACATAGGCTTAAATCTCGCTACATTCGAAATTTGATTGACCTTCAAGAACACAGTATCGATGGTACTGGCGGAATGCCACATAAGAAAAATTCGTTTGACCTTCGAGAAAACAGTATCGATGATGTTAAAGGCAGTCACGTAAAAAGTATGAGGACCCCCCAAGGGGGTGTGTTGATGACAGTGGACGAAGCGAAAGAAGTATGCAGGGACCGTACCATTGGCGCTTCATTGTCTCTGACTACATTGCTAGGTATAAAGCGTGAAGCTTTGAATATATGTAAGTAAGTCAATCTTTTTATGGCCAGAGATCCAAAAAAACACTATTTCAAACTTCAAGTGAGCCATAAAAGACAGTAAAAATAATGTAATAAAAAGTGTGAAAGTCGTAAAGCCCAGATAAAAGTCAATAGTAGTAGTAGAATACGTTTATCTTTTAATTTGATCTAGTCTAATATCTTTTATTACTATTTTTTTTACTAAACTTCGTACTTTAATTCTGCGTAACAAGGTTAACAGAGAAAACGTAGGGGCAAGACACTCTGTTCTCCACTTTCCGCACGAAATGGAGACATTAAGCCCTCTTCACTTTAAAACCTTCAAAAACTGCTAAGTCGAATAATTAAAAAGTCTACATCTATATTTCTAAAATGAGGCACCGTGACAGTGGGACAGCGTCTGACTGTAATGCGCAGATTATGGGTTCGATTCCAATTCGAGGGATTGAGTATATTTAATTTTTTCAGTTCAGCGACACAGAGAAAACTGCTTAGATTTATTTGCAGCTTCATAGTGTTTCCAACATAGCTAGAGAGGACCTAGTGTCATACATTTCGCCCGGTGGCGGAACTTAACACCGTGCATTACCGTATCACCAAAATTAAAAAATAAAAATGTTTTAAACATTATCATTTCATTGAGTGGAAATCGAACCGACAACCATATACATTCGCTGTCTACTCGTATTAGTACAGTATTAGTATAGTATTAGCATAGTAGTAGTGTGGTATTAGTATAGTAGTATTTTATCTTTAATAAAACAAAATTCAAAAAAAGTATACATGACATAATGAACCTTTAAAAGAAATCTTCTAAGCTCAACCGTTATGACACCGATTACGTGACGCGACTACGATAATATAGAGCCATGTAAATTCAACACGTTAACATTGCTTTCGATTGTTCTCTTTTATTGCATACTAGTTTGAATGTGTGGATTTGCTTGTTAAAAGTTATTTTATTACAAAAAATAGTGATAAATCACTAATTCTTTTTCTTCTGTCTTTTAGTTCCTTTTTAATACACTTCTATCTTTCTACTTGATGTGTATTTTTTTAGCTTCACGTTGTACCCCGCATACAGCAGGGTAGACGGAGGGAACCTAGTGCTAAGATACTCCGTTCACCATTTTCCGCCGAATTTTGAATTGCGTATTAGTGGCGGAAGTTAACGTCGCGCTTTAGCTTGACAGTAGAGCGAAGAAAATGGAAATAATAAATATTTCTACTCCTCGAGTGGGAATCAAAGCCACAACCAGAAGCTTTACAGTCACACTTTGTACCTCTGCGCCACAACTAGTCCCTAATTTATTGTTTTTATATTATCTTATAAATACTGGAACTACAGAACTGCATATCTAGTTCTATGTAAAACAAATATTTAAAAAAAGATAATTATTTCAAAATATACAATTATTTAAAGCCACAAACAAACTGACTAGGGATAGATTTAGTCAATTTGTATACGGTAGAAATAGAAGCGAGATGTATAACAGCGAAATCTCCCTGTAACCTCCCAAAACATTTTGACCTGTCTAGAACTATCATCAATTAATTTCTAGCACGTATTTCGAAAGCTACTTTAGCAGGATTTCCTCAAATATGGTTAGGTATAGAGGCGAGCTGGGACAGTGGAGGTGAGTGTTAATGTGTTTTAAAGGTTTCTCTAAAACCTCTTAATTTTTTTTCTAGCTTCACACTCTAACCGGCACACAGCAGGGAAGGTAGATCGAATTTAAAGTTAAGAAACTCCGTTCCCCACTTCTCCCCGAATCTGGAGGCATTGCATTAAGTAGCGGAACACAATGCCGCGCTTTGCCTCGACACCAGAGGGAAGAAAATAAAATATTAAATATTTTCACTCCTCGGGTGAGGTCGAACCCACAACCAGTCGCGTTAGCAGTCAAATTTATGTGCCCTTGCGCCAAGACTGGCCCCTACCTCTTATATTACACTTGTTAATGTAGTTTAAAAGGAATTTTAACCGCTACGCTACACGCTGCACAAGTCACAGGCATTGCTTCGAGCTTCTCTCTTTGCAACATATTGACACCGATGGAATACTAAAAAGCTTCTTCCCATTTTGATATTCCGATCACTACTGGAGAAACAATAATCATGTAGTACTTTAAGTAGACATTAAACACGCATTAAAGTATTTCCTCATTGTATATTTTTTATCCTGGCAATGTAATCTGTTTCATATTATAAAAATATTTTCTTTTTTTTATGGAATAAAGGAGGCAAACGAGCAGAAGCCCCTCCTGGTGTTAAGTGGTTACCATCGCCCATAGACATCCACAACAAGTTATGGTTGCGTTGCCAGCCTCGGAGATGTAGGACAGAAGGAAAGAGAAAGGATGGGAATGGTGGGAATAGGGAGAGCTGGCTTACGTGCTATCGAATCGGAACACATCATCAGATGTTTGGCGTTTCGTCTTTGACACGATAGTGGTCGCAAGCCAGTCGGAGAGCGAATCTCCTACCACCAAGCTACTGGGTTACTCGCCTTTTACGGTACGCTACCCAGCGGCAGAGGGGAATTGTATTCTTAACCCGTGGGGGGCCACGGGTAAAGATGGTATTGTCATTACAGTTGGGTCAGATGTGTGTATCAATTTTTAAACAAATTAATATTGTAAGGTTTCGTTACTTTAATAGATGCAATTAGCATAAGGAGGAATGATTATCTATTATCCCCGCTCCGGTACCAAAGATAAAGCGCGGCGTTAAGTTTCGCCAGTTAACGCGCAATGTCTTTCAGTGAAGCTAACATTATAAAAACGTGTTAAAATATACATTTACTGCTTCAGCTATAAAAAAAGGCTGCATTTTTATAGTAGGATAATCAGAGAGTCTAGTGCCAAAACATTCCATTATCCACTTACTACCCAAATTAAGGATATTGCCTGTTGAGTGGATCTTAACACCGCGCATTGTCTTGTTCAACAGAGTAGTGAAATGAAAATAAAAAATACAAGAGAGGTGTCGAGGGACACCCGGATGGAACGAAGTTCCTTTCGATTAATTAGTGAAGGAATTGTAATAAAATTTTATTATTATTTTTTAAGTTATAAAATATTATAATATTATTTTTTTATTACTAATTTATTATGAATTATTATTAAAGAAAATGATAATTATTTAAATTATAATTAATAAAATTTATTATTAATTTATTTTCCCCCGTGGGGGGACGGGTTAAGAATACAATTCCCAAACGAAATTTTGTGATTATACAACGTTATGTGACAATTTCAAATTTAAGCGGTATGTTAACCACTATTAGTTTTCTTTATTCTTTTATTAAGGGTCACAGGTTCGATTTTTGTGTAGTAAAAATTTGTATTATTTTATTATTTAAAAGTTTATGATATTTAATATTTATAAAATTTGAGGTGGGGCAATGTAGAAACATCTGAATGTATTCGCAATGGATGTGGGTTCGATTCCCACTCTGAGAAATAGTTATAGATAAAACTATTTTAGACAAATTTATTTTTGTTTTTCCCCTCTTGTGAAATAATAAAAAAATAATAAAAAAAGAATACATTTTTTTATTCAGCTTCACGCTGTATCCTGCACACATCAGGGTAGGCAGAGGGAACCTAGTGTTAAGACACTCCGTTCCCCACTTTCCGCCGAATTCGGAGGCGTGCGTGTTAAGTGGCGGAACTTAACGCCGCGCTTTACCTCTACACCAGAGCGAAGAAAATGGAAATATAATTTCCACTCCTCGAGTGGGAATCAATCCCACAACCAGTCGTTTACAGTCACACGCTTATGCCACTGGGCCACGACTGACCACAAACACACAACAGTATACTTAAGTACAACTAATTCAATAACTTAATATAATATCACAAAAGTCATGTGCAAAATTTCATTTCCTTACATCCTACGAGGGTATGACAGTTTCTGACTAATCGATACGGATTCTACATAGTGCTCATTTTGTAAATTCTTGTACTAGTTCCTTTTACGCTTTTGCTTTTTCCCACACGACAGGGTAGTCGGAGAGAATCTAGAGTCAACTTCGATCTGCACTTTTTGCCTTAAATCAAGATATTGCGTTAAGTTATTAAGTGGCGGAACTTAACGCCGCACACGTCGCGTCTTTGGTTTTATCCAAAGCAGAAATGTAGTGTCCAGTCGAGGCTCAGTGGCATAAGCGTAAATGACTGGTTGTGGTATCGATTCCCACACGAGGAGTGGAAATTATATTTCCATTTTCTTTGCTCTGGTGTCGAGGTAAAGCGCGGCGTTAAATTCCGCCACTTAACACGCAAGCCTCCGAATTCGGCGGTGCGTGGGGAACGGAGTGTCTTAACACTCTGCCTACCCTGCTGTGTGCGGGATACAGGGTGAAGCAATACAGAAAAGAAAATAATATATAATCGTTCCTCCTCATACTAATTGATGCCCCCATCTCTGTTTGTGACATACCACTTTTATTTACCATCTGTTTTATAATAACTCTTTGTCCTCAACTTCCCGTCGGTTGTTTTTTTTTTCTTATATAATTTTTCTCCTACAGTAGATGTAAAGAGATTGATGACTCATTTCTTACTAGTAACCTTAATGGCAATAACTAAAATTCGGATTCGGATTTTAGCTTCACACTATATTCCGCACACAGGGTAGGCAGTGTAGGCAGAGGGAACCTAATGTTTATACACTCCGTTCGCCATTTTCCACAGAATTCTGGAGTTAAGTGGTGGAAACTAACGCCACACTTAGTCTTGACAACAGAGTAAAGTTTTTATAAAAATAAAAAGAAATATATTTTATTTCATGTACAATATTTACCCCTATACATTCTTTCAACGGAAAGATGAAAAATATTGCAAGCAATTTGTTGAGAATCTTGATAGTGGCGGAACTCATTCCACCACTCCCCACGCGATTAAATCGCATTCGGTTGGAAATGGAAGAACGGAGTGTCCTAACATTAGATTCTCTCTGCTTATAACTCAAAAGAAAAATGAATTTAGAGTTCAAATTCTATATAAAGGTATAATCATTGGGGCCAGTAGTGACACAAACGTGTGCCTGTAAACGACTGGTTGTGGGCTCGATTCCCACTCGAGGAGTGGAAATATTTACTATTTCCATTTTCTTCGCTCTGGTATCAGGGCAAAGCGCGGCGTTAAGTCCCGCCACTCGGTGTCGGACGGAGTGTCATAACATTAGGTTCCCTCTGCCTACCCTATTGTGTGCGGGATACAGCGTGAAGCTAAAAAAAATATATAATATTACTCGTACATTGTTCATTACGTTGAAAACCGGACTATTATCACAAAAACTGACCGACCTTCGTGTATTCTAGTTTTTTCTCAATCACTCGCTGTGTTTATTTATAATTACGATTATACAATACATCTGATGTGGAACATATGTTTGTTACATAATATGTATATAATTTTATTAAGGATATATTTTCGTGGCAGCCTTTTTTCAACGTATTTTTATATTAACTTAACCTGTTTGGTGTTTTTACAGCTTCTCGCTGTTTCCCGCATAGCGTGGTTGAGTCTTGTTCGTAAGAGAGATGAAAATAATAACATCATAATAGTTCCACTCAATGAAAATCGATCCCACTAATATCGGGCTTACAGTCAGTCGCTGTTCCACTGCGCCTAAATAGTCTAAACTACGATAGAAGTAAAATACGTAATTTTCTAAGTTGATCTATGAACTATGTAATAAAACAGTGACTATAAGAATTATTGAGACCAGTCGTGGCTTGTGGACACAAAGTGTGACTGTAAACGCGACTGGTTGTGGGTTCGATGCCCACTCGAGGAATGGAAATATTTAATACATCCATTTTCTTCACTCTGCTGTCGAGGTGAAGCAGGGCGACTTTACACGCAATGTCTCCAGAGTTCGGCGGAAAATTTGGAACGGAGTGTCGCAACATTAGGTTCCCTCTGCTTGTTGTGTTCGTGATATAGTGTGAAGCTAAAATAAATAAATTAATTAATAAATAAAAAATACAATGGAAACCTGTATGCGTATTATATACAATATATCTATGTATATACATATATACATAGACATATTGTATTTTGAACAACTTATATTGTTTTGAATACAATAAATAAGCCTATATGACAGCATCGACACCAACTGAATTCAATCTAATTCTATAGAGCACAAAAATAACTCCTGTTTCTCTATATATAATATTTAAAAGATATTTTCTTTTACTAAGCCTTTACTGTTTGCCTACATCTTTTTTACTTCACGCTGTATCCCTTGCGGGGTAGTCAGAGAGAACGGAGCGCCAAACGACGGTCCCTGCATACTTCTTTCGCCTCGTCCACTGTCATCAACCTCTTCATACACGCCCTCCGGGGGGTCCTCATGCTTTTTACGTGACCTTCCTCCAGTATCACTGATACTGTGTATTCGAATGTCAACCGAGGTCTCCTCCTGCCTCACTTACCACGTCTCTCCTACAAAATGTGACAGATATTCACTAAAATAAGAATGCTACTAGGTTCTTTACTTATCCCGGTGCAATGTGTTAAGTAGAGCCTATTCTTGTATCTAAATGTATATAAAGGAGACAAATGAGTGGATTTAAATCATCAGAATTTCTATACTGGTGACAAGACTAAGCGCAGTGTTAATTCCTGTCACTCACGCAATGTATTGATTCGGATGAAAAGTGGAGGATGGAAAGTCTTGTCACTAGACACTGTCTGACTAACCTGCTATACGATGTACACGGACCTTGAGTCTGTGGTGACTAAAAAAACAAAGAGAACCTGCTATACGAGAAAAAACCTAAAACTGAAAAAAAGATATATAACCGACGCAGCGGCTAGTAGAACGCATGCTCAGTGGTGAGAGCGCCTGAACGGTATTCAGGAGGCGCGGGTTCGAATCCCGCTACGTTCAAAATTTTTATACGTTTTCTTTAAATGTCTTTTTCAATTTTCCTAAGTGTGGAATAACACTTTAAAAATGTTTAAAAGTATTTAATAAATAGCATTCTCTATTGCCAAATGATTGTTCGTAGAATAATCTTTGGGTAGCAGAAATTTGTAAAAATCTCTCTACAGAGATGCTAACAACATAAATAAGTTGTAATAAAGCGCATAAGAATTTCGACGCAGCGGCTAGTAGAACGCATGGCTCAGTGGTGAGAGCGCCTGAACGATATTCAGGAGGCGCGGGTTCGAATCCCGCTGCGTTCAAAATTTTTATACGTTTTCTTTAAATGTCTTTTTCAATTTTCCTAAGTGTGGAATAACACTTTAAAACTGAAAAAAAGATATATAACCTTTTTATTTTAAGAATGCAATGCAAGAAAGATAAAAACCCGTAATGTTTTGAACATTCTAATTTCTTAGCGCTAGTAAATTTAAAATTCAAAAGGAGCAGATGTTGAGTTGCACACTCTCTTAACAGAATTGTTTTCAAAGCCGGTGGTAGCTTGTTCAATAAACGATTGAAATTGCTTATAATATTATATTTAAATGAAGAATATTTTGTATTTATTTATTTGAAATTTCTCTTTAATAGAAAAACAAAGCGCGACATTGAGTTTTGTCACTCTGAAAAATGAGAACATTTGACCTTAAGAATAAAAAATATATATTACTTTTTTAAACATTTTTAAAGTGTTATTCCACACTTAGGAAAATTGAAAAAGACATTTAAAGAAAACGTATAAAAATTTGAACGCAGCGGGATTCAAACCCGCGCCTCCTGAATACCGTTCAGGCGCTCTCACCACTGAGCCATGCGTTCTACAGTAGAACGCGGGTTTCTTTGATCGTTCGAATCCCGCTGCGTTCAAAATTTTTATACGTTTTCTTTAAATGTCTTTTTCAAATAAAAATTATTTACACAAAAATCATTTAATTAAATCAGTTATTTACATTTTTAGGAAACATACAACAAAAATTTGAACACAGCGGGATTCGAACGTTCAAAGAAACCCGTCCAAGCTCTTTGACCGCTAAGTAGCATGTCTTTTGCAATTTCCCAACAGTACGAACCAGACTTTGAAACGTTAAAAGTATCATTATTTACCATCATTCATTATCATTATTTACCATTAGTTACATTTTTTTTATATACATACATAGTTATTAAATTAACACTCTTAGGTAGTGTCCGACCGAAACTGGGTTTTCAGCCGAAGTCAGACAGAAACAAGGGTCAAGACATTTCGTTCACCACTTTCCGCCCGAGCGTTAAAAAAATATAAAAAAAAAATACAAAAATATCTTCTGGTAATGTTCAAACCCGCCATAGGCCTATTCAAATTCACCGGTTTTGCAGTAGTAGGTTAAGTTTTAATTATTTTTTTTAATTGTCTTCACAAGATTATCATCATGTAGATACGATGTCTATGATTACAGAGCAGCGTACTAAAAGGATTTATTAATACTAGGTATATCTTAGCTCCTTGTTTGCGTCTATTCAAATAGCTCGCGACCATTATTACGTCAAAAATGAACCGCCAAGTATGTCATAATGCGGTTCGACGACATGTTAGCCAACTCTCTCTCTACCCATGCTGGTCTCATATTCACAATTCCTCTAAGTTGTCCATGAGCGAACATTACCTTCGCTCTTATGATCAGGCAGATTCAGATAGATGATCTGTTCGTTTGGTGCCTTTTTAGAAATATTAAGAAGGTAGTACAGGTCTACGTCAGTTCTCTTTGTCCAAGCACCTAGGGTGGATTTACATAGAGGTTTTTTGAGCTGTAGTGCAGGGAGGGTCTTGCTAACTCACAGGGAGTTAGCAAGACCATTAGTCCCCATTAAGGATAGGCATTTGGCAATTTGGTATTTTATTGCCACAATAAAAACTTTTTACTTAACTGTATCTTTCTTGCAGGTAAATTTAAGTGCTAGTTCGTGATAAGATTTGTTGATATTTAATTATTGACTATATTCTGTATAACAATTGTATAGAAATCCTGTGTATTGTATGGTTATTTAAAGAGCAACTAATTAAGCTGGCCTCCAATGTAATAATTAGCCCACGGTCCCCCAAAATTAATAGTTAGCCCTTAAAAGGAGCCACACTTACGAGAGCAAACACAGTGTCGTTCACACAATGTCGCACATATTATTCTTAACATACATTTATAATTCATAAAAATCGTTTACCATACTTTGAGAATAATACACAAGCTATAAATACACTTAAATGTACATAAATGACGTGTGAAAATTCATGAGTACAGAGTTTCGGCATTGCCGAAGGTTCGGCAGCTTTTTTGCCGAAACCGAAACTACGGCCGAAACTACAATTTTTTGCCGAAACTTGCCGAAACCGAAACCGAAACCGAACCTTCGGTCGGACACTACTCTTAGGTTTATTGTTCTTACTGTATAACTTCAGATGTATTGTTTTTGTACTTAGATTAGAGTTTCATATTATTTGTTTTACATAGTTGATATCATTAGTTTTGGAACAACTTGTTTTTTTATAATTTGCATGCTGAGTCTTATAGGCTACTATAAGAGTGGTGTATGGTGTACCTTAAGACTATAAAAATGTAATAATGTACATAAGATAATAACACTGTACACCGTGTTGGCTTCCTAAATAAATAAATCATTCGAAAGGAACCATAAGAATAACCTTAGATTCACCATAAAACATTAACAACTCCATATTTACAAATACACAATAACATTAACACTTAAATGTTAATTAAAACAGTCGTTTTAACCGATAACCGAACGCTTATTAAACGCTATCGAAACCAAAGTCATTATAATATGGTATTATTTAATGGTTCTCAAAACATTTACGTCTTCAGTGGCCATTATATATTCATTTTATAACTTAATTTCATGTATCGTAATGTAGATTTAATTATGTTTAATGTTAACACTGATTAATAGTTAATTTGGGGAACGTATTACGTATGATATTAAAAAACAATAGAAAAAAACATTTGTTTTTTTTATATAACCTAGAGGCTGTCGTGGTTCAGGTGGACACCGTCTGTCTGTAAATACAATCGTTGTGGGTTCGATTCCCACTCGGGGAGTAATTATTTTTTATTTTCATTTCTGTACTCTAGTACCTAAGACAAAGAGCATTGTTAAGTAGCACCACTTATAATGTAATATCTCGATTTGGGCCGAAAAGTGGACCGGACCGGAGTGTCTTAACACTACGTCCTTTCTAACTACCGTGCTACGTGAGAAAAAGCGAGCAGTTGCTTTTCTTTATCTTCTAAGTGTGTATGTGAATCCATACTTATATTATAAATGCGAATGTCTGTCTTTTTGTTTGTCACGCTTTCACGGCTAACCTACCGGTCCGATTTGGATGAAATTTTGATTGGAAGTAGTAAAAATTATTGGGTCTAACAGAGGCTACTTATTTTTTCGTAATTCAACCTCTAAAGGGTTGAAATAGGGCGCTTGTGAGACTATAAATGTTAAAACAAAATGTATTCGTTTGCAGTATGCAGATGTATGCAAACAATATTATGACATCACATCTTACACTGGTCTAACAATGAAAAACATTAGTCTTAGAGTGAAGGAACGCACACAACGTCAAGGAAGTTAGCAAAGTAGCAGCATAGGGCAAATAAACCTCAAGATAGGCTAGGACTATAAAAATACGAGAATAGACAAATTTCAATAGGAAAGAAGGGTGGTAATTGTTCATTACCTAAAACCTACCATAGTGGAGAACGGAGTGTCCTAACACTAGGTTCTCTCTGCCCATCCTGCTGTGTGGGAAATATTAAATATTTCCACTCCTCGATTGGGAATCGAACCTCCAACCCCAATCGTTTACAGTCACACGTTCGTGCCACTGCGCCACGACGGGCCCCAAAAATTATTCAGATATTATATTACCTCAATAAAAGAATAACGATTATTCTTATATTGAAGTTTGAGGCTATATTAAAACACGCATTAACGCTCACCTCTACCTCCGAACTCTTTTCTCTACTAACCAAATATAAATTAAACATGCAAGCAAAGTCAAAGGCAAAAAGTTAGCAATAGATATGGCCGTTTACTCAGTTTTCACAGCACAATTGTATAACGAACGGGGCAGTAGAAATTGATTTACCTGCTAAAAGCACTTTTAGGCGTTCCGATCGAGTTTTTCCAGTGCAACCAGACGAATAATACTATTAAAAAAATATTTGGAAAAATCACTGAAGCACGCCAAGCATGAAACTGTGTTTTTTTTTTATTTTTTGTATGAAATGTATATATTTTTTTCGATTTTTTTTCCTTCCTTGACGCTATCGTGGCTCAGTTGATGCGAGTTAGTTTTTGATTGGTGATTGTGAGTTCTAAGCAGACTTGGTGATATATCTTATAATTCGAAAATTTAAATCCAATTTTTCTTTAATTAAATTGTTATTATTACACGTTTTGTTATTTATGAAATATTATAAAATACAAAAATATATAATTACTAGCAATCCCGTTACTAAGGCATCGCATATTTTACGTATCAATGGTTTTATACAGATGTGTTACTTCCATCATATGAAAGTGTGAGTTATACTTACTTTAATAAATTAGTTTTCTTTTTCTATTTTTTTTTTAGCTTCACGCTGTATTCCGCATACAGCAGGGTAGGCAGAGAGAACCTAGTATTGAGCCTAGTAATTAATTTTGGAGGCATTGCAAGTGGCGAAACTTATGCCGCGCTTTGCCTCGACACCAGAGCGAACAAAATAAAAATATTAAATATTTCCACTCCTCGAGTGGGAATCAACCCCCAAACAAGTCATTTGAAGTCACACGTCTGTGTCACTGCGCCACGACTGGCCCCTAATAATTTAATGAATTTTATATAGTTGTATAATTGTATAGTTGTATCATAGTAAAGTTCTTTACGTTTTGTATCTAGTGGGGTAGTCAGGGGACTTTAGCTATGTCATGTCATATTCCTTCATATTTGTTTGACTTATTGTAAGACATAATTAAAAGTTTTTGGTTGACTTATTAAATATTATTTGTATATACGAGTAAATATAGATCAGATTAGTCAAAGTTACGTTATTTTTATTGAAAATAGGCGTAAACTAGTAAAGAACGGAGAGATACCACTACAGGCCGCCGTAACGCATTGGGGCAGTGTGTGAATATTAACACGATAGTTGTCGGTTCGATTCCCACTCAGGGTAATGATTCCATTTAATTTGTTTTCAATTCTCCTCTGGTACCTAAGAAAAAGACCGGCTTTGAGCTCCGCCTAAGGAACAACGTCTAACCGTAAACGCAAAGTTTGTGGAGACTTAAAGTGTTAAGTGACGGAACTCTACGCCGCAGAATATCCTAAGCCCGTCAGACGGTGCCCTACTGCACTACGACCACCTTTTAAATCGTTTCTCAAATAAATTATATGTATAAATTTTCACGGTAACTACAATTTACTGCAGACGTGAAATACAACGTTATCGATCGCGAGCAAAGCTTCTAAATATAAAGCATTTATCAAAACTTTATGTAAAGAACTTTCAAAGCTTTCCAAATTTTGTATAAATTTGTTTAATATTTTTGTTTTAGCTTTTCATTTCGTGTACGGAATATAGGGGATACACATAGCATAGCAGCTTCCCGCTTCTTGCTGCATAGCTGGATAGTCAAAGAGACATTCCCTAGTTCTCTACTTTCCGCCCGAAGACATTGTGTGGTAGAAATCATAGTCGCGCATTGTCTTGCCCACCTAATTGGTGAAATGCAAAAATATATAATCAAATTAAAATTACAAAATTAAATAGCTTCACGCTGTATCCCGCACACAGCAGGGTAGGCAGAGGGAACCTAGTGTTAAGACACTCCGTTCCCCACTTTCCGCCGAATTCGGAAGCATTGCGTGTGAAGTGGCGGAACTTAACGCCGCGCTTTACCTCGACACCAGAGCGAAGAAAATGGAAATATTAAATATTTCCACTCCTCGAGTGGGAATCGAACCCACAACCAGTCGTTTACAGTCACACGCTTGTGCCACTCATATAATCACATAATTGTGCCATATAATCATTCCTTCGAATAGGAATTGAACCCACAATCAATCGTGTTTACAAACATGAAACGTCATCAAACTGCCTTACTGCGCCACGAGGGCATTTTGTCTTTGTATAAGTTTATAACCCATTGCGTCTTAGAGTGAGAGGATCTGATTGTAAATGCAACGGTTGTGGGTTCGATTTCCACTCGCGGGAAGGATTATATATTATTTTTATTTCTCCACTCCATTTTAGTACTTAAGACAAAGCACGGCAGTTTCTAGATTTTGAGCGCAAAGTGTAGAACCGATTGTATTGACACTAGGTTCTCTCTGACTACCATACTATACTGGTAAAAGGCTAAAGCTGTACTATATAGATTACGTGCTCTTACAAACATACACTATATGTACGTATATACATATGTACATAGATTTCACATTATTTTATATAAGCATCCCCATTCGCATATTCACGGCAACACGACAAGGTGTGGGCATTCAGAATCTCTCATTAAAAAACCTTTGTCTAAGTCAGACTGGTATGGTATAGCAAAACATCGTTTAACTTAGCGCTGTATACTCGTACTTTGAAACTGCATTCGAAGGTATTTCGAATGGAATTCATGTCTATATTTAGAGGAAAACTTTTTGAAAAACGCTTTGAAATGTTTGAATTTGCTTGAAAAATAAATTTTAATGTTTTTTTTTATGATATACTCGTTTGGCTGTAAGTAAAAATGTACGTTAAGTAATCAGTATTTTACGCCAGTGAGACTATGGAGGCGTGTGGAGCGGCGTTTTACCCGTGGGGGGACAGGCTAGAATACAATTCCCCTCCGTCGCTGGGCAGCGTCCTATAAAAGACGGGTAGCCCAGAAGCTTGGTGGTAGGTCATTCGTTCTCCGACTGGCTCGCGACCACTATCATGTCAAAGACGAACCGCCAAACATCTGATGATGTGTTCCGGTTCGCTGGCATGTAAGCCAGCTCTCTTTCCCTACTCCCACCATCCTTATCTATCTTCCCTCTTTTTCTCCACTCCCCTTAAGGTCGGCAACTCATCCACAACCTTTTTAATCTTGTGGATGTCCATGGGCGAAGGTAACTACTTACCATCAGGTAGTCCTTATGCTCGTTTGCTCCCCTTTCTTCAATAAAAAAAAAAAGTCTGTCTGTAATCACGATTGATTGTGGGTTCGATTCCCGATTGCGCCACTTGACAAGTAATGCTTTGAATATGGGCGAAAATTGGTAAAGCGGATTATCCTAAAGCTAAACTCACTTTGAAACCATGCTATACACAAAAACTGTGTAGCAAAAAGACAATTCAAATTTTTATACGTTTTCTTTAAATGTCTTTTTCAATTTTCCTAAGTGTGGGATAACACTTTAAAAATGTTTAAAAGTATTTAATAAATAGCATTCTCTCTTGCCAAATGATTGTTCGTAGAATAATCTTTGGGTAGCAGAAATTTGTAAAAATCTCTCTACAGAGATGCTAACAACATAAATAAGTTGTAATAAAGCGTATAAGAATTTCGACGCAGCGGCTAGTAGAACGCATGGCTCAGTGGTGAGAGCGCCTGAACGGTATTCAGGAGGCGCGGGTTCGAATCCCGCTGCGTTCAAATTTTTATACGTTTTCTTTAAATGTCTTTTTCAATTTTCCTAAGTGTGGAATAACACTTTAAAAATGTTTAAAAATAAGTAAAAATTTTCACTCAATCACTAAATAATCTGTATATTACGCCATTGTGGTACAATTTCAAAGAATCATATTGCACAACAATGGTTACGGGTTCGATTAACGCTCAAATTATTCTCGTGAGACTAGCAGGGTAATAGTAATTAAAAGCATCTCAACCAGAACGGCAAATTCAAAATATATTTAATACAAATAATAACTCAACCCAGTCATGGTTTGTGGGCACAAAGTGTGACCGTAAAGCGACTGGTTGTGGGTTCGATCCTCACTCGTGGAAATATTTAATATTTCCATTATCTTCGTGGCCAGTCGTGGCCCAGTGGCACAAGCGTGTGACTGTAAACGACTGGTTGTGGGTTCGATTCCCACTCGAGGAGTGGAAATTATATTTCCATTATCTTCGCTCTAGTGTCGAGGCAAAGCGCGGCGTTAAGTTCCGTCACTTAACTCGCAATGTCTACAGAATTCGGCAGAAACTGGAGAACGGTGTGCTTTAACAATAGGTTCCCTCTGCCTCCCGGCTGTGTGCGGGATACAGCGTGAAGCTAGAAAAAAATAACCCAATGGGAATCGAACCCACAACCGTATTCACAATCAATTCCGCTACACAACAATACCCTGAAATATTAAAATAGCAGTATAATTTATACACTTAGTATGTAATTAACATCTTTAGGTTATTTTTCCTTCCAACGAATAAAGCACGTTACGTGAACACGTGTTGAGGAAAAACTTAATATGCTTTAATTACGTCTTAAGAGAATATGGTAAATATTCCTTTTAAAAAAAAAACGTTTTTACAATCTGTTGTTATTATTATTGTTGTTATTTTTTTATCACATAATAGAGAAATAAAAAGAGACAGTCACCTTTATTTGTGGTTGTTGTAGGTTCGATTCGCACTTGATATCAAAATTATAGAAAATATGTTTTTATGTCCTTTTTTGTTGTGGCCAGTCGTGGCTCAGTGGCACAAGAGTGTGACTGTAAACGACTGGTTGTGGGTTCGATTCCCACTCGAGGAGTGGAAATTATATTTCCATTTTCTTCGCTCTGGTGTCGAGGTAAAGCGCGGCGTTAAGTTCCGCCACTTAGCACGCAAGCCTCCGAATTCGGCGGAAAGTGGGGAACGGAGTGTCTTAACACTAGGTTCCCTCTGCCTACCCTGCTGTGTGCGGGATACAGCGTGAAGCTAAAAAAAAATGTCCTTTTTTTAAAGTTTTCTCCGGTAACAGAGTTGTTAGAGGCAACCTCAAGAGAGCGGAATTGAGACATTACATGACGACGAGCAGCGATTGTCGATTGTTGAGCAGCATTGACTATAGCAATAGAGGAGACAAATAAAAAAAATGTAATCTAATGATTACCCAAGTAGGAATCCAAACCTGCAACCGTTGCGTTTACAATCAGACCCTGTCCCACTACGCCATGACGCCTCTCAACCTGACGGCCTGTCAATTTTGATTTCTTCAATTTTGTATTACAATGTAATGTTGACTCAATGTAATTATCGATTCAACTTGATGGAATGATTACAATTAGATTATTTTAATTTATCTACCAGTGCAATCTTAATGAACAACAGTTGAATAATCAAGATCCACCACTCAATATACAGGGATTCGGGCAGAAAGTAAAGAACGGAGTGTCTTATCACTAAGTCACTGTCTACTTTGCTATGAAAAAAATGGTATCTATTCCTTCTTTACATTTCCTGTAAATAATAATCGGGAAATAACGAACAAAGAATTGTTCCACAGCAGGTGTTAGCGGAAATTAATTAATATGAAAATATATGCAAGAATGAAAATTTGCCATTTTCCAGTAGAATGCCGATTAGCTAAGTATGCGCTTAGTTGATACTCAATCATAACGTGCATGCCTTTGCTGACCACTTTGTATATTAACTTTATTATGTCTCCAGTTCGATTCCCGATGTAAAATGAAGATCTTTTTCAGGTTAGTTTTTTTTTTTCAACGAAGATAGTGGGAATCTAGTATTAAAAAACTCCGTTGTCCAGTTTTCATCCCAATACGAATCATTACGTGTTGAGTGACGTAACTCAACGGCGTTATTTGTTTTACCTAACAGTTGTTGAACGGAGATTCTGGAAATTTCTCTCAAAAATTTTTGAGAGATAATTAAACAAAGAGTGAACTTATTCCCATCTATATATAAGGTGAGAATTATTCATAGTGATACATAATGATGTATCACTATGAATTCAGTTCTCTGGATTTTCCATAATTGGGATCTATGCTGTGTTTGTCTAAAAAGACGTTGATATCAAATAAAAAAAACCTTTGAATGGTAATCAAATCCACTACCACTGACTTTCTAGTAATACAACTATAGCACTATCCCATGACAGCCATTGATACTAACAGGTACCTAAGCGAGTATAACAATTTCGAAAAACGTCAGTTTGATAAAATTGCTTATATTATACAATTTAAATCAAAACTTTAACATAAATTTCACTTTATTATTATTGATATTTTAGTTTCATGAATTACCTACATAGCGTATTTTTTAAAATTTGTATGCAGCAAGCGACCTTCTCGCAGCTTTGTCCGGGTGATATACAATTTAGATTCACTATTAAAGCTCCTTAGGGAGAGATTTAAAAAAAATAGGTAGCCTATGTATGATCGAAATCGGTCAAACCGTTTATAGTATTCAGACAAACTTTCATCCCCTAACTCTCTAAAAGTTAATTTATAAAAAAAGTAGCTTAAGTTTGACCCTGGGGTTTTAATAAGTTCAATTTCGTACTCCACCCAACTAGGCACAGTAAGTTGTACGTAGAAGCGTAACAAACAGAAAGACTGACATACAGACAGACTTCTGCATTTATGATATTAGTATAAATAAAGTTACAAATATCCGTATATTTAAACTACGTCAAAATCGAACCTGTGACCTTTGAACCAAAAAAGCATCACGATTCAATACAATTGATTCAAAAAAAAAACATAATAACCATTAAGATATCATAATCTATAATGTTGTTGCAATTATACTGCGATATCACGGCCAGGTACATAATAGATGGGCCGATTACGTCATATATACATATCTATGTATTTGTATGGGAAAATGTTAGTTTTTATTAGATTTTTTTAGCTTCACGCTGTATTCCGCACGCAGCGGGATAGACAGAGGAAACTTAATGTTAAGACACTCCGCTCCCCACTTTGCGTCGTAATCTAGAGGCATAGCGTGTTAAGTGGCGGAACTTAACGCCGCGCTTTGCCTCCACGCCAGAGCGAAGAAAATGATATATTGAGCCTCAAGCGGGAATCAAATCCACGATCAGTGGCGTTAACAGTCACATTTTGTGCCCCAAAGCCACGACAGGCCTCAAGAATTTATATTAATTTTGATTATATTTAGTAGAATAAAAGAAAAGGTATCGTTAAGATATTAAAAGGTTAGCTAAGTTAAATTGTGGCGCAGTGGGACAGAGTCTAATTACATATGATAATTGTGGATTCGATTCCCACTAAAGTAAGCGATTATATATTTTTTTATACATACAGCGTGATACAGCGTGAAGCTATAAAAAAGGAAAAAATAAAAATGTTGCAAAATTTGCATTGACTACAACAAAATGCATAAAACATCGTTATTTAAGAGAAGCTGATTCAAATCCACACCGGATATTAATTTTCGAGTAAGACAGTGTTCCGAAATGTGATGAAATTAAAAACTGTGGAATTATTTTCATATATATTGCTTTAATAATTTTTTCTCAGCACAGTTCTGCCACTCAACATGCAATGTCATGAGTTCTGACAGGAAGTAAACAACGGAGTGATTTGACACTTAGCTCTCTCTGACCACCATCGTAGGCAGGAGAAAAAGGAAAGCAGAAAACAAAACATTCTAAAGTGCTAATCACATTAGCTTAAATTAAATTACAAATCCTTTATTACAGTCACTTTAATTTTACAGCTTACCTAAGAACTGTTTTTAACGAGCCAAATCGATAAGCAATAAAATGCAATGAGACAAAGCGACGCCCAAAATTGAATAATTATATATAAGGGTTTTGGGGATTTTACGAGAGTTTACTGAAAAGTAATTCTGTGAAAAGTGGTTTTTTTATAGCTTCACGCTTTTTCCCGCACAGCGGGGTGGACAGAGAAAACCTAGTGTCAAGACACTTCGACCTCTACTTTCGGCCACAAATCGAGTCATTGCGTGTTGAGTTGCGGAACTCAACGCCGCGCCTAGTTTTAGGTATCAGAGTGAACATGCATCATAGAGGTAATTAAAATTGTAATAGAATCATTCCCCAAGTGGGAATCGAACCCATAACCATAGCTGCTGCAATTAGCAAATCTGAAGCTCAACCCCATGCGGTTTTTTTTATTTTAACATATAAACACAATGTACATTATCCATATTTTTTTAAACGAAAATTACAGCATAATATTTAGTAATGGTACAATATATTGACATTCTAGAGGTACATGTTCAATTTCAGCTTCAAGTACTTTTTTTAATTTAAAAACTTCAAAGCTTCACGTTTTTTTTCTACACAGCAGGAAGTGAAAGTGAACCTAGTGTCAAAACACTTCATTCTCCACTTTCCTCACGAGATATAGCTTGTAGATCTGGTACCTATACCAGAGTGAAGAAATCAAAATTATGTTAAAATTATTATACCCCCAAATGGAATCGAACCCACAAACAATCGCGTTTACTGCACTCTGATGACGATTTATAATTTTTAAAGTAATTTATTAAAATTATCATATTTGAAGCTGTAATCATTTCCTATATCATGTCGGTTAAGGCTGCAGCCAAACTTTGAGCTAAATAAATACGAAAAGCTAGATCTAATTAGTGTTAGTTACAACGTATTCTAATGAAGGTTTCCCTCATAATGCATAATTTTAAAATCAGCTTTATAATTGAAGCCAGTCGTGGTGAAAAGGCAAAAAATGTGTAACTGTTAAGCGACTGGTTGTGGGTTCGATATCCACTCGAGGAGTAGAAATATTTAATAATTCTAATTTCTTTGCTCTGGTATCGAAGCAAAACGTTGCGTTGAGTTCTGCCACTCATCACGTAATGCTTTCAAAATGGTGTATTGTGTCGAGTGTCTTAACACTAGGTTACCTCTGCCTACTCTGCTGTGTGCGAGATACAGCGTGAAGACAAAAAAACACTTTATGTTACTTTGTAAATTTTATGTAGTTTTTCATTAGGTCCACACATGTATGAGTAACCATAGAGATATTAGTGTCAAAATACTCCGTTCTCTATTTTCCGTTTCGACTTAAGTCGACATTGCTTGTTAAAAGACGGAAATCAACGCCGTGTTTGGCCTTAGGTACCAGAGCGAAAAATTGAAAATGATTAAATATTACCCCGTGCGGGAATAGAACCCGTTTCCGTGATTACTGTTAAATATCTGTCTCACTGTGCTACAGTGGTCTCATTCAAAGCTTAATTTATCTAATTCAAATGAATATTTACTTCTTTTTCAAATGCGTTGAATTTCAAATTTGATATTTAGAAAGGTTGTGTGTATTTTTGATTTATCTTAACCATTTGCGTCTATAATGGCAGAAATAAACTTTAATGGCGGATAATATTTTTAAAATACGAAACGTTTTTATAAGAAAAAATCGAATCAACACACGTCGCGTTATATAAACAAATTTATACACGCGACGTACAAAGTATGACAATGTACTTCGCGTAACAATGTATAAGTATTTATAACTTGAATGAGATCAAGAATATAGTCTTTTCATATTTCAGTTGTTTTTTTCATAATTCTGTTAACATCAATGCAGCAAATTCTTTGTTCCTTTAACGTTAAGGGCCATAAGATATGGAGATGCACTCGTCTAAGTTATATAACGTAACTATACTGACTTCTACAGTTGATGAACGAGTACAATCGCTTACATAAGGATTTGTAAAAATTTGATATATTTTATATATTGTTTATAATAATTTCCTTTTTTTTCTATTATTTCTATTATATTTTTCTGAGATATTTCTATTAATTAAGTTAATGTATAAAAGAAATTTGATAAAATCAATCAATTTTTTTACACACACACCACAAAGTACCTACTTTGCCTGGAAGAGATCACTATTAGTGATGAGGTTGCCTTTTTTTCATTAAATGTCTACCTTTTTTTTCATTAAAGGTTTCATTAAATTTAATCTTAAGTACTACAAAATGGATGTAATATTTTGTGTGAAATAAAGAAGTCTCCATCTTTAGCTATCTACGTCAAGCAATATCGACTGCGAGAAAGACTGAGAGAAGTGCGAAATCGAAACTTTACAGCAACGCTAATTGAAGGTTTCTTAGGTCTTGTCATTATTTAAAGGAAATGTTTAAAATTTAAATAACATATATACAATTTTCAGCATTCAGAAATATCACTCTACGTAGCGTATATATAAATAAATAATAATAATAATACAATTCTGATTATTCGATCTACTTGTCTTCTTAACTGTACTAGCGTGAGGGCTTGAAGGTCGGCTCATGCAATGCGGCGCAATCACGACTATTTAATATGCGTAAGTTAACAAAAGTAATATTTAACTCTATTTCTTCATCAATAAAGTCTAAAAGAATTAAATCAAGAGCCGCTACAAATTCTAAGAGGTTCAAAATCGTATATAATTAAGTATGAATGATAATTGCATAATACTGATGTACCTAAAATTATTGTTTATGTTTGTTTGATTCTACTCCACGTTTTATTTCGCATACCAGATTAGACAGAGAAAGAGAGAGAGAGAGAGAATTCCGGTAGAAAGTGAAGAACGGAGTGTTCTGACACTAGGCTATGTAGGAAAAAGAACTTCACTGCTGAGCCGAAGAACGTCCGGCTATGTTGATATTCTTGTACAGAAATGCTATCAAAAAATATATAATAAGCGTATAAGAATTTTGACGTAGCCGCATACGTAGTAACGTAGAATTGGAGACGTGATAGCTTAGTAGTCTGAGCGCTTGGACGGTTTCCGAAAGGCGTATGATTCCTTTTTTTTCTTTTTAAAGTTTTTAAAGTTAAGTAAAATCTTTTTAAAGTTTTATATATATTGAATATGTACTGGCTCGCGACCACTATCGTGTCAAAGACGAACCGCCAAACATCTGATGTTTGGCGGTTCGTCTTTGACACGATAGTGGTCGGTTCCGGTTCGATGGCATGTAAGCCAGCTCTCCCTATTTCCAACTTTCCCATCCTTCCTCCCTCCTTCTTTCCTAGATCCCCGAGGCTGGCAACGCATCCATAACTCTAATGTAGTGAATGTCTATAGGCGAAGGTAACCACTTAACACTGTGCCTTCTGCTCGTTTGCCTCCTTTATTCCATAAAAAAAATTATAGCAACTCCATTTGCAGGGTAGGTAGAGAGTATCTAGTCACCCAAGAGAGATTTGTATCCACGACCGTGTTCTATAACCAGACATAACCTTAACTGCGCCACAATGGTGTCAAACACAACTATTTACAACATAATAGAATATTGTTTCAAATCACAAAAGCAATTAAACGTTATAAAGAACAAAGTAGCCGTGCTTCCGTTATCTGTAATGACTTGTAATGATTAAATAATGAGAAACGCTAAGTGATGATTTAATATGTTTTTATGTGACAAACAGCAGATTTTCTTTTATTTTTCATTTTTTTTATAGCTTCATGCTGTATCTCGCTCAATGCAGGGTAGGCAGATGGAACCTAGTGTTAAGATAATCCGTTCCCCAGTTTCCGCCGAATTCGGAGGCATTGCGTGGCGGAACTTAACGCCGCGCTTTGCCTCGACACCAGAGCGAAGTTAATGAAATTATTAAACATTTCCACTGCTCTACGAACAATAAATGTTTTTTATTGTTTTAAAGCAGAAATATTCTATTTTCGAAACACTTCATTCTCCGTTTTCTGTCTGTACTTAAGACAAGACGTGTTGAATAGCTTATCGTAGTGTTTAAATTTTTATTCCGAGAACGAACAAAGGAAAATAATTTAAATATAGTCATTTCCCATAAATTGAACCTACGATAATCACGGTCATAGTCGGAGGCTCTGCTATTATTAGGCATCAATGACATCAAATCACTAGTATAGAATATATCATTACCCGCGACGGAACGGCGACTGTATATGTGTTTGGGGTGAGAGGTTGTTTGTTTGTTTGTTTGTGTGTTTGTGCAAATTACTATATCAATTATTTCCAAAACTATAAGTCCGATTTTGATACGGTTTTCTATGATAGGTTTAGGTTCAATTGGCGTATGTTCTTAGATATGTCTTATTGCCTTAACTCACCAGGGGGCGCTGCAGTAAGCATTTTACGTGAAAACGAATGTTTTCAATTATCTCAAAAAATAGTAGTCCGATTTCGATAGATTTTCAGTGATAGATTCAGGTTTAATTGGTGGATGTTCTTAGATATGTTTTATCGTGTCAAACCACCAGGGGGCGCTGCAGTAAGCATTTGTTTGTACTTTTTTTTGTATTTATTTGTCTAAAACCGAAACTACTGATCCGATTGAAAAGAGTTTTCAGAAAAAGATTCAGCTTTGCTTGATGCATATTTTAAGATTTTTCTTTTTTGTTACGGGGAAAACTCACCAGGGGGCGCTGCAGTAAACATTTGTTTATGCAAATCAAAAACTACTTGTCCAATTTAGATGTAACCTTCAAGGGTAGGTTCAGGCTTAATTGGTGCGTCTTTTCATATATATGTTATGATGACCACTCATCAGGGGGCGCTGTAGTAAGCATTTGCTTGTATTTTTTTTTGTAAAACCAAAATTTTTCTTGTATTTATTTGTCTAAAACCGAAATTACTAATCCGATTGGCTAGAGTTTTCAGAACTAGATTCAGCTTTACTTCATGCATATTTTAAGATTTTTGTTTTTTTGTTACGGTGAAAATTCACCAGGGGGCGCTGCAGTAAACATTGGTTTATGCAGAGCAAAAACTACTAGTCCGATTTAGATAAAACTTTCAACGATAGGTTTAGGTTTAATTGGTGCTTCTTTTCATATATGCGTTACGGTGACCACTCACCAGGGGGCGCTGCAGTAAGTACATTTGTTTGTGTAAAACTAAAACTACGAGTCCGATTTTGAATTCAGTTTTCAATGATAGATTCAAGTTTACTTAGTGCATATTTTCATTTCATATATGTGTCATGTATGTTTACTTAGTGCATATTTTCATGTATGTGTCAACTCTCTAGGGGGCGCTGCAGTAAGTAGCTGCTTCTATTTTTTTCTTCGATTGTAAAGAGTTTTCAGTATTAGATTTCGCTTTGCTTAGAGCATGTTTTTAAATTTATATTACGGTGACAAGTCACCAGGGGGCGCTGCAGTAAAATATTGTTTGTGCAAAGATAAAATGACGAATTTGATTTGGATGCAGTTTCAATGATAAGCTCAAGTTTAATTAGTGCATGTTCTTGGATATGTTTTATCGTGTTAACTCACCAGGGGGCGCTGCAGTAAACATTTGTTTGTAATATTTAATGCAAAAACTACTAGTCCGATTGGGCAGAGTTTTTAGTATTAGAGTTACCTTTACTTGGTGTAAGTTTTTACGTTTTTTTACGTCAAGAACTCACCAGGGGGCGCTGCATTAAACATTTAATTATGCAAAGCTAAAACTACAAGTCCGATTTGGATGCAGTTATCAAAGATAGCATATCAGGCTTAATTAGCGCGTGTTCTCGTATATGTGTCTTGGTGACACCTCACCAGGGGGCGCTGCAGTAAGCATTTGCTTTTATTTTTTTGTGTGATAGGTTCTGGTTTAATTGCTGCGTGTTTTTATATGCCATATCACGAACTACCACGGGGCACTCCAGTATAAATTAGTTTGTTCAAAATCAAAACTACTAGTGGGCTTTGTGATTTTCACTGATTTGGTTAGACTTAAGTTTCGTGGAAATGTTACGGTGACAATCTGCCAGGCGCTGCAATAAGCATTTGATAACCAAGCATTTGGTGTATAACTTCTTTTGGATTTGCATGAAGATTAATATAAAGTATTTCGGTAATATGTAATAAATAATATATAATGTATATCTATTCACTTTAAAAAGTTTCAAATAAAAAGCAAAATTAAAAATTTTGAAAAAACCCACGACGGTTTAATTGTAATTGTAAAAGGATAAAATAACTATAAATCCCCCGCCTAAAAGAATATATGTAACGAGATGATGGGGACGACTTCGTCGGGGGCTGCCAGTTGCAACCTCTATTTTAAATATAGTAGCTAACAGTATAGATTTCGTTTTAAAGTCTTTAAAATACCAGTTATCAAAACTGTAAATTCATATTAATATTTAATTTTTTGCCAAACCTGTTTTAACAGCAAGAAAACCTATGAGAAGGTTTGTGCAAACTTAAAGTAATGGCAGCCCCGACGAAGCCGTCCCCATCATCTCGTTACATATATTCTTTTAGGCGGGGGATTTATAGTTATTTTATCCTTTTACAATTACAATTAAACCGTCGTGGGTTTTTTCAAAATTTTTAATTTTGCTTTTTATTTAGTAAGAATTATCGCCAAAATGTAATTATTAAAATATATATGGTTAAAGTAGTGTACTTTAAAAACTCCTTTCTCCATTTGACAGCTCTAGTGTAATTGGGGGGAAAATATATAATTAAATTATTTCTATTTCTCTCCTCTTTGCGCAGCACTTTGCTTCGTCACCATAAGGGTCACAGCTCATTAGAGTCACCTGGCACCCACTCAACCTCGCCTTGTGCGGTTAGTATTCTTTATATGAATTTGTATGGACATGCGCTCACTACATCAACTCCGTACCGTCTTCGGATCGCCTCTGGACCACTCGGAGACAACTCGCTGCTGCGCGCTTCCCGCGCGTGATTTTCCTTTCTTGTAGATTGTAGTAGTAAGCTGTAAGTTGTACTACAGGTTACTTTAAAAATGATAACACGCTTTGGAGATGAAATAATTACCGCTGTCTATTTTAATATATGAATAAATTAACTAATGGTATCAGTGTCACTAATAAATCTGTAAATGATTGACCGCGCGAGGTCCACTGGTTGAACGCACAACATTTATTGGTGTTAACGTGTCGTCCACCCGTGGACCACCTGTCGACAACGAATGAAGGAGGTTCTGAGTGGGTGCCGTGTGGCTCTAATGAGCTATGACCTTAAAGGAAAGCGCGGCGTTATGTTCCGGCTATCAACACGCAATATCTCGAATTCGATCGGAAAATGGAGAACGGAGTATTTTTACACAAGCATCTCTCTGCCTAACCCACTTACTAGCTGTAATCATACCTGAATTCGAATCACCAATTCAATATCTAATTATTGCTAATTGCACTATTTTAATAGAATTCATATATCTTCGCTACATTCACATATGTACATACACATGTGTAACACCCCTAAAACAGGGACGTGACAGTCCATCTAGTGAGCAAGAACACGATTTTCCTAATCTTCCCACATGCAAACAAACAAAGCGCATCACTATCAAACGTGACAAGGCCGGGTCAGAGAAACCTGCGGCCTCATCTCACGGCACGCGATCCATTGCATTATTTAACGTGGTTTTGTGTGCATCTACTGTCTTAGGTTGTGGATATAGCCATGATCTTTATACAGTATAATGCGAAGTCGCTTCCCGCGTCTGTCTGTATGTATGTATGCTTATATCTTCAAAACTACACATCTGATTTTGATGCGATTTCTTTTAATAGATAGAATGATTCAAGAGGAAGGTTTATATGTATAATACATTCATAATATAGTAGAAAAACACTGAACATTTTAGAGATTTCTAATGTAATATAAGCGCGGTGGCGTGTGCATGTTGCAGTGAAATAGTTGTGTACTTCGCAGACGAAGCCGCGAACGTGCCACTAGTATTGTAACCGTTTACCGGATGATTTTCAAAAAAAAATGATTATGCTTGACCCTGGGTTTTGAACTATATTTATTCCAAATTTCATTCAAATCGGACCAGAAGCGTTACAGACAAACAGACAGACTTTCGCATTTATAATATAAGTATGGATAACAAATAAGTATGTTCAAAGCTTTTAGTAATTTCCCATTCAGTGTTAGAACACATTTTGTAATTTGCAAAAATCGTTTTATCCCTTTTAAAATTACACAAATACGAAATAAATGGAGTCCTTTTAAATGGGTTTACTTTTATGTTTCATCGAAATAAGCTGTTAATAATATTTTTTAACCCTTTTTTTCCAATTGGAACATGTTGAGTGGTTAAATGATATATAGTTGAGATAAGTTACAGGTTCATTTTGCTGTACAATTTTTTATAGGTTATATAAATATAGTGAAATTATGAAATCAGGTATTAGGTGGTTGAACAAAATGTTAAAAGTAGTTCAATAGGTTTAGGTTTATAGACATTTATTTCTCAATAAGACCTAAGCCACTTACTTGAGAACAATTAATATCCAAATTATTTTTATTCAAATAGACTTTTGTAAATTCACTTTTGAATCGTCGAGTGTACCTCCGTCTCGGAAGGCAGTTCTGCTGTTAAGAGCCGGCCAGAAACTTAACAGTTGCTCTGTTCAAATATATAAATTATAATTTTATTATTTGATACAATGGTAGCTAACCGGGATTGGACTCTAATAACATAAATTCCACGCATTTTTATCCTTTAGATACTGTTCTACAGAGTAATAATCTTTACTTATGAATATAGTTTCTACAATTTTAAGTTTCTCCAGTGGTAAATGTGTGGAATTTTATTATATATGCGTATACTCCGACCCATAAAATATTTATTTACCTTTTGGAGGCGATAACGTGGCGTTACAAGTTTATCTTTATTTCTTGAATATGTAAAAATACATAAGTACAATGAATATATGCGAAAATTATTCAAAACAAAAACCAAGTTCCATCTATAGTTGGTTGTGGGTTCGATTCCCACCAGGTAGAATGATTATCTTAAGTCATTTCATTAAGCCGTTCTCATAAAACAACAAAGGCGGGGCGTTGAATTCCGCCATTGAACACGCAATGTCTCGATTTCAGGGGAAAATTAGGAAAAGGAGTGTCTTGACACTAGCTTCTCTCTGACCATCCTGTTTATATATTTTTTTATAAAAAAAACTTTTCTCGTTTTATTCTCGACGTGAAAATAAAATTTTACGTATAGAGAAATCTAGTAGACACCGTAGTGTGTAACCGGCCTGTGGAGAAAGTGTGTAACGTTTGAACATGGATTTTGGTTAATCAACCGTATTTAAACAAGTAAATTACATGAGATCCTGATTCCCCGTACACAATGTACATGTGTGTACACTTCGGTACTTAACATGTTATATATAGTATACGCTATATATTCTCAATGTATATAACAAAAAGGATAATAGTTATAAAGACTACATAAAGTGATTTAAAAAAAACGGCTATGCCTTTTTCCTCTCCTACCTATCATTCACTCCGTTCTCTACTTTCTTTTAAAGATATTCTATTCGTTTATTGGGTAGTGGAGACCAAGTTTTTTTTAATATTCTAGGTATTTTTAACAAGCCGCCCAGGTCCGTGGGCGATTGGGGCAGTACCCGAGAACTGGGCTAGTGGCGGGAGAGGAGCACCGTCAGGTTTTAGTGGGTAAACGGAGGCGTACCATCTTGCCAAACCGGAGTCCTACATAACCGCGTCCCGGGTTCCCCGGGCGGGTATCCTGGGATTTCCTGACGTTAAAAAGAGGTATTTTTAACAACACTTAATTCTTATGAGTTGATATCTAAATAATTTTATTGCAAGAAATGTTATTTAATTATCAATAGATCTAATTAACAGGAGAAAAAAAATATTTTGTATCAGACGGAATAATTGAATTAAACTATACAAATAGGAAGCGTTTTTTCTTGTGTATGTGAATAAATAGTAGCTTATGGCATATAGCAACTTTATATAATGACACATTTGCATGTGCCGTTTAACAGGCGCATAAAAAAAATTGAACAAATTCATACTTTTAAACATTTTTAAAGTGTTATTCCACACTTAGGAAAATTGAAAAAAAAGACATTTAAAGAAAACGTATAAAAATTTGAACGCATGGACCGCACTGGTCAGTGGTGAGAGCGCCTGAACGGTATTCAGGAGGCGCGGGTTCGAATCCCGCTGCGTTCAAATTTTTATACGTTATCTTTAAATGTTTTTTTTAACAAATTCATGTCTTTTTGCCCTTGTAAAAAGATTCACAGAGAACTTAGTAACAAAACACTCCGTTTTTCACTTTCCGTTCAAAAATAAGATGTTGCATTTTTAATAGCGGAACACAACGCCATGTTTTATCTTTATGAAACGTTTCGTCTTACTGTATGAAAATACTTAATATAAATACATATAGTCATTCCTCTTAAGGAATCTAACTCACTGTCGCGTTTACAGTCACACTTTGTGTCCCAGAGCTGCGAGTGGCCTCTAGTACTAATATTTGCTTGGATAAATATTATTGTAAAATGATAAGAATTTCTAGTATTTCTTATTCAAATGCCATTCCTTCTTACCACTAGCCTAACCTACAGGAAAATTAGATAAAACTATTTGTTATGG
Organism: Dryas iulia moderata; assembly: GCA_019049465.1. Classification (NCBI taxonomy): domain Eukaryota; kingdom Metazoa; phylum Arthropoda; class Insecta; order Lepidoptera; family Nymphalidae; genus Dryas; species Dryas iulia. The sequence continues at coordinate 1,752,578 of CM032431.1, forward strand.
GCGATCCCTTATCACGGACTGCAGTAGAATTCAAGACGCCGAATACAAAAATATGGCTAAAATATTATACTCTATATAATTTCGAGCACAAGGCCCACCTGTGTTAAGTTATCTTCGCCCATAAACATCCCCAACATTAGAGTTGTGGATGCGTTGCCAGCCTTGGGGATGTAGGACAAAAGGAGGGAGGAAAGATGGGAATGATGGGAATGGGGAGAGCAGGATTATATGCCATGGAACCGGAATACATCATCAGATATTTGGCGGTTCGTCTTTGACATGATAGTGGTCGCGAGCTAGTCGGAGAACGAATCTCCTACCACCATGCTACTGGGTCACCCGTCTTTTACGGGACGCTACCCAGCGGCGGGGGGGAATTGTATTCTTAACCCGTCCCCCCACGGGTAAAAATGAACGGGAAAAAATATGTAAAAAGAACTTAGAAGAATGAGAGACTTGGTATAGAAAATTTCCTTTAAATACCTAATTGAAGTTACAAAACATTAAATAATTTTATAAGTAGAATAATTTTCAAATTATTATAAGTAGGAGTAAATCAATGCAAATATCTCAGCGTAGTCATGACAACAATACCAACAAACAAACAAAATTACATTTAGTGAATTCCTTATGAAATACTGCAATCTAATTTGGCACTACACCGACTACGACTGTCGAGTATTTTTAACGAGAATCCAGCTTTGTATTACAGAAATATGCTATTACTAAAACGTTAATAAAAATATTTTATAAATTGAGGTCATCGTGGCGCAGTGACTGCGTATAAGCGCGATTGTTGTGGGTTCAGTTCCCAGTCGGGGGAATTAGTATATAATTATTTTCATTTCTCCGCTCTGGTATTTACACAGAGCAAGACGTTCAGTTCGTACAATCAATATGCAATGTCTCAATTCTGGAAGGAAAGTGAAGAACGGAGTGTTTTGACACTAGGCTCTCTCGGATTACCATATGCAGGGAAAAAATTAAAGCTAAAGAAAAGTTATATATCAAATATGACAAGTGGCGCAGTGGTTGTGGATTCGATTCCCACTCGAGGAGTGGAAATGTTTAATATTTCCATTTTCCTTCGCTCTGGAATCAGAATTAAAGCGCGGCGTTAAGTTCCGCCACTTAACATGCAATGCCTCCGAATTTGGCGGAAAATAAGGAACGGAGTGTCTTAATACCAGGTTCCCTCTGCTTAACCTGCTGTGTGCGTGTACAGCGTGAAGCTAAAAAAAAGATATGACAAAATGAATGAAAATGATAGGTATATTTAAGCATAAAGTATAAATGTATCTATACGTACAATATAAATACATAGACATAAAATAAATATATTTTACCATAAAATTGAAAACAATCAATCAATCCATATACTGAAATATGTTCATACAATTTCAATACAAAAAAGAGTTTTTTACAAAAAATAAAAAATGTAACCTCTCCCAATTTTTCATAGTAAGTTATTATTAAAAAAATATACATATTGAAATCGCAAGAATTTTAACAATAACGTTTTTTCTACAAAAAAAACAACAATATCGAAGGGCGTAGTATGAAGTAACGATGATTACTCTTTTATTACCTGACTGCCCCATAAAAGGAGGTAATGTTTTTAAAAATATATATGAAACAGCTATATAAATCTCCAATCTAATATCAGAGTCGCGATAAATCTTCTAAAGTACGAGGGAAATGCATGGTGTATAGTTTATACGTACATACATAAGGGTTAAGGAAGATATAATCCAAATAACTTGTTTTTTTTGGAGCTATAAGTTAAGTTAAACGTAGCTTTATGTTTATTGCCACACTGAAATGAAGTACTTTTTTTTTTTTAGTTTCACGCTGTATCCCGCACACAGCAGGGTAGGCAGAGGGAACCTAGTGTTACGACACTCCGTTCCCCACTTTCCGCCGAAATCGTTGTAATATAACTGTAGCAAATATTCATACCATATTTAGCACCTTATTTGATAGTTTTTGAAGCAATGAACTTTCTTTGAACTTGCCTCATTAACCGTCTTCTTGGGAAAATTCATTGAAATTGGTGAAGTGGTTTAGGTATTTTTAAATTTACAACTTTCATCCCCTGTTTCATTGCTTTGGGGGTTGATTTTTGTAACATATTTCTGTCGCTAGGACCTCACTTATTTTAATTTCAAACCCCATCGAAATCCGGCTGGTAGATTAGCCGTCAGAGACAGACAGACAGACACAGACAGACAGTCAGACTTTCACATTAATAATATTAGCAGTTGTATGTGTACAGTAGTGAGTTCGTAGGCAGAGGGAACCTATCCAGAGGGAACTAGAGGCACAGAGTGTGCCTGTAAAACAAATAATTGTGGATTCGATTCCCACTCGAGGAGTGGAAATTCCATTTTCTTCGCTCTGGTGTAGAGGTAAAACGAGCCGTTAAGTTCCGCCACTTAACACACAGTGCCCTCCGAACTCGGCGGAAAGTGAGCAACGGAGTGTCTTAACACTAGGTTCCCTCTGCCTACCCTGCTGTTTGCGTTCTCATAAAAGAAAATTTATGAAATTTTAAATGATTATAAAAGTATTTTTTTAAAAATAACCAAACCCTTCATATAAAACCATCAACCGTGTACTAAGTACTTTCATTTTGCAGGTAAACAATTCTTGTTTGTTCCTTTTATGTTTGTGCCCAAACCGCCTTTGAGAGTAATTAAAATATTAACAGTAAGGGCAATTCAAATAGAAAGGTAATTTCGACTGTGGCAATTATCAAATATGTTTTGAATTATAATATTATGACCATATGGTAGAGTAGCTGTTTATATGATTTTAATATTTTGGTTCTGGGTTTGATTTTTGGTCAGATGAAAAATAAATAGTATGTAAATAGGCGAATAGACAATATTCATTAAAGTATGATCTACATATATTTCATATATAAGATATCAGTGACGAAGAGTGAAAAAGATTGATAGATGTAAACAAATCTTAAAAGCGTTATTTGAAATTTGATATCACTGGACGACAGTATAAATATTTAGTTTAATAAGTGTTGGCAACACCTATACTTTGGTGGCAATACTGGTCACTTTAATGCGCCACCACGTCTTATTATTTTACTCGACGATTAGATCGTGACACATGCCGATTATAATTTGTATATATTCAAAGACGTGATAAAATATTTGTAATTTCATATATTTTATATCTTTTACTACATACACGTTGCTAACATAAGTTTATTTGATTTTTATTATCAACCTTAAAATCTCGGTTTATCTTATAGCAATGGCTATATGTTTTTTGTATTGAATAATAGGCAAACGAGCGGAAGGACCACCTGATGGTAAGTGGTAACCTTTGCCCATGGACATCCATAACGTCAAAGGAGTTGTGAATGCGTTGCCGTCCTTAAGGGTGAAGATGAGAAGAAGAGAGGAAGGATGAGGATGGTGGGATTAGAGACAGAGCTGGCTTACATGCCATCGAACCGGAACACATCATCAGATGTTTGGCTGTTCTTCTTTGTCATGATAGTGGTCACAAGCTAGTGGGAGAACGATCGCCTACCACCAAGCCACCGCCTTTTACAGGACGTCGTTACCCAGCGGCGGAGGGGTCTTAATCCGTCCCGTAACAAACAGGTCTATCTGTTAGAGATTTTAGACAACTAAAAATTATAAAATTGTGTATACTTTGGTATATATTTATTTTCTATATACAATATACATTTAGTATAAAGCAGTTATTTTCATATTAAGTTTACAGTTACACTTTGTGCCCCTACACCACGACTGGCCTCAATATTTATTAATTGTAACTGACAAAAGGTAAGCCGGTGGGAATCGCGTTATATGGACACTTCTACTCTGTACTAACATCTCCGAGGGTCCTTATCTTAATTACACATAAGTGTAACTAAAAGTCTATATCCTAAATAAATATACACTTAAGTCATACTTTCTACATATAAATGTAGATACAATTAAAGTTGTGAGTAAATTTTCATTTCTTCGCTCTGGTACCTAAGACAAAGAACGACGTTAAGGCTCGATTTTGAGCGGAAAGTTGTCTCGAGATTAGGCCGCCTCTGACTATCCCACTAAGCTATGGAAAAAAGCGTGAAGCTGCATATATAACGAGAGAGGCTATAAAGTAATAATGCATAGTGATGATAAGCTTCAAAATGATTAAACAATTTAGTTGAACTTGACCATAGAACATATCCATCTGCCTAACGAAGCGAAAGAAAGAAAGTGCAGTAAAATAGCTTGCCTTTTCCTATATACGAGTGTAAACAAAGAAAATCTGTTACCAAAACACTCCACTCTCCACTTTCAGCCAGAAATCGAGACAGTTAACTGGCATTCTTATCATAATAATAGTAAGAATTCTAATATCCACATGCCCATAGTTTATGTTCAGCGATCCAACTAACATCCGTCATCCTGACGTCCTGATAAATGGAAATTTTATCGGACAACTAACTTTGGGATGCGGATGCGGATGTGGCGATAACACTTGCGAAATTGAGGCTTTGTCGGATAGTTCTGTAGGCGATAGCCAAATTGAACTATTCTTCTTTTAAACACATTGTTGGTGTTACCAAGTTTTTTAGGTTGTTTTTTTGTGGGATTTTTTTGCTTCTAACTGTTTACCGCACTCAGCAGGGTAGACATAGGGAACCTAGTGTTAAGACACTCTGTTCCGCATTTTTCACCGAATTCGGAGGCATTGCGTGTTAGATGAAATAACTTAACGTCACCCTTTGCCTTGACACCAGAGCGAAGAAAATGTAAATATTAACTCCTCGAATAGGAATCGAACCCGCAACCAGTCACGTTTACTCACACTTCGAGTCCTTGGGATTGCGACTGGCCCCTTCTTTTATTGTTAACTATAAAACAAAATATTTCTATAAGCATAATAGTCAGAGTGAGCTTAGTGTCAAAACACTTCGTGCTCCAGTTTTCGCTGGAAATGGACACATTGCGTTTGGAGTATCGGCATTCAACGTTAAGTTTGGTGTTTTTTTTTTTAAATGAGTTTTCCTTCTCCACGGACACAGCTCCGTGCCTTTGTTGTTCTTGATCTTGATTGTATTTCCTTTTCCTTTATTTTTTTTTTATTAATTTTGGTGTTACCAGCATGGGGAAATGAGCTGATATTGAACCCACAACCGTGTGCGTTTACAGTCAGAAACGCCACAAATCACGATGCGCTCTTTATGTAATAGTAGTAAAGGAATAATACTTTCCCTTTAAGTTACTACTGTAGTTCAGTTGGTCTATACTTATAATGATGAATTTCAATTCCCCTTACATTAGAGTTTTTTGTTTGAATATAAATGAGAATATTGCAAAAGAATGGACAGTATTCCTTTTGTGACACAGACGAAATATCGTAGGACATCTAGATCTCATCTATTTAAGAAATTAACCAAATGCGTTGCTATACGAAAATAACTGTAAAAATACGTATATAGTATATACTTACGTATAAGTATAAGTATATACTAAATTATAAAATAATACAAGAGAGGTGTCAAGGGATACCCGGATGGAACGAAGTTCCTTTCGATTAATTAGTGAAGGAATTGTAATATTTTTTTTATTTTAAGTTATAATAATATTATTTAATTATTAATTTTATTATTAATTAAATTTGTTAAATTATAATTAATTACATTTATTATTAATTAGAAATGAAAATATCTGGCTTGCTTTCTATAAGAGAGAGACAGACAAACAGAGAAACATGCGCACGCCGCACAGCTTACAATAGCTTGCTATAGCAAAAAGTGTCGTTACAACTTTTCGTGAGATTTTTTTCCATCTAGCTCTTTTTCACAACGCGCAATAAGGCACTTCGTTCCAAAAATTTTGCATTAGTTTATACTATTAAAACTATTGACTTGGCTCTGGCGCCAGTCGTGGCGCAGTGGCACAAGAGTGTGACTGTAAACGACTGGTTGTGGGTTCGATTCCCACTCGAGGAGTGGAAATTAATATTTCCATTTTCTTCGCTCTGGTGTCGAGACAAAGCGCGGCGTGAAGTTCCGCCACTTAACACGCAATGCCTCCGAATTCGGCGTAAAGTGGGGAACGGAGTGTCTTAACAATATGTTCCCTCTGCCTATCCTGTTTTGTGCGGGATAACGCGTGAAGCTACAACAACAACAACAACAACATAATACAACTATTTTCATAAATGATTTAAATCATTATTATAGATCGCGATTGCACCATTAAATACAAATTTGGACATGACATCAGTAATTCAATGTGAATATCCAAAGGAATATCAGCATTAATCATATAAATGAAGCCATTCCCTTACAAAGTGTCACAAATTATTCCCATAGTTCAAGATGCTATCTTATGTCGAATAAGCGTCTTTCGATCTTGTAAGTTAGTCGTTTGATAATCTTTGTTTTTTCTTATCATTTTAGAGGAAAAGTTTTAATGTAAGCCCGTCATAGCATAGCGGTAAGATTTGACTGTAAGCGCGACGGTTTTGGATTTGATTCCTATTCGAAGATTCGGTTTAATGTATTTTATTGCCCTGCTCCGGTAAAACAGAACGCAGCATTTATTTCCCTCGTTAAATATGCAAGTTTTCAGATTTGGATGGAAAGTGAAGAACAAAGTGTCCAAACACTAATTTTCTGCTAGTATGTAGGCAAAAGCTTGATGTTTCCTTTTAAAATAATATAATTTTACACTATAATTGATATAATTATTAAAACTACAAGGTTTATAGGTTCGATTCTTGCTTTAAAAGACTTTCTTTCGATAAGATTCATTTATGCATTTAGTTGAGTGATTTTTTTCTTCGAGACATTTCGTATTTAGAAGCGGAACTCAACACCGCGCTTTGTTTTACCATAGAGAGAAAATGAGAATTTTATTAAAAAAAGGTTTTATATTATATAATTACTCCCTGTGGCCAGTCGTGGTCCAGTGGCACAAGAGTGTGACTGTAAGCGACTGGTTGTGGGTTCGATTCCCACTCGAGGAGTGGAAATTATATTTCCATTTTCTTCACTCTGGTGTCGAGGTAAAGCGCGGCGTTAAGTTCCGCCACTTAACACGCAAGCCTCCGAATTCGGCGGAAAGTGGGGAACGGAGTGTCTTAACACTAGGTTCCCTCTGCCTACCCTGCTGTGTGCGGGATATAGCGTGAAGCTATTTAATTTAATTTTTAATTTAATTACTCCCTTGAGTAGAAATCGACACTACAATTGTATTTACTGTCTACAGTCCAACTGCGCCATGATAGATAGAGGTAAATGAACTGTATAAAAAAATACATGTATTTTTGTATTCATTCCTGTCATTTTCCAATATATTCATTTAACATTTTACACAGATTATAAAATAATAATATGGTAAAAGATAATTTTAAAATAAATTTAAAAGCTTTTTAACAGTAAATGGGTTCCTAAGAGGTTTTTATTAAAGAGATTTACGACACAACGTTATCAGAACAATTGAATCAATCAAAATGATTGACATTATTTTCAGATATAAAAGGGTAAAATTGTTTTAAGTAATTGAATAACAATACTTCATATGCAAATTTAAGAATTTATACGCAGCGTGGAGACTACCGTGGCACAGTGGTATAGTATATGTCTGTTAACACGATGGTTTAGGGTTCGATCCCCATTCAAACCCATTATATCTATATTTTTTGTTTTTTTTTTTGCTTTACGCTGTATTCCGCACACAGCAGGGTAAGCAGAGGGAACCTAGTGTTATGACACTCCGTTCCCCATTTTGTGCCGAATTTCTAAGGCATTGCGTGGTACGTGGTGGAATGGAATGGAAAATGGCCCTTAAAATATTTTCAATTTCCTTCTTTAGTAAGACAAAACACAACGTTGAGTTCTGACACTTAACACTAAATGTCTCTGATTTCTGCGAAAAGTGGAAAACGTAGTATTTTGTCTTTAAATTCTCTCTGTCTACTCTGCTGTACAGAAAAAAATATGACCCAAAATACCTATATGAATTCCATTTTGTCATTTTCTTCTATATATTTAGTTCAAATAAAGATGAAGTTGAAAGTTGTTGAAGTCGCTTAAAACAATTATAAATCTCACAACACTCGCCGAGCGCCTTCTCTTTAAACGTTTTTAATTATTTATCTAACGTTATAGTTTCCCTCACTGCACCACGATGACCTAACAAATAACATAATATAAGATAGGGAGGCTTTCAATACCGCCAATTGCACGCAACGTCTAAAAGAGATAAAATTGTAAAATTCTAGAAAAACATAAAAATTGTAGGTATAGTATTTAACCGTTCGGCGCCAGTCGTTGCGCAGTGGCACAAACGTGTGACTGTAAAACGACCGGTTGTGGGTTCGATTCCCACTCGAGGAGTGGAAATATTTATTATTTCCATTTTCTTCGCTCTGGTGCCGAAGTAAAGCGCGGCGTTAAGTTCCGCCACTTAACACGCAATGCCTCCGAATTCGGCGGAAAGTGGGAAACGGAGTGTCTTAACACTAGATTCCCTCTGCCTACCCAGCTGTGTGCGGGATACATATTATACTTAAAATATAAACATATTAAGCTACACACATTTTAATCACCATATTAATATTATCTGGTAATAAAAAAAACAGTACCAAGAGTTACACAACAAGCTGCTTTTAAAGAAACGAAACTCAACGCATCGCTTTATCCTGTTCGCCAAAGAGTAGAAACGTTATTAATTAAATTATGAACATCCACTGAGCGAGATTCAAACCTACGACCATCACCTAAACACAGTCACACACTACTAACATCCCCTTAACACATAAATAAACACACTATTTTTCAAAATAATCTTTTAAAAGCGCTATAAATTCGCGCTTATATCCATAATATTGTACACATTTGCTCCCTGACAGATCAATCGAGCGATCTCGCCTACAATTTCCCGGCAAGCTTCCATTCTATAGCTCATTTCCTACAAACGTCCGTTGGAGTGAAGAACACTTTGATATTATTTTGTAAAATATACATACAGTATACGTGTATGAATGTGGATATATGTATATGTTTATTATTATAAATGGGAATGTTTGTTTGTTTGTTTAAGCGATTTAATATAAACAATTTCAATGAGTTCTATAGAAGATAGCATCTGACTGTAAAGCGATGCTTGCGTGTTCGAATCCCACTTGGGGAATTATATTTAAAATGTCATATTCTTCGTTTTAGTAGTTAAGACAAAGCGCGGCGTTGAGTTCCGCCACTCAACACGCAATGTTTCGGTTTCAGGCGCAATGACCTCTACATTCCACCCGAGGTCATTTATAAGCATATTTATTTTCTTTATTTTATTTTATAGCTTCACGCTATATCCCGCACACAGCAGGGTAGACAGAGGGAACCTAGTGTTAAGACACTCCGTTCCCCACTCACCGCCGGATTTTGGAGGCATTGCGTGTGACGGAACTTAACGCCGCGCTTTGCCTCGATACCAGAACGAAGAAAATGGAAATATAAAATATTTCCACTCCTCGAGTGGGAATCAAACCCACGACGTGTCGTTTGAAGTCACACGTCTGTGCCACTGCGCCACGACTGGCCCCACATAGAATACAACATATTTCTAAGGTAAGTCAAAAGCTTTTTTCCGATTAGAAAAGACAGTCAGTTCACGAAATCTATCTTCAATTCAGTCAGCTCAAATTCCTGATTGCGTGTGAGATATCGGAAGAAACCGACGCTTTTCGTACACTTCACTACAGTGAAAAAATGAAAATAATTTATATATTTTTATTCCATTGAGCGGAAATCGAACCCACAACTATACGCATTTAAAATCAAACAGTAAAGTAAGTAAACAGTAAAATCTCAAAAAATAATATTAAGCATTAATTAAAAAGTTATTGATGATGGCGTATATGACCGCCGAAGACTTTAAACACCATTCATTGCATTTGACGTTTTAATTTTCATTATTTCATATACTTATTGATGATCATTATCAGTCATTTGCCATCGTCATTTCCGTCCCCATTTCCCGCCCAATTTTGGAGACATTGCGTGTTAATTGGCGGAACTTAACGCCGCGCTTTGCCTCGATAACAGTGATTTATTTTTTCATACGCCACAGACTTGAGTTACGTGTACTTTTCTGCATTTTTTATTCCGCTTGTGATTTTTTTTTTATTTATTTTAACAAGCGAGTACACTCGGTCACACTTGTTTTGTATTTCGTATTTTTCACGTTAAAATACAAATTTGTTGTGGGTTCGATCTCTGTTGTTGACTCGAAGAAATCATTATATTTAAATTACGTTCATTTTATTCGCTCTGGTAATCGTACGGAGGGGGGCAAACTGCGGCGTAGAGTTCTGCCACTCACATGCAATGTCTTGATTTTAGACTGAAAGTGGAGAATGGAGTGTCTTGACACTAGGTTCTCTTTTAAACATTTTTAAAGTGTTATTGCACATTTAGGAAAATTGAAAAAGACATTTAAAGAAAACGTATAAAAAATTAAACGCAGCGGGATTCGAACCCGCGCCTCCTGAATACCGTTCAGGCGCTCTCACCACTGAGCAATGCTCAGCTGAACGGTGAACAGGAGGCGCGGGTTCGAATCCCGCTGCGTTCAATTTTTTTTATAAGTTTTCTTTAAATGTCTTTTTCACTAGGTTCTCTCTGACTACGCTGCTTCACGGGAAAAACGGTGAAGCTAAGCAAAAAAAAAAAAGACATCAACGTAAGCAAAGCCGTAGTCAAAAGCTAGTATAGGTATATTTACTGAACTTTGTATACAATTTTACCAGTAATTGGCTGGGGACGATCCTGATTTATAAACGAGAGCATATATGTCAATAAATACAGCATGTTTGCATTAAACATAGTGAAATCATTGATGTCCTAAGAGGTAAATTAATAATTTTGCTTTACAACTTACGGCGTTAAGTTCCGCCACTTAACACGCAAGCCTCCAAATTCGGCGGAAAGTGGGGAACGGAGTGTCTTAACACTAGGTTCCCTCTGCCTACCCTGCTGTGTGCGGGATATAGCGTGAAGCTATTTATTTATTTTATTATTTACAATTTTTAATTACTTAATGAAGACATTTTCGCAATGGTTTTAGATTCCATTTCCACTTGAGTCTGCCTTTTTGTTAGTCGTAAGTGACAAGAATGTGGAGAACGGCACTCCGTTCCAGACACTTCTGGACACTAGGTTCCCTCTGCCTCGCTTGTTATGTGGAAAAAGTATGACGGTATTTTTTTCTATTTAGTTTTTGTCTTCTTTATTTAAGATAATATCTTTATTTAAAATAGAATGCGGTATTATTGAACTACTTATGTACACCTTTAGCTATCTATAGATAAAGTCAGAATAATGTAGTGACTTTTTTTAAGAGAACCTAGTGTTAAAGACAATCCGTTCTCCACTTTCCGTCGGTTCATTCGAGATCATTGTGTGGTGAGTGGCGGAACTTAACGCCGCATCTTGTGCTACCAGAGAGGATATATAAAAAAACATTTAAATATCCTGCCAGACATCCCATATCAGTGTTGGGTAAAATTCAATTGCAGTGAATATTTAAATATTAACAAACCTTCATGGTTTGTTTGTGGGGAAATCAAATAAAAATCATAATAAGCTGTAAATGTATTAGTGCTTAATTAGTACACTACAACTAACAGTAAATTAATTATTAATTAATTTTCACACAAACAAATAATCATTTATTAACATTTAATTGTTAATTGTAATTCAATGTTGCCCAACAGAAGCTATCCCTTTACGCCATAATGCACCATAAAAAAAGTAGCAGTCGTGGGACTGCCGATAGAAGTGAAAACGGAACTATTAAGTTGAGTGTAATTAAAACTATATGCAAAAATTATATGAAATTTTTATGTTTTATTTATTAGTTACATATGATGGGTTAAACAAATCATGAACAAAATATAAATACAAAGTGGTTGAAAAAATAATTAATATACAATTATCTTAATTATACATAGTATTTATATTTACACGAATTTCAATGAATTCAAGTTTGAATATTAATTATACGTGTACACAGGCTACTGCGCGTGCGCTAGTCTGGCTCTCCATAGCTATAGATATACTATTATCATTAGCATGTCGGTGACGCGAACCGAGAATTTTACCCTCTACCAAAACGCTCAACGCGCCTAAAGAAGTTTTCACTTCAAAAAAACATTTAGAAGCACAAAGAAATCACCCTTCATATTATCGATAGAAATAATTCAATATAACACGATACAGCCGTGATGTATGGCGGCCAATCACCTGAAAGCCGATCTATACACAGCTACCCGCCACCATTATGCCCGTGTGAATCGACGTCGCGAAAATTGAACATTCATGCTTATAGTTCATTCAAAAATGGGTGTAAAATAGATTTTTTTATCTTTTGAAGTGTTCCTAATGTCTTATTTTTAGTGAATATAGATAGAGTTTGGTTGGAGGATGAAAAATGAGGATTTTGGGGTTTAATATTATTATAATTCACACTTGTGTGGCCAGTCGTGACCCAGTGGCACGAGCGTGTGACTGTAAACGACTGGTTGTGGGTTCGATTCCCATTCGAGGAGTGGAAATTATATTTCCATTGTCTTCGCTCTGGTGTCGAGGCAAAGCGCGGCGTTAAGTTCCGCAACATAACACGCAATGCCTCCGAATTCGGCGGAGACTAGGTTTACTCTGCCTACCCTGCTGTGTACGGGATACAGCGTGAAAATAAAAAAAACGGGGACAGAAATAATACTTCGACCTCAATACCACGCTTTGTTTTATACACTAGTGCAGAGAAATGACAATAAGAAAATTATGACGTCCTCCGAGTGAAAATCGAATCGACAACTAATCATGATTACATTCAAACATTTGACCGCTACGCCACAATGATCTTTGGTTAAAGACATTTAGAAAACGTATAAATATTTGGAAGCGTCGGGATTCGAACACGCGCCTCCTGAATACCTAAGTGTGGAATAACACTTTAGAAATCTTTAAAAGTGTTTAATAAATCTTCTCTCTTGCCAAACGATTGCTCGTAGAATAAATAATCTTTGGACAGCAGAAACTTATAAAAATCTCTCTACAGAGATGCTAACAACATAAATAAGTTGTAATAAAGCGTATAAGAATTTCGACGCAGCGGCTAGTAGAACGCATGGCTCAGTGGTGAGAGCGCCTGAACGGTATTCAGGAGGCGCGGGTTCGAATCCCGCTGCGTTCAAATTTTTATAAGTTTTCTAAATCTCTTTTCAATTTTCCTAAGTGTGGCATAACACTTTAAAAAAGATCTTTGGTTATTTGTTAGATTTATTTGAAATCATGATTTTTAAAGATATTCGTTTCCCACAAATCTATGATTTCTAAAGATACCTATTTATTTGGTACAGAACTAAATAGTATCAATCAAAAAGGTAGTATCAATAATTTCTGAACACCATATTATTATTTCAAATGTAACGCAACTATAACCTATATATATGTAGGTAGACCTTGGGGAATGATATCTAGCCAATTAAGCTGTACGATGCCATTCTACCGCGAGATATTGTCATGCGCTCGTTATATATTTTGCTGATCAACAAGTACTGCTATGATATTTGTATAATGCACATGTAATTAATTCCTTCTCTCTTTAGTGAGAGAATGTAAGGACAATAGATAGAAATGAAAGTTATTTAATCACTACCTATTGTTAGACAGATATCAGGATTAAAGTAAAAGGTGACTTTTAGTTAACACAATTTATTGTTTCAGTTTATACACCCTTACCTCTATACTCACTTGTACAGTTTTGTACTTACGCAACTTTTGCACTCTTAACAAATTTACACTTATTTATTAATACACACACAACTTCTCTATTAAAACACGTAAATTTATACACTTAAACACTTTTTAGTTTAATAACACGATTACCAACTATTACACTTTACACGTTTAACACGATGCCTTCGTCAGGCAGCAAGACGGCGTACTAACTTTTGAGAGCAAAAAGTACCCTTTATATAGTAAATCTGTCACTCTTTTAAAACAGTTATGTGGGTATTATTATTTTATTTATTAGTTAATTACCCTCATATTAACAGTAACCTAACAGTTCGGCCGTCCTGCGCCGAAACACGACCCCGTGTTTCCAAAAAAAAAAAAAAAAAAAAAAAACAAAAAAAAAAGAAAAAGTAATAGAAAAGATATACAAGATAACGCTTACAATAATATAAACTTTTATAAACAAAACATTCTAGGGGCCATCTGCCCATCTTTTAAACTGGGGCAATCTGCCCATCTTTTAAACTGGGGCAATCTGCCCATCTTTTAAACAGGGGCAATCTGCCCATCTTTTAAACTGGGGCAATCTGCCCATCTTTTAAACTGGGGCAATCTGCCCATCTTTTAAACTGGGGCAATCTGCCCATCTTTTAAACTGGGGCAATCTGCCCATCTTTTAAACTGGGGCAATCTGCCCATACTTAGGCAATCTGCCCATACTTAGGCAATCTGCCCAACCAAACTGGGGCAATCTGCCCAACCAAACTGGGGCAATCTGCCCAACCAAACTGGGGCAATCTGCCCAACCAAACTGGGGCAATCTGCCCAACCAAACTGGGGCAATCTGCCCAACCAAACTGGGGCAATCTGCCCAACCAAACTGGGGCAATCTGCCCAACCAAACTGGGGCAATCTGCCCAAACTGAGGCAATCTGCCCATCCTAAAATAGATTCTACATAAAGTATTACACTATGTATGGATAATTCATTTATTAATACAACAATTTATATATACTATGCATATTATCTATGTGACAAATATCGACTGAATCATTATCAATGTAACAATTTTATGATACTACTAAGCATTTTCCATGCAAAATTAAATTAGTTATTACGTTGTCTGGAAATTCAGAATGTATAGATTCTTGTTCACTGTACCTATAAGATTGACTAGAGGATACACTGCACGCTTTAGTATAGCCAGTATCTGTCATGACCGAAAACGTTACTTATTTTATAATATAAGGGCCTTGAAACTTAGGTAAAACCGCTTTTCGGCTTTGACTCGTTAACTGTTAATAATGAAAAACCCTAACAAGATCTCCTATTTTGTATTCACGCGGAGGTTTTCTACGTTTACCGTATTGCCGTTTTAGTGCCGTGTGATTTTTACTTACGCGACTACAACTTTATCACAAATCGAATCCCTATTTTCAGTTTTGTTCTCTAAATTACCATTTACCGAGTTATGTATATGACTATTAGATATGCTAACTATTTTGAACCCAGATAGTATCTCAGCCGGCGTAAATCTGATTCCTTAATTTAAAGTATTGTAAAAAAAAAACCATTGAATTTTTGATACCATTGATTTTCGGAACATTTGTTATTTAATTAATATTGGAGCACTCTGGAGTGACAAAGTCAGTATGTTTACTTGAACGGATCGCGCCAGAGGCGAGCTTGCCTCAAAATTATAGTAGTAGTATATATCTTAATGAATAAAGTCTAAAGTAGTAAAATACCTAAGTAATTAAGTCTGAGTTGCTAATTATCTTAATAAATAAAGCAAAAAATAATAAGTAGAAAAATATTTAAAAACTGATAAACAATCTTATTGATCTTCTAAATAACATGATAAACAATCTAATTGATCTTCACAATATAAATAACAATTAATCATGTATTCGTATATAATATTTGACTCGCGTACAATTTCCGCATTCATCATTTAATTGAATATTTCTCTTACATCTATTTTTAATTAAACTATAATCGATACGGTCTATGTACAATACATATATCTGAAATACTGTCCTGTAATATTATTGCTAATTCTCCAATTTTTGTACAACCTAACTCAATTAAAACCAAAACAACATATATATTTATTTATATACTTAATTGACTTTTTCTTTCATGAATTTCCCCACTAAGTACTACCTCTAACAATCAAAACCGCTTAATCATTACTATTCGAATTCGTTGTTTTCGGTTACACTATGTTTTCATTTTGTTCCATGAATTTCAATATTGCATTCGTTAGCTATGTGTCCCATTAATAACGTAAGTTCACTATCTGTACGGCTACTATGTGTACGGCTGCTATGTGTGCGGCTGCTATGTGTGCGGCTGCTATGTGTACGGCTGCTATGCGTACGGCTGCTATCTGTAAGGCTACTACGTGTACGGCTACTACGTGTACGGCTACTACGTGTACGGCTACTACGTGTACGGCTACTACGTGTACGGCTACTACGTGTACGGCTACTATGTGTACGGCTACTATGTGTACGACTACTATCTGTACCGCTACTAAATGCATCACTACCGTCTGTATCACTACTATATGTATCACTACTATATGTATCACTACTATATGTATCACTACTATATGTATCACTACTACATGTATCACTACTATATGTACTACTATATGTATCACTACTATATGTTCTGCTACTCTCTTTATCAATACTGTCTGTATCGATACTGTCTGCATCACTACTATATGTATCACTACTTTATATATCAATACTATACGTATCACTACTATACGTATCACTGCTATACGTATCAATACTATATGTATCACTACTGAATGTATGACTACTATAGCCATCACTACTTTATATATCACTACTATACGTATCACTACTATACGTATCAATACTATATGTATCACTATGAATGTACGACTACTGTCTGTATAACTACTGTCTGTATCACTATTCTCTGTATCACTACTATATGTAACAATGCTATATGTACGACTACTGTCTGTATGACTACCGTCTGTATCACTATTCTCTGTATCACTACCATATTTATCAATACTGTCTGTATCGATACTGTCTGTATCACTACTGTCTGTATCACTACCATATTTATCAATACTGTCTGTATCGATACTGTCTGTATCACTACTGTCTGTATCACTACTATATGTATAACTACTATATGTGTAACTACTATATGTATCACTACTATATGTATGACTACTGTTTGTATCACTACTCTCTTTATCAATACTGTCTGTATCGATACTGTCTGCATCACTATTATATGTATCACTACTTTATATATCAATACTATACGTATCACTGCTATACGTATCACTGCTATACGTATCAATACTATATGTATCACTACTGAATGTATGACTACTATAGCTATCACTACTATATAAACCACTACTATACGTATCAATACTATATGTATCACTATGAATGTACGACTACTATATGTAACAATGCTATATGTACGACTACTGTCTGTATGACTACCGTCTGTATCACTATTCTCTGTATCACTACCATATTTATCAATACTTGTCTGTATCGATACTGTCTGTATCACTACTATATGTATAACTACTATATGTATCACTACCATATGTATGACTTTAATAACACGATTACCAACTATTACACTTTACACATTTAACACGATGCCTTCGCCAGGCAGCAAGACGGCGTACTAACTTTTGAGAGCAAAAAGTACCCTTTATATAGTAAATCTGTCACTCTTTTAAAACAATTATGTGGGTATTATTATTTTATTTATTAGTTAATTACCCTCATATTAACAGTAACCTAACAGTTCGGCCGTCCTGCGCCGAAACAAGACCCCGTGTTTCCAAAACAAAAAAACAAAAAAAAAACAAAAAAAAAAAGAAAAAGTAATAGAAAAGATATACAAGATAACGCTTACAATAATATAAACTTTTATAAACAAAACATTCTAGGGGCCATCTGCCCATCTTTTAAACTGGGGCAATCTGCCCATCTTTTAAACTGGGGCAATCTGCCCATCTTTTAAACTGGGGCAATCTGCCCATCTTTTAAACTGGGGCAATCTGCCCATCTTTTAAACTGGGGCAATCTGCCCATCTTTTAAACTGGGGCAATCTGCCCATCTTTTAAACTGGGGCAATCTGCCCATCTTTTAAACTGGGGCAATCTGCCCATACTTAGGCAATCTGCCCATACTTAGGCAATCTGCCCAACCAAACTGGGGCAATCTGCCCAACCAAACTGGGGCAATCTGCCCAACCAAACTGGGGCAATCTGCCCAACCAACCTGGGGCAATCTGCCCAACCATACTGGGGCAATCTGCCCAACCAAACTGGGGCAATCTGCCCAACCAAACTGGGGCAATCTGCCCAACCAAACTGGGGCAATCTGCCCAAACTGAGGCAATCTGCCCATCCTAAAATAGATTCTACATAAAGTATTACACTATGTATGGATAATTCATTTATTAATACAACAATTTATATATACTATGCATATTATCTATGTGACAAATATCGACTGAATCATTATCAATGTAACAATTTTATGATACTACTAAGCATTTTCCATGCAAAATTAAATTAGTTATTACGTTGTCTGGAAATTCAGAATGTATAGATTCTTGTTCACTGTACCTATAAGATTGACTAGAGGATACACTGCACGCTTTAGTATAGCCAGTATCTGTCATGACCGAAAACGTTACTTATTTTATAATATAAGGGCCTTGAAACTTAGGTAAAACCTTTCGGCTTTGACTCGTTAACTGTTAATAATGAAAAACCCTAACAAGATCTCCTATTTTGTATTCACGCGGAGGTTTTCTACGTTTACCGTATTGCCGTTTTAGTGCCGTGTGATTTTTACTTACGCGACTACAACTTTATCACAAATCGAATCCCTATTTTCAGTTTTGTTCTCTAAATTACCATTTACCGAGTTATGTATATGACTATTAGATATGCTAACTATTTTGAACCCAGATAGTATCTCAGCCGGCGTAAATCTGATTCCTTAATTTAAAGTATTGTAAAAAAAAACCATTGAATTTTTGATACCATTGATTTTCGGAACATTTGTTATTTAATTAATATTGGAGCACTCTGGAGTGACAAAGTCAGTATGTTTACTTGAACGGATCGCGCCAGAGGCGAACTCGCCTCAAAATTATAGTAGTAGTATATATCTTAATGAATAAAGTCTAAAGTAGTAAAATACCTAAGTAATTAAGTCTGAGTTGCAAAATATCTTAATAAATAAAGCAATAATAAATAAGTAGAAAAATATTTAAAAACTGATAAACAATCTTATTGATCTTCTAAATAACATGATAAACAATCTAATTGATCTTCACAATATAAATAACAATTAATCATGTATTCGTATATAATATTTGACTCGCGTACAATTTCCGCATTCATCATTTAATTGAATATTTCTCTTACATCTATTTTTAATTAAACTATAATCGATACGGTCTATGTACAATACATATATCTGAAATACTGTCCTGTAATATTATTGCTAATTCTCCAATTTTTGTACAACCTAACTCAATTAAAACCAAAACAACATATATATTTATTTATATACCTAATTGACTTTTTCTTTCATGAATTTCCCCACTAAGTACTACCTCTAACAATCAAAACCGCTTAATCATTACTATTCGAATTCGTTGTTTTCGGTTACACTATGTTTTCATTTTGTTCCATGAATTTCAATATTGCATTCGTTAGCTATGTGTCCCATTAATAACGTAAGTTCACTATCTGTACGGCTACTATGTGTACGGCTGCTATGTGTGCGGCTGCTATGTGTGCGGCTGCTATGCGTACGGCTGCTATGCGTACGGCTGCTATCTGTAAGGCTACTACGTGTACGGCTACTACGTGTACGGCTACTACGTGTACGGCTACTACGTGTACGGCTACTACGTGTACGGCTACTACGTGTACGGCTACTACGTGTACGGCTACTATGTGTACGACTACTATCTGTACCGCTACTAAATGCATCACTACCGTCTGTATCACTACTATATGTATCACTACTATATGTATCACTACTATATGTATCACTACTATATGTATCACTACTACATGTATCACTACTATATGTACTACTATATGTATCACTACTATATGTTCTGCTACTCTCTTTATCAATACTGTCTGTATCGATACTGTCTGCATCACTACTATATGTATCACTACTTTATATATCAATACTATACGTATCACTACTATACGTATCACTGCTATACGTATCAATACTATATGTATCACTACTGAATGTATGACTACTATAGCCATCACTACTTTATATATCACTACTATACGTATCACTACTATACGTATCAATACTATATGTATCACTATGAATGTACGACTACTGTCTGTATAACTACTGTCTGTATCACTATTCTCTGTATCACTACTATATGTAACAATGCTATATGTACGACTACTGTCTGTATGACTACCGTCTGTATCACTATTCTCTGTATCACTACCATATTTATCAATACTGTCTGTATCGATACTGTCTGTATCACTACTGTCTGTATCACTACCATATTTATCAATACTGTCTGTATCGATACTGTCTGTATCACTACTGTCTGTATCACTACTATATGTATAACTACTATATGTATCACTACTATATGTATCACTACTATATGTATGACTACTGTTTGTATCACTACTCTCTTTATCAATACTGTCTGTATCGATACTGTCTGCATCACTATTATATGTATCACTACTTTATATATCAATACTATACGTATCACTACTATACGTATCACTGCTATACGTATCAATACTATATGTATCACTACTGAATGTATGACTACTATAGCTATCACTACTATATAAACCACTACTATACGTATCAATACTATATGTATCACTATGAATGTACGACTACTATATGTAACAATGCTATATGTACGACTACTGTCTGTATGACTACCGTCTGTATCACTATTCTCTGTATCACTACCATATTTATCAATACTGTCTGTATCGATACTGTCTGTATCACTACTATATGTATAACAACTATATGTATCACTACCATATGTATTACTAACGTCTGTATGACTACTGTCTGTAACTACTATATGTATCACATATAGTAATATGTATGACTACTGTTTGTATCAATACCGTCTGTATGACTACTGTTTGTATCAATACCGTCTGTATTATTACCCTCTGTGACTACTGTCTGTATCACGTATCACTACTATATGTGTCACTACTATATGTATCACTACTATATGTATGACTATTATATGTATGACTACTGTCTGTATCACTACTATCTGTATGACTACTGTTTGTATCACTACTCTCTTTATCAATACCGTCTGTATCGATACTGTCTGTAGCACTACTATATGTATAACTACTACATGTATAACTACTACATGTATCACTACTGTCTGTATCACTACTGTCTGTATCGATACTGTCTGTATCACTACTATATGTATAACTACTATATGTATCACTACTATACGTATCACTACTGTCTGTATGACTACTGTTTCTATCACAGTTCTCTTTATCAATACTATCTGTATCGATACTGTCTGTATCACTACTATATGAATAACTACTATATGTGTCACTACTATATTTATCACTACTTTTTATACCACTACTTTCTATATCACTACTTTCTGTATTACTATTCACTTTGTCAATACTGTCTGTATCACTATTCTCTATATCACTGTTCATTTTATCAATACTGTCTGTATCGATACTGTCTGCATAGATACTGTCTGTATCAATACTGTCTGCATAGATACTGTCTGTATCAATACTGTCTGTATTATTACTATGTTTATTATCGTTACTGTTAAAGTTACCTTATTCATGGCGACGCCTTGATCACCTCGCACCGCTGCGACGGTGACGCCTCGATCGCCTCGCCCCGCTGCGACAGCGACACCTCGATCGCCTCGCCCTGCTGCGACGGCGACGCCTGGATCGCCTCGCCCTGCTGCGACGGCGACGCCTGGATCGCCTCGCGCTGCTGCGCAGGCGATGCCTCCATCGCCTCGCGCCGCTGCGCCGGCGACGCCTCGATCGCCTCGCCCTGCTGCGACGGCGACGCCTGGATCGCCTCGCCCTGCTGCGACGGCGACGCCTGGATCGCCTCGCCCTGCTGCGACGGCGACGCCTGGATCGCCTCGCCCTGCTGCGACGGCGACGCCTGGATCGCCTCGCCCTGCTGCGACGGCGACGCCTGGATCGCCTCGCCCTGCTGCGACGGCGACGCCTGGATCGCCTCGCGCCGCTGCGCAGGCGATGCCTCGATCGCCTCGCGCCGCTGCGCCGGCGACGCCTCGATCGCCTCGCGCCGCTGCGCCTCGCCCTGCTGCGACGGCGACACCTGGATCGCCTCGCCCTGCTGCGACGGCGACGCCTGGATCGCCTCGCGCCGCTGCGCAAGCGATGCCTCGATCGCCTCGCGCCGCTACGCCTCGCCCTGCTGCGACGGCGACACCTGGATCGCCTCGCCCTGCTGCGACGGCGACACCTGGATCGCCTCGCCCTGCTGCGATGGCGACGCCTGGATCGCCTCGCCCTGCTGCGATGGCGACGCCTGGATTGCCTCGCCCTGCTGCGACAGCGACGCCTGGATCACCTCACCCTGCTGCGACGGCGACGCCTGGATCGCCTCGCGCTGCTGCGCAGGCGATGCCTTGATCGCCTCGCGCCACTGCGCCGGCGACGCCTCGATCACCTCGCGCCGCTGCGCCAGGGACGCCCCGATCGCCTCGCGCCGCAGCGCCGGCGACGCCTCGATCGCCTCGCACAGCTGCGACGGCGATGCCTCAATCGCCTCGCGCTGCTGCGCCGGCGACGCCTCAATCGCCTCGCACAGCTGCGGGCGACACCTTGATCGCCTCGCACCGCTGCGACAGCGACGACTCGATTGCCTGGCACCACTGCAACAGTGAAGACTCGATCGCCTGGCACGACTGCGCCCACTCATTAACCACCTTTTGTGGCAACAGTGAGTACAAACCAGCGACGAGTCTCTCTCGATAAATTGAGTCCTTTCCACTCATTTAAGACATCTCTTGTCTTTTGACGTAATGTGGGCAGACCGGGATTACACCGAAGCGTAAAAAAAAAACTTCGGTGGAATCCCACTTCTGATATTTGTTAGACAGATATCAGGATTAAAGTAAAAGGTGACTTTTAGTTAACACAATTTATTGTTTCAGTTTATACACCCTTACCTCTATACTCACTTGTACAGTTTTGTACTTACGCAACTTTTGCACTCTTAACAAATTTACACTTATTTATTAATACACACACAACTTCTCTATTAAAACACGTAAATTTATACACTTAAACACTTTTTAGTTTAATAACACGATTACCAACTATTACACTTTACACGTTTAACACGATGCCTTCGCCAGGCAGCAAGACGGCGTACTAACTTTTGAGAGCAAAAAGTACCCTTTATATAGTAAATCTGTCACTCTTTTAAAACAATTATGTGGGTATTATTATTTTATTTATTAGTTAATTACCCTCATATTAACAGTAACCTAACACTATTCACTTTAAAAAGTTTAAAATAAACCGGTGACTTTCTCTGGTCAATTTACTGTGTTACTCAGATATTGATTGATCCCAATTGACACGTCAGCCTACGTATGAAATTCGTGTATTATGGCAAATATTTTCCAAGGGACCCAATTCCTTTGACTCACAAAATTTAAGAGATTTTTTAGCTTTACACGTTTTCCTGCATAATAAGGTAGTCAGAGACCGATTCTCTACTACAGTCACTTAATTCCACTCCCTATTGTCCGTCCGAATACGAGACATTGGCTGTTGAACCTCAGTGCCAAACTTTTTCTTGTCCAGAGTGGTAAAGAGAATTGTTATATTACAATTATTTCTCCCAATGGCAATCTGGCACAGCACCACAATACCCTTATTTCAAAAATAAAACTACAATAATCAATGAAAGAAAAATAAACAATAATCACATAAATTACCTATATCAATGAAACAAGGACGACATGAAGATATTTTAATCTATAACGAAGGAAATGTAATTTGTGATCTACTAGTTATTTTTCAAGTTTTTCTTCACCCTTTTCACAATCGGGACATTGCGTGTTGAGTGGCTAACCTTCATTTGCTTTGTCTTGTTCACCAGAGCGATAAAAAGGAAACTAATTAAATTATGATTATTCCTCTGAATGGAAATCAAACACCAATCACAATGAAAGAGATAAAAATAAAAAAAATACCTTTATCAATATAACGATATGAAAGACACTCTATTCTCCAGATTCCACCCTTCAGTAGCTGACTTTCATGCTATGCTTTTTCTTTTTCAGAGCGAACCAAAAAAATATTAAAATTATGATCATTCTATCAAGTTGCAATCGATTTCACGAATAAAAAGCAAAATTAAAAATTTTGAAAAAACCCACGACGGCTTAATTGTAATTGAAAAAGGATAAAATAACTATAAATCCCCCGCCTAAAAGAATATATGTAACGAGATGATGGGGACGACTCCGTCGGGGGCTGTCATTACTTTAAGTTTGCACAAACCTTCTCATAGGTTTTCTAGCTGTTGAAACAGGTTGGCAAAAAATTAAAATATTAATATGAATTTGATAACTGGTATTTTAAAAACTTTAAAACGAAAATCTATACTGTTAGCTACTATATTTAAAATAGAGGTTGCAACTGGCAGCCCCCGACGAAGTCGTCCCCATCATCTCGTTACATATATTCTTTTAGGCGGGGGATTTATAGTTATTTTATCCTTTTTCAATTACAATTAAACCGTCGTGGGTTTTTTCAAAATTTTTAATTTTGCTTTTTATTTTAAACTTTTTAAAGTGAATAGATACACATTATATATTATTACATAATATCGAAATACTTTATATTAATCTTCATGCAAATCCAAAAGAAATTATAAGCCCAATGCTTTCTGGTTATCAAATGCTTATTGCAGCGCCTGGCAAATTGTCACCGTAACATTTCCACGAAACTAAAGTCTAACCAAATCAGTGAAAATCACAAAACCCAATAGTAGTTTTGATTTTCAACAAACTAATTTATACTGGAGCGCACCGTGGTAGTTCGTGATATGCCATATAAAAACACGCAGCAATTAAACCTGAACCTATCACAGAAAACTGCATCTAAATAGTTTTCACACATAAAATAAAACCAAATGCTTATTGCACCGCCCCTTGGTGAGGTGTCACCATGACACATATACGAGAACACGCACTAATTAAGCCTGATCTTATCTTTGATGACTGCATCCAAATTGGACTTGTAGTTTTAGCTTTGCATAATTAAATGTTTAATGCAGCACCCCCTGGCGTGTTCATAACGTAAAAAAAAAACCTAAAAACTTACACCAAGTAAAGGTAACTCTAATACTAAAAACTCTGCCCAATCGGACTAGTAGTTGTAGCTTTGCATTAAATATTACAAACAAATGTTTACTGCAGCGCCCCCTGGTGAGTTAACACGATAAAACATATCCAAGAACATGCACTAATTAAACTTGAACTTATCATTGAAACTGCATCCAAATCAAATTCGTCATTTTATCTTTGCACAAACAATATTTTACTGCAGCGCCCCCTGGTGACTTGTCACCGTAAATTAAATTTAATAAAAACATGCTATAAGCAAAGCGGAATCTAATACTGAAAACTCTTTCTAATCGTACTAGTCGTTTTGGTTTTACACAAAAAAATAGAAGCAGCTACTTACTGCAGCGCCCCCTGGTGAGTTAAGGCAATAAGACATATCTAAGAACATACGCCAATTGAACTTTAACCTATCATAGAAAACCGTATCAAAATCGGACTTATAGTTTTGGAAATAATTGACATAGTAATTTGCACAAACACACAAACAAACAAACAAACAACCTCTCACCCCAAACACATATACAGTCGCCGTTCCGTCGCGGGTAAAAAGTGTAAAAATCAAATAAATTACCTATATCAATATAACTACATGAAGATATTTGAATCTAATTCAACGAAGCGAATGTAGATTATGATCTACTAGTTTTTTTGAGCTTCAACCTTGTCACTTCTTTCACATAGACAGAGAGACCTCAGTGTCAAGACACTCCGTTCTCCACTCTCCGTCTGAATTCCTGTCATTGCGTGCCATGTTTTTTACATTGAAATAATTCATCGCAATGAAAATCGAATGTACTACCGATCGATTACATTCTTTTTTTCCATTTCACAACAACGATGTCATTTAAAAAAATAAAATAACAATAAAATCATAAAAAATCAACAAAAATCAAATAAATTACCTACCTACGAGTATATCAATATAACGATATGAAGATATTTCAGTCTAAAACAACGAAGCAAGTTTGTGATGCAGTTTTTTTTTCAGCTTAACACATTTTCATGCAGAATCAGAGAGATCCTAGTGTCCAGACACTCCTTTCTCCGCTTCCCACTCGAAATCGGGACATTGCATGTAAGTGGCGAAACTTAACGCCGCGCTTTGCCCCGACACCAGAGCGAAGAAATTGGAAATATTAAATATTTCCACTCCTCGAGTGGGAATCGAACCCACAACCAGTCGCTTTACAGTCACACGCTTGTGCCACTGCGCCGCGACTGACTCTCTTAATTTCCATTTCATTAATCCCCAATTTTATAAATATAATAACAATAAAATCAATGAAAATCAACAAAAATCAAATAAATTACCTACCTACGAGTATATCAATATAACGATATGAAGATATTTCAATCTAAAACAACGAAGGGAATGTATCGCGTGTAATACTGTCGGATTTTAATTACGAACGATATTCACATTCGCATGTGGCATATGGGGAATGGTAGGACCGTAGAATTATTATGGATAATCCGCCGATATGAACTCGTGGTACGGCTCGGTAGCGGCTTAAATACCGGTGTATGAAATTTAAACAAAAAAAGGTTGTACGATTAACGATTAACTGATATTGATTTTGTTTTATTATTATGAGATTTGGTTATCGTGGCGCAGTGGGATAGCGTTTGGTTGTTAATGGATTGGTTGTAGGTTCGATTCATGAATATACCCCTGGAGACAAGAATATACAAAAAGACATTTAAAGAAAACGTATAAAAATTTGAACGCAGCGGGATTCGAACCCGCGCCTCCTGAATACTGTTCAGGCGCTCTCACCACTGAGCCATGCGTTCTACTATCCGCTGCGTCGAAATTCTTATACGCTTTATTACAACTTATTTTTGTTGTTAGCATCTCTGTAGAGATTTTTACAAATTTCTGCTACCCAAAGATTATTCTACGAACAATCGTTTGGCAAGAGAGAATGCTATTTATTAAATACTTTTTTAAATGTTTTTAAAGTGTTTTTATACGTTTTCTTTAAATGTCTTTATCATTTTCCTAAGTGTGAAATAACACTTTAAAAATGTTTAAAAAAAAAATTAACATACCATCTCTAAAATCCTGTGGAGAACGGAATGAATGTCTTGACACTAGATACTCTCTGGCTACCATTCATCAGCCATCACCATCACCATCAGCGATGCGGGAAAAAGTGTTTTATTATTATTTTTTTTATTATTATTTTAATATGAGAACATCATGGTGTAGTGGAACAGCATCTCATTGTAAACACAATTGGTTATGGATTCTCTGTGTACACTGTATGCAGGATTCTCACTATAAAGAATTATAATATTAAATTTATTTAAATATCCGCTCTGGGAGTACAAAGCAAGGCGTTAAGTTCCACCAATCAACATGCAATGCCTCGAATTAAGACGGAAAGTGAGGATAGGAATGTCATGACTATCTGAAAATAACATGACGTCTTAAATTATACATAATTTTATTACATTTTCTAAGTAATAGGAACATTACAAAGTGCGAAAACAATATGCAAGCTTCTTGAAATTCAATCTTCATATAACGTTATACTTTAAGAAGAAACTGCCTGGACTTGAAACTCAGAGCGCGGATTTGCATTTCTAACTAATTCATAGCTTTATTCTATTAAGTTGAATACTAGTTGGCAGTTGCACTGAAGTGTTTTAATTTTAACTGTAGTCTGTTCTCTCGTTGACGAGTAAATTACGCGTTGCTATAGCGACGTGTATGTCTTTTTTAATAAATGTGTATGTTAAACACAAGGTCAAAATACCTTACCTTACCTTTTTTTTAGCTTCACGCTGTATCCCGCACATAGCAGGGTAGGCAGAGGGAACTTAGTGTTAAGACACTCCGTTCCCCATTTTCCGCCGAATTCGGAAGCATTGCGTGTCAAGTGACGGAACTTAACGCCGCGCTTTGCCTCGTCACCAAAGCGAAGAAAATGGAAATATTAAATATTTCCACTCCTCGAGTGCCACTGCGCCACGACTGGCCCTACCTTACCTTACCCGTGTAATATTTTTTTGTTATTTTAATGTATCCGTATTTCTTAATATGAAAAATATGGTCATACACTTTGTCGTAAAAAGAAAATCGCAAAAATGTTCAAGTCAACATCTTGCTCTGCTTTGATAGTCGAACAAGAGTGTCTAGGCTCTCCGTTCTCTTCTTTAGGCCGGTAATTGTTTGCGTTTTGAATGGCGAAACTCAACGCCCCGCTTAATGTCGAACTAGATCGAGGAAAAGAAAATAATTCAAATATCCTCCTCATTTACTTATTCGATCCGAAGTTCGAGTACCGTTCTCTATTTTCCGTCAAAAATCAAAACATAACATTTAAAGTAGCGGAACTTAACGCCGCGCTTTGCCTTATGTAACAGAGTGGTAAAATTAATATGATTTAAATATAATCATTTCCCCGAGTAGTAACCGAACCCGTAATCGATCACGACTACAATCAGACCCTTTACCACTGCGCCACCATGGATTCAATAAAATATTTTAACAACTAAATATTTGATAAAGCGCGGCGTTAAGTTCCGCCACTTAACACGCAAGCCTCCGAATTCGGCGGAAAGTGGGGAATGGAGTGTCTTAACACTATGTTCCCTCTGCCTACCCTGCTGTGTGCGGGATACAGCGTGAAGATACGAGAACGAGATTTTAACAACAAATTTAAACAAAATAATATAGTTAAAAAAGTAACAGTTAATACCCTTAGGTATACGTACATAGGTGGTACATGATGAACGTAAAAGTATTTGAGTTTCGCTCTACTCGTCTCATCGCATATGCGTTTTGTTGTAAAGTGTCGAAAAATTCACATAGCGTGATGAAGTCGTCATTTGAAATGTTTCATGAAAAAATTTCCTAGTACATTCTGCGAGTGTTGATTGACATTCTGTAACTAGTTAGGAATGTTTATGGTGTTGAGTGTAGCGCGAGCGGAAGCGATTTTATTATTTTTTTCTATAGCTTCACGCTGTATCCCGCACACAGCGGGGTAGGCAGGGAACTTAATGTTAAGACACTCCGTTCTTTACTTTCCGCCGATTTTTTGGAAGCATGACTGATTTTGCACCATTCAACACTAAGTAGTGGAACTCAACGTCGTGCAGTGAAATTTTAAATATTTCGATTCCTCGAGTGGGAATCGAACCCACAATCAGTCGTGTTTACAGTCACACTTTGTGCGCCACGACATCGTCATTTTTTTGTAAATATTATTTAAGCTATAGAAAAATGCTGGCCTATTAAGTATGTATACAAAAACTCAATTTACAAAGAAATCGAGAGCTTGTCTGATAACCTTTACCAAAAATATTGGCTCCTTTTTTCAAATTATATATTGCTAAATTAGTAACAAGTATAAATTTTATTTTCATTTTCTCGCTTTGGTAACACGAAGCGCGATGTTCAGTTTCGCCACTCTACAAGTAGTACTTTCATATCAGATGTAAAGTGTCTGTGCATTCAGATACACTCGAACTAGACCCTATTATGAGGGAAAAGCTTCTTAAAATTATTGTATTAATATAATAATATTTATATACTTTGATGTGAGTGATTTGCCAGTAAATTGTTCTATTTTCCTTAGCGTATATAGTCACTGTGTGTAGCTTACATTCGAAAAACGACTTTGAAAATTTTAAATAACATCTTAAAACTAATATAAACCATTTTAACATTTATGTTTATTTAATAAATAGCCAACTCTCTTGCCTAACGATTGTCGGTAAAAATAATCTTTAAGTTTTCAAAAAATGTTTCCATTTAATATGAACCATCCCTTATTCGTTAGGTAAGCATCATATCCGGTACAAAGCATCGCGCACATGACAGCCGTAGCTCGCTCGTCGCTCTATCCGATATCCGCGCAGCCACTCGCTAAACCTTTATTAGTTTCGTTTATGAAATTCTGAACTTTTAGAATTATAAAAACTGAAATAGTTATACCTATTTGAATTGTAAATTACTATCTGCTTGCTACTTTGAAGTGTATTTTGAAATAACAGAGATATTCAATTTTTATGTTTTTAAAGTCTTATTTACACATTTAATATGTGAAAAACAATTCACATATGGATATATATAGGATAAGAATAATATTAAATATGTAGGTGCGAGTTCGAATAAGCTTGCGTCCAAATTTTTATACGTTTTTTAAGCATGTTTTATATTTTTTACTCAGTAAAAATCTAGTGCAAATTGAGACTGGCCATCCTAACGCAATGTAACAGCGTTTAACACCAAACAGGCGTGGGATGATAATATTTAACAGCGCAGCGTTGAGTTCCGCGAACCAAAAGATAAAATCTCAAGAAAAACGGAGAACAGAATATTACAACACTACCCTCTCTGCTATACGTGCAGCGTAATTCTGAAACTAATAAACACGTATTCAGTTTCACCATCAAATTATCGAATATAAATTGAAATAAACGTGAACAAGTACTGAGTGACTCACAAAGATATGCTCTCGACGGTTCCAATTTGGCATTTATTCGTTATGAAATAATTAAGTTTTGGCTGTATGTATTAATTCTACACGTAATTGAAGCGGCAATTCAACGAAATCACTTCTGGTAGCTGAAAGAATTTTCGGTTTATAATGATTTTATTTTTTTTATTTATCATTTTTATGGGAATTATGTGTGTTGTTTGAAGCTGTTGTGGGGATGGGACAGCGTGTGACTGTAAACGCGGTAGTTTTAAGTTCAATTCTCACTTGGCGAATTAGATTTAAATTATTTTGATTTTCCCACTCTGTTAAGACATATGTCGGCGTTTAGCTCCGCCACTCAGCGTGTAATGTCTCGATTTTGGTCGGGATGTGAAAAACAGAATGTTTAAATACTAAGTTATCTTTGGTTGCCGTGTTATTCAGGAAAAGTGTAATTCTATCCTTTTAAGAAGTCAGTAAAAAGAGCTATTCTAGTAGTTCAATATTTGTAACCTCCCCTCCTCCTCGTGGGGGGACGGGTTAAGAATACAATTCCCCTCCGCAGCTGGGATAGCGTCTATACAATACAATTTACTAAATTTAGACTTCTCAACTCTTTAGAGACAGTATTGAAAAGTGTGATACTGGCCTTGAAAAATTTCAAAATTCACTTAGACCAGTTCCCAAAAAGGTAACATTTTTCATCTCTGACATAAAGAAAATGTCAATTTTTAACTGGCAATTTTTAAGGTTGGCAGGGAGAACCCAATGTCAAGGGGCCCAATGATATTCCCCGCCTTCTGCGGAAACAAAACTCAATGCTTTGTCCTGACACCAGAGAAAATAATCAATAAAATCAAATTACTCTAGAATTACTTATAAACTTCCTTATTATTTAAAAAAAAAAAAGAAAAAGTTTAAAATATGAATACAACTTTACTAAAAATGTGATTTATGCGGGGCAAAAAATTCGGATAGGCCTTCCCTAAAAAATGTTGGTCATCCCTGACCTAAAGAAAATAAGAAAATGTCATTTTTAACTAATTTTTGATCTATCCATTCATCTCATATTTATATAGAAAAAAATCCCTCCATCTATCTAACATACATACTAATACCATCCAACGATTCCAAATCACGAACTAAAACTACTAGACTAGAGCATGCCATCAACTGAAACCGGAAGCTAACAGCCACGATCCGTACATAAATCCTCGTCACTAACCGCTAAGCCAAGCCGAGGGTCAAACAAAAACATGAAAACTGTCTACAGCAGCGACTTGCAAATCCTAAACGTTCTGTTTCACTTCCACTCAGCAAGTTTAACAAAATTTCGGTTTTGCGTTCATAGTATGAGTATGAGCCTCTGTAAATAAAGTACGCTCGTAATGTACATATATGTGTGTATTTAAAAGTGCTTAGATGTTATTTTATGGGTTAGAGAGTTAATTTTGTTGGTTAGTGTAGTGTTGGTCGCTTAAATGGTCGTGAAATCGATTTTACTTACAGTATATAATTGATTTTTTTTTGTTAGCTTCATGTATCCCTTGCGGGGTAGTCAGAGAGGACGGAGCGCCAAACGCTACGGTCCCTGCATACTTCTTACGCGTCGTCCACTGTCATCAACCTCTTCATGCACGCCCTCTGGGGGGTCCTCATGCGCCTTACGTGTGTAATTATTATATAATTGTTCAATAGATATCAAAATTTTCTGTGGTAATTTTCCTCTACAGACAACAAACATCATTGTTATATGACCATAGACTTTGCTTACTTCAAACGGACGGCCATGTGAAATTTATATTTTTCACTTTAAAATATATATCTCGATCTAGAAGTTCTTCTATACAAAACAATTTCTTTTGCTTAAATATTTTAAATAATAATAGATTTACCTTCACCCAAAAAACTACACATATCCAGCATAACTGGGAACGCAATGGCACAAACTAGTGTTAAGACACTTCGTTTTCCGCTTTCCATCCATACTCGACACAGTGTATGTTGAGTGACTTAACGTCACACTGTCTTACTAGAGTTCAAATGGAAGGGAGGAACGGAAAATAATTTAGTTATAATCATTTCGCACATAAAACTATCGTGTTTACTGTCAAAAGCAGGCTCACATCAAAACGCTTCTGCGGGAGTGTATAAAGAAGTTGATGACAGTGGACGAGGGGTAAGGCGTGCGAGGACCACTCCTTATGACCCTCTCTCTTATGACCCTGCCAGAGGCGCTCCGTTCTCTCTCATGACCCTGTCAGCAGAAAAGAACTTAGGGATAAGAATTGAATCCTACATCTTATTTACTACTACATATAAAATCGCTGCCTAGCACGTGAATTTCGCTGCTTCATTGTATATTAACAATCTATTGTTCATCGAAGTAGGGTTTGACTATATTTGTCTATAAGACTCCAGTCAGTCGGTAATGTAATACAGAGCTATCTGAAACAAAATACTTTAGTATTAAATAAGTGGCTATCGTAGTGCAGTGGGACAGCGTCTAAATATAAACGCAATAGTTGTCAGTTCGATTCGCACTCGGCGGAGTGATTACATTAAAATTTTTCGTTCCTTCGCTTTTGTACCAAATATTACCCGAGGCATTGAGTTTCATCACTCAACATATATTGTCTCGATTCCGGGCGGAAAGTGGAGGACGGAGTGTCTTAACACTAGGCACCTCTCTGACTACTCGATATTCGCAAATATTATACTATCCTAAAACGACGTACAACTATAAGATTTTACAGAAACGTAGTCAAAGGTAAACTTTATATGTTAAAAAAAGACATTTAAAGAAAAAGACATTTAAAGAAAACGTATAAAAATTTGAACGCAGCGGGATTCGAACCCGCGCCTCCTGAATACCGTTCAGGCGCTCTCACCACTGAGCCATGTGTTCTACTAGCCGCTGCGTCGAAATTCTTATACGCTTTATTACAACTTATTTATGTTGTTAGCATCTCTGTAGAGAGATTTTTACAAATTTCTGCTACCCAAAGATTATTCTACGAACAATCATTTGGCAAGAGAGAATGCTATTTATTAAATACTTTAAACATTTTTTATTGTGTCTTTTTCAATTTGTGTCTTTTTCAATTTTCCTAAGTGTGGAATAACACTTTAAAAAAAAATGTTTAAAGTTTATATGTTAACTTTTTTTTTAAGCTTCCGCTGTATCCCGCACAGAGCAGGGTAGGAGTGTTAAGACACTCCCTTCCCCACTCCCACAATAACTGCTATATATTTTTCTAATATTTTCAATATATTGTGTGTACATTTCTACAGTCCCATCATATTTACATATAGAAGGCCGATTAACCCACCAGTTAACAATTCCTAACAACTTCACGCATCTTTTCCTGCATAGCAACGACATACTTTTTTTTTTTTTTTTTTTTATGGTATAAAGGAGGCAAACGAGCTGAAGGCCCACCTGGTGTTGAGTGGTTACCTTCGCCCATAGACATCCATAACATTAAAGTTATGGATGCGTTGCCAGCCTTGGGAATTAGGACAGAAGGAAGGAGGAAGGATGGGAATGGTGGGAATAGGGAGAGCTGGCTTACATGCCATCGAACCGGAACACATCATAAGATGTTTGGCGGTTCGTCTTTGACACGATAGTGACGCTACCCAGCGGCGGGGGGGAATTGTATTCTTAACCCGTCCCCCCACGGGATCAAGACATACTGTCAAGAGTCAGACATTCGAGACATTGAGCGTCAAATGGCAGAACTCAATTTATTTCAAAAATTCAATTCAAACGTTATAACATATGTTTATTGTTTATTATATATATAACATTATAAATTTGTCCGTCCGTAATAATATTCTTTTATAAGTGAGTGTGTAATAACAGTAAAAGTACGAACGAGCTCTCAACACGCGCTAAGGGCTGTTATTGTGTCATGAATTTTAACGATATCCGTGATTTAGGCGTAATGCTTTGTTTTTACTGTTTACACTTTAATCATTTTTAACTGAATATAATATGTTTTTTGTGATTCGATGGAAAAAAGCCGATGGCAGAAAGTAAAAATCTCTCAACAGAGATGCTAGCAACATGAATAAGTTGTATGTAATAAAGCGTATAAGAATTTCGACGCAGCGGCTAGTAGAACGCATGGCTCAGTGGTGAGAACGCCTGAACTGTATTTAGGAGGCGCGGGTTCGAATCCCGCTGCGTTCAAATTTTTATTCGTTTTTCTAAAATGTGTTTTTCACGCTGTATCCCGCACACAGCAGGATAGGCAGAGGGGACCTAGTCTTAAGACACTCCGTTCCCCACTTTCCGCCGAATTTGGAGGCATTGAGTGTTAAGTA
This sequence comes from Dryas iulia moderata, assembly GCA_019049465.1. Classification (NCBI taxonomy): domain Eukaryota; kingdom Metazoa; phylum Arthropoda; class Insecta; order Lepidoptera; family Nymphalidae; genus Dryas; species Dryas iulia. Next base: position 1,787,604 of record CM032431.1, read on the forward strand.
GCGAAACTTAACGCCGCGCTTTGCCTCGACACCAGAGAGAAGGAAATGGTAATATTAAATATTTCCACTCCACGAGTGGGAATCACACCCACAACCCGCCGTTACAGTCACACGCTTGTGCCACTGCACCACAACTGGCCCCATTTTGTGTTATATGGGAATTTTGTAACTAAAAATAATCACGTACAAGGCTTGTTAATCAATTTAGAGGCCATCCTGATGCAGTGTAATAGCATCTTATAGTAAACGCCATGGTTGAGGGTTCGATTCCCATTTGGGGAGTGTTGCTTTCAAATTATTTTCATTTGTTCCCTCGGGTGACAAAGTGGCGATAAATTTTCAACATACACTATCTCGAATTAGGTCGAAAAATGGAGAACAAACTACCTTGCCACTAGTTTCTCTCTAGCTACCTTGTTATGTGGAAAAAGGGGGGAAACTGTAATTCAATTAAAATATTGCATTATTAACGGATCGGGATATGTGCATTTTTAAGTTCAAAGCGCAGTCAATATGGAAGCAATGAGTAAATGTGTCAAAAATAGATACCATCGCCAGGTCATCATAATAGACGATTGTGTCAAATTTTACTTGAAAAAGCATTTTATTTGTTATCTGCATATTTTCCTGCCTAGTTTGATAAGGGGGCAAAACCCTAGAACAAAGAGTCTCCGAGACGCAAGAAGAAGAATCAAATCAATCTAACCAGTAAAGGGAAATACAAAATGATTATTAATAAATTATTATGATTCTAAAGCTGGACATTTGATGTCAACTTGGAGGACTGATTATGTTTAATTTTTTTTTCCACATTTCAGAAAGCACTGCGAATTTCGCCACACTACACGCATTGTTTAAAAATTGGAGAATGAAATCTTTTTTTTTTATTGATGAAAGGGGACAAGCGAGCAGAAGGACTACCTGATGGTAAGTAGTTACCTTCGCCCATGGACATCCACGACATTAGAAAGATTGTGGATGCGTTGCCGACCTTAAGGGGAAGGAGGATAGGAGAGAATAAGAATGAGGATGGTGAGAATAGGGACGAAGAGCTGGCTTACATACCATCGAACCGGAACTCATCATCAGATGTTTGGCGGTTCGTATTTGACATAAAAGTAGTCGCGAGCCAGGCGAAGATCGAATCTCCTACCACCAAGCTACTGGGTTACCCGCCTTTTACAGAAGCGCCCACCGACCCGCTGCCCAGCGACGGGGGGAATTGTATTTTAACCCGTCCCCCTACGGTCTGTTTGACCAAACGCTGCGTTAAGTTCCGCCAATCTATACGCAATGTTTAAAAATTGGGTAAACGGTGGAAAACGAAATCTTTTGATACTAGGTTCTATCTTCCTATACTAAACGCGAGAAATTCAGTCCAAAGCTATTATGATTAGTCAAGCATATAACGTACATATGCATATATAAGGTAATTTAAGCAAACGATTCAGTAATAAATGTAGTAACAAAGCTATGGTCCATTAAATTGACCAATTCTCTTAACCAGAAACTAGCGAGGCATTCAAATTAGCTGAACTAACAGTAGGTATACATACGAGTATACTGCAGTTTGCATACATCGCTAACTGACCTTTGTTTCACAAAATAATTATATGTATATATAATAAGATCTTTTTTAGCATTTCGCATTTTTTTCGCATTTTTTTTAGCTTCACGCTTCCCGCACACAGCAGGGTATGCAGAGGTTCCGCCACTTAACACGCAATGCCTCCGAATTCAGCGGAAAGTGGGGAACGGAGTGTCTTAACACTAGGTTCCCTCTGCCTACCCTGCTGTGTGCGGGATACAGCGTGAAGCTAAAAAAAATCTACATTTTGAGTTCTAAAACTATACACATTCAAAAAACAAACTAGTGACGTTTCACCTGTCACTCCACGACAACTGTCACCTGAACGCCACTTAGACAGTCGGAGTCGGAAGCTCGATCAACGGTTGAAGCGTTGATTGAAGCATGACAGCTTTTTATGTATTTACTTCGCGATTTCCCAGAACGCCGGCAATCCTGCCAAACGCGGCGCGGCGGATACACGCCTTTTGCCTTGCCTTTAAACATGTCGACTGTGAAATGTGCTCATTATTTTGTTTATTGTAATCTCTTTGTTTTTGTTATAAATATGTAAAAATGTACTTACTTTTATACATATATTGTTTAGAGCCCATCGTATAACAAAGTTGTGGAATCAAAGAATTCCGTTCGTCATTATCCATCGGAAATCAAGGTTAAAAGGCGGAGGGTCATTGCCCAGCTTTTTTTTACCATAACAGAGGCATGAAAATAATTTAAATATAATTTTTCTTCAAATGGGAATCGAATCGCGCTGTGTTTTGTATGATATATACGTTTTTTTCAGCCCATAGCCATCCTCTGCTGAACGAATATCTCCCTTATAAAGCATCAACTAGGCAGATTTTGGACGGATCCTTCTTCAAATTGTAATAAATATTAAAAAGAAACAGTTAAAGAGAACGTTTGTACGCGTACCTCTACAGAACTACTGAACGGATTTGATTGCAACCATATTGTAACATTATACCCTTTAGATCTGAGCAGTAGGTACTTAAGGCTTATGATTTCGAAAAGTAGAAAACCTGATAAAAATAAAATATTTATAAATTTTTACTGATAAATATAAAAATAAAATATAATTATAAATCAGCTAAACTATATGAAATAAAAAAATAGCGCCTGAACAAGGTGGTTTCAGTGTGTTCAGTATTTAATGTGAAGTAAAATTAAGTTTAAGCAAACGAAGTCACGGGCAGTTACTAGTTAAAAATATATAATAGATATAATAAATTATACATGGGGCCAGTCGTGGCGCAGTGGCACAAAGTGTGACTGTAAAGCAACTGGTTGTGGGTTCTAATCCCACTCGAGGGATGGAAATATTTAATATTTCCATTTTCTTTCCTCTGGCGCTAGGCAAACCGCGGCGTTAAGTTCCGCCACTTAATGCCTCCGAATTCGGCGGTAAGTGGGGAACGGAGTGTCTTCACAATAGGTTTCTTCTGCCTAAACTTCTATGTGTGCGGGATAGAGCGTGAAGCTAGAAAAAAAATCAAAAAATATACATAATGCATTTTACCAACATAATATCGTAACATAAGAGAGAAACCATTTAATTATACCGCAAACGTAACTTGCGCGAAGTAAATAAACCCTTTGTTCGTTCTATCGTGAAATTTTCTTTGAAATTTTAGAAATAAAAAGCAATGCACGACCATGTTTTACAGTTTCTTAAACATTTTCACGAGTAAATATAATTTTATAGCCGAGCTTATGAATTTATGGTACATTGTTGACATGTATATTAGGACGGCGATGCATAGAACTGGAAGCGCTATTACTTTTTAATATGATTTTATTCATTTTTTAAACATTTTTTAAAGTGTTATTCCACACTTAGGAAAATTGAAAAAGACATTTAAAGAAAACGTACAAAAATTTGAACGCAGCGGGATTCGAAGCGGCGCCTGCTGAGCACCGTTCAGGCGCTCTCACCACTGAGCCATGCGTTCTACTATGCGCTGCCTGACTTCTTTAAATGTTGTATTTATTTAGTTCATTTATCACCTAGATTTTTCTAAAATCTATCGATTTATGTTTGTACCGTCGTGTCGCTTGTTTTACAATATTTCAGAGAAGTCAATTTTTTTTAAATTAATTTGAAATCGAGACGTTGCTTGTTAAATTGCGGAACTTAACGCCGTACTTTACCTTACGTACCAGACCAAAGAAGGGGGTTCCTCGTCGCGTTACAAAGTCTTAATTGAATCGTTTGGTGTTCGAATCGACGATCTTTACTTCTGAAGTCAGACGCTATTTCGCCACATCATCAAAATCCGGCATAGCAGAGTAGAGAGACAACTTAGTATCAAAACTCTGTTCTCTTCACTTTCTGCCCGAAATCAAGTCTAAAGCGAATAATAAGAACAATTTATCATAATTTTCCCATAAGAGAATCGAACCCTCAACCATCCTGCTTACAATCAGACGCTATCCCACTCCACCACGATAGCCTAAAGTTTACATATTATATATGCTTTTATAATAAATAAAAATAAATCTTTTATTTCACTTAATACTTCCAGTGTTCAGTTTCAACTGAACAAAGTTGGTACAGCGTATAAATAGCATTTGTATGACGCTAACGACCCATTGCTGTTACGTCCAACAGATTTGTCTCGCAAGGTGGCGCGGGCGTTGCAACTTGCGTTATACGGTTATTTAATATAATATAAACAAATAAATGGAGAAATTTACTTAAAAATGGTATTTTATTTTATTTCTATGATCTTTGAGGTTATTGTGGTGTCGTGGGACAAGGTTTGACTGTAAATGCGATTGGTTACAGATTCGATTTCGATTCAGAGTAATTATTTTATTAATACATAAAGGACAAACTTTGCATCTTTTTTTACGATAATTATGACGATGAGAGAGTATGAGATTTGGCAATTAAAGTTTATAGTAAGAAGAAGTGCAGAAAATCAACTTTTTTTTATAATAACTTCAATTTCCCTCTTCAATACGCAATGTCCCAAGATTTTTTAGTTTCCAAATATATCGTAAATCGTGATTTGATATATAGAAAATACTAAAAACATAAGCAAAAAAGCAGAATATTTGGAAAAAGTAAAAAATATACAAAAAAAATTACTGTTAAAGCGCGGCGTTAAGTTCCGCCAATTAACACATAACGCCTCCGGATTCGGCGGTGCGTGAAGAACAGAGTGTCTTAACACTAGGTTCAAGGTATAAAAAAATATATATATTGTTTCTTCAGCTTCGCGATATTCCCCATATAGTGCCGTAGTTAGGGAGACGAAATCCAAACACTCCTTCACTTTCTACCCGAAAAACGAAGACATTCATGACATAGTGTTGAGTAGCAAAATTCAATGCATCTGGCTAGAGCGGAACAATAAACATAATTTAAATATCTCATTCCCCGAGTCGCACCTGAAAATCAATCACGTTCACAGTCACAATACGAGACTCCGACGCCTTTTTTAAAATTATATACTTATATTATATTATGTCAGATTTATGAAGTAAATTTCTGTGTCAATATAATATTATCTGCTTCTTGCAGTATCCCGCGCAGAGCAGGGTAGATAGAGGGAACCTGGTTAGGACACTCCGTTTTCCATTTTCCGCTGAACTCTGAAGGCGTTGCGCGAAGCGGAACTTACCACCGCACCTTGCCTCGACACCAGAGATGGAAATATTAAATATTTCTACTTCTCGAGCGAGGATTGAACACAAAATCTGTCGCGTTTACAATCACACTTTGTGCACCTCTGCCACGGCTGGCCTCAACTTATATTATCAGTTTTTTTTTCGTTTTTTAGCTTCACGCTGTATCCCGCACATAGCAGGGTAGGCAGAGTGAACCTAGTGTTAAGACACTTCCCCACTTACCGCCGAATTCGGAGGCTTGCGTGTTAAGTGGCGGAACTTAACGCCGCGCTTTACCTCGACACCAGAGCGAAGAAAACTTATATTAAATATATACTAATTTATATACTAATATAACATTTATGTCTGATGTATGAAGAATATTTCTGTCTCAATATTCATTTTTTGTAATCATCTCCCAACATAGTAAATATATATATATTTTTTTTTTAGCTCCATGCTGTATCCCGCATACAGCAGGGTAGGCAGAGGGAACCTAGTGTTAAGACACTCCGTTCCCCACTTTCCGCCGAATTCGGAGGCATTGCGTGTTAAGTGGCGGAACTTAACGCCGCGCTTTACCTCGGCACCAGAGCGAAGAAAATGGAAATATTAAATATTTTCACTCCTCGAGTGGGAATCGAACCCACATAGTAAATATTAAATACCAAATAGTAACACGCTTCAAGCACAACAGTTGTTTATCTGGAAATTCAAAATTACCAAACTAACTTGGGAGACGTAAACTTTCCTCCACCAGTTTTCAACTTCATGTATTAAAGGCAATATTGTGAATAGTGGGTAGACATGTTAATATAGGCATGTTAATAATGAGGTATACAGAAGAGACATGTCTATCTGTCTCACTCATCAATTTTTGAAATATACCAGAAATATTTCATTTTAACATTAAAATAATAATATGGTTTTATATTATAAGCAAAAATTAAAAAAAAAAACATTTTTTTACAGATTTTTAGCATTGTTTTTTAAACACAACATAGCATAGAAAAGGTAGGTAGAGGATCATAGTGTTAAGACACTCCGTTCTTCTTTTTCATTTTGTTCACCAGAAAGCAGACATAAAAAAATAATAATGTTATAATTCGCCTATTTGGAAATCGAACCTACAACCACCGCGTATATAGTCAAACATAGCCCCACTACGTAACGATGGCCTCGGAAATAAATATAATTAAAATAAAATTAAACAGAATGAGCTGTTAACGTATGTTTTTGTTTTTGCACGTAGACTATAAATATATAATTAGACGAAGAACATCTAGTTTTACAATGATTGTAGTAATACTGTGTATTAACTTGCGTAAACCAACGCTACGCTCAAAAGAGCACCAGATAAACAATCACGAAACAAAAAAAGGGGAAATAAATAAAATTTATCATGTCCCTAAATGAAATCGAACTCACAACCATCACCTTTACAGGCAATCATGACCCTAATAAAATTATAATAGAAATAAATAAATATATAGCATAAATTATAATATAAATAAACAAATATATACTTTTAAACATTTTTAAAGTGCTACTCCAACCTTAGGAAAATTGAGCGCCTGGACGGTTCAGGAGGCGCGGGTTCGAATCCCGCTGCGTTCAAATTTTTATACGTTTTCTTTTTCAATTTTCCTAAGTGTGGAATAACACTTTAAAAATGTTTAAAAGTATTTAATAAATAGCATTCTCTCTTGTCAAATGATTGTTCGTAGAATAATTTTTGGGTAGCAGAAATTTGTAAAAATCTCTCTACAGAGATGCTAACAACAAAGATAAATTGTAATAAAGCGTATAAGAATTTCGACGCAGCGGGTAGAACGCATGCCTCAGTGGTGAGAGCGCCTGGACGGTTCAGGAGGCGCGGGTTCGAATCCCGCTGCGTTCAAATTTTTATATGTTTTCTTTAAATGTCTTTTTCAAATAAATATTTTTTTTTTTTAACTTCACGCTGTATCCCGCACACACCAGGGTAGGCAGAGGAAACCTAGTGTTAAGACACTCCGTTCCCCACTTTCCGCCGAATTCGGAGGCATTGCGTGTAAAGTGGCCGAACTTAACGCCGCGCTTTACCTCGGCACCAGAGCGAAGAAAATGGAAATATTAAATATTTCCACTCCTCGAGTGGGAATCGAACCCACAACCAGTCGTTTACAGTCACACGCTTGTGCCACTGGGCCACGACTGGCCACATAAATATATAATATAAATAAATAAATACATGTAGGAGACAGTCACGAAGAGGATGGTGAAACGAGCTCAACACGTTCCAGAGTGACCGGCCACACCGCGACGAGTATGTCAACACTCAAAGAAGTTCAAATTGCGATGAAGGCTGGCTGCATTAAAGAAGATAACGTTTTCTCACGCTTGGCAAACGAAGTGTCAATAGATTGACATTTCGTATAAAAACAAAGGCAACACATTCGTTTGGTTCTTTTTCCTGTGAGATTCTATAGTTGACCATTGCAAACGATACTAACAAATAAAAAGGAAGATAATTGTGGCCGCTATTGTTTTACTCGGTAACCTAACGTTCACGCCTATGTTCTCCGACATATGTATATATAATAGTAATAGATAAACTTTTTTACAGTATATATTATCGGTTAAACCTAAATTAAAAGCTATCGGCGAACAAATATAGCAACAGTAACGTACATCGGGCTATTAAAGGCACAGTCAAAGGTGTGAGGTTGTGTGTGGACCGTGGTACAAAGCCGGCTGCTGACTCCAGCTTGTTTGACTAACGAGTCGATTAACCGTGATTTAGAACGCAATATTGTGAACTAAACTGTTTGGTTCTTTGCTTTTTGTTTATTTTGCTATAACATTATATGTATTGGGAGGGATATATTGTTATTTTTTGACATTTTTTGGTATAGTAAGACTAAGGGCGGCGTTTAGCTCCGTTTTTGTAACTTGTATTGTCTCGAATTTGAACAGCAAGTGGACAACAGAGTGTCTTGACATTGGGTACTCCCTACATACCTTGTGGATGTGAAAAAGCTGCTGATTTAATTTTATCAGTTTAAATAAAGTATACCTAGTCTATTATACGGGAAGTAAGCAAAACGCCGTCCGTTTAATAATTTTATCCAGCCCTTCAATTATTTATATTACTTATATTCCCTCGCTGGTATATTAAGTTCTATCAATTTTTTTTTTTTTTTTTTTATGGAATAAAGGAGGCAAACGAGCAGAAGGCCCACCTGGTGTTAAGTGGTTACCTTCGCCCATAGACATCCACAACATTAAAGTTATGGATGCGTTGCCAGCCTCGGGGATGTAGGACAGAAGGAGGGAGGAAGGATGGAAATGGTGGGAATAGGGAGAGCTGGCTTACATGCCATCGAACCGGAACACATCATCAGATATTTGGCGGTTCGTCTTTGACATGATAGTGGTCGCGAGCCAGTCGGAGAACGAATCTCCTACCACCAAGCTACTGGGTTACCCGCCTTTTACGGGACGCTACCCAGCGGCGGGGGGAAATTGTATTCTTAACCCGTCCCCCCACGGGTAGAATTTAATTCGGCTGTTCTAACAATAAATACAATATGATAATAAAGTGCATTTTTGATTTTTTATTCTTTTCTTAACTTTAGTATTTAATCTATGTTTTTTTATTTCGTTTTTTTTTATCTAAGCAGTCAGTTTCTGGACACTATATTAGGAAGGTTCCGTCGCGGGTAAAAATCAGTAAATCAGTAAAACTTATTAAAATATATAAAAACCAAAAGGTAATTGTTGCACGTTCGATCCACACTCGGGAGAATCATTATATCCAAAATACTTTCATGTCCATGCTTTGTTAAGATGAAACGCGGCGTTAGGTTACGTCACTTAACAAACAATGTTTGGAATTCGTCCAGAAAGCAGATAACGGAGATATTCTTAACACGTTTTTGCCTGCTTATGTCCCCTAAGAAAAAGAACCTCCTATTTAATAAAATAAATCAAATATCAGTGTAAATTTCTAGACTTAAATTGTACCTAGATTTAACACAGTAACACGACATCGTTTCTACGAATCGACCTATAAACTCTGGTACGAACAATTGAAGTCAGCTGACCGTACAAAGGACGCTTATTTCCCACTTTGTTTCTGTCAAAGACGGTAGTTAGGTATAATTTACGTTACGTAGTTAAACGTAAAAATTGTTTGGAAAATAATTTCTTAATATTTTTATATTTAAGTAATTATCTATATCTGTGGCCAGTCGTGGCCCAGTGGCACAAGCGTGTGACTGTAAACGACTGGTTGTGGGTTCGATCCCCACTCGAGGAGTGGAAATATTTAATATTTCCATTTTCTTCGCTCTGGTGTCGAGGTAAAGCGCGGCGTTAAGTTCCGCCACTTAATACGCAATGCCTCCGATTTCGGCGGAAAGTGGGGAACGGAGTGTCTTATCACTAGGTTCCCTCTGCCTACCCTGCTGTATGCGGGATATAGCGTGAAGCTATTTATTTTATTTTATTTAAGTAATTATCTATCGTTTTAAGTAATTATCTCATCGTGGCACAGTTGGATAACAGTGTCTGACTGATAACGCTGTTGGTTGTAGGTTTAATTCCATCTTTGGGGACTTAGTATATTTAAATTATTATCCGAGCGGAGAAATAAATTTATTATTTCTCCGCTCGGCTAATACAAAGCACGGTGTTGAGAGAACTTTGTATTAAAACACTCTGTTTTCCACTTTTCACAATCTTTCTTTTTCATCTGATCTTGATCTTGAAATCTTGGCAACTCAAATTGAAGAGCAGTAACTTCCTAGTAAGGCAAATCGTTTGTCTTACTGGGACGTTACTACTAGTTACTTAACTACTAGTTACTTAACTACTACGAAATCATAAAAATATTGTCTAACTGAAATCTGGCCCTTACATCCCTGAGAATAGTCTCAGGGAACTGATGATATTTAAATTTATTTTTGTAATATCACAATGATAAAACATTTTTTTCTACTTTTTACAGGAAATCGAGATGATTCTTACTGTGAGGCAGAATTTAATGCTGCGTGTTTACGCGCCTTATTTTTAAAAAATGTTACGCAAACCTACCTATCCTATCCCACCCTTACTATTTCCGCCTCAAGAAGGAAGAACGCTACGCTCGCGGCGCTGGAGTGCGACGCTAGCGCCCTCACATTTAGTTCCGAAAAATCCGCAAAAAAGCAACGACACGAGTGTGCACGCTCCCGCTAAAATAATGTTTTAACCCGGGCTAAACGCTATAAAATAAGTGTAGTGCATGTGATTTATGTTTGTTCTATACCCACGAACCGGGAACCGAGGACAGTGCAGTGAAACAGTGAAACCTGGTCCAGTGAAACTTAGAAGCCATCAGCTATCGAAGGTACGAGGCTTCCTAACCGCCCTTTTCTATAATCGCATCCCGCATCCTCAATGGTAGGTTCCTTTTAACCAAACCACTGCGCTTTAAAGAAGTAACATACAATTCCGTAAACATAAAGTTCCGTATTATCAAATTGAATCGACAATCATCTTATTTGCAGCAATCATCTCTCACTACGTTATTTAAGTAAGCTTAAAAAAAAAACAAAAATTAAGTAAAAGACTTAGAAAAATACAAAAATTATCACCATTTTCTTATATTACCTGTATCCAAAAAGGTACTAGTATCTAAGGCAGATAAAATTATTCAGTACAAATTATTATTCGTGTTGATCCCCGGCTAACGAGACACAACCAAAATATATTGTTCATATCTACGTAATCCCGGTATCCCGCGTTGCGAGGATTTGTCGACTTACGTTTCGTTAACGATTTGAATATTACACACTTTGAATTTAATAAAGGTTTATTAGGTAAAGTGAAAAGTGATGGTTGTGGTCTATTTATTTAAAATGGACGGATATGTTTTTTTTTTAGCTTCACGCTGTATCCCGCACGCAGCAGGGTAGGCAGAGGGAACCTAGTGTTAAGACACTCCGTTCCCCAATTTTCGTTAACGATTTGAATGTTACACACTTTGAATTTAATAAAGGTTTATTAGGTAAAGTGAAAAGTGATGGAAATAATGTTTGACCGTTAAAGTGATGGTTGTGGTTTATTTATTTAAAATAGACGGATATGGTTTTTTTTTTAGCTTCACGCTGTATTCCGCACGCAGCAGGGTAGGCAGAGGGAACCTAGTGTTAAGACACTCCGTTCCCCAATTATCGCTAACGATTTGAATATTGCACACTTTTAATTTAATAAAGGTGTATTAGGGAAAGTGAAAAGTGATGGAAATAATGTTTGACCGTAAAAGTGATGGTTGTGGTTTATTTATATAAAACTAGCGGCCCGCCCGCGTAAGGTAAACAGAGAGAATCTAGAGTCAACACACTCTGTTCTTCACTTTCCACCGACAATCGCAAAATTGCACATTGAGTAACGAAAGTCAACTCTGTACTTTGTCTTTTATCAAAACATATCTTTTAACATATATTCTTTCAACTTCACGCTGCATCCCGCACACAGCAAGGTAAGCAGAGGGAAACTAATGTGAAAACACTCCGTTCCCCACTTTCTGCCCAATTCGGAGACTTTGAATGTTAAGTGACGGAACTTAACGCCGCGCTTTGCCTCCACACCAGAGGGAAGAAAATGGAAATATTCAATATTTCCACTCCTCGAGTGGGAACCGAAGCCACAACCAGTTGTTTTTCAGGCACACTCTGTCCTCTGCGCCACGACTGGCCCAAACTAAAAACTGGCAATAAAAATCATTTAAATATAACCATTCCCTCGGCCGAAAATCGAACCCAAAACGAAATTTCACGGTCAAATACAATCCCACTGCGCCACGATAGCCTTAACGTGTTAATATTGTCATTATATTCATTTTTATTTTTATTTACTCTTTCGGAACAAGCTCGCGTAACAAATTACTTTTTTAATTCTCACCCACATGTAGTTATCTGTGAACTGTTACTTTTTATCGCCACATTTGGCAACGAACCGCAGTTGTAATATACAAAGAGTACGTAGCGTACAGATGTGTAATTATTCAGTGAGATTTAAGCCTACATTTCTTGTATAGCAATTTCGTAAATGCAGGATCATAATCAAATTATATATTTTTTAATTAAATAGACACTTTTAAATAGTCAAGTAACGAGTAAATGTCAATATTGTCAGTCCTACCGGAAGCTGACACCGACCCGGAAGCATGTCTTATAGGAAGAGCCGGTGATAAACACAACTGTTCCTTTTCGAATTGTAAATTTTACTCCCAAGTAAACATCAGCAGTATTAAATTTTACATTACCGTCGGTATATTCTTTTATAAGATATAAGCAACAAAGTCTGTCGCTTATTCTCATGGTTAACAGCTTTCTCGTGTAGATGGAACAAGCTTAGAATCTTTTGTCCAGGTTTTGACCACATTTTTATAACTAACACTTTTTCTATACATCATGGTAGCCAGAGTGGTAGCCATAGTATCAAGATATTTTTCCTGCTTGCGTCCGAAACCGAGACATTTGCTTGTTGAGTGTCTGAGCTCAACAGTGAGCTTTGTCTTGCTACAAGTGCAGAGATATGAAAAGAATTTAAATATAAACATTCCCTCAAGTCGGAATCGTACCCACAATCATCGAATACAGATAAATACTGCCACACCGCACCACGATGGCTCACTAACTCCATAATATGACATAGAATCATATAGGGACATGGCGTGTAATTTGTAGAACCTAACAATTTAAAACAAACATTAAATTCAGAACAATTCGCTAAAATACAAATTCACTAGGCAAAAAGATTTGTAATAGAAGGACATCTTCTCGAACGATTTCAGGGAACCCATATCACGTGAAATAGGCAGGCAATGTCAGTCAGACACGAAACAACAGGCGTGAAAACATCGTATTGATACGTTTAAGTTGTTCTTGTATTTCTCTTGTTTTTACTTATCTTAAGTTTTATGCAAAAAGAAGTACTTTACATTTTCCTTTATATATTCAGTCTGCTTGTCGAAACAAACTATATTCAATTAATATTTTAAAAACTCCCTAAGCAAATAATACTTATCAGTAATTTCAGAAAAGGCCATTGGAAAGATATTTCATTTTGTGACAGCTGCTAGACCAATTTTTAGCAAACGTACCGCCGCAAGGAAGCTAGCTTTCGAATGAAAACAGCATCGAAATTTGTTCTTCCACTTGAGAGCTACGATATCACAGACATCGACGTCGATTTCCTTACATCCCTCTTTTTTTGTCAAGAATTAAAAAGGACTCTAATGCCGCATTGAGCCTATTAGGTATAAAATGCATGAGTTTCTATATATTCAATTTTTCTATAAATATTTAAATTTAATCGTGGCGAGACCGTGACACATTGTTCTTAGTGCCTTCTCGTCCGCATTTTTATAGAAGGAAATATGTGAAGTACTTTTCATATCGACCTAAGAAAAAAAACAAAATGAATTAAATGATATGGAGATAAACATGGAAACGTTATGCGGCGTTGAGTTCCGCCAACTAAAACGCATTGTCTCGAATGAAGGCTTTAAATGGAGAATTGCTCTTGAACAGAATTGGAGTGTCTTAACTGCTCTTTTTGCCTTCCCCGTTTTGCAGCGAAAAGCATGAACCTGAAAGTTGAAATTAAATACGATCGTTTTGTCTAGTTTGTTAGATTCTTTATTTTTCTTACTTTTTTTTAGCTTCACACAGTATCCCGCACACAGCAGGGAAGGCAGAGGGAACCTAGTGTTATGACACTCCGTTCCCCACCTTCCGTCGAATTCGGAGGCATTTAAGTGGCGGAACTTAATGTCGCGCTTTGTCTCAACACCAGAGCGACGAAAATGGAAAAATTAAATATCTCCACTCCTCGAGTGGAAATCGAACCCAAAACCAGTCGTTTACAGTCACACGCTTGTGCCACCAGTCTAATCTAGTCCTAGTCACTAGTCCTAATTTTTTCTTACATTATTCTTACTTGCAGCGCGTTCAAAAGAACGTAGTGTCAAAATACTCCGTCCTCCCTATTCTATACTAACATAAAATGCTACTTCTACGTTAACTATTCTTCATACAGATTCCAACTTGGCTTAAGTTCAGGCTGATTTTCAATTGCAGCGGGGAGATACATTACAAGATGATAGATATTCTTTCCAAATATGGCATTATTGTTACATTACCGTTGTAAATTATGGTTACTAAAGTGTTACATAAACTTTAAACCTATAAGTATTTTGAAATGAAACTATTTTTAACCGGATCAATAATTTATTTAAAAAAATCATATTATATAATTATTTGTTATTAAGCATATATGTTAAAAAACGTTTCTTTGGACTTAGCAGGGTAGTCAGAGAGAACCTAGGTTCTCTCTAGTGTTAGAACACTCCGTTCTCCATTTTTCCCACGAAATCGGAGCATTGTATGCTAAGAGGCGAAACTCAATGCCGCGCTTTGTCTGTTTACCAGAAAGGAGTAATCATAATTACAAATGTAAATATAATTATTACCTCGAGTGAGAATCGAACGAAATACCAATTACGTTTACAATCAGACGCTGTCCCACTGCGCTCCGATGGTTTCTTAAGAAACGGCTGTATTATTTATGTACGGTAAAATTCAAAATTAATCTTCTCTATAAGTTAAAAAAGACATTTAGAAAACGTATAAAAATTTCTCTATGCTCTGCATGCTCAGTGGTGAGAGCGCCTGAACGGTATTCAGGAGGCGCAGGTTCGAATCCCGCTGCGTTCAAATTTTTATACGTTTTCTAAATGTCTTTTTCAATTTTCCTAAGTGTGGAATAACACTTTAAAAATGTTAAAAGCTTCTCTATAAGTCTTTTTTAAAACTAAAACTTGGTATTTTTGAAATAAAAACGTTTTCAAATGTTTTTTTTTTATTTTCGGTACTATAAAATTAAAGAAGGATAGAATACACTTTTCAATTTAAGTAAACACATTCCAAACTTACATATAACAGACTTGCTATAGCTATTATAAGACAGTAGCTTCGCGCTGTATCCCGCACACAACAAAGTAGGCAGAGGGACCCTAGTGTTAAGACACTCCGTTTCCCACTTTCCGCCAAATTTGGAGGCATGTTAAGTGGCGGAACTTAACGCCGCGCTTTGCCTCGACACCAGAGAGAAGAAAATGAAAATATTAATATTTCCACTCCTCTAGTGGGTACCGAACCCACAACCAGTCGTTTACAGTCACACACTTGTGCCATTGCGCTACGACTGGCCCCTATAAGACGGTATACTAACAATATATCATAATACAGGATTTAGGATAAATCTTTTAAAAAGTTTTCGAAGGGGAATGAAACGAAGCACTTATGTGGCTTGAGCTCTATCGCGAGGCTCAGACGCGGCATTAGAGTTGATAGGTTTCCTAGGATGAAACAATTGCTTTTAACTCCTGTGAAGTTTTCATTCATTTCGAAGCAAAATGAACTATCTTGTAGATGCAGTTTTAGTTTTAAAGTTGTTTTGGTTTAACAAATAAATATATTAACAAAGTTGAAGGGATCGGTGAACAGTGAGATACGCATTTTAGCAATAAGACTCTCGGAAAAATTATCGTTATTAATTACTTTAATTATTCAGGTCTGAGGAAAAGGACAAGGACGGCGTTGTAATTCGCCAATCAATACCCAATGTTTCGAAATCAGGCGGAAAGTGGGGAACGGAGTGTCTTGACATTAGGTTCTCTCTGAACACTCCTTTTTGAAAGAAAAAGAATGAACCTAAGATACGATTGAAATTTTAATAAAATGTTGTGCTATAGGAATATTCTTGATGATGAACGTGATGGTTCGTGAGTCCTTTATGTTGTGTACGGCGTTAGGTTGCGATATTTAACATAACTATCGGTATATAAGCGCAAAGCGAGAAGAAACTTTTTCTTAAAGTCACTAGATTTGCCTCTTAAAATTTTAAACGCTAACTCAAAAACATAATTTACTTAAGTTACCAAAAATATATGTAATATATATAAAAAAATTGTAAAAAAGCTCAAAACTTCTTGCATAGCAGAGTAGTCAGAGAGAACTTAGTCCAAAATACTCCGTTCACTAATTTCCTTCTGAAATCGAGACACTATGTCTTACTACAGCTGAAATGAGAAAATAATAACTATAAGTTTTCCCCCAAGCGGAAATCGAACCTCAACGCCATGATAAGGAGCGGATAAAGAAAATGTTATTTTTACCCATATCTCTTGCATATATTATAAATGCGAAAGTCTGTCTGTTTGTCCGTCACGCTTTCAAGGCTAATCTACTGGTTCGATTTGGATGAAATTTTGAATGAAAGTAGTAAAATATCCAGGGTCCAACATAGGCTACTTATTTTTCTAAAATCAATCTCGAAAGGGTTGAAATAGGGAATGAAAGTTTGTTTAAAAAATCTAAGCCGCTTGACCGATTGTGATGAATTTTGGCATAAATATAGTTAATAATCGAAGGTTAAACATAGGCTACTTTATTTTTCAAAAATCTACCCCTGAGAGTTGTAATATAATGAAACAGTTATGTAGTGCACGCGGCAAGTGTATCATCTATATATATATAAACTCTTTTAATTTTGTTGGAATACAGCTGCATAAAACAGCTTGAATTTGAAAACTTTATAAAACTAATAAGCAAATAAAAAAATTGAAGATATCATTTTTTATATTTTAAATAAGTTTTTATTAGTTTTTTGAAAAATACTTTGATTAACCGTTCCTGTCTGGAAAGTTTAAAAGATTTATCCAAGTTGTTACCGCGTTATGGCGCACTTGCATTTAATATTACTGTAATAAAATGCGGAAGATTTTAATGTTTTTACAATGGTTTATATAGAAGCTTTATGATTCTACTACGAGTATATTATATGAATTTTTCTTTTTTTTTTTTTAGCGTCACGCAGTATCCCGCACACCGCAGGGTAGGCAGAGGGAACCTAGTGTTAAGACACTCTGTTCCCCATTTTCCGCCGAATTCGGAGGCTTGCGTGTTAAGTGGCGGAACTTAACGCCGCGCTTTACCTCGACACCAGAGCGAAGAAAATGGAAATATAATTTCCACCCCTCGAGTGGGAATCGAACCCGCAACCAGTCGTTTACAGTCACACGCTTGTGCCACTGGGCCACGACTGGCCACATATGTGATATGATTGTAAATATATTATGTGATATGATTGTAAATTTCAAATCAAGCCTTTTTAACGTTTTTAAAGTGTTATTAACGCACTTAGGGAATTTAAAAAAACATTTTAGAAAACGTATAAAGATTTTGACCACAGTGGGATTCGAACCCGCGCCCTTTCAAAAGAGGTTTTCTAGAGGCGTGATTTCGAAACCTGCTGCATTCATAATTTTTATACAGTTTCTTTTCTATTGAAAGTAAGAAGAAACTTTTTCTTAAAGTCACTAGATTTGGGTCGTAAGATAGTAAGCTCTAACACAAAAACATAATTTCCTTTAATTAATTAATATAAATGCATGTATAGAAATGTGGCCAGTCGTGGCGCAGTGGCACAAGCGTGTGACTGTAAACTGGTTGTGGGTTCGATTCCCACTCGAGGATTGGAAATATTTAATATTTCCATTTTCTTCGCTCTGGTGTCGAAGCGCGGCGTTAAGTTCCTTAACACGCAAGCGTCCGAATTCGGCGGAAAGTGGGGAACGGTGTGTCTTAACACTAGGTTCCCTCTGCCTACCCTGCGGGATACAGCGTGAAGCTGAAAAAAAGGAATGTAAAAAAACTCAAAACTTCTTTCCTTCTTATCTTTTAGACACTCTTTTTACGAGGCGCGGGTTCGAATCCCCCTGTGTTCAAAATGTTTATACCTATTCTTAAATGCCTTTTTCAAATAAGCCTACTATAACCCAGTGGACAGCGTCTGATTCTGAGTCTGATAGTTGGGGGTTCAATCCTCACTTGGAAGAAAGATTATATTTCAATTATTTTCATTTCCCTGCTCTGGTAATCCCCACAACACGCTTTGGTATGTCACTTAACATGCCATGTTTTTATGTCGGGCGAGAATTAGAGAATGGAGTGTTTCAACTCTAGGTGTTTTCTGAAGCTGATTATTATAGCTTCAAATCCCGGATCGGGGAAATAATTTCTAAATTTCAATCCCCAATATCATTTTCAAATTTATTAATTGTTCTCTAAGCATAACTTTCATATTCTAAGTATGAGAATAACTGTTAAAAACACTATATAAATGTTTAAAATATTCTTATACACATTTATATAGCCACGGATACTAATTACGGTTTAATTTCAACATACAATAAACTATCGCTTTATTAAAACCTTCCATTTTGTAATTAAAAAAATACTATAAAGGATATTAAGAGGTCTTTGTAGTACATGTTTGCTGTCACCGCAATATCCGCTCTGACGTGAAACGAGCTTTACCCGCGGTTTCACTTTGTATATATTTCAATTATGTATTGATTTTTTTTAAAACGTAATGTAATAAAAAGCATCGTTATATATTTAAAAAATAATGAATATTGACCGACCGGGTGAGACTGTCGTTTTGGGTTCGATTTCTGGTTAACAAGAGAAGGCGCGATATTGTGTTCTGCGACTCATTACGCAACGTCTCAATTTTTTTTTTTATGGTATAAAGGAGGCAAACGAGCTGAAGGCCCACCTGGTGTTAAGTGGTTACCTTCGCCCATAGACATCCACAACATTAAAGTTATGGATGCGTTGCCAGCCTTGGGAATGTAGGATAGAAGGAGGGAGGAAGGATGGGAATAGTGGGAATATGGAAAGCTTAGACAATAACAGAGATAAAAGTGCTTAGACACTTTCGATTCTCTCTGACTACATTTTTTTTTTCGCTGGGAAATGCAGTTTACGCAGACCATCCGTACGCAACGCAGGCAGAACTGCTCTGCGTACGGATGATACTGTGGGACTCACCGGTGAGTTCGATACTAGACTCTCTACTCTCTGACTACCCTGCTATAAGGTAAGCGTGATGTTGAAAAAAAAAGGTAAAAAAGGATTTTTTTTTTCTTTATTTAAACACGCTATTAACTTGTATCTTGTGCCTAATATTTTATCGCACGTCGTTGAGATCAACTGTTCAACACACAATGTCTATGTTGACACTAAATTATCCTTTCTATGTCTAATATTCTGAAAATTGCGTAAAATTGAAATATTAGACTTTTGATTCACCATAGAACCATAAATAAGTAGTCTTCCAAAATAATTATACATCAATAAAAAAAGTAATCACAGGACAAACAATACTTATAATTAAACTCTCAAACAAAAGATGGTGCGGAAGAAAAAAATGATTGTTTCAAAAAATAGACGCGCATTCAACTTCGATTAACCTTAGTCAAAGTGTTTCCTGAAAAATGAAAAAAGTAATTTCAATTCGTTTGAATCCGGCTCAATGCTTAACTTATGTAAATGTTCTTTAAAAATTCAATTACAAATCATGTCAATTTTTCATATTAAAAATCTTGACCCATATTTAGTTCAATAAAAAGAAAAAATATCTTCACGCATTTCCCGCATTACAGTGTAGTCAAAGAGAACCTAGTGTCATGACACTCCGTTATCCACTGCCATATTTCTTCTATACATTTTTTTTTTAGCTTCACGCTGTATTCCGCACACAGCAGGGTAGGCAGAAGGAACCTAGTGTTAAGACACTCCGATCCCCACTCTCCGCCGAATTCGGAGGCATTGCGTGTTAGTAAGTAGTGGTAGTTAGTAGTGGCGGAACTTAACGCCGCGCTTTGCCTCGACACCAGAGCGAAAAAAATGGAAATATTAAATATTTCCACTCTTCGAGTGGGAATCGAACCCACAACCAGTCGTTTGCAGTCACACGCTTGTGCCAATGCGCCACGCGTGGCCCCTCCTTTACTAATTTAATGTATCTTCTATACATTAAATTAGTAAAGGAGATATATGACACGGCTTTTTTTTCTTGAACAGAAACCATCACTAAGATGATTTTTAAATGACACCGATCGGTTTTAATACGTATTCTCATTGAAATCAACAATTAAATAAAATTTCAAAATGTCATATATATTTTAGAAAGATGTACAAACATATGAACGTAGAAGAATTAATTTTTTTCCAGCAGAAATACTACTAACAAAAAGTATTCTAGTAACAATGTTATTAATATTTTGACATAAATCGATGACAGCGTATAGCTTAGTGGTCAGATGAATTCGGCAGTGTCCTTGTAGGACCGCCGGGCACAGGTTCATATCTCAATACAAATAATTTTGCATATGTGTGAATCTACAGTATTTAGGCTGTCGTAACGCGGTAGGACAACGTTTGACCGGAAACGCAATCGTTGTTTTTTTTTTTAGCTTCACGCTGTATCCCTTGCGTGGTAGTCAGAAAGAACGGAGCGCCAAACGCTACAGTCCCTGCATACTTCTTTCGCCTCGTCCACTGTCATCAACCTCTTCATACACACCCTCCGGGGGGTCCTCATGCTTTGTACGTGACCTTCCTCCAGTATCGACCTTCCTCCAGCATCGACTCGTTATGGGCTTGATTATCATGAGGAGGAACGATAAAATAAGTTAATGATTATCTTCTATAACCAAGTTCGGCATTGAATTTCACTCAACGACAACCATTATCTCAAATTCCGACGGAAAATGGAGAACGGAGTGTCTATGCACTATGTTCCCTTCAACTATTCTACGACACAGGAAATAGCTATAAACTGAGAACAACGCAAAATATTTGAAATAAAAAGGAAATACAAAACCTTAACAAAACCATCATATTACAAACGTCTTACATCTAAGACTTTTATTTACGAAAAGGGGTACCAAGTGTGACATGGAATGCAATAATGCTTATCCTAATAATAGCAATAAATATGGATTTACTTGGTATTTTTCTCCACCATTCCACTCTGTTTGTTTCCTCGTGTCGTATGTCGTTAGATTTGATATCCCAGCTTATTGGCGTTGGAGAGGCGATAAGTGACTTTCGTATGAACCTTATTAAAATTTGTTAACCCAGCGGGTGCTATATAAAGCTGTAAGGACGGATATAAAATAAATATTGGAGTGGCTTTCTAGCTTATAATATAAGTATTTTCTGCCTATTGTTAAACTTTAGCGTATGTGTGTATGTTAACTTAGAGGCCATTGAGACCATACGCATTAGTTGTAAGTTCGATTTCTACAGAGGGCAATTCCCTATTGTTTATATGTAATATTTAAATTTAATCGCCCGTTGGGGGGAGGGGGGGCGTGTCGCCCGTGGGAGTACAAGTTAATACATAAAACAATTCCACTGCTGGGTAGCGTCCCGCAAAAGGCGGGTAACCCAGTAGCTTGGTAGTAGGAGATTAGTTCTCCGATTGGCTCGTGACAACTATCGTGTCAAAGACGAATCGCCAAATATCTGACGATGTGTTCCGGTTCGATGGCATGTAAGCCAGCTCTCCCTATTCCCACCATTCCCATCCTTCCTCACTCATTTTGTCCTACATTCCAAAGGCTGGCAACGCATCCATAACTGCAATGTTATGGATGTCTATGGGCGAAGGTAACCTCTTCACACCAGGTGGGCCTTCTGCTTGTTTGCCTTCTTTATTCCTTAAAAAAATCAATTGCTTTGCCTGGTGACAGGTAAGTAAGGTGTGGCTGAGTTTCACCCCACACTGTGTCTCGTGAAGTAAACAAGTGTATCTCGTCTCCAGGTTCTCTCATAAAAAGTTTAACTTAAGATATTCAACACATAGTTATCAAAATCATATTTAACAAAAAATAATAAAAAGCCGCACATCATTATTAACTAAAATAGTATTCTTATAACTAAATAAGTCTTGAAGTTCTAAAAAAAGGTTCCAGTTAAAATCTCTTTAATATTTTAAGAATATCTTCATCCTCTTGATACACGTCAGCATCTGGAGTTAGCAGGTTGATGCCTCGTTTAAACGCAGATTAACCGCTTTGAACTATAATAATCGCTAGAACGTCGAAGTTTGAGCCAAAAGCATTATTATTAGAAAAGTTTAACGAGAAAAGGTAAGGGTATAGATTGACTGGATATATCTCATATTTATTTATTCTAATTATAATTATATTAAGGCCAGTCGTGGCTCAGAGGCACAAAGTGTGACTGTAACGCGGCTGGTTGTGAGTTCGATTCCCACTTGAGGAATTAAAATATTTAATATTACATTTTCTTCATTCTGGTGTCGAGGCAAAAAGCATGGCGTGTTCGTGCGAATTCCGCCACTTAACACGCAATATCTCTGAATTCAGTGGAGAGTGGGGAAGGGAGTGTCTTAACACTAGTTTCCCTCTGCCTATCCTGCTATGTGCGGGACACAGCGTGAAGGTAAAATTGGCCCTAATTAATTTATTATTATTTCCCTAAGTAAAAATCGAACCCGCGACCAATCGCGTTTACAGTCAGACACTGTCAAACTATGCCATAATGGCCTCGAGAAGATATTTCGCACAATAAGATATTTCCAGCGACTTTAGCTCTACTTTCATAATCCCGCTCGTCTTTAATCCCTTCATTAAGTGGGATGGAATAATGGCTGGTAACTTGTTCTTCAATACTTATTGGTGTTCATTTAATAAGATGTTCTATAAAAGAACGAACTTTGTTTAAAAATAGGTAAAAGTTATGGAAAATGTATTACATTTTTATTATATTACACACACTCAGTCAATATCCTTTTTCCCTTATAAGTTAATTAATCAAACTTTAAATAATCATTTTGCTATATTACATACGTTGAGTTTGGCCACTAAATAAATATGTGACTTTGTCCGAAAAGTGAAGAACGGAGTGTCTTGTGCCATTATAGCATCTCATGTACACGAAATCATTGTGGGTCCGATTTTTGTTCGGAGAAACGGCTTTTTGGACGCATAACAGAGTAGGCAATGATATCCTAGACTCAAGATACTCCGTTCTCCACTATACCATCCGAATTCTAGGTATTGCGTGTCAAGTAGAGTAACTATTTTCTTTTTGCAACCACAAAGTTACAAAAAGTTAATTTTTTCTTATCATTTTCAACAGCTACACGCCTTTTCTTGCATAGTGGGAATTTTCAGGGAAGGTCTAGTGACAAGACACTACTTCTTCCACTTCCTACCTTTAACCAAGACATTGCGTGTTAAGGAGCAGAACTACAACGCCGCCCTTAATTTTTTTTACCAAAATGTTGAATATTAAAATATTATTATATTTTAATATTCTTCGCTTTGGTAAAAAAACTATTCGAAAATATCATCCTGTAATAAAAATCATTAATAATTCTTTAATTGATTTACCATTTCAACAGGGAATCGCACCGACCAACATCGACATACAGTTAGAAAAATTCCCTACCGCAGTTCGTTTAACTGAGCGGCAGAAACACAAATATATATACATATTTTTTTTTTACACCTGTATATAAACCTGTTTATAAAATATGCTCTAATTTACATGCTAAGATGTAATTAATAAGGATTAATCTCATGAATATTAAACAGACTAAGCATTCTAAATTAATCCCGTTTTTTATTAATCATCTTTTTATTTTACACTTTTAAAAATTTGGGGCCAGTTGTGGCGCAGTGGCACGAACGTGTGAGTGTAAACGACTGGTTGTGGGTTCGATTCCCACTCGACGAGTGGAAATATTTAATATTTCCATTTCTTCGCTCTGGTATCAGTGGTAAAAGCGCGGCGTTAAGTTCCGTCACTTAACACGCAACGCTTCCGCATACGGCGGAAAGTGGAGAACGGAGTGTCTTAACACTAGATTCCCTCTGCCTACCCTGCTGTGTGCGGGATACAGCGTGAAGCTAAAAAAAAAAAGAAAACATAAAAAAAAACTTTTAAACATTTTAAAGTGTTATTCCACACTTAGGAAAATTGAAAAAGACATTTATAAAACGTATAAAAATATTATTTTTTATTCTTACATTTTTATAATCATAGTAGATTTTTCAAGGATATAAAACAAAACTTACTTTTTAATTGTGTTCTATTCATAAATCAGCAAATCTAGGACTGAGACAAGCAAAGTCCCCCACTAAAACGGTGTCGCAAGCCGAGGTTCGATGTTCATTTGACCCCTTACCATACTGACGTCGTCATTTGATGGCTTCTTCCCAAGCGAGGATTGCAAGCCAAGGTCGGAGCTCATACAACTCGGCCTCCCCCAAAGCCCCGTAACGCTGTCGAGGCCGCTCAGGCCAACAGCATACATGCACACATCCTAAAAAAATCAAAAATCATTTTTTTGTCAATCAATTACATAACAAAAACAAAACAAAATTGAAATCTCGTTGAAACAAATTGAAAAAAATGACCCGATCCATCATAAAACGAGACGTCTAAACCATAATTAAAGTATTTTAACGATTTATACTGAATAATTGTAACGCGGACGGACCTTCATCTGCATATAAATTATGGATTTAAATAAAATTCCGAGCTGAATGGAGGATAAAAAGAGAGAAACTCAACTGCGTACACTGCTGTAAGGATTTATAAAAGAATTTATAATACAATATATTTTGAAAATGGCAGTATTTATCATGATACTGTTAAATTGTCTAATAATAAGTATAATAGCATATACAGATATATTAATTGCTAGGATGCTCTTATAAGCCAAACAGTCTAGATCTATTTAAGTTAAACATTACGTTTTTTCCGCGTAGCAGAGAGAACCTTTTCGTTCGAAGTTCTCCATTTTCAGTGAGAAATTATACGTTGCGTGTGGAGCGGAACTTAACTCCGCGTTTTGTTTTTTTAGAGCCGAGCAAAATAAAAATAATTTAAATCCCGAGAGAGAATCGAGATCTCAACCAATCGTGTTTTATAGTCAGACGGTGTAACTTAAGTATATATGTATGTACGTACATAAAAAAATTCATTCAGCATTAAGTTTGAATTTACCGCATAATAACTTTTATTTATAATCTGTGAAACTTTGACGTGATACTTTACAATAGAAAGATTGAATTCTTAAAACAGGGAGAATGATATATTTCAATATTTAATTAATACGAATGGTACAGCAATCGCTTTAAATGTTGTTTCTCTTTTCAGGTTAGTTTGTCATTGAATAATGTTAAAGAAATTGTCGAAATTGTAAAAGTGTAAACGTTTGTTTATGTAATAAATCTCCTTTTCTTTTTTTTTGGCTTCGCTGTATTCCGCACAAAGCAGGTAGACAGAGGGAACCTAGTGTTGAGACACTCCGTTCCCCACTTTCCTCCGAATTCGGAGGCTTGCGTGTTAAGTGGCGGAACTTAAAGCCGCGCTTTACCTCGACACCAGAGCGAAGAAAATGGAAATATAATTTCCACTCTTCGAGTGAGAATCGAACCCACAACCACTCGTTACAGTCACACGCTTGTGCCACTGGGTCACGACTGGCCACAATCTTTTCAGAGCGGCTCAATTCTAGTTATAGTTTTACTGTTTACCCAATTATCCAACACATTATATACATATACAGAATCCATATTTTAAATAAAATACTTATAGTAGATTTTTTTAAGAAAAAATCAAAAATATAATTTAATTTCAAAACCTCTACCACAGTGTACACTTTCCCGTTTGTTTTCAAATCCCTTTAATAGCGAACTAATTTTAGTACGCGGATGTATTTAATTTTTTTTCAAGCGAAGTGTAAAAAATGTGGAGTAATAAACAGTAACAGTATACTGTTACTAAAACTGCAAACTGCCATACTTTTATAATATTTATAATGTACGTACTCACCTACTTTTTCCTTTAAAATAAGGCAAAGTTATTATTTTTTTCTGTCTTATTATTTGACTAGCGGCCCGCTCACGGCTTCGCCGCGTGATCTACGTGGCTGTTTCGGTATATTGCAACCCTTGGTGGTGGATTTTTGACAAATAAAGTAGCCTATGTTTAATCTTGGATTATCAACTATATATATGCTAAAATTCATTACAATCGGTCAAGCGGTTTAGATTTTTCATATAAACTTTCATCCCCTATTTCAACCCTTTAGAGGTTGATTTTTGAAATACTAAGTAGCCTATGTTAGACCCAGTCATTTTTACTACCTTCATTCTAAATTTCATCCAAATCGGACCGGTAGATTAGCCGTGAAAGCGTGACAGACAAACACACAGACATTCGCATTTATAATATAAGTATGGATATTTGAATATACGATTAGGATAAGTCAAAAATCGTAAATGAGGGTAGTGTGATATAATAATTCTATGAATTGACAGGCTACTTTAAGTTTTCTACAGTTTATTTTTTGTTTTTTATTTTGTTCTCTCTGCCTACCCTGCTGTGTGCGGGATACAGCGTGAAGCTAAAAAAATTCGAATATCAAAACATAGGCTTATTTTTTTTAGCTTCTTTCTCTTCCGCATAGAATAAAGAGAGAAGAGTGGTCCTAGTGGTCGTTGGACTCCAAAATCGAAGCTTTGTTAATGGATTGTGTAAAGTACATGTTTATCCAATATTTATTTAACAAAATTTGTACCTGAAACCAACGTTTTCAATTAGATTCCTTGAAATCGAACGACAATAACTCTTTTATTTCACTTATAATATGGTTGATGGTCGTGATTATATTTATATATCTGGTTTTTACTGTTTATACATATTTAAAAGTTGAGGCCAGTCGTGGCGTAGTGATACAACGTGTGACTGTAAACGACGGGTTGTGGGTTCGATTCCCACTCGAGAAATGGAAATATTTCTATTTCCTTCGCTCTGGTATCTGAGGCAAATCGCGGCGTTAAGTTTCGCCTCTAAACACGCAATGCCTCCAAATTCGGCGCAAAGTGGGGAACGGAGTGTCTTAACACTAGGTTCCCTCTGCCTACCCTGCTGTGTGCGGGATACAGCGTGAAGCCATTCGAGAAAATTATTATATTTCAATTACTTCTATTTCTCCACTATGGACAGATATATAACCAAGCGCAATATTGAACACGCAATGTTGAAGTCCGCCACTTAACTCTTGTGATTCGGGGGAGAAATGGAAAACGGAGTGTCTTGACACCAGATTCTCTGATTACTCTGTTATACAATGAAAAAAGCGTGAACCTTTAAAAAGAAACTATTGTAAATATTGAATTAACACAACACCCCATATAAGCCAGTCGTGGCCCAGTGGCACAAGCGTGTGACAGTAAACGACTGGTTGTGGGTTCGATTCCCACTCGAGGAGTGGAAAGTATATTTCCATTTTCTTCGCTCTGGTGTCGAGATAAAGCGCGGCGTTAAGTTCCGCCACTTAACACGCAATACCTCCGAATTCGGCGGAAAGTGGGGAACGGAGTGTCTTAACACTAGGTTCCCTCTGCCTACCCTGCTGTGTGCGGGATACAGCGTGAAGCAAAAAAAAAAAAAAAAAAAGAACTTCATATAAGAAACAAACATATAACCTGAGGAAGAAACGTAGTAAACTATTGAGCTTTTAGACATTTTTCGTTGACAAATAAACACCATTGAATATGAAGACATTCTGGCGCAATTAGATAGCGTCTAAGCTAAATGTTTTGATTATGGGTTCGATATCTCTTAGGTGGTACAATTGTATTCAAATTTTTATTTTCTCTCCAGTAAGACTAAAAGTTAGTGGTCAGTCGTGGCCCAATGGCACAAGCGTGTGACTGTAAACGACTGGTTGTAGGTTCGATTCCCACTCGAGGAGTGGAAATATTTAATATTTCCATTTTCTTCTAGTGTCGAGGTAAAGCGCGGCGTTAAGTTCCACCACTTAACACGCAAGCTTCCGAATTCGGCGGAAAGTGGGGAACGGAGTGTCTTAACACTAGGTTCCCTCTGCCTACCCTGCTGTGCTGCTGTGTGCAAGATACAGCGTGAAGCTAAAAAAAAGAAAGAAAAACTAAATGGGCCCTTGAATCCCGGCATGCAATAGGCAGTGTCTCGAATCCGATCTTAAAGAGACTCGCCAAACTATTATAATTTTGACTCCAAATTTCAATATATGGTAGCAATAACAGTAGTTGGTATATAACAGTCATAAAGTCCACGCAAGCAAAGTTGCGGGCAGTTGCTAGTACATAATAAATCACTATCAGCATGAGTAATTTCACCAAACAATAAATAAAGTCGGGTCCCGTGGCATCCAATTTTATCGCCAGAGCCTCTTCGTTAAAATATAACCGCGTTGGCCTTTCCCTTAATATATTCGTTTCAGGACGCAAGGACAAAGATTTAACCACTTGTTGTTTTGTTTTATAATATAAGTTAAAATGTTTTGTTCATTTAATTAATATACTCGTATGTATGTAATGGGAAGGAGTGTTGGAGTGGGACAGCGTCTGACAGTATTCGGGATTCGATTTTTAACTCGTTTTAGAAGAAAGTCTCTTTCATCTTTGTTACTCTTTCGTGCAAAAACTGTTGAACAATATTGGATAAAACTTTGCAATAATATAGACTACTAGCGGCCCGCTCGTGGCTTCGTTGCGGGAACATAGGCGTTTCGTTACATTACATCGGGGTGGATTTTTGAAGAATAAACGTTTAACGTTGGATTATCAACTATATTTATGCCAAAATTCATTAGAATCAATCAAGCGGTGTAGATATTTCATATAAACTTTCACCCCCTATTTTAACCGTCCAGAGGTAGATTTGTGAAATAATAAGTAGTCTGTGTTTGACCCAGTAATTTTTACTACATTCATTCTAAATTTCACCCAAATCAAACCAGTGAAAGCATGACAGACGAACAGACAGACATTTGCATTTATAATATAAGTATGGATACGGCAGAATATACGCCTATGTCTTAGGCTATTAATTCATAACATTTTCTGTAATTATGCCATGATATTAGGTAAATGAGAAAAATATTCGGCTTCAAACGTAAAGTGGAAAACGGAGTGTCTTAACACTACATTCTCTCTGCTTACCTTTACAAACAGAAAAAAGCGTAAAAATAAAAAAATGAACTTTCATATTTAATTAAAAACACACAAACAACGAATACGCAATTTATTTAATGCAACGTGACGTTGAAAAATCTAAGTTCTTCAACTTTCGGTAACTTTGCCGAAGCGGAGTTGACGGTAATATTAACTTTTTAATTTATAAACGGCATGCGTAAAAGTTTGGAGTAGTTCGTGCTTTGACGTGGAGATTGATAGAATTAAATTTTTCACGTTTTCAAACTTTTTTTTAAAATGATATTTTTTCTTGTTTATTCAACGTTTTAGTAGATGCTACCGTTCGTAATCTTATATGTATACTACTTTTTTTTATAAAAGATTAAACTTGTTATTGGATAGACTCAAAAGCAACTACTTTCTATCTAAAAGTAGCTAATTCTTAAAAAGATAAGCATTTTTATACGTAATTGACCTAAAGACCTAACAAAGTAAACATTTTTTGAGACATTGCGTGTTGAATGGCAGACTTCAACGCTGTTCTCTACCTTTTTCATTAGAGCAAAGAAATGAAAATTATTAAAATATAATTAAAACAAGTGTGAATCGAACCCACAACCAGTCGTGATTACAGTCAAACGCTGACCCACTGCACCAGTATAGTCTTTAATAAGTATGGTACTTCAAATAATTAATTCAGTGCCTACCTAATATGAACGAATATCGGCATTTGAGGTAGCAAAATTTGAAATTATGATGAGTTAAAGCATACGAGTACATTCAAACGCAAATAGTTGAAGCTAACAACCGTCAATAGTGTTTACTAACTAAGTAACTATTTAGTTACTTGGCTGAACTTTAGACTTAGTCTAAATCTACATATAATACATCCGATGTTATGTTTGTCCAATGGATGTTATTGCGCCATTGGTCTAGTGGTTAGTTTATGTTAATATTTGCCGGAAGTTATTCTTAGGCATAGGTCATCGTGACGAATTTGATTGTAATTGTCATGGGTTCGATTCCCATTCGGTGAAATGATCATATTTAAATTATCTTTACTTTATCGCTTTGATTTGACAAAGCACTCTGTTAAATACCGCCAGATAATACATGTATTTGCCTAAAAACGAAGAACTAAGGGTTTCAACGCTAAGTATTATCTGCAAATCCTTTTGTGCAGAGAAAATCAGAAAATTAAATAAAAAAGTTTCTTCTATTTTGATTATTATCGATAATTATTTATACTGATAGATAGTCTATGAGTTAGACAGTTCTCAGCGAAATAAGTCCTTTAACTAAGAATCACGTAGAAAGAGTATAAAGTCATAATTTCTCTAAACGATGTACCCATCCAGCTTGATATGGAGAACCGAACTTAGAACTTATTATTGTGTTTTTATGCTAATCACACAAAACATCAAAATAACATAAAAACAAGAATAAATTCATTACAAAGAAACTCTAAAACCGAATAACATGAAGTAAGTCATTACTTCTTCATCCATTCATTCAGTCATTCATTCTTTAGCCTCATTGCTAACTTACCTGTTAACTAATCAAGCAAATTCAATGACAGAACTATGTAGTTTAAAACTAATAATGCACTGTAATAGCGCAGGCCCTGGCCATGTGCCTGTGCCTGCAGCATGCAGTATGAATATTTGAACGAGCGCACAATGCAGCCGTTTCCCATGCAAATGGCGTCTGAGGGCGTCCACATACACAAATAGAGAAACGATTTACATATAAACTGTGAGGTAATCACAAATATTGTACGGACTATAGAAGTCAGTCTAGATAATATATATTTTTTTTTAGCTTCACGCTGTATCCCGCACACAGCAGGGTAGGCAGAGGGAACCTAGTGTTAAGACACTCCGTTCCCCACTTTCCGCCGAATTCGGAGGATTACGTGTTAAATGGCGGAACTTAACGCCGCGCTTTACCTTTAGATAATATTTTATTTATTAGCCAACGTTACATACTACGAATACATTGGAGTACATAAAATTTATACATGCATAGTCACATAGTATGTCTCAATTACAGGCTAACTCTACATGTTATGAAAACTGTTGCTGACATCTTATTTATACAAAAAATAATGATAAAAATTAAAGTTACAAGTAATAAAATATAAATAGAAAGAAGATCTTAAAAAAAACTAATACAAAAAAATAATAATAATAACTAATATAACCAAAATTCTCACGAAACAAAAAAAAAACATTTCTATTACCAGAGGTATTTTAGATATTTATCTAAACCAGGGGTGGTAAGGCTTTTTAGCAACAGGTATATCTAAATTTAGACGGGCTAAAGCGATGGACGAAGGGCGGGCAAAAATCACACCACTTAATATTATTTCAATGGTCTCTCTCTACAGTCGACCCATCATGCCTGAGAACCAGCATCCATGTCCAACGGTTACCGTTCAGCGTATATCTAATTATTACACACATAAGTCATAAATGCTTGGTGAGTCGTATAATTATTAAACGGGCCGCGGGTTGCTGACCACTGATCTAGACTGTGAAATAAATTCTATAGGATAAGGTTTTTCAAATATATTTTTAACTATTGAATGAGTTGATATATGAATAATATCTGCAATGTATGTATTTAAAGGTCCTGCCTTAAATTTTTGCATTAATGACAGATAACGTACAGCCTAAATTACTACGCAAAAAGGTTAAATTTTACATATAAGCTCCTTGGAAAGAGTTTCTAATTCGAAAGAGAGCTCTCTATGTTCCCCACTAAAAGAGCTTTCAGAGAGAGGGACTCTTGCTCAAAATTTTCATTTTTGTGGAGTGTCATCCGAAGGAGTGTTTTAACACTAGATTCTCTCTACTGGCATTGTTATGCATGAAGCTGAAAAAACAACAATTTTCATTTAAACGTTTTGTCAGAAATATTTTATCATAAAATTAAGTAATAGATACTTTATATCAGTATAACATTGTCACGAAAAGGAACTGGGAAATTTTTGAACGTAAGTGTATTTTATGCCCGTATAACTTACCTCAGTGCCTTATACAGTTCTGAAATGAGCTCGGAAGGAGGTGAGAAATCCTTATTCTCGCTTGACATACAGAGAGCAAATAGGTGTGTAGGAATGGAAACTTTTTTTTAAGTAGAGAAAGTATCAATATTGCCTTGTTTCTATTAAAATTTTCTGTTATTCGCGCATTTTTCATCATTTTAAAGAGTAAACATGAAGACTCTAAACTTATAGATTAATCTTTTATCGGTGACTTTCTTCACTCTCTTGCTCAGTGGAGGAGAGGGGAGACGACATCAGGGCGACGCCCTCTGGACGTGGTTTTCTTTGCCACCCACTAATATAGGTGGGTCCCTGGATTAGGCCATTGGCCTCTTATAGGTAGTGGAACTGGAGTGTTCCGGGGAAAGATTGAGGGTCAGACGGGAGGAGTTACGAGCTGTCTGAGCGGTCCGCCCAGCCGGGTGAGACCCCTGACAACTCAGGGGAGGCCCAGCTTAGACGACCAGCTTAATCTTTTATACGTTTCTTGTTTTCATTTTCAGCTTCATGTTTTTTACATGTGTTTTACCGTAGATCAAGGTATGCAGAGAAAATCTAATGTCAAGACACTCCTTGCTCCAATACACGCCGAAAGATACATTTCATGCTCAGTGACAGGACTCAACTTAATAATGAAACAATTATTATAAAAAAACAGGCACTATTTTTTCTTAAAGGAAAGAATGTATACATTTGAAAAAATATTAAAATTAAACATTTTCATTTAAATAGTACACATTTATACATTTTAAAACAATGATATTTTTTATAGGTATTGTGAACATACTACAGACCTCACCGACAGTACCTTTTGTTAGATTATAGTATGTTTTAATTACAATCTTTTTGTTATATTTCCGCTATTTAGAACTGAGGTGTTCGTGGATCAGTGGTAATGGCGATTGAATATGAGATCTTTTTTGTCATTTCTCAGATTAAGGCGGAAACTTATAGGCCCCTTGTTTTCCAAGTGTCAGGAGGATCTCTCTGCCTACACTGTCATGCGGTACACGTGTGAAACTGTAAAAAAAATATGCTTATTTGACTTATAGAGAGCTCACTACCTGCATATATATTC
The DNA here is from genome assembly GCA_019049465.1 of Dryas iulia moderata. Taxonomy (NCBI): domain Eukaryota; kingdom Metazoa; phylum Arthropoda; class Insecta; order Lepidoptera; family Nymphalidae; genus Dryas; species Dryas iulia. The sequence continues at coordinate 1,820,827 of CM032431.1, forward strand.
CCAAAAGATTCAATTAGAACTTATACACTTATACATATAGTATATGTACTATCATACGTCTACAAAACAAAGAACAAAGGCACCTTTCACACAAATAACAACACAATCTGATCACTTCCTCAGGTTCCACACACTTTATCTGTTAATACCCTAATTATCACGTGAAAGGGACCTAAAACCGGTAATTCAGTTACGATATAGTGCGGTTCAAACAGATTTTATTATGCCTATAAAGCTATTTGCGATCGTAAATACAGAGGCTATTACCTAAGGATTGAGATAGTAGTATAGTTTACACTTAGATATAAGCCACGAGCTCCGAACGAATAAGTTTGTGAGGTTCTGTAAATTATAATACCTTGTGGACTCGAACTTGGAGGTACTCAAATATAAAGTTAAAGTAAAATATTGGTTTTCATGTATTTTTCTGGCGTTTTCATTGATGTTATTATAATTATATTTTAGTAGTTTATGGTGGTGTTATGACATTCTGTTCCCCGATTTTCACTCGAAGTTGAAACATTGCATTGTGTGGTCAGATTCAACGCCGCAATTCGTCTTGCCTTCAGAGTGGGACATATCAAACCCACAACCATTGCGTTTTCCTAACATTTTTTTTAGTAGCTCTATGCATTTTCCCGTGTAGCAGTGAACGGAAAGAAGCTAATGTCACTGCATTCTGTTCTCCAGTTGCTCGTAATCAAAATCTTGCGCGCCGTCAGTAGAGCGGAGGAATGGAAATAATTTAATTATAATCATTCCTCGGATAGAAAATCGAGCACACAACCATCCAGTACAACATTTGTTTTAGCTTCACGCTGTATCCCGCTCAAACAGAATAGGCAGAGGGAACAGAATGTAAAGACTCTCCGCTCCCCACTTTCCGCCGATTATGGAGGCATTACGTATTAAGTGGCCGAACTCAACGCCGTAGTTTTCAGAAAGAAATAAAATTATATATTAAAAATTTCAATTCCTTGAGTGGGAATCGAACTCACAATCAGTCAGGTTTACATTCACACTTTGTGCTCCTGCGCCACGACTGATTTCTAACATTTAGTACATTGTATTACTGGTTAATATAATACAGCGATGATATCACAAATCGTAAACATATTGAAATTTGTGGTCGATTTAGATCATAAATATTTGTTCTCGCGTCTGATAGCGGCTGACTCTATCAGTGTTCCGCTTTCAATGAGTTTAGCGTATAGGCCGCGTCGGTTAGTCGACGAGTGCATTATAATTATTATATGATTATCATACGTTTGAGCTTCATTTGGTAAATCAGTGAGTATTAATAACGCTCCTAATTTGTTCTATGTACATTTCTCTATACATACGTATTTTGCTTTATTAATTGAAATGGAACTGTATATCATTTTGTGGCCAGTCGTGGCCCGGTGGCACAAGCGTGTGACTGTAAACGTCTGGTTGTGGGTTCGATTCCCACTCGAGGAGTGGAATTTTATTTCCATTTTCTTCGCTCTGGTGTCGAGGTAGAGCGCGGCGTTAAGTTCCGCCACTTAACACGCAAGCCTCCAAATTCGGCGGAAAGGAGGGAACGGAGTGTCTTAACACTAGGTTCCCTCTGCCTACCCTGCTGTGTGCGGGATACAGCGCTAAAAAAAAATCCTTTTGTCAGTCAAAATTACAAGTATATTTGTACCTAATCATAGTAGACAGGTTGGTCATCGCGGCGCAGGTAGACAGCGTTTGACTGTAAATACAATGGTCGTACGTTCGATTCCCACTCGGAGGAATAACGTTATTTTTATTTTCTACACTCTGGTATCATGGTAAGACAAAGTGCGGCGTTGAGTTCCACAATTCAACGCGCGTTGTCTCGAATTTGGTCGCAAAGAGGTTTTCAATAACAATCTACGCTATGCGGGACAAAATCATGAAGCTGCTTTAGACCGGTTAGCAAGTAGAATACGCATTGTCTTTGTAACGTTTACGTACATATGTGTCTTCATTTATGCAAAAGTGTACGTTTAACACACAAGTGTAATTTTTATATTAACAGCGCACGAACGTGTGACTGTAAACGACTGATTGTGGGTTCGACTACTAGTAACTGACTCGAGGGGTGGAAATATTTAATATTTCCATTTCCATCGCTCTGGTATCAGAGGTAAAGCGCGGCGTTAAGTTGCGCCACTTAACACGCAATGCCTTCGAATTCGGCGGATATGGGGAACGGAGTGTCTTAACACTAGGTTCCCTCTGCCTACCCTGTTGTGTGCGGGATACAGCGTGAAAATAAAAAATAAATATAAAATTGTAATATAGTATTATAGAGAATATTTTATTTCTGTATATATCTTAAGAATACCATTTTTAATACATTTTGAAATATTTGCTATTAAAAGTGGCCCAAAGTTATTACTTCACCTATAATTAATAAATCTCCCCTGTTTAGTTAGGTACAAGACGGCTTTAAACTTCTAAAAAATTATACTATTCAAATTTAAAATATAAGGAATAGTAGATAAACTATTTGGACACCTAATTTATTATTAGTACTTAGAAACTGTCAAATTTTAGCTTTCAACCTTCACAAATATCATCAATCAAATAAGAAAAGCACTTTGTCTAATCTATTGAACAAAGCGTGTCTCAATATTTTTCAGGCCTAATCTATTACTGGCTTCTGTAAGGGCGTTCCGCTGACATAAGACTCGTTCGACCCCTAAAGATCCACCCTTATCCTGTAAGACTCTTCTCATTTACATTTGCCCCCTTGCCTAAGACATGGAAGTTACAAAAACAACAATTTCTTTCTTTTTATATGATAAAACTGAACTATATTTATTATAGAGTGAGCTAAATCTACGAACAAAAGTTATGTCACTATTTTTAAGTTATTACAAAAATTTTATGTGGTAGCCAGTCGTGGCCCAGTGGCACAAGCGTGTGACTGTAAACGACTGGTTGTGGGTTCGATTCCTACTCGAGAAGTGGAAATCATATTTCCATTTTCTTCGCTCTGGTGTCGAGGCTTAGCGCGGCGTTAAGTTCCGCCACTTAACACGCAAGCCTCCGAATTCGGCGGAAAGTCTTAACATTAGGTTCCCTCTGCCTACCCTGCTTTGTGCGGGATACAGCGTGAAGCTAAAAAAAAATTGTAAGTATTGCTCTGAACTAACAAAAAATACACGTTTTTAGAATACGGTGGCAGGTGGTTTTTCGGGAAAAATAGGTACTCTATATTTGACCTTGTGTCATCAACTATCTTCTTAAAAAAACATCAAAATCGGTAAAGCGACTTAGATTTTTCATACAAGTTTCATTCCCTATTTCAACCATTTAGAGATTCATTTTTGAAAAAATATAGTAGCCTATGTTTAGCGTATGGGCTCTCAATTACTTTCAGTCTGAATTTCATCCAAATCATGCCAATAGATTAGCCGTGAAAGCGTCACAGACAAACTCACATCTATAATATCAGCATGGATTAACACAAAGTTTTAATATTTTTAAAATATTATTATTGACAATTTTAGAAAATCGAAAATTTTTCATTTTTAAAGTATTATTTACAAGCTTAGGAAATTGACAACTAGTTTTAAAAACATAAAAATTTGAACCCAGTAGAATTTGAATCCGCTGATTTGAATTCCGATGCGGTAACAATAAATATATATACGATACCATATACTCACTCATACATACATAATTTGCTTTATCCCTTGTAAATAATAAATGTGTCTGTAAATAGTGGGATTAACAAATTAAGTACTTTATTAATGCTTACTGATTAACCAAATAAATCTCAAACGTATGATTACTATATAATGACTATAATGAACTCAAAAATTTTGCGCTGAGTGCCGGAACTCAATACCGCGCATTATTTGTCTTAGGTACAAGAGCGAAGAAAATGAAAATAATATACTCTTATATAATAATTTCTCGAAGTGAGATTCGAACCCACGACCATTACGTGCTTAAAAAGAATTCTCAACCACGAATTATGTTTTTTTTAATTCTGTTTTTACAAATAAAGTATTTTTATTTTTTATTATTATTATTACGTTTACAGTTAGACGCTGTCCCTTTGCAGCGCGATGGCCAACCGGTCTACAATGAATAGGTACAAATATGTTTGTAATTTTGATTGACAAAATGATATACAGCTCCATTTCAATAAATAAAGCGAAATACGTATGTATAGAGAAATGTACATAGAACAAATTAGGAGCGTTATTAATACTCACTGATTTACTAAATGAAGCTCAAACGTATGATAATCATATAATAATTATAATGGGCTCGTCGACTAACCGACGCGGCCTATACGCTAAACTCATTGAAAGCGAATGATATCATCGCTGTATAATAATTAACCAGTAATATTGCATATTAAGTGTTATTGAATTGTATTGCGTTGTAGAATTGGGTTGACTGTCATCACTTCTTCATCTTGACAATTATCCTGGCCTAGCCAGGGTCTGCCTTCCATCTTAAACTACTCCACTTTGCACGATCTTCGATATCCTTGGTGGTTAGTCCATTGGCTCTCATGTCCTCCAGTTAAGTTTCATCACTCAACAATATATTTGTATTTATACCTCTTTTTTTATGAATGCTACTACGATACGGCTATTATTCTTTTCGGTGTTAATTTCTTGAACATGGATAGATTATTATTAATATTACAAGACAAAGCACGGCATTGAGCTCTAGTTTTTTTATTATTATTGAATGAAGGAGGCAAACGAGCAGAAGGCCCCCCCTAGTGTTAAGTGGTTACCTTCGCCCATAGACATCCATATTATAAGAGTTATATATAGAGGAAGGATGGGAATGGTGGGAATAGGGAGAGCTGGCTTACATGCCATCGAACCGGAACACATCATCAGATGTTTGGCGGTTCGTCTTTGAAACGATAGTGGTCGCGAGTCAGTCGGAGAACGAATCTCCTACCACCAAACTACTGGGTTACCCGCCTTTTACGGGACGCTACCCAGCGGCGGGGGGGAATTGTATTCTTAACCCGTCCCCCCACGGACTATAACTTAATAACTAGTTTCTCAAGTTCGAGCGGAAAATGGAGGTCGGAGTGTCTTGCGACTAGGTTTTGTCTGACTGCTCTGCTGCACCAAAAAAAACGTGTAACTGACGCTGTTATATTTTAATGATTATCTGCCATTATTTCTTGCACAGAAAAGTATGCAAAGACAATATATTTTTAAAGAAACTCTCTTCCACAATAACCTACCATAAACGAGACGTATTCAGTAGTAAAACTCAACGACGCGTTTTGTTTTACCAAAGCTATGAAATCATCTGCAATTATCTGTCTTTTATGTGTTTTTCTATAAAAACACTATATATAGTTCAATTTCGAGCGAAAAGATGAGAACGGAGTGTCTTAACACTACATACTTTCCGACTACCATAAAAGAAAAAATATGCAAGCTGAGAAAAAATATACTTAGAATACACTTAACTATTTAAAATACACTTACAAAACCACCGCTTAAGTACAGCAAGACACTTCGCTATCGCCTGACAGGTGAAGTACGAGCCATTATACAGTTCTATTTGGAAAGGAACAGGAACTTGAAACTTGAAAAGGAACTCGGGAGTATATATAAACATTTTGACACCATTCCAGGCGGCGGCGGCATTCCGTAGTTGTTTGACGTTGAGTTGACGGTACACAAATTCACAAGTTTCGCTTACAAAGTTGATGTTCCTGAGATTCACTTGCAACCGTATCGTGTGCTACTAGCTGTGCTCGTGACTTTGTCTGTGTGGGGTTAAACAAAGAAGTTATAGTTTTAGTAGCAAAGAAGTTTTAGTTAGTCTAAATATAGCCTAAAGTAATGAAAATCACGTCAAAATCGATTCAGGCTTTTCAGGGATTAGCCGAGAAACAAAACAGACAGAAAAATGGACAAAATTGTAAAAATATTTTTTTGATATACACATGTAAGTTACGTACCGTGAATATAAAAATATACAAATAGTAAAGGCAGTTACTTCATTTCTTAGCGAAATATTATTCTTCTTTATTTATTTATTTTTTTAGCTTCACGCTGTGGAAACCTAGTGTTAAGACACTCCGTTCCCAACTTTCCGCCGAATTCGAAGGCATTGCGTGTTAAGTGAGACGCTTGAGAGAGACCAGAGCGAAGAAAATGGAAATATTAAAAATTTCCACTCCTCGAGTGGGAATCGAACCCACAACCAAACGCTTTACAGTCACACTTTGTGCCACTACGCCACGACTGGCCAATAATAGTAGGATTAAAGGATTTCATTGAATTAAACAGGGCTCTGCTGTGTGCGGGACACAGCTTGAAGCTAAAAAAAATTTACTATAGAACCACCATTCAACACACATCTTAATGATGATTCTTGAAACAAAGTTTCGTTTAAACACTACATTTTAACTACCTACAATGCTATGCGGGATAAAGCGTGAAGCTTAAACCAACAAAATCTCCCTTTGATTCAATGGTAAAATACAAGCAATCTCCATACGAGTATATTTGGTCGGCTGAAGCGTAATGCGTCATGTAAATACGGTTTAAAAAACAAGTGAAATTTACACAAACGTTTCAATGAAGGCGTGAGTAATACACTTACTCTACTCGTACAATGTACGTAGAGTTTATTCGCGTTCGTATCTGTAGCGAGCATACGTAGTGTGACCAGATGTCCCGGTTTTGGAGGGAATGTCCCGGTTTTTGGATTGTGTCCCGGTATTCTGAAATGTGGGGTTACCTTAGAATGTAAAAATTTAACGTATAATTGTTAAATAAAACTGATTCGACAGTTGTTAGTTGCATTAGCTTGATGACAAAATTCGTTCTCCTACGTTACTTACGTTCCTTCCTAGTTGCCTTAAGTGTATTAAATAACTTATAATTTTAAAATTACAAATCTTTTTTTTCACGTTATCTATGTTATTTATGTTAAAAAAAACTTTTATCTAACTTAGCTTTCCCGTTTTGGATGAGACTGTCCCGGTTTTTGGCGGCGTGGCCCGATATCTTGGAAGATAACCCCGTACCAGAACACAAAAACGTCCCATGTTGTTACAAAACAGCGAAATCTGCATTATATTACGTTATGCAACAGTTGTTTCATTAGAATTGTCATTGTCGCAAAAGAAAGGACGTCGTTTTACAGCGTAAAATGACTGTATAGAAATTTTCATTTTCTTTACTCCTATATCTAATATAAAGCGCGCCATTGACTCTCGGTTTAGGGCGGAAAGTGGAAGACGAAGTGTTTTGACACTACCTCTCTTTGACAAACCCTACAAAAGCGTAAAAACTGTAAAAAAAGGAGCGAAAGCCTCAATTGTAGCAAAAAAACCGAAAGCCAAAATGATCAATCATGCGATATAGTTTAACATAAAATCGATCTAACTTTCTGAAATCGATGTCCCGATTTGAGTCAAGAAAACAATGGTCACAATAAACATACAAATAAAATTTGTTTTCATGAATACGGAATGGTACGGCGTCAATGGACGTCTTTTGTGGAGTTAAATGTGATATATGTAGTTTAAAATTATATATAAAATCTATACGAATGAACTGCATTTGGCTTGGCTGTTTCTAATATTAAGAAGGCCGCTTTTTAATAAATGCAAAAACATTATTATAAAATGTTTGCCTCTCAGTCTGTCTATTTGTTCCGGCTTAATAATATTTGGAATGACTGAATCGATTTTGATGGGAAGCGGAACGGGAAGTGGCTGGCATAGATCGTTTATAATTGTATTGACAATATTTTTACTATTTTTATTAATTATGTAAATTTATACAACATAAATGGAGAACGGTCTCTAGATTGTTTTGACTACTCCCCTACGCGGGAAAAGTATTAACTTGACGTTTCATGAAATTTCTCTAATTTTCTAAGGAATGTTACCATATTTTTATTTAACCCGAGGAATATATCATTTATGTTAATGAAAAATTTTGTTCTTTGGATAAAATATACCTAAAAATAATGATGTCTAAAACAGCATTATAAAAGGAACGCATTGTTAAAATAACTTTATTATTCAAATTATATTAATTTGTAAATACAAAAAAAAATAAGATGGATGTATTATAATAATAAAGTGGATATATGAATGCCCGTTAAACATTGTATTTCACCACTTTGCTTATTATTTTAATAGTTTAAGACAACTATTATATATCTATTTGCTAACCAATAGTGATGCGCTGTTTATAACAAGGGTTTAAACGATAGCAAAAAAAATACGAATTCAAGATACCAAAGCAATTTATCACGGCTCGCCGCCCTAGATCGCTCCACGTGAACGTTTTTATACATGCCGTGTTCTGTTATTTATTGATGTGCCATAAACAAGTCCACCAACGAGCGGAGACAGATGGCGAAGGTAGGCTATTTATTATATAAGATAAGTTTTTGTTGTTCCTCCGGCTGTATCTTGTTAAGCCTTTGCTTCCTGATTGTTTTTCTGTGATTTTTTATCTGTGTGCCAGTTATTGATTTTTTTAATAATGTTTTTAGTTTAATTTCTTTTTCCATTATAGAAAGAATCTAGTATAAAGATACTTCGTTTTTTTAATTTTGTGTCTTCACGTCGAACTCGGCATCGGGCTTTGTCAATTTTTTTTTTTTAGCTTCACGCTGTATCCCGCACACAGCAGGGTAAGCAGAGGGAACGCTTTGTCTAATGATTATATTTAATTTAATATAATTTCAGAGTGCTACAAAACCAAGCGTAGCATTAAGTTCCATCACTCTGTACGTAAAGTCACTATTTTAAGAAAGTTTTACGGATTATTCTCACTATAAATTCTGACAACTCTGCTAAGCTGAAAAAGACATGAAGTTATTATTATTATACGATCATCATAATCTATAGTACAATAAATCGGTAAAAAAGTTGTGTCTGTACATTGAATATTTTATATAATGAACCAACTCAGGGGGGTGTAAAATAGTAATAGAACACAAATCTATCATTTTTAAAACTTTTGTCTGTCTGTTTGTCTATTGGTAACCAACAACAACCTATTATTATTGTTTTCTAAATGTCTTTTTTAATTTTCCTAAGTGTGGAATAACACTTAAAAAATGTTAAAAATTAATATCATTTTGACTCCAAATTTCAATGTAAGGTAACAATAGAAGTAGTAGGTCTTTTTTTTTTAGCATCACGCTGTATCCCGCACACAGCAGGGTAGGCAAAGGGAACCTAGTGTTAAGACACTCCGCTCCCCAATTTCCGCCGAATTCGGAGGCACTGCGTGTTAAGTGGCTGAAATTAACGTCGCGCTTTGCCTAAACACCAGAGCTAATAAAACGGAAATATTAAATATTTCCACTCCTCGAGTGGAAATCGAACGCACAACCAGTCGTTTACAGTCACACGTTCGTGCCACTGCGCCACGACTGGCCCCAAGTAGTAAGTATAGTCATAAAGACCACACAAACGAAGTTGCGGGCAGTTGCTAGTATAACATAGACCACAAAAGGAACCTAACCTATAAACATAAATAATATATACTTCCTAGATATTTAAAATTATTTTAACAAACATATAGTAAAATGATTGCAAGCTTCCATTTCTGCTACGCTGGGTACAAATAATGACAAAGGATCCGTCGTGCGGCGATACGAGTGCATGGAGGGTTACAAGTTTAAATAGAATTGCCGGTCTGGGGAACTATTGTGTGCTTGCAGACCGTGCATTCAGGTTACTACTCATAATAATTTCTTCTAATAAAAATGTTAGCGTATGTATGTATGTATATTGTTATTCGAAAACTCATATGTGCACTTAGTTTTATGAAAATGCATGGTATTTTTCAGATTTATGTTTTTATAGTATATTATTATACTAGCGGCCCACTCGGGGCTTCGCCGCGTGAATTACATAAATGTTTCGTTATATTGCAACCCTCGGTGGTGGATTTTTGAAAAATAAAGTATCCTATGTTTTTAATCTTGGATTATCAACTATATATATTGCAAAATTCATTACAATTAGTCAGCAGTTTAGATTTTTCGTATAAATTTTCATCCCCTATTTCAACCCTTGAAATTTTGATTTTTAAAAAAAGAAGTAAGCCTATATTTGACCCTAGATTATTGCTACTTTCATTCTAAATTTCATTCAAATCGGACCGGTACATTGGTCGTGAATACGTGACAGACGAACAGACAGACTTTCGCATTTATAATATAAGTATGGATGGAGTGGAGTATTCAGAGAGAAACTGCGGTTAATTCGGTCTGCTCGCCGTTTTTGGTCTTAAGTTGCAGAACTTTATGTCGCCTCGCTTTTTTTATATCACTAGAACGAAATGGAACTTTTTGCAAAACCTGAGAGAATGATGGGAGAGAACAAGAGAAATTGTAAATAAATATATTATATAAATAAGATCTAAGTATCTAAAAAGTACTACAAAAGTACTAAAAAAAATCTACGTGTGGATGCACATATTGCCATACTACTCTGTATCTGACTAGGAAGTTTACATTTCCACATACCATTTTAAAATTCTTAAAAAATATATTTGTTTTACAATTCAGTCAGTATTACAGTATTTAGTACACTATTTAGTGAAAACAGACACGAATTTATCCGTTTCTTTAAGACAGATTGCAATCAGCGATGCATTCTCTGAGGTGCAATTGTTACCAATGGATCAAAACATCAGAATTGTAAGGCAACTTGTAAAAGCTCGTTTACACATTATGTACCATCAAAATTCACGCGTGTCCTTCCCTTATTAATATAAAAATTAATGTAGAACTCTGAGAGCTTTCTACGTATTTTCATAGACGATACTACGATATTACGTTACTACGGGATTAGGTCTTTTGCAAACGAGAATAAGAAATGAACATGATGTATTATAAAATGACTAACGCCGTCCTGGCACAGTTGAGGAGCTTATGAATCTACCTACATGTGATGATTACTAGTTCGGTTCCAATTCGTTTAAGAATAATTCTCGATGTAAAAATATTTTCAACTTCGAAAATATGTGTAGTAATGATACTGGAGGAAGGACATAAAAAACCTGAAGTATCATCAGAGGGCGATGTGAAGAAACTAGATAGACCGTAGAAGGACACGATTGGAGATTAAAATTTAGGTTTGTTTGACCTGCAAGTCAATAAACGATCTTTCAATTTCGACGTTTGATTGGATAGCCAAACGATCGTAAGTTTTTATCCTAGACGTTTTCGAGATTACTTAGGCATATCTTTTTATATATAATAATCGAATATTGATCTATCCTGTGTTGAAAATACATCATTGATATTGGGCATTAAACAGCACACTCACAAAATTGTAAACTCAAAAATACACTCTATTCTACATTACATCATACATTTAGTCAAAATTTTATTAATAAAAAAGTATATTTTCCAAAAATAATTATTCGTGTATAACCGTCTTTTCAGTACCAAAGGAGGCATTAAACCGAACAGCTAGCCTTCAAACAGATGTGACCGTCTTACTACACACATGTGTACGTTTGGGAGTAATATGATATCTCGACGAAAATTCCTTTAATATCCTGAGGGTGACATTTCCATAATGTTAATGAATTGAATATGTCTCTCGTACGATTTTATAGCGGTTTTAATAGTAGTTATGATGGGATTGTTGGTCCTATGTAGACGATGTGTGACTAGACTAAAATTAAGGTTCCCGTGGGGGGACGGGTTAAGAATACAATTCCCCCCCGCCGCTGGGTAGCGTCCCGTAAAAGGCGGGTAACCTAGTAGTTTGGTGGTAGGAGATTCGTTCTCCGACTGGCTTGCGACCACTATCATGTCAAAGACGAACCGCCAAATATCTTATGATGTGTTCCGGTTCGATGGCATGTAAGCCAGCTCTCCCTATTCCCACCATTCCCATCCTTTCTCCCTCCTTCTGTCCTACATTCCCAAGGCTGGCAACGCATCCATAATTTTAATGTTGTGGATGTCTATGGGCGAAGGTAACCACTTAACATCAGGTGGGCCTTCAGCTCGTTTGCCTCCTTCATTCCATAAAAAAAAAAATTAAGGTAAGACTTATTTGGAATTAGCTATTAAATAGTTAATAAAAATAATAAGAACATTTCAGCTATGCGTTTTTCTCATATAATAGGGCATGCAGCGAGAACCTAGTGTCAAAAAGCCGTCCTCTGGTTTCTTCCTGAATTTTTGACCCGTAGGGAGAATTTTTGAGCCGTAGGGAGAATTTTTGACCCGTAGGGAGACGGGTTAAGAATACAATTCCCCGCCGCCGCTGGGTGGCATACCGTAAAAGGCGGGTAACCCAGTAGCTTGGTGGTAGGAGATTCGTTCTCCGACTGGCTGACTTTGCATTTTATGTGGTGTTCAATTCAACATTGAATTTTGTTTTACTAGATCAGAGAAATGATAATGACTTAAATATATTCGTTTGCCTGAATGGGGGATTGAACCCACAAAGTCACACGCTGATATATTGCGCCACGATACTTCAAATCAAATAAATAAATTAAATAGCTTCACGCTATATCCCGCACACAGCAGGGTAGGCAGAGGGAACCTAGTGTTAAGACACTTCGTTCCCCACTTTCCGCCGAATTCGGAGGCTTGCGTGTTAAGTGGTGGAACTTAACGCCGCGCTTTACCTCGACACCAGAGCGAAGAAAATGGAAATATAATTTCCACTCCTCGAGTGGGAATCGAACCCACAACCAGTCGTTTACAGTCACACTCTTGTGCCACTGGGCCACGACTGGCCACTTCAAATCAAGCAGTTATTGGTATTAAAAAAAATAAGCTTAATATTAAAAAGTTTTACAAAATAGTAAAGAGGGACACTTTTTGTGCTACGCTCTACATGTATTTGTTATTTTCGTAAAAGTTTTATCTGTTTTTATACATTTACCATATAAATACTAGTTATAGCCCGCAAGTACGTTTATGTGGAATTTAATTAAAAAAAGTTTAGTTAAGTTAATTTTTTTTCTATCCCCGACTCTTCTTTCTACTTGAAGAACTTGCGGCAGTCCGTAGTCTTGCAGTTACTAACGCAAGAAAGAATATAATATGTTATAATATAATGCTAATAAAATATTATATATGCTTTAATATGACTTGTCCATACAATGATACTACTAGGTTAACCAAATGACAAAACATATATTAGTTTTTTTTATTTTATAGTTTCATGTTATATCCCGCACACAGCAGGGTAGGCAGAGGGAACCTAGTGTTAAGACACTGCCACTCGTTCCCCACTTTCCGCCAAAGTCGGAAGCATTGTGTTAAGTGGCGGAAGTTAACGCGGCGCTTTGCCTCGACACCAGTGCGAAGAAAATTAAAATATTAAATATTTCCACTAATCGAGTGGGAATCGAACCCACAACCAGTCGTTTACAGTCACACGCTTGTGCCACTGTGCCACGACTGGCCCCGAAATATTAGTGCATTAGTTCGGCAAATATTATTCTAGTTTATTTTATTTACATTTACCATAGTTTCACGTACATATCTACAAATTAGGAATATATTCGTCAAACCTAAATAAACGTTGGCGAGCGTCTGACTCAATCACGCATGTAAGCAAATTTGATGGTATCTGGTCAAAGCACCCACCGTATAATCGAATAGAGATCGTAAAATTTTGAAACTCCCACCTAATACGACCTCTGTTTATATCTATGTGGGTTGCTACCTGAACTTATATGGGTACATAAGTACCCATATGTTTACGTTTGTAGGCATATGTATATTTTTTTTTGAGTAAAGGAGGCAAACGAGCAAAAGGACCACCTGGTGGTAAGTGGTTGTCGCCCATGGACATCCACAACGCAAGTGGAGTTGTAGATCTAGGAGATGAAGGAGGAAAGGAGGGTAGAAGGAGGTAAGGGTAGGACGGGGATGGTGGGAATAGGGAGACCTGGCTTACATGCCATCGAACCAGAAACAACCCCGGGTCATAATAAATAAGTTGAAATAAGCGGATAAGAATTTTCTGTCAGAGCGCTTGGACGGTTTCGATGAGGTGCGGGTTCGAATTCCGCTGCGTTCAAATTTTTATACGTTTTCTAAATGGCTTTTTCTAAATGTCTAATTGATTATTATTTTTTTTGAAAAAGAACGAATTGAAGTGGAATTCCCGTTCATCTCACGGAACGTCTCGATTTCCGAAAGTATAGAACAGAATGGCTTGACACTTTGTTCTATATTTACCGTCATTTTTAAGTTTTTCTGACTTGTCACTTTGCTCTATATATATTTGCCGTCATTTAGTTTTTTTTTCTTCATAACTATGCGGAAGAAACCGTGAAGATGCAAAAAACTTATTTCGATAGGGTGTAAGACACAAATTTAACTTAAATAAATTTCATAATACATTTATAAATGCATTCATCTCTCTACTAGCAGGTAGTAGACACAAACAACACCTATACAAGTATATATATGTATATGTTAACATACGAAACCATGTAATATATTGTCTTGTCCCCAACTTGCGGCAACACAATAAAACTTTGTCCACTCTCATCGAATCTCTTCTAGAGTTCTTAAAGATCACATTTCTTTAGTGATAAAGTATTAGAAGTGAAATCTTTTGTTTATGTTTGGGGGTATGTCCGTGAAGTAGTGAGTTACTTTGATAGTTAAGTCAAAGGTAGTGAGTTCGATTTTCACAATAGATTATTGTTTTTCTAATCTATGTAAGGAATAGGTTTAGATCGTTGTATATTTTGATAGTAATATGTCAATTTTCCTAGTATCTACTTTTTTTGTTTTTTTTTAGCGTCACGCTGTGTCCTGCACACAGCAAGGTACACAAGGAACATCAATCACGAGTGATACATACTCAATATATGAGTGTTATAACACTCCATTCCCTATTTTCAGCTTTCAGAGGCATTGCGTAATTAAGTGACGGAACTCAACGTCTCGTTTTGCCTTGTCACCAGAGCGAAGAGAATGAAAATATTAAAAATTTCAATTCCACTAGCGAGAATCGAACAGGTAACCTGTCGTATTAACAGTCACACTAATGTTAGCTCCAAAATAGAAAAAATATTTTTGTAATATCAATAATAATGACCATCGTGGCGCAGTGGGACAGCGTCTGACTGTAAACGCAGTTTATTTTAGCTTTAATACCCACTCAGGGAAACTCTTGTAGACTAGACAAGACTTAGCACAACGTTGAGTTCCACACTTAATTAATTAACATAAGATTTACTAGACCAGTCAAAATTACTGAACTTGCAATGGGACGGGACGGGCTGGGATGGGACGTGATATTTTTTAGTCTTAGCTTACAAGTTTACGCCGGATTTCAGTATAACCTTAATAAAATGGAAAAAATATTGGTGCAAGTTTCTCAATTGTAAATATCTTCATATTCATACTCTCACTAGCACTTGGCCGATTTTAATTTTAGATGGCCTGATTCCGGCATGACACTGTATACTAGGCTTGTGTCGATCGTGAACGATCGGGTCAAATGATTGCAATCACGAGTAGCCAGTGAACGACTCGATCGGTCACAACGGAAAGACTCGATCATACGCGACAAACCAATCACGTACCGACTTGCCGAGTAGCACTCGCTACACACCAATGACGAACGATCTTTAAGATGTCATGATCGAATGACAAGTGTCAAAGTATTGGCGTCGGTTATGCCGGTCTTTCTTGGGAAATTATATTGTGATATATTTATGCTTTAAAATGCCGAAAATGATTTAAATTTATTTAAGACAAGTTATTTACATGACGAGGTATTTGTCAAAAAAAACTGAATGATTGATTTAATGAGTGTATCCAATGTTAAATAAAAGTTTTTTCCGAATGTATCTTATTTTATATAACTTTACAGTCTATTAATTTACATAAATTGCACTTATTATAAGATGTTTTAATTGAAAATTGGTTGAAACGACGACCCTGCAGTGCAATGGAGTGTTTTAATTTTTAATGAAACAAAAATGTAAATAGTATTAAATCATTGATGAATTCATTGTTGACATTATTCAGTAACTTTCTATTCTTTAACTATTTTAATAATTCTTTGACATGATACAGTTGATCACCAAGAATTTTAAGGATATTGAAATAAAATATTGATTTCTGAATAAGCACTTTTTAGTTAAAGCTTTAATTGTATTTATATTTAATTTATTCATTCTGAACAATCTTTAAAGTAACTAATAATTTATAGATTTAAATTAGAATAATATTAGAAATTGAAACTAATATAAATATATATTACAAAGTTTTAATAAATAATAATATTTTTATTTTAAAAAATATAAATATTTAATTGATCAATTTTTCTTTTTAGATAACTAAGCAAATTAGTAACCAATTAATTTTTAAATATACATAGGATACATAGATACGATAAAATTAACCAAAAGTATAAATAATTTCGGCGAAATTAATACTCTCAAGTTCTTAAAATTATTATTTTTTTATTTTATTATTATTATTCAGAAACTCAATCTTTTCATAGAGTCATTATAAAAAACTCTATGGATCTTCCGCGAACCCACCAATCAATGAAATGATCGGGTCTTGTGACCCGGGTCACTGTCACAACCGATCATGAACGATGTCAATCACGCCAATCGAACGATTGACACAAGCCTACTATATACGCGAGGGTTGTCGGGTTGTCAAAAGTTATGATATTAGGCTCTCTCTACCAACCGCAACGCGGGAAAAACGGGAAGCTGAAAAAAAAAACTAATAAGGCGACGAAGAAAGGGAAAAGGATCTAATAGATCAAGATTGCTTAAGATATATAAAGTATATTTATTTAATATTAACGCCCCATCTCTGTGGTAAACAAATAAATCCCAAAAGTTTATTACTTACGTTTTTTTGTAATCTGTGGCGCATGATACTTTTGTACTAAATAGTCTGTGGAGGAAGACAACTTGTCAAATACAGTTTTCACTTTCCGATGGGAAATGTTTAATAACAAAGTCGTTTAACGTTAAATGATAACTGAAATCAAGATGCGATGGAGTGAAGCAATCACGCTTGAGTTTGTGAAGATCTATTTAAAACATGAATGCTTATGGAATCCCAACGATCCAGGATATAAGTTAAAATACCAAAGGGACAAAGCATATGCCGATATTTGTATAGAATTTAAAGATTCTACAACTAAATGCTTGTCGGTACCTGAAGTTAAGATGAAAATCAAAAATCTGAGAACAACATACGTCCAACAAGTGCACAAGATATTTCAGAAATCTAGTCCAGACTCAATATACGAGCCGTCATTGGTTTGGTTTCACGAAATGGATCGTTGTCTAAAACATATTCCAACTAATAAACACTCGTCTTCCTACCAAGTTAGTAATTGTTATTTTGAAACATTAAGCTCAGCCAATATTTACCTTCTTACCAGTTACAGAAAGTGAAGATTATTTATATTATAACTAGCGGCCCGCTCGCGGCTTCGCCGCGTGATCTACTAGACTCTTTCGTTATATTGCAAGCCTCAGTGATGGATTTTTGAAAAATAAAGTAGCCTATGTTTAACCTTGGATTATCAACTATATATATGCCAAAATTCATTACAATCGGTCAAGTGGTGTAGATTTTTCATATAAACTTTCATCCCCTGTTTCAAGCCTTCAGAAGTTGATTTTTGAAAAACTAAGTAGCCTATGTTAGACCCAGTCACTTTTACTACTTTCATTCTAAATTTCATCCAAATCGGACCAGTAGATTAGCCGTGAAAGTGTGACAAACAAACACACAGACATTCGCATTTATAATATAAGTATGGATACAATGTATAAATTTTACTGTGATAAGAAAATGATTAAGTATAAAGTAAAATTTGAATTATATTTTTCCAGGTTCCAGATATAGCAAAAGTGGAATCATCATGCCAAATATGGGTCAGTCAGGAACAACAAAATGGTACAGAATATCAAAATCCAGACCCTCTCATCTCAAATTCTGATGACGACTATGACTCACCAAAAACCGAGGACTCCTCAAGTCCCATAAAAATGGATAAACCTTCTATTATAAATAAGAAAAACAAAAAGAAAAAACTGAAACACAGATCTACCCAAGAATATTTAAAAGATAAATTTGAATTTGTTAAAGAAGATGAATTTGACATATATGGCAAATACATAGCATCTCAACTGAGAAAAATGGACTTACAAAAAGCTATACGGCTTCAATTAGAAATTCAAAGTATCTTGAGTGAAGCAAGAATTGCAGACATTGCTAGCGATTAAGAAAACATTTTTCAATTATTTGTGTAAAACATATTTTAAAATGTCTGTAGAAGAATGTCTTTTTACTTTGTATTGTAGTAAGTTATTGTAGATGTGTTTTGTAAATAATATATCAGGGGAGCCAACATTCCGCTTTTAAGCAAATTACAACTCCTTGAGCATTATTTATAGTTCTTCAGAGTATAAATGGAGGAGTTCAATAAATTCTTTTTTTAAATATCTTTTTTGTACCTTTTAAAATATATCTCACACTTAATTACATCTCTGACTATTAAAGTGTTTGGCTACCCCTATATAACAATATAGTACCTATTTTTGAAATTCTGAACATGCCAAAGAGAAACAGATGTCTATTTTAAATTATGTTATTATAATTCTTCTAATTATATTTGTTTTATATGATATAATTGTTACCAAAATATATTTTTTTATAATATTTTTTTATTTTTTAGGCACTTATTGAAAGTGTAAGAAAAAATGGTTTTATTTTATATTTAATAATATCATTTTTTTTTTTTAGCTTCACGCTATATCCCGCACACAGCAGGGTAGGCAGAGGGAACCTAGTGTGAAGACACTGCGTTCCCCACTTTCCGCCGAATTCGGAGGCTTGCGTGTTAGAGGGAATCGAACCCACAACCAGTCGTTTACAGTCACACGCTTGTGCCACTGGGCCACGACTGACCCCTGATATCAAAGTATTTTTCTTTTTTGTATTTTATTGCTTACAACATATCTTAAAGCCAGTAGTTATATATTACATTTAAGAAGTACAATATTCCTATTTTATTTTGTATAATGATTGTAGTAGCAACAATAAAATACATGTCTTATTTATAGTCTTTGTATTTTAATACCTAAAAATTCGCAACATCTTTATATGCATATGGTGTATAAGTTATATCGGCATGGAAATTGTATTCTATAACTTTAACCATTTTATCTACTGTAGTTTCATCTTTAAAAAATAGTCTACTCCCCAAGGAACATTTCAAGTCACAACAGAAAGCGTTATTTGTCTGTTACTCAATAAGTAACCTTTGAAAAATAGCAATACAACTATTATTATTTTGTTTATTACATTAATGATTAAACTTAATAATTCAAAATTTAAAAACATTTTAAATAATAGTCAGCCTTTTCAAATTTTAAATGGTGACACTTCTAATATATCTATGGTGCGTAAACCTTAACTAGGAGCTAGTGATGACTCAAACAGAATTTTGTAAGGACCAGGGCGGTGACTCGAGTCACTTAAGTAATTTTACTACCTCACTCATGTTTTCGATTTCAAGTCATACTTGAGTTTTAGAGATAGTCAATTAATTAATTTTTTTAGCTTCACGCTGTATCCCTCTCACAGCAGGGTAGACAGAGGAAACCTAGTGTTAAAACACTCCGTTCTCCACTTTCCACCGAACTTCGGCATTGCGTGTTAAGTGGCGGAACTTAACACTGCGCTTTACCTCGACGCCAGAACAAAGAAAAAGGAAATATTTCCATTCTTCGAGTGGGGATCGATACCACGACCAGTCGCTTTTCAGTCACCTTTTGTGCCTCTGCACCACGAATGGCCTCTCTTTCACTTTAATGTATAATACACAAAATAAAAAAAGTTTTGTACTTTATAATAAAATTATAAACAGATTTGAGGATTGGTGGCAATAAAGTCAGTTCGACGCGCCGAGTTGCCTCGGTAGTTCGAGTACTACTTTTTTTCAATCCTAAGGGTTTGACAGCTTCACTCTAGTGACTCGAGTAAAAACACAACCTTGTCGCATCACTACTGTCAGACGTCAGTTGGGCAGTAGAAAAAGAAAACAATCTAACTGTTAGGTATTGTTGTTTGTTTTTGAAATAAATAAAAATAAATAAACTAAAAATATGAGGTGGAGTGAAAATGAGACATACCAATTCGTGCAACTGTATCTAAATCAAGAATATTTATGGAATACAGAACACGAAAATTATAAAGTAAAAGAAAAGCGTTTACAAGCTTACAGAGATATTGTTACAGAATTTTATTCGTCTACGGGTATTTCGTTATCCGTGAGTGAATTGAAAGCGAAAATTAAAAACTTGAGGTCTACATACACGCAGGAATTAAGTAAAATAAAACAAAGGTCGAATCCCGATTACAAATACACACCCACAATGAAATGGTTTGCGTGTTGGCATAAACGGTTTAAACGTAATTCGTGTACAAATCAAATTACAGACTTATTATACGAGGTAATTAATTCAAAGCTTTACCATATAATATCGTATTTTTTGAAATATTTATTAATGATTACTTATTTTTAGGAATCTGAGAAAGATAATACAAAAATGTGGAACCATCATGATCCTGATAGCTTTAACGATCAAACGCATCTTCAGCCATTTGTTCCAGAAACTAGTGATGATTACATACTTCTATTAAAAAATGAACCAGAAGAGCAACTATTTCAAAAGATTGATACACAACCGTACCAAATAAAAAGAAAGAAACTTAAACATAGGAGTTCTAGCACTGCTTCAGATGGTTCTATCCAAGGCAGCTTAGATTCTAATGTAGACTTAAGTAAAGAAGATGAATTTGATATTTATGGTAAATTTATTGCATCACAATTGAGAACTATGGACTTAAAAAAAGCATTGAAGTTGCAATTACAAATACAAGGATTGGTTAGTGAAGCTAGGTTGTCGGAACTGTCTAATGGTTGATATAAATAAATGTAGCAAATATATAGTGTCCTTTTTTTTCTAATAACCTTATGTTACACCTATATTTATAATAAAATCTCTAATTTTTTTATAAGTATGAATGATATTTTTTATTGTCCTTTATTAAATAAATCAATTTCTAGAAAATGGTCAAATTAAATATTTTGCAGAATTATTAAATTAAATAAAGGTTATGTATATTATTGCACTGTGTTGTGCTGAGAGTAAAAGTTAAATTTGGTAAAAATTGCAACATGCCCAACCACAAACTAAGGTACATATTAATTGTGCCCTGTGGACAATTACTATATATTTATTTATGTACTTCATGCCAATGATTTTCCACTTGATCCCATTGTGTAGTTTTATGTGACTGACTGACTGATAATTCATGTGATGATTGCAGATTTGATTTTCATGGGAACTAGGGCTCAGGAACATTTGTATCTAATTACAAAAATGCAATGCCCTCGCTGCGTTGATGTGACGGCGGAACGTGAGCATAGCCCACGTTTAGCTGTGCACAATGCAGTGCTGGTACCGACGCTGCTATACGGCAGCGAAACGTGGGTATTGCAGAAGAAGAATGAAAGAAAGATGAATGCTGTGGAGATGAGATCTCTTCGAAAGATGTGCGGAGTCAGCTTAGCTGACCGAATCCGCAATGAAGAGATACACAGAATGGCAGGTATTAGCGAGAACGTCATAGTAAGAATGAAGAAGGGCGTGCTCAGGTGGTTTGGGCACGTCGAGAGGATGAGTGATGGAAGAAAGATTTATGAAGCAAAGGTGAGTCGTAAGAGAGGCAGGGGGAGACCTCGGTTGACCTTCGAAAACACAGTATCGATGGAACGTATACTGGAACGTACTGGTCACGTAAAAAGCATGAGGACCCCCCGGAGGGCGTGTATGAAGAGGTTGATGACTGTGGACGAGGCGAAAGAAGTATGAAGGGACCGTAGCGTTTGGCGCTCCGTTCTCTCTGACTACCCCGCAAGGGATACAGCGTGAAGCTAAAAAAAAAAAAAGAAGTTAAATGCAGTTCTGCAAGTGCTAGGCACTGTTCTTTGCGTGTTAAGTGGTGGAAGTCGACGTCGTACTTGGTCTTATGTAACTTTACGCCGAGTGGGAATTGAACCCACAGCCATTGCGTTTGTAGACAGGCTGTCCAACTGCGCCACAACGGCATCGATGATTATTAGTCTCCACCGTATGAGTAAGACTTGTTCAAATCTAACAAGATTACGAAATAAATATTGTTTTTTGTTTTAATGTATTTTATATGTATTTGTATTTTATAAATTTAATATATTATTGGAAAAACATTTCAAAATGTGTATCGCTAAAATTGTTTGCTCATCCATATTAGAGAGATTGGGAGGATTCCAAGAGGTTCAAATCCTGCCACACTCAATTATTTTTTTAATTTTAATTTGAATAAAGTTACTTAGTTATAGAATAATAGTAATCAATATCTTGTATGTTACTTTCACCTGCATACAACATACCTACTAAATGTATACATTTTTGAAATATTTAAGCTTATAAAAAGCTCAATACATATATAGTCTGTAAGAGATATCTATACTAATATAATAGAGAGGTAAAGTTTGTAACTTTGTTTGTAAGATCTAATCTTCATAAATACTAAACCGATCAAGAAAATTGTTTCACAATTAGATAGCTCCACTATTTAGGAGTGGTAAAGGCTACATTTTGTTATGGTAGAACCAAAAAATTAAGAGAATCCCATAGGGAAATAAAGTACAAACCTCAAATAAGGTACAAAAGTTGTAGATCACGCGGCGAATCCGCGAGCGAGTTGCAAGTTTAAAATATACAATATATTTTTAATGGAGTTAACAAAATTAAAAATTTTGAAAAAACCCACGACGGTTTAATTGTAATTGTAAAAGGATAAAATAACTATAAATCCCCCGCCTAAAAGAATATATGTAACGAGATGATAGGGACGGCTTCGTCGGGGCTGCCATTACTTTAAGTTTGCAAAAACCTTCTCATAGGTTTTCTTGCTTTTAAAACAGGTTTGGCAAAAAAATTAAACATTAATATGGATTTACAGTTTTGATAACTGGTATTTTAAAGACTTTAAAACGAAATCTATACTGTTAGCTACTATATTTAAAATAGAGGTTGCAACTGGCAGCCCCCGACGAAGTCGTCCCTATCATCTCGTTACATATATTCTTTTAGGCGGGGGATTTATAGTTATTTTATCCTTTTACAATTACAATTAAACCGTCGTGGGTTTTTTCAAAATTTTTAATTTTGCTTTTTATTTTAAACTTTTTAAAGTGAATAGATACACATTATATATTATTACATAATATCGAAATACTTTATATTAATCTTCATGCAAACCCAAAAGAAATTATAAATCCAATGCTTTCTGGTTATCAAATGCTTATTGCAGCGCCTGGGAGATTGTCACCGTAACATTTTCACGAAACTTAAGTCTAACCAAATCAGTGAAAATCACAAAACCCACTAGTAGTTTTGATTTTGAACAAAGTAATATATACTGGAGCGCCCCGTGGTAGTTCGTGATATGGCATATAAAAACACGCAGCAATTAAACCAGAGCCTATCACAGAAAACCGCATCTAAATAGGTTTCACACAAAAAATACGAGCAAATGCTTACTGCAGCGCCCCCTGGTGAGGTGTCATCTAGACACATACGAGAACACGCGCTAATTAAGCCTGATCCTATCTTTGATAACTGCATCCAAATCGGACTTGTAGTTTTAGCTTTGCATAATTAAATGTTTAATGCAGCGCCCCCTGGTGAGTTCTTGACGTGAAAAAAAACCTAAAAACTTACACCAAGTAAAGGTAACTCTAATACTAAAAACTCTGCCCAATCGGACTAGTAGTTGTGGTTTTGCATTAAATATTACAAACAAATGTTTACTGCAGCGCCCTCTGGTGAGTTAACACGATAAAACATATCCAAGAACATGCACTAATTAAACTTGAATTTATCATTGAAACTGCATCCAAATCAAATTCGTCATTTTATCTTTGCACAAACAATATTTTACTGCAGCGCCCCCTGGTGACTTGTCACCGTAATATAAATTTAAAAACATGCTCTAAGTAAAACGGAATCTAATACTGAAAACTCTTGACAATCGTACTAGTCGTTTTGGTTTTACACAAAAAAATAGAAGCAGCTACGTACTGCAGCGCCCCCTAGAGAGTTGACACATACATGAAAATATGCACTAAGTAAACATATATGACACATATATGAATATATGCACTAAGTAAACTTGAATCTATCATTGAAAACTGAATTAAAATCGGACTCGTAGTTTTAGTTTTACACAAACAAATGTACTTACTGCAGCGCCCCCTGGTGAGTGGTCACCGTAACGTATATATGAAAAGAAGCACCAATTAAACCTGAATCTATCGTTGAAAGTTTCATCTAATTCAGACTAGTAGTTTTTGCTCTGCATAAACAAATGCTTACTGCAGCGCCCCCTGGTGAATTTACATCGTAACAAAAAAACAAAAATCTTAAAATATGCATGAAGCAACGTTGAATCTAATTCTGAAAACTCTAGCCAATCGGATAAGTAATTTCGGTTTTAGACAAATAAATACAAGAAAAATTTTGGTTTAACACAAAAAAATACAAGCATGTGTTTACTACAGCGCCCCCTGATGAGTGGTCACCATAACATATATATGAAAAGACGCACCAATTAAGTCTGAACCTACCCTTGAAGGTTACATCTAAATTGGACTAGTAGTTTTTGATTTGCATAAACAAATGTTTACTGCAGCGCCCCCTAGTGAGTTTTCCCCGTAACAAAAAAAGGAAAATCTTAAAATATGCATCAAGCAAAGCTGAATCTTTTTCCGAAAACTCTTTTCAATGGGATCAGTAGTTTCGGTTTTAGATAAATAAATACAAAAAAAGTACAAACAAATGCTTACTGCAGCGCCCCCTGGTGGTTTGACACGATAAAACATATCCAAGAACATCCACCAATTAAATCTGAATCTATCACTGAAAATCTATCGAAATCAGACTACTATTTTTTGAGATAATTGAAAACATTCGTTTTCACGTTAAATGCTTACTGCAGCGCCCCCTGGTGAGTTAAGGCAATAAGACATATCTAAGAACATACGCCAATTGAGCCTTAACATATCATAGAAAACCGTATCAAAATCGGACTTATAGTTTTGGAAATAATTGACATAGTAATTTGCACAAACACACAAACAAACAAACAAACAAACAAACAACCTCTCACCCCAAACACATATACAGTCGCCGTTCCGTCGCGGGTAAAAATGAAAGAAATAAGACAGCTTGTCTGATTTTTTTATTGCTGTTACAGCATCCGTTTAGTACAAACAAACATCGCTTACGTTTCTCTATTGAAAGTTCACTCTGTTACATTAATGACATGTCCGTTTTGTTCATGAAAAAATATACATCGGTCGGTCCTTGCTGCTGTTGAAGTCTGAAATATCCAAATCTTAAACTATTTAAGTACATCAAATTTTAAAACTTGGTTTTTAATTTAATAAAAAAAATAAAGGAAAGTTTGACTTCGAGGGCAGTGCGTATTGTGTATTAGAAAAAAAAATAAACCTCTAAAAAAACTTAGAATATAATAGTACCTGGTGTGCATGAATTGATAAATTGAATTGCATTTACCAGCTTTTTAAGTGTTATTAAGCATTAAAATGTTCTTTTATTGTAAGTTTAATAAGTGACTTAATTAAGAAACATATTTTAAATATATAAAATATCACTTTCAAAAGTATTTGAATAATTTAAAACAGAATCTACATAAAATATAGTAAAGAAATAACTTTGTAGTTATTGTGTAACCACTTTTTACCATATACTTATGTATGAAAACATAATAAGCAAACTATTCATTACAAATTTTGTCCGTCAACAGACGTCCGTTTTTTTCCGTCTAAAATAGGATGCCTAGATCGGTTTTGACGGGATTTTCACTACTAGCTGATGTAACGGATGCTGACGGAACGGAAATAAGGAGTAACGTAGGCTACTTTTATTTTATAATTCTATTTTTGTTAAATTCCGTACACAGCTAATTTATGACTAAAAATTAAACTTAAAAATGCCTTCTCTTCAGAGAAGGCACTTCTTTCAAGAAATTACTTTCAATTTATCAAATCATTCACATCTGATACATATAAATAAAGCCCGTTTACACTTACGACTTTCGTAATGGCATTAGTAATTACGTGTAAACGTACCTTTTAAGACTAGACTGAGACAATCTCAAATTACAATCCAATGTGTGTTTTGTCTTGAAAATAGTGTTGCCAGAACATTTTAAATTTAAAGACTTATTTATATATATCACGGTAAAAAAATTTTTTTTTACTTTTACATTAGCGAGTTGGCGTGTTTATTAAATAACGAATTTCTTATGGATTTACATTACTGGCAACACTAGAGTTAATGACAAACATTATTTTAAATGCAACTGTTTTTGCAAGATTTCGCAATTTTACATAAAGAAATGCATAGTATGAAGAAATGATAACATGAACGAACTACTTAATACTCCACATAAATAAATCATAACTCAAAATTAACCCAATATGATATAAATAAACAATATTTATATAATTTGTACTTCTATTATAA
Source organism: Dryas iulia moderata (assembly GCA_019049465.1). Lineage (NCBI taxonomy): Eukaryota > Metazoa > Arthropoda > Insecta > Lepidoptera > Nymphalidae > Dryas > Dryas iulia. Next base: position 1,847,448 of record CM032431.1, read on the forward strand.
TGGCAACATTAAATAGTCCGTCCATGTTACATTTTCGCTTAATTTCCGAAATAGACATATTTTAAATTAAAAAAAATACGTTATATAAATGCAATACGTTTTTAAAAACAATTGGAAGTATCGATAGCGGAGAACAACAAATGAACAACCAAATATTAAAGCTAAGTTATGCGAAAACACAACAATTAAAAAAAAAACAAAAAATATTAATATTTTTGTAGTGGCAACAATTTAACTTACAAAATTTATCGCCAAGTAGTTTTTAAAAGCAGAAATACTTTATCAACATAGAATTGTTAGGAGCACTTTTATTTTTTTTATTGTATCAATTTTTATTTTTTTAACAGATAACAATTGTACTTTTAAGTTTTATTACAGCAATTTAACTAATATAATACAATAAAAAATTTTGTACATCATACTTATATAATGAATGCTTGGTTTTTTTAAGATATTCATAAATAAAAAAATAACAATTAGGCTAAAGTCACATTAATTCAGCCTAATTTTAAATAGAAATGTTGCCCTTAAGTCAAAAACACTAACAAAAACTGTCATGGTTTGACAACTGTCACTGTCAAATTGCGTGTCAGCCATTTTAAATTTTTATTTTAACAAGAAAAAAAAGCGCAGCGCCTATCCATTTCTCTAAGCTCGATTAATACAATTGTTTTATTATATAAATAATCTCACTAACTATCAGATTCAATTCCTCTCAGCTGTATCAGATCATTTTTTAGGGAAAAGTTCTCTCTTTAAATGGCAACACTGACTTATATATATATATATATGAGTGTTGCCCGTTCATACAAATTATATTTTAATCGGGAGACGCTGCGCCCTATTAGAGTTGTACTAAAACGTCAAAAAGACTACATTTACACACAGACAGACAATCGAATCTCATTTTGTACAATATATCACATAAATTTAAAAAGAACACCGTTTGGATGCAGCAGCGAGCGACGTTGTGGGGCGTTGACGTTTGATAAAATTATTTATTATTAATAATAATTTGATTTTCATTAAATGCATTACGTCATAATGTTTATTAAAAATTAGCCTCTATTAGAACTTGGTTGCAGATAATTAATTACGCAAACTCAAAAAAAATAATAAAACGAACTAAAGCAATATTTTATGCATGAGTTTTTAATTTTGAGTTATACTTACTAAGAATTCCTATTAAAGACCAGCTTTTATTGAAATTAGCAAATAATTATAGCATAAACAATGCAGATTATTGTAGTTTGTTAAACACAAAATAACACTAATTACTAATTACCATTTTACGTTCACCTTTAGACAATAAAATAAATTAATTTATAATAATTAACGTATTAAATCATATTTATACTCATTTTCTTCATTAATAATAAATAACTCTATCAAACGTCAATCATTGTCAAATTTGAATTAAAAAGTGGATAAAGTAAAGGTCTCACACGGGGTTTTGAATGTCCAATGTCACAGCAATGCTTGTAAGAACGTAATTAAGTAACGAATAAGAATACTTTTGGAAAAAATAAAATTGAGATCAGAGACGGCCTTACAAGCATCGATGCAAGTGTGTTGGCTGGCTTTAGTTTTATGAAAATGGCATTACGATATAAACCAATATGGCGGATAGTAAGTTTTTACAATAATAAAAATATATTAGAATCAATTAAACTTGTCTATAATAATTTTGTATTTTCATTACTTCCATATGAAATCATAGAAACGATCGTATAGTTTTGAAAAAAGACATTTTTAGAAAACTGCGCCTCATGGAAACCGTCCGAGCGTTATGACCGCTAAGCCATATGTTCAATGGCTACGTGGCTTTAAATTGTTATACATTTTCAAATAATGTCTTTGTATATTTCTTAATTGTGTAAAATACCACTTTAAGATGTTGAAAGCATTTCATTTTTATTCTAAATACCGCCATTTTGACAACAACAAAACAAAATATCCCAATCCAATTCTCAATTTCAAAATTCCAATTTTCACAAAACCAAAACCAGCCCAACTATTACATAACAAATCAAACTGAGCATAATTAAACTGAGCAATTGCTCAATCAGCCACGCTCAATGCTCAGGCGTCTGAGCACAACTGTTTGGGTGTGTAGACCGAGGCGTTGGGGTCTAATGGAGACCCATCGGATAGGCGTAGCTTGGACACTGTACCGCTGACCGGTGTGACGAACTCTGTTGGCATTACTGCTAGCATTTGAGCTTTCAGTTCTTCTATTTCTTTTTCTTGTCTTGATATTACACCTGGAAATTTTAAATAAAATTTGTATTTTTTAAATTAACTTGAGTTTTTTAGAACTCAATCAATCAATCAGCTTCACATTTTCCCTCCTGTAAAGATCTGAGACATTGGTTTTGTTTATCACTAAAGAGAAGAGATAATTTAAGTATTATTTACCGACTTTTTTCAAGTGGGATTCGAAACCACAACGATCGCCGTATACAGTCCGACGCTATAATGGTCTCATATTATTTAATAATCACACTAATTCTAATTGATTCTGCACTTCTTTATTTTTCATTTCTTGCCCAATATTGGCTAATATAACTCATAACATCATAACACAAAACACAAAAACTAGAACATAGAATATAAACTAGACATTGGAGGGCATATTTTTTTTTCTATAACCAATATGCTTTATACATCTTCACACAATAACTAGCGACCCTCTCGCGCCTCTGCCGTGCGATCTGCAACTTTCATCCCCTACTTGAGCTTCTTAGGGATTGGATTTTGGTAAAGTAAAAAAAAATTGCTTGTGTTTGACATAAAATTTCATTCTTACATTCAATAAAAAATCTGTGTGGCGATTCAAATATAAAAGTATAGCTAATACAGTACCATGGACTTTTTTGTAGAACTAATAGACCAACATTTTTATAAACATTTTGTTTGTCTGTACCAAACCGATTAATTAGTGCACTAATTATCTTGCTTTTCGCATCAATTTCCGCTGATTTGATATACATATGCCGTTATATCATATATATTTTTCTGAACATTTCAATTATAATAAAATGTAGCCTAAATTGCCTCCTGAACTCCTGAATTGCGCTGCTTTCTGATATTGAAACAATTTACATGTTCATTTCAATATTTCCGTAGATTAGCCATTACAACTAAATAAATAGCATACATTCTCATATATTAAATTTAACAACAACCCACTTTCCTGTATCTTCTATCTATCCTACAAACCTTATTTACATATATCCCACTAATTGTCATATACTAAATTAAAAAAGAATCCGTTTTTCGTGATTACAAACTTTTCTATACAACCGCTTAAATAAAAAAAATAACCTTTTATTGACGATAAGCTTTTCTATATTATTAACAAAACTGAGTCCTTCCCACCTTCCTGTATCCGCATATGTCGTTTAGCATCCCCCAGCGCGGAGAGTAAGTCCAGCTTCACACGAGTCTCCGCGGAGAGAGAGCGCTCTAAGTACGCGGCTCTCTCTTGCAGGGCGGCGCAGGCCGCGAGGCGCGCGTTGCTCGGGGACGAGTTGGCGTTGGTCGCGTTAGCTTCCTCTTGGCGCGCTTGCCGGGCTTCTAGTGTTCTCACCTGTAAAATTGGTAAAATAAATTAAAAAAAAAAAGAATAAATATGCATCTTTTTTACTATAACAAAAGCAACGTAATCACAATGATTCAAATGCACATGTAAAAAATGCACTAGTTTTTAATATATAATAAAAATTTTTTGCGTCATAAAATTTCAGATTCGGTTGAAACTGAAGTCAGAGCCGAAGATTCCGTCCGTTTCGGTTTTGGCTTCAATTTAGTTTCAGTCGGACACTAATAATGTATGCTAACCATCTCTGCCTTATGCGCGAGGTCTCGCTGCAGCGCGGCGGCGCGCTCGCGTGCGCGCTGCAGGTCGCGGCGCGCGGCCGACAGCTCGGCGTCGTGCGCGCCGCGACGCGACCGGCACCACTCGTTGTCGCACTCCCCACTGGAATACGTACCATCGATTACATATTAAAAAAGGCATTTAGAAAACGGTCACAATCATTTATTTATTTATTGGTTCATCACAATAGTATAGTTACAGTATTACAGGTAGGATTAAATCATAAAAGATACATTTGTAGTAAAACACAGCAACCATTCTAAAGTATGTTATGATAAACTCCACATGCATAATATATATGTGAGAGAAAAAGAAAAAATGAAGTCACAAATTTAGAAAACAAACGCTCTGTTGTCATCTCAACCATGCTCGTTTTATTTCTAATTTCATCAATAAATACTATTAAAAAACTTGATGAGGAGAGTTTATTGTATTTAGATTCTAATGGGAGAAATATTAAAGGCAATGGATTATATATCGACGCCAGCCGAAATTCGAAAATCGAATACACTTTTAAATTGGCAACAATAGATTTTAAGAAGGAACTTTTTTAATTTCATAGCTAACATTGTTTGTACGTAGAATATAATTATAAAAACTAAATTAGGGAAAAACCAAACTTATAAATAGATAGCAAGATATGGTAAGCGAAATTATTTTTTTAAAACACTCTTTTATATGCATCATTACCTTACATAAGCATGTTTTCTTACATGAATTAAAGAGTTATTACCTATTTATAACATTTTTAAAATGTTACTAAACGAACACTTAGGATTTATAAAACATTTTTACAAAACCTATAAAAATGTGTTTAGTTGTGTTGTTAACATATCTGTAGAGACATTTTTAGCATATCATAATGCTCTCACTGCGTTTAACTTTTTATACATTTTCTAAAAATGTTTCACAATTTTCTAGTTATTACTTATTTTTAAATAATTAAAGCTATAAGCGTACTTGGGAGTGCGCGCGGCGTGTCGTGCCCGCAACAGCTGGTGCTCCGCGGCGGTGCGCGCGCGACGCTCCTCACTCAGACGCCGCTCTAACGCCACTCGTTCACTGCAAATATATATTATATATTATTTTAAAATAAACTCTTATACGTAGAAATATAGATAGATAATATTATTTATTGTATACACATGAATTAAACACATTAGAAGAAAATAAAAAATATTAAGAAATGTACAAGAGGCGAATGGTATAAAAATTCGTGGTGATTATTGCAATTTTTTATATGTCTGGTTTGGTGAACAAAAAAAGCGCAGTGCATCATCGAGGTCCGCCAGACGAGAGGTAATGTTTCAAATATCTGTAAATGCTTGACTTAAAAAAAAATCTATATCGTCCCGCTAAGTTTCTTGCGCCGTTTCTTTCTAGGTCTGAGGCATTAACTCTAGTGAACCGGTGGTAAATTGTTTGACGTTCAAAAAATGAAGCATGTAACTTTTTATTTCGAATAAAATTATTTGACTTTGACTTTAGGTTCTCTCTGACTACTCTACTGAGTGGGAGGATAGAAATGAAAAATAAATTGTAACGCAAGAATGACATAATATTATTACTGTTCGCCTACAATCTTAGAAATAATATTTATTCTTCTCTATATATAAAAGAAATGTAGATTTAACATAATGTACCGTAATTATGAGACGTTTCACTGATTTCATATGATTGAATCGAACCCACAACCAGTCGGTTTACAGTCACACTTTGTACCTCTGCGCCACTGGCCCCTACTATATACATAAGTTTTTTTTTAGCTTCACGCTGTATCCCGCACACAGCAGGGTAGGCAGAGGGAACCTAGTGTTAAGACACTCCGTTCCCCACTTTCCGCCGAATTCGGAGGCATTGCGTGTTAAGTGGTGGAACTTAACGCCGCGCTTTACCTCGACACCAGAGCGAAGAAAATGGAAATATTAAATATTTCCACTCCTCGAGTGGGAATCGAACCCACAACCAGTCGTTTACAGTCACACGCTTGTGCCACTGGCCTCTACTATACTCGTATTATGTATACGTAATAACTACTATACTAGTATTATGTATAAGTAATGTAGTGTATGGCCGTCTACAAATGATATACGCACGACCTAAACGGAACAGGAACACCACTGGCTCACCACTACACCAGTACCGCAGCAGCGCAGGCGCACGTCCACCGTCCACGACGTCTGTCACAAGACTCCCACTTTTCCCCACTACTCAATACTGGTGTACATGAGACAATGCTACATATCTATTTAATAGATACAAACACTACATCCCTTCCTTTTTATATATTTTTATTTATTTACTAAATCATCATTTTTCATTTCTCGCTCATAATATTTATTTGAAGTATTTATTATTCTTTTATATCATCTTAATTTAAATCATTCCCTTCCTCCACTGTCTTCCATTGTCTTTCCACCCGCTTTAAATAAATCACATTTCTTCTCAATCCTTGTCCTTAATCACTACATGTGTTGTGACATCAAGCGTAATTGCAATTTTCTAGTTTTATCAATTTCCTTAACCCATACCTTTTCCTTTTCTTCAAACTCCACATGTTTTCCTTCTCTCTTTTTGTCCCTATATTCGTTTCCTTTTCTTTTTGCCGATTTTTTTTTTAATTCTTATTCTACCGTTATTCTCCGAGGGATTCATCTCTCTTGTCATCGATATTTTATTCCTGTTCATTGTTCTAAAATAAAGTTCAGACGGAGTTGTAACAGAATGAGGAGTGGAGTTGTACATTATCAGATATATTGCTAGTTTCATATTCTTTTCCACTTTTACTTATCTGTAACCTCTTCAATGTGTCCCCGTTTTGACGCTCCTCCATTCATTTGGCCAATATGGCACAGTATTGAAGAGTATAGTATTGAAAGTTTCACCAAAATCGCCAACCTCGTTGCTGACAGCTATAGTGGATTGTAAGTAAGTAGGCTAGCCTAGTAAAAATTTCTTCCATTTTTTTTTTATAACATGTGCACTCATTATGATTTTTGTAATTTTCATTTATTTATAGAGATTATAACAGTCAATAGTAACAAAATATAATCAGTACATAATAATGCCTCAATAAATAGATTTATTCAATATCTGTCCACGGTTCAGAAAGGAGTTCACTACGTCACATAGGTGCCTGCGAATGATTCCTTTTAAAATAATTATTTCCTTTTAAAAGTATATTTTCATAATTATAAAATTCATCTTGAAATGCTTGTACTGCTTTACATATTCGTCACATTGATACACACTCATAAAGTTACAAATTCCATTTCTTACAGTATTAAGTTCCAAATCCTTTTCTGAAGTCGATTATTATTCAATCTTCATTACTATACTAGTATCTCCCAATATTAGCTTCTCCTCTTAGTTTCTGTCTTAGTATTTCTTTAAAAGGCTTTGTTATGCAGCCAAATTAAGGATTCATTTATTTATTTATGTAGTTTGCTAATCCTAGAAAATTTTGCAATTCATCTAATGTTTTTGGTACTCTAAGTTCAGATAAATATTTGCAGAGTGATTTTGCTCATTTAGGTCATAAATTCTATTCATATCTTAATTCTCATTCATATTCAAAATAGTTAATTATCTGCATTTTGTACATTCATTAAATTTGATTTAATAACACATTGCTTGCCTTCAATTCTTATAGTAAGACTCTGCCTCTTTCTCATTAATTCCCCAAATTAATATATCGACAATAGAATTTGTAACCTTTCCCACTTTATGAGCATTTCCCGACATATTTTATTTTTATCTTTTTTTTTTCCTTTTTTTTTTGAAAGCTCAGGACACGTAACTCCGAACATAAATAGTTTTTTATCTGTATAAACCACTTGTTGTTATAAAAAAGCTCTACTTGATGGAAAGCAAAATATAAATAATATATCTATAAATATAAATAGATATGTAGCTTTGATTCGGTAACTAATTTTCCATGCAAGGTAGGCGGTGGTTTACACGTGGAATAGCTGCGCTTGTATAGCAAATAGCAATGCATAATGGGATACCCATAGCGACGATTCGTGTACGTCTTCTATGCCATTGTTCTTATTTAATTTTTTTTTTAGTTATTTATTCTTCGGTATTGGTATTCTTCTATATAATTGTATAACTGATTTTATTCATAAATCTATAGCTACATATATACAGTATATTTGTTGTACTTATACAAATATAATAGGCTTCGTACGAAATTCTATTCCCATTTTTAAATTGTTTATATTTACACCCAAATTCAATACCTCTAACTGTATTGCTATATGTTTTCCTAGTAGATTTCGTGATTTATATGTCCTAGGTAATGTATTTTTATAGTATTGCATTTCTCCTTTTCGTTTATTTTTACGATAGCGTTTTACTTCCATATACGAGTAATATTTAATTAGATTTTCCTTCTTGATTGTAGCCAATTACTTAGTTTTTCTTTAGATATTCCTAAGATCTGTCAGTTAATAAGTTTATCTTGCATAAAGAGTTATTTTAAATATAGTCCCCCTATTTTACATTTGATTGTTGCATCGTCAGTCATATATATTAAACTTATTAATTTTTAAGACAATTTAGTGTATTTCTCTCTGCTGTCGCTTATAGTAATTTTTTTGCTCATATGTATCTTCCTAATAAATAACAACTTTTAAATTATTAGCAATTGTAATACCTTTATCCAATTTTATTTCATCGCCCATCTTCAATGTTTTTTCTAATCTTTGACTGACATTTCCAATATTTTTTTTAGTTATATGTTCCTCACGTTGCATCTCGTATTTACGTTTTCCAGCTTAACTCCTAAGTTTATGAAGAATTGTCCCAAAACTTTCCCCTTCTCATCTCATGAGGTTGAATTAATGCCTCCTACAAGTCCTGTTTTGTTCAGGGTGGAAGTCATTGTTTAATATACAATATCAAGATAATCTATTGATACTATACTTGCTCTCGTTAAATTATATAATATTTCTTGAACGCAGGACGCAGCGCAGACGCCAACCAAGGACGCAGTGTAGCTTCTTAATAAGCCAAGTAATATCAGCGACTTCAAAATATATTTGTAGATACCGATTCACACTAGTGTACCATCACCGTCGAGGTCTAATTTTCCTGGTGGAGGTAGCTGACTCGCCATAGCCTTAAATAGTTTGTGATGATAAGAATTCTATATAACTCTAATAGAAGCCAGACGAATAATTCCAATTTAAAGGAATCCCACACTTCCAATTGAATGGAAGTTCGTCGAATAATTCCAATTTAATGGAATACCATAATTCCAATTTCATGGAATCCCACACTTCCAATTTAATGGAAGTTCGTCGTAAAATTCCAATTTAATGGAATATCATAATTCAAATTTAATGGAATTCCACACTTCCAATTTAATGGAAGTTCGCCGAATAATTCCAATTTAATGGAATACCTAATTCCAATTTAATGGAATTCCATACTTCCAATTTAATGGAAGTCTGGCGAATAATTCCAATTTAATGGAATTCCAAAATCCCAATTTAATGGAATTCCAAATTCCCAATTTAATGGAATTCCGATAAGTAATTCCAATTTAATGGAATTCCGATGAGTAATTCCAATTTAATGGAAAAGATGGAACTTCAAATTAAATAAAAGTATACAACTGTACACAAACATATTACTTGATATAAATAATGTAATTTAATAAGCTTTATTACGTATTTAATACTTCATATGAATACTTACTTAACTTTAATTATGTCTTATGATTCCAAGAGAACCAAATTCAACTTTTAAACATTTTAATATAGAAGATTAAAATATCTGTAATATGAGTCATATAATATGTTTGTTTTACATTTTATTATCTATACTATAAAAAATCTTTTTAAATAAAATTTCAATTTATTAACATTAGTAGGATGGAGAAAGTAAATATAATAATTAGTAGAATGGGACATGTAAAAGTAATGTATATTAATAAATCAAATTGGAGCGTCCGTCTGCAATATCAAAATAACCGCTTTTTACCAAACATCCTAATAGGTACATCCACCACAGTTTCACTGGCAGACAACTGAAGTAACAAGGAGCAACCCAGGCTATTTGTATTTTAGAATTATACATTTTATAATTCCACGCGGACGAAGTTGTAAGCACTGCTAGTCTTAATGTATATAAATTACGTGTCACGTTGTTTGTCCGCGATTGACTCTTAAACTACTTAACCAATTTTAGTGAAATTTTGTAGGTATCTATTGTTTGGTCCAACTTAAAAGATAGGATACTTTTTATCCCATAATATTTTAATATTATAATGATAATTTTCTTTAAAAATCTTAATCGTGCGAATGAGACGGAATATTGTGATAATTTAACATATTGTCAAAACTCTGACATAGTGACATTCAGTTATACACTTAGTGTACGTCTCGTAGTTATATCATAAAGTTGACGACATCACGATAATATGAAAAGGTCGCATATTAGTACATTACTAATTGTCACCTGGTCAGACCATGACGTTGGATGATCAATAATAAGTTTTCGTTTAACGATATAGATCATCCATTTGTTTGACCACGTCATGAAATCATCGATCTTATTTGACCAAATCGAAAAACAATTATTTAACCAACCAAAGAAAGGTCCTCTAGTTATACATAAAAATGAATTACAATTAGACACACATAATGGTGAAGTAAATTAAACGTAATATCAAATATTACATAAAATGATATTATGTATCTATATCCTGTAACCAACGTTTTAAACTATATTGCAATACAAATCATATGTTTTTTTAGAAATAGGGAACTGTTGAACAATACAAGTCTATGTTATATTAACATTTATAAAATATTACAACTTTAATAATTTTGTATTATTATTTAATAAGTTAGTCCTTTGCTAACTTACTAAAGGCAAATCAAATCAAATAATCTCTTATTTCCAACCAATATTAAAATACTGTATAAAACTGTATAAATACTGTATATTTTTTAAATAAAGAATTGTTGGACAATTCTATGATACATTAAGATACATAAAAGATTAAAACTTTAATATAATGTATTTTTGTATTATTGTTAGTATTATTTAATAAGTAAGTTAGATCTACGATAACTTTACTAAATGCAAACCAAATCAAATACCGTCTTGTTTGCGATCTTTGTACTCGTATATAGTTATATAACCTAGCTGACATTAATAATAATTATAATAAAAAGTACGTAGGGTTACATTTTCTGATCTGATAAGAAATATTATATTTATTTCTTGGTTATTGTAATAAGAAGTAAGATATAATTAGATATTTTTCATTCTCTCTAATCATTTTATTAACTTCTACCCTCCTTTCTTTTTTTTTTTTTTAATAATTAACTTTTTTACCTTTATCCTCGTCGCCATTTGTAGTGTATGGCCGTCTACAAATGATATACGCACGACCTAAACGGAACAGGAACACCACTGGCTCACCACTACACCAGTACCGCAGCAGCGCAGGCGCACGTCCACCGTCCACGACGTCTGTCACAAGACTGCCACTTTTCCCCACTACTCAATACTGGTGTACATGAGACAATGCTACATATCTATTTAATAGATACAAACACTATAAGTAATATAATAATTAGAACAGTACCTAGAAGGCATGGCGGGTCGTGGCGCGCTGGCGGCGGCGAGCGCGCGCCGCGCCTCCGCCTCGCCGCTGCGCGCGCTGCTCAGCTCCGCGCGCACGCGCTTCAGCTCCTCTGTTAGTTCGCGGGAGGAGCGCTAAGGGATGGCCGGGTGAACATTTATTATTATATATTTGTGTTACTTATTTGTTGATTATTTTATTAGTTAGAAAAATATTTTTTGTTACGACGAAATTATAAGTAAAATGGGTAAAGCGCGGCGTTAAGTTCCGCCACTTAACACGCAATGCCTCCGAATTCGGCGGAAAGTGGGGAACGGAGTGTCTTAACACTAGGTTCCCTCTGCCTACCCTGCTATGTGCAGGATACAACGTGAAGCTATAAAAAATTTTTAAAAAATATTATAAAAATATGAATATGATTATATGAAATTAAAAATACAATAATGGTAACTAGAATATAATTATGTATTTTAAGTATTTTATTATAAATATAAAACTTAAAAAAACTTCTTTGACAACGAAAATTGAATCGATTTTTAAATGTCAATTGATGAAAAATGTCCATACAATTTTTCATATTATACGTTAGTTTCAAATAACGTCAGTCAAAAATACAAGATTCTTGAAGAAAGCTAGTGAATTTCAGCTATGAATTTAGCTATCGTTTTTTTATATTACTTTCATTCAATACGCCTTAATTCGTTTTAGAAACTTATTATTAACAGCTCTTATTAATACTGCACCCATATCCAAAATTATTCGAAATATTTATAACGATTTCGTTAAGGGCCATGTATAATCATTTATTTCTGATATCTAACTAATAATGCCAGTTTAATACGCCCATTCAATAGAACAACGACATAATTACAAAACAGTTTGTCTAATTATTTTTTAGTATTCTAGAGTTTTTTCACGAAGTTAAAACACCATTAAAAAATGCATAATAAGTATTACAACATTTCACGGCAATATATTTTTAACTTTAAACTTTTAAAATACGTAGTATGCAAGCCTTACCAGCTCCTTTTCCCTTTGTTCACGTTCTCTTTCCTTCAACTCTCTGTCCCTCTCTTCTTTCCTCTCTCTGTCCCGCTCTTTGTGATTATTGCTATCCTTATTATTTTTTATAGTTTCTTTTGTACTTTCTACTTCTTTCTCCTTAATAAGTAATTCTTTTGCTGTAATAAGAGAAACATAGAATATATTATAAAATTTAAAATTTATATATTAATTGTTGATAAATAAATAACAAATAAATAAAAAGTAAAGATTATAAATATAATTAGATTTTATAGTCACATAGTATCAAGACACTACGTTTCCCACTTTCAGCAATTATAGATAGATTTTTGAATTTGACACACCGCATGTTGCTGACTGAGCAGAGCAATGTAAATAATTAAATTATAACCATTCTGTAGAATGGGAATCGAACCCAGAACTAATCGCGATAACAGGTACTAGGTACTAGGTGGCTTCATGCTAGCAATGAATAATACTATACAAATTATTTATAATTGTGTCTGAAATTATACAAAAAATAACCAACATATTTAAGTCACTCACTTTGTTCTGTAATCTTATGACTATCATTGATTTCTTTATCCTTATCTTTATTTTTGTGTTTTTTCTTTTCTTCTCTTATAGTACTAGCCTCTTTCTTATCATATTTCGCCGGCTTACCGCCACCTGAAATGAGGATATAGTATTATTCATAATTTTCCCCTCACACTGTTAAGACACTCCATCCTCCACTTTTCATCTAAAATAAGGATGGATCATTTTATAAAAATATATAATGTGGCCAGTCGTGGCCCAGTGGCACAACAGTGTGACTGTAAACGACTGGTTGTGGGTTCGATTCCCACTCGAGGAGTGGAAATTATATTTCCATTTTCTTCGCTCTGGTATCGAGGTAAAGCGCGGCGTTAAGTTCCGACACTTAACACGCAAGCCTCCGAATTCGGCGGAAAGTGGGGAACGGAGTGTCTTAACACTAGGTTACCTGGATTTATTCTTTTGGCATTTGGATAATCGAAAATTTGAATAATGGAAGATATGAGATAAGTGTAAACAACATATAAAATGTTATATGTTAGGTATTTATTAAAAACAATAAAAAAAGAAACGAAACTATAAGCCATGATAGACGAAGAGATAAAAGGAGACGATAATGATAGATAAAACGTCATTTTTTAAAATTATTAAAGCATTGCTTCATACATGCACCTTGATTGATTTGGTTATAATATTATATTCATAAATTAATAAAAGAATAAAGAGTTCTAAGGGTTAAAATATTTGTTTGACCGAGTGTATTCACTTGTTAAAATAACCAAATAAAAAAACTTATAACAAACAGAATATGGACCCCAAAAATTAGTGGTGTCAAAATCTTAAAATAAAAAAAAAATACTTAATACTTCATATTACAAAGTTATTTAAACATAATTAACAGTCCGTATATTCTTTAAACTTAGTTAAAGCTTACTTAGTTATAAGCTCTGATATTGTAAAAGAAAAGAGGAATTTATATAAATAAAAAAATATATAAAAAAAAGCTACAGAACTTATATCCTTAGTGATTTTTTTTTTTTTTTTATGGAATAAAGGAGGCAAACGAGCAGAAGGCCCACCTGATGTTAAGTGGTTACCTTCGCCCATAGACATCCACAACATTAGGGTTATGGATGCGTTGCCAGCCTCGGAGATGAAGGACAGAAGGAGCGAGGAAGGATGGGAGAGGTGGGAATAGGGAGAGCTGGCTTACATGCCATCGAACCGGAACACATCATCAGATGTTTGGCGGTTCGTCTTTGACACGATAGTGGTCGCGAGCCAGTCGGAGAACGAATCTCCTACCACCAAGCTACTTATAGATATAAATTAAATTGTAAAAAAATAACTACCTACCTCTAGCTTCATGCCGCTCGTCGTGTTCGTGCAGGGGCGTGGCGTGCGGGGGCGCGCCGGGGCCGCTCGCGGCGCCGTTGCTGTACGCCGAGTGACTGCTTTTGTCACGTGACACGTTTTTTTCTAACTTATCTAACTGGAATTGTATGATAATTACATGTTAGGGTTTATTTTTGATTACATTAATATATAATTGGATATGAATGAGTTCACATATCAACTACTTTGTATTTCTACAACATGTACAATTTTTTGTTTACGTATTTGTACAAATATAATTATTATATATTATTTTCTCCTGCCCAGCGGAATAAAGCGGAGACGACATTAGGGCATGGCCCTCAAGCCATGGTTTTCACCGCCACCTACTAATATAGTTGGGTACCTAGAGTAGGTCATTGCCCTTTTGGAGATACCGGACTGGAGAGTACTGGGGAAAGTAAATAGGATCAGTGGGAAAGTGCTATGAAAGGTCTTATTTCATAATTCCTCCCATTTTGATTCTGAACCTGATGGTCCTATTTCATAATTCCTCCCATACTGATCCTGAACCCACTTAGGAGAGGCCCAGAACAGAAGCAATAAATAGTATTAAAACAAAACTACTTTTTTATCTTGAATAACCAAAAAGAACCAACTTTGAAATGCCAACGCGACCAAAATAGTTTTATAAGCAAAAAAAAAAAAACAAAAAATGAACAATACCTTAACTTGTATGGGATGATCGGCCACACACACACCATTATGATCTCTCGCACACCGACGCCGCACCGAGCCGTTCATATGGCGCGAGTCGCTCTGCGTGTGCGCGTGTGCGTGCGTCTGCGTGTGCGTGTGTGCGTGCGTCGACGCGCTCGTCGGCGTGTGCGTCTGTGTGCTGGTTGGTGTGGGAGTGGGCGTCTGTGTGGGTGTCGGTGTGGGTGTGGATGTGTGCGTGTGTGTGGATGATGGCGCAGACTCCTCCGCTTTACACTCTTCTTTACTTTGTGTGTTCTGAAATTGTGTGGACTATTATTATATAATAAAAATAATTGACAATTTAAGAGAAGAAAACTAACATAACTACACAAAGTAACCTAGTATAAAAATATTCCATTTTCCATCTTTCGCCGACTTTGTAACATTGCGTGTTGCGAACTTAGCGCCGCGTTCTTACCAGAGCGGAGAAATAGAAATATTTAAAATATGATCATATCCCTGAATGGATATCGAACTCACACCTAACCTTGCTGAAAATTAGATATTGTCACACTGCACTGTGACGGCCTATCTACTATTAGTTGATCTAAATATATTATGTTTTTATCAAAATGTCACTAAAATATATTTTTTTTTAGCTTCACGCTTTATCCCGCACACAGCAGGGTAGGCAGAGGGAACCTAGTGTTAAGACACTCCGTTCCCCACTTTCCGCCGAATTCGGAGGCATTGCGTGTTAAATGGCGGAACTTAACGCCACGCATTACCTCGACACCAGTGCGAAGAAAATGGAAATATTAAATATTTCCACTCCTCGAGTGGGAATCGAACCCACAACCAGTCGTTTACAGTCACACGCTTGTGCCACTGGGCCACGACTGGTCAAAAATATTATTTTAAAACTTCTTTATTTGACGAGACAAAGAGTAGAAAACCTAGTATTAAGATACCCAATTCTACTATAATTTATCTTACTCCAACATCTTGTTGCAAACAAAAATGAATACAATTATATTTATTTCCGCGAATAGGGAACGATTCCTTAACTTAACACTCAACTTCCATAGATTAAATAAGTAAACCTTTAAGACTATCAACGAAAATCAATAATCCATACTCATATTATAAATGCGAAAGTCTGTGTGTTTGTCTGTCACGTTTTCACGGCTAATCTACTGGTCCGATTTGGATGAAATTTAGAATGAAAGTAGTAAAAGTTACTGGGTCTAACATAGGCTACTTACATTTTTAAAAATCAACCGCTAAAGGGTTGAAATAGGGGATGAAAGTTTATATGAAAAATCTAAACCCCTTGACCGATTGTAATGAATTTTGGCATAAATATAGTTAATAATCTAAGCTTAAACATAGGCTATTTTATTTTTCAAAAACTCATCCCCGAGGGTTGCAATATAACGAAGCAGTTGTGTAGTTCACGCGGCGAAGCCACGAGCGGGTCGCTAGTATTTAATATAATATATAACCTGTTCTAAAAGCGCGCTCTCAGGCAGCGCGTCCCGCAGCAGCTGGAAGTAGAACTCGTTCTCGGCCCTCACTTGCCGCTGCCGCCGCTCTTTCAGACGCTGCGCCACGCATGCCTGTATATCATTTTAATATTTTTAAACATTTTTAAAGTGTTATTCCACACTTAGGAAAATTGAAAAAGACATTTAAAGAAAACGTATAAAAATTTGAACGCAGCGGGATTCGAACCCGCGCCTCCTGAATACCGTTCAGGCGCTCTCACCACTGAGCAATGTCTCATTTGCTTCGAATCCCGCTGCGTTCAAATTTTTATACGTTTTCTTTAAATGTCTTTTTCATTTTAATATTTATTTAGTAAAGAAATATGTTATTTAGGCGTTTTCTCACATAACGTCCTCCATTTTCCGTCCGAAATTTGCGTGTTTGCGAAGACATTGCGTGTTAAGTGGCGGAAGTCAACGCCGAGCTTTGTCTTTGGTACCAGAGAGATTCATTCCCCTGAATGGGAATCGAACCCACAGCCATCGTATTACAAAAGATACACAGCAAAATTTAAACTATATTTGAAGTCATCAAAATATTTTAGTCAAATCAAAATAAATTAATCTAAATATATAAATTGTAAAATTTAATGTACAATGTTTTTTTTTACATAATTTGTGGAAATAAGCATCTTTTAATAGTCCTTTAAGTAGTTAAATAAAGACAGTTAAAAACGTTTGGCTTATCAAAGGCTGGGCAAGCTTGGAACTTTAGTTCCAGGTCCTGTCTTCAAACAGGCAGAAAATTAGCTTTATTTTCAAAATTTAATAACGATTTTTATGCTGTATTGGTACAAAGTGTAACATTTTTGTTTTAGTTTAATGACTAAATAAGTATGAAATATTAAAATAATATGTATAGGACGTAAAAGTAGCGTTTTAACTTACTGTACACACTATCAATAATATTATTTAAATAACCAATGGGGCCAGTCGTAGTACACAGGGACAAAGTGTGACTGTAAAGCGACTGGTTGTGGGTTTAATTCTCACTCGAGGAGAGGAAATATTTAATATTTCCATTGTGCGGGATACAGCGTGAAGCTAAAAAAATAAATTTTCAGAAAACGCGTGACAATTCAAATTTTACTACGTCCATAAAAAAATACTTCTCTAACAATGTCTAAAAAAATGACACACTAAAAAGAAAAAAAACACACGCACAGATAGAGAGAGAGAGAGAGAGACAGACAGAGTTAGAAAGTGTAAAGTAAACAGACTAACCTTAACCCCAAAGCCCATAGTCATGGTGGGGTACCCGAGGCAGTGCGCGGCGAGCGGGCGCCACGGCTCCAGCGGCGCCGTGCGCGTGCGCACCGCCGCCTCCGTGTACACCACCAGGAAGCACAGCGCCACCGTCGGCACGCATATGCCTTTCTCTGCGACTGTTACACGTATACAGTTATGAAACTACATGTTGTAGCTTTATCCCTAATAGCAAGATAAGCAAACTGACACACACACACATGCACGCACGCACGCACGAACACACGCTTAAACATACACTAACTATATCTATTATAAAATACTATGTCTAATATAAAACTTGGGGCCAGTCGTGGCGCAAAGGCACAAAGTGTGGCTGTAAAGCGACTGGTTGTTAGTTGAATTTCCACTCGAGGAATGGAAATATTTAAAATTTCCACTTTATTCGTTATAGTGTCGCGGCGCGGCGTTAAGCTCCGCCACTGAACACTCAATGCCTCAGAATTCGGCGAAAAGTGGGGAACGGAGTGTCTTAACACTAGGTTCCTTCTGCCTACCCTGCTGTGTGTGGTGTACAGCGTGAAGCAACTAACACCCAATATCAATATTCGAACCTAATTCAAAAACGAGGAATTCGAGATATTGCTGTTGAGTAGCACAGATCAAGACAATGTTTTGTCTTACGAGACCAGAGAAACAAAAATAATTTATATTTGTCACATAATTAAGGCGCCACAACATCTTCAATATATATATAACATGAAAAAAGTGTCTGTACATGCAAGCGAGTATTTTTATTTGTACTATATATTTGTCCATTTGCACATATTAATCTCGGGAACTATTGGATGGATTTGAGCCATTGAAGTTTGAAGTAATTTATGCCAAAGCTACTATAGATGGTAAGCCTGAATAATATTTTGAAATAATGGAAAAATATAATTTTCTATATAAAAATCTATGTAATTTTAAGTAATCAGTATAATACTCACATGTGCACCATAAATATTGTATCCAAACATAAGTACTGGCAGCGAAGAACAAATATTGTAGTGGTATAAAGAAGTAACATATCATATCAGACGTCAAAGCCACACATATGAAGAACACTGAAAACGCCTAAAATATAAATGGTAATTTAGAATTTGGAATATGACACATACAAATAACATTTGTAATTTTTATTTTCTTTCATTTGGCTTAACATTAAGTAAATCTGGGTAGGCAAAGAACCTATATAAAAGCTTTATTTCAAAATAATTTATGTATACATAATTCCTCAAGTATTATTTAACAGACATTTTTTTGCATATTTTATAAGTGGACACATTATTTTATTGCATCCCACTTATAAAATATGCAAAAAAAGTACCTGTATATGTACAATTTAACTATATATTCAGTAGTTATAGATTTAGCTTTAAGGCAATCCTTACAGAAGATTTCTTATAGACTTAACATGTACAAAAAGTAAATAGGTAAAAGATTAAGAGCAAAATTATATATGCTATTTGTTTATTTCAGCTTCACACTTTTACCCTAGCCGAGTAATCCAGAGAGTGTCAAGACACTGTATTCTACACTTTCCACCAGAATTCAGAACATCTTGATATCAAAGAGGGTTTGCAAAAGGCAAACCAGAGTAGAAAAATGAAAATAATTATATAATGATGATTTCACTAAGAAAATTAAACCCACAACTAACTGTGATTATAGCCAGTCGTAGGTGTCTAATAAATAATTAGCTAATATTTTAAAATGCACTTTATGTAAATGAATGCATTGTAAATTTAGTTAATAAAATTTTAAATTACTATTGTTGTTGCAAATTGTCATTTATTTAAATATCAAACAGTTTTTAGTACCCACATGTACATGTGAACATAGATCAAAAACCCTTATTCAGATGTAGCTATATTTTAACTTTAAATATTATAATTTTATAAATCAAATAAATAACAATCTTGTCTTATATACAAATAAAAAAATAATAATAATACTTACAATACCATGATATCTGAATGATTCATAACAAGATTTGATCATCATCCAGAAAGGTAAGAGAAACTCAAATCTGAACTCCAGCATATAGTCAGCCAAGACAACTGTGGCCCAAAACATTACGAACTTCAGGTATGTCAGAGAACTGTAAATAAATGATTTGGATGAATGCATACAAAATAGTTTACTTTAAATTTACAATTATTATATCTGTATCTGTATATGTTTATAACATTACATCTATTGAAAAATACAGTTTTAGTGAAAATAAAGAGCTGAAAATTCACTGCTTCTGAACTATAACATCTGTTTCTATTTAAATACTTCATGTTACATTGTAATTTTCTTTTATTTTAAGTTTAGTACAAGTAATATTAAGCATAACCTTTATATTGTAAGATAGAAAGTATTTACGTTAAAATTTTCACCATGTTTAGAAATCAAGTTTTAAAAAATATTCTTAAAATGTTATGGTAATATTTAAAATTAAAAAATTAGTCATCAATCAGGTAAATATGTAAGTGGGTAATAGGTGTAATAATACAATAATAATCTTGATTTCCGATTTAAAAATATTAACAGTAACTTAATCATTTTATTTTAGTCAATGAATAAATATGTTAAGTTTTTTTACCAGATGGTACTCATGCTTTTTTTATGTTATACACCGGGCTAGATTAAGCATACATTTGAGAAACCATATGATAGGGCAATATCTTCAAGAACAAATGAGTTTTTTATACAAATATAATTCACTTGCACTCACTTTCCAAACATTCCTTCGTTGGGTTTGTTGCGCTTTAAGGGGCGCCGCATCTTGCCGGATTCGGCATTTCGCCTCTTCATATTTTTTCCTCCACTGTGTTAATTATTATTACTAGCTTTCCCCTTGTAACACGAACTTACAACGAAACATTTAGGAAAATAATACTCCGTAAGCTGGAGCTTTCTGTTGTCAATCGGCCTATGTCCAAAATTTACGAGGGAGATGGATGAAATATCGGCAAACTCTTGCGTTCACTCACAAAATAGTGATGTTGCTAGATTTTATGTAGATACAAACACCGTAAACAATAATTTATGTGATTTTATGCTATTATCTATATTTGACATAGATAAAATATTATTTAAATATATTTTTATGTTTTGCATCAACTTTAATACCAATATGACGGCAACTTTACCTGCATGTGATTTCTTTAATTATACATTAATACTATAAGTATAATATTTTTTTTTTTTTTTTTTTTATGGAAAGGACAAGGCAAACGAGCGTTCGGGTCACCTGGTGTTAAGTGAACACCGCCGCCCACGGCCCCGTGTAACACCAGAGGAGCTACAGGGACGTTGCCGGCCTTTGAGATGGAGGTAAACGCGCCTTTTGAAGGTATTCATGTCGTATCGACCTGGAAACACTGCCGCCGGTAGGCCATTCCACAGTTGAGTGGCGTGTGGAAGGAAAGTCCTACGAAACCGCACAGTACTCGAATGCCAAGTATCCAGATGGTGTGGATGGTATTTAAGTTTGGAACGTACTGTGCGGTTGGAGAATTCGGCGGCAGGTATCAAGTCAAACAGTTCTCCAGAACACTCCCCGTTGTAAATGCGATAGAGAACGCACAGTGAAGAAACGTCTCTACGCAATGCCAAAGTGTCAAGCCCTTCACAGATTACTGGGTCCCCAATGATTCGAATGGCTCTGCGTTGTATGCGATCAAATGGTTCAAGCTGATACTGGGGGGCACCGGCCCAGAGATGAGAACAGTACTCCATATGAGGCCGCACCTGGGCCCTATACAGGGACAATCGGTGTTTGGACGTGAAGTACTTAATAACAGGTCATAATAAAAAATATGTTTTAAATAATATGCAGCGTGTATCGATACACTTTATAAAAGTAGCTGTGGCAATGACACATCACACAAGTTATTTTTTTTTACAAATTACATACTTATAAAAAATAGCTTCACGCTGTATCCCGCACACAGCAGGGTAAGCAGAGGGAACCTAGTGTTAAGACACTCCGTTCCCCACTTTCCGCCGAATTCGGAGGCTTGCGTGTTAAGTGGCGGAACTTAACGCCGCGCTTTACCTCGACACCAGAGCGAAGAAAATAGAAATATAATTTCCACTCCTCGAGTGGGAATCGAACCCACAACCAGTCGCTTACAGTCACACTCTTGTGCCACTGGGCCACGACTGGCCATAAATTACATACATTTTACAAATTACATACTTATAATACTATAAAAATCAGAAAATATAATAAATCGAATTATGTGACTAATCGAGTCATTCGCTTCTTCTTCTAGTTCCATTATTAAACGTTTACATAGCTCTTTTATAAATATTAATAATATTTCAACACTTAAAGATAGACTTGATTATATTAATATTATATAGTAATAGTATAAGCATCGCGTATTTTAAAAAAATGTTATTAAGCTAATTGAAGAATTATTAAAGTAATCATGCATTTCCCGCCAATGTCAATTTGAAAATTTTATTTGTGATATTTTCCCCTTTAGCCCACTTTAATTTGCCGCATACATTATAGTGAGCTAAATGTTGTATTGTAAAAAAATAATTAGGGGATTTTTAGGGAATAGGGGAAAATTACCTACTGCTAATATTGTTTTTTATTCCTTTGATTGCTAATGGAAAATTACTTGCTTGCTAAGGATAAATATAATTAGGAGCATATTCCACTGTCAGCTCCCGCCTATCATCGCAGGGAGCAGGTTGCTAAGGTGTAACTGAAAACCAGCGATGTCAGAGGTACTCACATCAAGCATCAAGAGCTGAGTTACACCTTTTGTCATAAGCTAGAATTCATTTCTTTTTTTTTCTGTGTTTCATGTATATTGTTTTTTTTCATTCTCTTATGGCAATAAATGTGTTTTTATTTTTATTTTTATAACTGTAAAAAGGAACCTAAGTACTACTACTTTACCATATATTTCGTTGACTATTTCGGCTGCAATAGCTTACACATAAGATATAGATATGTACTATCGAGCTATTCTGGCGTTCGATGGTAATAAACATACCATCAGATTACCATCAGCAGATGGTAGATTTTTTCCCTATTTACTTGATATTTTGAAACATTCACGCAATATCTTTATAAATTGTGGCCTATTTGTTTATTCTGATGTATAAGCTATATTATTGTAAGGTTTCATTAAAATCCATTCAGTAGTTTTTACAGCCATTCGAACTTTCGCGTTGATATTAGTAGGATATTAAATAAATTTGATAGTCATTTTGTAACATATATTGATAATGTAAATAAATACACATAAGAATACAAAATATTTCTTATTAAATATTGTTTATAACTTAAAAATAGTAAAAAATACTATTTTATTCAATACTTTTAAAGATAAGATGATAATATTTACAATACAGCCGCATTTCTTTATAAACTTATCTAACACTCTAAATTGGACAAAATATAAGAGCACTTGTAAATGCAAAAAATGCATATATAATATTTTTATAGTATAATGATAAAATATTAAATTATAAACTAAAATGTTTTGCCTCTAAATTCTCAAGTTAAGGGCATTAACAATGCTTTTAAATATTTGTTATGGTAAAAAATTTTATACTAGGTATTTCCTAAAATTGTTTATTTATTTTAAAGCGTTATTATCACAGGAATCGATTTCCTAAGTTTTTATTAGCACGCAATGCCTCTAAATTTCTTCACAAAAGGCAACAGAGTGTCTTAACACTAGATACCCTCTGCCCACCCTTCTGTGTATGGGATATAGTGTGAGGCTAAATATAGAAGCTTTTATATGATTACATAGTATAAAAATATAACACTTTAAAATATAAAAAAATATTTAATAAAAAGCATTCTCTCTTGCCAAACAATTGTTCGTAGAAAATAATCTTTGAGCAGCAGATATTTGTAAAAATGTCTAGAGCATATAACAATAGTAAATTTTATTAAGCCTAAGAATTTTGACGCAGCTGGTAGTAGAAAGCATGGCTTAGCGGTCAGAGCGCTTGAACAGTCTTCAAAACGCACGGGTTCGAATCCAGCTGCGTTCAAAATTTTATATGATTAACAAAAAAGTATTTTTGTTTACTTATATCAAACAACTATTACTACCTACTATTACCAGGGTATACGGTGAGGTAGAATTTCACCACAATACATTTTTATGGTAAGCACCATTGATGATCATAGCCGATGAGGATGGATGATTAAGGGTCACAGCTCACTAGAGCCACCCGGCACTGCACGGCACGGTTATTATTCTTTATATGAATTTGTATAGGCGTGCGCTCACTACATCTCTCTACTCGCACGCTTTCCACGCTTTTTATTTGATTGTCATTATTTTTCGAAGGTTTAATAATAAAAATAATAAACTGTTATTTATTTCCACTTGCACTATTACTATTTTCTCCTTAAATTTAAGTAAGTGCTTCATTCAAAAGTTTAGTTATTTTTCAATGTGGATTCCTTTTGAATAAATAATGCTGTCCTATAATAATACTATTTAAAGCTTTTATTTCTTTGAGATCTTGTCTGACGCTGTGTTTATCATTATATTATCTGTGCCTTTTGGCACTTGGTCCCTCACATTCATTGTTATGAACCATAGAACCATTTGCATTACTTCCTTGTACTGCATCTACATTTGTTAAATTTTGTACGCTTCTTTTCAATGAAATTGATTCTTCAATGTCCTCATCACTGTCTTCAATAATGATTGAAGTATTTGCTAAAAAAATGAAAATATTGACAATGTTAAATTTATACAATTACTCGACTACTGACACCTATGAAGAAGTAAAAACTATATTATAGGTAGGAGTTAGAAATAATAAGCTCCTTACTTTGTATGTTCGGCATTATGTTTGTGTCATTAGAATCAGGAACAACTATGTCATTAATAATCTGTATTTCTTCATTTCTGCTGCTATTTCCATTATCATTTCTAGAGTTATCTCTTTTAATACCTTAAACATGGAATTATTAATTTAATATCGCCTTATCTAAAATTGTTCAAGATGATGGGTATTTTTCATTGACATATAACAAATAAATGAAAAAAAAAATATAATCTATACTAAATCCATTTTAAAAAGTCTATATTAATTAGAAAGACAATTGAATATTTGGACATTTTCATTGACAATTAATAGCAGGTATTTATAAAATAGCTTTCTGTCTTGGCAAAGGTGGAATGCTCTTTAGGTAGCAGATATTCGTAAAAATCTCTCTATAGAGATACTTATAAAGTGGAGAACGGAGTGTCTTAACACTAGGTTCCCCCAACCTACCCGAATGTGTGCGGGATATAGCGTGAGGCTAAAAAAAGGACCTTATAACAATTTGTATAACTTATAAGGATTTAATAAGTAACCTCTCCACGGAGACAACAAAAACGCCACCAGAATTAGGACGCATGGCTTAATAACACACACAAGAAAGAGGCTTTATCAATGATTGAATATATATTTTTTTCTCTTTGTTTTTTGAACGCCTCAGACTCGAGTTCCGTGTACTTCTCAGCTTTTTTCTATTGTTTCTGTATGTAATTCTCTTTTTAATTTATTTTAAATTTATTTTAACGAGTGAGTACACTCGATCACACGTTTTGTATGGTTATGATAGAATATTTTCACTGCTCGAGTGGGAATCGACTCACAACCAGTCGCATTTACAGTCACACTTATGTGCCACCACTGGCCTCAAATTGAATGTAATAATAGGACAAATAATAAAGTACAGATTCAGTCTTGTATAAAGTATAGTACGCGCATTTTATCTTGACCATGATTTATATATACGCTTTTCGAAATTTCACGCAAGTACCGTCAACCAACCAATGAGAGTTGACGAGTGACTGAGACAGAACACCGTGCATGATGAAATGACTAGTATTTGTCTCTCGTAGCTGCCTTTTATCACTTATAACTCCTTAAAAAGTCTATTCTGCCATACCTATTGTAGGTAGGTTCCGACTTTTCAAGTTACAATGCGCATACTTCAACAAACTTACTATGTAAAGAAAACGTATAAAAATTTGAACGCAGCGGGATTCGAACCCGCGCCTCCTGAATACCGTTCAGGCGCTCTCACCACTGAGCCATGCACCATGAGAGCGCCTGAACGGTATTCAGGAGGCGCGGGTTCGAATCCCGCTGCGTTCAAATTTTTATACGTTTTCTTTAAATGTCTTTTTCAATTTTCCTAAGTGTGGAATAACACTTTAAAAATGTTTAAAAAACAAACTTACTATGTTCTTTGACTTTGTCCCTTAAATTTTTGACTAGCTCATAATTTTCATGTAGCAAATGTTCTACTTCTCCACCAAGCAATTGACAATTGTCGTTAGTAAGTAATAAAAGATCCCCATAGTTCCGCACTGGACCTATAAAGTTTTTATAAATGAACAAATTTAAGAATTAGTTAATTATTTCTATTAATTTTATATTAAATATTAAGATTGGTATTATAGCCTGACCCTTCCCGTGTAGCGGGTTAGCCAGAGATAGCCTAGTGCAAAGACACTCGATACAGAGACGTCGTAGAAGAATGCGCAAGCGAGCCTGCGACGTTTCGCGATGGTGGAGAGGGTTTCCGCTGGGTTTTAGTGGGTAGTATCGGGCTCATTGGTGAGTCCCATAGTATCATCCGTTCGCAGGGCAGTTCTGCCTGTCTTGTGAACGGTTGGCCTGCGCAGAAGCATTTCCCAGCGAAAAAAAGTCGAGACATGCATGTGTGTGACAGTGTGTGTTCAGTGGCGGAACTTAACGCCGCGCTTTGTCTTTGGTACCAGAGTGAAGAAATGAAAATTTAAATAATCATTTCCCCGAGTGAGAATCGAACTCGCGATCATCGCGATCATCAATGAGACGCTGTCCTTGTGTGTCACAGCCTCATTTTATAATATTGGATAATAAGATTTTTTTTACTTCACGCTATATCCCACACAAAGTAGGGTAGGCAGAGGGAAATTAGTGTTCGGACTCTCTGTTCCTCACTTTCCGCCGAATTCGGATGCATTGCGTGTTAAGTGGCGGAAATTAACGCCGCGCTTTGCCTCGACACCAGAGCAGAGAAAATGGATATATTAAATATTTCCACTCCTTCAGTGGGAATCAAACCCACAACTAGGTGTTTACAGTTACACACTTGTGCCACTGCACCACGACTGGCCCCATTATTAGATATTATTTTGTTATATTAGATTAGTTACGATTTTTTACCTTTTATAAGCACTTTCACTCCCAGCACTGTGGTTATGTATAAATTTGTTATTGGCTCTAATACAACTCCTCTGACATCTTTCACACCATCTGTCATATATAATAGTAGCATTCTGCAGTAACGAAAATATTTTATAATTTATATAATATATTTATAAAAATATTTTTTATGCTTTTATTTATTAAAGGATGTCTTGATATAAATTACTTTTGCATAAGACTGTATCATTTATGATGCATAGAATCTATATAACAAAATTTAAACTTTTATTTTTTTAATAATAATATTGCTTTTACATATATTAATATTATATATTTACATATAGCTTTTACTTATATTAAAAATATATATTTTGTTCATATTTATTTTTAAATTGTGTGCAATAAAGGATATATAAATAAATAAAATAAATATTGTACTTAACAAACATAACAAAACCTTGGAAAAATATTACTTGTCTTCCAGAAAATGCATGTCTAGCGAGTTCACAGCTCTCTTCATCTGTCTGTTTATATCAGCATAACATGTTAGGAACTGCTGGAGATCTTTGAAAATTTCTGTATCAAAACATTTTTTTTTATTTTTTAATGTGAATAAAAACAGTAATTTAATGTGATTATAATAAAGATTGTAATTACCAAAGCTTGTAATATGATTTATTTGAAGCATGTAGTGACCTGTGAGTGCTTCCAGATTTTGTGGTAAGCATCCAGGGGATATTTGAGTTAAATCATGGAGAAACCACTGCTTTTTAACATTAATATGAACTTTATGTATATCCCTTTCTCCAACTTCATTTATAAAATACTCCAATGCCCTATAAGTATAAAAATATATGAATATATTAAATGTAATTCTTAAAAAGAACAATAAATTAACAGATTTATTTTATGGTTTTACAAAGAAAACACATATCCGCATTCCACTTAAGAATCCCTGAAAAACGCTTTTTAAGGCTTCCATCCATTGCCCAAGCTTCTCTCTTAAACAAGCCAATTTCGGAGTTATTATATTAATGCCGACCTAATACTAAACTGATATTAATTCTGGACAGTACAGATATTTTAAAATTAATTGACCAATACAAAGAAGATATTTTGGTAAAAATAGTAATATATAAATATCTTGTTTCTAGTAGAAGTACTACACACAACTAAACTAAACTAAGGCTAAACCAAGATTTGGTCAGTTTTTAGGTACATAAATATTACACATCATATCTGGAGGATGAAATATAGACATACAAATAAATATGTTATTTTGTTACTCTACTCGTGTTCTATTTTAGAATAATTTTAATTAAATTTTTAATATATCTGAAAAAAACTTACTCAGTCAACCATTTTTTACTGACAAATATGTGATAATAACGTAAATATTTCCGGCATGAATCCAAAGTATTTTTTGATATCATTATGAATGATAATTATTAGTAATGTAGTATAATTTACAAAAACACTCAAAGTCTTCTCATTCTAAATGATAAAAGTAAACGAAATACAAATTATTTATTTTATTTTAAGTTGTTGGTATTAAATATCCGAGATTTGAAGAGTACCCAGTTTATGCACAACCACTCAACTGATAAGGTAAATTTGAAGTAGAGATGTGCCAACTCGAGTTACTAACTCGAGTTGACTCGAGTTACTAACTCGAGTTGACTCGAGTTGGGCCTAACTCGGGTTAACTCGAGTTTTATTCTCTAACCCGGGTTAGAAATTTGAATACTATTGCGACACCGTATCTCATCAGCCAAATGTTCACGTCAATAACTTAAATTACACTTCATTGTCAAATAGGCAAATAGAAGTAATATTTCGGTTAATCTGTCACACTCACAACAAAAAAAATGAAAAAGGTGAAATAACGAATAGGTTAAGGTAAATTCAAACCCACCTTTTAATATGAAAGAAGATCGATTATAAATAATTTTGATTGTTTACAATATACAAATGCATTAACTTCTGGAATAGGCAAAAATAATATAGAAAATAGATGAAAAGTATAAATTGGAGTCCGCATCTTTATACTGGTAGAAACAAAACAAATCATTTACTCAGTTTCCTTCAGTTAACTCGAGTTACTTAACTCGAGTTCAACTCGAGTTAGGTGAACTTTAACTCGAGTTAACTCGAGTTGTGATTTTTCCGAGTTGGCACATCTCTAATTTGAAGTATAAAACATCGATTCATCAAATTCATTCGATGTTTACGCTATGTAATATCAAATATCGAATAGATATTATATATTACTTAATATATTTATTTTTTTGATATGTCGACGACTAATTATATAAAAATATTTAATATGAATATATATAATAAAATATATAAAAATATCAAATTAGATTTTTTAAAAGAAGAAATTTCAGCGTTTCTGCCGTGATATAATTTAAACACAAAAAAATATAAGCCTCCGTTCAGACACAGCAAGTGTGGCATGTTTTATAAATGCAGTTTGTGCTTTAGGCCACTAAATCGGATATCTTTCCACAGCAGCAGTTAATAAGCGATTAACGCGTTTGAAGAGAGCTTTGTTTTCGATTGGACACTATAGTACGCGCAATCTTAGTCGAAAAGTCGGAACCCTAGCAACAATAGGCATCGCAGAACCTACTTTTAGGGAGGGATTGATAAGAGGCGTTGAGTGAAACTGCGGGAGACAACTACTAGTGATTCCATTACGAATGGTTGATTCTATGGTGTCTTGTGTCTCAATAACTTGTCAACTCTCATTGGTTTTGCTTATACTATATGCTGTAACCTTACTGACATCTATAGCGGGTTCTCATCAAGCTCATCTGTTGTTAACATCTCCCTACAGATACTCTTAACCAAACATAAGTTGTTATAAGATTTTTGACGTAGCTGGATGTAAAAGTCGTGACTTAGCGGTCAGAGTGATTGGACGGTTTCCATGAAGCACGAGTTTGGATCCCGCTACGTGCAAATTTTTATAAATTTTCTAGAAAAAATGGATTTTTTTAATTTCTAAAGTCTATAAATAGCACGTTAAAAGGGATTATGTAATTCAGTTAGAATTAGACGATTGGGGGAATAGTGAGAGGGAAGATGAGTCTTATGAAGAAGGAGAAAATATTTATATGGAGGTGAATGCATAGTAAGAGGAATAGGGATGGTGATAGCGAAGTCTTGGACTACAGTGCAAATAAGAGGTAAACGTTTTGCGTTGGCGGGGAAATAGTGGTATTATATAAAAATATTGGGTATCTTGTCACTATGAATATAAGTGATATCTTTTTTTTAAGTTTCACGCTGACGTGTTTTCGAAGGTCAACCGAGGTCTCTCTGCCTCATATATCTTTCTCACCATTCTTTCATAACTTATCCTCTCGACGTGCCCAAACCACCTGAGCACGCCCTTCATTCTTCTTTTTCATGTCTATAAGGGAATAAATATCTTCAATCCTAAATATAATAAACTATGCCAGTAAATCAAAGAAAATGTGTAAACGGCATACATTAAAATTACAAATAAACAGAAAACGGGGCGTTTAATTCCGCCAATCAACGCAGTCTCTAGTTCTGGCATAATGTAAGTATCTTGACATTAGATTATCTCTATCTATCCCGCTAAGCGAGAAAACGCCTGAAGCTGTTTAAATTTTTTTTCTTATTTTTTTAGCTTCACGCTGTATCCCGCACACAGCAGGGTAGACAGAGGGAACCTAGTGTTAAGACACTCCGTTCCCCACTTTCCGCCGAATTTGCAGGCTTGCGTGTTAAGTGGCAGAACTTAACGCCGCGCTTTAACTCGACACCAGAGCGAAGAAAATGGAAATATAATTTCCACTCCTCGAGTGGGATTCGAACCCACAACCAGTCGTTTACAGTCACACGCTTGTGCCACTGGGCCACGGTGGGCCTCTAAATTCTTAATTTTCTTGACTTGACTGGCCACATGGCTGTTTAAATAATAATGCAATAAAGTTTAAAACTATTTTATTGAATATACCTCTTCATTACACAATAGCATGTGTTTTATTGTAAAAAAATATCAAATACATAGTAACACAATTAAGTTTTAACAACACACTATGTACCTGGCAACAAAACATTCTAGTAGAAGCTACAGGAGAATCAGTGAATACTAACTGATATGAAAGAAACATTGAAAAAAAAACATATAAAACCTGAAAATACACATTTAAATAATAATTGCATATATATTTTAAATAATAAGACATTTTAAAACAAGACCTGCGTTTAAAAGTGAATTATATCGAATCTTCTAGAACAAAATATTAAAACGTGGTGCAAAATAAATTAAATTGAGCACTTAATTCTTAAGTGGAAAGAGGATATTATATTTGTATTAAAAATATATCGTCCATATATGCAGCGACTTGATTTCAATGACCATAGATAATAAAGAAAAAAATTAAACGAATAATAAAACGAAGTATCATCATTTGTTGACATTATATTGCAAAAAATTGTAAAATTAGTTTATTTATATTCTACATTGACAAGAATATAGTAATAATTAATTACACATCAAAAAACACAATAAATAACGATACGGGCTTACAACAGCCTTTGAAATGATCGGTAAATATGGTATACACTAGGCTTAGACAGGGCCGGATTAACAATGCTTTTAATTAAAAAAAAAACACAATATAAAGTGAAAATAATAGCGAATTAATAATTTGCTTTTCAATTATTGAGATCTAGCGCGTTTTATAGACGCTGACTGACTTAGCCGTGTTGAATCCAGCACTGGTTAGTTAACAAAAATTATGTTACAATTTAATGTCTAATCGCCCATCCGGCTATTTTTTAATATAAAATAAGAACTATGATAATATATTTCAATGGAAGACGGTACCATTGAAAGCGTAGTTATTACATATTCAATATTATTAAGGTCTCCTATTGGCCCCAGTATGGTTTTTTCGTCGTCATACAAAACTTATTTTTATGATATATCGTACCTTTTGCGAGACGATTGCAATTTTTAATTTTAGTACTTTTTTCAGGTAAAGAGAAGAAAGTGTAGTTTTTAAAACATATCAGCATATTAAATTTATTTTATAAATCTACAATGTCTAATTAAAGGTACGATAGGCTGTGTCAAGAGGATCCATCTGAGACCAATCTTTGTAAGTAGGTTATATGTAAAAAAAAAAATAAGGTGCACCAACACAATGTTGAAAATAATTATTTTTTTTATTACTTTTATTAAGATTGTAGGAATATTTTATAGAACCATTTTCATAAGATTCAAAAATATATATAAATATTTATTGTTAATTAATAAAAATCAAGTAACAAATAAAACAAAATGTGTTATTCTTCAATAGTCAATTTGTTAAAAAACAAACTAGAATAGTTTATTTCACTCTTTAACATTTTTATGTGTAAAATTTCATTGTTACTGTAAATGAATTACAATTTAGAATTTTCCATAAAAAAGTTTATTAAAATCAATTTAAATACATTGTTTAATCAAGGTATTGGACTATAAGTAGAACAATAAATGAATAATAAATAAAATATTATAACTACTGGTTTATTATGTCAAAAAACTGTCTTTCATTGTGTAGGAGCACCTTCGGACACACGGGTTTGTAGATGGAGACATGTTGAAAAGCGTCTAATCAATAACATAATTATATCGCAACAAAACATAACATGGGTCGAGTGCGTTTGCCGTTCGTAAAACTTCTCTCTACTTGTCGCTAGCATTCATACAGGAACCATGACACTTACGGACACTATTATCGTAGCATATATTTATTACATAATTTCTCAGTGTATACAAATTACAGACGAATCGAGTGTAATATCTAATTTTATATATTGAAAATGAACATGCGTCGTACGATAAATTCCTACAAACCAGACTTTCAATAGATATTCTCCGTAATACATTTCCAGAAATCGATGTCATCACAACATATACAATAACGAACGCCGTATTGCAATCAACATGTAACTATTCCGTTTTACGAACAGTAATCGACGTCGAGCTATTTACAGCGTACAGTCACCACTCACTGTTGCACTTATAAGACCCTCTCGTAGAAGAGGAGGTAAGCCTGGGCTCGAAGCACTTTCTCCTCGCTGACCTCAGACACCATGCTGTCCGACACGTAGTACCACTTTCCGGGGGTAGGCGGACTCTTCACCGGGGCTTCCCCGGATTCGTAGCCCGACAGCTCCGACTCGGAATCAGCGCGGGAATCCCCAGCTGCGTGCAACGCGTTCGGCGTGTTAGCACTCTTAGGCAGGAACCACCATCGCGGGTCGCCAGCACGCACCGGAGCACGCACCTTCACGTACGCGACGTAGTGGCCGCCGTGCATGCCGCCCGAGTGCTCCACCACGCCGTACAGCGAGTACTGGAGCTCGCTCTGGCCGCGTGTGACGTTGGGCAATTTCTTCAGCTTGTCCATAGCGCAGAACGGCGCCAAATCGAGGATAGTCGGGAAGTCCACGTGTTTAGACATCTTGCGGAACATGCAGCGCGGTCCGATCTGGAAGCGCTTCAAATGAAGGATCAGGATTGCTGGTGGGCTGGATACGAGGAAGCGTTTAGTGGCGTTGGTGTAGACGGTCTTGCCGTCCTTGCCGTTGACCCGCTGGGTGCAGGTCTCGCAGCCCACCTTGTTGTTGCCGGTGAGCAGCTCGAGCGCCGTGAACTGGCTGAGGCAGGACTGCACGCTGCACTCGTCCTCCTCGCACACGTAGCGCGGGGACAGCGGGCTCTGACGGGCAAACGACGTCACGTTGTTCTCCACCTCCATCTTAGGTCTGACGGGCGGAGGCTCCACCTTCTCGGGCGACGGCAACGTTTTCGGCTTGTTATCCATGTCCAGCTTTAACTTTTCCAACTTGTTCGTCACGTCCTGCTTCATCTCGTTGAATATGGAGTCTGCATTTCTGTTATTGAACTCCCAGCTGTTTTCAAAGAGGTCCCTGCTAGCCTGAACACTGATGCCCCGGGAGACAACCTCGTTGGAGTACTCGGGGGCGAAAGCTATCCGGGACACCGGCCGCTCGTAGTCACTTTTCACTGGAGACAGTTTGTTAAGTTGCGGACTGGACAAATCCAGGTTTATTTCGCTGGACAGAGAGCTATGACTGCCCAGTTCCTTGCCATTAATCGGTGAGTCCACATTATCCACTGTTTCAGTCGAGTTGTGTTTGGTGTTTTCTGGACTGGCCACACCTGAGTCTGGGTTAGAGAAGTTCACTACCAGAGGTTTATATTCTAATTGAATAGCTGTGGAGCTAAAATCTTCGTCTTTATCGGTTGCTTCTGGGGTGTTGTCCGTCTTTTCCTTATCCAGATCAACCGGGCTGGTTCTCACAGAGTCTGTGCTGGTGACCTTCTCAGTACTGTACCCTGACTCCATGTGGTAAGCTGCAAAGTTGGCAGCAGTGTGGGCCACAGCCGGTGGGTCAGGAACATGGCTCTCTGTCTGCCGAGGCGCGTCCTCAAGATTGTCTTCAATGTCAGCATCTGATTGTTCTGATGATGATTTACCATCCTCTTTACCATTCACATCTCCTGACTTATCTTTGGATGAGTTACCTGGAATAGCAAATTATATGTTGTATTAGTTGAATGTTACAATATTATTCTATACTTTTAAGATTATATCCATACCCAGTGTGAATAGGTTCATAAGTCAAATTGCATATACAAATTTCTAATACGAATAAGAATTTGTTTTGTTTTTTTTTAGCTTCACGCTGTATCCCGCACAAAGCAGGGTAGGCAGAGGGAACCTAGTATTAATATACTACATTCCCCACTTTCTGCCGCATTCGGAGACATTACGTGTTAAGTGGTGGAACTTAACGCCGCGCTTTACCTCGACACCAGAGCGAAGAAAATGGAAATATTAAATATTTCCTCTCCTCGAGTGGGAATCGAACCCACAACCAGTCGTTTGCAGTCACACACTTGTGCCACTGGGCCACGACTGGCCACAGTCCACTTTGTTTTGTTCATAGTAAAAATAAAAGATTAATTAAAAATATATAAGCAAATAAAACAATTTAACACAAAATAATATCTATTTAACGTAAAACAGAATTTACCAATAAAGTTAAAGACACCTGTTCTAAAAGAAATGTTTTTTTTTAATTTATCAACTTATTCACACTTGGTACGGATATAACTTAACTTAATATTTTTTTAGTATTTTAGTAGACACTAAAAGCTACAATAATTAAGAAAGCACCTTTGTTCTTGCGAGCTGCTTTTCTGGCAGCAATGCGTTTGTTTAACACATTCACTAGATTCTTTGAAGATTTGTCCTCTTGAGCGTTGGCTGTGTTCTCTTCTGAAATTTAGTTTTATTATTTACGTTACAAGCACACACACCTTATTTAGTACTGCATAAGGTACGACACTTAATAAATTAATATTAAAATTATTATGAACTGAGTTATAAGCACAAAGACCATCAAAATAAAACTGAAACTCTAAATTATAGTAACTGTAGAATATTTTAAGAATTTCAGTTAAATAAAAAAAAGGTAAACAAAATCACTTTCATTCTGAGATTAATCAATTAAAAATTATTATTAAACATATTTTTAAAAGGATGTGAATGTGTTCGTTCAAACTCTGAGACATCAATTAGGAGATTAGCTGTCATTAAATTTGTAATCTGCATTGATTTTATAACAGTTTAACGCCAATCAACATCTGTAAGTGTGTGTAAGTCCACGTAATATACATTGCCGCTCACAAAGACGCGCCCCACTCTTTCGCTTAGAATACAAGTGTGTAGACATTAGATAGATATGAAGAAGCTTTACTAGCGACTAATTGCGGCTTGGCCTTCATAAATCTTCATTTTAACTTTATGGGATGATTAATGTAAAAAGTAGCCTATGTGTAACCATTGGTCTTTAACTATTTCCATTTTAAATTATTTCCAAATCGGTCGTTAGATTTGCCGTCAAGCGTAACAGAGAGACAGGGGTGTGGGAATATGAAACGAATGCTTAAAACAAGAGTATGCTCAAAAGATTAAAAAAAAATTATACTATGCATTCAAGATTAGCGCTCTTAAATTGTTGCAATGCTTATACTGTACGACTAGCGAAAAGAGTGGGGCGCGTCTTCGTGAATATCATTATATATATAAAAAGTTACATAACTGCCTAAAATAGACGTACGGAACGTGGACTTGAATGAACTAAATTCTACACGCACATATAAACATAAGCACGCACAAACACACGCAGAAGCACGCATGTACGAACACAATTAAAAACATGATTAGATGAGGTTACTTAGCATTTTCGTTTTTTTATGAACAAAACTTGAAGTGCATAAAAAAAGAACCCATATCTCAAAACTTGTATTTTTTATCTATTTAATGTTTTGTATAACTTGTGAATGCGAATAGTGAAATACTAAAATATTGCTATTTATTTATTCTTTGCACTCAACATGTAATATGTTAATTTTGAGCGGAAAGTGGAGAAGTAATTGTCTTAACATTAGGTTCTC
The DNA here is from genome assembly GCA_019049465.1 of Dryas iulia moderata. Taxonomy (NCBI): domain Eukaryota; kingdom Metazoa; phylum Arthropoda; class Insecta; order Lepidoptera; family Nymphalidae; genus Dryas; species Dryas iulia. The sequence continues at coordinate 1,884,020 of CM032431.1, forward strand.
TCTGACTAAGTTACTTAAGCTATGCACTATGGATATGCGGGAAAAAACATAAATGTATTTTTTTTATTCTGTCAAAGTGTCAAATTTGTGACATCTCCTGTCATTTGTACAAAACATTCTCGTAATTTAAATTCATGTGACATCACCTTTATCCAACCATATTCACAATTATTAATAACTACAACAATAAACAAAATTCAGGCCACATATTCCACAATATCTCACCATTAGGTGTTTTCCTCCGCACCAGAGCTGGTGGTTGGGGTCGAGAGGCTGCCACTGGGAGGGACAGGTCTAAGAAGTACTCCACTCTGTCGGACTGGTGGAAGCACTCTTGACATTCCAGGGTCGACACTAGGAAACCGCGGAACACCTGAAATTGGAAGAAATAAATAAGAAATTCATTTAAAAATTGGAAAAGTACTTGTTTAAAACATTATTACGTTATCGTGATCGTTATACACTTGCATATTGATAACTAAACGACTGGATGCGGGTTCGATTCCCACTCGAGGAGTGGAAAGTAATATTTCCATTTTCTTCGCTCTAGTATCGAGGCAACGCGTGGCGTTAAGTTCCGCCACTTAACACGCAATGACTCCGAATTTGGTGGAAAGTGGGGAACGGAGTGTCTTAACACTAGGTTCCCTCTGACTACCGTGCTGTGCCGGGATACAGCGTGAAGCTAAAGAGAAATATATTGATACGTAATGATACAAAATGTCGTATTGTATCGGATTCGGACATATGTGCAAAATTTTAAGCCAATAAGATGGTTAGAAGTGGGTCCCAATAAATATAGCATTACAAATAACATCTGATTGACAATTGGCAATAATAGTACTACTATAGTACTTTTATATGAATTATCCAATTTTATAGGAAACTTCTTCAGCTTTACATCTTTTCCCACATGATAGGATATACAGTGTTGACTGAATAGTGCAAAGTATTTTAAATATACTTCCGAGTAGGAAAACTCATAATCAATTGCCTTCACAGTAAGACAGACAGAATTCATATTATTTTAATTTGATTATAAATAAAAAATGTCCTTTTTAAAACCCACAATCACCTGTTCAGGTCTCAGCATGGTGTCAGAGGCCTGCTGACCATAGAACTTGACCTTCTGTTTGACCTCCCCATCTACTTTAGCAGGGTCCACTTTAGAGTTCATGCCGAGGCTGCTCAGTATCACTGATTGGTAACGTCGGAGATCTTCAGATCTGAAATATTTACATATTTTTATTATTAATAATTTCATAATTTTTCTTTGTAATAAAACAATTTGCTACAATAATAATATAATCAGAAAGAATACAGTGTCAAGACTCTCTCTCTCACGCGGGCATGTTGAGTGTCTTATTTAGTAAATCGAATGAGTATAAATAAATTACGATCATTCTTTTCGAGTGTGAATCGAACCTACAACTAATAACGTTTACAATCCGACACTAATATGCAAGTGTAAAATTATTTTTGAAGTATTTTTTTGCAGTATTAAAATATTATTTACTTAAACTAAGATCTCTTTGTACATATGAAGAAAAAAACGCGAAGCTCAGACATTCTAATAGATATTTTAAGAAATAATGCAATGTTAATTTCTTACCGCACAGCTTCGAGCAAATGGCGCAGCAACTCGTGAGCGTCATGCTGGTCTCCGCCGCCGAACTGAGGTAGCTTGTTGACTAGCGCTGACAGCAATTTCCTAGGTGTATACACTCCGCCTTCACCTGTAAATTGTTTAGTCACACATTAATTATCAATAAAACTAAAAAGGGGACGTCGTAGCGCAGTGGAACAACGTCGGATTGTAAACGCGATAGTCGTAGGTTGGATCCCCACTCTGTGAAATGACAATATTCAAATTTACATTTCTTCGTTCCTCCACTCAACTTTAGCTTCACGCTGTATCCCGCGCACAGCAGGGAAGCAGAGGCACTTTCCGCCGAATTTCGCGGCATTGCGTGTTAAGTGGCGCAACTTAACGCCGCGTCTTGCCTCGCGACACCAGAGGAAGGAAATGGGAATATTAAATATTTCCACTCCTCGAGTGGGATCGAACCCACAACCAGTCGCGTTTACAGTCACATTTACATGCTCCTGCACCACGTTTGGCCCCAATAACAATCTAGTGTATATTATATATATTATACAAATCTAAGATGTACTTGTTAACTGATAAAAGGATTTAATCATTAAAAATAGTGGTTCATTCATAAATGGGCATTTACTGTAACTTAACCTTGTATATTTTTAAAATCAAGTCAACATCAAATCATCAACAAATTCACAAACATTGATTGAATAATAAGTGTTGATTTAAAAGTTCAAATTTAAATAAATTACATCACTATTGTCTTTACAATACATATTTAGAATATACCAGAATGATTTAAAACATATTTAACTACTTCCAGTCTTCGATACTAGCAAAGTGATTTATGTTCAACTGCTCATGTGTGACGGATGTTCAAATACTCAAAACTCCTTAACAAAAGGAATGAACTGAACTTTAATAGTATTATTTATTACGAAACATACTACTTAAAGATTTAAGCCCTATATATTGTGAAGCCTTATACATTCTTTTTATTCTTCTTCTATTATATACTAGAGTTTTTATAAGAACAGTTTAAACTATAAAAAGAAACAATTGAATTTAATATGTATGTTAGAATGTAAAACCATAGACTAAGCCGAGGGCCAATAAGGAAAATTACAATTACCCTCATGCCCTTGAAACCATTGCAGTAGTAACTCTTGTCTGTCAATAAATGTTTGCATACTCTTTGTTAATAATTTTATCTTAAAATAAAAATAATTTTAATATTTGGGTCTTTAATTTTTTATAAAACCTAACTACATCCTGTATGTTCTTCACAAAAAAGAAATTCTTACCAGTTTGTACTTTACTTTTAGAATATTAAATAGTAAGCAAGTTAAGGTCTTAACTTGTTTACTATTTCATTTTCTTAAAACAAAAACATAAGTCAGATATTTCTGTACCATATTTAAAAATAAATTTATTCAAAAATATATAAATGATATTAAATAAATAAACAAATAGCTTCACGCTATATCCCGCACACAGCAGGGTAGGCAGAGGGAACCTAGTGTTAAGACACTCCGTTCCCCACTTTCCGCCGAATTCGGAGGCTTGCGTGTTAAGTGGCGGAACTTAACGCCGCGCTTTACTCGACACCAGAGCGAAGAATATGGAAATATAATTTCCACTCCTCGAGTGGGAATCGAACCCACAACCAGTCGTTTGTAGTCACACTCTTGTGCCACTAGGCCACGACTGGCCACAACAACACAATATTATAAAAGGATATTATGTTTAAAGTTTCATTAATTTTCCTAATCATTAAATGGTAAGCATAATAAATAAAATAAATTAACTTTCAAAATAAAAATATTTTTATTTGCAAGTGCTATTTAAGTAACTCTTATATTTTTTCAAAAGCTTTAGATGAAAATGTTGATATTGGAAAATATTTAAACGCATTAGAACTGAAAGTTTACAAGCATGTCAAAATAGGTCAAACTAATTTTACAATCTATTTAGGTTGACGTTGCTCCTTGTTCGTGTAAATGTCTACATTTGTTAAGAATATCATTATATTAATATGTTAAGCATCTATCCATTTATTTTATGAAAACTATGCAAGGGGAGCTGTATAAAATTTAGCAAAGTTTAAGTGAAGATAGGAGTCATTTATTTTTGTAATAATACATTAAAAATTAAGTAATAAAATAAATATTACAAACACTATCATGTGTGTTGACATACACATTTATGACACAAACATTGCAGTGTGTTTAACGCGGCAAGGTGTTTCTTGTTGGTACTAAGTTCATTTTTTACAGATTATAGATAAGAAATATATCAAAATGACATTGCCTATACTTATCATGTTGTTCATATCACATTACAAGTTGTTTATAGATTTTTTTATAGGTTTATATTCTTTTCCTATAACTAAGTAGTTAGAAAGAACTTTGCATCAAGACCATCCTTTATCCACTTTGAGAATATATCCATATTTCATTTAGAAAAAATGATGCATCATATCTTTAGAAAACTATTTTATGCTTTCTAGACAATTTATAACATAAATCTATATAACAATAGGCAAATATATTGAACATACCTGCTTGCAATTCTGCTAAGGTTTCAGCCAAGGTTCTTGTTAGAGTTCCCCATTCAGCTAGCTGTCCTGTTATAGGTGGTAGGTCCACTTCTTTGCCCTCATCACCATTGTTGTCAGCTTTCAGCTTTAATTTACCTCCCGGCAAAGTAAACCTCTCTCCCGGAGTTGCCATCTCTTGCAGAACATTCAACAAGTAAGGAGTCTGAACCAAACATTGCATTACAGAATTAAAGAAACATGTATTTCCTAAATTGGTCAATCCCCGAACTCTAGGCAAGTTCAGTGATATAGCCTTATCTTTCCCCTTATCTCGTGACATTGATTCTACTGGCATTGTAAGTTCTAATGTTGGTCCTTGACTTTCGAGTGGTAATGCTATGGGAGGTAATTTGGGATTACTTAAGGCCTGTTTCTTTAAATATTCGATACACTCGTGAAGCTTTTTAGAACTAGAGGCAGTGACTTCATTGTTGCAATTGTAACAATAGATTTCCCAAGTAGTAGAGTTAGCAGTCAGAGCATGACAGTCGGAGTGTGGCGTATTGAAGTGGTTTAGGGCGTGCTTATTTCGTGTCCGGCCACAGAGTTGACTTCCACAGCGTAAACACATCCACAAAGTAAGGTCTTCTTCATAGTTGGGGTCGACGACTTCATTCTTAGAATTTTTTTTGCAGTCTGCACATTCTTTCTCGAAACCCCCGGTTTTTAATGATTTCTTCAGCTTCGCAAGATCTACAGCCTTAGCTACATGAGGACATGCGGACTTAATAGTTTCGTCGCACGACTCCGTGGATTCGTCTCCATTCTCACTTGGATCGCTTTGTCTCTTCTTTTTAACCATTGTCGCTTTAATTTAGGTTAGGATTCGCCTGCAACGTAATCAGATACTCATTTAAGAATAACTGCAATAGCACAAAAAGAACAATTTGACAAATCTGTGTCGATAACCATTGCACGCGTGACAACGCACATTCACTATAAGAAAACCTTAATATTAGAAAGATCTAGAGAGTTTAATGAGTATAATTGTTATTAACTTACAATTACATATGACGCCTAATAATTATACTATTTCTAAGACGTCACGAATAATAGGAAATTTCTAATCTTCGAAATTTTGTCAGAAAAGTAAACCACGGTCGTCCGACATTTTTCACAATGTTACCATTATTAAAAATAATATTCAAGGCAGAGTGCACATGCAAATAAAATCGATAATTTTTAAATGAGATCGATCATAGGTTGGCAAATTGTTAAGAATCTAAGTCAAATTCTATCAACTGCCACCTGGCGGCGAATAGGATGATTAAATTTATGAAACGTCAACATGATATGATTTTCATTCGTGATGGAAATTTATTATCAATTTGTAAATTCCTATTGATTTTAGTAATAATTAAACCATATTTTTAATAACAGTCATAAATAGTTAAACATTAATATAAAAAACGTAAACCTGTTAAACAATATGTAGTTTTTGAACAATTATTTATTAAACATTTGAAACGTCGTTGTTGTGAGTGATAATTTGATAGAAATATTGGAAAAATGTCTTTACCAGGCAATGGTATATTTGTTGTGCAAGGCGAGATGGCCATGCTGGTCACCGCCATGCGACGGAGCACTCGATGGGGCTCACATTCGTTCCCCAATGAAGAGTATGACGTGCTTATGCGAACATTTCAAGACTTGAAAACTATTTTGAATCAAGTGGATGATTTGCGTCTTTTAGACCCCTCAACTTACTTAGGTCCTTTCCTGGAAGTGATAAGAAGTAAAGAGACTACTGGACCAGTTACTAGTTTGGCACTATCTGCCATACATAAGTTTTTATCATATGGTTTAATAGGTAAGAATGAACCAGTAATTTCACATTCATTTACAGTATTTTGAACCAAGAAAATCGTCTTCTTTATTAAGGGTAACTTAAATAGTCTTTGCTTTATGTATATAATTTTCATTTCATCATATATTGATACATACAATTTATAAATTTCATATGTACTTTCTTTGTGTATGATAAACTAATGAATACAAATTCTTTATTTACAATTAGACTCAGATGTTTCTGTTAAGTATGTAATATCATAATTATAATCATAAAAAATATAGTGTTTACTTTAACTTTACAACATTTAAAAGCAATATTGCAATTATAATTTCTATAAGAGTTAAATAATTGCGTAATAATAATGCAATGTTTTAGATCCCACACATCCAAGCGTTCCTGCTACAGTGGAAGACATAGCAGATGCGGTGACCCATGCACGATTTGTTGGCACAGATCATTCTTCTGATGGTGTTGTTCTTTTAAAAATTTTACAAGTATGTTTTAATATTATTTTACTTTACTATAGAATACCCCTTGTGTTTGTTTAGATATAGCTATTACTAGTCAAAATGACATAGACAAGTTTATTATTATTTATATTTAAAAGGTGTAATGATGGTTTGAAGTTATTCTTATGTACAATGTACATACATATTATGACCATATAGTACTTTGCTAAATGTAAGGTTTAACTTAATTAACTAGAGAGACTTTAAATTTGGTAAATGACTAGTTTCTAATAAAAAAAAATACCCCAAAACCAACCTTTTTAATTTTAGGCATGCAATTAAAAATGTGTAACCAATGTCCAATTTATTACTTATTGAAAGTATATTTTTTCTATTATTTTTATTCTACTCATAATTCAGGTACTTCGCACATTGATGCTGAGCCCTGAAGGTGCCATGTTGACTGATGAGAGTGTGTGTGAAATTATGCTCAGCTGTTTCCGCACTTGTTTTGAAACAAGATTGACAGGTAAGACTATATTAGATAATCTCCTTTGTAAATGTAGCAATATTTTCTTTAAATTATTGAGTTTATTGAGACTCTACTGGAGACTTTTTTGCCCTGTTTGTGCGAAATAGGCTTAAAAAGTACATGTCAGAAATTTATGATATTTTTAAAATTTATATATAATTCAATCAAATATTGAATATGAGAACCACCTAGAGGTGGTTCAAAAAAAATTTGATGTCGTTTAATGGCGGGAAAATTTCGCGAGAAAAGTTGTGGCTACAATGAATTGCGCGTGCCGATTTTTTTAAATTGAACTATACTGTCCCTCTTTTCGATTCTTTTTCCTCCTTTTACCTTTTGAAGGCCTATTTCCGGCTGAATTAGCGCTTCGCTCAATATATAAACGGCTCTGGTTTTCTGTCTGGTTGTGTCCCAAGTTAATCTTTATATGGCAAAGAGCTAAGTCTTTTTATTAAAATACATTAGCCTCAATTATTTTACACTAATGTAAAATAATTGAGGCTAATGTATTTTAATAGATCAGGGTTGAGCAACTATTATGACAATGGGCCTATATTTTTTTTATTTACATTACAGCAGCGACAGCAGGCGTAAATCATACTTTTTAATAGTGTTTAAATATTTTTAATAAAAATAAATAGTTGTGGGCATCTTTAAATTATTAAGCGGGCCACGGGTTGCTCACCCCTCCACCCAGACATTGCGTATTAAGTGGCGAGAATCAAAGCGCGACGTTGATTCCGCCACACAATACGTTATTCTCGATTTCGGGCGGACAACGGAGAAAGGAGAATCTTGACATTAAGTTCTCTCTGACTTCCCTTCTAGGCAGAAAAAAGCGTGAACCTGAATAAAAATAATATGAATAAATAAATAAAATAAAAAGAAAACAGAACATTAATATGGAAATAAAATTTTCCAGAGCTCCTTCGCCGCAACGCTGAACAATGTCTGCGAGATATGACTCAGCTGGTCTTCATGAGACTGCCACAGTTCCCACCTGAAGATACAGCTACTAACTTCTCCAGTGTTGGTCTCTCTTTGAAAAGACGAGATAAATCTGCAAAAAAGAAAGCTTCAGCCAGCAGTAAGTATTTATTTTGTTTTGTGTTTTTTTAAATATTTATGTCCATTTAGTTTCGTATTTCGATTAACTACAACGTTTTCAAACAGCAAAATATTGTTATAAAATTACGGCTTAAATGTAATTAAAAAAGGATAATATAACTAGAAATCCCCCACCTAAAAGAATATACCTATGTATCGAGATGATGGGGACGACTCCGTCGGGGGCTGTCATTTTCAGTCACTTTAAATTTGCACAAACCTTCTCATACATTTTCATTTTGCTAAAATAGGTTTGGCAAAAAAATAAGATATTAACATGCATTTACAGTTTTGATAACTGGTATTTCTTTTAAAATTAATCCTTTTAAAATCATATTTTAAACATTTTCGCCATGCCACCAACAGATGGCGTTGTACGTATCTGAATCGCGCTATCATCACGTTCGTTCGTTTCCCATAAGAGAGCTCGTATTCTGGGTGGTATTAAAAAGGGTGCTCACCGCTTGTATGGTGCGTGCGCCGTTACTGGCGCGCGGGGTATGGCCATCAAGACATACCCAGCACGTTATTTTTGTGATGGGAAGGCTGTTGGTTACCCCTTATGTGCCGGCGCCTCCTGCAGATATTATTAGTCCATACTTCCATACTTATATTATAAATGCGAATGTCACGCTTTCACGGCTAATCTATTGGTCTGATTTGGATGAAATTTAGAATGAAAGTAGTTAAGATGACTGGGTCTAACATAGGCTATTTAGTTTTTCAAAATTCAACCTCTAAAGGGTTGAAAAAGGGGATGAAAGTTTACATGAGAAATCTACACCGCTTGACCGATTGTACTGGATTTTGGGATATACATAGTTGATAATCCAAGGTACGTTATTCTTCAAAAATCCACCATCGAAAGTGGAAAAGCCGCGAGCGGGCCGCTAGTTAATAATATATAAGAGATAAAACCATATACGAGTTGACAAGTTGATTCATTATTGCGTAAAGTCCGCTTTGCTCCGTAACGGATTTGTAGTAATTTGTTGCGAACGCGTGGCTCAGTGGTGAGAGCGCCTGGACGGTTTTCAAGAGGCGCGGGTTGGAATCCCGCTGCGTTCAAATTTTTATACGTTTTTTAAATGTCTTTTTTATATTAAACATAATTATTTTTATATATAAAATATATTTTGTTACCCCATAAGGTCAATGCTTTTTTAATTTCTCTTTTCATACTTTCTAATAGTAGGCTGATATATAAATAAAAAATTCTGTTTAAAAGTAATTTACTACTTGTATATTTTAGATAATCCAAACTGGGATTAAGATCTTTAATAAGACAATGTTATTTTTTTTTAGCTTCACTCTGTATCCCGCACTCAGCAGGGTAGGCAGAGGGAACCTAGTATTAAGACACTCTGTTCCCCACTTTCCGCCGAATTCGGAGGCATTGCGTATTAAGTGGCGAAAATTAACGCCGCGCTTTACCTCGGCACCAGAGCGAAGAAAATGGAAATATTAAATATTTCCACTTCTCGAGTGGGAATCGAATCCATAACCAGTCGTTTACAGTCACACGCTTGTGCCACTGGGCCACGACTGGCCACGAAATGTTAATTTATGTTATTAAATGTTAATAAATATGTACAAACGTTCAACAAATTCATACTTCTATTTTACATATATGTGATTCGAATATATATTTGAATACAAAACATTCTTCATTGTCAACAGATACAAGTACTTTAGAGAGGAAGTCGTCAATCACTGAACAAACTGTCGAGAATGAGGCGGAAGTGGAGAAGCATAACCCCATACAACAGCATAAGTGAGTGTGCATATAACTTTGTTAATGTTATCATTAGATTTTACTGTATTTATCTATTATCCAACCAAGTAAATAATAAAAAAATAATTATAAATGATAATTAAAAAAGAATGATAATATTTTATTTTATTTGTTTTTTTTTTTTTGCTTTTTTTTTTGTATAAAGCGGTAGTCAGAGAGGACCTATTGTCCCAAAACTCCGTCCTCTACTTTCCTCTTGAAATAAACGCCGCGCTTTGCTTAGTTTGTCTGAGGCACCAGACGGAGGAAATTAAAATTTAAGTATTATCATTCCCCCGAATGGGGATCGAACCCACAACCATCGTGTTTACTTGCCTCAATTTAATATTTTTCTAATACATATTGACGTTCTGTGCTTCTTCTGTAATGTAAACTTTATGTCAAATTTCATACTTCTCCGGTCGCATATTTTTTAATTCTTTTTTTTAAATATTAACATATGATAGATATTAATTATTGGTTATTGGATTATTGGAGATTTGGATTCCCATTCGGGGGAATGATTATGTTTATTTATCCTTTGATTATATTTATTTATCCTTTTATTTCATCTCTTTGGTAACATGTCAAAGTGCGGCGTTGAGTTACGCCACGTATTGTCTTAGTCTCGGCTCCCGAATGGGTTGTAAATTTAGAACGGAGTGACTAAACACTAAGTTGTCTATACCCACCCTGCGGGAAAAGACTTAACCATATAATAAAAAATATAAATATTTATATAAAATCTACACAATATATTACAGCCAAGACAAAAACCTGTTAAACGAAGCGGAAATAACAATAGAGCCAGTGGACCCGGTAAAGAGTCCAAAGAAACACACTCGACACTCCTCCATGGACCTGGCCAACGGAAACGCGTCCATCACTCAGATACTGGAGAAGTGTGTGAGTAATAGTGAGACTGAATGTCCTGAGGATGTGAAGAAGGATGGGGAAGAACCTGAAGTTGTTGAAGGTTGGTTAAAGAGTTTTTTTTATTTTTTTTTAGGTCACACTGTATCCCGCATACAGCAGGGTAGGTATGGAACCTAGTGTTAAGACACTCCGTTCCCCACTTTCCGTCATATTCTGAAGGCATTATGTGTTAAGTGGCGGAACTTAATGCCAAATTTTTTGCGTCGACACCAGAGCGAAGAAAATGGAATATTTAATATTTCAACTCACAACTTGTCGCGTTTACAGTCACAATTTGTGCCTCTGCGTTGCGACTGGCCCGTGCCCCTTTTAAAATTAATATTTGTTTTTTACGCTTTATCCTGAGTGAATTGACAAAGAAAAAAATCTTTTCTATATTTATGATGTTCTATTGGTTTAGATTTAACTAACAATTTAATTCAGTGCGATAATATGCATATTAAATGATAAGATCTTATCTGAAAAAGGTTTTTTTTACGTTTGATTTCCCAAGTCTACTCTGAGTATAGACTTAAGCTGTCTGTAACATTGAATTTTGTGTGGCGAAAAATACACATAGTATTTTATTTAGCCTACATATAACATGTTGATGTGTTTTTTTACCCTTCGAACACATTAGTGTTAATAATTAAAAAAAGGACCTTTACAATTTTTCCCACATAGCGGGGTATTCAGAGAGGACCTCGTGTTAAAACCCTCCGTCCTTTATTTTTCGCCCAAAATCGAGACATTGCGTATTGAGTGGTAGACGTCTCGCCGCACTTTGTCTTAGGTACCAGAGCGATGATTTGAAAATTTAAATAATAAAGTCGAAATAGAGGATGAAAGTATATATGAAAAATCTGAATCTGATATTTCAAAGTTAAACGTAGGCTACTATATTTTTCAAAAATTCACCCCCAAGAGTAGCAATATAACGAAACAGTTATGTAGTTCACGCGGCGAAGACGCGAACGAGCCGCTAGTTTTATAAAATATAATTAATACATAAGTTAATAAACTAAATAATTAGCTTCAGAAGTAAAACAAGAAGAATCACAAGAGAAAGAAGAAGTTCCAAAGGACAATGTGGAGAAGTTAGAAGAATATGTGAATCACAGAGGTATTAGGTTCACTCCGCAAGAAGAATCACTAAATTTGCAACCTTATGGGCTTGTTTGTGTGAGAGAGTTACTTAGGTGAGTGATATTCGTTTATATTTTTTTTTTTTTTCATAAAGTTTATTCTTCACTTTCGTCGTTTAAATATATTTTAATTGAAATAAAGAGGCTGTTCGTATTTTAGTTGAGTTTTATATTTTTTATGGCAAATATATACCTTAGTTTTTCCTATTATTGTCGATTTTCGAATCAACTCTAAAGCAAATTTGTTCATTGGCTTTGATAATATGTATATTTACGAGCAGATATATAAAATACGTGGTATATCTAATCTGCTGTTGTTCAAAATATTTTTTATTTATATATCATAAATAAAATGAGAATAAAACTAGGGCAACGGAATGTCGTCTGACAGTAATAGCGATTGGTTCAATGTTTGCGATGCACTCATTCACATTATTTTCATTTCGCTGAGTTTCTTGAGCCAGTTCTTCTCAGGTCTGTAGCAATGACTTTATTGATTGTAATACATTAGTGAACCGGCGAAAAACTATTTGACTTTATTTATTTATTTATTTATTTATTAGAACACCAACAAAATACACACTAAAAACAATACAGATACATGAATAAGAAATAAGGCTAGTGGTACCTTACTTATAGGTGATAACAGCATGCACAAAGTAAAAGTTAAGCGACAACAAAAGGAAGGTAAAAAATGCTAATTAAAAACTATTACAAAATGACAATAAAGATAAGAACATAATTAAACTGTCTAAGCTAACAATTTTGAGCAATTATAGTCAATATTTCATTTTTAAACTTTTTCGTATTAACGAAAATATCTAAATCTTTGTCTCCGCTTATTGAATTATAGGCTCTCATAATTCTATTGAGAGGGGAGTGATGACCCAAATTAGATTTAGACATATGCTCTGAAAAAATCGTGCGTTTGCTAGTGCGTGCGTAATGACTTGGAAGGTGCAGAAATATGTATCCGCGATAATAAGTCTGGACAATCCAAAGTGCCGTTAATCAGTTTATAGATAAACATGCTGTCCAGTAAGCGTCTTCGATCGGCAAGGGTGTTCATTTTGAAAAAGGCTATTCGGTCTTTGTAATAAGAGAGTTTTTTTGCTAAGCCGAATTTAAAGCAGAGATGCCATAAGAAACGTTTTTGAATGCTTTCCAACCTTTTGACGTAAACATCGTAGTGCGGGTTCCAGACAACACTGCCATACTCAAGTCCACTACGGACAAAAGCGCTGTACAATGTGATCAAAGTCGAAGGATTTTTCAGATCACTACAATTGCGTAAAATGAAACCAAGACTTTTAAATCCCTTTGAACAAATGGAATCAATATGGGTGTGAAAACGTAATTTTTTGTCAATAATGATGCCTAGATCACGAATCTCAGTCAATTCTTGTAAACAGACATTTTTAAGTCTGTATGTTCTTCGTGGAATGGATTTCAATCTGCTGAAACTGACAAGATGACATTTGTTAACATTGAGACTCATTCCATTCTCATCACACCAAACGCCCAATCGATTCAAATCGCATTGGAGCAATTCGACGTCGTTAGGGGAGGAGATGATACGAAGAAATTTAAGATCGTCAGCAAATAAAAAATAATTAGAATTACAGAAACAGTCGCATATGTCGTTAATGAATATGTTAAATAATATTGGACCTAAATTGGACTTTCAAAAAATGAAGCATATAATTTATTATTTTAAAATATACTATTTTATTTTTTATTTATTTTTATTTTTTTATTTATTTATTTACTCACACACACATAGAAACAACTTAAATACTATGATTACAATTTATAACTTACAAGCTAACAAAATAATCTAAAAATCCGTTGGAAAGGAGACTGACGCCTGAACTAGGATACCCTGTATTTCAGGTCACCAGGTCCTTCTCCCTTGAGATATAATAATGTAAACACTTCTTTACAACAAAAAAAAATATCATAAACAATTGTAATATATACATGAGTGGCAATTTTATATGTGTGTGCGTGTGTGGTTGTGTGTGTGAGTGTAGGTTTTTGTATGTGTGTAACTGTGTGTATGCGTGTGTGTAAGTGTGTGTGTGTGTATGTGTCTTATGAGATAGGTCATTAGGGATAGGTTATATTATAACGTTCTTTAGATATCTGTATGGAGCAGCTTTTCAGTTTGGTCATAATTATAATTCACCAACCAGTCATGTACTATTTTTTTAGCGCGATACTTATTTAAATGGTATATGCTTTGATTTTCGTTGCATTTATTATATAAAAATGGACCAAGGAAACAGGGGAACCTCATACTAAATTTTGTATTAAAAAAGTTATTGCTGCAAACTGCGTAGTTTCTTCTTTTATTAATAAATTTAGAGGGAACATACTCCAGAGAAGTATGCTGCTTTAGAATTATATATAAGATAAACAGCTGTCTGATTGTTAACAGTCCGCATGATTTGAATAGTTTATCTGTAGGGAAAAGGTATGGTCGGAAGGTTGCCACCTTGAGAATAGCACGTTGGGCTACTTCTAGCTTAATTAGGTGTGATTTAGCAGCTCCACCCCAACATGTAATGCAGTATATAAATAAAGACTGACAGAGAGCGTAGTACACAGTTTTTATTATATCAAAATCAGCAATATTACGGAGGGTTTTAAATATATAAATTAGTTTTCTAGTTCTAGAAGTTAATAATCGGATATGCTCTTGAAAGGTTAAATTTCTGTCAATAGTAACGCCCAGGTATTTTATATAAGAAACTGATTCTAGACATGGACATATACAGGTATTATATTCAGGACTCCGGCAATGATGGATAAAAAGATTGTATCTCTCGGGGAGTATATGCGTGTTATGGATGGAGAAAGTAACAAATTTTGTTTTAGAGCAATTAACCGTCAAAAGATTAGAATTAAGCCAATTGGTGACATTATTTATTCCTATTTGTGCATTATGAAAAGTTTGTTCCCAGTTTTCACTTTTTATCAATAAAACAGTGTCATCAGCAAAAGACAAAATCCTACCCGAGCTTATAGATAAGTTACAAAGATCGTTTATAAATACTAAAAATAGCGTTGGTCCCAGTATACTTCCCTGAGGTATGCCAAATTTAATAGGAAGATTTTTACTGGTGTATTCCCCAATCTTAGTACATTGCATTCTGCCTGTAAGGTAACTTTCAAATAAATTAAGTGGTTTTCCCCTTACACCAATTTTCTCCAATTTCTTTAATAACAACGGAACCGCCACAGTATCAAAGGCTTTCGCTAGGTCCAGGAATACTCCAAGGCACTTATTGCCGCCATCTAGAGATTTGACTACGAAATCCGTTAAGTCGTTGACAGCGTCAGATGTGGATTTTTTGGCACGAAAGCCATATTGGTGTTGAGATAACAAGTTATTATTTTCCAAATATTTTATGAGTCGCGCGTTAATGATACGCTCTAATATTTTAGACAGAGCTGGTAGTATTGCAATTGGTCTATAATTGGTCAGTTGGTCCTTTTCACCACTTTTATAAATAGGATGAATGATAGTTTTTTTAAAGGTGTTTGGAAAAATTGACTCGGAGATACTCAAGTTACAGATATGGGTGATTGGGGAGATAAGTGAATTAGCAAAACGCTTAATGAAGGCCGTGGAAATATTGTCATAACCAGCTGCACAGTCTGTTTTTAATGAGTTGATAATTGAAGCTACTTCACTTTCATCCGTTTCGAGTAATACAAAAGAAGATTGGGTATTGCTTATTAGAGGTGAACCGTGGTTATTAGATGAGCTCCTTATCTTTTCGGCAAGATTCTGACCTATACCAACGAAATATTTATTAACTAAGTCGATTGATTCATGAGGGGACTTTCTTATTAGATTGGAAGCGTTAGTTTTATTATCACAAATATTTAGAGTCCTTTTTAATACTTTCCATAATTTTTTATTACTAGTTTTCGCTTTCATAATCTCTGATTTATCATATTCTCTCTTGACTTTTTTTAAAATATTATTGCAGAAATTCCTGTACCGACGATACGTGATATTTAAGATTACGTTATTAGGTTCTTTTCTTAGTCTTAAATGCATATTGTCACGGTTACGAATACATCGTAACAATCCAGTAGTAATCCATGGTTTTATTGGTCTAGACCTATTAGAAAAGCGCAATATTTTACTATTAGAAGTTAAGGCTTGCGATAACATATTAATGAGCAGAGTACTGGCTCGGTTAGGGTCGTTACATTTTAAGATGATAGAAAAGTCTAAGGCTTTCATAGATCTGTCAAGACCATCAGAATCGACTTTCATTACACTACGATTGATGTGCCTTTTTCGATCATTTAGAGTTAAGGAAATCATTATTGCATTATGATCAGTTACTGATGAATTTATTACGTAAGATGTTGCGGACATTGAGGATTTTAGCATAATGTGATCCAGACAGGCACTGCCTCTCGTAGGTAGATTATGTGAAGGTAATAGTGCATGTGAAGCCATTAAATTTAAGTAGTCTTGAGATTGTTGGTCGTTAGTACAGTCAGTAATGTTAATGTTAATATCGCCAATTATTAATATATTTTTGAAAGATCTTAAGGATGTAAGGATAGAATTAAGAGAGATTAAGAAATTTTTCGCGTTGTTTTTAAAACAGTGAGGACGATATATGCCAACAATAACTGTGTGGATGTTAAGTTTAATTACTAAACAATTCGCTTCAATTAATTCTGGCTCACTAACATCACAGACGATACTATTTTTGACGTAGACTACTACACCATCACTTTGGTTATAAAAGTCGTTTGTTGAGTGGCAGTGGTAGCCATCTAGGATAGGTATTACGGGGGCACAGGAAAGCCAACATTCTGTAAGTATTATCACATCAATATCGACTGCCATTTGAGCGAGAAGTACATTAAAGTTATCAAAATTACATGTAATGCTACGTATATTTTGTGACAAAATATTCAAAGAATTATTCATTATTTGAGATCGTATATCATCGGGATTGCAATATTTACATTCAGACATCGTGATGTTATCCAAATTATTTATTATATCATTTATATCTGCCATAGGAAAACAAAAGCGTAATACCACAATAACAAGGCAAGCCGAATATCAATACTAGATATAATAGATTATGTAATAAGATTTGAAAAATCGACCATGAAATAAAATTATTATTAATTACTTTTAAAGAAAATATGTTATGTAACATCCCCAAAATATATACCCGTGTAAAAAACGTAAAAGTTACGATTAGTATGAAATGTAGTACGAATTTAGTATGAGAAATAAATATACAATATAATATGTAGCAAAAAATAAAAATAAAAAAATGGGATAATATGTGTAACAATGATTCGAGAGTGTTTTTTATAATTTTCATATGCGGCGGCACAGTGCAATAACACGCCTTAAATAGAATATTTACATAAGTTTTAAGCTTAGCATCTAAAAGCAAGAATAAAGTAATCAATTGTACATTTAAACAGATATAGTAATAGACACAAAAGAAGTTGAACAGTATTGCATAGAAAAATATCGCTAAGATTTCACAAAGTAAAATATTAAAATTTACATTTATCAAATAGATGAATTCCCAAAAAACTTATTTATATCTTCTAATGAGCGGATACGGCGTATTTCCGATAAATGCGTTTGTCTAACATATATACGCCCGTATTTAGTCCACGCATATTTCCACCCGACGCGACGGCACTCTTCCCGCGTCTTATAAAACAAATGACGGTTTGCTTGTGTCAGCCGCTCGTTTACGTAGACGCGTCTAGGCTCCGAGGTAGTGATGCCGGCCGAGTCGGTGCCGCGCCGCACGCGCGCCGCCCGCAGCAGGTTGTCGCGCACCGCGCGCCGCGCCAGACGCACCGCGACGGGGCGCGAGCGCGGCTGAGCGCCGTTGTCCGCTATGATGCGTCGCGGTCCCGATCGCTCGGCGCTGACAATATCTTGTTCTGCCAATTCAGTGCCGAGTTTCTTAGCCAATAATATGACCATATGAGTGACGTTTTCTCCGCTTTTTTCATCTAGTCCAGAGATTTCTATATCATTTAATAAGCTCTCCTGGTCGCGATCGTTAAGCTCAGAACGTAACTGTGTAATAATAACAGCAGGGTCGTCTTTATCCGTCAATGCGGGTTGACGGTTACTCAATAATTCCAAGCTAGCTAAGCGTTCCTCAAAATTGTCAACTCTTTTGTGTACCTCTGCAACAACCGAATTTAAGCGAGATAGTTCCTGTCGAAAACAGGCCATCTCTTTACTGACGGATGCAAGTTCGATTCGCAACAATCTCATCTCTTGAACCAGAGTCTTATTCTCACTAGCATCTTCAAATGCTTCCTCCATATTATCTGGGCTACTTGGAGGATTATTTGTGGTTCCCTTGTCCGAAGCAGGGGTTGATTTACAACCCCGACACAGCCATTTGTGAGGCGGGCGGCTTGCTGGGCTTATATTAGCGCATGTCTTATGATAAAGTATAGCACATTTAGTACACTTAACGCCCTCTGTTGTTGCCAGGAACTTACCACAATAGTTGCATTTATTTGCCATGGTAATTGAGAATCAATAAATTACTCGTAGCGGCGTATAGATGGCACCTCGTCAGCAAAATTTAAACTATATTTATACTGACACTGTTTTTTTTATTTAAAAAGAGGCTCAATTACACTTTACTAACATCGTAGTATTTATCTACTTAATTTTGCGAAAATAATGTAATAAATAACAATATTCACATTTTTTTATTTCGATGTCGGTAGTCAGATGTTCCGGGTTCCGCGCACTGTTGTGATTTTGGCGATATTTTGCACTTGAAACCTCGTTTTAAAGTACAATAACACTATATGTCCACTAGCACAGGAAGCACTACGAATCACGGCACTTTATGTAGACTTATACGCAATATACATATTTATTTAAACCATAAAACGTAAGACTCAAAACTATTTTAAATAAAAAACATCCATTTCAGATTCCTAATATCCCTCTGCAATCCATACGACAAGCAGAACACAACGGAAATGGTTCAACAGGGATTGGTACTGATATCCACCGCTTTGGAAGTGGGCGCCGACCACATAGCTCACAGGCCTTCCTTACTGTATCTGTTGAAAGACCCGCTGTGCAGGAATTTACTTAGTGTGAGTGTTCGGTCACTATGTTTCTTTGTTTGTACTTTTAAAAGATTTTGGATTGATTAGGGTTGCGGAAGTTAACGCTGCGTTTTGTGAAGTGAGACTAAGGAAATAGCTTATTTCATTGTTTATTCGAACCCATAGCTAATGTTAACAGGTATTAGCTGAACCGAAGTTATGAATTCATTTTTTTTTTTTTGCTTAAAATATTTTTTACTTCGGAATCCATCGTGGCATAGTGTTACTGCTTCTGATTGTAAGCGTTGTGATTAAGGGTTCGACCCCCCACTTGAAAAACGGCTATTGTTAAATTATTTTCATATCCTCATTCTGGTAAGACAAAGCGAGGCGTTGAATTACATCATTCTACATGCAATGTTTGGAATTCTGATGAAAAATCGGGAATATAGTATGTTGACACGTTCGCGTTACAGGTGGCGTTCTTTCTACCCACACTGTTAAACGAAAAAAACGGTCAAGCCAATTTTTTGTTTTTTTTTAAGTCCGTTTAGACAAAGCGCTGCGCGGAGTTCGGCAGGAAAGCTGACTTTTTATAGCGACAGGAAATGATCTCGGTCTTCCTTAAGAATAACAAGATATACGTCAAATACAATTGTCTGTTATTATTTTTTTATATCATATTATTATTTAACCGTCTTTTTTATTTTTTTCAGTTACTAGACACCGAAAGAATACCTATATTCGCGCTCGACCTACAAATATGGTTCCTCCTCTTCGAGGCTCTCCGAGTACACCTCAAATATCAAATGGAAGCGTTCTTCAAGAAAATCATAGAAATCGTATCAGCTGACACAACGAAATCTATCTACGAACTGAAAGAAATACACCACATCGCCCTAGAAAACTTAGCCCAAATATTCCGAATACCTGGCCTCTGTACTGAGCTGTATTTAAATTTTGACTGCGATATATATTGTACGAACGTTTTCGAAGAACTAGCCAAGTTATTATCAAAAAACGTCGTATCATCAACGGCTTATAACATTCACACCATGTCTTTAGAAGCCATTTTAACTATAATAGAGGCTATAGAGATGGGAACAATGCAGAAAGAGACGGAGATAGTGGAAGAGAGGGAGAGAGAGCGAGATAGCGGGGTGGAGTCGCGTCACGTGACACTGGAGTTGGGTGGCTTAGATGATGTGTCGGTGGTTAGTGACCACGTCACTCATGATATCAGTCAGTACTTCAGTGCCGGTGGTAGACTGAGCAGGCTGAAGGTGGCTACAGATCTGCCTTCTGAGGATGAGCTGGACCATGTTAGGGATATGAAGAAGGTGGGTTGTGTTTTTTGTAGTCTTTTTGTTAATATTTGTGTGTTAATTTATTTAAGAGCAAAATTGATTGGAATTAATTACCCTTTTAAGATAAAGCGTGGTTTTGAGTTTACCAATAACCGCTAGAGCGTAGTTTCTTTATACACTACTATATTTTCTAACGGTTCCTGGAAAATAATATGTGACATTAGTTATCATATAAGAAAAACTAAACTAGTATAAGAAATTCGGCAATAAATTCTTATTCAATTTTTTTTAACCATAAAAACTTTAGAGATCAAAGCGCAGTGGGCAGCACAGAGCGCACGTCTCAGCGCCAGCTTAATCGCGATTAGTTGTGGGTTCGATTATTATTCAGTGATCATAGTTCAATTATTTTTATATCTTCATTCTGTTCAACAAGACAAAAAAATCCACAGACTCAAGATTCAATGTTGCTACAGTTTCTTTCTGACTATTTTTAGAGCATTTTCTTGGTTTTTTTAGTGGGTAACCCAAGGAACTGAGCTGTTCAATCAGAAGCCTGAGCGCGGTATAGAGTTTCTAATGGAGCATGGTGTGTTTTCCACACCACTCGACCCGCACCAAGTGGCCATGTTTCTGAGAGAAAACCCGGACTTAGACAAGAAAATGATTGGTAATTATTGTTTAATTACATATTTTTGGAAAACTTATAAAAAAATGATTAGTGCGGGACTCGAATCCATATCTCTTGGAAGCTATCTAAAAGTTCTGAGCATTGATCATGCGTTCTACATTGTAGCCCAGTCATATTAGGTAAAAAAAGGGGTCAACCTCGGAATGAGAGATAATAAGCTGTGAATTGGTATAAACCTTTGTTTTGCCATTCTAAATATTGTCTCAAAAGTCACAAACGATATCGTGTCCGCGTCTTAAGATATTGAAGGTCAAAGGTCACAAAAAACGATTTTTCGCGAATATCTCGGTTCCTATTGCTTAAATGATATTTTCACCTATTATGAAAGTTGTAGAGTATAAAATTCTCTACAACTTTTGTCTAAACTTTTTTTTTATACGATCAACCGTTTTTGAGGTAGAGCGCGAAGAGTGCGCAGCGTACAGTCATATATGAGCTAATGCAGGGTCAAGCGTGAGTTACGGTTATCAGTACGTTGTATAAAGTCAATTATTGACAAAAAAATTATAATTATTAAGCAATGCCCATTATTTCTGTACTTATTCTTAATTATTTATATTTAATTATTCAACTATAGTATATTATTAATTCTGGATTATCTATTTTAGTTATATTTTAAAATAAAACGACATTATATATGTTTCCTTTAAAACGTGTAAATTTTTAAATACTTATATAACTGGAAATACTTGTCCCTACCCTATGATAATTTCTATTTATATCTATGACACGACTTCTGCGCTATTTAAAAAAGGAAAAAAAACTGTTACTAGAGCATTGGAGAAAATTACCAATTTGGATAAACTGGTGGAAGTATTTCAACAAGAAAACTGCCCCGTACAAACTTTATTTGAAAATGGAGTGCGCATCTTTTTGACATTATATAATGCTCCAAAATCTGAGGACAACCTTGATTATTTCCGCTACACGCAATTCATCAAATTAACAAAACTAAATAAACCTGTACAAATGTCAACACTTCCACCAACAAGTGTAGCAGCCCGTCAACATATCAATCGTGTCTACTACCAGATTCAAACGTGGCTAGGGAAGAACTTAGAACCTCAAGAATGGGGCTGGAAGCTTGAAAATGAAATCCTGGAGCCCATAACAACGTTATTACCTCCAGCACCAGCCGAATTACTAAACACAATATTTTGCAATTGCAAAAATGGTTGTGGTTCCCGCTGTGGATGCAGAAAATCAGGACAACTATGTTCTTTAGTTGTGGCCAGTGCAATGGACAAGCTTGCCTCAACGCTACACTATATCCAAGTAATCCCGATGAAGAAAGCACATACGATTCTGAAATTCAAGAAGGTTTGGAAATGAATATGACCGATAATGAGGATGATGACAATGAATTGAATATTTTAGACCGACAACAAGAAGAAGACGACGAAGAAGAAGATAACTAGCTTCCATTCGCAATTTCATTCGATTCACAAATTATTTTAATATTTAAACTCACATTTTAATAAATGTATAACATGCCATATTTAATGATAAATAAAGGTATATCTAAAATATATTTCCTTACTGTCTTTTTATTTTAAAATATAATTAAAATAGATAAATAATTAAGAATAAGTACAGATATAATGGGCATTGCTTAATAATTATAATTTTTTTGTCAATAATTGACTTTATACAACGTACTGATAAACGTAACTCACGCTTGACCCTGCATTAGCTCATATATGACTGTACGTTGCGCACTCTTCGCTCTTTACATCAAAAACGGTTGATCGTATAAAAAAAAAGTTTAGACAAAAGTTGTAGAGAATTTTATACTCTACAACTTTCATAATAGGTGAAAATATCATTTAAGCAATAGGAACCGAGATATTCGCGAAAAATCGTTTTTTGTGACCTTTGACCTTCAATATCTTAAGACGCGGACACGATATCGTTTGTGACTTTTGAGACAATATTTAGAATGGCAAAACAAAGGTTTTTACCAATTTCCAGCTTATTATCTTTCATTCCGAGGTGAAACCCCTAATATGACTGGGCTATCTAGCTACATCGAAATTCAATATACTCTCTTTACAACTTATTTTGTTCTTACCAAGTCTGGATGTTATTAATAAATTTTTGCTATCCAAAATTATTTCTATGAACTATTTCTTAGCAGAACAGATAGCTATTTATCGTTAACATTTTTAAAATGTTATTCACAAACTTGGGAAATTGAAAACCACATTTAGAAAGTGTATACAAATTTGAACGTAGCGGGCTTCGAACCCGCGCCTCCAGGAAACCGCCCGAGCGCTCTGATCGCTAAGCCGTGCGTTCTTCTTCTATTAAGGCTCTAAATTAAAAACTTTGATTCACCATCACTAAAAGGTGACTGGTACAGATGATATTATAAGTATATTATAATTCTCCGCAGGTGAATACATCTGCAAGCGCTCCTCCCGAGAAAACGGTCCATCGGGAGAGCCCAGTGTGCTGTCGGCGTTCGCGTGCAGCTTCCAGTTCGCGCGTCTGCGCCTCGACGCCGCGCTGCGACACTACCTGGAGACGTTCCGGCTGCCCGGGGAGGCGCCGCTCATATCCCTCGTCATGGAGAAGTTCGCGGAGCGCTGGCATGTTAGTGTGCTAGGGTTTTAGTTTTAGACTACAGATAGCCTAAATTGCTTGTTTATATGTGTAACATCTGCCAGTGAATGTCCCCTGAAAACTGGTTCAACCGTTTCAAAAGTTAACCGGAACAAACAGGCTGACCGACAGATTAAGTTTTATTTTGATATATGTACCATGTTTACATATATTTTAATTATTAACAAAAGACACTCCATTTTTTATTTACATGGATACTCTCTTCCT
This sequence comes from Dryas iulia moderata, assembly GCA_019049465.1. Lineage (NCBI taxonomy): Eukaryota > Metazoa > Arthropoda > Insecta > Lepidoptera > Nymphalidae > Dryas > Dryas iulia. The sequence continues at coordinate 1,907,864 of CM032431.1, forward strand.
ATTTTTAAAATACTATTATGAAATATGATTTTAGCTATAACATTTCAAATTTTCGATAAGCCTATTGCTGAAAAAGCTCACTCATCCTTCCTTTACAGTAATATGTGACCATCATAGACAGCCTATCTATCGTCATGTACGCCAACTTTCGAAAACTAGAGCGGTTGAAATAATTTTATTAGCTGTAAACTTATTTATAATTCCACATTTTATTAAAAAAAAAAGAAGATTTAATTTTTTTTTGTATTATTAACAGTTATACCGAAATAAAACTGAAACGCCACACGTTTCAGTTGAAAGTTTTAAAATATATATTTCTTTTCAAATAATATTTTTATAAAATATAATTTAAAACAATATCCCCACCCACAGACAGCAAACGGCGAACCCTTCGCGAACAGAGACGCGGCGTTCTGCCTCGCGTACGCCATCATCATGCTCAACGTGGACCAGCACAATAATAATGCCAAGAAAATGAACCCTCCCATGAATGTGGAAGACTTTGTGAAGAATCTGCGAGGCTGCAACGGAACTGGTGACTTTGATCAGGCCATGTTGGAAGCTATATATCATTCTATTAAGTGAGTTTTGGTTTTTTAATTAGTAGAATTTAAATAGTGGTAGATTTCTACATTCATATTTTCAATATTTTCTTTAGTAATAGTATTTTCTTTAGTAATAAAATTTTGTGTTTTTGAGGAAATGAGATTGGTTGTGAGTTTGATTTCCAGTTGGCGTTGGGTTATATTTAAATTATTTTTGTTTCTCCGTTCTGGTACATAAGACGAAGTGTTATTGTGGTTGCATCTCTCAACATGCGTGTAAGCGGAGAATATAGATTAGAAAATACTATTGTTATAGTCTTGTGACGAGCCATTTATCAAACAAGCAATCGCGGCTTTACGTTTAATTATTAAAATTTTACGTTTTTGTAAAATTAATATTTCTTAAACTATTTTAATACATTTTAAAATATTAGAAATTTAAAGTCGTTTGTTAGTTACAAAAAGTTACAAAATTGATATTGAACTTACTGTTCAAACTTGTTTACTATGCTTTTCTTACATAGCACATATACTAAAAACAAATATGTTAATCCAAAACAGAAACGAAGAGATGGTAATGCCGGCGGAGCGCGTCGGCCCAGTTCGCGACGCGTACCTGTGGCGCGCCCTGCAGCGCCGCGCGCGCGCCGCCCGCTACCGCGCCGCGCCGCCCCTCCCCCACCCGCTGCACGCGCGCCTGCTGCCGCCCGCCGCGCCGCCCGCCCTCGCCGCCCTCTCCGCCGCCTTCGAGCGCGCCCCCGCGCCGCCCGCCCCCGCCTCGCCCGCCCAACAGGGCGCCGACTGCGCGGCCATCGCGGCGCTGGCGGGGCTCGAGCGCTGTGCAGCGCTTGCAGCGCGTTTGTCACCCGACACGCTCACGGTTGATACGTTGTTGCTCACGCTGTGCAAGTTTACCGGTCTGTTGACTCCGAATCAGGGCTCGCATATTGCGATAGGTATGTTTTTGGAATTATATATTTTGATTCTATTTATATATAGATTTATCAGTTCAGGTGTTGCTAATAGTCTATCGATGTCTGAAAACAGTTGATAATAAATAATAATGATAAATGTTAAAATTACACGAAATATTTTACTACACATATTTTTTGCTACGAAGTCGTCACAGTATCACTTTTATAATTTTGTCTTGATTGTAAAGTAATGGTCGTATGTTGGATTTCCACTCGGTGAAATAATCATACTTAAACTAGTTTTAGTTTAGCAAACGCGGATTGGCGGAAATGTGACATACCAAAGTATGGTAAAGTTCTGTCACTCGACACAATAATGTCTCTAATACATGGCGTAGTGGGTGGAGTGTAATGAATATATTCTCGCCCCTCAGGCGTGTCGCTGGGGCAGTCGAGCAAGGCGCAGTGGGCGCTGCGGCGCGCGTGCGCGGTGGCGGCGCGCCACGCCGACTGCGTGCGCGACGCGTGGCGACACCTGCTAGAGATACTCACCGCGCTCTATGTGGGCAGACTGCTGCCTAAGGTTAATTACCTGTTTTGGTGTAGGCGATGAAATTGAGATTATATATTGCAATATTATAAATTTGACATATTTAATTGTTATGACGATTTAACAGTGCTAAGGTTAGATTGCGACTAATTACAGAATATATAATAATTTATTAATTCACTATACAGCATATCGAATATCGACCTGTTTCTATGTGACAAATAAGGATAGTGATATTTGCTTATTATATCAATAATATAATAAACACAGTATATTTACTGTTTAGTTTAGTTACTGTCTTTATTGTTTCATCTTTTGTTAATTAAAAAATCATCACTCACTTTCACTTTAGTTAATAATTCAAAAACAAACTACAGAACACGGAAAGAATAAAAAGCTATAAAAAACAGCTTCACGTTGTATCTCTCACGCAGCAGGATAGGCAGAGGGAACCTAATGTTAAGACACTCCGTTCCCCACGCACCACTGAATGCGGAGACGTTACGTGTTAATTGGCGGAACTAAACGCCGTGCTTTACCTCTGATACCAAAGCGAAGAAATAGAAATGGAAAAGACTGTTTCATTCTAAGCATCGATGTGCATTATTTATTGCCGGTTACTATAATTTCAAATAATTTAGTCTCACTCAAATTATTACAATATATATATGTTGACATATGACTTCCTTAAATTTTCTTATACGAAAATTTGAAATCAACAAAAGTTTAGATTTTCTAACACTCATTCATCAATTTTTAAATATTATGAATATCTTTTTGTTAGAAAGAGTTTTCATTCATTCATTCATTCATTCATTCAATATGTTTTGCAGAGTCTCGTAGAAGCGGAGGACTATTTAGCTCCAGAAGGCAAAGTGTCGCTGATCCGCGAAATGGCGAGAGGCTCAGATAGCGGGTTACTTTCCAGCATATACTCTTATATAGCACTCGGAGAGAGTTGTAAGTTCATTTTAATTTTAGTTATATATTTACTAGGTGTTAATTAATTTGAACAAAAATAAAAAAAAAATATATGATTACATGATTAACTAATGTACTCATCATTATTTAGTAATGATTATTTTAGAGAATAGCTCGTATTTGCTTTTAATATAGAAATCGATATATTGATTTTGTTATATATTAATGTTGATTGGCACTCAACTGTGATGTTTAAGTAGGCACGTTGTAATTGTGCTACGATTTGTCATAAATACATGTTATTGTACTGTATTTAATTGGTAAATTAAATTCAAGATAATATGCATTCCAAATAAATAATAAAACGTAATGTACGTTTTATAATTAAAATATGCTTTATTTAAATTGTGCATTATTAATACTATTATGACAAGCACCTCCGATTCGTAAAATATATAAAGAATGTCATATCATGTTTTTTTCGTGCACTCATAATTTCTGGGATTGCACATAAATTGAGTCACACCGAAAGTGGATTCTCTGACTACTTTACTGTAGTATAAACTATATTCTTAAGTATAAAAATATAATTTCCAGCGATTCGGGCGCCAACGCCTCACGAGAAAGCGTTAATAGATGCGGCTACGGAATGCGTCGCTCAGTGCAACTTCCCCGGTCTTCTTATAACTGAGACCAAGTTCTTGCAGCTGGAAAGTTTACAGGTGATTATTGTTACTAGTGTCGTTTAAAATATGCGTTGCCTTAGTAACGATTATGTCACTTTGTACAAAAGTGTGTGTTAAATATATGGTAATATGTGTGTGTGTGTGTGCGTGTCTCTGTCTGTGGGTGTGTGTGTGCGTGCGTGCGTGCCTGTGTTTTTACTATTTGGTGTCAGAGTGGGCGAAGTGTCTTGACACTAGGTCTTCTCTGGCTATACGTGAAAATACGTAAAGCTGCAATAATATAAAAGTATATATATGTCAAACATATGGTAGTGTGTGTAATACTTGCTATATTAATGTAATCTATTTTATATATTATATATTATGTTCATTTGTCCTCTTTGGTGGCTAAGACGAAACGCTGTGTTAAGTTCTGCCACTTAACACGCAATATAACACTAGGTTCTCCCTGACTACGTGAAAATGTGTGAACCTGCAACCAAGCCAATGAGAATAGACTTAATAACAGAGACACAAAACACCCTGCGTATTGGACATTATTATTTGTTACTCACAGGTTTTACTCTACCCCGCGTCTACCCACCAATCACTTCTTTAAAAGTCGATTTTACCACAAATATTCTATTTTGGCTATATTTCGATCATTCAAGTTACAACTCGCATTCCTTAACTTAAAGCTGAAAAAAGTAATTTTTATATCGTGTTTTTATTTTATATTGAAACATATTATTTTACAGGAGTTGATTCGTGCAATGGTAGCAGCGGGGACTCCCCCTGACGCGGAGAGTCTACAAATGAATCCGCAATTAGAAGATATTACTATATTCTTTTTGGAGTTGTTGGTGCAGACTCTCATACAAAACAGGTAATTTTCTTAAAAATATGAAATATTTAAAAATTAAAAAGCAGAAAACGGAGTGTATTGAGTGATGAAGCTCTGTCTATCGTCGATATAAAGCGTGAAGCTCTAAAAAATGCCTTCATTGTAAGTAATTATGTTTAGGAATTATTATGACAAAAAGAAGATGTTTTTTTAACAAAAAAATGCTATGAATAATGTTGATAAAAAAATAGCGAAAAAGACATTTAGAAAACGTATAAAAATTTGAACGCAGCGGGATTGGAGCCCGTGCCTCCTGAATACCGTTCAGGCGCTCTCACCACTGAGCAATGCGTTCAATGGTGAGAGCGCTTGAATGGTATATTCAAGAGGCGCGGGTTCGAATCCCGCTGCGTTCAAATTTTTATACGTTTTCTAAATGTCTTTTTCAATTTTCCTAAGTGTGGAATAACACTTCAAAAATGTTTAAAAGTAAAAAAAAACAAAGCGGTTTTATTGCTCGTTCGGTAAAATTAAACTATTACATAAGAAGAAAGCGTCGCATTTTGTTCAAATGTAAATTTACAAATGTCGCGAGTTTGGGTACAATGTGGAGAACTAAGTGTTTTTAAACTAAATTCATCATGGTTATCAAATTATGTGGTTTATACCTCTCAAAATTGAAATGTTCGTTTGTAATATTAGAATAATTGCTTTTTACTAAATGCATACACAGTATATTATATTACAAATTTTGTCGACATAGCACGTTTAGAATACTGGGTCATGCCGTATAAGTAGTCTAGTTTCTTTCTTTGTTTTTCGTTTGTCTTGTCTGTTTTTTGTTCTGCGTGATGTCTGGAATAGCTTTACCAATTTTGATAGAACTTTCACTGGCAAAGAGTTAATGTAACAGGCAATAACTTTATTTGGTTAAACGCGGTTATTTTAATCTTATAAACAGACACTCCAATTTTATTTATATGTACACATATCTTATAGACATTTATTCCAACAGAGACCGAGCAATGTCAGTATGGGACACGGCCGGCCCGCACACCGAGGCGGTCGTGCGCTGGGCGGGCGCGCGCGGGGGCGGCGCGGGGGCGGGCGGTGCGGGGGTGGGCGGGGGCGGCTGGGCGCTCGCGCGCTCGCTGACGGCGCTGCTGCGGCTGGCGGCGCGCCTCATGCGGTGCGAGGCGTGCGCGCCGCCGCTACTGGCGCATCTCACGCTCTTGTATAGACTGCCGTATCGGTTGTTCTACCAGCAGGCTGATGTGGTTAGTTTTTTTGATTTGAACAACACATTTAGTAAATTTGTAAAAACTTTTAATTAACTTCCTGCAGTGTTCAAATATAATATGTTGTGTAAATTTATTTTTTAATTTCTTAAGTGTGTTAATAACTCTTTAAAAAGTTGAAATGTATTTAATAGCATTCTTTTTTGCCAAATGATTGTTCATTGAATAGTCTTTGGATAGCAGAAATTTGTAAAAATCTCTCTATAGAGATGCTAACAACATCAACAAGTTGTAATAATGTATAGAACAAATAGCTTGGTGGTCAGAACGCCTGGACGGTTTTCAAAAGGCGCGGGTTCGAATCCCGCTGCGTTCAATTTTTTATGCATTCCCTAAATGTCTTTTCCAATTTTTCTTAGTATTCAATTTAAAAATGTGACATGTTGTTTAGTCTAAACTTCGAGATCCTCAAGTTCGAAGTTTTTGTGATAATTTAAAGAAAATTTGTTAAAATAAGTATTTCAAGTTAAGTAAGGTCTTAAGTATTTAATGAGAAAAGTATATTCAATATAGAAGTTATTGTTACAATTTAAGTTGATTGATTGAATTTATCGCATAGGAACAAATTATATTAAACTTTTATATTAATTTAATAAGTTAAAAATTTTTATAAACACAAAGTAAATAAATATATATCTATTTATCTAATACAAACGTATATGCCACCAGATATCATGTGGTCTCTACGAGCTAGTGAAGACGTCAGCGCAGAACGTGCACAGCGCGCACGAGTGGGGCGTGCTGCTGTCGCTGCTGGCGGCGGCGGGCGCGGGCGCCTGGCCGCGCACCCCGCCGCACTCGCACACGCATTGTCATACTGGTGGGTGTTGTTACTCTGTGTCAATATGTGTGTTGTTATACTGGCGGGTTTTGTTACTCTATGGGTTTTGTTACTCTGTAGGTGTTGTTACTCTGTGGGTTTTGTTACTCTGTTTGTGATTGTTATCTGTGTCGTACAGTGTGCGTTGTCATACTGGTGGGGTTTGCTACTCTGTGTGTGTTTGTTATCTGTGTCGAACAGTGTGCGTTGTCATACTAGTGGGGTTTGCTACTCTGTATTGATGTGTGTGTTGTTGTAGTGGTGGGTTTTGGATACTCTGTGTTTTTGTATCTGTATCGCTATTGCTAGGCCGGTGGAACACTGAATTTTTAGTATAGTCGCACAGTGTGCATTGATATACAGATGTGAGATTTGTTAATCTGTTTGTTTATTATCTGTGGTTAACGGGTGATGCAAAAAGTTTGTATTACTTTTTATTATATAAATAATCATACTAATATTATAAATGAGAAAGTTTGTTTGGATGTTTGTCCGTCATTCACGCTGAAACTACTAAACGAATTTTGATGAAATTTTATATACAGACAGGGTGAGCTGTCTTGGGAGATAGGATACTTTTAATCCCGATTAAATACTCCCTTGGGATAAAAGTGAGTTTAACGCGGGCGGAAGCTAGTGCATAATAAATCAATAAACTAAATGTAACTCACACTAACATATGTTTCGTATACTATATAAAGAATGCAACGGTATTTCTAGTAAAATAATGTTACAAATATATATTTAGAGTTAATATTGTAACATTCCTTGAATATTCGGCTTAATATAATAATAACAATAATATACTAAATAATAGTATTTAGCTAGCTTTAGATTACTTTTTAATATTTAAAATATTCAGCCTGAATTCTAGAAATATCTAAAGTTCATTGAAATGAATGCTCGTGTTTTAAAAGTGGCATTAATAGGGTCCTTACAATTTTGTTTAGGTAGAGAGAGGGGGCGTGCGTTAATGCGAATTTTAAAGATTTTTTCAATTTACACTTGTGTTACAATTCCTAGACAGTGCTTGTATGCCTGTGATGATAATTTATGTGTATATTATATTTATTTATTCATATAATATAATGCTTATGTTTATACATTCTAGGTTCAAGTAGATCTGAAGGCTCAGAAGATGAAAGTGAAAGACAACCCACCAGTATATCCTCAGAGAGTGAACTGTCACACTCTCCGCAGACACAAGGTTGGATTCTGGTATGTTATGGATAAACAATGGTTTATTTTATTAATTGAATTTTCGGTTCTACGTGTGACTAGATAGTAAAGTAAAATAAGTTGTAATAAACGCATAAGAATTTCGATGTAGTTGATAGTAGAACGCGTGACTTAGCGGTTAGAGTATATAGATGATTTTTAAGAGGTGGGGATCCAATTACTATACTTTCAAATTTTATACGTTTTCTAAAAATATCTTTATCATACTTTTAACATTTTTAAAATGTTATTCACACACTTACGAAATTGAAAAAGACATTTAGAAAACGCATAAAAATTTGAACGCAGCGGGATTCGGAACTAAATATCTTCATCATATTTTATTTTACATTATTTTAACAGTTTTTTATGTAGTAATTGTCATCCAAACAGGTAAAAAACAACCCGCCGTCAACACAAACAGACGCCAAGCTGTCCTCCCTGGAGGAGGAGATATCGTCGGTGTCGCTGCGCGCGCACCGAGCGAGTGCGTTAGCGCGCTGCGCGGAGGCGCTGGCGCTCGTGATCCGCGACGTGGCGCACGTGACGCCGCACAGCTGCCGCGCCGCCGTGCGCGCCGTGCGCCTGCTGGCCGCCGCTACGCTGCACGCTGGTGGGTTATGTTGCTCGGTGGAGACTACTTAGTGGGGAAATATTACGATGTTTGATTTCAGCTGTCATTTATTGAGGTCGAATTGAGGTGTGGCCAGTCGTGGCCCAGTGGCACAAGCGTGTGACTGTAAACGACTGGTTGTGGGCTCGATTCCCACTCGAAGAGTGGAAATATTTAATATTTCCATTTTCTTCGCTCTGGTGTCGAGGTAAAGCGCGGCGTTAAGTTCCGCCACTTAACACGCAATGCCTCCGAATTCGGCGGAAAGTGGGGAACGGAGTGTCTTAACACTAGGTTCCCTCTGCCTACTCTGCTGTGTGTGGAATATAGCGTGAAGCTTAAAAAATAAAATTATTGAGGTGGAGGGGTTAACAATAATTTAAATATTGATAATTTTCTCACCGTTGGAGATCGAATCGATTATTGCGTTTAAAATCAAACGTTGTTCTACTGCCTATATGATTGCTTCAGAATATCTTTTGATTTTGTTTTGGTGTAGAAATTGTATAATATTTTCTTTCAATTGCAAATGCTTTTTATTCTATTACTCTGTAATTGAAAAAAAAGTTTTGTAATAGTAGTAATACATTATTTAACATTATTCTTTCACACCAGTTTCCGCAGACTGGTGTGAAAGAATAGTGTAAACAAGAATAACGTACACTAATAACAATAAACGAAATGAAAAAGACATGCAAGGATCGTAATCTTTAACGCTCCGTTTTCTCTAATTACCCCCATTAAGAGATGAAGAATGAAAATATGGAACTAAAAAAATATACTTGATTCGAAGAAAATTATATAAGTGATATGAATAATATTTTATTTCAAACCAATTATACTGTACAAAGTGTTTATTACTATTACAATTATTGTGTACATTTTTTTCTTTATTGTTTATCTTCGTAATTTTTTATATATTTTTTTGTCTTATTAAATATTTATTTTAATATTTATCACAATATATTAAAAAAAAATACTACATTTATATTATAAATATAAATAAACACTAGAATATCAAACAATAACATACTATATAACATTTTCAATTCCATATTCCAGGTAAATCAAACAAAACAGACGAGGAGAGGTCGCGCAGCCGCCGCCGGCGCAGCGACTCCAGCGACGACGAGGACTCGCTGGACCACTACCACATGGTCAGCATTCAGGTACCGCTTCGCGTTGTATACCACACACGCTTACCACTAACCACTAACGCACTAAGTATATTATTTATATTATAATCTAGATTGGCTCGCGGCTAATTTAAAATATATGTATAGTTCTTAACTGAAAGTAACTAAGTTACCCGCCGGTGGAAGTCCCGTCAAAATCAGTCTAACTGTTACAGAGATTAACCGGGACAGACAAAAATTGAAAAAAAAATTGAAAAAAAAATGTTTTACATACTGCACTTCGTACAGAGCGTTTATTTTAATATTATAAACAGACATTCGCATTTTATTTATTTGAATAGCTGTATTTGAAGTTTTTTAAAACAGTTGTTTAATTATTTAAGTAATATCAGATGTTTGAAGTCCGCTAGAAGTGTTGTTTAGGTAGCAAAATGTTTAAAATTTAATATATTAATATTTTTAAAGTGGTATTCATTCAAAACATTCAAAACATTTTTAAAAATGTCGGCTTTTTGCATTTCATACTGCTAAATCTCTTTAAAAAATGTAGTAGTATTCTACAGTCTTCCCTTCTTATTTTAATATTTAATGAATTTTAACAATAGAAGTTTTAAAATTTGATATTGCAAGCTTTGAGCTGCTGGTACCGTTGTTTATATGTATCATATATATATAAAGACCAAAATACAAAGCTATATTTTGGTTATTACATAGATATTTTAAAATTTAAAACTTTTATGTAATAATCTTAATAGTAACTTTCTTTCATAGAATTATAATAATCAACTTTAATATGTTATTTACTATAATTATACTGTATATGAGCACTATGCAATTAGCTAGCTTTGCTGTATCACAAACATTTAATGAAATTGTATAATTCTTGTTGTTGTATTTTTTTTGTATTTAAGAGGTAAATAAGTAATTTATATTTCAGCTACTAGACTTAATGCACACTCTACACAGTCGTACGGCACAGATATTCAAGTGGTGGAGAGACGAAGCTGATCAAGGACAAGGTAAATAGTAATTAAAAAAACAGCATTAGTTATTACTACACGATATAAACAATGTAGAATAATATGATGTGCTGATTTCTTCTAAAGTATTTTCAACCTCAATTTAACTTATTCCTGGTGTTCAATTTTACCTAAAATATAAAAAAATCGTTTCCCATGTATTAGCTTTTTTTGATTGAAACTGAAAAATATTAATTAAAAAAAAAAATCTTACAAACATTGTTTAAAATGTTAGTTTTTTTTATATAAATAGCGGAGGAGTATGACTTATGGGAGGTAGCATGGAAGCCACTGCTACAAGGAATTGCAGAATTCTGTACGGATAGACGGAAACAGGTAATCTATAAATTAGTCTTAGTGGCCAGTCGTGGCCCAGTGGCACAAGCGTGTGACTGTAAACGACTGGTTGTGGGTTCGATTCCCACTCGAGGAGTGGAAATTATATTTCCATTTTCTTCGCTCTGGTGTCGAGGTAAAGCGCGGCGTTAAGTTCCGCCACTTAACACGCAAGCCTCCGAATTCGGCGGAAAGTGGGGAACGGAGTGTCTTAACACTAGGTTCCCTCTGCCTACCCTGCTGTGTGCGGGATAACAGCGTGAAGCTAAAAAAAAGGACGTACGTAAATATTAAATGTAGAATAATTTAATTTTGAATTGTGGCCTTTTAACTTTTTTATACACAAGAAGTATATTTAGCATTTGTTTTTCGATCTAGTTGTGACAAGTACGGCATTGTGTTTTGGCCACATCTCCAAATGGACGCGAAATGTAATTTTTATAAAATTACCTTTATATAACCTTTCTTTTCACAGAAAGCTAATCTTGTATCAGTATTGGGCAAAATTGAATTCCAATTAACAATTCATTGTATATTTTTAGGAAAATCACATAAAATCATAATTAGCTGAAAATTGTAAATTATTACACTACAATTAGTAATAAATTAATTCTTAATTAATTGATAATTTTCATACAAACAAATAATTGAAAAATACATTTAGAAATATATAAAATTGAACGCAGCGGGGTTGGAACCTGCTCCTCCTGAAGACCGCCCAGGCGCTTTGACCGCAGGAGGCGCGGGTTCGAATCTCGCTGCGTTTAAATTATTATACATTTTCTAATGATCAATTCTCTTTTTCCAATGAGCAATTGTTAATTTATAAATTGCGTTTAATGGCAAGTTTTAATTGCAATTAATAATGAATTATTTTTTTCCGGGGAAATCATAATTGGCTGAAGTTATTATTCGTACAAATTTGTACAAATAAATGATAATTGTTAATATTTAATTGTAAACTGATACTGTCTCCCAAACCTTATCCCCTAGTCATTTAACATACAAAGTACTAGGCTGTCATACACACCTGCAGGTGGCGAACAGCGCGATCGCGTACCTGCAGCGCGCCCTGCTGGCGCCGGCGCTGGCGGCGCTGGGCGGCGCGGGCTGGGAGGCGTGCTTCCACCACGTGCTGCTGCCGCTGCTGGACGCGCCGCCGCGCCGGGCTGACGCCGCCGCGCGTGCTGATACTGTTATGTGTAAGGTGGGTGGGTTTGTGGATGTTATTACATGAATGGATTGGATTATGTATTTATTTATTTTAATATTTTTTTTTATTTATATTAATTTTGTTTAAAAATTATACTTATATATTTTTTATATAATAACCATTTTTATTATATAATATAATTGAAAAGAGGATTGGGATGGTTCATTCTAAGTATAATATACTAGGAACCGCCTATTTGCTCTGCATGGCAGGAAGAGCTAAGCGAAGAACATATTTAATGTTATCACATGTTAAAAAAGTTTAAAAAACAAACACTTAACAGTAACTTATGGTTCCACAACCTTAGTCTATAGCCGCTTTTTGACAATTTAATTACCATTTATTTAAAAACTACAAGTATAATTACCTCCAAAAAACTTCACAGCACACAAGACTCTACTGCAAATAGTCTAGGAAGAGTTAAACCACAACGAAACACACTTTTAACTAGTAAGAGTTTCGCTTCATTCATCTTAATAAATATAATTTCAAAAACAACTGACTGAAACACAACGATGAAAGTACGGCATTGAATTTTACCACGTAACACGTGACGTCTCGATTTCGGAGATAAGGTTGAAGCGGGAAAAAGCGTGCGCCTGATGCAACAAGTCTGTTTAGTTGTTGCCATCGTAATGTGTGCTTTAAAGTTTATATTTAAGTTTTCGATAAACTCATTATTCAAGTGATTAACCTAAAATTTAAGATTAAGATATACAATAGTAGCTTAAATACATTAACAGTGAGGAAATAAACGTGGGTTTGAATTAGTGGTGGTTATTACAGGTGTTCCTGCAACACCTGTCGGCGCTGAGCGGGCGCGCGTCGTTCGCGCCGCTGTGGTGCCGCGTGGTGCGCGTGCAGCGCGCGCTGCTGGCCGCGCCCGCCGAGCCGCTCCGGGAGGCCGCGCTCGAGTCGCTCAAGAACATGCTGCTCGTTATGCACTCCGTTAAGGTAGCTCGGATTGTGTGTGTGTGTGTGTGTGCGTGTGTGTGTGTGCGCGCGCGTGTGTGTGTAAAAGTGTTTGTTATGCACTCGGTTAAAGAACGCCAAACATACGCTGGCGTATACACGCACATAGTGACTCACGAATATATGCGCAGATTTGAATGTAATGCATACATACACGCATTTAGGTGAACATAGAACGTATATTATGTATATTGCTCGTCATATACCGTGTAAATGCAATCCTGTGAGAAACAATGGGGCGTGTTTTTATAGGAACGACTGTCAATCTGTACGAGATACATTTTAATGTTTAAAGCATATAAAAAAATGAATTGTAATCTCTTTTACATTTATTTATAATTTGTTTAAATATTTCAGATATTTAGTAACGGCGACGGCTACAATGAGCTGTGGTATATCACGTGGGACATTATTAGCGAATTTCTGCCCAATTTAAAAGAAGAACTATTTCCCGAAGGTATTTAATTTATATTATCTTTACTAAAAAATCTTCTTTGCAAATACAATATGTATATTTTGTTACCTGCAGAATTTCTTATATAGTTCAAGTTATATGTATATGTTTTGTATGTCTTATTCAAACAATTATGAGAAATTAAGCATTTTTAGAAAATTAACATGAATTTGACGCACTTTATATCTTGGCCAAATCTGAAAAGTGCGGGTTCGAATTATGGTACATTTAATTTTCATGCGTTTCCTTTATACTTTTTAAAAGACTTGTGTTTATAATAAAAAAATAACACTTTTCTTTATTTATAATACGAAATCTACATAATTAATCATCTGTATTTCTATTATTTACAGCAAATGACAACATGAAACCTTCGACACAGTCGCTCCCCAACCAAGTTCCACCAATCCCCCTAATTCCTATAGTGCCAGTCAACAGTACAAACCAATTGCCCAACGCTAACGCCAACAAACCAACACAACAACCAAATCAACAATCACCAACAAAATCCAATCCAATACAATCTCCTAACATATTAGTTGGACCAAATAATTTGAACCAATCACCCAACGTGTTGGTCCAGTCATCTAATGTATTGGTCCAATCGCCCAATATGTTGGTAGGTCAATCGCCCAACATGTTGGTCCAATCGTCCAATATGTTGGTGAATCAGCCGCCTATAGTTCGCCCCGTGGCTGTTAGTGGAATGGTGCCCATAAGAAATTCTCTCTATGATCAAACTGGACTGACTTCGTCTGTGCTTTTGCAACCATTGAATGAGGTATGATTTTGTTTAACATGCTAAATAATAGAATTAAACGTAACTTGTAAGTAGTTCTAGTCGTTGTAGCTCAGTGGTGCTGTTGTATGACGATTGTGGATTCTATTCTGAATTAAACAATTATTTATATTTAAATTATCTAGTTTGGTAACATATACAGTTTCCGCCTGAAATCGAGATCGCGTATTAAGTGGCGGTATTCAACGCGGCGCTTTGTCTTTTCATGCGAGGGTTAAGAAATGAAAATTTAAATATGACCATCCCCGATTCGGAGTCGAACCTACAACCATGGCTTTACAGTCGGATGCTGTCCCACTGCGCCACTAGGGCCTCATGACACAATCTTTATTTTATATCTTTTTTTTTTCATTATATTATATACATAATTCCAGTAATGATTTAATTTACCATTTTTATGAATATATTACAACTACAGAAAATTAACCCAAACCATACCAGATACAAATATTTTCACAAATAGACAAATTATTCTATAGTGTTCCCTATTTGTCTAGACAATGTAACAATAGCGTTTATAATTTTATTAAATTTCCACAGATGATATCAACACCGATCGGAATATCCATACAAAGTCAACCACCAACGATCTACCGGGAAAAAACCACCGAAGAAACCCCAAACCCACCCGCACCAGACCAGCCACAACCAGAGCCAGAACAAACAGATCTCTACAACGAATACATAACAAACCCTTACAATGATATCAAAGAAATATCTGAAAAAGACGCCACGTTATACGATCCAGAGGAACAGAAAGTTCTAGAAGTAACCCCAGAAACACGACTTTTACCCCAAAAGTCGCTTAGCGCAAATGTCACTCCAATGCATACTATAAATAAAACTCAATTCGGTTCCACAGATAACGTAAGCGGTAAAGATTCCAGTATTTTCAACTTTTCCAGTTATTTTGGAACGGTGAGTGAGAAGGGGGTGACGGATTTTGATGCGCTAATGTCCACGCAGGAGGGATAGCAACATGATATCAATGTGGGGACATGGTTGTAATGTATGAGTGTTGTATGGAGATATGGGTGGAGGTGATATGTTGTAGATTTAAAGTTTCGATGTAATTCTGTTTAAAGTATAAATGTTTTAAATCAGGGGTAAGCAACCTTTTTTTGCAACGGGGCCTATTTAATTTTTAATTTATTTGGCTGCCTAAACTATACTTTTTTTAATAGTGTAAAATTTAAAAGGTACGGCCTTGTTGATCCCAATCAAATTATTAAGCGGGATTCGGGTGATGTACCCTATGCCTGTGTATTTGTGATATTTTGCTACATGATAAACTTGATAAAATATTTTTAAAAGGTTTATTGACATAATTCGAATCTGATAAACGATAAATGTTTTATAAGAAAAAAAAGTTATAACATGTTATGTTTTGAACTTAGTCTCATACCCATTTCTCTTGGGTTTTTGGGTAGAGCGTTGGTTGGATTTTTCCAAAAAGTGCGGGTTTAAATCCCGTTTCGTTCATATTTTTATGCCTTCTCTAAAATATACTTAAATAACATTTTGGTTATCGAAAATTGAGTAAGAACAGTTCTAAACATAAATTAAAATTATAGGTTTATCAAAATTAATATGCACTTAAAATCTCCATTAGTACATAGAAATGGGAAAATCCATAAAATAGGACATATCACCTTCACTTCATACGTCATTAAATATTTTACACGAAAAGATTTAATGATTGTTTGTTTTTGTACAAATTAATATGAGATTTGCAAATATTTTTCTTCCACTATTGAAACGTGTATATTTTTCGAATTTCTTGTTGCTTTTTCTTTATGAAATTTTTAAGATTTTATTTATTTTCTGTCTATTTAGGTCTATATGTGACTTAATAAATTAATTACGACCTCTGGTTTAGAAATTGTATAGAATTTTGATTTTAATAATGCGAATTAAGATGTAAACACAAATAGCGGCGTTGAGTTACGCCACTCGATTCCGAGCGGAAACTTGAAGAAGGAGTGTCTTAACACTAAATCTCTGACTTCCCCGCTATACGGGAAAAAGCGGAAAGCTGGGTTTTTTTATACAAATATTTTATTAAAATAAAAGTATTATTATCCATATAAATCCAGTCCACGTCCTATGTGCGATAGTGTAACGCGAGCGTTGACACTTGCGCTTCACAGAAACAACTGATTTTAGATAGCTTTGTTTTTTTCTATGGCTTATATGGAATTTTCTAATATAAACTTTTTTATTATTTCTTCTTTTTAATATTTTTGTATTCTACTCGTATATCTACAACATCGCGGAGTGTCTTGACAGGTTCTCTGACTGAAAAAAAACGTGGCATAGTTAGGACGTGACAAGTAAGACTCGTTTTATTGTTAAACTAACATAGTCTGTTCTATGTTTGCCATTATTATAAATATGTCCTGTGCCCAGGGAACCTGGTCTTCTTAGGTTAATCATCTGTTAAAAATTACGTCATAATCTTTTTAATTAGTTTGACTGTTATTTAAAAATTTATCATCTTTTTTAAATAAATTACACAATCGGAGTTGTTTGTATTATGTTTACTGCCGTTCACCCCGCAATGGCTCGAATTGAGGCCAAGAGGGTAGAATGAAATGTCTTGACGCTAAGTTCTATCTGCCTTCACTACTAATGCGGGCTATACCTACATATATTTTTTCTTAATTGTTATATTTAGATGTAATAAAATGAATCAAAGGTCGTAATTAAAAGTATTAACGTCGTTATTAAATAATTTCTGTTTCTTAATATTTTATTTTATATACATGCATGCATGAGTTATATTGTTATTGGCCTAACTGTTGTAGAATATAACGTAGTCGGTAGTTTTGGTCAATTTTGTATAGAAAATATTCATCTTGGTCGTTTTTTTTAATAAGATAGGATTTATTAATATTTTAAAATTGATGGAGAGTGGATAAAGTAAATAATATTATTATTAATAAGAATATATTAATTTTGCCCTAAAAAATTGTTATGAATTTAATTTTACTTCAATGAACATAACTTGTAAGTAATATGTAATTTTAGTTTTTAATCATTCATTATCCTTTTTGTTTTCCTTATTTTTTTTTTATATTTATTGTGTTAGTAGAAAATTTAGTTATAAATTTAATTTCTATTACAATTGTCATTTTCTTTGTAATATCGTTCAAATACAGATTATTAAGTGAATGCTTATTGTAAAGAGGTGAGGTTTCTCTGTCATCTTATTAAATATTATTTATATATTTTTTATCTGTAGTAATTAAAATAAAAAGGTTTTTGTTCAATAACACTTATAACAACAGATTTAATGTTAATTATTGCTTTTATTTATTATATGTTCGTATATTTTAACTATCAAATCAAGTAATTTTTACATTCCACACTTACAAATTTTAGTTGTAAATTTGTTTTTATTTTGTTTATAATCCAATAAGAGTTGAATATTCTCAAATAAATCAAAATATATCGTCTCCAGGGTCATGTTTTGGGCGGAAAGTGTAAATTATGTAATTAAATAGTTCGTTTTGTATAGAGAGTTATATGTATAGTAATTATCATTATAATATTTAGGACGTGTATTAATAAAATGTGTATCGATTAGTATGTGGCTTTTATTTATTATTCCCTGTTGTTTCTTTAATAAATTGTTATTATATAAAGGTACAAGCAATCGTAGTATAGTTTTGAGGGTTACCAGTTCAAGAAATGCTTTTTGGAATAGAATTATTTTTTTTAGCTTCACACTGTATCCCGCACACAGCAGGGTAGGCAGAGGGAACCTAGTGTTAAGACACTCAGTTCCCCACTTTCCGCCGAATTCGGAGGCATTGCGTGTTAAGTGGCGGAACTTAACGCCGCGCTTTACCTCGACACCAGAGCGAAAAAAATGGAAATATTAAATATTTCTACACCTCGAGTGGGAATCGAACCCACAACCAGTCCTTTACAGTCAAACGCTTGTGCCACTGGGCCACGACTGGCCACTACAAGAAAATTGCAATAGATGTAAAACTTACACACTGTATTGGGTGACAAAAAATCAAATTAAATTAAACTTGCTCTAACATCTTAAATTAGTATCATTATAATTGCATTATTTTGATAGATCTGAAAAAATATAAAAGTATATCTATTTTTGTTCGATAATGGTATCAAATAAAATAACGTTTCATATAAAATCAACAGTATAATATAAAGAAAAAATATACACTATTTACACATTTTGTACAAATATCGAGAGCGCCTTCACAGAAGGCATACAGGCACTTATTGTTACATTACAAGTCTTTGAGACGATAACACTTCACTTCAGATACACATACAGTCAGACACAGTCTATTCATTACATCGTTATACCCTAGAGACGTGGAGCGGTCTCTTGTAGTAGGGGTGGTGAGGTCTCAGCAGCGGCGGCGCGCAGCAGGGCGCCTTGCGAGGCGGGCACAGTGCCTTCTTCCACACCACAGCGGATTTCCTCGACCACGCCCAAGCGCCCGCCGCCACGCCACAGGATAACCACAGACACATAGACACTCCACGCGAACCAGCAGTGTTATCTATGTTTCCAGCTTCCAACGCCGCTAACAGTGCTAAGCTAGTCTGTGCCTCTCTATTTCTCGCTTCTAGCACACGCGCGCCGGTCGCGAATGCGGCCAGTAGTAGGTAGAGCAATCCTCCAGCCGCGGCTCGCGCAGCTAACCGCCCTACTCTCTTAGCTCCTCTAGAATCGAGCGCGCGTCGGACTCTCATTATACCAGGACACGCTCCTATGGCTAAGGCTATTGATGTCATTAGCAATGCCCCTCTTGGAACTCCAATCAGCGCTGATACAGCGGAATCAGCTACTCCACAGGTGCCAGTTAGCTCGTCCGCCGTCACTTTGCGCAGTGCAAGCGCGGCGGCAGTCCACGCGCCCGCCCAGCCCCACGCCACCGCGTGTAAGTACGCCGCGGCTCGCTCCAACGCCTCCGTGGACCACTCGCTCGCCGCCGTCAAATACCAAGACACGCAGGCATTTGTAAACCACGCGTCCGCGGCTAGCGTGAAGTAGTAGGTCAGGGAGAAGAAGGCCACGCAAGTCGGGGACGCCAGGCCGTCCACTGCGAGGGTGATCCCTGAACATGACACGGCTTTAGCCCCGAGCCATCCGCGTGTCACGTGAGCTAACGCAACGATAGCGTGACAGGTCGCCATCCACACGACCGGTCTCTCCGGGTAGCGGTATCTAGAGGGTTCTGCACAGAACGTTAAAAGTGCGAATGAGGTTGACAGTAATGACAACCAGGCGAGAGTGATCATCCATATTTCGGCAGATCTTTTATCCTGTTGAGTGTACCGCGCGTGTTGTCCGCAGGCGGGCCAGCACTCGCCGGTGGGGGCGCGGGTGTGCGCCGGCGGGCAGCCGTGCTCTCGCAGCTCGTGTTCGTGGAAGGGCCACCGCGGCATCGGGAGCGGCTCCGGCTCTAGTTCACTCGCATTTGAAGGCCTCATACATAATCTGTTGGGGCGGAGTGGGAACACGGAGCAGTCAAGTTTTATAGTTGGAGGAAGAAGTTTGATTTGTTCCTTGCAGTCCTCGACAACTTTTTCACACAGCCCTCTGCAGGCGCTCACAGAACCCGAAACTTGCACAGAGCACAGCGGGGCGAAGGCAGAGCACAGTAGGAAGCGCGCGTACATCGAACATTCACTGGACAAAATATCAGCAAACGCTGTCATCTGTAACAAAAAAAAATCTATGTTAATACCAAAATAGTGAAATTATAAAAAAAATGAACCAAGAAAGTCGTGGACTTCTTTTGTATGGAAAATGAAATAATATTTTCTTTAGTTCAAATTACATTAAAAGTAAATGTATTCAACCTCAAGTTGCTCAAATATCAAATGTTTATCGAAGCAAATAAATAATAAAGCTAAATACCAGGAATCAAGTATCTCCGACTCAATGGATTAGCTAAACTAAACAAACTCCGCAATAAGTGCTTTTGACATATAAAGGACGATTATAGACTCTATTACAGTATAATAAGATATATTTTTGTTCATCTGGTTATGTCGGTATTTGTATCAATAGAAACCCTTGTATGTGATCCAAAAACATCTAAAACGAGTCGCATGAGTAAATGTCAGTTAAGGGGACGAAATTATTTATTCTGAGAATTATGTTCCTAATGAGTAAAATCAAGCGACATATTGGATTTAGTATTTCAATTTACATTTTTAAATTACTGGCAATATACATTATAATAAAAATAAGAATAAGGCGTAGAGTTTTATTATATTATATAATGTTTTGTTCAATTAATAAATAAATATAATGAAGAAAGAATATTTTAAGAAATGTTAAACTTGATATCTATATTTTAGTTAGTTTTCATCGAGACCGAAGTAGTACTTCTCTTTAACTGGAATAACTTAAGTGACGCCGACATACTAAACCTTTTTCGAAGGCAAACAAGCGTGTTTGCTCACTATTGTTGGTAAAACGAAACGTTTCTAGAAAAAACGCGAAATGCCTCAGTTCGGAGCCACTCTACCATCCTCTAACAGGATAGAGTAAGTAGTTTGCTTTCTTAATCCGGGATATCGAATGCCGCACTTAGGATCTCTATTTGTGTTCTTTACAGAAGTTTAAAAAAAAATATACATTTTTTTTAATATTGTTTGATATTTTTAGATTTAGTTAAGCAGTATAAGTTTTCGCAGATTTTTTTGTTAAACTATGAATTACATTTATATTAAAAAAATAGTTTTTTGAACAAATTAGGTGTATGTATTTCAACATTTAGCAGTGCGATTATTATAAGCATTTGTACTTAAAATGGTGGCAGTAGGGCGTGTAAAATTATCCATAGAAGTTTTTATTCGGATAGTAAGTAATTGTTGCCTCCGGGTGGTTTCTGTGAACGGACACGTTTTGTTACACAGTTACTCGTGAATTCAACAAAGGATGACGAATTGCTAATGAAAAATGGCTAATTGAAGACATTAGTGTTCGACCGTTTAGAAATAAAAAAAACCTCGTCTCTTTAAAATGTTACTATGATAAAATTATTAAGTAATTTTGTTTTTTTGGAGTCAGTAAAATATGAATAAAAAATAATGAATATTATGTCAAAAGCAACAACTAATTTGTGTTGAAATCTTACAGGTGAAATAATATGTTCCCTCTCTCAGTTATAAGCCAGTAATTCGTTTAGTTCGACTAATGCGCCGTTAGGTTTCGCCACAGAACATGAAATGTACTTTAATGATTACATCCTTAAAAATATAATTTAAAATACGACTACTCGGAAAAAGCGATGCCGCATACCATATAGCTATTTTATGTTATTCTATAATAATAAAAAATATTTAAATTGTATAATTTATTTATACGTAGCACTATATCAAAATACAAACAAAAAGCAAAATAAACAGACATCTCAACAAAACATGTTTTAATTTCATGCAAACAATTAATAAGATATCTAAACTGACTAACGAATTGCTAGCCTTATACGTCTAAAGAGGAACAAGAAGTAGTTCCAACTGCACTCCAATCACATAACCATAACCGAACACATCTAATCGGGGTGCAGATCTCAAGCAAACCGTTCAATTGGGAAAAAACGTATGAGCTCCTCAAAAGCGCTCGTTTCGTAAAAACCTGGTGACCTTGCCTTTGTCTCCAGTCATTTGCGCCGGCTTTTTGTTAGACGCCGAAACTTTGATGCTGAGAACCGAGAATTATTTGACGTAACTGGTTAGAAGCCCGTGGGGGTTTGATTAGGCGGGACAAAGCGATCTGGAGAGTTGAATTTAGTTTTTCATTGCTATAATTGTATTTACTGGTGTAATATAAGAGTATTTTTAATGGAGAACTTTCTAAATATCAACCAAGGCTGTATTAGCGCAATACTTTTTTGTTTTCTTGTTATTGTTGTAGTCGATGTAATATATCATGTGAAATAAGCATAACACAGTTAACTGAAACAGTTAAGATAAATTAACGATCAAATTTCTTCTTTCCGTCAACTTTGAAAAAATGGTTAGTCATAGTCGTCATATAAATAAAATGTAATGTTAACACTCTAACATTTAATCTAATATTAAACCGAAAGTCGAACGGGCAAAGATTTATGTGTGAACTTAAATACTTTTTATATAAATTATTTTCATATATGACATTTTGTCTAACATATAATATTTTATAGTCAAAGTCAAATAATTTCATTTAAAATAAGAAGTTAGAAGCTCCATTTTTTGAACGCCAAACAGTTTACCACCGGTTCACTAAAGTTAATGCCTCAGACCTGAAAAGAACCGGCGCAAGAAACTCAGCGGGACTTGTTTTTTTTTTAAAGTAACAATTTTTACAATTTACAAATAAGGACTCACTTATTTCAAGTAGTAGGTAAGTACTGTTTGTGTTATCACCACAACAGAAAATATATATTCCTTTTATTGAAGAAACATAAACTACATAGTTTCATAGTAAATATAAAATGTAAATTTCATCCGCTCTCGGCTACAAAGGCGGGGGACAACAAAAAATTAATTACCAAAGGATTCTAGAAATAGAACGCGCGCCTTTGATCTTTAACAGCTTCGAAAATAATCACCGCGTCGTAATGATCCGTACACACTACACACTACGCACTATGCATTATTAACTAATATATTTTCACTACCATCTAGCTCAGTGGACAAAATCGTTTGTGCTCTGAGGTTAGGTTATAGGTTCAGTGACATTTTGGTGTTAAAAATTGATATAATGATGCAATTTGTTGTTGCTTATGGTTGTTAATTTGTAAAACTCAATGGTAATTTTTATATATATAATATGCTTTGGAGTCGTGTTACAGTATTTTGGATATTTGATGAGTACGGTTTAAAGTCTCATTCTAGGAAATGTTTATTATAATTATATTAAAATACAATGTAGTGAAATAAGGTGAAACTTTACGTTAAGGTCCGATTTCTGACATGTTTTCTTTATATAGCACGCTATGTTTTGACCGTAACTTAGTCTAGTCTTCCAAATTCTTAAGTTTATTGCGATTGCTGGAGTTCTAGTTGGATTTGAAATTAACGTCTAACTAATTTCACTTATAACAAAAATAAAGTATTAAAATAAATGGCTACATCTTTAATACCAAATAAATTGCAATATAAACAAAACATCTAAAAAGTTTGCACTTTGACACTTAGCTATTTCAAAACCAGCGCGTCAAGTGACCGTAAAGTATGATGGATGGATAGACACTTGTGACCTTTCCCGCGTATTTACCTTCCATAGACGTTGCTTAATAATTTCAATGTTTACACGAAGTTTGAAGGGAATATATTTATAACACTGATAGCCGAGTGCGTCGGGCGTGAAGCGACTTCAAAAGATAGCGATCAAAGGCGCCGCGCGAGGGCTTCGTAAATAATTGACATGTGGAGTAAATGTTACACGCTCCTGAACCTATCTATACACATTGTATATTATAAACATATGTAATGATATTGTTAGTTAAGTGGACTTAAAAATATACCACAAAAAATCTTTCACATACTTCGTAATTTGCAGAAGAAAATTAAAAAAATACATGTTTTGATCTCTTCATTCTGTTCACTATTAACGTCAATAATTAAAGAATGCTTAAACTTGCCTCTTTTAGATCAAAATAATAAAATCTCCAAATACTGTAGAGGGTTGCGGGTTCGATCGAACTGCTAATTAAAATTATATGTATGAGATTGTATCAAAATACACACATAAATCATCTCATATAATATTACATAACGTAAATAACATATTAACATTATATAAGTATTAATAACTTCAAAAGCCACTTCATTTGAAGTCGCCATTATGTATTGCAAAGTCCGACTAAGCCTCTATCATTATTTATAATTAATTGTTTCGTAAGACTCTTAGCCACAGCCACTATGCTTCTAATAATGTATTACGTTATTTCCTCGTTTAAAATTGTTATTGTATTTAACTCAGAGTACAATGTTTTTTTACTTTGCCTCCATCTATAATACAGAACAAAAAATCTTTGATAAATCATTATATTAATAAGTAAAGGAAAAATTTTGACCTCTTTATCAAAAATAATGTGTACAAAGTGGGTCATAGTTAAAGTTTATATAAAGAAAAATCGCAGAAAATCTATTTTTTTAAAACAATGTATAAGAAATACATTAATTTAATATATAACTAGCCCGTCTTTGACATAAATACTTTTGTATAATGTGGCATACTGGTTGCTAAGGGAGCGCGTAATTTACGATAACGGTTCTACTAGTGAGGATAAAAAATAGACATTGAATTGAATTTTTATTCAGTAGCTGTTTATAGCAGGATAAGATGTTCTTTATTACTTATTAATTATCTACAGGCTGTCTCTCAAACAAAAGCTATAGGTCACTGTTGCCTGTCTCACATCCATTCCAAGCCATTCCTTTTAAGTTACCAAACTGAATATTGCATGTAGGAATGAGACGTTTAATTTACATTTTGTAATTATTCTACTAAATAGGTAAAGACCATTATGGCGCAATGAGAAAGCGCTGGACTGTAAAAATTTGTTGGTTATAGGTTTGATTCCTACTAGGGGAAGATTAAGTTATTTTCATTTAAGTATTCGATCTCATAAGACAAACGATGGCGTTGAGTCCGCCATTCGACAAGAAACTGGTCGAATATGGGGACAAGGAAAACGAAAAGTCTTGTCAACTTGGAAAGTCACTACGTTTTTTAGCTTTGCCTGACATATGGGAAAACATATAAAACTGTAAATATAAAAATGTATTAAACCCATACGTATATTTAAACATTCTGGCATCCCAAGTGTATACCTTACTCGTGATAGTATCTAAATTGTTTATCCCGGCATCTCTTTGAAGTTTATGCCTCAATTAGGGCTTTCGATGTGATGATTGATATTGGTCGTTCACCCTTAGTGATGTGGATTACAAAAGTTATATGAATAATTATATATTATTTTTGGTTTTTTTTAATAGGTACCTAGGTATCTATTTAATCGCAAATCAGTTATCAATGAATGATACTTGTTTTTCTCTATTTTTTACATTCATATTTTCATAAGTTGACAGTGTATGATGAAGGAATATGAAAATTAAGTATTTTTTTTTATATACGCACCTAAATACGAAACCTAAATACTAAATTACAACAGAGTACTTGCGAGTGAGCACTAAAACTAAAACTAATATAGTTAATTTATTTTAAATTTAATTTACGACTCTGTAGTTAAATTATATAGAGATAGATTGATAGTTCAATTGTTATTAAAAAAAAGGAAACAAACGCAATAGCATATAGTCCTAACATTTTTTTAAGCAAAATGAATAAAACGTAAACGTGAAATCCGACTAAAGCCCCAGCTGCCTCCATTCACTCTATTCCGGACTCGCAATAAACGTTAGAACTTAGTATGAATCCCCGCTGAGGGACTATTCCTATAAACTGTGTTATATTTCCGCATTATTCTGAATTTTACACATGTTTTTGTGCGTATTTAGAAAAGAATTTTATTTTCATTTATTAATTTATTAAATTTATTACTAGACATTAAATAAAATTATATATACTTCTTTTCAGCTTCATATATTTTTGTGAATTGCAGGTTAAGTAGAGAGAACTTAGTTACAATTATAAAGGTTAATAATTACAATATTGTGTTGTACAAATATTATGATTTTATACATTCAAATAATATTACTAACAAAGGTTACTGCACGGATAATTGAACAGTAACAAAGCTCTAAAAGAGATAAGGAGCAAAAGCTCAAGTTATAAATGACTACTAAAGTGTCACAATCAAGATATACATTATAAAATAAAATCAAATGTATCTATATCACAGATCTTCTTAAGCAAAATCATTTTAAAAAATATGTTAATTATTTTCGTTTAACAGAGTAATTAAAATATACGAAGCCAAAATAAAAATCATTAAATACGCATTTAGTGTGAGGAAATGGCGGATGTGATGACCGTAAGACACTAAAGGTACCAGTTTCCAGTGAATGTGGCGAGCTCTTTTAATTAGAGCTTTCGATTTATATTCTCGGCTCGGTTTTATAGTTCGGTAATCAACGCTCGGCGCTTTAAATTGCCTTGTCTTCATCAAATTCCAGTTAGAGGCAACGTTGTAAGTGGGCTCTGATGGACTTTACGTCTGATTAAGAATTGTAAGACGTTAAAAGTAAGGTGTTTCACGAAATGCTATAATAATTTTTGGTGCTGCCAGTTGTGGTGTTAGGTTCGATTTTTGCAGATTTATTGCGAATATTAAATTCTGTAAGCATCAAAGTATGTTGTACAAGTAAAAGTAAGTAAAAATAAATAAGTAATTTTTTAAAGTTTTACAAATTTACAATCACATTAATTAGTCAGTAAAATAATTTTTAAAAGTCTTTATCACCGCTTGTTTGTTTCGTTATCGTGTATTAACAAGAAGTGAACCTACTACCCATTGCCCCTACATATGCAAAGCTCATTATCATATTATTGGAAAAATCGAAGCTGTCCTTCGTTTTTATTTCGTTTTTATTTCTTTAAAAAAATATATTTCACAAGATCTCTGGCTATTACAAATGATCAAACTTTATCTTAAGCAAAAGTTATGCCTTCGTACATATATGAGTATATATTAATCATCTACAGCAGCAAAATCGACAAATCATTATTACAATTTGTGCCTTTTATGCATTATTAAAGAAAAATACAATGTATTTCTTTTTAATACGTACCAAGTTATAACAGTCATTTATTTTATTATAAATTTCTACAACGAAATTTAGACCTTGTTCTCCTAAAAATTAGGTTGTTTCTAGATTGTATAAATTCTCCAGTCCGAAAGCTATCGGCCACAAAGCTCATCCGATTATACATTAGCCACGCTCAGTCGGAGGCGGCGTCGCTTTAAAGCTTAGTGATGGTCAAGCTTCTAAATTGATATACGATTTGCGGGAGATGAGATTGCTGGAAGCTTTCTTTGCATCTATCATACAATTTAGTGTTTAAAGCTTTTTGTAAATTATGTATTCATTTTCTTACTTAAACTATCTATGTTTTTTACATTTTGCAAATTATGTTAAGTAAACGACATATCATGCCGTTCTTGTTATTATACATTTTGCATGCTAGGTAGCGGAACTTGATGCTGCTGAGCTTTGTTTAACCAAAACTCAAAAAGTATAGATACCCTTAAGTGTTATATACAATTGCAAAACACTGCAGGAGGGAATTTGAAGGTTCCAAGACTGTATTTCTTTTTATATTCAAAGGAAATATGATCATTTAATCATTCTTTTAAATAATAACATAATGATAACATTAGAAACCCCTAAAATCACTCTCCTATGAAGTTCTACTTTTGCACTTTTTCCAGTCCACGTACGAACTGTCCATATTGATTTTGTATTTATATGCGGGCTCATTATAACTAAGCCATGATGATCTCAGTATAAATATTCAATATGAAATCATAGATTAAACTTTGTTTGACGTAAAATCAAATAATTATGTTAACAAATATTCAAATTTATAATTATTCGTATTTACGATTCATAAGATAAAAGTCGATATTATCAATCACCATTCATTTCAAACATCAAAATATATTATATCTACATCACTTATTAGAAACAAATGATTTGTTTCAATTCGTTAGGTTTTAATTTAACGCTGTTCTAATCATTATACTTAATGTGTAGAGACGGGCGTTTCGCGTTCGCTGGCGGCGGACTGTGTTCTCAGACTATCTGGTTGCGACTCGCGAGTCGAGTCATTTCCATTAAGTCATGATTTCTTTTGGTAGAAAAAGATGATGATGACATTTGACTTGTAGAATTATGTTTTTTGATGGAGTTTGATATTTAGAATTAAGTTTTTTGGGTTTTATTCCTCTATACGCAGTATATGAATGAACATTTGTATTCTTTTTTGTTGTTTGCAATTATAAATTCAAAACTTTGAACATATTAAAAGTGGTTGTTATTTACATATGTTATCTGCGATATTGAATGCTGGCTAACAGAACCCCAATTTGCGTTAGAAAACCCTCTCTATAATAGAGATTGAAAAAACTGAAGATGAGTTGAAACTATTGTACCATAGCGTTTATTCAAGCGCATATGAACTGATATAATGGCGTCATATATTTATCACAGTTTACTCACATTATACATTTTAAAACCTAACGTAAAGAACCAGATTATGGGAAACATTTACTGCACATGTTATACCAGCTAAGTAACGTATAGATGATTACATAAAAAACATATTTTAACAAAGTATATACATACATATAGTTTTGTGTCTATTCTCAACATCCAGTATGTTTGTTAGCTGACCTCGAGTTCCTGAACCGAGTTAATATTACCTTAATGTGTTAATACGTTCTACGCTGCGCTGATGTTGCGATGTCTAAATAATTTTACTTAGCGCCTCGTAAATGTCGCTTTAAACGTGATTTTCGACGATTTGTACGTCAGTTTTATTGCCAGCCTTGGATATATCTTCATATATTTTGACTTTGTAATACTTATTCATGTTACGTGAACTACATTAAATGTTTTGTAAAAATAACTTTACTACATACTCGTGCTTACATAAGTTTAAAATATTTTTAAACCATCTCCACTTCTTTATCAAACGTTAAACGAAAATGTAGGTATATATTTAAGTAAATTTGAATTTCGTGAGCACCAAATATGCCCAAAAAAGTTGAACATAATTCAATGATATGCATCTGTTTGTGAATCACGAATAATTGAGATGTTTTGAAATTATTTTTTATGTGAACAAAACAAAATATTCGTGTTCTTTTAAGCTTATCCTCCTATTCGTTAAGATTTTTCGATTCTTAGCGTTGGGAGCAAATTTATAGTCGCATTTTGTATATACTGGCCCTTTCCCGGTCAGGTCGGATAATATAAGAAATATTTATAAACATAAACAATCCCTCGACTGAAAATTGAACCCACTATCACTGTGTACAATCAGACACTTTCGATTACGATATTTCCCTACATAGAACAATATATTGTTTCAAATGCAAGAAAATTTATCTAGTTTCATTACAAGTAAACAAAAAGTTTTAGTGCAGGATATTTATGAAGGCTCAGGGCCCGGCGCCAGCTGTTATCAGCTGATAACGCATTGAGGACAACCTGCACGTCTTACAGGAATTCTCAGGTTGCTCAATCTAATAATGTACCTACTTCCTTTACGCTTTCGTAAATATAACAACTAATTTAAATAACTTTAAGTAATTTAAATAATTTAACTTATTTAAATAATAATAAGACCGGTACTACAAAGGTGTATAATAACATTTTCGCTTGAAGCCATGATGGAATTAACCGGTTTATAAATATTAATTAGGTTCCTTCTGCCCGTACAATAACAATGTCACGTGCGTTTAAAATTTAGCAGAGTTTATACTGACGATGGTTCTCTACAGTTATAAGCTAATTAAAAAAATAAAAAAAGCAATTATAAAAAAAAAATATGAATTTAAGGTTGAAATGTCTTTGTTTTGTATATTTAATATTTGATTCCAATTTAAAGTGTAAATAGTAAAAGTCCTCACCGTGGAGCAAACAACGCGTATCAATTGGTAACAGTGAGAAAACTGTCACAATTTACTCGTCAAAACTTCTCATTAGAGTGTTTCTGAAAATTGACTGCCTATCTATTGAGTACGTATAACTGTTTTTTTGATGTCAGAGATGTTAACATTCTCACTACGGGGTGTTATAAATAGTTATAAATATTTTTGATTGTTTTTAAGTTTAACTCACGCCTGCGAAGAACGGAGCATTTTACATGTATTTTCATGTTATCAAACGCAATATATTATGCCACAATTACGAAATATCGTTGTATATTATATGAATAATAATTCATAAATAATAATGCATTTTCTTTTATTGTAAGATATGTTTAGCGCAAATTAGTTTACAAGGTTTTACAATAAAACTAAAAAAAAACTCTTTACCGTTCCGTTTCCGAAAGAATCTTATTTCTAACGGAAATTATATATTTCAGGCTACGCGCAGTGGTCCTTTTGGGCGTTCTCTGTCAGTCATTCAGAGAAAAGTTTTCTTTATATTAATTTAAGGTACGATAGTATATATATAAACTTGTTAAAGAAATTGCAAAGTTATTTCGTACCCACACAACACACAGTAGAATTTTACACAGTCATCGTTGTAAATGGTCTAAAAATGAAAGTATACTGATAGCATCAGCTCCGTTCCTCACGACGACGGTGTAACGTATCGCGGCGTCACCTGATCACTCCTATTGCTTTCCAATTCAATGCTCATTAATTTCTGCTTTTATTAAATAAACTATGTAGAAAATTATAAAAAAAAATAACAAAAGACACTTAACAAAAAAAAACATTTACCAATCTTTAATTTATTTATACCCGGATGTTAATAAAATGTTGTAACAATAAGATTGATTATTATAGTAATAGGCACAATAAAGACTGCAAAAAAATGTATATTTTATTACTAACACCCAAATACAATGAACAGTTTATTTTAAAAATATTATAATTGAATTCTATATAATATAATTTTTAAAGTAAGCTCTCTCGCTCAGTACCAGCGCGTTACAGTCGAACGCTGCAGCCGCCACGTAAAAAGGTAATTTATAAGGCATTCGACAAAAAGGCCGACCATTCATGCTTCAAGAATATAATTGACAAGACTGGCGATAACGCTTTTATATACAGACTACACTACAAAGTAGAGTTCGTAATGCATACATTTATTATAGATCCCTATAGAGTTGCTCGTTAAATGATTATTTTCCTGGTGTAAATATATATTTTTTTGCTTCACGCTATATTCTGCACACAGCAGGGTAGACAGAGGGAACCTAGGGTTAAGACTTTACCTCGCCACCAGAGCGAAGAAAATGGAAATATTAAACATTTCCACTCCTCGAGTGAATCGAACCTACAACCAGTCGTTTACAGTCACACGCTGTGCCACTGGGCCACGACTGGCCACAAAAGTTAATACAGAATAGCTGTGTTCTCTAAAAAACGTGAAAAGACGTATGCGGAGTGCAATAGCATTAAGCATTGTTATCTTATGCTGGAAATAAAAATAGAAGTATAAAATATGATATATAAGAAAAAATACTGTATGTATTAAAAATACTGAAACTAGCAGACTACAACCATCTCATGTAGCTGGCAGCCACTGACGTTGCAACTTTACCATGAATGTGAGTGAGGATTCAATTTTAAAACTTGAGTGAAGCTACTTTTATCAATTGAAGGCAGCGCGAAACCAAAATATAAATTTTAAAGAGCAAGAACAAACTTTTTTAATGTATTTATTTAATGATTTGATATGTCAAGACAATACAGAAGTGGCTGTATTTTAACTTTCAAGATGTGCCTGAAAAGAATCATAAACATAAAAAGTTGTAAGTTATATTTGATACAAGTATACTAAAGTTAAATAAAAGCTTTAAATAATAAAACTAAACGATAGAATAAGCTTAGCTTAAAGAGAATATAACATTTTTAGTATAACATATATTTTAAAGTAATATTCAACTACCATTAATAAAACCTCCACATTAAAGGGTCGTCAAGTTTTAATTAGCCTATATTTATCGTACTTTTACATGGAAACGGTCTACAGCTTGCCTCTTGTACGTCATTATGGATTGTAAAACGAAAGCTTCGTCTGTCCGCATGTAATCTTAGCGAGCAGTAAACGAGCCTACCTGCAACTTTATTATTTCTTTAAAACATAAAATAAACTTAAAACAACGCATTTTGTTTTTACAAGTCGATTATAGAATATAATTAAGCTAATATTTCACAATCAACTGTCAAATCGGAACAACCATAGAGTTCTTTCGCTGAAGTCCTGTAATATAATATATCTGAGATATTAACAAAATTGCTACACCATTGACACACACCACAATATGGCTTTGAAATGGCTGTACTAATGTAGAGCCCGGTCGTTTGTGGTCTACAAAGCATTATGCACGGCCGAGCGTGTCGGATCGGGGAATCGGACGGGGCAATAATTGGGCGGCATTCCTCCGGCGCAGAAAGCAGATGATATTAAATATTTTGAACTAAATGTAATACGTTAACATCTTATACGTTATGTTCTATGAAATTTTAAATATTTTCTTCAATAATTTATAAATAATTTCCCCATTTTTCAAAATCTTCCATGCCAGCTCAAGTACAAAGTTACTGTTCAATTTTTGAATGTCATTAACACGTTTTATTTGACCATGTATATTTATACATAACTTTATAGCATGTTATTTGATATATTAGAGATAATTACAAGGGACTAGCTATTAACTCCACGACTTAAAATATAATTTACAATTTATTACTCTTGATGGTTAATACAGATATATGCATTTAATGACTCAAGTATTCTGATGACAAGGTAAAAGGGATTTGTAGGTTGATGAAAGCGAATAAAATAGAAAGCTTACAATGAAGCCTAGAAATTAATGCTCACCGGCGACATTAAGGCTTAGTCGTCAGTTATCACTTGTCCCACTGTACTCGATGGCTTTTATATCTTAATAGATAAGGAGATCTTTTTATACGTCCTACGACAAATACTACAGATATATTTTATCGGCTCTTAACTAATTCAATATAATGAATCATATTAGATTCACAATGCAATAACAAATACGGGTCATCGTACGGGTGCGTTTGATCTCGCCGCCGCAGAGCGCCGCCCTGCCAGCCCGCCTGCCTCGCGCCCCGCGATTCATAACATATCAGTGCAATTATCGTAAGTATTTATACGTGTATTCATTAAACGTTATAAATTGTTTAATCTTTCCACGTTTAGTTCGTTTCTTTGATCAAACCGATGCGAATGTAGGCTTAATGGAACATGTTAATGTAAGAGCTGTGTAGGCCTGCCCAATCTGCAAAAGTGCTTTTGATTTATTAAACCATTTATTAAATTATTTTAATCAAGAAATTTATCAGAAAATGTAATAAAGCTAACACACATCAGTAGTCAAGCCGATATAACACCTCCCTTTTGTGTCTCTTTTGAGAAAGAAACCAGTGTCGAGGTATTCCGTTCTCCACTTTTTGTGTGAATGCCAGTCATTGCGTGTTGATTAGCAAAGCGTATAATTATGAATTGGAACGGGAAAATGAAAGAAAGAATACAAATTAAATATAGTGATTTCCCGAGAAATCAAACCCATAACCAACATCGTTAACAGTCATACTGACCCACTGGGTTACACTGACCTCTAGCATATATTTTTTGTTTATAGCGGGTTAACAAAAGAGATATTTTATTCAATAAAACACAAATATGATCGCTATTTTAATGTCCATTTCATACATAATATGGTAATAACGTGAATACTTACATAATTATGTAAATAATGAGTCTAAGATCGAATTTCTTTAATCACCTAATAGAATAACTTTGACATTTGCAATAAATAAGTGCTCAGACGAGTATGTGGGCAAAAAGGGACACCTGAGATATATAGATAAGGTATTATAAAGTCATACCTACATCATAAATAGTTTATTATAACACCTTTAATTCGTGAACATATTGAGTGTTCTCGAAACCAGTTTTAAAATAACTTAGCACTTTTTTTAGTAAAAAATGTTCGGCTTTGTGCGTCCGCCTACCTGCTGTAATTAGGCGGCAATTTGTAACCCCCGGCTCCTTTGCCGTTTCGTATAGGCGCCGCGGGCGAGAGCTTCGAAACCCATTTAGTTGAAAGGAAGTATTTTGATATTATTGTTATATGTATTATATGAAAGTTATAATAGTAATATTATTAAGGTTTTAGATAATGCGTTTCACTGCCAAAATTATAACGATCGATGCCAAAAATTTCGACGTTAATATATAAATATTTATTTATTGTTTTTTAAATAGATATTAGTAGGTGTGGGTGCTTTTACACATATAAGTGTAAAATAGTTAAAAAAAATCCAAAACTCTACTTAAGTTTAATATAAGTAAGTGTACAACACTATAATATCCAGAAATAATGTGCCCTTTGTTAAAGAAGTATTCGAATACGAAAAAATCTATACAATGACTCTGAAATTTATACCTGTTAATGATACCTTTTTTACACTTAACACTTTCCAAAAGTTCCAATTAAAAAATATCTGTGTAAAAATAACTCTTATTTAAGTACATAATATTTGAAATTATTTTTAATTTAATTAGCCTAATTTATAGATACAATTTCTTCCATAGAGTGCTTGTGGTAATAAAAAATGTATGATTTTTTAGATGATGTTTCATTTCACATAATTACAAAAAGGATAAAAATTGAAAATTTAAAGAAACATCTCTCCGTACTCCTATTCCTACTGCTATTTTCGTAAAATATTATATAAAAATATTGATAATGCATAAAAGGGAAAAATAACAAAATTACCTAATTAGTTTACAATTTATTGACATTATCGTTAATTATTAGAATAGTTCACAAATCTAGATTTTAAATAAACTTCCTAAATATAGATTTTAAACTAATATAAGATCCCATCACTATCAAGCGCTATCAGGCAGTTATCGAGTCGATTCTATCGTCTTCAATTAGAAGTATCGAGATAGCATCGATTTTATCACGCTGTCATTGACGCATTCTAACATATTAGAAAAATGAAATCTAAAATTCCTTATCATGACGGTAGAAAATAACTTAAAAACAACTTTTCAACGGTGTTTTCAGGCGAAATATAGTAAATAATAATTTCGGTTAGTAGGACCAACCAATAAAGAAACGCAGGGTATACTATAGAATATAAAATATAATAAACATCTAATCAGATGTAAACTGTATTCTTTAAAAAATAAACTTTTTTTGTGTACAGAAAATGAATGTGAATGATAAATGTAAACTTAGAAATCACGAACAGACAATACAAATTTATTTCTACACATGTACAGGTAAAAAACATCACATATTCTTCTACTTTTTACATAAAGTAATACTATAATAGAAGTCGTCGTAGTATTTCTCCACGCTTGCTTTGCTTTGCTCACAAAGGGGAATGACCCTTACGAGATCAGATCGTGAATGGACCGGCCCACTGGCCTCAGATCCCAGATAAACGCCGAATTTCTGCCGACTTCACTATGTTGTTTTAGTTTTCTTACTTAAAATCAAGCATTTTTTAACCGTACAGAAAAATATATTAAGAACGAAACTCATACTCGCAACATTTAGATGAATGATAGGAATATTGTTATATTCATTTTCAACTTTTCATGGGAAAATCTACAATGAGCTACCTTTATCAGTCTTAACGCAAATTTTCAACAGATTTGGCCATAATGAGAGATTAGAATACATTTCATAAAAGTACACCAGGTACTTCTACTTTTAAGCTTAAAAACACTTTAATATTGGCCAATTAGCTATTTAAGATATCGTAAAAATTAATTAGTTTGTTACCAAATATTCCATTTGGTTGGTTGTCAAGACACAGGGGATTTTTAAATCCTGGTCCTGATACTTTCATTTTATACGAAATTCCCCGTATTGGGTAGCGAATTGCACGTACTTATGTATTTTTAGGTGACAATCATAACCGTTTAAGATTAGGAATATGTTTTGACAAAGATAACCGTATCTTTGTCAAATGTCATGTTCAAAGCTAATAACTGGCATTAGCATATTATCATTTTATTGTAAGAAATACATAAAAAACGTTAATAAAAAGAGAGGTGCTCAGAACGAACCCAGTACCAAGACACTCCGCTCTTCACTTTGCGCCTAAAATAGAAACATTGCGTGCTGAGTGGAGTCGAAGTAGTATTACTTATACAATTTTTGGCATATGACAATTAAAATAAAAATAATATTGATCCTTTAAGTCCCATTATAGAACAATAAGTAATTAAAACAATAGATAAAGTTAAAATAAAATTGTGATTTATTTTTAACTGTTCTTTGCTTGCTGCAGTAGTTTGCCTGCTTAACCATCTACAAAGGGCATCGAGACGCAGTAGGGCAGCACCTAACTGTAATCACGGTTGGTCGTGAATTCGATTTCCACTCGCGGGAAATGAAACATATTTCAATTACTCTACTCAAAAAAAAAATACGTTTACAACATCATATTTTCACATATGTATATGATCAGAAACGAATCGTTTGATGAATCATAACACAATTGTATATTCTTTAATACCTCACTATAATACGACTTATTTTACCATTTGTGTGATAAACTTTATAACTTATATTGTTTTTATCATGTCAATAAACTTGGTTTATCAAGTCACTCGTATACGTATAGAAATCCATATTTATAGCTTCGTCTATTCATATAATACAGACGTTTTTATCAATAGTGACATTTATTTAGCGTATGTATTACAAAAAATATAACGAAATATTTAAATAGATAGTCAAAGCTACTAATCGCTTCGTTATAGGATGTTTACTAATAGAATAATTGAAGTATTTTTTAATTTAAGCATTTCTATGAAAAAGAAACTTTATTTTCGAAATTCTCTAAACATTTGTATTGATTTTCGCATTTTTTAATTATAACAAATTAAATAAAAAGTTAAACTTCCGCACCGCAAGGTAGAGAAACTCTCGTAATCAAGATATTGCGTGTACGAGTGATCTTAGAACACAAAAATTAAAATAAAATATATATAATCGATTCCAACAAGTGGGTATCGAACCTATAACCAATAGTTTTAAAGTCAGATGCTTTCCCACTGTGCCTCTATATGTATAAGGACTTATTTTCTTTGCTAATGAAATGTAAGATAAAAATAATGACTAGCTTAATTTATATCTCCAAATATGGTATATTAACGAATTCTAATTAGTAAAACTGCTCTCACTTAGTTACATGATGTCAAAGTCAGGTTTATGTTGACAATTTGTCGCATATTATAGTTAACACTTTTTAATCTACATTCGATACGCGTTTTAAAAGGAATCTATTACAAATACCACAAATAGGAACTCTATAGTGACGTGAGTTGAAGTATAGTGTGTATGAAAAAAAATATGCTTGACGGTTTAGTCATATTAAAAAAAACATTATACTAATATATTTTTTTTTAGCTTCACGCTGTATCCCGCACATAGCAGGGTAGGCAGAGGGAACCTAGTGTTAAGACACTCCGATCGCCACTTTCCGCCGATTTCGGAGCCGTTGCGTGTTAAGTGGCGGAACTTAACGCCGCGCTTTGCTTCGGTACCAGAGCGAAGAAAATGGAAATATTAAATATTTCCAATCCTCGAGTGGGAATCGAACCCACAACCAGTCGTTTGAAGTCACACGTCTGTGCCACTGCGCAATTACAGTTCAATTGCTCAATATCCTTTGCACTGCATAATAACAGATCGGTCGGTCCACACTAGTCGTTGTCACACGTCTAATCAAGTGGTCTTTATGACGACGGCCTTCGCCATCTCGCGGATCAAAGGCGCCGGCGCGATCTCGCGATATCGAACAGGTCCCACCGCATTAAGGGCTTTTAAAACTCGATCCAATAATTAATTTTAATTGTGCTGTATTATTTAAACATTTTATCCTTTATCCATTTTGAGGCAATTTGTGTTCTGCGATAGCGAATTAACAGCGCACAGCGAAAGAGCAATTAATTCAAAAGTCATTAATATTTATGACTTTTCGATCGTCTTTAAAGTTTATGAGTCAGTGTTTTTTGTAGAAAAAAAATTAAAAATTTTATCAATTATAACTAAGTAGGTATACTTATAGAAAAAGTTAAGAAATTAAACTTTTTGTAATTTCATTTTAATGTCACGGCTTATTCCGCTAATCAGAGTTAACAAAGAGAATTTAGTATTAAGAAATTCTGTATTCTGCTTTCCATTCTATTTGAAGCAAGTCTGTTATTTGAGCGGCGGAACTAAACGCCACGCCCTATCCTTTGTATTATCATTTTTTTCATAATAATCTATTTGGTTAAAATAGTGTACCAACATAGTGTCGAACTAACAAGGAGCACCGGCATTTCACAAACTATCGATAGCGGTATCTTTGCGTGGAACCATTTATTTTTATTTATATGCGTTATCATCGAGTGGCGATGTGTATCTTTAATGCGATAAACTTCACAGGCGCCGATCGGCGTACACAAGTGATAAGCCATTTGTTCAATTTCAATAAGTAACTGCTCGCCGACACGTGATGGGGATGAACTTGATCCATATTGGCCAATATTTTAGGGTTAGCTATAGTTGTGATATTAATAATAATATATAACGATATGAGAGGTAATGGGCTTATCGCTGAAAATATTGAAGATCGTGAAAAATGACAAGTTAAGTTGGAGAGCAGATCCTTGTACGCTAGAATTAATGCCTAAAATAGAACAAGAAGAATCTATGAGGAAAGCTTACACTTAGTTATTTCATAACAAACTAGATTTGGGTCTAGATAAGAAACGATAAAAGTAAAATTAATTAAAATTGCATACAACTTCTTGTATGGTTATGGAATTTAAACAGTTTTACCTAGGAGCAAAATATATTATATACTGCCTAATAAAAAGTGTATCTATGTGGCGTAACTGAATTCTGTTCATTCTCTAACTAAATTAAGAAACAGAATATATTTACAAATAAACATTCCGCAGAATCCTGTTCGAACTAGTAACTACCGCGTAGTTAAAATAACCAACTTATACATATTTACGTAAAAACAAATTACTTCAATAAAGTTTTTTTATATTAAAATAATAATATTCACATTTGCATAAATAATTTTATTAAATACATACTCCAAAGCTTACTCATTAAAAAGTTAAATGTCCAATCCACAAGTTGTTATAAAATTTCACATTTTTCCAAAACGAGGCTTAATTGAAGCAATTGCTAATTAGAATTTACGATCAATTAATAAATTAATTACAAATTTAATCAACATGACTCGGTTACGGTAAAAAATTGTATAAAGATAGCAATCGCTCGCGTATCTCAATATTAATTTTTACTTTGAACATCTTTTATGAATGCAAATTATATAAATTTATTTTCAATTCTCGTAAAAATGCGCAAGTAATATGGTTAGCGCTAAAATATCGCAAACAAAAGAAGCTTTGAAGTCCGCGACTTGAGTCATACGAGCACATGTGTAACATCGGCGGCCTTTGATTATACGATAGCACAAAAAATGTTTACACGCGCAAAAACGTGGCTTCATAGTTTATACCGGCGAATTTATAACATTACACGTTCTTTGATGATAATCTAAACCTGCGGGCTAAATGCGGTTTTGCGGAGATGCCTTCCGTAACCTAACGCCAATATTTAATTAAATGAATTAAGATATGATCCTAAAGTCTTTCAGTCTGTCTCAAGAGAAGGAGAGGT
Source organism: Dryas iulia moderata (assembly GCA_019049465.1). Taxonomy (NCBI): domain Eukaryota; kingdom Metazoa; phylum Arthropoda; class Insecta; order Lepidoptera; family Nymphalidae; genus Dryas; species Dryas iulia. Next base: position 1,947,562 of record CM032431.1, read on the forward strand.
ATATATAAGTAGAGATGTTAAACTTTAACAAGAAAGTGGCTAATTATTATTAAAAAGTTGAATGAAGTGACATTTATTCAAAGTTGTTTAGAACAAGAATCTGTTTCCGTCATAAAATGAAGCCCGGTCCGATTCTCACGTGAATCGTGGTTATCTAAATACATGGGGGACAACAAGCACACGGTAGCGAAACAAAACCGCCACCCTCCAAGAGATATTGTACTAGATATCAGTTTTACAAGTCGTTAAATCTATTCGGTCACCACTCGTAAATTTATACACCCCTTAAAATAACACCATAAATCGACTTCCCCTACTGTAGAATATGAATATGGAACTTACAACCCTAATACTCTATGCAACTTTTTTCAAGTGCACAGAAAACAATTTATATTTTTTGTTACAATTTTCAACGGGACGAATTATATTTTTTTACGAAGTGTAATTAAAATAAAAATATATAGCAGTATAGCGACTACTTACAACCGCTCTCTTTATGATGTTGTTTACATCAGTATGTAGCGCTCTACTAGAACTAAATAACAATAACAGAATTACACATGACAATGTTACAATAATTTATACTTTATAGAAATAGCGTAACAAATGATTATAAGTTATAAATTTGCTCCTTTTCAAAACATTTGATATTTTTTCTTTTTCAATTAATGTAGTACTCTTGTATGAAAAAAAAAAAATTAATTGAACTTACCGCTTCCTCAGCCTCCTTCTGGTCTCTGTGTCCCATTAAATTGGGCATAGCTGTCCAATTGTATCCAAGGTCCTGGCATTGGGAGAGACTGATCCTCTCGCACTTGCCGCCTTCGACCTCCTCCTGGTCAGCTGCTACCATCCAAACCAGGAGTAACACACAGAAATACCTAGCCATCATTGCTTCACAGTTACGAATAATATAAAGTAATATTTATTAAGTGTCATATTCAAACTATTCAGTCATAAAAACACAGCACTGTATCGTATAAAGTTGTACCGCATGTAGAGTGAGCAAGTAGCGTGCGTCCGAGCCACTGTAGAGCTAGAAGCGGACTGATTCGGTTTCGGAGCGCGGTCGGCGGGCGGCGGCTCAAAGGCAAAGGCGGGGAACCGGTCGGCCGCGGCCGGTGCGGCGCAGCGCGGCGTCCTCACCGTGCATATGTTTCGATAAAACTTTGAACGCTCCAACAGAGCATTATGACGAAAAAAAGGAAAGGTGCCTAATTCACGATCAACGCAATCAATGGTCATTTTGTAGTATCACTGTGGAAGAGACTACGACGTTGAGGTCGCCGGGAATTTAGCTGTAGATTTATATTTTTCAGTTGATTTAGCTTTATGATACGCCTATGAAGATATAAATTAAAATATTGCATATAAGTCCTGTGGCTCTAAAATATTGTACGTAGTATAAGAACTATTCAAATTTAAATCACTAAAATAAGAAAGGAATAGGACATAGGAACATAAAAAGTTGATAGTCTTGAACTTGGGCAACTGCTGTCAGCTTTCCATGTTCAAGACTATTCTTAAAATTTCTAAGTTCTTAGGAAAATATTAAAAAATAAGCAAACTGCGCAAACGCACAATCCTTTTACCGATCCCGGAAGATGTGCGAAAGAGATACCTAATGGGCTTTATCGCGTATTCTTTTATCTTTCAGACATCCCAAGTAGAATACACAATTAGGCCCCTTCATTACATCACTCCAATAACACCTTTAATAATTCATCAACGCAGCGGATTTCCAGCTCTATTGCGGTTGGAAGAACTCAACAAGTCGTACAAATATGACTATATCTCGATTTGGTATCTCGACCACTATATCCTGAGCTTAGCGCGTGAAGGTTTTTGTTTCATGTTGAAAGCTAAGAAGGGTTTGGTTTAGAATGGGCGTGGGAATGAATAGGTGCATTGTGCGAGAGGGACGGGCGAGTCAAAGGCGCCGCCGTGCGCGTACGCAGCCCGGACGAGAGCGGAATGCCTAATTAAGGCCGCATGCGTGGACCGTGGACTGTAGGGTGGAGAGTGTGGTCAAATTAATAAGAGTTAATAACCTTCAACGATTTTTGGTATTTTCGACTTTTTTGTCATTATATAATATAAATATATATGATTTAAACTGTGTTTTTATTATATTAATACACATGTTTAATATGAAGTATTAACTGAATCTGATTAAAAAGAAAAAATAAGACTAATAAAAACGAAAGGTCATGCGGCACGAGTTTACTAATTTAGATATAGTATTTAGTCAGCAGATATATTGAAGCACCTCCGATAAGGGATAAGATAATCATATAAATATTAAATAACGTAAAGTAATGCAGGTTATCACACATTATGTATTACTATAGGAATACTCACATATTTGGAAAGTATACGCAAGTGTTTATCTCTGTTTATCTAACTATCCGTTTATATTTATTTATATATGTATATTTCATAATATAATTTACTAACGTACCTCGTATATGAAATATACTAAGTAAGGTAAAATCTCTATTTTTTTAAATTCTATACCGGTCAGCTTCAACCTTTTGGTTTTAGAGAAAGTTTATAAACAAAGCTTCATTGGAATACTCGACCTCTTAACCTTTTAAACAATAAACACAACAGTCATTAAGTCCTTATATTTGATTTAGCAATCAAATCGCCCATATTCTACATTTAGACCATGGTCTAAGTACAGTAGATCGAGAATCGTAATGAATACGTCAGATATGGCGGCGGCGATTGACGGCAAATGCAAATGTGCAGGAAGCGCCCGCTGAATAACTACCGATCTGCGACCGACTATCACTTGTGCCAAATTAATTAATATTTACGATGTTTTTATGGCAGCGCTGACTCGCGGACACTCCCGCACATATCAATTTAGTCCATTATCTGTATGTACGTATACATTTTTATTACTAGACCAGATACTTTGAAAGATATAATATTCCTACATAAACTGATAGTATCTTGAATAAAAAACAATTATTTTTTTACGATCGCTATCTAATTAGAAAATTTTCAAGTTATTAGAATTTTATTTACCTATTAAATACAAACGGTATAATTATCGTGCCAACGAAAGTATGGCAGTTGTAGAGCCTTTGGAGGAAGCCAAAAAGCCGAAGACGTCCCTGGCACAATTACCGCGCGTCTGGCGTGGCGCGGGGTCGTAGACACAATTAAGCGAATTTGCCAGCGCTGGGCAAAAACAAGGACGCTTTCTGGACTTGTAGGGGCTCCATCCGGTGGAATTATTGTAAACAAACATCGTCGGCTGCGAACGTAGCTTTCAAGCTTTTATTGAAATCTTGAACTAAAGAAAATATTTTATTATAAGGCATGTTATATTTGTGTGTTGGAGTAGGTATTATTTGAATATGGCTTATATTTAGTAAAGTTCAAAGTAACATTCAATTATGATTTAATAGTCGTCTACTACTATGTTTTTGTACTAGAAGTGTAAATATTAAGATTTTCACACCTTGGGAATGTAAAGTATTCGTCTCTCTATAAAAATAAATATATCAGAATTGAATATAGGGGCAAAAAAGAAAACATATTACTCACAAGAAAACCCTAATGAGATTTGTATTAATTTACCATAGATTAAATTGATTTATAAAAAATACCCATACTACCATTAGAGAACTTATGGTCACAGAGTCAAAGCGGTACAATTTCACAGGAATGTCGAGTCGGACTCATAACGCAAAAACTATAACGATCAGACACATCGAGATTTTTGCGACAACAACGACTTTTATAAATATTGGGAAACATTCATTCTCTGTATCTTTCAGTTTTAAAACTTAATAGCTATGGTTGTTTTTTAAATAATTACAGATAATTAAGTTTTTTTTTATATTTTGTTTGAAATTTTCTTAAGGTATTTAAAGCAAAGGTTTTGTCCATTTTTGTAATAGTTTACAAAGAAATATTTAAAGTATTACCTTCCTTTTTGATACATTTACAGTATTATTTAAATTATATAGTTTATATAGCTGGTACACTTACGCAATGGTTTTGGGTTCAAGTTCAATTCAGATCAATCTCAATTTAGGGACAAAGTAAATTGGGGGCCTGTCGTGGCGCAGCGGTACACAAGTGTGACTGTAAATGCGACTGGTTGTGGGTTCGATTCCCACTCGAGGAGTGGAAATATTTAATATTTTCATTTTCTTCAGTCTGGTGTCGAGGAAAAGCGCGGCGTTAAGTTCCGTCACAGCGTGTTAAGACACGCATAGCCTCCAAATTCGGCGGAAATGGAGAACAAAGTGTCTTAACACTAGATTCCCTCTGCCTTCCCTGCTGTGTGCGGGGTATAGCATGAAGTTAAAAAACTATATTTTTCTATTAGATTTCTTGGAGAGTATTAGAGACCACTAAAGGAGGGTCTTCCAAAATCGCCACAGAATTTAAAGTTTTGAAATCCATATAAGCGATTTAGCGAGCTACAATTCCTCTCTAATAACTTTTCATCTTGGTAATAAATGTTCAATAAGTTTGATTGCAAATAACAAAACGCTTTGATATCAAAGTGACAACGGTACATGTATAGGGTAGCTATTGGGCAGGCACAAAAACATATTTGGTGGTATTGTTCGTCAGGTCGCTGTCTCACGCGGAGACGCCCCGGCGCGCGAGTAGGTGTTAATACAGGCCCCCGCTGCGGCGTCGACATGCTTGTAGCTTGTAATATTCATATCTCTGTGTTATGTTCTGTTATTACCACTTGTTTATTGTTACGTTATGTACGCCCAGTGGTGAATCAAATGTGATTTTTCTTCCGTAAGGGTTACGGATTCAATTCCGGGAGATTCTTTATTAATTACTGTAGACTAAAGCGGAATAGCGTATGATTGTAAATGTTTTAGTTATTGATTACATCTCTAATTTGGAAATGAATTATTTATTTTAAATCAGTTTCATATTCTCCGCTCTGTTAGGACAAAAACCCTAATGTTAAAAAAATTCTTAATACACACAACATTAAGCTTCAAAATAGCCTTTAAATAACATACCAAAGTACGTTTTCAACTTCTGAATTCTTCCAATTCATGATATCACATTCATTTTTACGTCTTATAATAAATTCTATTGCTACTTTAACAATATAAATCGTATATATCATTACAATATGTATATATTTGACAGGTTTGTATTCAGTACAAAGTGACAATTTACCGGTGACAAAACAAGTAGGCAGTGAGGTGGTGGACTCGAGCGCCGGCACTGTATTCAAATGAGCGACTCCTGACGTGCTCCTGAATATACATTATTTATTAACTGACTTCTAAGATATATTTTTATTCACACTTATAACATTAACATGTTATTATTTTATTAGATTATATTGAAAAAAATAATAACCCATTGGTGTTACAAGAATATATGGTAGCCATCGGTGGTGCGTTGGATGTAGGTTCCCTTCCCACGCGGTGGAATTATCTTAATTTAATTATTTTTCCGCTCTGATAAATAAGAAAAAAGTACGACAGCAAAGTCCGCCTCTCAATACGCAGAGTATTGAATTCTGACGGGAAGGCAAGAACGAAATGTCTTATATAGATACGAAAAAAACAGTATGAGGCCACTCGTGTCGCAGGGGCACAGGGGTAAGTGTGACTATAGCCACGATTGGATGTGGGTTCGATTCCCACTCGAGGAGTGGAAATATTTAATATTTCCATTTTCTTCGCTCTAGTGTCGAGGCAAAGCGCGGTGATAAGTTCCGCCACTTAACACGCAATACCTCCGAATTCAGCGGAAAGTGGGGAACGGAGTGTCTTAACACTAGCTTCCCTCTGCCTACCCTGCTGTGTGCGGGATACAGCGTGAAGCTAAAAAATCAGTAAAGCTAAAAAAGACAATATTAATTATAAAATTGGCCTTTAAATAGCCACGTACAGATAGACAGACGCTACCACTAAATAAAATCTCGACAATATTGAATTTATATGATTTAGCACTCCTTGCTTATTATTTTTTGTTCAAAGATAAATCAATCTCACAATAATTCAAAACGCAGAGCCCGACTCGTCCATCTTCACGCTAAGCTATTACATCACAAGTTGATTGGCTTTATTATTGGACGTTATAATAATTATTATTATGACGACTGGATCTCTACATGGAGCGGATATGGACCTATAAAAAATTGTATTCGAGCCGATTCCGTCAGAGCACATGTATGCCACTTAATGATTCAAATAATTGAGTGTAGAAGCATTTTGGAATAATTTATTTAAAAAGCTTTCTTACGAATTTAAATTGGTTTATTTGTAACTTTACGTATATTTCCATTTCTTTTAGTAGAAAATGAGAACTTACCGGAACAGTTGTTTACTGCAATACTAAAATGCTGTTAAAAATCTCCAATTTTTCAAAGCAAACCCGAACACCTATGTTATAATTTTAAATGTATCCCTACTAAAAATAGAAAAGGGAATTTAGCGCACCTATGTTCAATCTTCATGTCATGTTCTTGCTTCATGCCCTTTTTCGTATAACATCAGAAAAAAGCTCGTCAAAACATTCCATTTTCCACTTTTCGTGTGAATTTGAAGCAGGCTGGCATATTGGATGGCGTACTTCAGTATCGCCCTTTGTCTTGTTCAATGAAAAAGTATAGAGAATTAAATTTACATTTTTCGTTAATTACCATTTTCTGGAAATCGAACCCACAACCGATCGTGATTACAGACGGACGGTTTTTTTTTTTATCTTCACGCTGTATCCCGCACAGAGCAGGGTAGGCAGAGGGCACCTAGTGTTAAGACACTCCGTTCCCCACTTTCTGCGGATCTTAACGCTGCGCTGCTTAGCTCGACACCAGAGCGAAAGAAATGGAAATATAATTTCCACTCCTCGAGTGGGAATCGAACCCACATCCAGTCGTTTACAGTCACACGCTTGTGCCACTGCGACTACGACAACGACTGGCTACGAGTTAACTTAGTCTCGTTACAACGATATCATGACTATTATAATAATTACATTAGTAGTAAGTGTTAACCGTATCTAATATCAAACAATTTTAACCCCTTACATACTAAAATGGACATCCGGTTTAACCTTTACTCTATAATATTTACTTTGTTATGCCAAGAATTACTTGCAAATAGGAAATTACTATTTACAAATATGGAATAATTGCGTAAATATTGCAAAAACATATTATTTATTGACTCTACGTTAAGCGCTAGAGCTCTTGGCTCATTATAACCGACACTGCGACGGTTACGTCGGCAACGGTCAAAAGTGAACGACTACACTATACTCGTACATAACATGGCATATGTATTTTTCTTCTCATAGCAGTAAAAGCAATAAACAATTTCTGACAAATTAACACATATTCTCTAAGTTTCTAGCCTTTTTTTACGATTTAATAACTCTGGTAAAATTCACACTAACATAAGGTTGTGATGGGAAAATCACGCAATTTGAACGCTAGTCTAGAATAAGTGTTAATACAATGTTTTTTCGTATAACATCAGAAAAAAGCTCCAGGTCCTTGGCCAGTCATGGCGCAGTGGCACAAGTCGTTTACAGTCAGTAAACGACTGGTTGTGGGTTCGGTTCCCACTTGAGGAGTGGAAATATTTAATATTTCCATTTTCTTCGCTCTGGTGTCCAGGTAAAGCGCGGCGTTAAGTTCCGCCACTTAACACGCATGGGAAACGGAGTGTCTTAACACTAGGTTCCCTGCTGTGTGCGGGATACAGCGTTAAAAAAAACATTGTTTTTTTCTATGTCAAAGACGAGGAAAATATGCAAATATATTTTTCAATTTATTTTGCACACTTCACGCTTTTTCTTGCATAACAGTCACAGGGAGGATAAAAGCGACAGTACATTGAGTTCTTCACTTTCCGCTTAAATATGAAACACTGTACTTTCTAATACAAAGAAATAAAATGATTTAAATAGATATAATCATTCTCCAGAGTAGCGATTGAACTATCGCGGTTACAGTCAGATAGCTCTCACTGCAAAATGACAATGTCATTATAAAAATAAAAAAAAAATTAATAGCTTCACGCTGTATCCCGCACACAGCAGGGTAGGCAGAGGGAACCTAATGTTAAGAGACTCCGTTCCCCACTTTCCGCCGAATTCGGAGGCATTGCGTGTTAAGTGGCGGAACTTAACGCCGCGCTTTACCTCGACACCAGAGCGAAGAAAATGGAAATATTAAATATTTCCACTCCTCGAGTGGGAATCGAACCCACAGTTTACAGATATAGTATTATAAAAATAATGATTTAAAAATAAAAATATTAATATTAAATATAGTAAATGTTATAATAAATACGTCTACAGCCTTTAGAAAAAAATATATATTTCTCTAACAATATCAATTTTGTATGGTCTTCATTACAGAAACCGACTCTAGGCCGCTCCACTAAGCAACCATTTAAATATTTTGTACAAAACAATAACCGTGTTTTGTTTTATGCAGAATCATAAAAACGCAAAGGGTTTAGAACTCAATACTAACAAAAGTATATTTAAAACTAAACAGTTATCGTGATGCAATAGTAACAATAAAGTTATAAACATTTTACAACACTAAGGTAAAGAACGGGGTGAAAACAACTTGCACAATGCTTTAGTTTTACGAAGAAGAGAATGAGCGGAATATATTTTGTTTTAGTTAAAACTACATGCAATTATTCATAAGAGGCCGCTGTGGCGCAATGGCACCACTTCTGACTGTATTACGATGGTTGTGGTTTCGATTTCCACTCGGGGTAATGGTTTTATTTAAATTTTCATTTCTTGGTTGCGGAAATCAACACCGCGTTATGTAATACTAAGATATACTAAAAAAAAATTATATAACCCAAAATATACACATTCCTCTGAGTAGGAATCGAACCTAAAGACCTTGCTAACTCTGAGCCACTGCGCCACGATAACAATTAGATTTTATTTTTAGCTTCACTGTATCCCGCGTACAGCAGTGTAGGCAGAAAGAACCTAGTGTTAAGGCACTTCGTTCCTCACGGATCGCCGAATTCGGAGGCTCTGCGTGTTAAGTGACGGAACTTAACGCCGCGATTTGATACCAGAGCGAAGAAAATGGAAATATTAAATATTTCCATTCCTAGAGTGGGAATGGAACCCACAACTAGTCGTTTACATTCACACGCGTGTGCCACTGCGCCACGACTGGCCCCAATAACAATATACAATTACAATAAATTATAATTTTGTTATTTTTTATTGTCCACATAAAAGCGTAAGCCCTGTATTATATAAATATACATAAATATATTATGACGAAATACGCATATAAATATAGTTTCAGGTTATGAGACTTCCATTTGATATGCATACTGCGCTCGCGTTAGATTACAATAACCGTATAAACACATTGTTCACGATAATAACGTTAATAAATCACACCATTATATGCAACTACACCATTTGAATTCAGACCGTGGATTTAACGAACCTTTGCAATATTAACCTAAATAATATAATGAGTGACGCAATTATTCATGAAAAGCCTTCATGAATATTTCCTCCGCGCCCTTCCCTTCCGTCGCCCTTCTGCATTTCTTTCGTCGAAACCGAATTATATCTCCGTTGTTGCCCAATTTATGTAATTGAGAGAGATTCAATTTCTGTAATATCGGAACTGATCTCTTCTAGAGATAAGTGCGCCTTGGTGTTCTAAGCTTTTGTTAGTTTTTGCCTCCTCATGTATTTTTATGTACAATAAAAATAATATAGTTTATGGAATTTTATTTCAACATTAAATTCAAGTTTCAATAACTATATACTTGAAAAAGACATTTAAAGAAAACGTATAAAAATTTGAACGCAGCGGGATTCGAATTGTTTTTTTAGTTCTGCCTAATGCGGGTAACGAAATATAAGGTATTAAGGTAATAAAATAAAATAAAAATAAAAAAAATTCTTCACTCGGCCACTCTTTAATCAACTTTTTTATTTTAAGACAAAAGTGGAAATCAAAGTGTTTGTGGATAATAAAGTTTTATTACATCCCTATTCAGCGTAATACAAAAGTTCTATAATAAAAAAAAACATAATTAATATATTCAGTGTAATACAAGAGGTCCATAATAAAATAGAACATAAAAAAATAATGAAGACTACCGGAAACAGTAGGGATTAAATGGCACACGACGCGCGACGCAATCACTCACGTGGTAAACATCAAAGCAGACACTCCGCTTTATCGTCACTAGAACAACCCTTTCCACTTCCGCCGAAACGTCTACTTGCAGGCGAAAATAACATTTTTACGCACCGCTACATACTTAATGACACGTATTTAGTTACAACCAGATTTTGACTTTGTTTGAAGTTTTTATGTAGATGATTTCTTTTAACAGCTACACACATAACACTATATATATTACAGAATAGGCAGAGAAAAAGTAATTCCAAGACACTCTGTTCTCCGTTTGCCACTCAAGTTTAAGACATTGAGATCAAAGCCGCTTTGTCTAATTAGGCCAAAGAAATGAAAACCATTTAAATGTAAATATATACTTCCTCCATCTAGGGATCGAACGTATAACCAATCGTATTTTTATTTAGGTGTTGTCCCATTACACCATAATTACTTAATTTTTCTTTTCATAAACGTTTATTTCAGATATCAAGATCAAAAATCATATACAAATGTTTAAACGTACATAATATCCACCATTTTATAATTAGTTAACAATTTTTTCTCAGTACTTTTTGTTTAACAACCATCAAAGCAATAAACTTTTAACATTACAACACGAAATAAAGACTTAAAGGGTTTTAAAACATGTGGAGACAATAGCGGCACGATCAAAGGGCTGTCGGCGCCTTTGAAATCACCGGTTAATTTTACACCGTGTGCCCACACCCGACGAGCCGGACGGCGGAGGGTACCTTTTGTAAGGGAATCGGCTATATTAATTTTTTACTAACGTTTTTGTTAATGTTAAAATAATTAGGGTTATTGCAATATTTTAATATTTGAGCTTTAATTAATATTCATATTTAATTAATAAATATAACTATTGACTAACAATTTTATGATAGTGTATTGAATGGTGGTAGTCGATCCAATGAGTTTTGACTTACCAAAACAATATTAAAATAGTCATTTCTGCGAGTGTAGTGTATGATACTACATATTAAAAGTATTTTCTTATAAGAATATTAGTAAAATTAATATCACATTACACAATATAAGTATATATTAAAAGTGACGTAACCAGCTGAAACCTTATCCGTTTTAAAATTTCGTTTCTTTAGTCAGGTCAGATAAAGCGCAGCGTTAAGTTCCGTTTCACGAAACGCGGTTATGCTACAAAATAAAAAATTACAATTAAATATATTTATTTTACATATATTTAACATACGCTTATGTGTTTATATACGTACATACATGCATATACCTACATATCTTTACACTGTAAGTCAAGAAGTGTCGAAGGCATCCTGGCAGTTCGAGAGAGCGTGAAAAATTTATGAATACCGCTCCGACAGCTTCAACGCTTACAATATCTTTATTTGCGCATTAAAACTTGCCCATTGTAAGAAAATTTCCAATACATTTTAACCATCTATACATCATATACGTATGTAATTTTAAATATACCTATTTGGACCGGATATATTTCTTTTTTTTCTTTTTTAGCTTCACGCTGTATCCCGCACACAGCAGAGTAGGCAGAAGGAAATTAGTGTTAAGTCACTCCGTTCCCTGCTTTCTACCGAATTCGGAGGTATTGCGTGTTAACTGGCGGAACTCAACGCCGACCTTTGCCTCGACACTAGAGCGAAGAAAATGGAAATAACAAATATTTCCACTCCTCGAGTCGGATTCGAACCCACCAGTCGCTTTACAGGCACACTCTGTGCCCCTGCGCTAGGATTGTTGTACTTACTGTAAAATCTCTGAAACGTAGGATTTTCTAACATTAAAATAACCGCAATTAATTTGAAAATAAAAATTATATTTTTTTACCAAAAATGGCTCGTAGAAAAACATATCAATTTGAACTTGCCAGAATTCAGACTTCGTAGAAAACGTCCAATCACTCTAGCAAGTTATGCTATAAATTCTTATAAATATTTTTTTCTAAAGTATTTTTCTTATAGGTAGAGTCTGTGAATAACACTTTAAAAACATCATATCTATTACAAACTTATAATATTATATATTTAGACATAGCGTGTATGTGTCTGTATAATGTATATCTTATACAAAATAAAAAAACATCCAGTCGAGTTGAGGTCAAGCGTAGAAAATTATAGGGAATACACGCTACACAGTAAAGGCTCAATAAATAAAGTTCTAAAAGCCTATAAAATGCTAATAGTCTCATTAGTTACAGCTACAGTTATGTAAGTACACACTCGTAGCTCATCCCGAAAATCGTTACCCAAGTACTTCTCCGCAATAATAATTATAATAATTGCGTACCGACAATTAAAACATATCAAAAATAATGATTACAAATTACACCGCAATGGCCGAGTTCCGCTATTACTCAAAAAGTAAATGACGGTTAGTTCATTTTTGAACGTATCGCCGTTTTTAATTTGCAAAAGGAGTTTTATAATTAACTATTTAATAAAAACAAGCGTTCGCGTTTATCTTGGACTGCATTCTCGTACGTAGCTTTCGGGGACCAGTTCTCGTTGAGCCCTTAATAATCCTGGGAAACGAGGGCTCGGTGGCTCAAATAGTCGTGGGTTTGGTTCCTGACGTTGGAGAGATGTTCCAGCGAGAAGATATTACAAGCAATTAAGCTATCATTAAGGGTATTCAAGAGGCAGCAATTTGCCACGCAGTCCGGCGCACGCGAGGCCGGCGGGGCGGGCGGGCGGTAGGTGCGGGGCGGGGCGGGGAAGCTTTAATTAAATGAATCCTCACATAGACACATGGGAAGATTCTTTGAAGTGCCGCCCTGGCCGTAGTTGTGTTCGTAGTAATTCTGTGCTTTGTAGTTTTTTTTGTAACACACGCACGTAAATCTAAACTATGTTGTTAAAGATGGAAGATTACGAAGAAATAAAAATACTTTACGATATAGTTCTCGCAGATATATTTTTACACTCTTTTACTTATTGTATTATGTGAGTAAAGAAAAGTTAAGCTTAAATTGTTGTTTTCTTCATTCTTAAAGCAAATAAACAACAGACAACAGCGTTGGACAAACAATGTTGCGTCTGAGCCAAGATTGCGAGACATTCAATTTATTGGTGATGCGTGTAAACGTCTCTATTATTCTCTGGATGTCACTTTCGTAACTACTAACTTTACTTACTTTTATTTATTTGTCATATCTTTGCTATAATGTTAAAATAAAGTACAAAATATGCTGACATATTGACGCTATTGTGGCGCAGTGGGACAGTATCCAACTAAAAAAGCGCGGTGGTTGTAGGTTCAATGTCTTCATGCAGAATTGTCTATATTTTATCTGTTTTTACAAACATTACCTGGATAGATGAGTAAGAAATTTGAAACATTTACAGTTAAATATCTCTATATGATCTCTAAAGAGTGCAGAATGCTAAAATTTTTTAAACAATGCATAAAAATATGAAATTAATAAAATATCGCATGTAATATACGCGTTTATGTCTACGTTTATATAAAGTGAAATACGCGTTGTTTACGAGTCAACCAGTTTACTAATTTACTTGATCTCCCTTTTTTATCATTTTATATGTACCTATATTTTATTTCCTTAGTAAGACACTCCTCCATTCTCTACTACGAAATAAAATCGAATCGAATTCGATGAGTGGGCTGCCGCGTCTTACCTCAGATACCAGAATGTGGAAATTAATACAATGTAAATATAATCATTCCCTCGAGTTAGAATCGAATCTACGACCAGTCACGTTTACAGTCCCACTGCGCCACGATGGTCTCGTGAATCCACTTCACGACCTACTTAAAGTCACACTTAGCTAGTTCGTATAATATTATGCTATGGAACTGAATACTAATTAACGATTACAAAATAAATTAATTATTGGACGAATTTGGTTCTCTTCATGAATATTTTTCGAGTAATCAAGCTTACAATATTTTTTTTTATTTTCCGGAGAATTCATTAATTTGTTGAACCGGTTTGTCGAATTAAGTGTTAATTTTGAAGAACATGCTAAAGTGCGCGTTTGATAACATTTTGCTCTTAGTTAAAGTAAAAAACGCCCATTAAAAGTTGTAGATTATTTTTTTATACACACTCTTACTAGTATTTCTATGTCCAAGAATTGGTGTCTATATTTAACATAAATTAGTAGTTTTTATATTAACAAATATTATGAAATAATAGCCGGATGCTTTTTCCTGTATAACAGGGTAGTAGATAGAACCTAGTGTCAAGACATCGAGACATCATCGAGACATTGCGTTAGAGTGCCTGAACTCGGGCGGGGATGACACTCCACGTCACGCTTTGTCTTCTCACTTTGTCTAGTGAGAACACTTGACATGAAAATCATTTAAATATTCCCACTCCTCGGAGAATGAGCCCATCACCACCGTATGTGTAGTCAAAGTCTGTCCTATTGCGCCACAATGGTTTCGATAATATTAAACAAACCAAATTGGTACTTGTAAGTATTAAAAAATACCGAGCTGAATAAGATTTAAGACATATACCTGCACAATGTCTAATAGGCACGAATTCAAACATTGTTATTATTAAGATTTTTAAGAAAATTATTACAGAAATTTTACTACGGGAAGTATAAGGACGGAGTGTCTTGACACCAGGATCTTTCTGATAAACCTGCTATGCCGGTTTTTACCAAAAAAAAACAGCTTCGGGCTTTTGCCTGAAGCTGATTTTTATTCTTATTTTACTCTAAACACATAGTGACATAGGTACCAACTCTAATAGAAGAGTTCCACAACTTAATTAACGAAATTTTCAAGAAACTGTGTCTAATCAACACACGTACGGCCGAAGCCTACTCGTAACATTACAAACTAATGCCTGTAATAAACTTGTCGGGCATTCAACCATTCGACTCTAACTACACTTTCTTTGTCTATCGCTCTCAAGTCCACAAAGTCGACCAAAAGCGTCCGTATCCGAGGTAATCGTATTGATAGCAATTAAGAATGCGTGGGACGATCCCCGCTAATGGTAGCCGAGATAACGTAAGTAATTAAAGAATCATTTGATTATGACCGGCCGCTTTACACCGCCATCGCCGATGTAGTACAGGAGCTTGCGTTTGTTTCTTACATATCAAAAAGACTTTTTTATATAGGTTTAGCGGAAAATGATTAAAAACGGTTTACATTTTAATGTTTAGATCGTTACAATTACTAATGTCTATCCAGAATGTTACAAAAAGTGTAATTACAGACGGCCCGGGAACAATCAGCGACACCGGCTTTATGCCGTAATTGTCGTTAATTGCAGTGAGAACGGGCGCGCCGTCCCGCGGGACACGCTCCACGGTCCTTAAGTAAGATTTTACAACATTCTTCAGCTTTTTTGTCACTTGTTGTTATAATTTTTTTGCAAAATATATTTCTTGGTAGCTATTATTTATTTCATTTTATTACGTAAACATTGTTAAATGAATGCGTGACGCGATGTGACGGGACGTGGGTTCAGTTCTCAATGGCGATGTCCATAATAATGGTGGTCCACGTAGTGTACGTGCGCGCCAAAACAGGAGAATGGCATGAAATTTATGTGTGATTTTTTTTTTCATTTACAGTGAAATGTAAATACATTTTGGTGATTCGTAAATTCACTTTGATTTAATTTTAATTTGGCTGAATAAAACTTTTGATAGTTCTGATGCCACTAGAGGAAATATTTATATTTTTAAAATTACAGGTCATTCGTCCTACTGTATGACAGTGTCTCACTGCAGGCGCGTTTAGTCCTCCAATTATAACAGAAAATACTTTAACACTGGATTCTTCATAAAGTATTATAAAATATTTTAATAATCTGGCGAAAAAAAAACGATGCGTTACATTTCGCAACCATTACGCCATTTTTAAATATCAATTGTCTCTTACGTATATACAACGTATTGAAAAAAGAACCACTAGATTGCTTATTAAGACTAATTTTAATTCAAAAAAAATTGTCATCTCACCTCCTACATTATAAACGTAAAGTATTCAAATAAAGTTTTGTAGCTAAAAGTCGATAAAATTTATGCGTGAGCTTTTATCTTGCGCGATACTGCCGGCCATTACTCTTGGACGTTACACTAATGCTCGCCAGCTCGCGGTATGGTTTTGATTTTTATTCTAAATTCTATACACGATTAGAAAATTAAAAGTTTTGTTCAGTTCCAAAAGTTATCTTTGTGATTTAGATGGACTGCGTTATCTTTTTTATAGTTGAGTATTTTTTTTTGTTATTTGTTATTTTAATTTGAACGCTATTATGTCGTCTTTGGTATCTTCAAATTTTAAATGGATAAAGTGTATAAACGCAGTAAATTAATTTACTTGCACATGTAGGAACTAGTTTGCTAGTATGATTTTTTTTTTGCTTCACGCTGTATCCCGCACACAGCAAGGTAGGCAGAGGAAACCTAGTGTTAAAACACTCCTTTACTCACTTTCCGCCGAATTAGGAGGCATTGCGTGTTAAGTGGCGGAACTTAACCCTGCTTTGCCTCGACACCAGAGCGAAGAAAATGGAGTGGGAATCGAACCCACAACCAGTCACTTTACACACTTTGTGCCTCTGCGCCACGACTGGACCCAATCAAAAATACTATGAATACCTCTATGAATGAAATCTAATAATAATCTAAAATAATACATTAGTTTTTTCATTACTGACTAAGATACATATACTAAATTCTAATATTCAGTATTCGCTCTCTCAATTCGGGTAATTTTTAACAGTACATTTTTTAATTAAATAAATATTGTTAAAATAAAACAATCAATCATTTAAATATTTCTTGAAAACGTAAATGACAAAGTAAATTTATATGTTCAGGTTATCTTCAAACTCCATTGTTAAAATTTATTTCTAGAAACGCTAAGATTTGTAAATAATTGTATGTCTATGCACGGCGCGGCGCCGGGAGGGCGTGGCGCTGCTATTGTGCCCCTCGAGAGGTAACCACAACTTTAATGTAGTAAGGGAAAAATAAATCAGTAGTATTAGAACGAGTAAATATATCTTATATAGTAAAACATATATTTATGTAAAAGATAGAATGAATCGCAAGGAAGGTATATATGTATAAAGAGC
Source organism: Dryas iulia moderata (assembly GCA_019049465.1). Lineage (NCBI taxonomy): Eukaryota > Metazoa > Arthropoda > Insecta > Lepidoptera > Nymphalidae > Dryas > Dryas iulia. Next base: position 1,964,790 of record CM032431.1, read on the forward strand.
GAATTTATAATAGTGGATGTTTCATGCTCATATCATGCTTTTGCCGCTTTGTTTTCTCTGTCTATGACGACAAATACAAATTTACGACAAATATAAATGTATTAAAACTTTAAATACCAGGCATGACTCAGGGTCGTAAAATGTGACTGTATATGCGACTGGTTCGATTCCCACTCAAAGAATTGATATTTAATATTTCATTTTTTTCACTTTGGTGTTGAAGCACCAATACGGCGTTGAGTGCCGCCACTTAACACATAATCCCTCCAGAGTTTGCGGAAAGTGGCGAGCGGAGTGTCTTAAGATTAGGTTCCTTCCTTCTACCCTGCTGTGTGCAGGATACATCGTGAAGCTTTAAAAAACCTTTAGACACTAAAATAATACTTACAATATTTGTAGTAAATCTTAATCTTATACCGAAAAACCTATTCTGTTTTTAGCTATCGTTAATATAGTATTTCGAAATTCATATAACGATAATGACATGTGCCTGACGTGTGGTCACACCAGCTGTAGTTGATGATAGGGTGCGCGCACGCATACATAATGCCCCGGTTCTAGGCAGATTTAGAGGATATTACTTTGATGTTACTTAAATTATGAGTAATATTTCATCCTCTATATCTTTTTTATTACACTTTTAACACTTATCTTTTATTAAATTAATAATTATAGTCTAAATAATGAATGTGTACAATTAATATGTGTTGTGTGTAATATGTATATATGTGTATAAATAATGTACTTTATATTTTTATTTCATTGATTAAATTTTATTAAAATAAAATAAAGGAGACAGTTACATACATATGGGGCCAGTCGTGGCGCAGTGGCATAAGCGTGTGACTGTAAGAGACTGGTTGTGCGTTCGATTCCCACTTGAGCAGTAGAAATATTTAAATATTTCCTCTTTCTTCGCTCTGGTGTCAAAGCAAAGCGCGGCGTTATGTTTCGAAACTTAACATGCAATGCTACCGAATTTGGCGGAAAGTGTAGTACACTCTAACAATAGGTTCCCTCTATGTACCATGCTGTGTGCGGGATACAGCGTGAAGCTAAAATATAGAGACACAAGTATACGTTCTTAAGATAGTATAACGTTCCCTTTTACATTTCCGTAGAAACATAACTGAACTTTTTTTGCTCTTTATGCGTTAAGATAAACTTGAAAGTCATATATTTAATCAAGGCGGAGTTACGTAAGTAAATTGTCAATTATATAGTGAAAGTAACCAATTAAATTTCGATAGATTGCTATATGTTTATTGGATTTCCCTTTTATGTAACTGTAAACACTAAACAGTTACAAGACGTGGAGTATTACATAGTACGTACATCAATACTTGAAATTTTTTTGTTTATTATTTCAATTTAACATGAAATTTACTCACACGTTTAGTAGGATAACAAAAAGTCGATTTCACCTTTCACCTTTTAAAATCCGTCCAACTATTTTTGGCTACGATTAATGTTTAATAAGCTTCTAAATATTTTATATGTTCTTATAGAAACACAAAGCGTCGGTTATAATTGCCTCATACTGTGCCTTATCTTTTCAAAAAGTAGGGTAGGTAAGTTATCTATTTATAAAATATATGAAAACTTACATAACTTAATAAATATTTATCATGTGCTCGAAGACATTTATGAATAAAGTGATGGGAACGCGTATTTTACTAACAAAACACTATCCAGAATTAATTTCCGCTCGACACGCCGAACTTTGCTATTTTAGAGCGGGGAAATGAAATAAATTAATTGTAAATAGTCTCCTAAGAGGAGGTGGAACCTACAACCAATCATGTTGACAGTCAATCAGTATCCCATTGAATCATGATGGTCTAGAAAATATTTTTAGTTTTAACCCTAGCGGGGTAGTCAGTGAGAACGGAGCACCAAGCGATACCGCTACTAAAAATATACTTATGATTATGTCTTATATGTATGTAAAAATCATAAAAGCCAAAGATCATTACTAAGCTTTTATATAAACTTTAAAAAGATTTTCAACAAAACTATAACACAATATAAAAATCCGTTCACAAAAATTATCATTTACCAGCGAAAGGTATTAGAGAGAATGATATAATAAAAATAAATCTTGCAAGCGAATGTGTAGAGAATCGATTTGATACACCTCCGAAAGCAAATTGCTCCGGCCGCGTCGAGTTCTTAGAAAGGTAGCGTCGCCTACTCTTCAAGATTACATTGTAACATGTTGAAAGGAATGGATGTGAATAAAAATACCTTATATATAAAAATTCTTTTATTATGCAGGAATAAATAGTATGTCAGAGATTGGGTATCGCCACCCAACACGCTCAATCAGGGTGGATGGGCAAATAAGAATATAGAGCTTCACGCTTTTGCCCGCATAGTACGGTAGTTGATATCATGACATTTGGTTTTCCACTTTGTCTTTGATTTGTTTTTAATATCAGAACGGAAAAATTAAAATAATTTAAAACTAATCATTCCCCGAATGAGAATCGAACCCACAACTACTATTATTACGTATAAAGCTATATAGTCCTTTTGTTAAATTAACTTTAAAAACCATGGGACATACTCGTGTAAATATGACGGGAGGAAATAGCTATTTTTAACGTTCTATTGCTATGAAAAACACTACATTACAATATTTTTTACTATTAAAAATGTACTATCTTAATTTTGCCGGCAATTAGAATTTAATATAGACGAAACTATGTAAAATATACATAAAATTCACAAAATTTGATAACTTAACACGTTAATTTGAATGTTTAAAATATGCATACTACGAGAATAATCTAGCTTAATTGCGCAATCAGTGTTGCCTTATCGATATGAGATTTTTGTAATTTAAATTGGCTTGGCTATACGGTTTTTTGATAAAAAATAAAGTAAAATCATTTTAAATTAATAATAACAAACGAAGCTTAAATTATATTAACATGTAATTGCGGCGGCTACGAGTTTGAAGTATAACTATTTTTATATTTAATTTTCTACTATCTGTTAAGTTAGATAGTGTAGAAAAAATGACAATGTCTTCATTTGTAAGATTGGAAAAGATTGAACGCTATGAAAGATTTCTTACACTTTTTTAATAATGACTGGTAAAAGAAAATGTATAACTTTTTATACATATAAATCATTAAAAGTTATTACAGTTAGGATTTGTCTATGTGTCATTAATTTATTGATTTGTTTAAGTATCAATAATTAATAAATAAATTGTGAAAGAGTTCCCAACGGACAGGAGAACATTAACATGATGTTATATAGTAACACCATTTTTTTCTATTTCATTTTCAAATTTTAAAAGATAGATTATCTATAAAAATAATGCGACGTTGAACGCCGATACGCAGACGAAGAACGAAATGATTTCCACTAGCTCTTCATCTACGGCAGGTGCGTGATGCGTGAGAAATACGCAACTAAATTTCAAAATTCATAGCGATTAAATTGTTAATCGAGTTTTAATCGATTAGGCACGGATATATCAGAGATTGGCCGAATAGAAACAATTTGAACACTCAACAAGATTTAATAAAAGATGTAATTTATGTAACGGCAACTTCATAAGGGACTCTTACTTCGCTAATGAACTCAAGTTAATTAGTTTTTAGCTTCATAATATATAAAACATATACATAATGGTATAATAAAATTGCAATACTGTGACATGCTTCTACAGAAGGGAAAATACAATGACAGTTGTGATTACTTCATTATGTACCTACACATGTCGTATGTTTGTCTGAATTAGTACTTTGTGTTATCTGTAATCTTTAAAAATATGTTTTTTAATATGCTGATTTTATTAAAAAAATCTTATTTTTTTAATTTATCGGATGAGGCAGAAACAGAGTAGGTATGTACGAAAAACAACTACAAGGAAGTTTTAGAAACTGTCATGTATTAAAAGGAAATTCTCGGCGATCAGTCTTAATGTTGTCATTTTACATGTAGTAATTGATAATTGATAATGAGCGAATTATTCTATACATATGATTTGATAGACATCTAGCGTCCCTTTTCTTTATCGATGATTAATCGCGTTATTTTTCGTGGTATTTTTTAAATGTATTTTGGAGTAACAAAATATACACTAGATACTCATCTAGTTCAAATAATTTATTATAAAACTAATAAAAATCGCGATAACCAAAGACCATACGCAACTACAATATCTATAATTGACAAACGCTCAACGTAGCCAAAACACAAGCTGTTATGTTTGGGCGTCGCCGGAAGACTCCCATGCCGCTGGTTATGCAGGGAATTTCCATTGCTCACAATTTCCATGAAATGGGTGTATACAGCTACCTACTTGGGGGTCATTCTTGACCGCCAACTTAAAATGACCCACCACGTGAAGAAGGCGACCAATGCTGCCAGGGCCGCACTCTTCCTTCTCCAGCCCCTTCTGAGGTCCAGACTGCCCCTGCGTACCAAGGCCGCGCTGTACAAAACATACGTCAGACCCCATCTGACGTATGCAGCGCCGGCATGGTACGCATTCACCAGCGCCACATCCAGGAATACACTCCAAATCGTGCAGAACGTAGCGCTCCGGCGCGTCACTCAGGCTCCGCGGTACGTGAGGAACGCAACTATACATCGCGACCTCCGTATCGAGAGTCTGGACGCCACCATTCGCCGTCACGCAGAAAATCTGTTCCACCGTGCTGATGTCTCGGACTTCCCGCATATCCGAGACATCGCGTCGTGCCACACACGCCCCCCTGATAGAGTACCTCTTCCTAGAGATCTCCTTCCCCGATCTGACTCCTGAGCCGGCTGCCGCGGTTGCTGATCGCCTAAGCTGGGCCTCCTTCGTGTAGTCGAAGGTCTCACCTGGCTGGGTTGATCGCCCGGGTAGTCAACGCCCATCCCCTACCCCCTATATTAAAGAGGATAAAGAAAAGGAAATCACTCGACAAGGCCTAAAGGGCCTTCCCCCGTGACCGATCCATGTTTGTGGGTGGCGATGACAGCAACGACCAGAGGGCGCAGCCCTGAAGCCGTTTCCCCTCTCCCCCCTGGGGATTTGAGAGAGAAGACCAGATACTATAATTGACAAACACTTAAAAAATACGCTACAACAGCATTAATATATCATTTTCAACATAACATAAGATGCTGTAAGTTCAAGATTTAGAGGATCGACTCTAAATAGAGCGGGGAATAATTACAATCTAAAACAAAACCATTAAGGCGGTCGGATTAAACGCTGCGCTTTCAATGACGACTAATGAATGCAGGCCTTTTCCTTTTTTAACTCCGTCCAGGCTTGGTTTACAGTTTACACAGATGTATGGAACGCGAAGTGCTCATTTATAATTATTTGTTTTTTTTTAAATAATAATAACGTAAATTTATTACTAATATATGTATATATGTGTATAATGAAGAATGATATTTATTTAAATATAATTATTCCACCGAGTGGGAATCGAACATACAAGCATGGAGCATACACTATGCTACGCTAAGACGACTGTCTTACTGCGCCACGATGGCTTAAAAATTAATGTTTATAAATTTTATATTTATTTAATAAATTATATAATTTATGTTTAGACCAATTATACTGAATTTTTAAAAGTTAAAAGAATCAGATTTAGAATTAAGCAAAGCTCGTACGTAAATTTACAGGTAAAAGATAAAATTCTAAAAATGTTGAAAATAAACATTAAAAAAACATAATATACTCGTAACTTTTAAAAGCTCTTCTAGTAAATTAAATCATTCAAACATGTTGGTCATAATGTGACGTCAGCTATATTCTTTTATCAACGAAAATATCTCTCGGCGCTCTTAATATCAATATCTTTTTAAATAATTTCGATATCTACGTTTTTTTCTTTAAAATTTCTATAGAAGTATATTCCGGATACAGTAGTAATACAAGTTTTTTGGATAAAAAACGTTATTCGTTAGTCACATCCTGATTTGATAACGTTTGACTATTTATCGACCACTGCTAAAGCAGTTAAATAAATTTAAGGAGGTTTTTAGAAATCTTAAGCTAAATTTAGATTGAAATAGTGACCAAAGCATAGTATTTAAATATTTTCATATATAATTTATATCTTCTTCGTGTTTTTCTCGCTTTGCAGGTAAAGAGAACCCTTACTTACTCCATATGTTGCGGGTTGAGGGGCGGAACTCAACGCCGCGAAATATAAAGATCTTTAACCATACCGAAGACCTGAACGTAATATAAATATATTCTTTACCTCCAATACCAATCGAACCCATAACCATCGCGCCCTTTGTGCCACAATCACATCAATATAAAAGATAACACTTTTAAAAGCTTTATTGTTTTTTGTAAAACCTTTATCATGTTGTGGCCAGTCGTGGCCCAGTGGCACAAGAGTGTGACTGTAAACGACTGGTTGTGGGTGCGATTCCCACTCGAGGAGTGGAAATTATATTTCCATTTTCTTCGCTCTGGTGTCGAGGTAAAGCGCGGCGTTAAGTTCCGCCACTTAACACGCAAGCCTCCGAATTCGGCGGAAAGTGGGGAACGGAGTGTCTTAACACTAGGTTCCCTCTGCCTACCCGGCTGTGTGCGGGATATAGCGTGAAACTATTTATTTATTTTATTTATTCTTTATCACGTTCTAAGCATTGCGTCATTTTGAAGTTAAGCGCGGGTAACTTTAATAAAGCGAACCTTCCCGTAAAAAGCGAAGACTGCTAATGACTTAGGGAACTTTAGCGATAAACAAATAATTCTAACATTATTCTCAAAGTATTTTAATAGTTTCCAACTAGTAGAACACTATCTTTACTACGAAGCAATACTTTACTCCATATAGTTATCTAACATTACTATAGTGACAAGCGTAATACACGAAATGCCGCAATTAGGTTAGTGTAACGTATTTGAAGTTACACGTGTAAAAAAACCCGTTACTTACTCGATATGTCGCGGGTTGAGGGGCGGAACTCAACGCCGTGAAAGATAAAGATCTTTAACCACACCGAAGACCTGAACATAATATAAATATATTTTTTACCCCGAATACCAATCGAACCCACGACCATCGCGTTTACAGTCAGACGTTGGCCCTTTGTGCCACAATCACATCAATATAAAAGATAACACTTTTAAAAGTTTCATTGTTTTTTATAAATTCTTTATCATGTTCTAAGCATTGCGTCATTTTGAAGTTAAGCGTGGGTAACTTTAATAAAGCGAACCTTCCCGTAAAAAGCGAAGACTGCTAATGACTTGGGGAACTTCAGCGATAAACAAATAATTCTAACATTATTCTCAAAGTATTTTAATAGTTTCCGACTACTAGAACACTATTTGTACTACGAAGCAATACGTGACACGGTATAGTTATCTAACATTACTATAATAACAAGCGTTATACACGAAATGCCGCAATTAGGTTAGTGTAACGTATTTGAAGTTACACGTGTAAAAAAACCCGTTACTTACTCGATATGTCGCGGATTGAGGGGCGGAACTCAACGCCGTGAAAGATAAAGATCTTTAACCACACCGAAGACCTAAACATAATATGAATATATTCTTTACCTCGAATACCAATCGAACCCACTACCATTGCGTTTACAGTCAGACGTTGGCCCTTTGTGCCACAATCACATCAGTATAAAAGATAACACTTTAAGTATATATACGATAGGATAGGATAAGTTTTATTGTTTTTTACAAAATCTTTATCATGTTCTAAGTATTGCGTCATTGTGAAGTTAAGCGTGGGTAACTTTAATAAAGCGAACCTTCCCGTAAAAAGCGAAGACTGCTAATGACTTAGGGAACTTTAGCGATAAACAAATAATTCTAACATTATTCTCAAAGTATTTTAATAGTTTCCAACTAGTAGAACACTATCTCTACTACGAAGCAATACTTTACTCCATATAGTTATCTAACATTACTATAGTAACAAGCGTAATACACGAAATGCCGCAATTAGGTTAGTGTAACGTATTTGAAGTTACACGTGTAAAAAAAATGGTTATTAGACACAAACATTTTTTATTGTTGACCGAAACTTAACGTCAATTTCTTTACTTCAATTAGAAAAAAATATATAAAAAAAAATTAGTTATAAAATATGGAAAAGACACTAAAAAACAGTTTTTTTATAGCTTTAGGCTTCTCCCGCATATGATAGGTATTTAAAGAGGACATAATGTTAGTTACCGCCTGCAATTAAGATGTTAATTTTTTGAGATGTTGAATACTATGTATCACTATAGTATTCTAACAGAAAGATTTAAACTATACTCGATAGCGTATAACGAGAACGTGGCCACAGTAGAGGTACGGGAGTGGAATGCGTTTTTATCCAGCACATAATGCGAGTTCTCGGGAAGCAATCATTTGACCGTAATCAAATTGATGCACAAAAAACATCGAAATCATCAGCATGGCGATGGCGGGCAACGCTCACCGCTCGCCGCTCTGCTGTGTGGAATCAAACGTCAGGATGTCTTATTCGTTTTTAATTTACCAATGAAATTTTATATTTAAAGTTAGAGGATAAGAAATTTAATCATTTATAGGAATTAAGCTTTTCGGTCTTTATGTATTTGCCGTGATTTGGTCATTCGTTTCATGTGATCGATATATAATTTTAAGTTAATGTTTATAATTGTTATATAAAAGTTCATATTGTGCATAACATACTTCTTATACATATATTTGAAACTTTATATGCTTTTACACTTTGTATTTTGTCTTTACACTTTTGTATTATAGAGCATCTTCTCCTTTGGACCCTATGTGGAAGTAGGCCTACTTACAACTATAACATAACGTTAGATTTATGTAATATTTGTTTAGATAGATGAACATAATAGTTACAGACTACAGTATTATACGCATATGAGTTAATAGTGAATACTGCGAGTGTTAAAAAATCTTGTTTAGAAACATTTTTTAGTCAAATTGAGATTTGTCGTATTATATTGACACCATCGTAACATACATACGTCTGATCTTTCGCAATTGTTGCGTGTTGAAATACTATTAGTTGTAGTTTGCACTTTTATCATATGTTTTCCTGGTGCTTTTAGGCGCAAATTTGAAAACGAAGTAAAGTATTGCCAGGTTCTATGTTCCTCCTAAAAAATTGAGAGGTTTGTGTTTAAATTATTTGGTGAGTATAAAGATGTAAATTTTTTGAAGTGTGTAAACATTCATGAATTTAAACAATTATACTAGTAATAGCGCAAAGGATATAATAGTTAAATAACATATATTACATAATAACAGTTTTTCTCTTTCCTCTATAGTCAGTCTAGTCTAGAGCTATTCCGTAGAACAGGCGCACGCACAACAGATCGAGATATTAAAACGCAATATCGCGTTAATACCCCGGCAGCGGCTAATGACTCGTAATTACGCGTAATGGAGTCTGTAATGGCGGCCGCCACAAAGCCGTCTGTTTTTGCTTTTTTACTGTTCCCTCCGCCGACGCCCGCAGCCCGCAGCCCGCTGCCCGCTGCCCGCTGCCCGCTGCCCGCAGCTCGCGGTCTCCTGCCCGGGGCCTTCTTCTATACATTTGCATCGGATAATTATGCTTCATATGAAAGTTTTAACTCAACTTGGTGATTACTATGTTCTTTTAGTGTTCGTAACATAACTTATTAATATTTGTATCCCAGTTCGCCATTATGGCGCAGTGACAGCATCTGACTGTGAATGCGATTGGTTGTCGGTTCAATTCGCACATGGGGGATTATTTTAAAATTATTTTAACTTAACTTCACTCTAGTAAAATAAAACGCCAAATTGAGCTCAACCACTCATCACGAAATGTTGTGAATTAGATATATGACAATCGACTGTGCTGTGATTTGATAATTTAGGCTCTGATCTTAAAGACTGAATTTGAAAACACACCTTCGCTCCAGCATAGTATATACTACCACATATCTACCTTTAAACAGGTAGGTTTACAGTGTTTGAAATTGGTACATTGATTTTATGTATGTATGGATGTATTCTAATACAATAGTATAATGAAAATATAGCCTTTCTGTACTTTTCCTTATAAACAGGCCCAGTGCTGGGCAAAATTGCAATTAATAATTACGTAAATATTAATAAATAACAATAGATCATTTGTTTGTGCAAAAATTACAATTAACAACTAATGTATTGATAATTAAAAAAAAATAAATAGCTTCACGCTATATCCCGCACACAGCAGGGTAGGTAGAGGGAACCTAGTGTTAAGACACTCCGTTCCCCACTTTCCGCCGAATTCGGAGGCTTGCGTGTTAAGTGGCGGAACTTAACGCTGCGCTTTACCACCAGAGCGAAGAAAATGGAAATATAATTTCCACTCCTCGAGTGGGAATCGAACCCACAACCAGTCGTTTACAGTCACACTCTTGTGCCACTAGGCTACTACTGGCCAATTGATATTGATTGATAATTGTAGTGCAGATATTAAGAATTTTCAACTATATATGATTTTTATGTGATTTCGCCCCAAACAAATAATTTGTTTTTAATTCCAATTTGCTTTTGCCCAACACTGGCCAGTATATGCATAAATAAAGATAAAAGTCTTACTCTCGCGGTTTAACATGCTAAGTAAAACCGCGAGAGTAAGACTTTTAAGAAGAGAGTAAGAAAAAATCAGTAATATTATGATATAAACACATATATAGTTTAGTCGCAAGCATCTGAAATCCGTTCCACAAGCAAAAACATCTTGCGATGTTAATGTGGAGTGGATGCAATCTTTTTGTCAAAGAACTTCTGACTAATTTACCGCCGATGAAATTGACATTTTTTATTTCTTATTTTTTGTTTAAAAACGTTAAAATATCTTATAATTTAAATATTTATTGAAAAATATTATTCCAGAGTGTTGTAAAATAATGCGAAATTATAAATTTAAATATTCTTGTGTTTTTCTGTATTTAAAATAACAAATAAATTCCTAGTGGCCAGTCGTGGCCCAGTGGCACAAGTGTGTGACTGTAAACGACTGGTTGTGGTTTCGATTCCCACTCGAGGAGTGGAAATTATATTTCCATTTTCTTCGCTCTGGTGTCGAGGTAAAGCGCGGCGTTAAGTTCCGCCACTTAACACGCAAGCCTCCGAATTCGGCGGAAAGTGGGGAACGGAGTGTCTTAACACTAGATTCCCTCTGCCTACCCTGCTGTGTGCAGGATACAGCGTGAAGCTATAAAAAAAAAATAAAAAAAAATAAAAAATCCTAAAAGGATATTGCGCAAAGCAATCGATTCAGGAACACTCAGATATTTTTATTATTGATTATCTAACATACTCTCACTTACTACCTTATATATCACATAGTGTATAGTGAAACAATACTAAAATAAATAATTTGAAAATTGATGTTTAAAAAAATTTTTTTTTTTAGCTTCACGTTGTATTCCGCACACAGTAGGGTGGGCAGAGCGAACCTAGTATTAAGACACTCCGTTTAAAGGTTAAAATTACCAAATATTGCCTCGAATGTATATAACAATTTCGATATGTTATCACACATATGTAAACACACTAAATATATTAAAAAATATATACAATTGGATAAAGGTTGGTAAGGTGAGTTGGCTATTGCATACGTATCTTAAGTATATATTCATAGTTTTTTACCAACATAATAATGGTATAACTTCATAAAGATGCATTAAATACAATCAATTGACAGCCACTATTCGATGGCCATGTCCTTTGATAACGTATTCATAAGCTTCCAACGTTTCACAATAAAAAGAAATCGGTGAAGTGCGTTTGAACTTTCCTATAAAATATAAATAGCATGTATTAATGAAGGAACAGGATCTCCGCTATAGTGGTATCTGTAAGATATTGTCACGCACGAGTGATAGACGGACAGCACAAAGATGCGCGGGCGCAGCGGTCTGCCTTTGTGGCCCAGGACAGGGTTGATACACATTTTCTGATTGCCTTTTTTAATTTCATGTGTATATTTTTGTTTAAAAGCTATATTATGTGAAATGTAGCCGCGCAATTATTGGCTAATTCTTTTGATGAAGAAGGAACGATAATACTTTATTAGTAGGTACTAAACTCCTCAAAATATTATCCATTATTTTATCTTTATCAAATATTATAAAAAATGTTGTAATATTCTTTTTAGGGGCCATATATTATATAACAGAAAAAAAACTTTTTATTAGCTACCTATAATATAGTAAGTCAGCCCTACCTTTATGAAGTAGCAGTGTCTGCATCATTTGAACGATTTGTGTTCATCGCTGCGTGACGATCGTCTTGACAGAATAAAAAAAATATATCGCTAGAGGATTACCTTTATTAAGCCTATTCATAGCTGAATTACACTAATGTACATTTCTTGTATAACAAAAAAATGAAAACGTCCTCTAAATTTGATGACGAGATAGATTTTTTGTTAAGACGTTGATATAATCGCAGTTTTGCTGTGACAGACGGAAGTTGTTTTTGTCCAGTAATATAAGTAGTACGCTGAGTACATGAGAGCTAGAGTAAAAAACCTTAATGTATCTATTACACAATGACGGTATATATAAAAAGTTTAAAAAAAATGTTTGCGTGCCTACTTTAATAGATAATCTACATCCTGTGCTTTTATTCGTTTCAAGGATGTCTTTTAAAAAATTTAAAATATTCTATTTATTTTTAATATAATTCTTATATAATTGACCTTGTAATGTAAGAACATAATTTTCTGCTATTTACTTGACTGTGACATTATTAAACAATTAATATTTTGTATAAAACAATTGATTACCTTAAAAATATTCATTTTTAATCGTTGATATCGTTAATAGGTATAAGCTAGAAAATAGAAGGAAAAGCTAGCTAGCTAGTTAGACGTTTATAAGCAGACAGATGTTCAAAGGTCACGCTCTAAGTTACGCGTAAATGATTATTTATTGATGTAATTGAATATTACTTAGAATTCAATCACCTATTTATGTACATATACATATATGTATATGGTACCTACACTCAATTTTCTACCCAAATTCGACACAATGACTTTATGTGCATTCGTCCGAATTGGGAATTGAATCCACGACTAATCGCCAATACAGTCAGATGCAGTCCAACTGAGTCAAAATACCCTATTTCATATTTATCTCTAGACTTATACACAAAAGCTGCACAAAAAGCCCCCATTCACGCATTAATACACAGCTATATTTTAATACCAACAACAATTCTTCATAAAAGGAAGTGGAAAACGAACTTATTATGTAAATATGCACACATAATGTATATTGAATTATTTAAGGCGGTTGTGTGGAAACAGTTCGAAATGAGCTTCAAATGCACCGACGCGCCGACGCACGTTCTTAATGACTCTATTATGCATAATATCAATAAAATGAAAAATAAACATTCGAGCGGCGACATATAACACAAGTGCAAATTAAATATGTGTAATATGTACTGCGAGCGGTTTCAATGTTATTTATATAGCTTTTAATAGATAATGGTGGTTAGGTGAGTAATACTAAGGATGGTAGAGTTGTGGCGGCGAGAGATTCACAACTGCCTTTAGTTTAGGTTTTGGGTTCGGGTCCCATGTCTTATGACTAATACATGTTTATGTCTGATATGTAGAATACATTGCCAGTCGTGGCGGGGAGGCAAAGCGCAGCGTTAAGTTCCGCCACTTAACATGTAATGCCTCCAAATCGGCGGAAAGTAGGGAACTGAGTGTCTTAACTTTCCTCTTCTTAAGGTTCCCTCTGCCTACCCCGCTGTGTGCGGGATACAACATGAAGCTAAAAAAACATGTTTTACGATCAAAAATAATCAATCGTTTTAAACAACATTTAATATCCTCCATACGATATCCAGAACATTAAATGAACCTAACTAACTGCACGGTGCAAATGGCGATTAATTGTTCCACAAAATAACTAATCGCAGAACCGATGAACTGCTCGTTTATTGCTTTGTTTAATTAAAACTCCTTTTTAAAATACCGCACTGAGCATTAAGTAGAAATGCGAATACATTTTTTTTTTTGTTTATATTTAAAATACATAAAAGTATATAAACAGTGGACATTAATATGCAAAAGTGATAAATTAAAGCATATTACATATGTACATTGTACATATATGCGTAAAAGCTTTTTTTTGGAACTTTTACGGTTTTTCTTGCACAGCAAGATAGTCAGAGAGAACTCAGTGTCAAGACACTCCGTTCTTATTCTACTGAGTGGGAATGGAACCGACAACTAATTGTAATTAAAGTTAGGCGCTATCCCACAGAGCATAGGTATGAAAAATAGTTTAATCACCTTAAAGTTATGGAAAGGAGTATGTAAACTGGTAATGTTAAAGCTTATATAAGGTACAGAAGGACAATTCAATATAATGATTCATTACAAATTAAATTTTAAATTAATGAAAAAATATGCTTGACGTAAACTTTTGTATAGTGACATAGGTCCACGTCGTTAAACCTGCGTATTTTAGGCACCAATGGGTCTCTGTATTTGTAAATACATTACGACAAATACAAAAGGAAACGGAAAGTTACCTTATCAATATCAGTACTTATTGTCACGCATATTTCACAAGTTATGAAGCAGGTGGAATATAGTGAAACGGTTTTTGGAAATTAGTTGTTCGTTCGGCGCTTTTTAGTTACCAAAAAGTGCCATTTTAAGTTAAGTTTATTCCTTCTTGTAAACTGACGTTAAACACCCATAAGCATCTTGTAATACGTCTCTGTGAAGGTAAATATGTACAAAAAAGCTTAAAAACAGGCAACATATCGATTAATACAATTACATATAATAATAGTATTATAACATTACTTACATAATATATTTTTTTTATAAAAGATTATTACTTGCTATGATTATTAGTTCAAAACCCATTATTAAAACCATACAAAAACAAAACAAATATTGTACACATGGATGTACCTGTGTACAATTATGAGTTCTATTATTATTCATGAACTGTTTATCATCAGCACATTGAATAATAATGATTAGCGACATCAAATTTACATTCAAATTGAAATAGTATGAATGACAGGTTTTATATATGTAAGTACTCAATAGAAACTATATACAATACATGCAATATTTACAAAATCAAAATTATTGTAAGTGATAAATTGTTTGTAAGAAATGTAGAAGTTGAAGAACACTAATAGATGATTACGAAGACTAAAAGACATAGAGTAGGGAATTTTACACATTAGGCTCTGTTTGTCTTCAATATGCAGGAGACTTAAAAAATAAAAAAAAAATTAAAAAATGTGTCACATATTTTATTAAAATAAATAACTATTAGCATAAATTAAGAGTTATATTTTTAGTTTTCATTTTTTTATGCTTTTAAAAATATTATAGAGTATGCCTGATTGTAACCGTGATTCCATCTCATAAATGCACCGTTGAGTTCCGCAACTCAACACGCCATATCTGGATTCACGGTTTTGGATGAAAATTGGAGAATTGAGTGACTTGACACTAGATTCCCTTTAAGTAAGTTAAAAACAAATGTAATATCTTATATAAATACTTATGTACTTATAAGTATTTTTATATGAATACAACTTATAAGTATTTGATGAGCAAACCTTAATTAAATATTTAAAAATAAAATAAAATGTTCAATTCGCATAAAATACATTTATTATGGTCTTAGATTATGTTAATTACGCAAATGTGGTCGTTCGCGGACCCTCCGCCTCCTGCGACGCTCTTATCTCCTGACATTTACAGACGTTTAATAATTAGGTAGGTTTACGGCGTCCTTTTGGCCTTTGGGTTCACTTAACTTTATTAAGTCTTATAGATTTATGGGTTTTTAATACTTATATTTTATTTTTTATTATAAAATATGTTTGAAATTCCTTTAATTGCTTCTTTTTTTTAGCTTCATGCTGTATCCCGCACACAGCAGGGTAGGCAGAGGGAACCTAGTGTTAAGACACTCCGTTCCCTACTTTTCGCCGAATTCGGAGGCATTGCGTGTTAAGTGGCGGAACTTAACGCCGCGCTTTACCTTGGCACCAGAGCGAAGAAAATGGAAATATTAAATATTTCCACTCCTCGAGTGGGAATCGAACCCACGACCAGTCGTTTACAGTCACACGTCTGTACCACTGCCCCACGACTGCGTTTTTTTTTCGTTATATCGTATTTGATTATGAAAGTTAAAGTAATCAATAGAACAATATTTTTTACAGGGTAGGCAGAGAAACCTTTTGACCTAGTGTTCAGACTCTACTTTGCTCCGCGATGCCATGCTTTGTCTTTCCTCAGAGTGAAGATCGCTTCTACAACGGTCGCATTTATAGTCAATCATTGTCCTATTGCACCACGATTGCTTATTTTTTTATTATCTATATAAAATATACTCGCAAGAACTCTTTAAATGTAATCAATAACAAAATTTCAATAAGAACATAATTACAGTAGCTGGAGTCGACGTGAAGTCTGCTAATAATTAGAGCGGTCACATTCGTGTTATCTGTTCGCATCCGGGCAGGAAGACGTCACTCCGCCGCAGCCACCAGTCTGCGCTCTCTCCTTGATAATCAGAGCGTAATGGAGTAGCTGATGAGGAAACGCTAACCAATTCAATCGAATATTATGTAAAATATTTTGCAAGTAAGTACCCAAAGACTTGCAAAAAACTAATATAAAATCAATTTCGGCTACATGATAGTTTTATGTCGTTTTAATTGATTTTTTTTCTGTCTGGTCTTGTTTTGTTCGGATATTAATTGCATTAGCTAACAGTGGCTATAACGAGCCTTTTTTTGTTTTTAGTAAGTCGTTAAACTAATCATTAAATTATCTCCGTTTGAATTCATGTTTAAAAATATACGAATAACCATACTTGTACAATTAAAACTTACTTTACTGATTACAAATGATAGACTTACAGATAATAACTTTATTACATTTTTGACACATATTTATGAACAATAAAAAGTTGCACAAAGGAAATGAAACAAATAGACATTAGAAGCAGCGTGTTCAAATTACGTGGTTGTTTGAACCACAACGTTGTGGTGGTGTAATTCGTAACAGTTGATATATTTTATGCGCCGGCGCAGGCCCTTCGTGGAACAATAATAATAATCGACGCGAGTACACTGAATGGGAAATAAATTATACCCCAGCAATAGGGATGCTACGTGTATAAAAATAATCGATAATGCTTTTTTTGAAAATTATTTTATGCTTTTTCTCGCGTAGCAGAGTAGTCAGAGGGAACCTAATGTTACGACACTCCGTTCACCACTTTCCATTCGAGTCCGATTATATGATGATACATTACGTGTTGAGTGGCGGAACTTATCTACAGATTAACTTTCTGTAAATTTTGGAATGTTGAATCTTGTGTTCTATGACACGCTCGAAGTGTCATACTTGAAGAAGTGAACTGAACTGAACAGAATTTAAAATGTTACTTATTTTGTAAGCTTATTTTAGAGATTACGCTCAACAAAGGCAAATGAAGTTAACAATTTAATTTTTTATTTGTTAACAATTAAATTATATCAATCTGAGGAAACAACTAAGTATTTAAACAATCAAATTTTCAAGTTTCCATTTTAACTTACAACCGTCGTCACCTTAGGTAACGCGGTCAAACTCAACTTTTATTACAATACATCATAATATATGTATTCTAATAATATTACTTAAAAATCTTATATATAAAATTGAAACACTTACATACTGTAACAATCTGTCTAATTTATCAAAATTATAGAAATTCATAAAAATATCGATGCAATTTAATCCATCCCTATCGCCTCCAGCGACGTACGCACCGACAGTCGCAATTTTATCCTCAGCTCGCCGGTCGGTTATTAAATCCTGCCGACCCGCCCTAATGCCGCCATTACGGCCAATATAATAAAATGCTGCCCGAGATCGATGAGACACGATTATATTGACATTAACATTAAGACTACGACCACTGAGCTCGGAACCTGCACGGATAGCTTATTATTTTGTTTAGAAATTATTTTGTATGCATTATAATAGTTAGTAAATTTATTATTTTGGAGTAACGTTTATTAGTGAAGTATTAAACTGTCTGTTATAATCGTTTGGTGGCCAGTCGTGGCCCAGTGGCACAAGCGTGTGACTGTAAACGACTGGTTGTGGGTTCGATTCCCACTCGAAGAGTGGAAATATTTAATGTTTCCATTTTCTTCGCTCTGGTGCCGAGGTAAAGCGCGGCGTTAAGTTCCGCCACTTAGCACGCAACGCCTCCGAATTCGGCGGAAAGTGGGGAACGGAGTGTCTTAACACTAGGTTCCCTCTGCCTACCCTGCTGTGTGCGGGATACAGCGTGAAGCTAAAAAAAAAACAGAAAAAAAGAAAAAAAATCGTTTGAAGTTTGAATGGTGTTGGAATTTGAGTTTCATTTAGATGGTAAATTTTTTTTTTTTTAAAGAAATATCAATTTGATAAAAATATATATTATTTATATTATAAAAAAGAAACTTATTATAAACAACAGCTACGCTATCACGATTGTGCTCATATTACAGCTACATCATGTGCCTCGATCAACACTAATTATTTCTATAATATCCGCCATCTCATGGAAACGGATGCGAAGTAACCAGAGTAGCTTCTCACTATAAGAGTGATAAAAAGTACTTTACAATATTAATCAATAAAGAGTAACTAAATATTTCCCACTAGCAATTATTATATTTTTTTGTTATTAATGACAAAAATATGCGTTTTGTTAACAAAATTTGCAGTATGTACATATATATATGTATTGAGTTGAATATTTTAATTGCTCTGCTTTTCTTCATTGAATCCCATACTTTTCATCCAGCAACCATAATTTACTTAAAATGACATCGAAAATGTATAACATAGATTGCAGAAAATAACTAGAATAATACATAAATTCACCATACAAAATGTTACAACATTATTACAACACAAGACGATCCGCTGACTATAGAACAAGGAAAATAATTATTCATAGAGGCAGGTTGAAAATTATGAGCACGCTTGCCGCGTCGCCGACCTCGGCCGGCTATGAAGACGTAGATGTGGAGTTACGGCGCTGCGAGCCCTTTACGATGCGGCTGCCTTTGAGCTAAAGGGATGACCTAAGTGCTAGATGTCGCGAACATAACAACACAACATTATAAGAAACGTGAGATAGCTGTTAATTATATTATTAATTTAAGTTTTAATTACAATGTCACATAATACGTACACACATAAGTGTGTACGTATTGTGTGACATTGTTATACTATATTTAAGCTTTTTAGCCAATTAACGTTAACATCCGTCAATGTTAAGGTTTCTTTAAAGTTCTGTTTGTAGAAAAGTTCTCAGAAAAGAAAAAAAAAAAATAAATTTATTAACATAAATATCTTTAACAAATTTGGAACATGTGACGGCTCCACATTAGGTGTTCCTGTATCGTGGGTAAGTCTCAGAAAGAAAGATTGGATGATTTTTACATAATATTTAAAGGATTATCATATAATAAACATAAATAAAACATGATTATATAATTTGATGTGATTAAATAAGACTTTAAATATTTTACATATATTTTAATAGCAATTTCTCAAATAACTCAGCCAAAGAGGAGTCATAGCGTCTATCTAGACAAGCTGTGAGTTTGCTCTGACAGAGTTAAACACCGCTTGGAGTTTAATGCTCATCACGTATTTTTTTCGTTCCGCCACTTAACACGCAATGCCTCCGAATTCGGCGGAAAGTGGAGAACGGAGTGTCTTAACACTAGGTTCCCTCTGCCTACCCTGCTGCGTGCGGGATATAGCGTGAAGCTAAAAAAAAACATATTTTCTCCCCGAAATATTACGATCTACTTTATAACAATATACATATGAAATAAAATACAGGTATTTAATATACTCAGTTAAATACTTAGACCGCTGAACGCTGCTCTCATGACACGAGCCACTTTGCGGCTGTCTCAAAGATAAGCTATTGCGATTCCGATCACGATCGCCTATTCATAGACAGTTTGCGCTTGTATCGGTCGACCGTCGGAGTATTATGTTATATTATTTATGTGAGGATCCAGTGTTGTTTGCGAAATTGATTGTGGGAATCATTTATTATTAATACTTGTATATAATTTAATATAACATGTTTAAATACACACAATTATTTTCGGTATAAATTATACTTGTTGGATATTGAGTGAAAAGAAGGAAACCGGAGTGATCTTTTCAATTATTTTTCCTGAAAATTATTCTTATCAACAATAATTTTGTAGGTACAGTAGCATAGCTAGGTGGACAAGGGCCCCGGTATATAGTGGCAATAATCTCTGTAAATGGTGATGACTATTTAAAAACATAAAAAAAAACTTTTTTTTTCTCCTCCCTTTACAAAGCTGAAGTTTTTTCCGTGGGGGGATGGGTTAAGAATACAATTCCCCCCCGCCGCTGGGTAGCGTCCCGTAAAAGGCGGGTAACCCAGTAGTTTGGTGGTAGGAGATTCGTTCTCCGACTGGCTCGCGACCACTATCATGTCAAAGACGAACCGCCAAATATCTTATGATGTGTTCCGGTTCGATGGCATTTAAGCCAGCTTTCCCTATTCTCATCATTCCCATCCTTCCTCCCTCCTTCTGACCTACATTCCCAAGGCTGGCAACGCATCCATAACTTGAATGTTGAGGATATCTATGGGCGAAGGCTAACCACTTAACACCAGGTGGGCCTTCAGCTCGTTTGCCTCCTTTATTCCATAAAAAAAAAAAAAAAAGAAAGAACGTTTCAGAGTTTCAGGACCCGCTTAGCCATACGCTAGCTACGCTACTGAGTAGGTAACCTTAAATAAAACAAACTAAAGCAAGTAAACTAAAGTAAGTAACTGAAAACCAGCGATGTCAGAGGTACTCACCTCAAGCATCAAGAGCTGAGTTACACCTTTTGCCATAAGCTAGAATTCATTTCTTTTTTTGTTTTTTGTGTTTCATGTATATTGTTTTTTTTCATTCGCTTATGGCAATAAATGTGTTTTTATTTATTTATTTTATTTATTTAAGTAACGACTTAGGTATATATTGATGCGGCTATAAATTTATACGGCCCCTTCATAATATCCTACTAACCTCTTCATTCTCAACATAGAAAACGTCGCTTTCTACAATTCAACACGTGATAACATTTGTTGTTCACCATAATCGAAAGGATGTAGGATATAGGAATCAGGACACCTGTCCTGTCCTACATGCATGTAATTAACAATTAGGATCGATAACGGTTAGTTTATTTAATTACAAACATGTAGATTCAATGACGTGGAAATCACGTCGTCGTAGCATTATCGATTTATATAGATAAAAATTAATATCAAACGCGAAAATAATATATTATTAATTTTATTTTCTTTAATATATTTCCAATATAAATAAAATATTATAATAAAAAAATTGACTTTATTCACTTTTCATTAAGAGGTTTGACGTTAAAAGTTTTAAATTCACCTATTAATAATTCACCTATTAAACTTAAGTTTTCACGCTACTTCAACATAGTCTTGGGTCCCAAAAATGAGATTAGAATCTACCTTCATATACATTAAGATGTACTCGACTTTGTGTCGTCAGTACAAAATATACATGGAATTGTATATTTGCAGAAATTAAGTTCATTTTATAAGAATGGTTAAAATGATATTAATTATTTCAAGAGCAATTTCGTCGATTTTCAGAATTGCCACACATTTAAGATATTAATGTCATATATTGTGGCCAGTCGTGGCCCAGTGGCACAAGCGTGTGACTGTAAACGACTGGTTGTGGGTTCGATTCCCACTCGAGGAGTGGAAATTATATTTCCATTTTCTTCGCTCTGGTGTCGAGGTAAAGCGCGGTGTTAAGTTCCGCCACTTAACACGCAATGCCTCCGAATTCGGCGGAAAGTGGGGAACGGAGTGTCTTAACACTAGGTTCCCTCTTTCTACCCTGCTGTGTGCGGGATACAGCGTGAAGCTAAAAAAAATGAAAAAATGTTTACAAAATATAACATTTGAAATAACAAAGGGATCGACATATAATGGTTTTGTGACATTCAAGATTGAAGTAAGATGCATATTAATTTTGTAAATAATGAAGAATTTCTTGTTCTAATATATAAATGACGTCATATACAAATAAATAACTAAATAATAAAATGATAAAAAATCGTTTAGTTATTACTGTTATTAGACTCTCAGTCTATCTGTGACCGCGGACTGCTGTAACGTGTTCGAGAAGTCGGATTTTCTAAAAATATAATTTAGTATACCAAAAATATACGCGATTAATCCGGTTAATTATTTTTCGAAATTATATTACATTCATTTAATAATAAACGAAAACTCATAAAACTATTTTCTCGTGCCCCTGAAAAGGAAGAGCCTGCGCATGCAATGAGAGTCTTGTAGTCATCGCCCCAAAATAAGAAAACACACACACTAATAAATATGAATTTATTTCATGATGGAAGTTAACATACTCGTCGCGTATGAGTTAGTGTTGCCATATAACATAATATTTTATAACTGATATGTCTGTGTATTGTATGTATTTTAGGTAAAGCAAAATCCGCCTGTAGAATGTAATAAGCTATGCCCATATGCTCCAAAATATACTTAATAAAGTTTAAAGAAATTCTTAATATATTTCAATTAAGGTCCTGATCTACTGTAACGCATTAATAATAAACAAAAGAATAGTGTAACATTACATTCCATATATATTCATATAACAGCCTCTACAAAAAATATCTCTTAGAAATTTCTACTCTCTTTTAGGCGTTAGTAATAATTTTACTCATTTTAATATAAAAATGACATATAATTATTTTCTAAAGTGATTGTTGGCAATAGTACCTACTTGTATAAACTATGTCTCAACTTATTTATCTGTGAATATAAAGAAGATTTTTTTGTGCGCATATAATATAGAATGGTAATGTATGATACGCTAAAAATCGATAGTATTGTTAAAGTGAATTCTGACAAATCTAAGAGTGCAGTAGAAGTCATCGTTATAGTCTAAATAAACTTAAAAAAACACAAATGAATGCGGAGAGATAAATCACTCGGTTTTGTCCACCAAATGTGTAAAAAAATACACTAATAGCATATTTATGAATCATTAAAACTGGCAACACTTAAAACTTATTACAATGGTAACAAATTTATAATTTCATTATTTAACTACATGTAATAAATACGCTTAACCAAGATGTCTTCTAGATTTGTAGAATTTTGTGACAATCTGTGGAAAAGTGACCCAAAGTTATAGTGAAGAAAGCTGATTTTGATATTTCATAAAATTATTATAAAAAAAAATAGTATATATATTAATAAAAAAAAATATTTAGTATATTAGCAAAGTAAAAAAAAAATGTCATTCAATATTCGATACAGGGAGTGGAAAATTCTAGCGATATCTTCATAAGTCAGTATGAGCAATTATTAACAATTTAGTTTGGCTTAGTAATAATATTATATTTATTTAATAATAATATTATTAAGCGTCAATTATGAATTTATAGTAAGGCACATGTACAATTTAAATTTTACACGTTGGAAAGCCACAGCTTCCACCCTCCATAAAATGGTCCCGTTTCACACTCAACCTGTTCAGTATTAAACGACGATATAATATTAATTTAAATAAATAGTAAAAATAGCTTTTTTTATTACTTTTGCACAGATCGTCTCAAAGCTACATGTGTAAAGCCAAAATGGCGGTGACGAGGTATATAACAACTATAAGGTTGATTCCGTGTTTAGATATAATAAATAATACTATTTTTTAATAGATACATCGAGTATATTTCTTTATAAGTAAAAAGGATATTAAAAACCTAATATTTAAACTATTTCAAAGGAATTTTAACATAAAACTATTTTAACCGGGTGAATCGTGTATATTTTTTTGGTATGCGTAAAAATTTATTTAGAATTTGAGAAATTTTATTTCCGAATACCAAAATACACGTTGATTAATCCGGTTTAAAATACTTTTATTTAAAAATGTGTAAAAACCGCGAATACAACATATGCTATTGTATTCCAGCCAATTTAACCTTGAGTTATTTTAATCATCAAATTATACGCGATATATCAGTAAAAAAATAGTTTTATTTAATTATATTAGTGTTTATAATGTTCTATGAAGGCATCATCCCCTGGCTGCGTTTCCACTGCGCGCCTTGCCGCCGGTTGTGGTTGGCGCGCGACGATTTAGTTTTTTCTTTCTTTTCTCTATTCATTAGAACTTCCTTTTCTTGTCCTTGACCCTTAGGCTTGCCGATTACGTCGATATTTCTAGAAATAAATAAACGATAAAATTTAATTATTCTTAACTTAAGTGGCCAGTCGTGGCCCAGTGGCACAAGTGTGTACACCGTAAAAGACTGGTTGTGGGTTCGATTCCCACTCGAGAAGTGGTAATATTTTCATTTTCTTCGCTCTGGTGTCGAGGTAAAGCGCGACGTTAAGTTCCGCCACTTAACACGCAACGCATCCGAATTCGGCGGAAAGTGGGGAACGGAGTATCTTAATACTAGGTTCCCTCTGCCTACCCTGCTGTGTGCGGGATACAGCGTGAAGCTGTAATTAAATTCAAGCCTTTTCTTTTTCTGCCCCAATTCAAGACATTGTTATTTACGACAACTTCTAAGTTGAGTGACACTTTGTCTTCACAAGGGCGTAAGAAAAAAAAAATAAAAAATATTCGTTCGAAAGGGAATCGGACCTACAACAATCGTGTTTCACAATTAGACGCTGTCCCACTGCGCCAGAGGATTACTATTTCGTGATGGATTATTCATAAGATATATTTTAGCAAATTTGATATAGAAATTGTCGTAAATAACTTATTTTCCGATAAACAAATACATGTGTGTAGTTTGCGTCATACTTATTATAATATATATTTATACCAAGTATCAAAATTCTCTACATATGTAATAAAATAGAATAATGAACTATTCGTTCATGAATTTTAATAAAATTGTTTAAAATGTTATCAAAGAAACTTGTTCACCACACACTTTCAAATATAAATAAAATCAATAAAATTATAAATATCTACTAAATATATATTTTAAAACGTTTACTCAAAAATATCAAATTCTTGAATATTGGTATAAAATAAAAAGTGTGCCATGATAAAATGCAAACGCACATTCGTTTCTCGCTTCTATAATAATTTTCATAATATGTAATTACTTTAAAATATACTTTTAAAAAAGAACCAAATAACCTAGAGAGCCTAGTGTCAAGAGACTGTGTTCCCCACTTTTCGCCTGAATCCAAAATATGTGCATGTTGAGTGGGGGAATTAAAACTGAAAATAATTTAAATATAATCATTCCCCCGAGTGGGAATCGAACACAGTGGGCCACAATGGTCACATAATATAATTGTTTTTTTTTTCGCTTCACGCTGTATCCCGCACACAGCAGGGTAGGCAGAGGCAACTTAGTGTTAAGACACTCCGTTCCCCACTTTCTTTTACGTGTTAAGTATCGGAACTTAACGCCGCGCTTTTTCTCACATACCGGAGCGAAGGAAATGTAAATCTCTATATATAATAAAAGAGTAGAAAAGTCAATTCTGTACATGAAAAATTTCAGAAAAATTTTAATTGGGTGCGTTAATATATCGATAACAGAGGCCAAAAATCCAATCAGGAGAATTTTTGTCTGTCTGTCTGTCTGTCTGTCTGTCTGTCTGTCTGTCTGTTAATTTGTTCGTCAATCACGCAAAAACTACTGGATAGAAATGAATGAATTTTAGTATGGTGATAGCTTATAGTCCAAAGGTACATATAGGATAGTTTTTATCCTGGTATTCTATGTAGTTTTTTTGGAAAAAATAAAAAACCGATATAAGTAAATCATTTGTATATCGGTATCTACCGGGTAGAAATTAATGAATTTTTGTATGGAGTTAGCTTAGAGGTTAGAGCAACATATGGGATAGTTTTCATCCCGGTATTCAACATAACTCCCGCAGAAAAATAAAATTAAAAAAAAACATTCAAATTATGTCGATAGTTCACGAGTGAAGCTAAATTTGTTTCAATATCACTAATTAAAATAATTATAAATAAAATAAGCATAACATTTATTAAATATACATTTGACCGGTCTATAAAACTTTATATAATCTATATATTTATATAATCTATATGACAACAGATGTCACTACGTTTTCTGCAACGGGTAGCGCCATTTGTTATTATATAGTTGACATTGTATTAGACATATCCGCACTAAAATTATTATTATAAAAATGCAAAAATCTATATCTCTTCTATTTGTTATGTTTTGACGGGAATTCGTAAAGAAGATTGTTGAAGATGCAGGGTCATATAGGCTACTTTATAAAAAATCAAACCCTAGGAGGTTAAAACAGTGGATGAAACTTATGTATGTTTAGTATATAGTGAGAATGAAAGATCTAAACTCCTTGACTGAAATGAATGAATGTTCTCAGAAAAATAGTTAATGAGGCAAGGTCAAACATAGGCCATCTCTCTTTTTTTAAAAATTACCCTGGTATTTAAAACAGTTCCCGCAGAAAAGTAAAAAACTGGCAAAGTCAAATTGCATTGATTATTTGCAAGTAAAGCTATTTTTTAATATCAATAAGTAACACAATTGTAAAATAAAAAGCTTAAAGTTTATTTAAGATATTATGACCGGTTTATAATACTATATACCAGATGGTATATATGTACGAAATCTACTATCATATGATAGCAGATTTCGTACGTTTTCTTACTAGAATAGTTATCGCTATATGTTATCAAATAATATAGACATTGCACTAAATGTATCCATGATTTTCTCATGAACATAATTAGCGACGAAAGTCAAATATAGACTACCCTCCTTTTATAAAAAAAAGCAATCCCAAATAGGCAATAGAGGATGAAAGTGGTAGTTCACGTGGCGAAGCCGCGAGCGGGTCGCTAGTATTAAATATTTCCACTCCTCGAGTGGGAATCGAACCCACAACCAGTCTTTTACAGTCACACATTCGTGCCACTGCGCCACAAATGGCCCCAATAATATAAATAAAATCTTAAATATTATTATATTGCAAAGAATACAAACCTGGGCGGCGGCGGGCGGTACCCTCCTCTTCCGCGCTTCGCTTGGAAGTTCGCCTCCCGACGAGCTCTCATTTCCTCGGGATTCACGCAGAAGTCCATTTTACTTCTACTGTTTGTCGGTTTCTCGTCTTCCACTTCATCCGATTCATCCGATTCCTCCTGAAAGGTAACAAAACATGGATCTGGTTAATAATACTCAATAGATGGACATATTTTTCCGCATCGCTACTCCAACCACCATTATTACTGTCAAACAATATAACAAATTGAAAATGTAAATAACTTCAAGCTTTTTCAAGCTAAGCAGAGTAAGCTCAGTGAACCTAGAGTTAAGACATTCCGTTCTCTATTTTTTAAGCAAATTCAAGACAATATTAAGTAGCGGAACTCGACATGTAAACATAAAACCAAAAATTCAAGTTTAAATGAAAAAAAATGACAAACACAATACACTATATGCAAGAACATAAAATGGTAAAAGGCAAGGAGCTCAACGAATGCTGCAAGACATATTGTCACATTACACTTTTTTCAGTTTCAGTCATGTCCTAATAATTTTAACTAACTTATTAACTAACTAATTTTAGTATTAAGCCAAGTTAGGACTACGATTTTTTTTTTGTGATTAAAAACTAAATTTATATATGTATTTAAATAATAAATATTGTATATTGACATAAAAAAAGAGAACAGATAAAAGTTAGGTGTAATATTTCATAGGTTTAATGTATTAATTGATTCATGGATATCGCTTTCAAACATGTCCTAAATAAATACCTAACGTATATTTTATTGTATTTTTTTAGTTTTACGTTTTTAATCGTTCGTAGTCTTTAGGAAAGAATATTTCAACTTTTATTTTTGATAGTACAGTGTTATTATGTTATGTATTGCTTGTCCGTCCATATTACAATTTGAAATGGCAAACTTTATTATACTAGAGAAAAGAAATATAAATAGTTTAAATATAATCAGTCTCCAAATGGCAATCGAACCCAAAACCACCGTGTTAACAGTCAGACAGATACTGCTCTAATCCGCAACTATACTATCCTTACATACAACTTGAAATAAATTGTTTAATACAACAACAAATTAATATAATTTAAACGTTGTTGGGGTTCGAACCCGCACCTTTCGAAAATTAATATTTAGCTACTCCGAAATTCTTATAAACCTATTGCAACTTTATTTTTATCCTAAACATCTCTGTAGACAAATTTCTGCTACCAAAGAAAATTTATATGATCTATCGAATCGATCATCCTTAGACAAGTTATTAGATTCGTCGGAACCAATAATACATATTCCGACGAATCATCGAACTAACCTGCAAATCTTTCCTAGTGAGCAGCGCGCGCGGCGTGACGAACGGACGTCGTTCGTCGGCGTCGGCGGCGGCGGCGGGCGACACGCCGTCGGAGTCGTACGTGTCGTCGTATTCGTCGGAGTACATGTTCTCTTCGTCGCATACCAAACTGTGGAAAGGCGAAAGTAACTTAATCATTTAAAAGACGAAACTTCTTAGCATTCTATTGATCAGTTACTTCATACTAGATTTACAAAAGGAGGAGCCTTCCGAGACCTTTTCGTTACCTAACCAAATTCATTACTTTTCTGCCTGAATTCGAGAATTAGTGTGGTCGTGCAATAACTGGTGGCACTCTGCTTCGTAACTCTAAGAGCAATGAAAATAATTATATAGTTATAGCAAGATGGCGAAATAAATAATGCTTATAACAATGAATTTAAGTATCTGGGCATCATCGTCAATTTTTTCTGGAGATAATTATTTTATTAAAAAGTTACTTTGTTTTTTATGTTTACAAAAGGTAAATAATCGTGGTATAGTAGGACGGCGTCTGACATTGGTTCCCAACCAGTGGTCCGCAGAGGGGATAAATTGGTCCGCGAACGATTTTAAATTTAGCGGGTATTGTACCCAGTTCTACCCAAAGTTATACAACTCATCGAACTACAAAATGACAGAAACTGTAAGGATACTTAGTGAGGGACCACTAGTGAGAATAATGTAAAAAGAGTCCTTGATGGAAAAAAAGGTTGGGAGCCCCTGAACTATAAGAACAATCGGTTATGGATTCGATTGTCATTCAGTGGAATTTTCATTTCTTCTCTCTGATGAACAAGACAAAACGTGGCGTTGAGATCCGCCACACAACATGCAATGAATATCTTGATACTAGATTCCCTCCGACTATTCTACTATGGGAGGATATAGTGAAGCTGTGTGTGTGAACCTATTATATACAGTCTATTACAAAAATAAATTTTACTTAAAAAAAATAACACTCACTTATATTTACTATATATATCCACACGTCTCTTAACCTCAGTTTTATCATCCAACATGTCCTTCATATCCTTGTACTTGTCTCTCTTCTTGCCCACGTGTATCTTGGAGAGGTCGACGTCGTCTCGCGTCATTATGTCGAACTGGTCACCATCGAACACGTTCAACCTTTGTATGCCAGTTTCTAGATATTTCTTGTCTAGAAGATCTTCTGGTATTATTGGCAGACTTGTGTCGAGACCTGCAAGTTAAATATAATGAGCCTTAACAATATTCATGGGGTTTTGTGTTATATGGAACAATGCGATGATTGACACTGTGATGTATTTCTGAAGCGCTGGACTGTACGCGTGAAGGTTGTGATTTTTATTCATTTCTTGAGAAAACGTTTATGTAATAAAAAACAGCTCCGATATATGCTATATTAAACAGAAACATTCAAAACGGGAAGAATAAAGATTATCCAGCCATTTTAAATACATGTAACATAAATGATGTAATGAGGGTTACACTCTGTCGTATCACTGGATGTACGAAGATTAACAAATATAATGTGTGTTAAATATCGGCAAATATATATACCAAAAACCATAAACCATTATTATTAGAAAAATGTTGGAACTATTTTAGCACTAACATAATTATATATATGCCAAAAAATAATTTTAAGTTTCATAATGTTTATAAATAAGAATATATTTCAGACATCTATGCTGTGACATCTATACGTACCTCTCAAGTTTTCGGCGATATTATCTTCCAATATTGCATTGATGACTCTCTCAGCGCTAAAGCCATAGTGTTGTAAACACTTTAAAATATAACCATCGCCTAAATGTGGTAAAATATCTTTCACTTCACTAATTAAAGACTGTTCTCTAATATTATCTGGTATTTCGGCCTCTTTGGACGGACCTGGGAGATTGTCTGTGGTTTCTATGTGGCCATTAGTCAGATAATCTGTTACATTTGAATTTGACACTTCTTCAGGAATTGGATCATCTATATTTGAATATATTGCTTGCAGTATAAAATCAGTCTTCACTGTATCACTGTTAATGAGTTAAAAATCTAATTGGTACAAAAAATCAAAGAATTACATAAAAATAGAATATTCATAAATATCATGAAATACATTACACTTGCTCAACACAAGGCCCTAACATTCATTATCAACTAAAATGCTACGATACGATGCTAAAAACGTAAGAACCTATGGTTGTTTATAATTTACTTTTATATGAACAATCGAAAGTAATATTCAAATAAATATTTAAAATAACTTTTAAGAAGAGTTCCTGTGTATGAGAAGTGCTATGTTTAGTTCATTATACAAAACTGTATCTCGATCGACAGATCAACAGTGGCCCTGGTTGGGCTTATTAATACACCCTTAAATACACCTGTATAATAATAAATTTAATCCTCTTTAATTTAAGTAATACAAAGGATACATATCAGGGTATGCCTGTTTCAACATCTCCAAGTCGTCGTGCACGGGGTAGCACGAGTGGTAGTCCTTGATGAGCAGCCTCTCCGACAGCACGTCCATCATCAACGACAAGTAGGCTTCCACGTTTGATATAATGCTGCCTCTGTAACAAATTATACAGGTATAATTATTTAGACAACTTATTTAGATATTGCTTATTTTATATTTTTTTCAGCTTCACGCTGTATCCCGCACACGGCAGGGTAAGCAGAGGGAACGAAGACACTCCGTTCCCCACTCGGTAAAGTTATCCGACTTATTTAGATAATGCTTATTTTAAGTAATAATAATTTTAATGTTATATCAAATCATAGCATTTTTACTATTTTTTACAGTGTTATTAATAACACAACGTTTTACCTTATGTAGCAGAGCGGAGAAATAAAAATAATTTAAATATAATCACCCCCCAAGTGGGAAACGAACTTTCAACCATCGCGTTTACAGTCAGACGTTATCCCATTGCGCCACAAGTGCCCCTTTATTTATAAATTAGCGATCCACTAGCGTCTTCGCCGCGTCCTCTTTATCCCCTATTTGAGACCCTTTAGGATTCTCTGAACTTTCTGTTCAATCCTAATAAACTATAGAAATAGAAAAATTGCCTATAGCATTCAAGGTTTTTCATGATCGGTTCAGTATTTCCGAAGATTATCCGTTACAAAGTTTACTTTACCTCTTTATTAAATTGGTATAAATAATGATCTTTAGTGATATATTTATTGCAGTGTTTAGTATAGGCAAGGAGGTAGTTGATACATCGATGACTTTTCTCTTATTAAAAACTCTGCACGAGACACCGCTAAAAGCTCTACTTTACTCTCTTGTACTTTGACCTTATGTTTTAATATATTCTATCGACATTTTATATATACATAAAAATCTGTGAATTTAAATCGCGAATTAATGTAAATAAACAATAATAATTATAATCAAACTATACAACAATAGAACCTTATAAACACGCCTATATTTTTTACTCAGTTAAACTGGAACTGGTGTGCCATTGTTTTTTTGCGTATTATGCAAAAAAATGTTAGATACATTTTGAATATTCTACGTTTTATTTCGTAGAGCATTGGCCCGTATTTATACCTATTATATTAAAAAAATGTTATCTAAGAATACACTTAACACAAAGTTGTTATAAATTAAAGAAACAAGTAGAGCACTTTTGTTTCTGCCTCACATCACCCTACATTTTATAGTATTAATACGTGTGTATTATGAGAGCATAATAAAACATTTTTAATAGCTTTAGTACATTGTACAATTCCAATCATTACGAGAGGACTATGACTATATAAAGGGGATTTCCCCAATAACATGTTGAAAACGAAGTTGCTATTCTCAATAGTATTCTTAAAAACTCCCCGGATAATATTTTTCCAATGTCATATTTAGAGGGGATTTCCCTTTCAATATAATGCAATCAGTTGAAGATAATTCGAGATAATTCGATAATGTCGCTACGACTTTACAAAAAAAATATACCTCGGGCAAATAATTAGTATATTTTTTATACGAATGATGTTTATAAAAAAAATTAAACAATCAAATGAAACAAAAAATATTTGCAAAAATATTCCGGCGATCTCGTTCACACGATTATAATTATGAACGAATCAAAACCATAAAATTATTTATTTCGACTGTTGCTAAAGCAATTATTTCACGGTTTATATAGCGACTCGCGGCTCGCGGCTTCGTCCGCCTGAAATAAACGACTATAGCTTCTGCATATTTTATGCAGCCCATGTTCTCGCTTTAGTTAATCGGTTTACATTTATTTTTTACACTAATTAATTTAATTTTGGGATAAAGGAGTAAAAAATGTTACTTTATATATTAATAAATTAAATAAAATAAACTGCTTAGGTTATGAAATCAGATGAAACACTTATATTAAATCAAAGTCACTTATATTAAGTCAAGGTGACCTTAAACTCACACCAAACTGAGGAAATAAATAATAGTGCAGTCTGCAATTTTAACATAGAACTTCAGAAATGTGTCGTGCTTACATCAATATTGGTATATACCCAACCAAAGCAATGCTATAAAATGGTATAAAATAAACGGATCAGTTAATAATCATAATAGCTATTTTGCCTCCTGATACACAATGTCTCTCAAAACTAAACTGAAAACGAAGAATGAACCAAAATTAAACTAAAAAATTAACTTACTCTCTATTTAGAATGGCATTTTTGTACACAGCCAAGATTTCCTTCACCATTTCAATGAGCTCTGCTCGAGCTAGTTCTATATATCCTTCTACTTCAGTATAAGATATACTCGTCTCATCTCCCACTTCTAGAAGCTTCTCATATAAATGTGGAATACCATATTCGTAAAGTTGGACTATACTGAAAAAGTGGCTTTGTTAATATTTATTTCTTAAAAAAAAACCTTAATTAATCATATTTTCTTCATAATTACCTTAATGAATATGTAATTATATGCCTTCATGTGATATGAAGATTTAATTAATTTAGATTTTATAAAAAAATATTAGTAAACAATGAAGAAATGAATATTCTCAAGTTTAAGAAACTACACTTTTTTTGGTTATTTACAGTTTATATTATATAAATTATGAGTTATATTATCAAATTAATTAGGAGTTATAGAATAATGTGGAACATAATTTAATTAGTATTTTAATTCTGTAACAGGCTGTTTTTTTTTTTTTTATACTTTGAAACATTCTTGTGATATAATACATTATTAAAAAAAAAGGAAAACAATAACAAGTATATAGAATTACAACATTAATTTGCAAAGTTATTATGATATAAAGAATCCCTTATAATATACATATTTCAAATAAAACTATGATTTATAGTAAATAGAATCTCACCTTAGAAGAAAATTCGTTTTTTTCATTAAATCTACCCCTTTAGGATAAACTTCCAAAAATATCCTTAATGTCATAGCAGTGTCTAACATATGTATAACTAGATCTTTCAGCACATTAAATGTTAATTTATCCTGATGTTTATTGCCTGAAGGCCTTCTTATTTCACTAAAACCTTTAAATGTCTCTGGGAGGTTTGGCGGTTCTTCACTTTCATAATCTTTGTTCACTTGTATTATTATATATTTAAAGGCCTAGAAAGACTGTTTATTATTAAAATTATTAACATAATAAAATACTTTCACACCATATAGGCTAAAATGTACATACCTCTTGAACAAATACTAAAGCCTGTATAGCATCATTCTGGTACTTTGGCTGTATACTGAAAACAGTTTCCATAAGCTTTGCTATATGCCGTGGATTATCAGCACCATAAGTTAAACATAAGTCCCATAAAACTGGTATTGTAAATATGAAATTATCATAAATTACATCCGCCAAAAACTCTTTAGTCATCCACTGAGACTGAAATTACAAATTTATTAGTTTCCTTTAAAATACAAGTACAATAAATAAAAGAATAGTAATCATTGCAAATCACAAGGCATTATTTTGTCTTATTTTGATTATTCTATAATCTATATGTACTCACTTTACTTTCTTTATTAGTAACAAGTCTACTGAAAACTACTAAAACATGTCTTCGAATTTCTTCATATAATTTTTGTACATCTTTGCTTTCATACAGTTCTATATATGGGGGATTAGCTTCTTGTATGAAAGAAATTATTGCATCCATACAATGGGGATGATACACAACAGTACTCCAAAATCTGCATATTATTTAATTAGTACATAAAAAACTATGAGAATGACAAATTAAAAAATATATATAATTAGTTATATGTCTACCTATGATGCTCTAATTTAAGCAACCACTTCAAATTTCCTAAAAAGATTTCCATTTTAGTTTTCCAGGCATCTACGGAACCAAGTAATAGATCAGGACCATATGGTGGTCTTTCATATTGAATAAAGTCTTTCTTAACAACCCAATATGGATCCTACAAAAATAACAAAAAATTTTAGATTTAAGTATTTGTTACTAAAGAATTATATTATTTTTTTAAATTTTAAAAAAATATATATTAGGGATATATTAATTGTGCAACATGATGTAAAATAGAAGTGATAACTATGTAAATGAAATTTCGCATATTGATATCACAATAGTAAATATAATCATACCAAAGCCTTTATATGTTGGATTACACCAGTGTTTGTAATAGATATTGTTACATTTTCTACAGGTAAATGATTGGGGTTCTGAAATATACAAAATTGTTACTTATGTGGCAAATATCAAGCACTTTGAATAAAAAAGTGGTTCAAAATATATTACATACGGCAAATTCGTTTTCAACGCACTCATTATGCATTATTATAATATATTTGACAGTAGAAAGGGGAAAATATATAAATCACAACTCTGTTAAAGCACTATTATTCGGTGTAATATTAAAATATTTCGTTGCATGTAATCTGGCAGTGACATTATTGACAAGTTCTATATATGTCATAGGACGGCTGATTACTGTCACATTAAGTAATCAACAATTTTACAATCAAAGTTAATTAATTTTAACTTTGAATCATTAACGCTGAACTTCATATTAAAATCATAAGGCTATTTTGCATGTATTACACATGTACCTAGCTATTTATCATAACTTAATAACTCTATGGTTAAATTATTTTGGAAGCTTACAATAAGGGGCAAGGGAATATACATTAACACAGTATATAACTACATTTGAGGAGTAATCCATTTTACCTATTTAATGAATTACCGCAGCAAAATTTATTTTTGGACCGAAAAGAACTATATTTTAAAAAAGATAGACATACGAGTTCACTTATACTAATATTGTTCTATTTGTTCTCAATATTGTTTACTGCAGCAAAATTTATAACAACTAAACAAACTTACAATAAAGTTACAATAAATATTTATCGTAACGGTAATATTATTAAGGTTAATATAAATTCCTTTAAATGGTTTTTTTATGGTTTTTCATTAAGTCGCTAGGAAGATTTCTCATAAAATAAAACTTAAGCTATTCATATTATAATAGTTGTATTTATATTTTTTATTTTTAGTGCTTAAAATCTATACTTTAAATTTAAAGTTAAATTCAAAACACATTTTTTGTCTTATAAGTTATAACTTCGTAAGAATCTTATGCACCTAAATATGTTATCTATATATTCTTTAAAGAGTGACATTTCGCTTTGTCAAATACTTGTACCGTTATTGTAGTTTGAATTTTAAATCCCCTATTAGCGAAAAAGTATACACAAATATTTAATTTATTTTATTTTGTAAATTTATAATTGACGAATAGTGAATATGATGAAAACATACTACAATTGTTGGATAACTTTTGATATTTGATAGACATATTTATTAATCACAAAATGTTTATTCTTTATACTTTATCATAGAAAGATAAAATAAGGTTTATATCAATAAAATGAAAAAAGCTAACTCGGATCCTAAAGTTAAGAAAACATTGCTTAGAAATTATGAACAGAACATACGGACGAAACTTAAAGGTACTCATGACGTAGAAGCAGGTCCTTCTAAAGTAAGTCAAAATATAAGCAAACATTACATACAGAAAGACAATCTTGATGAGCCAAAGTTATGCTCAAGCGAAGCTTTAGCAAATTATTTATCTGATGTGCGAAAAACTGTACCACCTCCACTCCCTCCAGAAGATTTGAATGTTGATAGGGCTCAAATAAGTGCGAAGGTAAAATATTGATTATTTTAAATTTCTAGGTACATAACATAATTATTTATGACCATCAGTAGCCCACAAATATGTTTGCATAGACTATAGCATGTTAAATCCAGAAATTTCTTGATCACATAGGAATTTTGAGAAATGCTTATTTACCTACATTCCTTAAGTAATCAACATGCAGAATTTAAGCTATCTATGTGCTGGCATTTCAGTTGGATTATCTATCAATCAGTCTCACTTTTTGTTATACTTTACTAAATTTTAAATAGTTATTTTTATGTGCATAGCAGGGTAGGCAAAGAGACTTGTGTTTAAGACACCCGACCACACACACAATACGATTACTGTATTTTATATGAATTTAAATTATTTCCATATTTATATTAATAATGAAGAAATATTTATTAATCACATCTATCCACTTTTAGATTACAAGAAAACTTAATTTTCATTTCAATGATAGAATATATAAAAATTTAGTAGAACTTAATGCAGATGTTTCAAAAGCTCAAAGTAAACAAGACAAAACCAAAAGTAAAGCAGTCATTAAAAAGGATCTTGAACCAAACATAGAAGATTTTTGTCAAGATGAGAAAGATCATGATATTTATCCTGATATCCCAGTACTAAAAAGGAAGTGTTAAATTAATCAAGGGATCGGAAGATGGAAGACTCCACAGACTAGTTGCCTCTTTTGAAAACTTATGATATATATTTTTTTAATCCTGTATCTATTATATGTATTTAAATTTTATTATATTAAGCAGTTGAGATTTTAGTTATTTTATTTGATTCATATAGATATAAATCTCTATTTCATTTCGTAGTTACTTTTTCTAAATTTCTGGCAATATTTTTAATTTATTATTTAACAGGCAATACTAATTTTGTGTGAAACTCAATAATGTACCACAATATATATTATTTTAATGATGAACGATTAGGGGAAATCCATATATATGCAATAACATTATAGTACTTTACAATGCTTCCAAATAGTGCAAAATGAATCTAAATTGTTTTTTAAAAACACCATGATATTATAATTATAGTTATAGATAGTTCATCGAGATTGGCTATTGTCTGTTAAACATAATTGTCTTATCTCTCCACTTAATGTTATTTACAATTTTGGATAAGATTTGAA
Organism: Dryas iulia moderata; assembly: GCA_019049465.1. Taxonomy (NCBI): domain Eukaryota; kingdom Metazoa; phylum Arthropoda; class Insecta; order Lepidoptera; family Nymphalidae; genus Dryas; species Dryas iulia. Next base: position 2,002,528 of record CM032431.1, read on the forward strand.
CCCCAAATTATATTTTTTGGTCAATCCACCACTATAAAACTGAAGCAACAGTTCATAATAGTATGCCGAAATGAATAGCTATTCCTATCAGTATATATTTTGTTGTTATTTCACATAGAATATAATGTAAAACTCCAAATTGTTAAATACCATAATAAAACTTTGATAAACATGTAAATTTTTACATATATGTCTTTCCATAATTCACATGATTAACATGGCATCAATTAATTACAATGGCAACATTCAGGACTGATAAAGGGGTGAACACTGCATGTTATTACTCTGTGCTATAAAATCTCTGAAAGCTAAAATCCGTCACTAGTTTTCGGTTCGACATCGACAGCGCGCCGTCGCGACTCGCTCGCTCTGCTAGAAAGAGAAGCCGGTCTTCTTCCTCTATCACCTGCAGTTTGCCAATAATTTTGTTTCATTCAGCTGATTCACTTTCAGTCAACTTCCGAGCTTCGTATAGAGTGGTTGTGTTTCTCAGACGATCCTATATTTTTATTAATTTTTGAATAAATTTAACATAACGATATTATGGCTGAAACGGAGATAATATCTAATAGTGAGAGTAATGATCAATTTTTTGAGGGTGTCGAAAAATTGATTGAAATTTGGTTTACACCGGTAAAGCACGCGGACCTCAGAAAAATTACTCGGTGAGTACCTGCTTTTCGGTAACAAAAACTTGTTTCATACATCGTTTCAGCGACTACAAAACTTTGAGGTTACCGGCGAAACATATTTTCAATGTTCGTTTGTCATAATTAATTTGATAAACACCCTCATTAACATTCAACTTTACGTAATAATTATTCAAATACGACTTCGTAAATGTCGTGTGAGATTTTTTTGCAATAAGATTTTGGTCAAATTGTTTTTGTTATGGAAGCTTCTAGAATCAGCTGTTCCAAATGCCGGTTATAAAATGTACCGGCGACTAGTGCTTGGCCGGAGGCCACTACTATGCTAGCACGGTACATAATTTTTTATACGTAATTCAGGCAAAATTGTTTAATTACTAATTTTCAATTATAAATTATTTTTTTCTACAGTGAAGATATTGATATACTTTCATGCGCATGCTTAAATCTAATTTAAAATTACGTTTTTATATGCATACATTGTTTAATATAAAAATATTAAAAATTATGGTAAAAGAACAATCTTGGCAAAAAATGTTAAGCTCTGTATACCGCTATAACGTGAGACATATTGTGTATAATTTTATATAAAGATGATATGTGAAGAATAGAGAGTAGAATATATGATTCTATTTAGAATATATAATAACTATGATATAAGTTATTCATATTATATTTTATTTACATAAAGATCCCATTATTTATATTTGTGTTATATAAATAGTCAATAATTTCAACAGAAAATTTGAAGAAAACTTTTAAAATGCAGTAAAAGAAGGCAAAATCAAATTTCCAACAGGTTTAACGTCAAGATTATAATGACGCAAATTTTCAGAACTGGTTCCTACAAAAAGTTCGTGCAATCATTATAACTGCGCCTTTTGATGGACCTCTTTGACCACCCAATTATTTTCCTTGGTCAAATTGGATGACTATAATTAAAGTTGGAAATTGTTGAGTTTTAAAAATTATGAATGTATAATAATATAAAACGTGCATAATTTTTATTACTTAAGACATAATTATTTTACACATAATTTTAAAGCTTTTATTCTTTTTTATACTTAAAAATTTAACTAAAATTTTTATTTCTATTTCATGCAGCCAGCAATGGGAGAATGTATTGAAGATAGTCCGCTGTGAAATAATTTCTTTCACACAGAGCGAGCAAGTTGATGCCTATGTTTTAAGGTGAGTTAATAATTTTCTGTTATTACAAATTATAATCTTATGTGCCATATTAAAAAAAGTTTCTAATTTACCCAAAATAAACAAGCAAAATGTATGAGCTAAATACGTAAAAAGGTCAAAATTCTAATAAAAATCGATAAATGTCGCCGATCGCCGACTATTTATGAAATTCAGTGATGTAAACAAAGGATAGACGCTAGCGCTATTTAGAACCACGTGGGCGTTGATTGATATACTTTCGTTTTCATTTTGGCTATCATATTTAGTTATTCCAATATTATTTGGACTGTTTTTTTTTAAATATATAATTAATTTTCGTGAAAAAAAAAAACAATTTATGACTTTAGCTAATTTTTCTTTGAAATAGAAGAAAAGGGGAGCGTTTGTTTCCTTTTGATTTTCTTCGTTACATCTTAAAGGCCAGTGGGTGACACAGTAAGACGCAGAACCTGTTTGTAAACGCAATTTGTTGTGAGTTCGATTCCTAATTCGACTCCTAAGACACAATGGGCGGAAAGTGGACTTTAAATTATATCATTTTTTTTGGAAAGATTTTTTAATGTATAAATCTTTCCAAAAACTTCTTATTTGAAAAATTGTATATATAACGCCATTTTAGTATAATTGAGCCACGACACGTATAGTAAATAATTAATAAAAAAAACATTACAAGAACTAGATATACGCATAAATAATTTTTAAAATGGTATACATACAAAACAAAAATAACTAAATTGAACTTTAACTTGTGCCAAGACAAACAAGACATTTGAAGTCTTAAATTACCCCTTACGGAAATTTATTTATAAAGCGAATAGTTCTATAAATACGCATTGCTGTAATGTGTTTGCTAAACTAACGTAATAAATATTTGACTCGTGATCTTATTAATGTCATAAAACTTTGATGCACTTCATTTACATTATTTTTTTAACGTATGATTACGGTATTAATATTATAATTAAAATGGTAAATTGTTGTTTTATGTCGCCTTTTTCAGCAAAAAGGCCGCCCGAGCTGGTGTATGTTCATTTAACTACTAATTCAAAATTTCTTGCAAAAGACTGCCCAAATAAAAAATGTTTGGAATTTGTTTGCGAATTTAAAAAAAAATATGGCGTTAGTAAAAAATTAGTAGTATTCTATTGTTTTATTTATTCTTTTAAGGGCTACGAAAAATCAAAACAAAAACTCTTGTTTTAATACATAAATAAAAATTAATTTGAATTGGGGTCAGTCGTGGCTCTGAGGCACAAAGTGAGACTACAAAGCGACTGGTTGTGGGTTCGATTCCCACTTGAGGAGTGGAAATATTTAATATTTCCATTTTCTTCACACTGGTGTCGAGGCAAAGCATGGCGTTAAGTTCCGCCACTTAACACGCAATGCCTCTGAATTCGGCGGAAAGTGGACGGAGTGTCTTAACACTAGGTTCCCTTTGCCTGCTGTGCTGTGTGCTGTGTACAGCGTAAAGCTAAAAAAAATAATTGTTAATTCAACAAAAAATAAAATAATTTTAATTATCAAAACTCAAGAATAAACATTCAAATCTTTAATGATTTGTCTTCCGTGTTCATAGATATGACATGTGTTATGACGTAACACTGACATACAAGTATTACATGCTTATGAGATCATATTTGGCAAGATTTAATTGTGGATTAGCAGACTGATGAGACTTAAGCGGTGTATGGTTGTTATTATTGCCCTATTGTTATGCCCCCTGTCTCTTGATTGTCAGATGTGTGACCAGTTGAAAATAATAAGTTATTTATAATTGTGAAAAAAGATCGAGAAACGTCTATTATAATATATGAATTTTATTATTTACTCATTAGATAATTCGCCATGATGAGTTTCGCTTGCCATTAAGCAGTGTCTCTAAACATATACGAAAATTGATAAGGCAGTATTTTTATTTTTAAGTATCTTTGCTACTCCGTTTCAGAAATTAAGAAATAAATAAATGGCTCTCAATTATATCAAAAACAATAGCGTATACATATTTTGATATACATACTCGTAGACTCCTTTTAAGATTTCACCCACTGCTCCTGGGTTCACTGTTCGTTTTCTAACTTTACGAATGTGACGAGGTAATTATTATTAACACATCTTAAGTGTTTCATAAAGATATTTAATTGAATAGTACATTTTTTATTCACTTATTATTTAAATATTCTTCAAGTTATATTAATTATCAGACACTGTTATCTATTTCTAATTTAAACATTTGATTACTCAAACGTCTTTATAAGAGCCAAAAACCATTCTCGGCGAGTCTTATCTCAATGACACGGTCCTCGTCCGGGTCTTGAAGATCATGTGACGTGTTGCAAATTAGTCACCCCTAGGGTTACTTTTATCACGGGGTTATCTCATGTAGTAAACTACACGATCGAAGTGTAGTTCTGATTATTGCACGCTTTATCATTCGTATCTTAGTTGCCGTGGAGCTCGAGATCAATTAATATATTTTAAACTCTTTTAAAAGACGTTGAACGTACCAACGTCGCTGTATATCAAAAGACGTTTACAGATAACGTGGTAAATTGGGATATAATAGTGATAAAGGCCTATGTTTATACATATTTACCTATTAATAAGAACAATGTAATGTAGTAAACTATACTGCAGACTTCTGAATACACAAGTGAGGCTGCGTAACTGTAAGCGGTTGCTAGGAGATTAATTGTACGAGTATGTGCTTATTACATTATTATCAAAATTTAGTGTTTGCAATTTCCCGTGACGCCGAGCCAATATTTACCATCTAACATTATCTGAAGACAAAAATAAACAGGATTTTTACGCACACCAGCTGTTACGTAGTGTTGGGGAAACGTAGTCGTCTCGACGCCGCGTAGCTCTGACGCTCGCTGCTGGGCGCCTTGCCAAATTGTGATAGTGAAAGCTCTAGCCATATATCACATAATATTTTTATGGAATTTTTACTTTTTTCTGTATGGTAGAAATGTTTATGAAAATTTTAATATATTACGTTATTTTACTTACAATATGACTAAATATAAGTTAAGTCTTTGGATAGCAAAAATCAGAACAACACCTAATTTGACAGTCAATAGTATGGTATCTGGAAGCGTCCATCTGTCACTGATCAATTGTCTGAAACTGTTTATTGTCGCAGTTGGGTGTTTTCATATTACATTTGAACTCGTCGATCTTTAAATGTGTCAATTGTATACATTATAGTCGCTGTAGTTTTCAGTTTAGGCAAAATAATACTAAACCTGAGTCAGACGGTATATTGGATATTACGCGGGGAATACAGATTGCTAGTGACGTTGAGAAATTGAAAAAAAAAAAGAAAAAAATCTATTTTCTACATAGAATGTTGGCAAATTAGTAGTTTATTTATCAAATATCGAGATTTTATTATTATATCGTCGCACGATTTTCTAGTCTTAATATGATTTAAAAACCGTATTTTTGTAATAACTCCATAATTATATACATGAATTGGTTTTGTGTTATTAAATACATACAGTATTATTCCTCGTGTTTGTACGCATCGCGTAATGTGGCATTTTAATGTATTTAAGTGCATGTTTACTATTCAGAAAATATTTTATTAATACATACTTGTGTTCACATATCTGATGACCTCTTGCGTCCATTGTATCGGGACCCCACGAGCTATACACATGATTATCAGTTATCTCGGAGTGTTCAGCAAAAAAAAAATTACAATAATTAATATTTAAATAATTATAAAATTTCCAGAATTTTCTGAAGAGATTTTTTACTTATCTTAAGTGTGATAAAGATTGTGCTCCTGTACTGTTAGATTCAAAACTGTTTATTTTATAATAAACATTATTACTGATAATTTTATAACATTTATTGTCTTTGTCGAAAAATATAAATCATTTAAAATGATGTTATGAGATATATAACAAAATAAAATTATTGTTAATATAATATATATTGAATTCAGTATATATAATACAGTCTATCATAATATAAAATCAATAAACAGAAATGTAAATATCATTTTACGTAACATATTTTTTCATAACATGTATGTAATGCGTCCGTGTATGAAATGCGTTCATAGCAGTGATTGATATATTGATAAGGGCTTGAACGTATTTTATCAGATGTTTGCTCACTACGCGACACTAAATAATTTGGAAGATGAATTAAGATTTTTCTCATTTAAGATGTTTTAGAATGTAAGGCATCGTTAGAACTCTTTGCTTCTGTTTAGTCCTCCAAACAAAAAACAACACCACAGGGCACACCCTAGTAGGTTTTGATTTTTGTTTTCCACCTATAATATACGTACCTCCATATCTCACTCCATTGTTTACAAACAGGGAAAATCTAAAAGCTGCTCGCTCTCGCTGCTATTTTTGTATGAACTTTGAACTTTTCGTCCCCTCATTTTTCACTTTTCTAGAACAAAACAATTGAACATGTTTAACATTGTTTAGCTACATTTCTGTTTTATTGTTAGGTACAATTTGTAAATAAATATTTAACATATATAAACATTTTCTACCGCTAAAGTGTAATTATAACCTGTAATTTAATATTAAACTAAATACACACTTTTACATCGTAACGTATTTTTTTTGTAACAAAAGGAATAAATTTAAATATTAATTCCACGTTTATACTTAGTTTCGTTGCCCCTTTCTGATTAGACAAAGCATGACGTGGAGTTCTACGGAGTGGACGATCGTAGAATGGAGTGATAATGAACACATTTTTAGCAGCTTTACGTCTATCCATTTATCTATCTATCAATTTACGTATTACAATCTTAAAACTGGGAACGGATTTATAACCGTCAGTATTGTTTGAAAATTTACACTCGGTGTCCAGACTTGGAACCCTGTAAATGTCCCTTTTTAATATTTTTCTAAGCTAATTTGTTGTTATTTAAAAACATATACTTATAGGAAGAACCTATACTTTAGCTACATATAAGATAATCTTTTGAAATTCAAGTGTAAGATGAGCATGTACTGAATTATGTAACAGATAGGCGGCTGGCGGGCGCGGCATGCGTCACAGCACGTGTTACTGTTGACACTGCATATATATTAATTAGCTATTAAAGTAGATCGTTGACTCTTGTACAGATATCATCTTCATTGGAGTAACGAACTTAGAGGTCACGACTATTATTAAAGCAAATTGTTCTGGAAAAAAATTCATTGCAATGATAAAGCGTAATACGAAGACTAAGCTGGTATTTTTAAATAATTTTGTTTGTTAAGCACTTCTATATAAAATTTCCTATATTTTTATATCCAATTCAAAGCAATCTCTACATCAGTTAACTGTATTTATATGTAGTTATTAAACACGAGTTGCCATTTAGTCATCTATTTTGTACATGATAAATATATTTTGTATCTTTTCTAAGAATGCTAAAGTCATATAAAAGTTATAATCAGCCTTTCTTCTTACTTTGTAATTTTATTACACTGTTTTGACAAACTCATCACTTGCCTTGTTTAACGTTCTGTTCATGTATGTATGTAGGTACCCCGTCTTTATTCGACCGGGGTAGCTTGGGCTTTTCGCTTAGTTTGCTTTACCTAGCCTTTAAACGTAGAGTACAAAAAAAAAAAATACCATAAAGAGTATTTTTTGTTTCTTATAATGTGTCTTTCCATGTTCGGTACAGACACTTGTAGGAAAAATATCTAAGGCATATATAATTAGATAATTAGCATAAAAGTGTATTGTTTTGTATAGCGAGCTGCATTAGATTCGAATTAACTGTCATTAACAACCGTGAATTGAATCCAAATACAGAATATTATAAATATTAATGTACTAATTAACATAAGCTAGTTATAAAAATACTAATGCTAAAATGAGATTTGATATACATAATGTTGTAGGATAATGTTGCGTATGATACTGAGGCGCATCTTAAAACGCAAAGGCGGTGGGTTTGTTTCCTCACTCAGTGGAATGATTGTATTTCAATTATTTTGACAAAGTATGAAGCCGTCCTGAGATCTGCTACTCAAAATATGCCGTGAATAGTGCGAAAGGCGGATGAGGGAATGTCCAAACAAAGAAAAAAAGTTGCAGAAAAAAGATGAGCGTAATGTTTGCTTTTTATTTATACTTAAGTGATATATTAAAAAATCGTATCTCTATTTATGTTATAGTAACCTCGTCTTTTTATAGCTTATTGTGCTAATCCTGAAACTAGGTCACTACTCACCACGCCATTAGCAAATAAGGCATCTTTGTTAACTTTTTTGTTTTGAAATACACATGGGGCATTTATTGTTCGTCCTCTCGTTTATTTTGCAAACAAATAAAGTAATTAGTTTAATTAAAATAATTCCCGACGCTTCATTTAAAATATTGATATGCTGTAAGAAAGATTAGCTTCATATTACAATAACAGAATTGTTGTTACAAATTGGACTTAGTTCTAGAATTTTCCGGCCCATGCATTATCGATTAAACAATATATTTGTTAGCGGACATTTTACGTGTTACTTCAGGGGAGAGGTTATGGGAAGGTCAAGGTGGTGTGTTTAGCGCGTGCGCGGTGCACTCGACACTAGATGCGGTTACTGTCAACTCGTTTATTGCAGGAAATTAGACTGTACTGTGGCGAAGCTACATAGTTATTTGAAATAAATTGGTTGTATTGATTTATGGAGTTCTGTAAATCCGATTTTATTTTTTAATGCCGTAGATGTAGACGTTTAGCTTTTATTAAATGATAAAAAAATATTTTTAAAAGCAAGTTGGGGTTATTCTGAGACGCCTGTTAATATAGTATAATCACACTTAATATTTAAACAAATAGTAATTTCCTAAAAATGCCTGTATAACAATATGTATCATAATGAAATTATTCAAAACTCGTATCGGTCAGATCGAGACACAATGGTTGGTAAAAAGTCGCCGTTGCTTGATTTCGTAGTCTAAATGACCTCAGGCAGCTATTCCTCAAGGTCTATTGCACACTCAAACGAAGATAAATTGTTTCAAGGATGTAGGTACCTAATACATATTACATTTTTAGGAACATCCTATATTATGTACGAGAACATGTTTATGTTTTTGAAATATTTAGTACCGATATTTTGTTAACAAAAAACAGTTAATATTTCTAAAAATATATAATGTATTTCGAATGAGGATATACACAGATAAGAGTATATCACAAAATTCAATTTTGAGATAATTGAGCTTTAAAGGCACAGTTTTAAACTGTTTAGTATTGTTTATAATATTGTTTTAAACCTCACAATAATGTATAAGTTTTTAAATCGTAATTCATGCATAGGAATAAAATGAAAATATAATATTAGTAGTTAAGCATGCATGTCTTCAGCGTTGTTTACACAAATAAATTATATTTGACACATAAGTATAATTAGTTAGTCAATGAGGATTTTAATTTTTATAAAATTTCCTTTATATATGTTGATCTATGATAAGTATTTTTAAAATTAAAAAAAATAAATTAGTCATACGTTCTTAAAGAATTATTCAAATCATATTGACACTTTAATATTTTTTTATGTGGTGGAAAATAAACGCATTGAACGTGTAATTTTTTTTTTTTTTGTGGCAATAGCATTGTGGGGACGGCTAATAATATTTTTTATCTTTTATTTGCAACAGTTACTTTATCATTTCTAAATTGGACTGATTAGAATGGAACTCCTTGTTCGTATGTGTATACACATTTTTTTCGAAATGATAAATTTTATTTTCATATATAAATTAAATCACTATGTTTTATATTTTGGGCATTATTATAATTGCATAACAAAGTTAATTTAGATTATTTTCCTGTTATTTGTAACAATTAGTCAGCTGTAATCTATTCTGTAGTTTAAAAGCCTTAAAATATCTAGACTTTGTCCGGTATTCACGTCCAAATTCAGTTTTGGGTTTATAAATATAATTGTATGTAGTAGATATATCCAAAGCCCAGTGCACTTGTGTAGTCAGGCAGACATATAAACGCAGTGCATAGCCTAAGAAGTAATAACATAAAACCTTACAATATCGGTTTATTTTTTTTTAGTAGAATAAAAACTATGTGAATATTGTTATACCTAATCAGAAAATATGTAAGCATGTAATTGTTAGTAATCTCAAAATTATATAAAAAAAAAAAAATGTCTGTAGATTAAACAAAAATCCTTAAAAGTAAAATTATTTAAAGTATCTTTATAACCCATTATGCTACGAAATCACATAAAAGATTAATTGTATCATTGTATAAATGTTGGCGTACTGCAACCCGACCCAAGGGATTCCACCGCGATCATTTTGCACTACGCTCACCTTGGCATTGTTGAGGCTATACACCTGTTTGCCCTCGGCTCACACTGGCGCCCGAATTGTAATCTCGCTTATTTGACTTAGCTGTTAACATAGTTGAGCTGTCTGGTTGTGTGACCCGGTTTTTATAATGGCTTATCGTATTTCTTTACGTGCTAGTCTAAAAATAGATGCAATATCGAATATACTGTTCGATTTATTAATATTGTGTTGTATAAATGTGCCTAATCGAATTGTTTTGCTTTTGGTGATAAAAATTGTTAAATATGTTTTGTACTTAATAGTAAAAAAAGACAGTTTCTACAGCTTTCTTATAATACACAGCGTTCAGTTGAAAATAGATCAAAATATCTCTAGTATTTTCCTAAGATTAGTTATTATAAGTATTAGGTGCAATTCTTCAATTCAATCTAAGTTTCATAATTCTATCAAATATCAGATATTTATATACTTATGTTAGTAACATTTTACTTAATTAAACATCGATTTTATCATCTTCTATGTTCTAAATTCAATTTGACACCTGTTTGTACCGTTACAACTAGCAAGTGTAAACAATCTACACTAGGATCTACACTCTAGATAGACGATCGGTTATTGCGATTGGAAACATTTCTAATTTTAACACGACGCGGCGCGCAAATAGTGCATCGCGGCTTCCTGACAGTCGAACAGTGTATTTGTTGCGCTATGACGCCGTCGCGCGTCCGTGAGAAAGTAGCTTATCTTATTAATTCATACAACTGAATACTAATTCATTTAAAAATATATTTTTTTAAATAAAACTTAGTCAAAATTAACCTAAGTAATCCCTTATATGTAGTTAATTGTCAGAATGCGTTTACTTTTATGTATATTTTACACTACTGATAAATTTATTTTCATGTAAAAGTTATAAATGAATATTAAATTTAACACATATGTTATACACATATTTATTTTTCTTTTTTTTTTAGCTTCACGCTGTATCCCGCACACAGCAGGGTAGACAGAGGGGAACTAGTGTTAGGACACTCCGTTCCCCACTTACATATTTAATTAAATGAAAATAATGTCATTTGAAATATCTTAAAAGATTTGAAATTCTGCTGAATTGTAAGGTATATCATTTGCATTGTGGACGCGGACAACTTTATTTGTATACATTGAAATACATTTATTACAATACGTAATATAAGTATCTGCGGTGAAGTCTACTGTATACATTTATTAAACAGAAGTTCACGTATTCGATTTCGACCACAATTATTTATTATATGATTCACATTGAGCAGTGTCTGATTTCCAAGCTTAATATTGCTCTTGTGGTTATTAATTTGTTCATTGATATAATTATACTAACAAATTGACCTGAAATATGATTAAAATTAATTTGTTCGTGGTAGAGTAGGAGAGATCGAGCTATAAAGGCGAAATGTCTCTGTAGTACTAAATGATCTTGGCCTGTGTAAATTTATCGCCAGTTCATTTTTAGTACCTACGCTTTTGAAGGCGACATTAATAGGATCTTTAGATTCAATTAGGTAGAGCATGAATTGAATTTAATCTATGTAATTCTAAGGATATTTTCTTAATAAAGATATTGAAACATATATACTTTGCGCCACCCAGCACTCTATTTCCTTTTGGGCCTAAAACAAATAATAGACTAATATAAAACACCAACTCAATAATTATAGTCACGCTATATAAATAAGATGTCAAAATAATTTTAAATATCTGTAATAGGCAATTACTAGATACACTAGTTGGTACAAATATTTTTTGATAATTTGTAAAATCTATTGTTAAATGATATTTTTTTGATAATTATGATTGTAAATCGTTAGAAAAATTGAAAAAGTAGAGATGCAGCTCTATGTCGGTATAATTTTTAGTTTCAACTTGTTGATATATTTGGAATGTGCTTTGGCCACGACCAGACAGCGTGGTACTAACACGTGCTTGTATTCATGTGCTTCTTAAATAGTTAATGTATTTACATGCACATTGTCCGTCGTAAATACACGAGCAAATACTTAGATGCGAGTTTCAACACTCGGGGGATGCTCGTCTGTGCGCTTACTTACTAAATACTAAAATTTTGTATTAATAATAATAAAAACAATATATTTATTGAAATATGAAAATGAACTGACCAATTGAAATATTTTTGTAATTAATGAAATAATTTGAAATGTATTTTTATCCTTTGTCATCATTCGTATAGATTTTAAGGATTTTGTATTGAATGATAGAATATGCTTTGATGGGTAAAGATTATTTGACCCTTCCTAGTGACAAAATATATGTATATGCACGTATATTTTGTATATTAATATTTGTAATCAGATATGAACTCGTAACTATAGCAGTCAGAGACCTTTCAACTGTACCATAATGACGTCCATAAGCAATAACAAAATTCACAATAAAAGTGTTTACTATAATATTTGGTACTACAAGTAGTAACAAGTAGATTTGTCATCATAGTATCAGCTCACGTCTCGTACGTAACCTACGTTATCTGGGACCTAATGAGAGTAGTGCATGTACCGGGCGCTATTGATCGGGGCCTGCGCGGTCGCTGCACGGGTGACGCAGTTTATTTACCACCTGTACCTACGGTTACGCCTTACGTTATTATTACGTGATCTAACCGTTTTCAGGGTTTGTTTTGGGTATCTAATGTGGGCGTCGCTATCTAATGTTGATGGTTTAAACTATTTTTTAACTTTCCACTACTTAACTATATATTATGAAAATATTCAACTAAAAATACGTACAAGATTGTATTTTTATCACGGAAGATCAATCTTAACGAAAATATTTTTCCTCGTGGAAATTAATATGATTTATTCTCAATCAGTGTCCTTGATCTGTTAGTCACTAGTTCAGTATATTTCCACCGCACTTGCGAGTTTCACTTTGTACCTATTTCTTGTTACGTGTTTATTTTAATATTCCGCTAACAATCGGGCAACATTTAAATTTGTTTTTATATGCATAGAATATTATCATTTAGGCAGTATTTTATACATATGCATATTGGCAAACGAAAAAAGCAGTTTACCTGTTTATTTGCTGAGAGAATTAAATATTAACCGTTAGTCCTATTTTAGCTTAAATTATTAATCAATGCAATAAAGTCAGTCAAAACTACTAATAGTAGCTTTTTTTAAAAGGTATAGAGTTCATTGCCATTGAGAGGCAGAGAGCATTGAACTATAAGTTTTTTCTACATGCATACGTTAAATCACTACATATCTGCTCCATATTCTAGAAGAACAAAGAAGAAACCTTCGATCTGTCTACCAGTAGCCAGCAGAGCTTACGTAGCTTTTGCTTATCTTGCATATTACGTAAAGATAAATTAAATAAAAAGTCCATTAATTACTTCGCATTGATCATTACAGTTCTCGTTTAGAGTTTTTGTTATACGTTATTGCGATTGGTTCCTGATTTATGAGCGCTTGCCTCCCAGCGCAGACGGTAATGTGAGATAACAATGAACAAGGAAAATAATATCTTGTTTTCATCATTCCGCGAAATACGCTCTATCGTTTTTTTATACCAGAAAGTTGACGCACTTTTAAAATTATAGCAAAAATAGCGCTTTTGCAAGATAATGATTTAAATCATAATAATTTTTATTTAACTTTATACAAACTTTTACATAATTGGCATTTATGTTTGAGAAAAGTACTTCTAATAACATACTAATACATATATGTAATATTTTCTACCATTAAGTACTTACACTTTTAAAGTACTTGCACATTGTTAAATATGAAATGACCGATGAACGTAAAGGTGCAGTCCAACTTTAACGACATTTAGCAGTTTTATACTTCTATATAAGTTGAAAAGTTCATAAGCAAGGGAATGCCAACGAATATTAAATTATAAATATCCAGACTTTTAGAGAGACATGTTTATGCTTGTCAATTGTAATCAACGTCTGCGCTTCACGATAAATGTTATGTAACAAAGATTTATTACTTAATAACTACATGTACTTAGCTACAGTGTGTAATATTGACGTTACAAGTTAATATATGAACATTAATGAAACAATTTAATTTAATAAAACTTAAATTAATTAAATTTAATAAAACAATTTACAATTAAAAAAAGGTGTCTTATATTCTATACCACTGTAGGTACCAACTGAAATTGAAATAGTATTCATTACTGTACTATCATAGTCTAGAGAACTTTTTAGAGTCAGAATTAGGTAATTATACTTCTTAAAATACCTCCTACTTTTAAGTGAACCCGCTAATACCGCGAACAAAAAGGCATATATATTTATTAACTGCGCCATAATGACACCTTGTGAGTTTACCAGTGTCATGACACTCCGTTCTCCAGTTTCCGCCCAACATCGCGACTTGTGCGTTAAGTGGCAGAACTCAAAACCGCTCTTTGTCGTAAGTACCGAAAAAACAAAGGAGACAAATGAAATGTAATATAATCGTTCGTCCAAATAGGAATCGAACACATAACCAGCGCGGTTGCAGTTACACTGCAGCACGATGGATTTTTATAATAGTAAAAGAAAAACAAATTTCCGAGTTCATATAAAATAAAACTGATATACTATCAATTATTTTAAGTTAATACTAATGTCTATTATCTTCGGTCTATATAACCTTTGCTCTCTTAATCATTCTCAATTTGGCCACTGTTCGTCATATAACATAGAAAAAAAACCACCTTTGACTTTCGACTTGTTCTCGAAATTGGTTCTAAGCATTTGCGTTTTTTTTTTCTAAAACACAACGAGTTATCAACTAAGTTATCAGTATTAAGTTTTTTTTTACTAACGGTCCATGTTGCATAACATAGCATTGATAAAAAATGTATTAATAAAAATATAAATACCTAATTTATTATAATTATAATGTATTGACTTAAATGTGAAGCTTTTTATATTGAAATTTGAAATATGATTGAAAGTTTAATTATCTCACTATAAATTTTTGAATGTATTTTGTAATTAATGGACATAATCAATGATGTTAATTGCTTTATAAGCATTGTAGATACAATATGATGAGGGGTAGATGCAGTGATTATCTATAGGGATAAAAAATTGTCCATTTAAATAAATTACATACAGCCAAAGTGTACTATATTTTTTGTAATGGGTTTATAATCGATTTTTATAACTTATTTAATACTTAACAACTCAATAGCTATAAATAGTGTAATAGTTAACCTAGTTCCCGCTAATTGTCGACAAATCTTAATTTATCTTAGTTTCAATTCAAACACAGATTAATATGTAATTACGTTTTGGTGGATTTTATTAATAAATAGCATTTTTTTTAATGTGAGTGCTATGCGTTTAAGAACTCGTTTAAGCCTAGTCCGAACAACTGTTCCAAGTAGAACGATTTCCAAGAGAGATGCGGGTTTGAGTCCTGATGCGTTCAAACTTTTATATGTTTTCTAAAAATACTTTTGAAATATAAAGTTCTCACAAGGAAGCCGTGTCCTTATTCAGGCTCACTAAGACCTTGTAGAGTTTCTTTTTTGGAAAATTTTGTGTGAATAACACTAAAAATATTAAAGCGTTTACTTGTACATATACCAAAATTACAAACAGTTTTTTATTGAATCGGGATGTATCCCGTATAAAGTAGGCAGATGGAATCTAGTTCCAAAGCGCACATTTCCCATTTTCCCCCACATTCTAGTGACATTGCGTTTTAAGAGTATAGACAATGGAAATATTACAAACATTTTCATTCTTCGAGTGGGAAGCGAACTCATAACCTGTCGCGATTAAAATCATAATCTACCTTTGACTTGACTGGCTCGTTCATACCTAGCAAAAAAGCTAAAGCGCTAAGGTTGTATTGATGACCTATTTATATTATAATTAACATTATAATTTTGATAATTCTCTTGACAGTGAGAGTAGCATGTTCGTATCTCGCCGTCGCTGGATCCTCAAGACGTGTGGCAAGACGACGCCCCTGCGCTGCGTGCGCGCCGTCCTGCAGCTCGCGCAGGAGACCGCGGGACACTCGCGCGTGCACAACGTGTTCTACTCGCGCCGCGAGTTCGCCAGGCCGGCCGCGCAGTTGAAGCCGCACGATAACTTTGATTCAGAGGTTAGTATTCTGTAGACTGTTGTTAGATTTCATTTTTCCTTTCTTTTTTAATTTCACGTTGTATCCCACACACGGCAGGGTAGGCAGAGATAATCTAGTGTTTAGATAATCCGTTCCCCATTTTCAGGATGTTTTACCACTTTCATTCTAAATTTCATCCAAATCGAACCGGTAGATTAGCCGTGAAAGCGTGTCAGACAAACATACAGACTTTCGCTTTTATAATATAAGTTTGGATTTCCACTCCCCTCAATCAGTCGAGTTTAGTCACATTTTAGGCGCCTGCGCCACAGCTGTTCACATGATTATCATGACTTCTAAATTATATTTTAAAATTCATCCTAGTATAAAAATATTTGCAAAGTTACATGGTATAAGGTTTTTACACTTGGTTTCCATTCAGGGGCGGAGGAAAATATTGGGTGAAAAATATATTTTAACACATTTTATTACCAGACGGAGAATGCATGTACATTTACATTTTTTTATTTATTATAACTCGGCTGACAAAAGTTTACCAAAGCAATAGTAACCTATATAGTTAGTTAAAAAACAAAATTAATGCGTGACAACAAGCAATCGCTTTTCATTTTAATTTTGAAATCTTATAAATTACGTGCGTATAGAACATTTTTATGACTTATTTTTCTTTGGACGTGTGATAAAGCTTTGTAAATGTCCCTTTATAAGGCAAATAAAAAAGTACAAATACAGGAGTACCCGCTTTATTAATTGTATATATTTTTTCATTTAAAAGTATTTAACACATGAAAAAACATATTAGTTAATTTTATAACTGTACCTATGCTTACCAGTAGGTATATAATGAATTCTGTTAAAACGATTTAATTAATTCAACATTACATAACTGTTTATTTAATTATATACAAATACATATTAATTATTTGTTAAAGTAATTTTAAGATAGTTGGTGACGGGTGACATTTGTACTTGTGTCACTTTCTGGAATGTACACGTATTCATTCATAGGGTCACAATTCTTCTTAGTGATAATGACGCAAACAATTGTTTACATTTTTGCTAAATATTGTTTAGTATAGTGTACAATAAAAGTGAATAGTCGCCTACGACATTGTTTGTAACGTTTTCATGACGCTTGCTGTGCTGTTTCTAATTTATATTAGAAATTTCGGGAAATCTATTTAATATTTTCTATAGGGTTCATAGTGCAGAAGGCGAAAGTCTGGCCACTAGGCCTTACTGGGACTTTCAGATTGTGTCTCTCAGTGGAAAACGGAATTCTTATTCAAGCAATTGGTGTATAAAATCTCCTACAACTTAAAACTGCCCAGGCGGTGCCCTATGAATACAAAGTAATGATAGCTGACCATTATGTTTGTATGAAAAATATTTAGAATAGTACTATAAAGATTAGGGCCGGTCCTGGCGTAGTGGCACAAGCGTGTGGTCGCAATGGTTATGAGTTCGATTCCCACTCGAGAAGTGGAAATATTTAATATTTCCATTTTCTTTGCTCTGGTGTCGAGGCATAGCGCGGCGTTAAGTTCCACCACTTAATAACACGCAATGTCTCCAAATTCAAAAAACTGTAAAGATATTGCAAATGTTTAAAATGGCATTTGTGTAATGTTTTTATTTCTAATTTGAATAGTTATATATAATTTATTACTATTCTTGTATACTGGTTGTGTGTTGTGTGAATGTTAATTCTTCAACTATCAATTATTTACATTTTATATAACACGCTGCGAAACTTTGTTTTCCTTTAGTTTTCTTTTACATAATATGCTGTGTAAATAAATTAATTCTTTTAATTACAATATATTTTCCTTAACCTTTTGCAGTCTTTTTATATATTGTATTTGCCCGAAGTAATTATATGAGGAAAATCTTAGAAATCATTCAAGAAAATTCCTTGAGCAATCGATTTTAATTAAAGTGTATGCGATATTTGTTATTACAAGGGTATTTTATGTTAATAAGAGTAAGTATATAAGTTAAGTAAGTTCATCCCAATTAAATCGATAGTAAACATGTAGCTAAAATGTAATATTTTGAGATATTAACATTTAGTCTAGTAACATTAGAACACAACATGCTTAAATGACAGTGATTATTCTTACAAAAACTGTTTTCAGGAAATTATTTAAGAATTTGTTGAGGCCAGTCGTGGCCCAGTGGCACAAGCGTGTGACTGTAAACGACTGTTTGTGGGTTCGATGCCCACTCGAGGAGTGGAAATATTTAATATTTCCATTTTCTTCGCTCTGGTGTCGAGGTAAAGCGCGGCGTTAAGTTCCGCCACTTAACACGCAAAGCAAAGTGGGGAACGGAGTATCTTAACACTAGGTTCCCTCTGTCTACCCTGCTGTGTGCGGGATACAGCGTGAAGCTAAAAAAAATGAATTTGCGTAAACAAAGTGTGGTTAAACTATTAAATATAGTTATTACATATGCTATAGTAAGACAGATTAAAGTCCTACTTATAGCCAATTTACTAAAGTGCTACTTTGCAATAAAATAAAAAGGTTTTATAAAATACTTAGAAATACCACTTATTTGTCAAATATATTAAAAGCCCCAGACTATACGTTTTTACCTGAATTAAATAAAAGTTGTCGCACGCCATTTCATTTTTATGTGTTTAATGTCCCTAGCATACCTATAGCCATAATATTTTAAATTCAATTTTTAACAATTTCTAATGTAAAATAAGAAAAATGAAATTATAGGGTACCTAAGTATACGTAGTAGGGACCTAACTACACAGAAATAGCAATCGTAAAAATAATGCAAGCATCGCGTTACTTGTTTAAGATAACAGTAACAAGATTATATACATATAAACAACAAGTCGACAGATTAACTATATATATAGTCTAGTATAGTTATTATAGAAGCACCTACTATGAACATTTATACATTTATACTATGAACATTTTTGTTTGGTGGTAGGAGATTCGTTCTCCGACTGGCTCGCGACCACTATCATGTCAAAGACGAACCGCCAAATATCTTATGATGTGTTCCGGTTCGATGGCATGTAAGCCAGCTCTCCCTATTCCCACCATTCCCATCCTTCCTCCCTCCTTCTGTCCTACATTCCCAAGGCTGGCAACGCATCCATAACTTGAATGTTGTGGATGTCTATGGGCGAAGCTAACCACTTCACACCAGGTGGGCTTTCAGCTCGTTTGGCTCCTTTATTCCATAAAAAAAAAACACTTTCCCGCAAAGCGAGGTAGTCAAAGATTTTGGTAAATGGATTTTGAAAAAGTTGGTTTTGGTAAAAAGCAAACAAATGGTAATTGATGGTATAAATTACGTCGTAACCATAATTCAAATTATGGTCCAGTTCAAATTATATAGAGATTTATTTCTTGCTATTTTTTTATTTAACAGATCTCGGAATTTGACGGAAGTTCGACTCCTTCCGCTCATTTACTGTCTTTGTAGGCGATGATAAATCTTATGCCTACACAATTGTTCTATTTCTTACGAAGCATAGCCAATTTATTATATTATACTAATTTGTTTATTTTTATCTTTTTGCAATTCACTCTTTGTTCAGAATAAGGAAATTTGAATAGAAGATTTAGGCACTATGGGAGATTGTATATGTGTATAGAATTTTACTTTTAAATATCCCACTTTATGTCAGTTCATTTTGTGTTAGTGAAATATATTATTATTTATATTTCTGTTCCAGGTGGAGCTATTGGATTCTTTCTTCGGAGACGGTCGTGCTTACATCATGGGCCCGGAGAAGGATTGCTGGTATCTCTACACACTACTTCCTCTGGAGGGTATGTTAATGTTTTTTTTTCATTTACAACTCTGAAACTTTTGTGAAGGGTAAAATAGTGTAATAATATTACATCTATATTTTACATATGAGATTCTCTGGGAGGGCTCAGCAATGTTGCATTCATTTAGTTAGTAGTTTATAAGAAATTTAATGTTTTAAATTACTCTGTAATTGAGTTCCCCCTTATTTTAAAGAAAATCATGTGTTGAGTGAATCCTTTTAACTAATAATAAACCTTAGAGTCTGCATTCTGACTTAACTCCTTCCACTATGCATGATCGGCAACATCTTCAGTAATATCCCACTAACAACCAATTAATTGTTAAGACACTCCGCATTTTCCGCCAAATTTTGGAAACATTGCGTGTGAAATGACGGAACCTACCATCGTGCTTTGCCTCGACACCAGAGCAAAGACAATGGAAATATTGAATTTTTCAACTTCTCGAGTGTGTAACGGTACCCACAACCAGCCCACAAGCCACGAATGGCTTCAATGCTATATAATAAAATAATTAACACTATGATTGTGTGTTTAGGTACAGTAGACGCGCTGGAGAAGGAGCAGCAGGAGGGCGCGGGCGGGGAGGCGGCCGAGGCCGACCAGACCATCGAGATCCTCATGTCCGACCTCGACCCTGAGGTTATGGACATCTTCACGCGCGCCGCCTCCGCCAACGCCGTTGAGGCTACTAAGGTAACTCGCTACTCTTTATACAATATTTCAAGACATGTATGATGGTGGTAATTGGAATAATAGCTATCGATTATTTTGCAATGTCTTAAATGGAAATATTTTTGTTTCATCTTCTTGCTATTTCCCGCATAGTGGAGTATTCGAAGAGGACTAAGTGTAAAAACACTCCGTCCTTCAGCTTCCGCCTGAAATCGAGACATTGCGTGTTGAGTGGGGGCCTCGACGCCGCTTTGTCTTACACACCAGAAAGAAATGAAAATTTAAATAAAATCATTCCCCGATGGGAATCGAACTCACAACCATCGCTTTTCATTCAGGCACTGTCTAATTGGGCCACGACGCCTCAATATTAATCTAACTAAAGTGATTCTTTTATTAAATATAAATTATTGTTTTGTTTCAGGCGTCGGGGATAGACAAGCTTATTCCCGGGATGGTGATAGACGACTACCTGTTTGATCCTTGTGGGTACTCTATGAATGGGGTGGCTAAAGATGTAAGTAGCATCAATCAATATAAAACTGTTACATTACTCAGTGAGCCATTGACACAACTGCACACCCAAAATTACAATTGTAATTTGGCATATAGCAAAAATAATAAGAAGATTTTTTAAAACCGTTTTAATTTTTTGTCAAAATTCCGTAATATAAAACCATATAAACGCATAGATAGCATGCAAATTGTATTGAGATTTAATTCAGGGAGTATAATATATACAGATAAGTATTGCTATGAAGGTTTCTTGACCATTGAACGGTAGATTTTAAGATTGATTGGTAGTACAATCATGCTTAAAATGGAAAATTAAATAAAAAAAATATATCACATGGCCACATAAATGTACATATACAATAATTTTTTACGTGTTGTAAAGTATTTTTTTTATTTTTATAACCATAAATTAAACAATATTTTGTATTAAACAAATGTGTTTTGATTTGTGCTTTCAAAGAGGGATCTGGAATTACCATCTGTAAGTTGGTGCTGAACTTGTCTTAGATTATTTCACTTGATTTCAATGACTATATTAATGTAAATATGTAATGAACAACGCAGGGCTGCTACATGACCATCCACATAACCCCGGAGGCGCACTGCTCGTACGTGTCGTTCGAGAGCAACGTGGCGTGCGCCAGCTACGAGGCGCTGCTCGCGCGCGTGCTCGCCGCCTTCCGACCCGCCAAGTTCCTCGTCACCGTCTTCACCACGCCCGTGAGTGCTCCATCTCATTTTATTGTAGATCATATTGTTAGAGCAATAATAACATTTTCTTATAAAATTACTTTTAACTGGATCAGTCTATTTACTTGCACCGGTAGTAACAGACTACATAGCCAAGGAATTCAGTAAAGTGTTCAAAACGTCAGATTTCTTAAAAATGGATTTTTGAATATCAAAAATATATACCATTTATCTGGTTGAAAATAATTTAATTTGTATAACAAAATGTGTTATAATTGCGTAAACAAAAGATCTTGTTAATAATATGTTCATAATAAGAGTATCTCTCTATTCGTGCAGGACTCCCCGAGCGCGGACGCGTCGCGGCAGCTGAAGAAGTTCTCGTCGCTGGGCACGTACGAGCAGAAGGACGCGCAGTACTGTCGCTTCTCCGGCTACGAGCTGCACTACGCGCTGTTCGCCAAGTTCCCGAGCTGAGGCCGCGCCGGCGCCCCGCCCCCCGCCGCCGCCGCCCCCCGCCCCGCCCCGCGCCGCGCGCCGCCCGCGCCGCCCGCGCGCCTCATCGCGCACGCGCTGCGCCGCGCCCGGCCCGCACCCCGCACCGCACTACTGCGCCGCCTGGCCGACGCGCTGCTGTGCCGGTGTCGCGCGAGCGGCGCCTGAGCGGCGGACTCTCGTGTTACTGTTCCATTCCATTTGCGTGATCCCAACGCGACAGGCCGGGCCGCCCGGAGCCCGTACGTTTGGACGTCACCTAGAGTAAATCCGCTTCGACATATCAATTTGTAAATGCACAAACGAGCGCGCCGACTCACTTTTATGATGATTTTGAATGTACAAAATTAGTGTATAAATGTATGCTTACTAGACGATATTCGAGCGTAGAGTAGATGTAGATGTCGATACGTTGCGAACTTAGATGTGTAGAGGCACGGAGGCAGGGTGCGAGACGGAGGGAGGGAGCGTGGAGCGATCTAGTCAGGCAGTCGGGCGGGTGTGGATCGTCAGAGATGATTATAAAGAATAAAAACATTTCTTCTCAGTTTGTATGTCTTTTATTTTATTAAAATTCTAGCACCGATTAACACTGTGACTCCATTATATTATATCTGCCACCTTATTCATAATTATTAATACTAGAAGATAAGTCTTATTGGAATTGAGATAGTATTGTAATGACAAATTAGTGTTTAGACAATACTCTGTATATATTAAGTATCTAAATATGTTTATAAACTTTATAATTTTGTAACAATAACAACAAATGTATATATTAATTTACAAAAATAAATACATATTTTAACATTAGACAGTCCAATAATTATAAAATGTAGCTAAAATTACAATTGTATATATAGAGATAATAAGTAATATTTGTATTGAATTAAATTAAAATATATGAAAAGATAATTTTCAAATTTTCTTTAAACATAGTTTATTAATTAAAGATGTATATTGACAAAAAAAGGATGTCGCATTTTTTAAGTTTCACAGGTTTACGTAAGAATAGAGAAGTTTTAACTAAGTTTGATACATTAACAGAGAAAATTAAAGTAAAGTAAAGCCTATTTGGTTAAGAAACTGTTATCAAATTTTTCATAAAAAATTGGAATCAAATTTTCATTGCAAATAAGATATATTTTTGTAATAATTATAATATAATTCGTCTTTTATTTGGGCAAAATTTTTGAGCTTTTTGAACATTACAATTTTATATTACGCAATGCACACACACGCATCTATCTTCATCATATCATATAGTTGAGCAATATTAACTCATATACTGTATATAAACAAACACATAGCGAATAGTTAGTATCAGTGTAGAACTTTGCAGGGGGGTTCGTAACCACCAAACTGATCTTCTAGATGTCTGGCCACAGCCAACGCCAGTGCGTCTTCACGCGGCGCCGCCACCACCTGCACTCCCAGAGGTAACCCTGCTGCATTCAGGCCTAACGGTACCTGATAATAGAAATGGTGATTGTAATATGTTTTATTACTTCTAATATTAATTCATGTGAGTTATATGGTTTATGTAATTATTATAATAATATTGTAAGTTTGGTATTAAGAATATTGGTGTTGAAAATGTAAATGGATCAATGTTGTGAAACTAATAAACTGTTGAATATTTTCGTAATATAAGATGAAGAATTATAAGGTGTTTTTAATATTTTTGTAACAAATCACTTTATACATTTTTATTTTTATTTCATCGGATAACTATACAACATTTCAATTAAAATATAGAACTGGAAAAATATATAAATACATCTTGCTGCACATCTTGACTACAAGCTTAAATAAATAAATCAATTATATAGTACATATAAAAGTTAATAAAATTAATAAAACAGATATAAATATAATAATATAATGTCATGGGTATATAGTATTATAATATTTATTTACACACCTAGCCCAGTTCTCCCTTTACTTCTCACTTTATTTTCTCTAAGACAATGATCCCTTCCAGACAAACTTAAGGCAAGGTCGCTTCTTGTACATTTCTTTGTATGGGTGGTTATTTGTGTTTTTTAATGTATGGGTGTACAAAAAATACGATCTATCTATAAGATAAAAACCTGAACAACGGGGAACTTGAGTGCATTGAAGACGCCCCACAGCGCGAAGTTGAACGGGCGCAGGTACATGGCGCAGTGCGGGGGCGCCGCGCTCGGCGCTGACGGGAACAGGAGCACGCCGTTGTTACCCAGTGTTTGCTGGGAAATTAACAAAATGTAATTATATAAGCATTGATTTGAACAAATTTACAAATATTATTGTTTTGTAAGGTTATGTCTAGGAGAAAAAATTTAAACTATTGCCGATGTTGAAATTATGCTTTTAAATTATAATAAAGATTTACAATTTATAATGCCTGCTATGGAACTATACATTTAGTTATTGTTACATGAACTGAGAGAAAAAAATATATATTAAAACCTGTATTTTGTAACGACTGTATATAAAAAAATGACATAAGTTTCTTTTTTTTATAAATGAATACTTATAATAAGTTCTTAAGCCTTAAATATATTATTACGTAATATAATATAGTATATAAATAAATTATTTGGTAAATGAAGGACTTACAATGAGGTCTTCAGAGAGTGCTTGCGTAAGGCGCTCCGCCCACTCGGGCGGCGTCACGGGCATCAGCTGGTCGTCGAGCAGCTTGAGGACCGCTGCCAGCGTGTAATCGGATTTACCTAACAACTGGACATTACAGAAACTGAATATACCATTATACTATATATACAAAACTAATATCGGTACGTGTAAATTACGAAATTAATAAAAACTTAATGTAGTAAAATTATATTATTTTAAACATTATGTTATTGATAAGAGAATGTAATTGTAATAATATAGTAGTTATAAATCCGGCATATACTGAACTTCTTATATATTGTGTATATGTATGCGCTTTTTCCTAATAATAACGGGGTAAGCCAACAGAACCTAAAATTAAAACTTAATTCTTCACTTTCCGGCCAAATTCAATCATGCTTTTAGTGGGGTGATATAGTACTGCGCTTTGTCTAAAAATAAAAATAAAACTTTATTTTTATACTTTTATAATCAAATAGTTTATAGGCAAACCTTTTTGCCTAACTCCAATAGTCCATTAGCCTCGCCCAAGTTGTTAGTGAGCATTTTAGCAAAGTTCTCGTTTTCCTTGGACATTGCATGTTTCCATAGGGAGAAGCAATAATTGAACGACTCGTGATAGTACCGCTTGGGCACCTTGTCCGGTGCTACTGCTTGCTGTGTCAGCCTTGCTATAACTCTGTAAAGTAAGTGCACATTATGTAATGGTTTTAATGAAATGTTATGATAGGAAATATGAATAACGAATATAATCCAATTTTATGTAAAGGACGCGCATTTTACGTTGAAATGTCAGCACCTAGGAATAGGCGTCGCAAAATTGACTTTTAGGCAGTGATTGAGGTTAAAAGGCGGAGAGTGGGGTGACGAGTGAGCGACAAATAATAGTAATTTTATTACGCATGGTGTGTTGTGTGTCACTCGTCAACTCTCCTTGGCTGGTTGACTGTATCCGCGTAAAATTTCGGAAAGCGTGGATATAACTGTTCAAGATGAAATATGCATGCTATATAAGTTGAGTTCACAATTTTTTTTACATAAATTAATACTTTTATTTTTTTAAAAATTAAATACAAGGGTAAGTAAGTGGCACTTTTAATTTTAGGAATAACCGATTAACACAGGAATTAATTAACATTAAAAAAAGAAACAAACCATACATACTTATTCATAGCTTTCTTCATGTCACTATTGATTGGACTTATCCGCATGTCTTTTACACCCTCCACGTAGTAGAACTTGATAGTCTGTGACAATTAGTTACAATTTAAAGCATACTATGAATAAAAAGAAAAAATAATCTCTACTGTGGTATATTTATCTATTGGATTAATAATAAAGACAAGTGTTTTGAGTCTGTATTCTTTCCGCTCTCACAGTTATGGGGGCTGTATTAGAAATAGAAAGCCTGTGTTTACGCGCCTTATTTAATTAAATGTTACGCAAGCCTACCAATCCTTTCCCACCCTTATTATGCACGCCTCGAGAAGAAGGAACGCTCCGCTCGCGGCGCGGGAGTGGGACGCTAGCCGCCCGCACTTTCAGTCCCGAGAAATCCGCCATAACGCAAGGACGAGTGCCCGCTCCCTCAAAAATGAACTTTGGCCGCTAAACGTTATAAAAAAAGTGTAGTGTGTTTGTTCTGTGCCCGCGAACCAGGGACAGTGCAGAAACGGTGAAGCTTGGTCCGGAATTGGAAGCCATCCGGCTATCGAAGGTACGAGGCTTCCTAACCGGCCTTTTACATCCCGCTCCCATAAGGTAATGCCTTATTTACCCACATCAGCCTGTGAGGCTGAGAAAATTGTTACTACACCTGATAAACATATATTACTTAAATTTTATTTGTTAACATTATCAAAATATAGTTTTTATATCAATCTTGGCTGCGTTTGATATAAAGTAAGTCCTAATACGATGCTTTTAAACAACAATAGTACGAGAGTTCTTTCTACACTAAAGACATTGCACACCTAGAAAACTAAAACTACATTTTTAGAAAGCGTAACAATATTTTAACGCAGCAAAATTAGCATTGCCTTTTTAAAACCTTCCAAACGGGCTAGCCATGCGTTCTCTTACTGGCTACATAGAAATTCATACACGCTTATTACAACTAGTTTTTGATGCTCGCATCTATGTAGAGAGATTTTTATAAATTTCTTTTATTCAAAGATTATTCTACGAACAATTATTTCGCAAGAGAGGGTGCTATTTATTAAATATTATTAAAATTTTAAAATGTTATCTACACGCTTAGGAATTTTAAAAAGACATATTTAGAACTTAATTAAACACACCTTAACATTAACTTCTCTGTCCAAGTTCAGCAAGTGCGCCTTCTCCGCGGCGACTATCTTGGTGAGAGGCGCGAGGTCCTCGCAGTGCTTGCTCACGAACCCGATGGACGCCATCGTGGGGGCCAGCCCCGACCGCAGAGCTGATCCTGCAGAATAAGCATTGCTTCCTCAGTTACCTTATATTGTAAATATCAAGGCATTGAGTATTTAGAGTGGGAACCAACCCATAACCAGTCGCGTTTACAGTCACAATTTGTGCCCACAAGCCACAACTGGTAGGTACTACTTGTAATTACTTGTTAAGTTAAATGTTTCGAAAATGACGTCATATGTCATGTTTCTATTATCAATTTTTACCTAAAAGAAAATGTAATTAAATATTTAAATATTCTTAAAAACATGGTATATATTTTTAAATTGTATATACAAGATTATAATATAAAATAAACATTACCTTTGAGACTGGTGTGCCCAGCGGTAGGGTTGTAACCGAACAGTCCGCAGAAGAATGCAGGCATGCGCGTCGACCCGCCTATGTCTGAGCCTGGAAATATGTAAAATTTACACATATTATTGATTGTCATTTGGTGGAACAATCGGAATTTACGAAAGTCTGTGATTGTATTCTTTTAATAAACTTGATTATCAAAAATGTCGTACTTTGGATCTATCTTTAAAAGTTGATTTTTTTGTTAGTAAACTTTGAAAATATTAACAATAGTTAATATAATAATCATTGTTGCGAAACTGTATTTTTAGCGTGATTAGTTGTAGGATCTCACTCTGAGAAATGATAATATCTACATTATTTTTTCCCCACTCTCTGAAGCGGTTTGAGATCCCTCATTAACGTAAACGTCTCTATTTCGGCGTGGAGAACAGTGTGTCACTCCGCCTACCTTTCTATGCAGGAATTATAAAGTTGGCGGATGCACGTATAAACTCACAGAGCGATATGGGAGTAGCGAGTGCGCTGCACAAGGCCGCCTCGCCGCCGCTGGAGCCGCCCACGATGTGCGCCGAGTGGTAGGGGTTGTTGGTCTGCCCGAACAACATGTTGCGAGTCTCTTGCCTGCAATCACACCATACAAAGTCAAAGTCAAATCATTTTATTTAAAATAAGAAGTTACATGCTTCATTTTTTGAACGTCAAATATATTACCACAATATATTAGAATGTCATCGTCGATCAGTCCTACGCTGTTATTACTATACGAACTTATGTATAGAATTAAACCATTTTAATCAGGTTAATAGAGTATATTTTGGTTGAAATTTAGTTATATATCAAACCCCAAACTGTAAAATATTCGGAACCGAATAATCCTAGTAATTTCGATCCGAAATAATGTAATGTAAAAAAGATTTATTTAAAATGTATTATAATGACGGAAGCCAAATACCTTTTTCAAGCAGGTGATTGATTAAAAACAGGTAACAAAAGGAATATAATAATTGGGTTCCCTAAACGCTTAACGCTACTATTAACATAATCGAGACAAATCCATACTTATATTATAATTGCGAAGAAAGTCTGTGTGTTTGTCTGTCACGCTTTCACGGTTAATCTACCAGTCCGATTTGGATGAAATTAAGAATGAAAGTAGTAAAAGTTACTGGGTCTAACATAGTTTATATAGCATGAATTATTTATAAAGCATGCAATGAACGTTAATTTCAGAAATGAAATATTTTTTTTATACATTTATACCTAAGTCTTTAATTGTACATATAAGTAAGAAGTTCCGTAATTAAAATTCGTATTACCTTACTAATGTTATTTACTAATTTGCCCTGTAAGAAATCTTTAATAAGGAATTTGCACGTAAGTAAACTTAAATAAGAAGAGAAACTTAAATAGTAAATTTTAATAAAAAAAGTTTACAATGCGAAGTAGTTTTTTAATAGTAATTAATAATTATTATATTTTTTAAATGAACAAGCTCAAGTGCAAGTCGACGTAATATGTTAAACAAAATATGAATGCATATAAAATATTAATCGCTAAACAAATATGTATTAATATTATTATAATTTATAAAACTGTTTTAAAATTATATGTGTAGTATAATTTTATTTATATTATAGTCGAAAGTAAGCAAGGGTAAGAGATTTAAATATCATCTGTTCCCCAAGCGGGAATCGAATCCACAACTAGTTGTTTACAGTCACACGTTCGTGCCACTGCGCTGCAACTGGCCCCAACTGAGTGGATGATCCTTTTTAATATGATAGTCATTGCTATTCATGTGGTTTCCATATAAATTTAGCCAGGTTTGATTGCCGCATGTTCTTAGATATGATTTATCGTGACAGTGACCAGAGGGCGCTGTAGTAAGCAATGTTTTCAATTATCCTTAAAAGTACAAGTATGATTTCGATAAGGGTTTCAATAAGGGATTCAAGATTAACTAGTGGATGTTCTTAGACATGTTTTATCGTGTCAACTCACTTGTCCGATTGGATAGTGTTTAGTACTAGATTCAGATTTACTTAATGCATGTTTGTAGATTTATTACAATGACATCTCTGAACAGAATACAGCCCCCGACGGAGCCAACGTCGTCGTCTCGTTACATATATTCTTTTAGATTATCCATTTATTTTATCCTTTTTCAATTCCTATTTAACCGTCGTGGGCGTTTTATTCACAATATTTGCGTAATTCGAACTCATCATATAATGACGACGTTTTTAGCTTAAAGCACTTTCAATCTATAGAGAATCAATTAAATAAAAAATATATAGATACAAGAATTGCTCGTTTAAAGGTATAAGATTTAAGGCCACTGTTGCACAGTGTGAGAGCGTCTGATTGATTGTAAACGCGATTGATTACTGGCTCAATTCCCATTCGGGGGAATTACTACATTTAATTGTTGTCATTTCTCCGAGAACGAAGCGTCTTGTCAGAGGAACCTCTAAGTTTAGTAGGGCTACCTACATTCATAAAGAAAAAAATAAAATTATGTTACTCGAAAATTCCATATCAAGCGTCAAAAAAAAGAGTATAAGAAAATTACCATTTTTTACGTGTAAAGTAAGTAATTGTATATTTTGATAGTGTACCAATCGGGTTGGGAGGTAGACGCACAACACGTCATATTTTTGATAAAAAGCAAATTTATAGAAAGTCGTCGACACGAGGATATGTAGGTATTTGTTTTTACTTTTTAGTGCGTTTTTTGCCGTACGTAGTCATTTTTTTTTGTATTTTTTTTTAATGTTTTGCTGATTAGACTATTGTTATAGAATTCAAAAAAAAAATTGTTACAAAAAGACTATACTATAGTACTAATAATTAGCTTTACTTTTAATATTTTCATATAAAGTGGCCAGTCGTGGCCCAGTGGCACAAGAGTGTGACTGTAAACGACTGGTTGTGAGTTCGATTCCCACTCGAGGAGTGGAAATTATATTTCCATTTTCTTCGCTCTGGTGTCGAGGTAAAGCGCGGTGTTAAGTTCCGCCACTTAACACGCAAGCCTCCGAATTCGGCGGAAAGTGGGGAACGGAGTGTCTTAACCCTCTGCCTACCCTGCTGTGTGCGGGATATAGCGTGAAGCTATTTAATTTTTCTTTTATATAAGTGGGGAACGGAGTATCTTAATACTAGGTTCCCTCTGCCTACCCTGCTGTGTGCGGGATACAGCGTGAAGTTATACTTCGACAATTCACAAATTGTACACAGTAAATATTAAAATTGCAATATGCACACAACACCTAAGTGACGTTTTGATACTTGTTGATTTGATTTGCACGTGATAAAGTGTCAAGTGTCTGCCTCAAACAATATGCTACAATAATAATATAGTATAAAAATACTTATTCAATACATTCCGAAAAACATATAGAACTTATCTTTATTACGTGAAGTAAACCTTTTAGACTTTGGTAAAAAAATTGTGCGAACTAGGTATGGCACATTTTATGTTTGTGTAGTGTAGGGGTGGAAGAACGCAAATAGTATTCATAATAATTAAGTAGAAATAAGGTGTATAATAAGGTAAGTAATTAAAGCTAAAAAAAAAAATATTAGTATCATTTTAACACACAATATTGCAGTGACTTGCGTTTTTTACATGTATTGACGGACTAGTAATTTAATAATCATAAATATATCAACAAAGTTGCACTTTATATAACACACAACATTAAACTAAATGTTGAAGTACTCACAAGAACAAGGTAGCCTCGCGCAATTGCAACACGTGCAATACAATTAAAGGGGCTAACTATGCAGATTCAATAAAGTTTAAAAATCTTTACAAACAATTTCGACAAATTGTTGAAAATACTTATTTTTATAAAGAGCAGTATATTCACCTAGTTTTGTACATCCCGCTGCGTTCAAATTTTTATACGTTTTCTTTAAATGTCTTTTTAGTTTTGTACATTTAATTTTATTTGAATTGGACATTGCAAAACCTAATTAGCAATGGAAACTTTAAAATAAAGTTTTTGTATACATTTAAAGACTAATGTGTTAGTTAGTGTGACCTGACGCCGCATCAATAACTTAAAATATAAAATTATTCCCGGGTGGAAATCGAACCGATTCACAATAGCTTTTACAGACGGACTCAGTTCCACAACATCATGATGACTTCATTTAATTAAAGTTCAATAAAAAATCTTAAACATGACCCAAATAAATACCTGCAATCCTTGAAAGGAAGTAAAAATACCAAAAACCGTAGTTTTAATGTAACTGCTCTTTCTGCAAGGTCTAATGACATGGCTCAGGACAATCAAATCGGTTTTACATTGGTAATTCTGAACTTTGCGCCACCAATGTAAGTCAATGTGAATATTATTAACTGCAGTCTTTTCTTTACTAAAGGTTGTTTTAAGAGATTGTTTAAAGCGATGTCACTGGTGTCAGTCGGTGTATATAGAATATTCGTCTTCTATAAAATGTTTTTTTTGTTACACTTAGGTTAGGTTACTTCTAAATACCTATAAAAAATGGAACATCCAGTTCAAATTCGAAAGAATTTCAAAACTGTCTATTATAATAATTTGTTCATTGTAATAATATCTTTAAATGGACGGAATTGGAGAGCAGATTCATATCAAAAAATACAGTTACACATCTGAAGGTAATATTATGAACGATAAAATAAATTTTGTTATTAATATAATTCACATTGACGTATCCGTTAACTACATAAAAAGTATGTTTATATTTAAATGATTATTATATTAATATAGATAAACAGTCACTCTTGTACACGATTGATGTAACTCGGTCCTTTGTTGACTCATCAAGGACACTCGGTCAACATTATATAACATATTTACGCAAATGACTTCTGCAAGGCATAAAACGTTCACTGAATAATTTAAATGTGAATTAAGATGTAGATCGTTTATCTCTTTACTTCCTCTGTCTTAAGGTTGCCTGGAAGAGATAGGTGGCCTCCTGCACTTTTTTTATTTCTGTTGCTATGTGTTTTTAGGGGTGGACAATATAGAATTTCTATTGCCTATTTATATATGGGGCTAGTCGTGGGGCAGAGGCACAAAGTCCGACTGTGAAGCGATAGGTTGCAGGTTCCATTCCCACTGGAGGAGTGGAAATATTAAACACACAATGCCGCCTCCAGAAACCGCCTGAAAGGGGGGAACGTAATTTTTTAGCACTAAGTTCTCTCTGCCCACCGTGGTGTGTACGGGATACAGCGTGAAGATAAACTAACTATCGTATACTTCTCCAAGAAAAGAACATAATCGATTATAAATTTGTTATATGTAAATTATGTAGAAGTGTCTTAGTAAATTATTATGTAGTTTGTTAAAATTGTTCTTCACTTCTACAAGATACTATTTTGTCTCAATAAATAACTCGCTTAGTTCAACTTTAACACCACTTAGCCTTAATTTTAAGTAATAATATATTTCAATGTAATTTAACAGCTTCAAACCAAAAAATATCAAGGCAAAAAGGATGCAAGACCATGTGTCTGTAATGTTTAAATATTTAAGTAAGAAAAAAATTAAATAAATATGTTTTTATTATATTTTTCACATTACTTTAGCTTTAAGTTGTTAATAAGATGCTTATCTAAATTATGTTTCCCGTTACGTTTACGACGATTAAGGATATATCATGCTTTAAATATATTATTCTTACAAAAAAGGAGTCTCTCTTTGTAGTTTTTAAACAATATAACAAATAAGATTTTTTTAATATTTGAATTAGAAAAATAAAAACTGAATAATTAACAAAACCAGACTCCCATATTTGAAAATGTCAAAATCTTTCTACGTAACAAATGTATTCTAGGTGTATAAAGCCAGTACTCATTATGTTATTTAGCTTCGTGCTTTTTCCAGCATGGCAGGATGGTCAAAGGAATCCTGTTTTTTTAGAAACTCCGTTCCACTCCTAGTGACCCTAGTGTTAAGTATTACTTTAATCTTGCAGTTCGAAATCGAAACATTGTGTGTTGATTGACGAAACTCAACGCCGCGCTATGTTTTAGATACCAAAAGAAAGAAAAAAAAATTAAACTATACACATAATCATTTCCCCGTATAGGAATTGAAACCACATCCAATCGTGTCTACAGCCAGACACTCTCCCATTGGGACACGATAGCCTTAATTCTCAATCATTTCAATTCTTCTCATTATAATAAAATTTTGAACTGCAATAAAATTTTCATCCGCACCACATTGACGCATGGTTTGCGTCAAATGTGCGTGCCTCAAGATCGTTTTTTCTACGAACTTGTAAGTTGTGGAACAGTCTTCCTCCTGAAATCTTCCCTGAACGCTACGATTTAGGGGTCTTTAAGTGTCGAGTGTACAGATACCTGCACGCTCAAGGCCGGAAACGCAGCCACAACTCCCCTGTTGTTGTGGATGTCCATAGGTGAAGGTAACCACTTACCATCAGGTCCTCCTGCTCGTTTGCCTCCCTCTGGCAATAAAAAAAAATAAAAAAAAGAACAATTCTCACCATTTGTTAATCTCGGGTACATTAGTGACGGCGACCGGGATGGCGCCGGCGGCGCGCACGAGGCGCACACACTCCGCGTCGGCGTCCGCGCGCTCCCCCCGCCGCGACCGCACGCCGAGAGTGTGTAGCATGCCCTTTACCGCGTGACTTTCTTTGGCGGTGAATGGAACTCCTACATGTTCGTTTATGCATGTTAATATAATGTGGATTCAAAAATGAAATTGCTTTATGATTTTTTATATAATTATTGGAATTTCAAAGGTTATTTTTTCAGGTGCAGGTTCCTTAGTGCATAGCAGAGAGATCCTAGTGACAAGATACTTTAATCCTCACTTCCATTCAAACCAGAAGCATTATGTTTAAAAAGTTTAATTAAGTTTAATAATATACTTTCTTTTTTTTTTAGCTTCACGCTGTATCCCGCACACAGCAGGGTAGGCAGAGGGAACCTAGTGTTAAGACACTCCGTTCCCCACTTTCCGCCGAATTCGGAGGCATTGCGTGTTAAGTGGCGGAACTTAACGCCGCGCTTTACCTCGGCACCAGAGCGAAGAAAATGGAAATACTAAATATTTCCACTCCTCGAGTGGGAATCAAACCCACAACCAATCGTTTACAGTCACATGCTTGTGCCACTGGGCCACGACTGGCCACAATTTAATATACTAAGCTTGTAAAATTCTGTTGCTAACCAAATAATAAGTGAAAGTCTGGAAAAACAAGGCCATATGATATTCTGATAATAAAATAAGAATATAAAATAAGTTTTTATAATTTTATAGTAAACTAACTAAAGTATGTGTAATTAATATATTAGATAACCTACATCTTTTTTAATTTTCACTTGAAGACATGTGATAAAATAAAAAGAATGGAAGGTGTTTCTGTAATTTTAATTGAAACAAAAAGAATTCTATTGATAAAAATAATAAAATATACCTAAGAATATAACCATCTTTTTTGTAATTGAATATATTTGTAATATAATGTACTGATTATTATTATTTTCAAATGTTATTTACAAAGGATAAGATAATGTATTTATTAAAATATGCATAAATATAAGTGATCTGATACATAGATTAAAAAATTGTTTTAATTAAAATTAAAAAAATATGAATAAAATTCAATCATCTGACTAAACGAACTAAAGTTTAATGCAATTTTTGTCATACAATAAAAAAAATATGGAACAGTTTAAGATGTTTAACACTCCTGGTAGAATTTTGATTTTAAACTTATATTTTTTGTATTTTGTGACATATTATCTTAATCAGTGCATGTCCTTAATTATCTTTTACTAGAACATTTATTAAAGATAAATGTAATTGATTTATTTTCAAAATCATATAAATAAATTTGAAGTAATTTTAAACTCACCCAAAAATGGTTTCTCTTTGAACTCTTCTTCAGATAATCCATTTTTTATCATATCATCTACATCTTTAGCTTCTTTGAGTGCCTCTTCATATCTTTCATCAGTTACTGCGTTTAAAATTGGATTGACCTATTATGAAGTTATAAAACGGTAATTAGTTAAGCTGCTCCATAATGATTGAAATATATTATTAAAAAAAAGGTATTCTGTATATTTTTGCTCACCTGCTTAATTCTTTCAATGCAAGCTGTAACTAAATCTACTGATTTTAATTCCTTTTTTCTGATTTTCTCTGCCAGGGACACAGCACTCAACATTAAATTATAATGTTTATCCTCCAAGTCAGGTATAGGTTCTCGTTGTTCACCCCAGTATAAAGCAAACACATAGTCTACTAATTTATCAAAGTAGAGCCGGAACAGAAAGTATATGCTTTTCAAAATATTTACTACAACTCCTTTACATATTTTGTTTGGTTTGGATTTGCGACGCTAAAAAATAAGAACAGTGCAATTAATCTTACTCATTTGTTTCAAACTGGAAATGGTTTTAATTTTTTGTTGAGAATTTTGGGTATATATGTTTTATTAAACAAATAAATAAGTATATTGTTATTAAAAAAAATAGTAGAAAGATATTGTAATAAATATTAATATAAAAATTTGAGTTCACAATGGATTTCATAGAAATGCATACCTCAGACTTGTCTGTTTTACGCGAACTTTGAATATTTTTTGTAGCCATTTCTTGTGTACTATTCAATACATGGATATATTTCCTTATATTAACGAGAAAATATTTAGCTTTTCACGCTTTATTTAATATATCAAGTAAGCGTTGTCTACCGCCACAGCAAAAGATAATAACACTTTAAAAATAATTGGACTTCGACGACATATCTGCTAAGTCACAAATTAATTAGTGAATAACTCTTTGTAAATTACATTTACGGTTGAAATTATAGATTAAAAATAAACGCAAAACACAAATGTTTTGCTGTCAATTGTCACTTTGACAACATGGAGTCTCGCCATACCGTGTTGGTGTTACCATATCTTTGTAATTTCATATTCCAATTTGCAACTATAGTCCGTTCCAAATCTTAATGCACACAATAATAACAAACTTTTCGGCCTAAAATTACCACATGATTACTCATTATACGTCGCAAGTAACACTTTCACAGATATTTCACATATCTTAACTTGGTATTTTAACACTTATTATGCCATTTTTACGAAGATTAATATTAAAAAATCTTATTTAAAAAACCTTCGACTCAAAATCGACGAAACCTGTCAAATGACAACTGACAGTTCTATTGTTAAAATTAGAGACGTGCGAATGCTGACGAGTTATGAAGTTTAGTAATCGATTTATATAATCGGTAAAACATAAATATTAAAATAAACATTTGTTTCCTAATCAGGTTTATCCCATACACAAATAATATAAAAATTAACATTATTTTATAAAAATGTGTGGCCAGTCGTGGCCCAGTGGCACAAGAGTGTGACTGTAAACGACTGGTTGTGGGTTCGATTCCCACTCGAGGAGTGGAAATTATATTTCCATTTTCTTCGCTCTGGTGTCGAGGTAAAGCGCGGCGTTAAGTTCCGCCACTTAACACGCAAGCCTCCGAATTCGGCGGAAAGTGGGGAACGGAGTGTCTTAACACTAGGTTCCCTCTGCCTACCCTGCTGTGTGCGGGATATAGCGTGAAGCTATTAAAAAAAAAATTTATAAAAATATAATTTGTGTAAGGGCAAAATTTGATTTGTAAACCAATATTTATTTTAGTATTAAAAATAAACATATAAAATAATTTCTTATTGATAAGTAGGCATTGACCAGTCAGGATGTTATGTGATCACCGCCGTATCTACTGCCTCTCCACAACACTCACCGCTTCTCAACAAGCACATCATTGAAACAAAAGGAATAATAAATTAACGAGAATGCCAAGTAATGGAAAAATAGTAGGAATAGAGGCTCTATGTTTTGTCACTCATCGCACGCAATGCATCTATTCTAGATATTTTATTGGAAAGCTATCTTTCTATGCTACTTTAATAGGAATTTATGATCATACATTAAATAAAGCGAAAATTGTAAGATATATAATTTAATACAACAATAAATATATAAAAATATATCACGATCAATAAATGTTGATTACACTGGTGTATTACACGTTTGATTGTTACTTTTAATTAATAAACGTTTAATAATTAAAAATATTTTATTTAATTCATATAGTGTTTATGAAGAGATGTTTTATAAACGTAAGAATGTAATAACAAAAAGAAAAAGAAATAATCGGTAAATTCGATACTGTTCAGATTGATTCGAATTTGAACTGTAACTGCACATCACTAAACTGTCAGTCGTGAGGTGAATTAACTTTGTGTTTTGGTTTTGTGCATAAAGATTTGGAACGGACTATAGTTACTTACGAGTCACGAACAAAATTACTAAGACATCGGTATTTTAAATAATATAAATGAAGATATTGTGTGCAGTTAAATCCCTTTAAAATTATTTTGTAGATATCCAAAAAATGCCTTAAGCATGAAAACTTATTAAGCGGAAAATAAAATAAATATTTTATACGGTCATTTAAATTTTAAATTTAACATTTAGAATATCACATGTTTCATTTTGACAAAATATAGCTTACA
Organism: Dryas iulia moderata; assembly: GCA_019049465.1. Taxonomy (NCBI): domain Eukaryota; kingdom Metazoa; phylum Arthropoda; class Insecta; order Lepidoptera; family Nymphalidae; genus Dryas; species Dryas iulia. The sequence continues at coordinate 2,040,895 of CM032431.1, forward strand.
ATAAACAATAAATTTAACAACGCGTGTTCAGTATGATAAGAGCGATTCTCTTTTTATTGGCCAATTCCATCTTATGTAGTGTCTTCATTCACTTTAATTCCATCATTGTATTACAAATACTTTAAGACTATTTATGCCAAGATCACTGACAGTTCGTTAAGTATGAAAAACTTTCCTAAGCTTATATTATATAATATAAGTATACTATTTTTTTACGAAATAAATTAATAAACATAAAATTTTCTAGCACACTCTATAATGTTTTTAGTTCAATTCTTTCATCAGAGCATGTAGTTAAGTCTTTGATAAGTCTTTTTTGCGATATCCTAAAGCTTTAAAGGTATTTTAAAAAATATAAAAGAGGGTGATATTGAAGAAATTTTTGTCTTACTGATTTTCAGACTGAAAAAATTATAAATTCTACCAAAATAAATTATTGTTTTATTTTGGCAATATTACCGATGATGTTTTAAATATAAACAATCAATTAACGTAAAATCTTCGCTACTGATACTGAAAGATGTGACTATCTCTGTGTCCATATATTATTTCCACTATATCTTACCGCGTTTATAATCAAAGTTGACATTTTTAAACTTTATTTTTGATAACACCTATTTTTATTGCTAATGTTTTACACAAAATTATATAGATAATAAACCAAACGAACTATGTAAAACGTGTTTTTCTAAGCGAATATTTCCATGAATGTTACTTACTTTAAGTTACTTTGCGTGGTCACACATGAGTGGATCGTAAATAACACAAGTGGAAATATTAAGGATGTGTCTACATTGGAATTTAGATTTTGAATATGCCATAAGTTCCAACATAAAAAATCTAAACATATCAGGAAACATTTAATCCTGTACAGAATTTGGAACAAGTTAAGTTAAAATATAATTACGAAAAAGTTTAGCAGAATGTAGAAAAAAAAAGTTGAACAAAAGTGAAAAATAGTAAAAATTGCAAACAATTAAAGAGAAATACTTCGGATATAGGGAATTTATACTGATTTCATTCATATTTTAAAACCTTTTTTTCTTCGACACAATATTTTCAAGGTATTGTACCTAGCTCTAGTAGGCTAGTTCATGGCAGCGCGCGTTAGCAGATCGCAGACTTAGAATTAAAGTGACCTAACTCAAAATTGAATATATATTTTTTTTAGCTTCACGCTGTATCCCGCACACTACACGGTAGGTAGAGGGAACCTACGTGTTAAGACACTCCGTTCCCCACTTTCCGCCAAATTCGGAGACATTGCGTATTAAGTGGCGGAACTTAACGCCGCAAATTAAATATAATCTTGGTATAAGCTTTTTACCGTCGTTTTTAGCAATGTACGGCCAGAACAATATGCTTGTACTTGTAAACACGCGTTAAGCGCTTGTCATCTAAACTAACTCCAAGTCCCTATAATTCGTTGTGTAAATAATATGCCAAAAAATATCTTCATTTATTATACTCATTCAAGTTTATAAAATTTCTGTCACAATTGAGGTGATTTTGTTTTAATACATGAGATTAAACATTAACAGGTTTTCTTGATTAACTTCCATCTTTCGCTCTCATACAACCACACAGATTTTATGTTATATCTAAAAACTTTGACACTTCGGGTCAATTTACGTGATTGCCACACGGGATGCACGCAAAGGTTGCTCAGGATTCGCTATCTATGAGATCGCAAGTTCTGTTTCAAACACTAACTACTACTAAAATGTGATAACTGTATTTGTGCTAGTTAAATGCGATGTTGAAATTTAGCTTCGACGACGTCACCGAATGTATGTTAACGTTAAGCTTTATTTTTGTTATTTTTTAATGCATATTTGATCATCAGCCGCATCAGTCTATGTCCTCCAAGTCTTTGCTTATTGTCTATTCTATTACATGGCTCCCGTTGTCGCACATAAAGAGAAGCGTTGAAGTGAAATCGGGCTTGTCGGGCATCAGCGTGCACGGCTAGGTACGTATCATCAATTGCTACCGAGTACCCACAACAATAAATTATTAAACAATTTTAATTTATAAGACTACCATGAATAGACAATCTGTCAACAATTCGGCAAAATTACTATCGACAATTACCAAATATTGCTAATTTAAATGGAAATAAAATTGTGGTTACGATATTGATGAATTTCTTATATTTTTCTATAACCTGTCCAGTATTTAAATCAACGATTTTCCATTTTAGATAAAATCAAAAAAAAAGAGGCTTGGAAAAAATAAAACGAAACAAAAAATATATGTGTTATTCAGTATAAAACTTGAATTATTTACATATCACAAGGTATTTACATATTGAAAATGTTTTACAAGTGTGGGAAAAATTGACTTGTATTCTACGTAATTTTCTTAAAATAGAAAAATATTGTTACATAAAATAATATGTTTCAGTTCAGAGTACACGTCAAGTGAAGAAAAACCTAGTTCTGAACTTTACAAGCTAGTACAGCTCCTCCGAACTCTTCCTCCAGATACTTAGCGACTTCTAAACAAAGCGCGTCGTTGTGCGGCGCTGCTGACACCTGAATGCCAATTGGGAGATCTTGCTTATTTTTTCCGAGAGGCACCTGTAATAATATATTCTAATTAATAATAAAAACAAACTTACACTTATTTTATTTAAATAAATAATATATGTTTTGTAAAAGTGACCTGTGTCGCAGGAACTTTGAGCACGTTGACCAGCATAAAGTAGGCGACGTTGTAAGGGCGAAGCAGGCAGGAGTAGTGGTAGGGCGCGGCGTGCGGCGCGCTCGGCAACAGCAATACGCCGTTATCACCTAATTTTGACTGAAGAGAAAATAAAATTATTGCCGAGCGTTACAGGTTCATAATATTAAATAATAGATATACAACTGCAAGCTCTTTCTCGCATTGCAGAGCAGGCAGACGATTTTTTTAGCGTCACTCCATTTGGCGATGAAATCTGGAGGCAAACGTATCAAGTGGCAAAAATCAACGCCGTTCTTTCCCTCAATACCACAGCTAAGAAATTGAAATATTAAATATTTCAATTCCCCAGAACCAATAGCGTTTACAATCACACTTTGGCGGCAGAAAAAATCTAGTATTAACACTCCGCTTTGAGCTACCAGAGCTGAGAAATAAAAATGATTTTCAATGTAATCAATTCCCGTAGTGGTGTCGAAGACACAACCGCACGTTTACTCACACGATATCCCACTGCACAGCGATGGCCTCATAGTAAATAATAGTAGGTACTATTTATGATTTGTCATAAATATTCATAATTTTTTATACTTACAAACAAATCATTTTTCAAGTCTTTGGTGAGATCTTCAGCCCATTCTGCTTGAGGTGTCCCTAGAACTTGTAGCTCTATAACCCTCAGGATACAAAATAAACAATGTTTACTGAGGCAGAATATCTGTAACACAACAAAATAATTACATATAAACTAAAAAGGACAAACTAAATTACCACCTACTAAATAAATTGATCGAAGAAATACCTTTTTCACTAATTCTATAAGTCCATTCGTATCTGATTCATCGTTGTTAATCCATCTGGAGTAAACACCTGGCTCTTTGCTCATCCAGTAGCTCCACAACTGGTACATGTGGTCTAAGCCCTTGTGGTAATAGGGCTGCGGAGTGACGTTGAACTGACCACTGATTTTTTGTATGACTCTAATTACAAAAAATGATCATATTGACTTTACTTTTTAATAGCTAAATATACACATGATTCTAAAAAAGCTTTACGTTCTAACCTAGCGTTCGTCATCAACATTTTTTGTGAGGCGAAAAATTAAATGCATAATCATTGACTACAAGCATTAACGATGGCTACAAAGATAAAATCTAAAACCAACATTTGTCTATTAATAACACATTTGCATATATATGATGTACCTAATACCAATATTATTTATTACTCTCACCATTTGAGGATATTGAGGATAGGGACGGCTTCGTCGGGGGCTTCTTGCTTAATTAAATATTAATATGAATTTACAGTTTTGATAACTGGTATTTTAAAGACTTTAAAACGAAATCTATACTGTTAGCTACTATATTTAAAATAGAGGTTGCAACTGGCAGCCCCCGACGAAGTCGTCCCTATCATCTCGTTACATATATTCTTTTAGGCGGGGGATTTATAGTTATTTTATCCTTTTACAATTACAATTAAACCGTCGTGGGTTTTTTCAAAATTTTTAATTTTGCTTTTTATTTTAAACTTTTTAGAGTGAATAGATACACATTATATATTATTACATAATATCGAAATACTTTATATTAATGTTCATACAAACCCAAAAGAAATTATAAACCCAATGCTTTCTGGTTATCAAATGCTTATTGCAGCGCCTGGGAGATTGTCACCGTAACATTTTCACGAAACTTAAGTCTAACCAAATCAGTGAAAATCACAAAACCTACTAGTAGTTTTGATTTTGAACAAACTAAAATATACTGGAGCGCCCCGTGGTAGTTCGTGATATGGCATATAAAAACACGCAGCAATTAAACCAGAACCTATCACAGAAAACCGCATCTAAATAGGTTTCACACAAAAAATACAAGCAAATGCTTACTGCAGCGCCCCCTGGTGAGGTGTCACCATGACACATACCTATACGAGAACACGCGCTAATTAAGCCTGATCCTATCTTTGATAACTGCATCCAAATCGGACTTGTAGTTTTAGCTTTGCATAATTAAATGTTTAATGCAGCGCCCCCTGGTGAGTTCTTGACGTAAAAAAAACCTAAAAACTTACACCAAGTAAAGGTAACTCTAATACTAAAAACTCTGCCTAATCGGACTAGTAGTTGTGGTTTTGCATTAAATATTACAAACAAACGTTTACTGCAGCGCCCCCTGGTGAGTTAACACGATAAAATATATCCAAGAACATGCACTAATTAAACTTGAGCTTATTATTGAAACTGCATCCAAATCAAATTCGTCATTTTATCTTTGCACAAACAATATTTTACTGCAGCGCCCCCTGGTGACTTGTCACCGTAATATAAATTTAAAAACATGCTTTAAGTAAAGCGGAATTTAAATAATACTGAAAACTCTTGACAATCGTACTAGTCGTTTTGGTTTTACACAAAAAAATAGAAGCAGCTACTTACTGCAGCGCCCCCCTAGAGAGTTGACACATACATGAAAATATGCACTAAGTAAACATACATGACACATATATAAAAATATGCACTAAGTAAACTTGAATCTATCATTGAAAACTGAATTCAAATAGGACTCGTAGTTTTAGTTTTACACAAACAAATGTACTTACTACAGCGCCCCCTGATGAGTGGTCACCGTAACGCATATATGAAAAGAAGCACCAATTAAACCTGAATTTATCGTTGAAAATTTCATCTAAATCGGACTAGTAGTTTTTGCTCTGCATAAACAAATGTTTACTGCAGCGCCCCCTGGTGAATTTTCATCGTAACAAAAAAACAAAAATCTTAAAATATGCAGCAAGCAAAGTTGAATCTAATTCTGAAAACTCTAGCCAATCGGATGAGTAATTTCGGTTTTAGACAAATAAATAGACTTATTCCTGGTGGATCAGCGTATTCGGAACCAAGTTATGGACACACGTGTGTTTAGGGGTGCCGACTTGGGAACGGACCATTATCTAGTTGTTACTAGAATAAGGGGTCTGTTCACAGGCTGGCGCGCCCGCACGAGGTGTCCAAACATGGAGGCGAATAACCGCATAAGAAGCTGGAAGCTTCAAGATCCACCTATTAAAGAGGAATATAAAGAAAGGGTTTCCAAGAAGCTAGACAGTTGCGAAATAGGAAATGAGAGTGTAGAAGTATGCTGGCAGAATCTTAGGAATAGTATGACTGAAGCAGCAACAGAAGTGTGTGGTACTGTGAAAAGAGGCTTTAGTAAAAAGCGCGATGAATGGTGGGATGACGAAGTGAAAGATGCCGTAGAAAGAAAGAAGAAAGCATGGCAGGATTATAAAGCCTCTGGTAAGAATAAAAGTATGAGAGAGATCAAGAAGAAAGAGTACAAGTTGCAAAAGCACCAAACGAAAGCACTGATTAAGGCGAAGCGTGAAAAGTCGGAGAATGAAAGAGATAAAAGGTTGACGAACAACTTCCGAGAAAACACGAAGCTTTTCTGGAGAGAAGTTAGTGATTCTCGGGGTTCTTCGTCAACCTGCAGAATGAAAGGGGTGCTTTCGAAGGACGGTGAAATACTAACTGAACCAACACCCGTTTTGCAACGATGGGCGGAATTCTATAAGGAGATGTATGAATGTGATGACGCCTCTGTCTCAAGTAACAGCGATATGCTGAATCTTGATGTAGCAGACGGCGAAATCAGTATAAAAGAAGTAGAGAGTGCCATAAGAAGTCTGAAGTGTGGTAAGGCAGCGGGAGCAGATGGAGTTACTACTGAGATGATCAAACATGGTGGGCCGCGCGTCTTGGACCTGTTCTTTCATCTGTGCAATTTATGCTGGAAGAAAGGGGAGGTCCCAGATGATTGGCGAGGCGCAGTCATCGTGCCTTTGTATAAAGGCAAAGGTTCACAGATAGACTGTGCAAGCTATAGGGCTATCAGTTTGATTAGCTTAGGTAGTAAAATTTATGCTAAAATTTTAGCGAGAAGAATGCAAGACAGATCTGAGAGGCTGTTGTGGGAGGCCCAAGGAGGCTTTAGACCTGGAAGAGGGTGTATGGACCAGATCTTCTCCCTCCGCATGATCACAGAGAAATTTTTGGCTGTAAACCAAAAAGTTTTCTGTGCTTTTGTGGATTTGGAGAAGGCATTTGACAGAGTTGTGCGAAAGAAGTTATGGGAGATACTGCCTCGGTACAATGTGAACGGACCCTTGTTGCAGGCTGTAAAGTCTCTTTACCGAGATCACTCAGCCTGTGTACGAGTAGGAGCTGGCATGTCGCCTCGGTTTGATATTCAATCGGGTGTCAAACAGGGTTGTGCCATGTCAGCTTGGCTGTTCAATTTGTACTTGGATAGTTGTCTCCAAGGAGTGAAACAAAGCGATATGGGAGTGAAAGTGGGTGACTTGAAGGTAAACTGCCTGTTGTACGCAGATGATGCAGTGCTTATTGCATCATCAGAATGCGAGTTGCAGGCATTGGTCACCATCCTGAAAGATGGGTGTGAAAATAATGGTCTAAGCCTGAATGCGAGTAAAACTAAGATTCTGGTGTTTGAAAGAGACGAAGAAAGAACGGAATGTAAGATCATGGTTAACAGAAAGAAATTAGAACAAGTGAATGAGGTGGTATATTTGGGAAGTATGTTTAGCAGAGATGGAAGGTATGATATGGATGTTGAAAGGCGTATTGCTGCCGGTAACAGGGTTAACGGTGCCCTCGCTGCGTTGATGCGACGGCGGAACGTGAGCATAGCCGCACGTTTAGCTGTGCACAATGCAGTGCTGGTACCGACGCTGCTATACGGCAGCGAAACGTGGGTATTGCAGAAGAAGAATGAAAGAAAGATGAATGCTGTGGAGATGAGATCTCTTCGAAAGATGTGCGGAGTCAGCTTAGCTGACCGAATCCGCAATGAAGAGATACACAGAATGGCAGGTATTAGCGAGAACGTCATAGTAAGAATGAAGAAGGGCGTGCTCAGGTGGTTTGGGCACGTCGAGAGGATGAGTGATGAAAGAATGGTAAGAAAGATTTATGAAGCAAGAGTGAGTGGTAAGCGAGGCAGGGGGAGACCTCGGTTGACCTTCGAAAACACAGTATCGATGATACTGGAGGAAGGTCACGTAAAAAGCATGAGGACCCCCCGGAGGGCGTGTATGAAGAGGTTGATGACTGTGGACGAGGCGAAAGAAGTATGCAGGGACCGTAGTGCGTTTGGCGCTCCGTTCTCTCTGACTACCCCGCAAGGGATACAGCGTGAAGCAAAAAAAAAAAAAAAAAAAAAAAAAAAAGACAAATAAATACAAGAAAAATTTTGGTTTTACACAAAAAAAACTCAAACCAATGCTTACTACAGCGCCCCCTGATGAGTGGTCACCATAACGCATATATGAAAAGATGCACCAATTAAGCCTGAACCTATTTTTGAAAGTTTCATCTAAATTGGACTAGTAGTTTTTGCTCTGCATAAACAAATGTTTAGTGCAGCGCCCCCTGGTGAGTTTTCCCCGTAACAAAAAAAGAAAAATCATAAAATATGCATCAAGCAAAGTTGAATCTTTTTCTGAAAATTATTTTCAATCGGATCAGTAGTTTCGGTTTTAGACAAATAAATACAAAAAAACTACAAACAAACGCTTACTGCAGCGCCCCCTGGTGGTTTGACACAATAAAACATATCTAAGAACATTCACCAATTAAATCTGAATCTATCACTGAAAATCGTATCGAAATCAGACTATTATTTTTTGAGATAATTGAAAACATTCGTTTTCACGTAAAATGCTTACTGCAGCGCCCCCTGGTGAGTTAAGGCAATAAGACATATCTAAGAACATACGCCAATTGAACCTTAACCTATCATAAAAACCGTATCAAAATCGGACTTATAGTTTTGGAAATAATTGACATAGTAATTTGCACAAACACACAAACAAACAAACAAACAAACAAACAAACAACCTCTCACCCCAAACACATATACAGTCGCCGTTCCGTCGCGGGTAAAAAGGAATTTGAATTTATAAACATAATGATTAACATACTTATGCACTCCGTATACATATATATGTAAATTAAAATAAATTAAATAAAAAATAATGAGATTGCGTATCTTTTAATAATATTTAATTATATTATTTTTGTATGTGACGTTGCGGCGGCTATGACGTGACGTGTTATAAAAGTTAAAAATAAATTTAATTTGAGTAAAAAACATTAAATCTACCAGTCTGATAAAATGAACTGCGGCGTTTAATTTTGTTATATAACCTAAATCTCCTCACTATCTCTAGACGGATGGAAAACAAAAAAAAGAAATAGTACGTCATTTTAAAATTGGTTCCTTTTTTATAATATGTAAACCAGGCGTAAATAAAACTTTTTATATTACATTCTTGAATAATTTACGTTATGTATAGACTGCATGACGTTTAATTATTACTATTTACATTGGTCATTGTCGATACCTACATCACTATACAGCTATATAAATATATAATTATACAAATGTATACAAAGTTAAGCTAAGCTATTATGCATACCTTTGCATGGCGTCTTTCATTTCTTGTCGCAGTGGACTAATTCTCACATCGTTTGAGCTCTCCAAATAATAAAATTTGATGTCCTAAGGAATAGATTCACAAATTGTATCAAATATGAATTTTAAAACACAACATGTCTGTATAGTGTTTTTCTAATCTATTATAATTGTACCTTCATGTCAATTTTCCTGTCTAATTTCAGTAGACTGGCCTTATCCCCTGTGATAATATTCGTCAAAGGCCCTAAATCTTCCACGTGTCTTGATATGAAACCAAGAGAGAACATGCTGTCTTCATTGCCTTTTCTATAAAAGGAACCTAAAGTAAAATAGTAAAAAGAAATTAAAGACTGTCCGAGGTTAAAATTGTATAGAAGATATTATATACCTACTCCTTATCGTATAGGTACTAAAGTTTACCTTTAGTTTTTGTAGTCCCGGGAGTGGGATGGTGTCCAAACATCCCACAATAAAACGCTGGCATGCGAGTAGAACCACCAATGTCAGAACCTTTTCAAAAAGAAAGGAGCCAGAAATCTGTTATATGTTTTTACGCATTTCACTAATTGTTTTAAGAGGCATGAATCAGCAATCAATTTATATTTAAGTATCAATAGTGATTAATAATTCGGAAACTTTGAGCTTTAAGAAGGATAAGTTCTAAGTTTGCCTAATTTTATAATAGTTATATACATAGCTCTTATCTTTTGTAAGAATGCTAAAATAGATTTCTAACACAACATTTTTATCCTATAGAGATAAATGGAATATGAAAGGTATGAAATATTGAAAGATATATAATATACATAAACTGATGGCGCTAGCGCAGCTCGCGATGAGAGCGGCCTCTGCTCCACTCGACCCTCCCGGCGTCCTGCCAGTGTGGTGCGGGTTGTTAGTCATACCGTACACGGGATTACGGGTTTCTTGCCTGTAAAAATATTTCTCTATTTTTTATAATAGTCACAATTTATGAATATTCCTTAATGCAATTTAGAGATAACTTGAACATACAGAATTCATAGACCGTCTTAGTATAGTTGTACTTATTCTTAGTAACGAAATTGTAAAATAAACACTAAAATAGAGCATTTTAACGGAAAATTACCTATAAGGGTCTATTTAGCCTAGAGGACCTGTTTTTATATCGGTAATTTCGTATAATTGCATTAAATAGGTACTTAACTTTTTTGGAAAAATAAAGCACATGGAAATACTGAATTTGCACTATTTAATTTCTCTCGCATATATACTTTAGAATTTGTGACTATTATATATCGTCTAATCTATTTCTATATCGTCTAATAGCGTCTAATACGAGTAAAAATCTAGTTGCCAAAATCTAGTTGCCACAAAAACTGTACATTTTTTTAACAGTGATAACAAATATAACTTGTAAAGAGCAATAAAAAAATATATTTGAATATTTGTTATAAGAAAAATCAAATGTACCTACTTTATTTTGACGCTGTGTACTTTTTTCTTAATTTAAATAATTAATGTAATTTAAAAACAAAGAATATAGGTGGGAACTACAATTTAGCCCCATGATCTAGGGTAATATAACACAATATAATTTTTTTTTAGTTTCACATCAGGGTCTCGGGGTCTCCCGCCCACGGTAGGGTAGTCAGAGGGGACCTAGTGTTAAGACAATCCGTTCTCCATTTTCGTTTTGTTAAGTGGCGCAACTTAACGCCGCGCTTACCTTGGAACCAGAGAAAAGAAAATGGAAGTATTAAATATTTCCACACTTCACTCGAACCACAACCAGTCGCGTTTACAGTGCTACTTTGTGCTCCTGCGCAACGACTGGCGCAGCATATTTCTGTATACATTTCTAAAGGTATATCTACCAAACGAGTAGCTCGGGCAGGTTGGTGCAGGCAATAGCAATAGCTCCAGCATTTCTCAGTAGCTCCACCCCTTCGCTGTCCTCCGTAGCTCTCTCGTTACGGCGGCTCCAGATGCCCATCGTCAACGGCATTCCCTTTATCGCCTGGCTCTCTTTTGTTGTAAAGGGCACTCCTACAATATTTTTTCTCTATGAAACGTAGGTAGGTATATGGAACTAATGGTATTAAGAAAAAAATGTTTCTTTTACACATGTTTTATTTAAGTAGATACTGTCTATTTAAAAGTAAAAAAGCTACCTAAAAATGGCTTTTGCAAAAGTTCTTCAGAGGCTCCTAAAGCTATCTGCCTGTCAATTTCCCTCGCGTCTTTTAAAGCTTCCTCAAAACGGTCCGCAGTAATCGCATTTAAATGTGGATTGACCTACAATAAGATTATTGTATGAGGAAATTGTATTTCACGTGTTTTTGCTGAGGTGTTGAAATTAAAATTAGTTTTATTATATGTTTAATTAAAATTACGTATTTTAAACCTGTTTAATTCTGTGAATCATCGCTTGTACTAAGTCTTCAGATTTCAATTCCTTTTGTTTAATTTTTCTCGCCATACTTGATGCGCTATCGGCTAAAAAGGAATATTTTTCCTCCACGTCTGGTATGACGGCTTTGCTGCAGCCCCAGAATAGGCCGAAGATGAAATCGACCACATTGTCCATAAAAATCCGGAAATACGTAAAGACTTTACACATTTTGTTAATGAGTCTAGCTAAAAAGAAAAAGAAAAAGAACATTCAAGGTTAAAATATACGTATATCCATAATGGTGTTTAAGGTATTACATGTAAGGTTTAACGCATTTAGAAAATTCGTCGTCGACTTTCCTAATAAGAAATATAAATAGTATTAATTCTTATTTATCATTTTCATAATAAAAAAAAAATATCATATCATAAGTCATAAGTTATTTATAATTTATATATAATTTCATATTTTTGAAATAAAGAGCTGTTAACAAAAAGTTTAATTTTTAATAGAGACAAATGAAAAGGATAATTTTTGTATAGTTTTTGTTCAAGAAACTACATTGCCGTTTTTATTTAAATAAAAAAAACTAGATACTTGAATGTCTCTGTTCGTAACATGCAATTTCATAAGAGTAACTACCTGATAATTATACAATGCTGTACAAATTCGCTTTATTGTACATATAATTGCTAAAACGTACAAAAGGGCAAATACATACATACTTATTTTTTTTTAGCTTTACGCTGTATCCCGCACACAAGCAGGGTAGGCAGAGGGAACCTAGTGTTAAGACACTCCGTTCCCCACTTTCCGCCGAATTCGGAGGCATTGCGTGTTAAGTGGCGGAACTTAACGCCGCGCTTTACCTCGACACCAGAGCGAAGAAAATGGAAATATTAAATATTTTCACTTCTCGAGTGTGAATCCCACAACCAGTCGTTTACAGTCACACGCTTGTGCCACTGGACCACGACTGGCCACTACTTATATGAACGTATAATTAAATTAGAATAAACTGAGCAATATAAACTAGAACTAAATGTACGTTCTGAATCTATTGTCTGCGGGTAGCCATAATAATAACAAAAAAGAACCAAATGAACCAGACAGCTGGGAAAGTTGCGTTGTAACTGGTTGTTGCATCACTTTGGCTGCACTACTATCGCTTATTCCGCGGTTTCAAATTATGTAACGGTGTATGCGTTCGTGCTGCGCTGGGTAGTTGGGAATACGATATTTACCCACTTAATAGGAAAATGTTGATGTTATAACACGAAATTATACTTTTCTTCATGTAATCGAAGTCATAACAGCACTTATACGATTTACCAAAAATAACCTCCTTATTTTAACTACTACTAGTTTCTAAATATATACTCTCAGGATGTGAAAAATGCTAGAAAATTAAAAAAACACGATTAACGCGAAAGGTATACTAAGAATTAAATAAAAAATATCCATCGTAAAATTTTGAAACTTTATGAGAAAATATTTTTCATATACTAATACAAAATATGAAGTGATTTTAAAATACATGCTATATCGATATTAAGCTACTTTTTGCTTACATCAATTAATAAGTGTTGCGAAACACGTTTATTGCCTTGTCATTTAAATGTTAACCAGCATGTATATTTGGCAAATATTATGAATAAAAACATTTATCATTTTGTATCGTGACGTCATGTACTTAAACCACAGATTTTCTGGGTTCGATGCCTGCTCAGGGTCCGGAATGAGTATATTTAAAAACTTTTCTTTTCATCGGTGTGGTTGCAAAGTGCAGAATTGGGTTACGCAGGTAATGGTTCAATAACTCGCAGAAACTTGAGAGCAGGGAATAGGTAACATAAAAAAAATAAAAATATCATATTATTTAGCTACACCTAAGTATGATTTACATTTAAAACAACCGGCAAGAACAAATAATATGTCTATTAGAAGAACAAATAATATGTCTTATAAATAATAACGTATTGAATTTTTGATGTCATACTAGGAAATTGATCTGTATGTTAGTAAAGATTAAGTCGTGCAAGTCTTGAGTGAAAAATTTTCGATGTTTCCTCTTATGCTTAAATTATTTTGGCAAAATATATCCGAGAGAAAACTTTAGTCTTTTTGTTTATTGAGAGCAGGGAATAGATAGCGTGTAAAAAAATTAAAAAATCATATTATTTAGCTTCGTAAGTGTGACATTTTTATATTTAAAATAACCATTGGGGCCAGTCGTGGTGTCGCAGTCGCAGTGACACAAGCGTGTGACTGTAAACGACTGGTTGTCGGTTCGATTCCCACTGGAGGAGTGGAAATATTTAATATTTCGATTTTCTTCGCTCTGGTATTGAAGCAAAGTTCGGCGTTAATTTCCTCCACTTAACACGCAAAGCCTCCAAATTCGGCGGTGTGTGGGGAACGGAGTGTCTTAACACTAGGTTCTCTCTGCCTACCATGCCGTGTGCGGGAAAAAGCGTGAAGCTAAAAAAAAATAACAAATAAGTAGAAAAAAACAATCAAGTCTTAAAATTGGAAGAACAAATAATATATCTTATAAATAATAATGTATATCACTTTTAATGTCGTACTAGCAAAATGATTGATGATGATTTTAGTACAGTTTAATTCGTGCAAGTCTTCAGTGAAATTGTGTGATTGTCATGTTTCCTCTGCTTATTTGGCAAAATATATCCGAAAAAAACTTTAGTCTTTTTTGTTTATTATTGTTTCTTTCACCGCTCCCGATAACCTTATGTATGTATATAAGTATGCTTATGTATGTAAGTATTTTATATGGAAACTTCTGCTACATTAAAGTACCAATATAAAGACAACTTAATATTGATTATTTTTAAAAGTACGAAATTCACTTACTTTTGACTTTTATAATATAATATAAAAATAAATATATTATATTAGTATTTATAATTTAATAATATACCACACTGCATAGCACACGACCACTAACCGCAATAATACAATTCGACTAAATTATTTATAGGCAGATACGTATAAGCAGAAATAGTGGTAGAATTTAACGTAGTATGCTTATAGCCTTATACCGGCTTCTACTCTGATTTACATATACATTTTTAAATAATTTATAATATAAATAACCGGTACGTATAATTTATAATTAAAAATGTTTAGTTGAATAGTAATTAGCAATCTATCATACATTTAGAAGATTTTTTTTGCCCTTTTCCCGAATACTTTAGGTATAGAGAAAGTAGAGTTAAGACACCCTATTGTCCTACTGTCCACTTTCCGTTCAAAATCAGGGCTAGATGTTGGGGCGAACTCAATATCGAGCTTTGTCTTACTTGAGGGTAAAATCGATAAAAATACAAACATATTCCCCCGTGTGGGAATCGAACAATGGATTCGCATTGCGTTTAGTTGCGTTCATACACAGCACAACAGTGGTCACACTTTAATTACAATATTCTTTATGTCCTTTTCTAAGAGCAGGGAAAAGTATAATAATAGATTTTGCGTTTAGAGAGTACCTATATTGTAAAATTTTATTTATTTTATTAATAGCAGATGTATGATTGTTCACTATAATAGTGAATGGATATATTATACTAGATAATTTAGTTACTTTATATTTTTAGTAGAAATACCTGCTTTTTTTTTCAAAAAATAACACGAATGACGTATGGTATGTACACGTTATATATGCTATGCGCGTTCATAATTAATAGTCATACCATTGTTTGAGATTTAAATATTACAGTATGAGGTTAAAAATCAAGGCTGAATTTAATGTTAATTTTTAGCACAGTGTTGTTTTTTTAATAAATATAAATGGGTACATGCCACAATGTTTTTAAGCAAGCGTACTTTTATATATTTTTAACTCATTTCATTATTAGTTACATGTAGACTAGATTGCATATATGTATATTACGGGAAATGCATGAAGTACCAGATATTTGTTGAATTCTTAAGGCTTATGCTAAACACTCCCTCCAAGCCAAGGCATAGCTTCCAAATTTCCGTAGGAATATAAATAACAAGTAGGTGTATAGGTATATATCACGATTATAATTTTATTAACATAACTTGGTTACAGCAATGAAAGTGGTTAGCCACGTGATTATCTCTTTTATTTCGCCAAAAGTAGTTTTGCCTGTTCGTTTAGGTTAAGTTACATCTGGTTAAACTTTTTTCACCGTAGATATATATATATATATATATATATATATATATATATATATATATATATATATATATATATATATATATATATATATATATATATATATATATATATATATATATATATATATATATATATATATAAACCTAGTGTTAACACACTCCGTTCCCCACTTTCCGCCGAATTCGGAGGCATGCGTGTTAAGTGGCGGAACTTAACGCCGCGCTTTATCTCAAATATATGTCATTATTTAATATCAATATATATAAAAAAGTCGAGTTAACTACACTATTTATAACTCAAGGAAGGCTGAACCGATTTGGCTGGAAAATTGGTGGAGAGCTATCTTAGAACCAGGAAAAGGACATATGATACTCTTTTTATCCCGTTTGATCGTGTTCCCGTGAAGTCATTATAAAACGCGGTATAAAAAAAAGTTAAAAACGCATCTGACATGAAATAACAAAACGCAAATGACAGCTAAACGTAATTTTGTCGATTTTAAAAGTTGACAATTATAAAAATGACAACTAAACGTAATCTATACTAAAAAATAAAATTGTAGTGTCTGTTTGTAATATTGAAATAACTGATTTTTAATAGGTGTACGTGTATATAGGTACATGATACATAAACAAAATTACAAATTTTACAATCTTTCTGTCTGTCTGTTTGTTCTGGCTAACTAGAACGGCTGAACCAATTTTGACGGGATTTTCACTGGCAGATAGCTGATATAGTAAGGTGTAACTTTTATTATAAAACTTGCTGTTGCCTGCGACGTTGTCCGCGTGGAATTTATGTCTTATTGCATCAGCTATCTGCCTGCGTATGTATTTGAATATTGCACAATTTTTATTTTTAGAAGGCTGGAGAGTAACAAATTCTATATGGTATAACTACTGTGAAGTTACTTAAACTATAAAGTTATTGAGAACGTAAGCCTGTAACGTCTGATAACGACTGCTACTAACATTATTGACATTTTAAAGTATTGATCAGTAAATATTACTGATTTACATTGTTATTTGAAGAGGCGCTTCAATTTATTAGATTTCCAGAATTTTTTTACTAAAATAATACAAACATATGAAAGAAAATTATATTCTGTTAAGTGTGAAAAAAAGACATTCGATCGGAAGTCATTCGATCCCCAAATTAAAGAATCATTACATTTAAATTACTTACTTTCATTTCCTTGTTTTCGCCACTTAACACGCAATGTGTCGATTTCAGACTGAGGTGTCTTGACACTAAGTTTTTTTTTACTATTTTGCTATAGAGGGAAAAGTGTGAAAGAGTAAAATAATAAGAAAAGGAAGAAAATCCCAACGAGAAGACACTCTTTAGCCATCTATAGATTTTCCATGCGGGTACTGGCCTAGGCTATTGCATTGCAGAGAGAGGAGCTCAGAGCAGTGCTCCGAACTTGTAACAAGTACAGGCTTAAGCAGCCCCGTTTAAAATGCGTTTTAACGCTTGTCTACACCGTCCGAGCCACAGGTGCCTCACTAAAATCGAAAAAAATCTTCATGCGGTATACAAAAACGCAGCGCTATTACGAAATTGATGCATCTAATATTATAAATAATAAAAATTTGTCCGTCTCTTACATCGCAAAGAAGGGTTGTTATATTATGATTTCTAGAGTGTAAATATTTAGGATGCTGGAGAGTGACATAGTGCAAACATTATGTCATGCCCCTTGGGAGATTAGGAATGACGCGTATGTATCCGTGCATACTATAAGTAACAAGGCGTTAGTCTCTCTTCGTGAAGATTCGGTTTATTAATTAATATATTCTTTTGAATATTCTTTGTTAGTAAGTCTCAGAGAGGGAATTAAGGGGAATAGTAAATATTATGCAATCAATTAAATTGCGAATTTCCACCAATTCTACATAAATTGAATTTTGGTTTGGTTGAACATAACATTGAGACAGAACAGAGCTTTTCATATATGTTGTTGAGTTTCTAAATACAGCAAAATAAAATATCCCAGCCTCAGTAATTCGATATTTAGATGCTCCTCGATTATGTAATGGTTCTGACATAATTAATGGCATCATCTTAGCCCGTAATAAACAATGTTAAAGTCTTGCAATATGCTGATGACTTTGTTTTTTATATTCAAAATAAAAATATTATTAGGAGCTCTACGGATATACAAGTTTATCTAGATACTGTTGTGACGGAGGTAAACCTTATTGGCTTGAATGTTTCACCGACAAAAACCAAATATTGTATTTTTACTAGAAAAAGAAAAATTGAAAATATTTCTTTTAAAATTAATGATTGTGACATTGAGAAGACTGATTGTTTTAAATATTTAGGAATTTGGATTGATAAATCATTATTGTGGAGTAAGCATATTAAGGGAAAGAACTATGAAAACAATTAATTTGATAAAAATTTTAGCAGGAAGTTCTTGGGGAGTTCATCCAAAACATTTGCGCCGAATATATATTGCATTAATTCGAAGCCGTTTAGATTATGGTTGCTCCTTATTTGATAGTGCAGCTAATACACATTTATTAAAATTAGATCGTGTCCAGAATTCTGCTTTACGTGTCATGGGTAGCTTTATTAAAACTACTCCTATTCACGTAATGGAAAGCGAACTCAATATATTTCCACTTAAGCTTAGACGTCAGTTCTTGGCTACTAAATTTTGTCTAAAATCCATGTTCTTAAATAGAAGCACTATTACTGTAATTAAAGAGTTGACTCAGACTTGCGAATTAAGTTATTGGCACAAAAAGAAGAAACCGCTATTAGTAAGCGTTTGTGATAAATTTCAAAAGGAAGAAATTCGCCCTTATAATTTGATAAATAATAATTATTTAAATACCTTGCATGCCAAAATAGTAACTAAGCTAATATCTATGGAAATACAACATTTTTCTGGTTCTAAGAAGGATAATATGAATACTATGCTAAAAAAATATACGCTGATGATGATTCATGTCAAATATGAAGGATGGCATAAAATATATACTGATGGCTCTAAAACAATTCATGGGTTAGGGGCAGCCTTTTATGAACTTCTGCTTCACATTGTGATTAGGAATCACAATGTGAAGCAGAAGTTTAAAATTACATCAAATGTCTCCATTATGTCTGCCGAGCTCGTTGCAATCTCAGAGGCATTATCATACGCGGCTAGTAATATTACATCTAAAAGGATAGTTATTTTATCGGACAGCAAAAGTGCTCTCCAGCATTTGGCTCGATGTGCCTCTGGTCAAAGAGGTGTATCGATAGCCTATGCAATTGTAAGTAAAATTTTACTCAATAGTAATGGATGGTCTGTGAGATTGCAATGGGTACCGGCGCATATCGGGCTGAGTGGGAACGAGGAGGTTGACAGTGTAGCTAAAGAGGCTATTTCAACTGGAACTGAGATATTTATTTTCCCAGATTATACAGAAATATTGATAAGATGTAAACTTGAAATTTTTAATATATGGATCAAATACTTTAATGAAGTCTCAAAAGTAAAAGGTGTCTGGTACAATACTATACAGAAAGAACCTCCTCGTATAGCTTGGTTTACAAATTGTAAAATGCGTAGAGAGATAATTGTCTGTGGTCTTAGACTTCGGTCCGGGCACATTCCACTTAATAAGTTTAAATATTTAATGAAAAAATCGCCATCACCGAATTGTGATATATGTGGTGTCATAGAAGATGTACAACATATTTTAGTGGAATGTCTCCGAAGCGAAGACTTAAGAAATTATTTAGTTGATAGATTTAAGTTTAATCGTAAAGATGTTGGTGGATTTCAAAGCATCCAGGCTAATCCCGCTGCTTTGAGTGCTAAATTAGTTTTTAAAGAGATCATTAAGTTTATATAGGTAGATGTATTTGTTAAACGATGGGTCTGGCATAATCTTAATAGATTAAAGACCCTTATTTTTTTTTTCTAGAATAAAAAAAAAAAGAAATCTTAGCCCGCGTAGGAAAATGTGAATACTCCATTGATATCTATAATTGCTGCTGATGTCTCATTTCAATTTAAATGATGTTATTAATTAATAGTGGAACTATGACCATTAACAAAGCGCAAGGATAAACGTTAAAGGTAGCGCGGATGAACCAAGAAAGATTGTGCAGTTCCCATTTTCTTGAATCTTCAGATTTTATTCTAAATACAAAGACATAGTATTTTACCGCTTACAATTGCGTATTAAATTAGCGATCTGTTCCTGTGTGTTCTGAGCTATAAAAATATGATGCCTATCTTCCTTCTTCGTGTCAATACCAGATTAGATGATATTTTGGGCCAGTGTTTTGGCCACGTCAACGGCTTGCTCCGTTTCCCTCATCATGGTCGTCATTGAACGTTGACGGACAATTGGGCAGCGAGCAGGTGTGCCATGGTTTGTGGGTTGCACCGCAGTCACAACGTGTGTCACGTTCCGGGTATGTGTATCCCCATATTGGCAAGAAGATCTTTTACAACGGCCACCTGACTGCGCAGTGGCTATTAAGTGACTTCCAAGTTGAACGCACTGGGCTCGTGGCCGGTCGGTAAACACTCTTTGGGAGGGACAAAGTCTGGAGGAGGTGAGTGGGTTAACCGCCACTGCAAGTCCCTGGCACGACCCCGGCTCGCCATCCAAAGCTGAGGTTGACTTTAAGAAACCTTATGGCGACTTTTCAGGCGGGGCCGGGACGTATGGTACCCTATAGAAGATGTCGAGGGTCCTTTTCCTTTTAGCTCTCTCTAGCGGAGCATGCTACCTCACGACGGATCTTGGGGGTGCTATAGAGGCTCCTATCATGCACCTCAATGGTGCCTATAAGGAAGACAAATCACACTTATAGTTCTCTATTTTAAGGTTGACTGTATACATGGACAAGATCCAACACATATTGAGGCTGATGATGATCTGTTATTTCGGGGATGTTATTATCGGCAATTGCAATAGAATCTGAAATCTTGTTCAAGAACAAGTTGAAGCGATATGTAAAGCGTATTTTGCAACAGAAGAGATAGGAGATACAATATAACAAATATAAAGCTGATTAAGTATTACATTTAGAATGTTTCTGAAAAACGATGCTTGTAGATTTATTAGTTGTAACTAATAAAACACCCTACTAGTAAAGTGTCATTAAGAACCATTTTGTTACTATGCTCTATTTTTGCTTCCGTTGTTAAATAATGCAGTTTGAAAATATAACACTTCACGCTTTCTAGAGCAAATCGTATTTTGCCTTACTTTGTCCGACGATGATGACTGCGTAACCGTAGACATTAACGCTGCATATAGGGCTACACACAAATGCAATACATGCATTTACTGCAGTCCAACCAGACACGCCCTTAATGTTTCCGAGAGGGTGTCCACTGCGCTACACGCTTGCGCTACGCGCTGCGCTTTTACTTCGAATAAAGTAGGTACGCAAGCAGAGGTCCATGTCTTCCATTAGACACTTCTGTGGCTTCGTCAATTTCTTTGTTGTCTACAAAGCCTTTCCATAGTTAGTCTGGTAAAGGCCATCTAGAAAACCCAGGGACGCTGTAGACACCACTAGAGCCAATAACTATCATTCACGTTCGAAAAAAATACCTTGCGTACTTAGGTCCTATCGCAACGCACCAAGAATAAGGGGCTAAAAAAGAATAATTAATATTCCAAGAATTTATTTCGAAAAAAACAAAATAACAATCGGTACGTCAGAAACGGATGGAGAGGTGACATTTCGAAATTATACAATAACTTTTTTTCAGAAACGCTATGGACTTTTTTTACCCGCGACCGAACGGCGACTGTATATGTGTTTGGGGTGAGAGGTTGTTTGTTTGTTTGTGTGTTTGTGCAAATTACTATGTCAATTATTTCCAAAACTATAAGTCCGATTTTGATACGGTTTTCTATGATAGGTTAAGGTTCAATTGGCGTATGTTTTTAGATATGTCTTATTGCCTTAACTCACCAGGGGGCGCTGCAGTAAGCATTTTACGTGCAAACGAATGTTTTCAATTATCTCAAAAAATAATAGTCTGATTTCGATACGGTTTTCAGTGATAGATTCAGGTTTAATTGGTGAATGTTCTTAGATATGTTTTATCGTGTCAAACCACCAGGGGGCGCTGCAGTAAGCATTTGTTTGTACTTTTTTTGTATTTATTTGTCTAAAACCGTAACTACTGATTCGATTGAACAGAGTTTTCAGAAAAAGATTCAGCTTTGCCTGGTGCATATTTTAAGATTTTTCTTTTTTTGTTACGGGGAAAACTCACCAGGGTGCGCTGCAGTAAACATTTGTTTATGCAAATCAAAAACTACTAGTCCAATTTAGATGAAACTTTCAAGGATAGGTTCAGGCTTAATTGGTGCGTCTTTTCATATATGTGTTATGGTGACCACTCATCAGGGGGCGCTGTATTTTTCTTGTTTTTATCTGTCTAAAACCGAAATTACTAATCCGATTGGATAGAGTTTTCAGAACTAGATTCAGCTTTGCTTGATGCATATTTTAAGACTTTTGTTTTTTTGTTACGGTGAAAATTCACCAGGGGGCGCTGCAGTAAACATTTGTTTATGCAGAGTAAAAACTACTAGTCCGATTTAGATGAAACTTTCAATGATAGGTTCAGGTTTAATTGGTGCCTCTTTTCATATATGTGTTACGGTGGCCACTTACCAGGGGGCGCTGCAGTAAGTACATTTGTTTGTGCAAAACTAAAACTACGAGTCCGATTTGAATGCAGTTTTCAATGATAGATTCAAGTTTACTTAGTGCATATTTTCATATATGTGTCATGTATGTTTACTTAGTGCATATTTTCATGTATGTGTCAACTCTCTAGGGGGCGCTGCAATAAGTAGCTGTTTCCATTTTTTGTGTAAAACCAAAACGACTAGTAGGATTGGAGAGAGTTTTCAGTATTAGATTCCGCTTTGCTAAGAGCATGTTTTTAAATTTATATTACGGTGACAAGTCACCAGGGGTGCGCTGCAGTAAAATATTGTTTGTGCAAAGCTAAAATGACGAATTCGATTTGGATGCAGTTTCAATGAGGAGTTCAAGTTTAATTAGTGCATGTTCTTGGATACGTTTTATCGTGTTAACTCACCAGGGGGCGCTGCAGTTAACATTTGTTTGTAATATTTAAAACAAAAACCACAACTACTAGTCCGATTGGGCAGAGTTTTTAGTATTAGATTTACCTTTACTTGGTGTAAGTTTTTAGGTTTTTTTTACGTTAAGAACTCACCAGGCGGCGCTGCATTAAACATTTAATTATGCAAAGTTAAAACTATAAGTCCAATTTGTATGCAGTTATCAAAAATAGGATCAGGCTTAATTAGCGCCTGTTCTCGTATATGTGTCGTGGTGACATCTCACCAGGGGGCGCTGCAGTAAGCATTTGCTTGTATTTTTTGTGTGAAACCTATTAAGATGCGGTTTTCTGTGATAGGTTCTGGTTTAATTGTTGCGTATATTTATATGCCATATCACGAACTACCACGGGGCGCTCCAGTACAAATTAGTTTGTTCAAAATCAAAACTACTAGTGGGTTTTGTGATTTTCACTGATTTGGTTAGACTTAAATTTCCTGAAAATGTTACGGTGACAATCTGCCAGGCGCTGCAATAAGCATTTGATAACCAGAAAGCATTGGGTTTATAATTTCTTTTGGATTTGCATGAAGATTAATATAAAGTATTTCGAAATTATGTAATAATATATAATGTGTATCATTTATATATTCACTTTAAAAAGTTTAAAATAAAAAACAAAATTAAAAATTTTGAAAAAACCCACGACGGTTAAATTGTAATTGAAAAAGGATAAAATAACTATAAATCCCCCGCCTAAAAGAATATATGTAACGAGATGATGGGGACAACTTCGTCGGGGGCTGCCAGTTGCAATCCCTATTTTGAATATAGTAGCTAACAGTATAGATTTCGTTCTTAAAGTTTTTAAAAGGAATACCTGTTATCAAAATTGTAAATTCATATTAATATTTTAATTTTTTCCCAAACCTGTTTTAACAGCATGAAAACCTAGGAGAAGTTACAGTAATGCAAACTTAAAGTAATGGCAGCTCCGACCAAGTCGTCCCCATCATCTCGTTACATATATTCTTTTAGGCGGGGGATTTATAGTTATTTTATCCTTTTTCAATAAAAAAAAATGAAATGGAATTGGACAGGTCATATTATGAGAACAAACAGAGAAAAATGGACGAGAGACGTAATGGAATGGTATCCCAGATATGGAAAGAGACAAAAAGGGCGTCAAGTAAAAAGATGGGAGGATGATTTTCCAAAAGGCTGGAGAAAATTAACTTGGAACAGAGAACTTTGGAAGACAACGGGGGAGGCCTATGTCAAAGGACAACCTGACTAAAAATTAACTGGTTGCTGATAACAATATCACTTCTTAATGCATGCAAATTTTCATTTATATTCTATATCATTTATAAAAAAAAAAAGTATTTGTGATTAACGAGTTACTATGGTCAGTGAATAAAGGCTATTGTATTGTATTGTATTGTATCCTTTTTCAATTACAATTTAACCGTCGTGGGTTTTTTCAAAATTTTTAATTTTGTTTTTTCAAAGTTTTTATTTTTGTTAGTTAGGTAGGTATCGGTATGGTAAATTAAAACAGCCATTTTATTTTCTTCTACAATTTGGAACACCAAGTGTTAGTTTTCTCTGTCTCAAAAAGTGCTCATATTCCGTTGAAAAACTTTTCCTAAGCCTTTTTTTTTTTTATATGGAATAAAGGAGGCAAACGAGCTGAAGGCCCACCTGGTGTTTGTATTCTTAACCCGTCCCCCCACGGGCAAATATAAATACGGCCTAACATAAATGTTTATATCACCTGGCCAGACGTTATTGTTTTATATTAACAGAAACTGATATTTATGTTTATCAAGGTGCCGTGTTAATATCTCTTATAGCTTAAACGGGTCTGCTAGGGTCGTACATCAGACATTTAGAAAAAAAATAATTTATAGCCTATACGTTTACCAAGTAAAATATTAGCCGCCTAATACTTCTTTTTCTTCTTTCTGGCACTATCCCAGCTTTAGCCAGGGTCTGCCTTCCTGCTGAAACTCCTCCACACTCCACCATTGCACGGCCTAATAATTATGTATAGTAAAGAAAATTTTCAATAAAATCTGTCCGGTAGTTTAGACATGAAAGGTGAATAACAGACCAAAGACAGAAAAAAGTTCGAAAATATTTATTTGCTTCTATTGTTAATATACACCTAAGACCCCAAGAAGTATTTTACAGTTTATATCTAATATTCAGAAATGTTCACTCTTACAGTTATGTTATAGGTACATATGTATGTTCATAATTCTAAGACGTCACAAAATCTACAATTTTTCTTGACTCTTTTATTTTGAATAAGTTTCTTTACTTATTATGTTTTTACGATGCACATGCTACTTATATGTTAATATTTCTCATAAAGAACGCTTATAATCATTTTAATTATTATAATATAATTGTTATTAGGTTTTTGCATGTCTCAACAGATTATAAGATAATTTTCTTTAAGTACCGTTTTTTGCAGGCTGGAAATATGTTATTATTATATGATATACTGACTGACTATAAGAACTTTAGACAAAATGTGTGCTCTCAGTCAGACGAATAGCTAAAATAAACAATAATCTGGCATACTCGTATTAATAACAGAATTACTCTAGAAATTGCTCTAGACCTTGAATGATAATTGTTTTTATTACAGTACATTATTTTAAAAATGCATACAAAGCCTTAATTACAAACTAGTTATATAAAAAAGTTGCCATGCTTAGAAATAGCAGAACATTTCATTTTATTTTACATATTTAATGTATATAATCGAATGTGAAACATGCATAGAAAGAAAATGTTTGAGCTATATTTTAGAATCTGCTAAAAGCAAACGTCAATATTAAACTAATAATAAGAGGCAATTAATGTAATTTTTTTTTAACTTCAGCTATAGGGTAGAGAGAGGGAACTTAGTATTATGACACTCCGTTCCACATTTTCGCCGATTTGGCCGATTTGGATTTAAGTGGCGAAATTTATCACCGCATTTGCCTCTTACACTGCCTCGATACCAAAGCGAAGAAAATGGGAATATTAAATATTTCCACTCCTCTAGTGAGAATCGAACACACAACCAGTCGTTTACAGTCACGTTTGTGCTACTGATCTACGATGGGGCCTATTCATTCATTCATCGGCCATTATTTTATTTTAAATAAATAATGGTTCATGAATGAATTAAAAAAAGGGAAAAGAGAAACGTAAGGTAGTTGAGCTAGAATTCTAATGATTAAAATCCTGGATATGGCCACCAAAGAAATATACACATTTTAAGTTGGAAATGCGAAATCCTTCATAAGTAGGTTAAAATATATGCTATGACAGCAAACGTGACATTCTATTCATTACTTGAATATTACTATATTTTTTATACATCATCATGACGAAATTCGGAAGGTATTATATAGAAAATGTGAAAAAATATGTAACAAGAGTAAAGAGCGTAAATCGGAACTGCGACCTACTTGTCGACCTTGCTTGACATTGTGTTGACAGGAGCGCGTACTCGAGTAGCGACTAGTGCAGCGGCGGGCACTAGACGGCTAGTGTATTTTTGTCACGTATTTTATTTGACCTTTTGAACTAAGATATCAAGAACTCTCCTAGATAACTCGTACAATTCACTAGAATATTCTGCCATTCACAAAAACATGTCGAATGTGGTTATAGTGAATACAAACCCGTTCGAGGGTCAAAAGCCGGGTACAAGTGGTTTACGTAAAAAAGTTAAAGTATTTCTTCAAGAAAACTACACGGAAAATTTCATTCAAAGTATCTTAGATGCCAACAAAGATGCAATTGTAGGATCTACTCTTGTCGTCGGCGGAGATGGCAGGTACTTAGTCAAAGAAGTTGTGGATAAAATCATAAAAATATCAGCTGGAAATGGGGTGAGTTGACTTGAATTAAAATATTCAGTAATAAAATATATTTCGTTCTTTTTCACCTATCAATTTCATACGTTGTGTAATTTTGGTTTTTGATTAAATTATGTTAATAATAGGTCATTGGAGTAATTTAAAATATTTTTCTTTGTTTTTTAAATATGTACATCTTTATAGTGTTATATATAAATCATTGAATTATTGTTCTCTATAGGTGGCTAAGCTTTTAGTGGGACAAAATGGAATTCTTTCCACACCAGCAGTATCACATATTATCAGAAAATATCAGACTCTAGGTAACTTTTACTGGTTATACTTATATTTAGTTAATATTGTGATGTCTACGTTTTAATGAAAAAATGTTAAAAAGAAATGAAATGCTAAGTAATATAAAACATCTTTATTGAAGTATCTAATTTTAATTTAAATGATTAAAACAGACAAAAGATAAGATACAACTTTGTGGATATTTAATACTTATTACAAGTACTTATAATAATAAAAAGTACTTATAATCTAAGTGGAATTCCAAAAAATATTTATAAAAATGGCATTAATATTGCAGGTGGGATCATACTCACGGCTTCACACAATCCTGGAGGTATAAACAATGATTTTGGAATCAAGTTCAACTGCAGTAATGGAGGCCCCGCACCCGATGGCACTACTAATGACATTTACAAGCTCACCACTGCTATCAAACAATACAAGATTGTGCCGGGCCTCAAATGTGATATAGACAAGATTGGCATTTTTAGATTTAAGGTTAATTTAATTTAATGTTTTAATATTTCACTTATTCTCAAAAGTAATTTTTACCCTCATCAATTAATTTTTAAATATATTTACATATAAAAATAGAAGAGGAGTCATAGTTGTCAGTCACTATAGTGGATCACTGTAATTAAACATAGGAATTCCCTTGGGAATTTAACCACTTGTTTTCTAACATTTCTATAGTGTTATTTACAACCTTAAAAATAACTTTTTAAAATTGGAAAATTTTAGTGACAATGTAGTGTTAAGTTTATTATTTAATATGAATCATTTTAAATAGTCTTAAAATTAGGTGGAAAGGAAGAAACAGATTTTTTTAACACTAAATTTTTCTGAAAATTTTCTGCCTACTCTGCTTGTATATGGGAAATATGTGAGGATTTAAAAAATATATTTAAAATAATATAAAATAATTTATAGGTTGAGGAACATGATTTTATGGTGGAAGTGATAGACCCCGTAAAAGACTATGTAGACTACATGAAAGAAATATTCGACTTCCCAAAGATTAAGTCTCTCTTGCAAGGATCTGAAAAGAGCAAGCCTTTCAAAGTTCTGATTGATTCTATGAATGGAGGTAAATATGTGTTATCTGTAGTTTTAAATAGTACTGATATGAAAAAAATAATTACGGATTAGTGAATAAGAATGTTTTAAACAATAAATCATCATTAAGTACTTTTGAAATCATCTTATCTTCACTATATATTTTTAAATATTTGCATTAATTTTGAGTCATTTTAATATTTTAAGCTTTATTTGGGCTGTGTATTAAGAAATAAAATGATTATTCACATTATTATTATAATGGTTAATGTCAATATTTTTTATTAGTGATTTAAGTAATTGACCCAATTGCGAATTGTAGTATTTACAGATATTTTTAATTTATGCAAATAATTACAGTGACGGGACCCTATGTCAAGCGCATTTTTATAGACGAGCTTGGAGCTACGCAGGACAACGTCAGGCGTATCATACCCCTCGAGGACTTTGGAGGAGCCCACCCAGATCCTAATTTAACGTATGCCGCCGATCTAGTGAATGCCGTCAAAAATGGCGACTACGATTTTGGAGCCGCCTTCGACGGAGACGGTGACCAATAACCATTTAATATATAAATCTCGTTATACATATAAAATAAGATTTTATCATCTCGGTGGCAACCGTTTTCTAACAGTAGCTTGTGTGTTGGCAGGCGACCGCAACATGATAATCGGTCGCGACGCGTTCTTCGTGACGCCGTCGGACTCGCTGGCCGTGCTGGCGTGCCACCTCCACCACATCCCCTACTTCCAGCGGCGCGGCGTGCGCGGCCTCGCGCGCTCCATGCCCACCGCCGCCGCCGTCGACCGCGTCGCGCAGCGCCTCGGCAAGGAGATGTTCCAGGTGCCCACAGGTTAGCACCGCGGCGCCTCTGCGCATTACGATGTCTCTGTTACTTCATTTTACTTCATTTACTCTACGCACTACTCGGTAATTACTCTAACGCACGGTAACTTCTCTATGCTCTAGGATGCCTCTGTATGTTGATTACTCTGCGCACTAAAGTGCTTCTGTCAGTTAATTACTCTGTGTAGTACGGTGCCTCTGTCAGTTAATTACTCTGCACACTAAAGTGCCTCTGTCAGTTAATTACTCTATGCATTGAGATGCCTCTGTATGTTGATTACTCTGCGCCCTAAAGTGCCTCTGTCAGTTAATTACTCTGCGCACTAAACTGCCTCTGTCAGTTAATTACTCTATGCATTGGGATGCCTCTGTGTGTTGATTACTCTGCGTAATAAGGAGCCTCTGTCAGTTAATTACTCCATGCATTGGGATGCCTCTGTATGTTGATTACTCTGCGCACTAAAGTGCCTCTGTCAGTTAATTACTCTGCGCACCAAAGTGCCTCTGTCATTTAATTACTCTGCGCACCACGATGCCTCTGTCAGTTAATTACTCTATGCATTGAGATGCCTCTGTCAGTTAATTACTCTGCGCACCAAAGTGCCTCTGTCATTTAATTACTCTGCGCACCACGATGTCTCTGTCAGTAACTACTCTGCGCACCGCGGTGCTTCTGTCAGTTAATTACTCTGCGCACTAAAGTGCCTCTGTCATCTAATTACTCTGCGCAGTACGGTGCCTCTGTCAGTTAATTATTCTGCACACTGAAGTGCCTTTGTCAGTTAATTACTCTATGCATTGGGGTGCCGCTGCATGTTGATTACTCTGTGCACTGTGCCGCCAGTCCCGGTCAGCTAACTATAGTACACTTGACCAGTCATATCTACGGTTCAGCAGTCAATGAGATTTGACGAGTGAGTTTAACAAAACACGCCATGCATAATGGAATCACAAGCGCTTGCCCGTGATTGCGCGTATACTTTACAGTTCGGCTAAAGTTGGATTTTTGGTAATCTTTTTATAAACTATATTTTGCAGGATAAGAGTGACTTTAATTTCAAAATAAACATGACAATATCATAACTTCCTTTTTTAATTTCTGATTAAAATTGCGCCAGCATAAATAATAAACTTACTAACTGTCACCCGGCAGGCTGGAAGTACTTCGGCAACCTGATGGACGCGGGGCGGCTGTCGCTGTGCGGGGAGGAGAGCTTCGGCACGGGGTCGGAGCACGTGCGCGAGAAGGACGGCGTGTGGGCCTCCCTCGCGTGGCTCAGCGTGCTCGCGGAGCGCCGCCGAGCGCTGGCCGACGTGCTGCGGGACCACTGGGCGCAGTACGGGAGGAACTACTTCACTAGGTGGACTATGAGCAAAGTGTATTTAATATATATGTCGAAGCGAGCAAAAGTAAAGTCATCTCCTCTAGCGGTAGATTGCTCGCCTCACCGCTGTGGGGATCCGATACATTGGGCATATGCAAGTCTTACATTAATAACAGCACTGTTTCATTGATTTACTATTTCAGTTATGAGTTATTAAATTTATATTAACACCACAATGTATCAAACATCAAACAGTGGTTAGAATTTAAATAAGTAAAGCCAATAGTTTTGCTTGCGCCTCGTCAAATCTTGCGATGTTAACCGCTCTAAAATAATATTTTTGAATTAAATTTTTATTAACGATATTTATTCCACAGACCATACAAAAAATCGCTGACGACGCAATTTCAATTTGAAACTTTAAACGCGTTATCTTATATCTTATATCAACGTTGTAATAGCTCAGTCTGAAGAGCGATTGCTTTTTACAGTTGCTTTTTACAGTTTGTCCACGGTTCGATCCTGATATCTAGTCAAATTCTTCTTATTTTTTTTTGTTTAAATTTATTTAATTTTTCTATATAATTTTCATTTATTTTATCATATTTTTATTGTAAACATTATTTCAAAATAACGACTTCTCGAAAGAAATACGGATCGAGGCTCAGTCACGAGATATTATATAATAATAACAGAAACATAATAACTTATGAAACAGTAGTTTTATCTGTTCGTTAGATACGATTATGAAGAATGTCCCAGCGACCCCTGCAACGACATGATGCAGGAGTTGGAAAAGAAAATGACGTCCCCGGGCTTTGTGGGGTCGAAGTACTCGTCGGGGGGCAAGACCTACACAGTGGCTCTCGCGGACAACTTCTCGTACATGGATCCGGTAGACCGTAGTGTTGCTATGAAACAGGTACGCTCATTTTTAAACAATTTTAAAGTGTTATTTCACATTTAGGAGAATTGATAAACACTAAAAATTTGAACGCTTAGCATGGCTCAGCCGTCAGAGCGCCTGGACTGAATTCAGGAAGCGCGAGCTCGAATCCCGTTACGTTCAAATTTTTATACATTTTCTAAACTCATTATTTTACTAAGATTGTTTTAACAATTTATCAGAAAGTCATAAAGAATTTTCAAATAATTAATTATATGAAAATCTAGCTATCTTTATACGATAGTAAATAAATTTTAGGTAGCTATATATTTTTTTGAAGGTATAGGTGGTATTATCTCCGATTTATATAATGAAATATTTACATAATGTATTTATCGCAGGGTCTGCGCATCGTGTTCGAGGACGGGTCGCGCGTGGTGGTGCGCCTCAGCGGGACTGGCAGTTCCGGCGCCACCGTCAGGTGAGTGCCTCTGACAGTCAGTTACTCTGCGCACTGTAATGCCCCTATCAGTTTAATATATAACTAGCAGACCACTCGCGGTTTAAACTCGCCAACAATGAAATATCTATAAATGTTCCGAATTTTCGACTGCTCGTGTTCTGGCTTAAGACACTCGTTTAATTTTTTTCTGATAAATTACCATCCATACCAAAGTTGTCTATGTTTGATCCTTAGCCTTTAAATATTTTCATTCAGAATTTCATCCAAATCGTTCCAGTAGATTAGCTTTGAAAGCGTAACAAACGTACAGACTTTTGCATTAACAATATTAGTGTAGGTATATTAATGTAAACTGTGTGTTCTATCAGACTATACATAGACTCGTACGAGGAGAAGGAGGTGCTCGGCGACGCGCAGCAGATGCTGCGGCCCCTCATCGACGTCGCGCTCGAGATCTCGCAGCTGCAGAAGTACACCGGCCGGGACGCGCCCACTGTCATCACATAAATATAACTAACACTTAAAAGTCAAATATATAGACAAATAATGAAAATAAACACAAAAATGATTTTTAAAATCCTGCCAATTATTCCGCTAAGGTTATTAAAAATTATGTTACAAAAAATTCAAGACCTATTTATCTGATTACACATTCTGTTAATATGAAATATGAATTATATTTAGTATAGCTTTGATATACTTTTAGGAAAATTGGCAACAAAAAACTACTAACAAGTAAGTTTAAGAAAGACTTAAAGTCAAAAAGATACAGATAACAAAAATAAACACTAAACTAGTGTCTAAAGTCCTACCAATTATTCCGCTAAAAGCGCATATTAAAAACAATGTTATAAAAAATAAAAGATCTATTTATCTGATCACACATTTGGTTCATATGAAATATGAATTACATTTTTTTATACATTTGTTATAGTTTTATGAAAATTGGCAGCAAAAAACTACTAACTACTTAATGTAAGGGGGTTTTTTACACGGTTTATACTATTTAAATGTGCAATTGTAATTGATATGAATTTATTTGTTTTTATAACAATAACTATTATTATATATTTATAAGGTAGTTTACTTTGAATTTTATCTTTATTAAATGGAAATTATTACAGTTATTGTGTTTGAGATTTTATTTAATATTTACCTGTTGTGATACATATACTATTATTAATTTTATATAAAAATGTTTAAACTGAATCATTATTGGTAATCATAATGTGATCAAATACTTCCAAAGATGTTTCTGGATATTATGTATAAGGATTTTTACATATATTTTATACTGTTGTTTTACTTGTATAATGTAAAATGGTTAAATAAAGTACAAATATTAAAAAAAAACAATGTTATTTTTATTATTTTAAAATGATAATATTATTTCTTCTGAGCAAGTCTCCAGAGTTGTTTATATTTATTCTGTTTCAATGCATTATGAATGACTACCAGATAAACGTAACTTCCATGAGGTATAGCTTTCAAAGTTTAACTAGATATGTAGGGAAACAATTATAGCGACACCTAACTCAAGAGAAAAAGCTGGCTGGCTAGCTCTGGCTAAAGCTAGGATAGTTGCCAGGAGGCAACTATCCCAGCTTTAGCCAGAGTTTGCCTTCATGCTCAACCTCCTCCGTCTTGCTCCAGGGACAGACGTATCAAGGCAAACTCTTCTGACATAATTCTCAGGCCGGCGTGCAACGTGGCCATACCATCTCAGGCGACTCTCTTGAAGCTTATCCGCTACGTCACGGGCACCAAAAAGTAGGGATACCTATCTATATAAATGATGACAGACTGACATATATAAGTGGAACATACATCTATCCAAAGAATTGAGAATTATATACAGGTGTATATATGTAATTCTCAATTTGAATTTATCAGAGAACAAACAAAACAGCCAAAGCGCGAAGTTGAGTTCCACCACTAAACACGCGTAGTGTCAACTTTGGGCGCAAAGTTGGACCGAGTCTTGGATACTAAGCTCCTGTCTGTCTGTCCTGCTATTTATTAATTTAATTTGTTTAGGAATAAGGAAAAACAGTTTTAGCAAAAAAACACATAAGTAAACTCAAAAAGATATAAATACATATATATAAATGGGTAATAATGACGATAATTTAGACATATAACTATTGGGTAACAACATCACATTTGTCCCGACTCGTCGTTGGTGCGACCGCAACACGCCGTGGAATTTTTAGGCATTGTCGACGCCGAAGGCATGCGTTTTTTCGTACAAGGTACCAGGGCATCAGAGCCTACAAGGAGGTGTATCTCGCAAACAAATTTAGGTAATTTAAGTGTAAAAGAGAAAGGATTTCTTTCCAAGGACAGGGTTCTAGTTAGTGTGGTGGTTATCGACGTTTTCATACAAATTGTCTTTTCGTCCAGTATAAAGTGATCCTCAAACATTTATTTAAATGCGTTTTGGACGCACGTGACGTAGGAGTGGGTAAAAATGCAACCTCCTTGCTTAATATGCACTCCTAGTATTTCAACTTGATTTTTTCAAATTTTATTAATAAAAATAATATAACTTAGCTAGCGCACACAGCGGTTACAAGCGGTAGGTAGAAAAAGTAAGGGTTCCGATGCGCTGTATACTGTCGGAACTCCTCGGAGGTCCGGGGGCCAATTCATCCATACTTATAATATAAGTGCGAAAGTCTGTGTGTTTGTCTATCACGCATTCACGGCTAATCCACTGGTCCGATTTGGATGAAATTTAGAATAAAAGTAGTAAAAGTTACTGGGTCTAACGCAGGCTACTTATTTTTTCAAAAATAAACTTCTAAAGGGTTGAAATAAGGGATTAAAATTTAGATGAAACGATTGTAATAAATTTTGGCATAAATGTAGTTGATAATCCAAGCTTAAATGTAGGCAACTTTATTTTTTAAAAAACACCCCCGAGCGTTGCAATACAACGATATAGTCATATAGTTAACGTGGCGAAGCCGCGAGCGGTCCGCTACTAGGTAATAAATAATTAATACATATCTCCTTATGTTATAGTTAGTTAACTTAAAAATGATTTAGATCGTATCTTTTTTAGTTTATATCAAAAATGTGAGAAAAATCTCTCACATTTCTCTCACATTATTCTAACTCACAGGTAAATAAGACATATAAATAGATATATTCGAAGGAGTACCTTCGAATATATCTATTTATATGACCATCCAGGACCCTCGAGTTGTTTGGAAAAGCGTAAAGTTGTTTTGTTTTCTTATTTAATAGCGGGACGTTTTCAAATAAAATATACCAGCAATACATAATGATTCTTTTATTGACTAGATTATTTTAGTTAGTATTAACCAAATTAGTTGCTAATACTTATCGACACGACCATGCGGTCATAATATACCTATATGTATAAGAATAGGAAACGAACATTATACGCATATTTACTAAATAGTAACTACATTCTTCTTATAATAATTTGGTAAATTACAACCATATTTGTATTTCTTATATTATAAAATACACGAGACTTAAAATGACATACAGAGATAACAACATATTTTATGGTACCTACTTGCACACTTAAATAACCGATTTCAAGTGCTGAAAAAACGACTATTTGCTAGGAATTACAAACTTTTATTAAAACATCGTCCGACCAGCAATCTGAACATTACAGAGAGAACTTTGTCGGTTTCATTATTGGCTCTATCTGCATTTATCTACCAATGTACGTACATAATCCTAATTCACATTTGTCATCCATATTGCTTAAAAAAAGACGTGTCCGGATCCGATGTTAATACAAATTTTAAACAAGCTGGAAACTTTAGACCATTCTAGAGGAATTAGGTATATTATGTTCATATCATTAGTGATGATTATCAAATTGCACACAACAAACAATTTTTTTTAGTTTACTGCTGGCGTCATTATACTCAACTTATCCTAATTGTAAATCATCAAAATTACTAATTTTAAAAAAATGGCGTATACACCTTGCATTATTGTGGCACATATATTGTGGGACAAGAGTGTGACTGTAAACGACTGGTTGTGGGTTCGATTCCCACTCGAGGAGTGGAAATTATATTACCATTTTCTTCGCTCTGGTGTCGAGGTAAAGCGCGGCGTTAAGTTCCGCCACTTAACACGCAAGCCTCCGAATTTGGCGGAAAGTGGGGAACGGAGTGTCTTAACACTAGGTTCCCTCTGCCTACCCTGCTGTGTACGGGATATAGCGTGAAGCTATTTATTTAATTTTTTATTTATCTTGCATTATATTCTTAATAATTTGTAAATATATAAAAGCTTGTATGTTTATGTTATATTATAATATTTTGACCTAGCTCCATCA
Organism: Dryas iulia moderata; assembly: GCA_019049465.1. Classification (NCBI taxonomy): domain Eukaryota; kingdom Metazoa; phylum Arthropoda; class Insecta; order Lepidoptera; family Nymphalidae; genus Dryas; species Dryas iulia. The sequence goes on from CM032431.1 coordinate 2,076,771, forward strand.
GCTTAAAAATGAAAATATCTAAAAATCTAGAATTATTTACAAATCAAATCAAAATTGTCAATCACAGAATCAATTCAAGTGATAAAAAACTGCATAACGAGGTTAACAGTTCCGAATATAATAATGCAAGAGTAAAATATGGTCTTCCAGAGTGTGAGTTTGCCGCGCAGTTGCAGGGACCGCATCTGCAGGAGCGAGGGCAGCGCGAACTCGTGCACGAGACCGCTCACCGCGCCCGTGTACCTGCCAAATATATATTACTATTTTTATTCGTATAATATTAACAATATATTATGTTACTTCAGATTGAATAATTTCTGGTTTTTCCATGTAGTGTGAGCAAAATTATCCGTATTACTATGTATTGTTATTAACAATGATGACAAGATCTGTATACCTTAAATAAAATCTAAGATTTGTGTATTTGTGAAAAATCCTTGTGCCACACGCAAGCACTCTTAAGTATTTGATTATTGAGGTATCTAACTCAAACAAAATGTCATTTGTTGGAAACTAGTACAAGGTACAATTTAACAATACTGCCAACCGAGTATATAAATCAATAGTCAATGCCAGACAACTACTCTCTAAAACCTCACGTGGGAAGAGAGATTGGTTGAGACAAGATTATGTCGGCAAGTCCGGCAATTCCGGATCCGGCTCGTACCTGACGAGCGTGCCGACGTCGGGGTAGAGGCAGGCGACGGCGACGCAGAGCGCCACGACGGCGGCGGACAGCGCGAGCTGGCGCGAGGGCGCGGCGGCGCTCGCGCACAGCTGCACTGCCTCCGCGCGCAGCAGGAACACCAGCATCGGGAACACCGTCACCACCTATCGACGTAGTATTACTCTTATATACTAAACTATTACTAAGACACGGTTGCAAATACGTATACAATTCTCGGATGGTACAGTACGTTATCATATTTTTATGCATATAAACAAAAATGTATATACTATTTCATATTAGTATGCTGTTTTTTTAAACTGATAACTAGGTTCTTTATTTTACATGTAATTTTTCTATTTCCATTAATTAAAAGTTGTCTTTGAGCCTTTAGATTTTTAATATTTTCTATAAACATTTACTATTTTAAGAATATACCTACATATATAAACAGATGCAACATGAGAAGAAAAGTGTCATAGTAGGTACCTATATATATATTTTTTATTGCGTCATGTCATATAAAAGAATTATTCAATAATATTGAATTATCATAATTTTGTCAACGTTCTTTTTATAGTTCATTCAGTATTTAAGATGTAGTTAATATAAAAAATCTAATTAAAAGATGTTGATTTTACAAACTAATAGATTAACATTGTATAATTATATAGGCATGTTTTAAATGTTTTATTTTTTAATCACATACCTGGAACAGCAGCAGTATCCGTGCAATTGCCGTCATCACGTCGTGCATTTCGAAATTATTTAAAATGTTCTGAAATTTGAAGTTGAAAATTAATTATTATAAAATAGTCAACAGTGGTGAAGTATGTTTATACGTAGGTGTCAGTATTAGGACAGATTCTTACTCAAGAAACTAATGAACTTTACATGAAAATGTTTTATTTAATAAAATATTTTAGTGTTAATAAGCTTTCTTTAAAAATGTAACAATTACAACAAAATTATTAAAGAAAACATTAAAAAAACGTCTCCGCCGTTCATTGAAGGCTTATTCTAAGTAAATATTATATTATCATATTATATTAGATCTGGACATGGGCATGCGTAATTTTTTGACGGCATTATGGGTAAAAATGTAATGGGTAAATAAGATATTTTTTTGGATTCATTTATAAATAAATATTGTGATGTGTACTAACAATGTAACATATAAAATACTCACATCTTCAATACAAGACTTGGCAAGTGGAAAGCATATGTAGAAGACGGCGCCGACCAGCGCGTACGTTACTGTTACTAGCATAAATGCTATGGTTAGATCTCTGCCCTGGAAAAATACAATAACCTTGAAAACATTGACCTCCCATTTATAAACATATTCAATTTGCAATTCATATAAAACTTGTTAATTAGAAGAGAGATATAAAAAACAGTCTGTAATTTTTATTGTCCAGTTATAGGTATTACGTAACTGTAGAAGTTTTAATATATTTAAAAATATTATTCACTAACATAGGATATAATAGGTACCTATATATTCATAAAAAACGTATAAAACTAACGATTCCTAAAAGGCTTCAGTCAGTTCGAGAATCGCTACATTCAAATTGTTATAAGTTTGCTAAAAAATATTTGACAAACGGATTACTTATTATAATTACATTATTCTCCTGTTTCTCATTATTGCTCATAATAGTAATGATAATGTTGTGTATGTAGAAGGACAGCGCCAGCATCCCGCTGAGCACGGCCGCCTCGCTGCCCCCGCCCCGGAACGTGACGCCTGATATGTTGATGCCCCACGTCCACCCCTTCACGATCACGAATATTAACAAGTAGAATACTGATAGGGTTCCTGAAATTCAGATTGAAATTGTTATATAAAAAATAGTTGTATTGTAACGTAAGACACCGCCGTGGCACATTTAGTAACTATATGTTGGACTTGACGCGATAGCTGGATTCAAATTCTACTCCCACTTTTAATACATGTAGATGAATATATATAAATAAATATTAGGTGGAAAATGGAAAATCATATTAAGTAAAAGAATGTAGCTACAATATGTAAGAGTTACGAAAACGTAACTTCAATGCTGATAGCTTACAACTACACATGGTCAGGGGCAAAGCGTATTTTTATTAACATATTTTTGTTAACGTCAATTCTATTACAATGTAATTTTGACTTGGTTTTTGTTCTTCGGTTTGCTAGTAAATTTATACAAGTGTCCGAATTCATTGTCAATACAATAGCCGCAACATGATATTCTGACCAGGATCACCAAGATAGTAAGGAGAATAAAATTACTTAAATGATTTGTTACTTTAAACTAAAAATATTTTATAGCTTACCTAAAGAATTAAGTTTGGTGAAGAAAGTGATCTTCTTGAAGGTGAGGAGCGGGAAGATAATGATGGCCACGTACATGGGCACGGTGAGACGCAGGCTCCAGTACGGGGAGGGATCCTCCACGGGGTGGGAGGTCCCAATGAACAGGTCGTTCTTCGGACACAGCAGACTAGAGTTGTAGACTGTCGTGTTGGATGTGTGGACATCTTAAAAAAATATTGCTTTATAAGTTTCTGTTTCTATTATATTTAAAAAAAATATCTTTTTTAGACATTAAAGTAAGAAAAGTGAGAACGAATCCAGGAATTAATAAAAATATTCATCGTGTCCAGGTGGATGAACTTTTCACTTTTCGTAGCACTTGAGGTTTAATGTAACACTGAGACTGATTTCACAATAAGACCATTTTTTTTTTGTGATTGTGGAAATGCTGTTGACCCTGCGGTCTTTACAGCGACACCGGGGGGTGAGGGAGGAGGGTACTCAGTCCCTGCGAAATGCAAGCACTAAATGGCTTATTGTAATTTACAGATGGCCGATTTGCTTGTTAAGCGAGCAACCTGTTACTTTTATTGTTACTGAAGTTGTTCCAATTTTTGATCCACCTCACTTACTAAAATGCTTTAGAAATATAATATAACATTTTATACGAATATTCCTTCAAACAATGAGAAAGGCATTTACTTTAAAGGTAAGAAAGGTGTTTACTTTATTATTTTAATTATTAAAAATAGGTAAAACTTTGTATGTTTCTACCAAATGGTATAAACTAAAATGTTTCAATCAAATTAGAAAATAATATTATAACCCACTTAAAAGTAGGAGTTTCTAATCAATAAAATCTGAATAAAACATGAAAATACAATTTTTTTGCATAAAATGTCATTACAGGTTATGGCAAATGGGAACATATTGAAAATTTCTTCATACATATACCAATATTGAAGGAAATTTTGTTTTCGCATCCAAATTAAAACAAGTCCACATGTGTCCAAACACCAAACAGAAACTGAGAGTGAATCTTGCTGCTCGAGTGCTAAGCCACTCGGTTGCAGCAGAGATGTTTGCTAGAATATCTTAAGGTTTGTATTGTTATTGCTTAACCAAGTAAATATTGCTATTCATCTTACAATAACATGTTGATTCCAGTAAGGTCAGTAATCGTAAAATGACCTTTATTATTTATTTTTGTAATTTTTTTAGGATTGCTACCCGGGGGAAGCCACAGGTACTGCAGATATAGTATCAAATATGGACAAGCTGTTTGATTGTATAAATAGCGACACCCTAGATCGGAATACTACTTGTAAAAATATGTAAACTATGTGTATTAGCAATAAAAATATTGTAAAGCACTTATTTGTTTTATTTTATTTCTTTATTATTATAAAACCTGTAATGATTCACTCTTTCAAAATCATTTGGAAGTATTTAAATGAATATTTCCATGATTTTGAAAGAGTGAATCATTCGGGTTTTTAATTAAAAAAAATCTTTTAAAGCCAAACTTGAAATTTGCCGCCAATTTTTTTTAAATTTGCCGCTGAAAAAGTTAAAATTTGCCGCCAAATTTGACATATTTGTTTCCGGTGGGTCTATAATAGATGGCGCTAGTTTCAGTTTTGTCCCGCACTTTTTTATATGAAGTGGACATTTTTCCTTTTGGGTTAATGTGTTCTGTGATCACAACTATATTAAACAATTTTGTACTCTTACATACAAAACTGTGTCAAAAATATATAGGAATCGAACCCGCAACCTTATTGGTGCGTTTAGAATTGTTTTAAGTTTAATCCATATTTATATCTGTTTGCAGAACATTTCGATAGCGCGATTCAGGATTTACCAAACCAGTTGTAATGCCATCTAGTAGGTCATTTAGTAATGTAATTTTACATTGTACACTAGGCTTGTTTTATTGTATAAGTATTCTATAACTTTTCGCAGTATCTCAGCAATTGCCAATAATTACTTCGCACGCTTCCATTAATAAGAGTTTCTTATAAAGCTTACTCTACCCATAACCCATACCATGTATTACTATGAAACGCTATCCGACGATTTATATATCTACCATGATTAATAAAATTTTATGATTTTGATTTGTTTTCCATATAATTTCAGAACATAAGACTACAATACGAGCGAAAATGGAGACTATGGGAAAAAGCTACTACTTACTATACTTTAGTAAGTATAGTTTGTTAAACTGAATATTTGTAAGAAGCATACCCATAAAGTAGTTGACAGTGTGATATAAGAAGTTGGTGATGAGCAGCCAGTAGACGACGTTGGCGCCGAGCAGCACGAGCAGGCTGCAGGAGTGCGCGGCGGCGGCGGCGCCCGCGCCCAGCAGCGTGCGGCACAGCGCCGGCACCTCGCACGTCGCGCTGCCTTTTGTTATAATTACTCTTTTATTGCATTGTCATAGATGTTGTCAAACAAAACATGTAATAAAACTAGAGAGAGAAAAAAGAAAATAAAATAGAAAATGAATAAAACGGAAATATGACAATACAATATTTCCAAAGTACAAATTGGCATCCATAATAATGAGGAAATATAGTTTTGCTTATAAAAAACTATAAAGTAGGTAACTTCATTTTTATTTTTCTGAAACATCAATACTTCGTACATCACTTTCATATTATTAAATTACTGCATGCTTCTCGATGAAATTCTGTACGAACCCAGACGGACTAACATTCATTATAAAAACATTTCTTAGATCTTAGTGTGGTTTACTAGTCTACGTGTTAGCTAAGCTACCCTCTTATTACAGTGTAATTTTAATTAATTAAGAGAATATTTACAAACCGTGATGCGCATTGACCCTCAACAGTATGTAGGCGGTGTAGAGACACAGCGCCGCCATGAAGGCGAGCAGGAACAGCGCCGTGGGCAGGCCGGCGCGCTCTACGCCCCACGCCATCGTCAGAAGAGAGGATCCCATTATGGTATTCCAGATCGAAAATCTACACAAAAAGCCCTCAATATATTGCTCATTTGGATGAGAACTACTAATAACTAATAGAACAACAAGGTAATTATGTTTTAGCTGTTTTTAAAGAGACTATTTCATATGGGTAAAATATTAATGTATTTCTGAACATTATCATGGAATCTTAAAATAGTTACGTATGCTATTTTACTACAATGAAAATTGTATAATAAACTGTGTGTGCGGTATGTACCTATACTATCTGATATTAATTACATTGAATATTTAAAATATTTTTTTAATTATTTATCAGTAATTTTCGCATTTTAAGATGCACGCAGATGTAGCCCACTGATAACATATCAGTTGGCCTCAATTCTTGCTCTAATAATTTTTAAATGTCAAGAAATAACAGTCTTTTTTGCCAAACGATAATCTTTGTAACCATTTTTAGATAGCCAAGTTGTATAACAACCGTAAAGTATCGTCGGTCGACGTAGCAAAATATAGGTTTTTTTAATTTAAATATTAAGTAAAACTTTGTTTTGCCAAAATGATCGTTTTAAGAAGTAAATTGTTTAGGTAGACAAAATTTGTAAAAATGTCTCTCTACTAGTAACAGCAAGTTTTCAAAAGTGTATACAATTTCAAAGAAGTTCGTTACAAACATAACTTGATTTGTAAGAATAATAGTTGAAAGGACTACAATATGGCGCGGATTCAAATCGTGTGAAAATCAAAAGTTAATGATTTCAATAAAATTCATACTAACATAGTAACAAGAGAGCTTTGTTTAGTCTTATCCGTCTTATCGTTAAGTTCTTTTTGCATAGTCCGCTTGTAGGTGGCTATGATGTCGCTACCGGACAGCTCTGCGGGTCCCTGGAACAAATACATTTATTTATGTGTTCTCGTATCCTAGGTAGTTATATAATAATCACAGTATGCTGCTGCTGTAATAGTAACTTTACTTACAACTCTTGGATTTTTTGTCTATTTATACAGATTACCATATATATTGTATCATTTTATTTTAATGTTTTAGAAAAGCAACAGTTGAGTTTCTCACCAGCTCTTCTCAGCAGAATAGTAACGAGCTGGTGATTACTTACTATAGCATTAAAGATGCTTTATGATAATTGGCGATTCGAATGTACTTTAAATGAATTTGATTTTCATTTCCCATTCAGTTTTTCTTTTTTAATTCATTCAATTTTATTTTCAGTTTCCATTTTTCATGAAATATTACAATTACTATGTACGTAACAATAAGTAATTAAAGGTCATCTAAAATTCAAGATTAAACGAACAGATACTAGTCGCCAAGTAATTTTATCAAGTAGTAGTACGCGGAATTTGTACGTAATTTGTATTCATAAGAACAATACGTTTTACGATATAAAATACTTCCATTATCTTTGTTTATATTTAGAACGTGTAATGACTCGGATGACTACAGTGATTGTGGCTCGACCCCTTGTTTAATGCTATTTTTAATCTTATCCTTACTTCCTTATAGAAACTGATTGTAAGCAATTAAGTTAATAATTTAAGTAGCATTGTGGTTATCGAATTTGGGCGGAAAGTGGGTGGCGGATAACGGAGTGTCTGAACACTCGGTTTCCTCAGCTACTGCTGTTATGCTAGAAAAATAAAGCTGCAATATTATAGTTATTTTGGGAAATGAATTCAGGTTTTTTAAGGAGGTTTTTCAAAATTTTTATATTAATTTTGGAGTTACCGTTTTATAAATTTTTAAAATGCATATAAAAATAAATATTACCAAAGTGTCTGAACTGGTGCTGATGGACTTATACGTATTGGTCAGGTTTGGAGCCATTAACAAAGGGTATGTTTCCTTCTCAATACTGCCGTAACTCGTACATCTCGCCCTGGTACTGTACAAAAAGAATTAATTATATATTTTTAATATTTTTTTGAAAAATTAACAATTACTAGATATTTCTACAATGCGTGGTGACATTTGTGCTCATATTTGGGAGGTGTTTCATGTATATAAATAGCGGCATTTTTTTCAATATCACAGCTAACTCTATAAAAGTACAAACTCTTCCTTGTAGCCTTTAATGTGGCCATTAAATTTTAGATACTAACTTAAGGCTTTTGGGTCTAAATTCTAAATATAAGACACAACAACATTCTTAAAAATAATAAATAAATAGTTTTAGAGAAGTCACTCGTTCCAAGTAATAATAAATGGTATATGTTGTGTGGACGCTAACAAAAGGGATCTCACTCAGTTTCATCGATTATTCAAGGTGAAATACATAAATAGTAAGTCGCAATAACTGCTCTCACACCTGTGTATTAGTATTGTGTCTAAGGAGATTTTTGGTAAATCAACTTAATTAATAAATTATGAAAAATATTTACTGGTACATGTGATGCCGCTTGGCCTCCAGTGCGTACTCGCATTCTGAACAGTCTGAACAAGCGCTGTCGAACTCACTGCAAAAAATATATATCATAAATCATCAGTAATTGGCATAGACATAAATTTATAAATCTGGTGAAAACATTGTAATTTACTAGGATTTTGGATTATTTATAGGATTATCTCTGTCCATTTTAAATTCATTTTCGAATGCTAGGCAAATTGAGTAATTCACGACATGTTTTCTTAAATAGTCTAATAATCCTATCCTATCCGATCCTCCGTAATATAATTATAAATATTTTCATTTCTCAGCTATCGTAAGAAGTCAAAGCGCCGTGTTGACTTCCCCTACTCAATACGCAATCTGTTCGATTTGGGCGAAAATTGAAAAAGGGAGTGCCGATATTAATTTTTCTTTGTCTAAGCTGCTATGCGGGAAGAAGCCTTCTGACTTTCTTTGTAACTAGTAAGTAATGTGATCCTGTCTGACTTTACTGATGCTTGTGACTTCAAATACAATGTCAGTTGCTGAAATATTTTTATTTAACTACTTATACCATATACATATATGTTTCATGAAGCTAGAAGCACAAGACAAAAAAGTTTAAATATAACTATTTAACATTAGAAATTTATGTTATAATGTGTAATATGATAATTATAATAGCAATGTGTTTTAATAATTGTGGACAAGGCAACTAGATGAAATCTCTTGATCTTGACCCTTTAGTCTATGATAAAGGAACTAATATTTTATAATAGTCAAATGTCAACTACTATTTTATATTCAAGAGATCTATGACGTCTGACTTTACTGATGATAGGCAGAGAGAAACTAGTGTTAATCTCTATCTACTTTAGACTACGGTAGTTGTAATGATTAACCCACGCTGCATATTAGCACAGGAACAACGATGATTAAAATGTTACTCGACTAGTTCAGTCGAGTTCATATGTATTCCTTGGAAAAATAGCAAAATTACAACGTCAGGAACCTTCGAATTGCTTTCCTGTGTCTTATATTGCGTAATCGTTTTTGACATTTTGGACTAGTACCAATGTATCTGTCAAACTATTGTGATCAGATTTTTGTCTGATCTGATTTTAACGCGAAAGCAGACTTTAGGAGCAAAACACATTTTGTATATTTTAATAAGTTCTGGTGTAGAAATTATATCAGAATTACACTGCAACAATGTTAGTAGATTACGTTACTTATTTACAGTATATTTATAAACAATAATAAAGAACCGGTGGAATTGTACCTACCAATAAACATTTGCTTTGGCTGTCAATTAAGTACATAATAATGAATTTTACTCTCTATCTCTATCACTTCGATTGTATTAATCTAAGAAACTCTCGCAACGATATTTTGACTTCAGTGTCCGGATCCGTTGACAATACACATTTTTTTTACTGTGAATTTGATGCCCTTGGTAGAACGCTCAGCCAATTAGCCTAAAGAATATTTACTTTAAAGCTTTTTTTTAATTAAACTGTTTTTAAAGAACAATTTATATTAATTACCATATATCACGCTTCAAACACGCCATTTATACTATTAAATAATGGTGTATCTGTTTATAATATCAAATAATCGCTTCTTACAAAGTGCATTTGTATATATACGATATATATACCAAAATATCAATGTTTACAATTTTTGTCTATCTGTCTGTCTGTGTAATCTCTGGAACGGCTGGACCGATTTCAACAGGGCTTTCATTGGCAGAGCGCTGCTGTAATGAGGAGTAACTTAGGCTACTTTTATTTAGAACTAGCGGCCCTCTCGCGGCTTTGCCGCGTCATCTACGTAACTCTTTCGGTATATTGCAACCCTCGGTGGTTGATTTTTGAATAATAAAGTAGTCTATGTTTAACCTTGGATTATCAACTGTATATATGCCAAAATACAATCGGTCAAGAGGTGTAGATTTTTCAAATCAACTTTCTTCCCCTATTTCAACCCTTTAGTGGTTGATTTTTGAAAAACTAAGTAGCCTATATTAGACCTAGTCATTTTTACTACATTTCATTTACTTTCATTCTAAATTTCATCCAAATCGGACCAATAGATTAGTCGTGAAAGCGTGACAGACAAACATACAGACATTCGCATTTATAATGTAAGTATGGATTATACATGTTTTAATTTCACGAGGACGAAGTCGCGAGTACAGCTTATATATATTCTGCAGTCTTATATATATTCTGTTTTGGCATTATATGTAAAGGTTGTGGGCTCTCGACTCCGGAATTAATATTTTATAATTATTTTCGATTGCCAGGTCAGTCAACACAAATCGTGGCGTTGAGTCCCTCCGCTCAATATGTTATTTTTCTGAATTCAGGCAAAATATGCACAATGCAGTCAAATCTAAAAAAAATGATGTCTCTTAAACTTTTTCGACACCACGAATAATTATTCAATATATCAAGATGTTTAATAAGACATTGAATAAGAAGAGATAACATTATTGTTGTAAATAAATAAAATAGTAACTCATTATTGTTTAAACAGATAAACACGTCATCCAAGTATATTTACACGTAGGCGTGGAGATACACGTGACCGGTCAAAGAAATACGCGTTTTTTACCATTAAAATGATAACTTGCTAGTCGTGGCGCAGTGGCACAAACGTGCGACTGTAAACGACTGATTATGGGTTCGATTCCCACTCGAGGGGTAATTATTTAATATTTCCATTTTCCAAAAAAAAATGGTAACTTTTACTGAAAGCAACAACAGTAATACTTTCTACCTATTAGCGCTTACTAAAACCATTGATTTGAAAATTCATTCGATTTAAATACATATATTCATATGTTATCATTTAAGTGTTTCTGAAATAAACTTTTACAAAATATATTTATTGTAGGTATAATTGGAAAGCTCGATGTCCCCGATGCGATGTCAGATTTATTTAATGTTATGCATGACTAGCGTTATATGAGATGACGGAGAGAACTTCTTGCTACATCATTGCTCTTCTCTTTAAACCGAATTATGTTATCTAACAATATAAAACAAATAAAACATTGGGCCGCTTATTATCTAATCTAGGGAGACTATATTTTTTTTAGCTTCACGCTGTATCCCGCACACAGCAGGGTAGGCAGAAGGAACCTAGTGCTAAGGCTCTCCGTTCCCCACTTTCCGCCGAATTCGGAGTCCTTGCGTGTTAATTAGCGGAACTTAACGCCGCGCTTTACCACATTATTTTGTTTTTTTTTAAATTCACAGTTAAAATATTTTACTCGTACATAATGTAAAAATGACATTTGCACTAATCTATAAAATACGTTAAAATTCTATATTTTATAAACAAGGATATACCTACCTATGTAGTATTTTAATCTGTTCATAATTTAGCTTTGCAGAAATTACTCTACATAATTTCGCTCTATCTATAGTATATCGGCTTCGATATTAATACATGTAAGTAAACAATTCTGTTGACATTATTGGAAATATTTCATCATTCATCATAAATTACAATCACAAAAAATATATTCAATAAATCTTTTGTCAACGATAAAGATGGCAGATTCATCGGTTTAATTTATGAATCGACACTAAAATATTTTAAAAAAAACGTCAAAATATAAACAAGTAAGTACATTTAAAGAAAAAAATATCCTTGATTTTTTATGCATGTTATATAGTTATTCTTGCCAACCGAATATAGAGATAATAAAGTATCTGATTGTTAATTTTTTTATAATGTGATCTTATTTAAGTTGGTAAGATGAACGTACTTATTATTACGCACGAAATTTTGTACCATACATTACATAGTTATTTACATTAATTTTGTGATATTTCTAGTGTCCCTTTTTTTAGCTTAGAGTACCTTTGTACATAGCAGGGACATATTTCTTACAGCATTGCCGGCTTCTGATTAGCTACTATTACTTAGGTAGTCTATTGATATGTAACTAAAATTCTTTTCTTATAATTTATAAAATATATAATTTATGATAAGTGAGACATAAATAGCTGTGTTTTCCGTCTTTTTGGTTGAATTGATCTTGGGAATGCCCAAGTTAGACAACTTGGGCATTCCAATAAAGACTTAGAGCCTTTCTGATAATTGAGAGTGATAACTTAACATTTCACACATAAGTTGTGCCAAAATTATAAAACCTAACTACACTTATAATAAATAATCGATTTAAATGCAAAAAGATAGTATTAGAAAACATATAAAAATTGGACGCAGCAACCGTCCAAGCGCTCTGACCGTCGAGCCATGCGTTCTACTACCAACTGCATCGAGCTTCTTATACATTATAAGACCTTTTGTTTTCGCAATTATTACACATTTTAAAATAAATTTATTTTTAACCGGATTAACGGCGTATATTATTGGTATTCGAAAATACATTTTAGGAAGTCCAACGTTTCGAACACTTTACAGTAGTCCGTCATAGGTAGACTAAGGCATTGGCATTTGTCTGTCAGTTGTATATGTATCATTATATCACACTGCCGACAATGTCTGATTTTCTAAAAATATATTTAAAAGTAACTTTTTTTTTTAAATCTTATACTTTTATTATAATTTATTTTGATGTCGAAATCCGCGCTTCTTGGATGATGAGACAAGAGGTGCGGGTTCGTATCTCAATAACTTTTTAAACGTTTTTTAAAAACGTATTTTTCAATTTCCCAATTGTATATATACTTGAATAATGATAAAAACGGTTTATATGTAGTTTTGACTACTGTATTTTGATAACTTCCTTTAACACTTAGGGTTTATCTTGTTTCAATCTGTTTATTAAAAAGTTACAAAAATTATATTACATTTAAACAGTTCGTGATTTAAGTGAGAACACCCGAATAAGAGTAGGGGAGTTTCGGGTAGCCCCGGACGGCAGGATTATTTAGGATCTAGGTACTCTAAGAAACTAAACAAAATACTTAGGCAAAGCGATATGATAAAGATACCTCCTTAAGAGTAAAAATAAATGCATATGAATGACGACGTGGACGCGGGGTAAATTAGTAGTGAAAGAGTGTTTTGTTCCCATCAAAAATGTTTCGTCGGTCCTTACATATTTTATTGAAGATTATTGAGTACAATAGTTAAGAGTTCTCACTTGACTTTTCTTTAGGGTTTTAGAAAATTTAATATATTTAAATACTATAATAGTCATTATAACAACTATTGTATATTTTCAGAGTTCCGTTAAAAATTGGTAATCGATATCTGTCGGGTAGCCCCGGACACTATAGTGTCGAGTAGCCCCGGACTCGATGATGATGATGATAATGACTCCCAGACATGGTTCAACGTATTATTCATATATCGTAATATTATTTAGACACACTCCTATCGCTAAAACTGCAAATTGTTAGTCTACTTTTTTGTCAAACGTACTTCATTAAAACTTTTTTATATGTAATTAGTATCTTTGCAAAAAGACATAAGAATTGTCAAAATTCCAGGGAAGAATCCCGAAAAGAGTAAAATAAAATGAAAATAAAACTTTTTTTTTAAACCTATCGCCATTTCTTTTTGCAATATCATATTTTTTTGACGCTAACATAAAAGTTGCAAAAAAGCGAGACTATGACATTTCACCATATTAAAAAAGAAGTACAGGAAGACCGGTAAAAGAGTGGCATACAATAAAAAAGACTAAACATAAATTTCAAAACGTAAAATAGCTAAAGAGGGGTTGAACACCGCGAAAAATATCCAAAGTTTTTATGAAATGCATTGAAAAATAGAGTGAATGCATTATATGCGGGGACATTAAATGAGCTCTGAAAGAAAGTGAAAACTGAGCCCATGAAGATTGTTGTCATATACCCGAATCTCCTCTAATACTAGTCGTGTAGATTACAGAGGCGAAGTTAGGTTACGCTTGTTTTAAATAAAATTCAACTATAAATACTTGTAGTATTTGGTTAAGATATAAAATATCGCAGTAAATTATATTGAAGTAGACAACTTACTTTGACTTCATTTTAGGATAATTGTTAAATTATGATGGTTTAATATATCAGATATTAAACCATTATATTTTTTTTAATTTAAAAATATAAACATTTCTCTAAATGAACCACCAAACATATATAACATAAGAAATACACCATGCACATTTTTTCTCATTTATTTCTTGCAAATGGGTAACAAAAAAATTATAATAAAAATTGTAAATACAAGAGGTAAGTAGAAGTTTAGTACTTATCTAGTAATACGAGAAATATTTACTTTATTATTTTGAAAAAGTAATATTTAATGAAAATAAAAAAAATAATATTTATACTGAGCTAAATGAGAAAAAACAACAAAATAAAATTATACAAATAAACTAATTCTAATAAGAAGATAATTACAAAAAATAAATTAGGTACTTACCCATAACTTTCAACAGATTTAACTGAGCTAGCTGTTGATTCATTTTCACTATTTTGAGTAGTATTTCTTATAAGCCGCATTTTGTTAATTTTAAATATATGATTATTACAACAACATTATGTTAAACACTAAACATTTAAAAATAATGGCAGTAAAGCAGAGTGCGTGGTGTCACTTCGAGAGATAATATGAACTCGGAGGCAAAACGTGCATAAAATAGTACGTAATTAAGTGCGATTGATAAAAAAATAATTAAGACACATGTATTTACATAAGATTTACGATAAATTATATTGCTAACCGATAGTTGATAGATTTGGGTTAACATCTCTAATTATCCGCTTCATAATTCTAATGAATCCATTAGTTAATTAGAATGTTTTCTTTTTTAAATTGAAGATAATATGCATAAGTTATTTTCTTGTTTTTGCATCTCTTTGTAGTGAAATTCCAAGAGCATATAAAGTATTATAAGGTCTTGAAAAATCCTATTTTCTTCTATTTCGTTATTAAAAAACATATTTTAATAACAATATGTCAAATTATCGTTTAAAAAAAAGAACATGTATTCCTTATAAGATTATTATCTACTCTTATTATAACACTAGCTATGATTACCTGCGGCTTTTCTCGCGCGGTCAATGAGAATCAATGATAAATCCATAAATATACGCCCCAGTTTGGTGCCTACTTCCGCTACTTTTAACGTATAGGTACCCTACGTAAGTTATTAAATGAAGCCACTGAACTTTACTCAGTAGACCGTGCCTTTACTTATTTTGAATAGGTAGACCATAATTCCCATCTCTCACACTGCAAAAATGAAGGATTTTCATCAAAACATTTTTTGTATCGCTAGGTTATACAATTCACACAAACCACCCCTACGCAAGGCATACGTATAGATGATACTATGGGACTCATCAGTGAACCCGATACTACTCACTAAAACCCAGCAGAAATTCATACCTATTGTGTGCTACCATTGCCATCTGGATGTTTCGGGGTTATTTCTAGAGACACATGACTTGCAGGACCATCACTAAGACCCTTCTGCAGTAAGCCTTCTAGTATAGCGGGAGAATAAGATGTACCTACGCAGTGCTTTCCCGTACCCCCTAATCTCTGATAGCAAAGCAGGTCTAAAAGCGGTACATTCATTTTGGACTTTTATTTCCTGTAATATCCAATTTACATTGTTGTATACATATTTACAGTTTAATGTTGCTATACATTTCAAATAAATTTCCCTTTTTTTATTTATTTATGACATAATTGTTTGTTTGTTTGCATGTTTATATTATTATAATGTTAGTACTGTACTTTATCTTAAAAAAAAACTAGTAGTAGTAGTATTATATATCATCTATTATTTTGGGACTTATTTATTTATTTATTTATTTATTTAAATACTTTATTACACCAACATACATAGAAAACAAGAATATATAAACTAGCACATAATATCGGTGGAAAGGCGGCCTTATCACCACAGGTGATCTCTTCCAGGCAACCCTTACCAAGTAAAAGATCAGAGGACGCAAGAATATTGGTTGGTGTACAAATGCATTAGAAGCTTTAGCTATAATAAACTTACTTAAAAAATTACATACTATATGATACATACAAACTTACGTAAATACATTTTGTATAATATACAGATATATAGACCATATATACTTATTTATTAATACATATATTAAAATTAATAATAATAAACTTACATAAAATAAATACATAGACTTACATTTTATAATGATAGGAAATAGTTTTTGAGACGACGCTTAAATATGTGAACAGATTTAGACTCACGTATATCCCGTGGAAGGTTATTCCAAAGGACTGCAGCCTTAATGGTAAAAGAGTCGCCAAAGGTTTGTGTGCGACTCAGTGGCAATTCCAACTTGTTGTCATTTTGTGATCTGAGGTTAAGAGAATGGTTGGCGCCGAGGAAACAGAACCTTGACTTAAGGTACTCTGGAGTGTGAGGATGGTAGAGGATGGTATAGAGGAGTGCAAGGATATGGTGATTACGACGATGCCTAATGGTGAGCCATTTTAGTTGAATCCTATGCTCAGAAATATGGTCGAATTTTTTTAAGGAAAAAATGAATCGGATGGCCATATTTTGCAAACGATCCAACTTATTGAGAAGGGTTTGAGATAAGTCACAATGGCACGCATCGGCGTAATCGAGTAGGGGAAGGAATAGAGTCTGGGCAAGGACTATTTTCGTTTTAATCGGAAGAAGATGGAAAAATCTTCTCAATCTCCTAAGCACAGTAAAAAAATTTCGGCTAACTTGGGATATATGTGGTGACCAGGAAAAAGTGTTGTCCATTATAAGGCCTAAGTTCTTGACTGTGCTACAGAGCTCCAGATTAGTTCCACCAAACACTATAGGAGACAGAGATGACAAATGGATTTTGGAAAGCTGTTGACGACTGCCAAATATAGCAACCTGAGATTTGGCCGCGTTTATAGATAATCCAAATGACTTGCTCCATGTACTGATATAGTGAAGATTAGAGTTGAGAGTAGATATAGCATTATGGATATCATCAATAGGTGTAGTTACATATATTTGCAAGTCGTCAGCATAGAGATGAAAGGGTAAAGAAAGAGAGTTAGTAATAGAGTTAATGAAGATAGAAAAGAGAAGAGGTGACAGGATACCGCCTTGGGGTACGCCAGCACTTAGTTTGGCAAATGATGAATATTTATCGTTAAGTCTAATGCACTGCAGTCGGCCATATAGATAGGAGTGGAACCAGTTAATACAAGTAAAAATAATAAAAAAAAATAAAAATCTTTATTGGAATTTAGAAAATAATACACACAAAACAGTACGATAATGCCTACATTAGTTAAAAACTGTGTTGTAGTCATTAACGCCCTCCTCCTAGAAAGGACTGAACAAAATTCCGAAAAAAATATTTGATATAAACTTAAAAACTTCTATAACTTAAAATAATGTTACATTTAGAATGAATTTAAAATTATTACAAAAAGCATGCGTGTGTGTGTGTGTGTGTGTGTGTGTGTGTGTGTGTGTGTGTGTGTGTGTGTGTGTGTGTGTGTGTGTGTGCGTGTGTGTGTGTGTGTGTGTGTGTGTGTGTATGTGGATAAATCTGTCAAATAATGAGGTTCTCAATTTCTTCATACGTCAAGCCTTGTAACCAATTTGCGCTTATGCGTTTACAATCGCGGAGAGAGCGAGGGTAAAGATTTTTAGCTTTGTTGACTCTATTATATATGATAGGCGCTAGGTACTCATAGTGCGGCTTGCTATATGCAAGCCTACTGCAGTGGGTTTTGCAGACTAAGTCAGATCGGCGTTTACTGTTGACAGTCAATTTGTCATACGGTGTTTGTGTGTGTTTGCGTATAATCATGTTGAGTAAAAAGAGTTTTCTGACTGAAAGAACATTAGCTATGCGGTATAACTCATTACTTGAGAAGAGTAACGGCTTACACAACATAACTTTGAGTATAGATCTTTGCACTCTTTCCAGACGAAGCATTTTAGTTTTACCTGTACCCCCCCAGACAATAATACAGTAAGATAATATAGATTGAACGAGAGCATAATACACATTTTTAAGCGTAGAATATTCCATTACACCTCTCAATTTTTTAAATATATAGATTACTTTCCTTATTCTTCCGCACATAACATTAATATGTTCCTTCCAAGTGAGTGCGGTGTCGAACCACACTCCCAAATATGATATATGAGTAGAATTATCAATATTTATGCAATTACACTGGCTATAATTATTACAAGTTTTGGCGTGAACTCTGATAGAAACTGGCAATGAAGAAAGTATATTGTTATTTGGGGAAAATGCAATGAGTTTTGTTTTATCAAAGTTTAAGGTTAGTTTGTTATTTGTTAACCAACTATGCACTGTGGCCAAGGAAGATTCCGCGAGTTTAATAGCTTCAGCCCAGGTTTTCCCGTGTACAAGCAAGGCAGTATCATCAGCATAAGATATTATTTTGCAGTTCGGTAAAGATAAATTAGACAGTGCATTAACGTACATAAGGAATAATGTAGGTCCTAGAACACTTCCCTGAGGAACGCCGAAACTTAAACTTTCTTCGTTACTTAAGACATTATCTATAACTAGACACTGTGAGCGATCTGTTAGGTAACTCTGAAAAATATCATAAATGATACCTCTGATACCCATTGTATTTAGTACAATCAAAAGCTTTGGGATAGACACAGTGTCGAAGGCTTTAGACAGGTCTAGGAAAATTCCCATAACTTTTTGCTTACGATCAAAACATTTGATTATTGAATTAGACAAATCCAGAACAGCATCAGCTGTGGATTTACCTTTTCTGAAACCGTACTGGTTACTTGAAATTAATTTGTTAGACTCTAAATAGTTGACCAGTCTCGAGTTAAGTAATTTTTCAAAAATTTTGGACAGGCTAGTAAGAATTGAAATCGGTCTGTAATTGTTGATCACACTAGCATCGCCACCCTTGAGGGTTGGGTGAATGAGAGCCTTCTTAAAAACCCTAGGAAAGATACCTGATGCAATAGACAAGTTAAAAATATGAACAATGAGCGGAATAAAAACATGCTTCGCCTTTTTTATCAATGAGGTTGGGACACCATCCCATCCTGTGGCAGGCGTATTCTTGAGACTAACTATTGTATTATCGACTTCAGTATTGCAAGTGCTGTATAGTGACATTGATGATGATGTATAAGATGAACAATCAACTAAATTATTAGATAAATCTGACCCACACTCATTAAATTTTATGGCAAGGTTACTACCAAGGGAAGCAAAATATTTATTAGCCTCACAAACAACTGAGTAATGATCTTTTCCTGCGGTCAATAGATTTAAGGACGAATTTGGTATTTTATTTATATGACAAGTTTTTTTTATTAATTCCCACGTGGCTTTAGTACTATTTTTTACATTTTCATATTTTTTTCTATCATATTCTCTTTTTACTCGTTTTAATAAGTTATTACAAAAATTTTTATACCTATGATAAATTGTGATCAATACGGTATTATCAGGAGTTTTCTTCGTTCCGCGATATAGTTTGTCCCGATGCCTTATACAGCGCAACAAGCCAGGTGTAATCCAAGGCTTGAGTATACGATTTTTACTAGAGACTGTAAATTCCCTAGTGTTATCATGAACAATCTTTTTAAGTGAAATCGTTAGCGATGTCGCAGCCCGGTCAACGTCATTATCCAAGAGAATGTGAGAAAAATCATGTTTTTCTATTTCCTCTAGACAGGCTTTTTCATCCAACCGTTTGAGGATACGTTTAACAGAATGGACCTTTAATTTAAGTTCCCAACCAAGTACAACCGGAGCATGGTCTGTTATAAAAGAATCAAGAATGAGAGTAGTGGCAATATTATTGGATTTCAGCATTACGTGATCCAAACAATTGTGATTTCGAGTTGGGAGCAAGTGCGTAGGTAGTAGACCATGGGAGGACAAGAGGTTGAGATATGTATCCGAGCAAATATCACTACTAGTAGCCGCTATATTAATATTCATATCACCAATGACAATAATATTATTAATATTATGTAGTTGCTGGAGATTTTTGTCCAAAGATATATTAAATCTATCCAAATTCCTATACGAGGGTGACCGATATATGGCAACTAAAGCAGTTGTGTTAGAAAATTTAATAATAAGACTATTAGCATCATGCCATTCTGGTAATTCAACTGTGAAGAAACGTTAATGGATTTCATAACAGCAAGAAGTATGTCGTAGTCTACAGTATTAAAGGCATTAGAGAAATCTAATAGAGCAACAATACTTACTTGCTGATTGTCAATTCCGTATCTTATGTCATCGCAAATTTTAATTAGTGCAGTAGTCGTGCTGTGACCCGGGCGGAATCCTGATTGAAAGTGAGAGAGGATATGGTTTTTGGATAGATGTGATAAAAGTTGGTAGTAAATTATTCGCTCTATTACTTTTGAGAGGAAAGGAAGGATAGAGATAGCTCGATAGTGAGAAAAGGAAGTTGGATTTGAAACTTTAGGGATAGGGATAACATAAGCAGTACGCCAGCAGGTTGGGAAAGAGCCAGAGGAAAGAGAATAGTTGAGGATATGGCTAAGAATAGTAAGGTAAGTATATATAAGAGCAAAAAAAAATTAAAAATATGCACCATTTATGCACCCACCAGCAGAGTATTAACATATTTTGCCTAATAAAAAAAACGTTAACAGACAACACAAAAAAGCCGACATTTAAGAATAAAAAATTATCATAATAGTGTGAATAGAATTTGTTGATTGTTAAAATTAAAGAAAAATAGTATATTACTTAATAAAATAAAATAAAAGCGGGTATTATTAAAGCGGACATTACAAATTAAGCTAAGTATAACAGAAAGTGAAAAGTTAAAACTCATTACGAACTGTACTATACAACAAAAGCCGTGAAACAACAACATAAAATAGTGAAATATTTTGAAACATATACAATAAATTAAACAATACTATAGAAGCTAATCAATGGGCGGGATCAAAATCACTTCTTAATGTTACGTTTGGGCCGTTGATTTTGTGATATAGGAGGAATTTTTACTTTTGAGGCCACAGCGCTTGCAGTACCTGAAACAGCCGACGGCACCTGAGTTTCGGAGTGACTAAGAATGCTGTCTAACTCCAATATTGAACTGACACGGTGACGGGACCCATCGGGTCCAATAACATAAACACCCCCATCCTTAGTCCAACAATTGGAAAGACCAACACGCTGTCTAGCAGCCATAAAGGCATCATGTCGAGTCTTAGTAAGAAATTCAGAAATTGTGATGCCCGATCCTTTAAGCTTTGTCTTAGCATACCAGACCTGATTTCTGACTGATAGCTGCTTGAACTTCACAAGTACTGCACGATGTTTATCACCTTTGTTTGGACTGCCTATGCGATGACACCGACTGATGTCTTCAATATTAAACACTGGTACGAGGAGACGATCTGATAAGGAATGAACTATCACTGATGTAATATCTTCAGTTTTAGCCTCTGGAATACCATGAATCAATAATATTTTCTTTCTGCTATACATTTCCATCCGATCTTGTTGATCAGTAAGGTATTTCAATTGCAGTTGGAGATTTTCAAGCGTAGAAAGAATAAATGTTCGAAAGGAACTAAACTGAGCGGCTAAATTTGAAGTTGGGCTTGTACCTGGAATTGCAGTGCTCAGGTTCTTCTGGAACTCAGCCATGGTGGAATTAAAATGCAGTGCCAAGTCATTTATAGATTGCTTGATGTTGTCCATATTGTTTTAACTGCTTTCTTAGTGTCTTCAATTAAAATTTTACGAATATTGCAAAATATGGCAATAAATGGGGAAGAAAATTAATTAACGGAATAATTGCTGGTAGGTTTTCTTATTTTAGCACATATTTAGTAAACAAGAGGTATTAATACTAATTTTCAATATAAAAATAAACTGGAGCTCACAAAATTACGTGATTGTCACTTGTGTCAAAATATTCTTTTCTACTTATTTAGTCTAATTATTTTTTTACTCTACAGGAACCCCCTGACGGGTAAAGGCTTCCTCCAAATCACTCCTCTTGTCTCTATCTTGTGCAACTTGCATCCAGAGTGGTCCAGCTGTTCTTTTAATCTGGTCTTCCCAGCGTGATAATGGTCTGCCCCTGTTTCTTTTACCTTGTAGACCCCTCCATCTAGTATTCTAGTATTCTTGCGATCCACCCCTGATCTGCAAGTCTGACAACATGGCCTGTCCATTTCCATTTTAGCTTTAGCGCACAATACAAAGCATTCTTTGCTTTTTTTGTGCTTTTTATGGTTGTGTGTCTTATTTTATCTATTATTCTTATATTAAACTTGCTACGTTCCATTCCGCGTTGGCAGGTGTTTTTAATGGATTGGAAATTGGATTTTGCTTTAGCAGTAAATTTCAAAGTCAAGTATATATTTACTAACTTTTAATAATTAGCCTATAAACAGCTTCACATTTCTAAAATTAAAAATGGCGGACTTCCATACAAATCCTTATTTCACTATCTTAGGGTTAAAATTATCGCATTCGATGAAATAGAAGTTTAATAAAAATCATTGACTCAGAAATAAAGTTTCATGGCTTTAACTGACGGACTTTCATACAAACCCCTATTTGACCCTCTTAAGGGTTGAATTTCCAAAAGTTCTTTCTTAGTGAGAGCCTACTGTATAAAATTAACAACAAGTCAGGACAAGCATATATTTAAATAGTTTATTAAGCAGTTTAAATAGATAATAACAACTCTTTTAAAATTTTAAGCTTTTATAAATTATTATTTTTTTGCTGAAATTAATGTAATTATATTTAACTTTCACAAATTGTAAGCTCACAAACTAAATAGTGGTATGTCCTGACATTTTAATCCTGATTAAATTTATTTAGACTGGCATCCAGGAATAGTGTTACTATAATTGTTTAAAAGTCTGACTGATGATATTTGTAAATCTTCTGTTGACAATTGTATAATTTGTGACTATTGTAAAGTGACTTATCTAAAAATTGTATAATTTGATTTATTTAAATCATAAATAAAAGTCAACTTTAAAACACATTGTTAAAGTTATCCAGGAGAAAGACGTATTATCATCAAAATAACTAATTTTCCCTAGAAAATATAACAAAAGTAAATATAATAAATAAAACAAAAGTAACAAAACAAAATTTAGCTTTATTTATAATAAATTATGTACAAACTAACATGTTACATAATCTTGAAAATTTTGCAACAGATCTGTTGGCAGCTCAGTAAAAGAAAAAGTTACGACAGTTTATTAACTATTATTGTATTTCCTATAATAAAATATGAATTTGCCCTGTTGTCTGAAGTGTGTCCAGATTAAAATTTAAAGTATTTTGAACTGCATTTTAAGAGATTTTTGATATAATACTGTGTGTTGTTTATAGACATATATGTCTAAATGGCACCCAGGCACCCTGGACAGATCTGGGCTGCGGCACACAACAGGTTAAGAATTTATGTGAATTGTTATGAAAACTTTTCGGTGCAATTTCACAATAAATGATTACCTATTAATAATATGGGTGGTAGATGCAACATCTTTGGCATTATGCCTAATAAATAATGGATGATTAATGTGCAATGAATGAAAGTGAAAATGACCACTATATTAGCCTACTAATAATTAAAAAAAACTAAATATTCACTATATTTTGAATATTTAAGGTCAAAATTTAGTAAAAATGAATATTTCAATGAAAGATAGCTATGTAATAATAAAAAAAATATGACACAAAGTTTGTTTAAAATACACTAAATAATAATATTGTTTTTAGTTTAAGAAACTAGTTATTTGTTTTTAAACACATTTAACATAAAACTATTAACAATGATGATTAAAAACATTTATAACAGGAAAATATTAACTGCTGTTCATTACATTCAATTTAAATGGTGTAAATTACAATCATCGGTTATTTCTGATATTATATGGAATATTTAGATGTTGAATCCCATTTTTCTCATACAAGCCTTATGTTCTTCAATTAACGGTCCACAGTTTTCTTCTCCATGTTCAATAATACTGTAAATGAATAAGATTTTTTAAAAATAGCTTTATTAACATAAATTAATATACAAGTAAGTAAATCCAAAAAGCGCATTATGATATATTATGTATATATTTTTTAAAAAATCGAGTAAATTATTAATTATGTTCATATATGCCTGTCATAAAGTCCAATTTAATTACGTAACAAATAATATGCCGAAATTACAAAAATAACCTTACCATGCATCTCGGGCTCTTTTAGTTTCCGGACAGGCACAGCAGGGTTTCAATTTAGGTTTTTCAGCGTTAGCCGCTGCCGGGGCTTCAACTTTCACATCTGCAGCTTTCGCACTCGCGTTACCCATTTTTTAACAATAATCTTTTAATATGATGCAATGTAAATTAAAATCTAATGCCTTTTTCGCGAAACTTGCCGTCAAATACCAAATGTCAATATCATGTGACATTTAGTTTTGACAATGGTGTCAAATGACCAATAATATAAATGTTGCCATAATCATCTGGAAATATATAATTTTAAGTATAAATTAGTTATTAAAAATGCCTCATTATTAGTAACGTTTTTTAATATTTTTACAGTTTTTTAAATCAGTAAATTAAGAAAATAATATATTCGTCGTTGCAAGGTTATGTCGATCAGAAAAATTTACATCTGTCAAAAAGATCAAGCTATCTTGTACAATACCTTGTACTACTTGTACACCTATATTATACATTGTTTTCATTTTCATACACATCTTAAAGTATTATCATTAGCGACCCTGTTTTATATTTTTGACTCGCTTAAGCTTAACTGTTTATATTTTTTCATATAAACTTACAACTCTTATTTTATTCCCTTAAGAGTTGGTTTTTAGAAAAATAGGTAGTGTATGTTTAACCCTGTAAACAAAAATGATAAAACGATAGCAAGAATAAAAAAGAATTGTGGAGTCTGCCTCATTTTTTGCTCCATTTTTTTGCTTTTTTTGATTTCGTTATTTTTTTTAGTAATTATATTTTTGCAACAAGTAACTAGAAGATTCCGTTGATTAGTGCACTTGGGGGACTAACAGTCTACCTCGTGAGTCAAATTCATTATTTGTGTTAGGAAACATTTCCAGTTATACAATTAGATACGAAGGTAAAGTACACTTAGCTCGAAGACCACCTGCATGTTTTTATGAAAGATTGCCATTTTTATTTCGTAGTCCATGCGGCTAGGGTTAATTCATAGGACTAATACTCTTCTTCAAGATAACACTCATAATCCTTGTATTCGACACTGTGTCTAGTAACTGCAATAACAATATGTGACACGCTGTCGTATTTTTTAGGTAGATTTTGCTTGAACGTTGACTACAAACTTGAATGAAATTTGAAATATTGCTTCCTGAAACTGATAGTAACGGTGCGTGACTTTCTTTTTCCGTACTTCTGGGTGCGACGTCCATTTTTTCCGTCTGCGTGTTGGCCATATAGGTACAGTGTTTGGGGAGTTGTGAAACCCAATATTTTCAGGGAGCGTATTAATTAAAATGTATGTCATTAATAACCGATAAATTGAGAGGACCTGCCATTGGCCAATATAATTTGGTGTTACTTGTTAACCGTAATCAAGCAAAGCTCACTTAGTTGTATTAGCAAAAATATAAAAGCGCCTGAATTATATAAAAGATGTTGAAAGAAAAACCACATTACGTTTTCTTAATAAATTTAAACTGCATATGGAACGGAGGTAAAAATAAAAGCACAGTATATTTGCAAAAATTTAATTGGACAGGCAAAAACTAAAAACCAATCATGCAAAAACTACCTTTAAACTCAAAACAAATAGTAAAAACTTAACTTGGATAATGCATTAACTTAACTCATATTTTTAACTACCCTTACATAATTTAGTAATAAAAAGTATTATTTCATAATCACTTAGTAGGTAAAAGTCTAAACATATCATAATCATAGTTTAAAAGGATTGATCATAATCACAAGTTCATGATTAAAACAATTACATATATGATCTTAAAACAAAGTACATAAAAAGTATATGAATTGATACATAACTCCATGGTAGTTCAGTTTTATGACAAGGGAATGATCGCAATCATTATGTACCAAAACACTACCAGCGTCTAAAAAACATAAATTTAAAACAACACTGCATTCACAATAAATTAGCATATTAATATGGTTAAAATCAAAATGCACTTATAAATATTTAGTAAAAAACTTAAATCGATAATTACGAATACAATGATTAAATATAAATGTTAATCGATTAAAACATTTCAGCTTGTGACTTCCGGGAGCGTCACTGGACTGTAACAGCTGAAAAATAACTTATTAAGTCCTATTTAAAATCAAGTCAATTACTGTGGTCCAAATAATATTTCAACGATACCGATGTGCTGATAAAATTTGTCAATCGCCAACAATGATTAATCTTTGTAAAACATATTACTTAAAATATGATAAAAGAACACTATCAATTGGCAACATTTGGTACGTAATTTTAAATTAACGTAATTATAAAAAAAATAGTGGATCCTTTCCAGCAATATTAGAATCAAATATTAAAACTGTATGTGTATATTTGGGGAGGTATATTAATAAATTAGTCCGGATAACTATATCATAAACAAATGCATATAAAATGGTTAAAATCAAAAAATAAAACATGCCCTCGACAACGATTAATACTAAATTAAACTTAACTACGGCACTGACATGCCGTTTACTTCAACAATCTAGTCTATTAGAGATCAAATTGTCGTACGCTTCGAGCTATTATAAAAAATCTATAAAAATCCTTAACTAGAGTAAAATCTGATAAAATCAACGAGCTGTGGCGCTCTACTCGGTCTCCACTCGACGCTGCTATGATAATTGACTAAGTCTTATTATTTTCGATACAATCTATCAGTCTTGATCGTTTTCAGTCGAGATGCAACTGACGTAACAGTCAATCAGTCTTCTATTTGATCATCAGTGGCATCGAATATCAAAATTGTTCCTGTACAAAAAATATATTATAGTAGTATAGTGGCATGAACAGCTTTGATAGTAGATGTCACTGGATTATATTTGATTATATACTGGATTTTTACATATTAAATCGTATGCTAACGAAACTTAATACCGAAGTAAAAATTGTCTTTTAGACTAAAGAGGTGCTTTAGATATCATTTTGTTCATTGCATTTTGTTTAAATATTGTCTATAATATGTTTCATATTTGACTTAACGTCATATGTTTAATATGCGAAGGTGATTTATTCCACAGGTCTTCATAATTCATTGTAACATATTAGCCTCCTTTTAATCAATCTTAGCTCTTGTTATTATGGTATATAAAAAGGTATTACGATACGATTAATTTGTTTTTTTTTTTTTAGTTTCATAGCATACGTAGGTCTACCACTTGTCCTGCGCCAGCGCAGTGTTGTACTGTGGGGGTGATTTGATGATCTTCCTTTCATTAGGAGTTCCTGCACTTTTGTATGAGTTCGCTTGTTTTTGTAGCTCTGTCAAAAACAATAATAAAAATAAATACAAAATTATGTAACAACTTGTATGATAATTTACGAGTCAAAAAGATCTCAAATATAGTAAAATATATATAGTTAATAATTTCAATAATTATAGCTTCTCAAAACAGTTACTACATTTTCGTAAACTCTAAGCTTATTTATGTTCTTAATTTTGAAATGACTTTTTTAACAATGATATAATAAAAAAAATCTTCAATACGTATAAAAATCAATAGCAATAATAATTATTTAAAATAAAAAAGTAAATATATTAATATGATCGTAATTAATTATTTTATGTAGTGCACAAGAATAAGAATGGTGGGTGATAACTAGTATGTTTCAAATTATTTAACGGTGCGAAAGTACCACCTACCTACATTGCTTAAAAGTAGCTAGCAATTTATTACATCAATAAATATGAAAAATCATAATAATGACCGCACAACAGTTTGTATAAACATTGCTATTGAGTTTAAAAGTCATAATTAAAAATTAAACCAGTATATTTGCAATCAAAATGACTTTGTTTAAATTCCCAGATTCTGTATAAAAAATTCCTGAGTGAAGAATAATAGCAAAGCAAAATCTTTAACATACTCCAGACAATTCTATCTAAAATTACCTTTTCTTGAAAGTAGTGTTACAAAAGCCAAAAAAGAAGTATTGCGTTATATTTTTTAAAAAATCTGCATAAAAATAAAATTTGTATTCAGTTCATATGAAGTGAAGTGCATCAAGGATTGCATCGTTCGAAATCTGCATACAATATATTGTGTACCTAACACCTTGCGATTAACTGCAAATACATACAAATTAGGTAGGTAGTACAAATATCGTAATTCTTTCAGATGTCAATACGTAAGTTTGTAACCTTCACTTTTAATCTCCATGTATATTGTGAAGTATTTATCGTAGACAATATCTTTCACTTACAGTTTATTTAAAAAGTTAGCGCCGCCGCACAAGTCCGAACAAACTCAAAAACACGTACACGACAGACAAAAAATATGTTCAGTTTAACTGCCTTATGTTGTGATATGTTTTCAAAAACATAAAAATAGTACTATAACTTTCTTACTCAAAAAATCCCAAGTTTTTCATTTACTCGTACATATTCATCGAAGTTGCAAGAGCTCAGTGTTAAGACACTCTGTCCCCATTACTACATAAGTTTCATAAATATTACTAGTATATAATTCTAAAAATAAGTTTTTCAATTTCCTGTGTTAAATACACAACAAAATGTAACAAAATGTTCAAAGTATTTATTACATAGGATTCTCTCTTGTCAGCCAATTGTTCGAAGAACAATCCTTGCGTAGCAAAAATTGTAAGTATCCTACAGAGAGGCTAACAACAAACATAAGATGTAATAAGCGTATAAAAATTCGACGCAGCTAGTAGTAGAACGCATGGTTTAGCGGTCAGAGTCCTTGGACGGTTTTCAAGATCTCTTCCCGGGATCTAATCCCGCCGCGTTAAATATGTATACGTTTTCTAAAAATGTATTTTTCTTTCTATAGGTATAGATACCTGCGATGACCAGCAACATCTTCCTGCGAGCTCCAAAAGCAGTCACCCCTATCTCAGTGAGATCAGCTTCGTTCAACGACGCAAACGTCGACATGTCCAACTCGTGTTGTTTGAATAAATCTACAAATAGAAAATACTTTATTAATATTAGGTACATAAATAATAAAACTGTACGTTAGTGATAATATTAAATAGGCCATTCACGTCAAGGGGGTGGCGAAAAATGTGAGATTCTAGATGTCATTCACAATTAGGCTAATTGAACGTGTGTAAGACTTGAATAAATAG
This sequence comes from Dryas iulia moderata, assembly GCA_019049465.1. NCBI lineage: Eukaryota > Metazoa > Arthropoda > Insecta > Lepidoptera > Nymphalidae > Dryas > Dryas iulia. Next base: position 2,106,391 of record CM032431.1, read on the forward strand.
CCATCATTATATTTATTTTTCTTAAATAGTTAGTGGTTTATGCGGTCATTTAATTAACAGATTTTTAAACAATACTTTTCGCAATCGTCAATAACTTAACTTCACCAACGTCCAATAACAATAATCGATACCTAATCCAAAAACTGCAACTTTAGATTGATTTAGCAATTGCTTTATTGCCAATAACCATATATATAATAAAATTAACCGTGAATTTAACGCATTATTTTGCGTTGCATTATAAACTCGTCATATAACCAAGTGTATCTTGCTAAATTACAAAGACCTATGAGCCTCTGGACTTGTCGATTGTTCGTGACCATAGAATTGTGAACTACAAGTCTGTATATTATAAAATAGAATATATTTACCTATATATTTGTGTAGACCGATGTCTCTTAATAAATCGTACAGCTGTTGATAGCGGCATGGTTTGCTAGTCGGCGGGGAGGGCGTCGGCGGCTCCACTATATTAGGACGCACTAAGTCCGATCGATTCCAACCTTTTTCAGGCTAAATTAATAATAAATAAATATTTAAAAAAGTGTTATTTTCATCTTAGGGTAACGTATTTAATTCCCTCACGGCTATGAGATCGCAGACTATGTCGTTTTGCAATATGTTCAAAGTACTGTATTAAATCTCGAAATTGGTAATAATGTTACTTAAATCATAATATCATATGCTTTCATTTTTAATTATGGTAGAAGTAATTGTTAAATTAATATTCACTCTTGATCCTTTTAGATAATTTAGATTTTTTACTTCTTAAAGTGCGAATTGATAATTCTTAGCTAAAACATTAGTAAATAAATAAAATAATATTACCGTAGTCATTCCATCATTATCGTTCAATTTCAAAGGAGTAGGCGAAGTGTGACTGAAGTAGTACCCCGACCAGCGTGGCGTGGGCACTCTGTAGCCAGATGAAACATTTTCACGCATTGCCTAAAAAATATGCAAATAGATGCCGTTTAAGTTCATTTTTTTATTAAATTTTAAAATTTGTTAAAAGTTTTGGTTATCAGATAGTATAGTTACGTCATTATAATACGTTGAGTGCTCAATGATCATCATGTTAAAACAATATTGATATTATTTGTATATAAAAATGTATAAAAAAATATTTTATTGTTAGTAGTATACATAAATATAACAAGAATACAAACATTCATTGGTTACATATTCGATTTTCACTCGAGGAAAATAATTTCATTTCTTCGCTCTAGTAAGATTAAATTACTACCTAACTAAATTTCCGCCATTTCTTACAATGTCCCATTACGAGCGAAAACCACAGAGCGGAATGTTATTAATAACCTTATTGGCTTCAGCTTTCATTTTTCTGTATTCAGATAGCGGCGACGGCGACATCTTGTTTAGAGTTTCCAAAGTCTTCTTCTCACAGCCGACAGCGCGGCGGTCCGATATAGGCAGCTCTGAGATTATGTTCGCAAGTTCTGTTAAGATACATGAAAAAAATACAAAATGGTGTCGTTTTGAGATAATTGTTATCTTTGTTATGCTTGTTTTACGCCTCTTGAAATATTACAGTGGTTGGTGAAACTTTACTCGTAGGTATGCCTTATCAGTATGGCTCAGTTAAAGAATTAGATGTTGGGAGACTGATAATATGTAATTTGAGTTTTTTTTCATAATATTTTGAAAATTAAACAAAATAGTTTGAACATTAAGAGTATTTTTCCTAAAACCATTTAAGAAGACCAATGGAAATCGGTATAAGAATTTTCTAATTTAGGTAAATTACTAATTGTAACTTTTAAAAATAAAGTCATAAGGGAATGACAAGAAATAATTACATTAATTAAAAAATAAAAACCTAAAAAATATTATATAAACCTGGAAGTTAGTGCTTGCTATATTTCTTCTTCTCTCTTCCCATCTCACACACACACATTAAATAAATTAGAAAAGATCCATCATGTCGGAGTGTGACTATGTCTAAATATAAACACGATGGGTTGTTGGTTCAAATCCTACGGGGGCATGATTATGTCACATATTTTTCTCTCATTCTCATTACTTTCTCTGCTAAGATATAACAGATTAGTGTTCAATTCTACCTTTCCATATGCAATACATATATTGATTTAGCGCGTAAAATGGAGAATGTGGGAAGTTTTATTAATAAAAGTAAACCTGTTCCGTGTTGCGAACGATCATTCTCAGAGCATGGCGTGGGGCTGTGCGTCTTGCTTATAGGAGATACTGACGGGGACACTACGTTGCTGCCGTCGCCAGCTGATTAAGGTACAGAAATATTAGTATTACAAAACATTAAGAGCTAGTGGTACTTATATACTAGTAGGTATTTATTGTATTATGAACGAGCTGCTCGCAACTTCTCTCTTATGAAACTCTACCTTAAACTCCGTTAGATGGTCAATAGTTTGTTAGTCGTTCAGTAACAGAAGAGTCTTAGGCGTTACTAGTCATCCGATTTTATTTCCGTTCCCGTAGGACTTTTTAGGAAATTCTCCGTTAATTCTTGCTTTATATCCCCTCAAGAAACTAAATGGCCGAAGTGCAGCTTTCTACATCAATTAAGTAATAGTACATTTAGTACATTTAGTATATTAGTACATTTAATGAAGTATAACATATCCGTAAGACCGTGGTAGCGCAGCGGGACAGCTTATGACTGCAAAGGGATTGTCGTAATTTCAATTCCCACGAGGGGAAAAATTTATTTAAATTTTCATTTCTTTGCTCTGGTACCTTAACAAATCGCGGCGTTGAATTCTACCCAAGACGCTGTCTCGATTTCAGACGAAAAGCGGAAGACGAAGTGTCTTGGTTTTCTTCGACTATTCCGCTATGCGGCAATAAACGTAAAGCTGTTTTTTATATAGGATTACTTACTTCAGTATTAAAAAACACAAAATTCCATTACTATACTTTATAATTTAAGTGACAGTATTTCAAATAGTAATTATATCTGTCATATTCAATATTCTCAATTAAAGAAGTTTATTCTATTTCATTGTAAGGTTCTCTTTGTTTTAGAAACAAATTATAATTACCAGTTTGTTCTCTTGTTTGGAAAATGTAATAAACCAACCTTTTTACAGTTATTTTCGTTTTGACTTTATTGATTTAATCATAACGTTTATTAAATTTAACAAAGTATATACCTGATATATTTTGTGTATCCAGAGAAACTGAACTTCCGGTGAAGTTGCTCTGGTAACCGCTGCTTGCCTGTGAGCTTGAGTTCAAAAGTTGCGTTACCTAAAATAATATTTTATTAATAATGTTTATGTTTACGCGTTATCGTGATGATATATCCAATCCGGGCACATGTGCAAATTTAAGTGAATGTGCAAGTTTAAGTAATCAATGAAGACACGGTGTGTTTAAATAGCATTGCAATATTCCATTGGATAAATCAATAGACAGATAGGTGAAGCTAATAAACTAAATATGTACTTATTAAAATGATACATATTTCTCTAACTATTATTTGAACTGACACTCGTTGACCCAAAACTCTTGATGCAAGGATGGTGTTATCAAAGAGAAGAAACTATTTAAGGTATTTATTGAGCCAAGACCATTGCTGACAGTTGAACCGCGAGTTCGAGCCTGGGACTAGTGATTGCGATATTAGTGTAGGTTTAAGAGGCCCCTTTTAAAATTCATATTAAATACTCTTTACTCATCCTCTATACTTTGTGGTTCGTTTAGCACATTGAGGAATTGAAATATTTAATATTTCATTTTCTTTGCTCTGCTGTCGATGCATGTCGTTGAGTAAGGCCACCTATCACGCAAGTCCTCCAGAATTCGGCGGAAAATCGCGAACGGAGCGTTTTAACAGCAGGTTCCCTCTACCTACCATGATGTGTGCGGGATATAACGTATATATCATACTTTATATTTATTACAATTTAATGATAATAACTCACATGTCTATGCTCAGGAGGCACCTGCAGACACGGCATATTTCCCACTGCATCCTGCATACCGGAGAGAGCTACAACCAAATAACAAAAATAAATATTAATATATAAAAATAACTTTGGGCCAGTCTTTCATTTAACATTTTTAGGAAGCCCTTTTTACGAATTTGCCTTAAACTTTATATTTTGATAGCAGCTGTATTTTTCTTACTAACTTCTACTCTCTTTTATTATAAGGTCATCATAGCGAGACAGCGTCTAATAGTAAAGGCGACGGTTGTAGATTCACATTCTAGTCGGGTTAATAATTATATTTTCTTTTCAATCTTTTGAAAAGATAAAATACGGAGTTGTTATCTGTTTTGCAAAAAAAAAAACGTAAAGCTGCTATTTTTACTTTTACAATGTCATATATCACTAATTCTATTCTCTATTTTCATATAATATAATAAGAGCCGTTGAAAAAGGTAGCAAAAATGAATGCCAATGCTAACCGAAAATACCTAGAAAAAAACATCTAAACAAAAATACACTAACGGTTCCAAGAATTCTGATTCTTATAAACAAGCGGTCCATTCTGCATGGCCGGGAAGTGAAACTGGGCGGGTCTCGGCTGCGGGGACGGGATCATCCAGCTCGGGAACACCGGCGACGTGATGACGGGCGACAGCGGCGCCGCGCTGTACATGTACGGCGAGTGCGGCGAGAACGGGTTGAACGCCGTGAAGTTGGGCATCGAGTTGCTGATGGACGGGATGTTGTACGACTCGGGCACCTCCGCCGTGATGGACGGCTCCTTGTTGCATAGTAGCTCGCGTCTCGCCTCGTAAATGTCGCCTGTGTGGAATGTTTTGTGTTATGTTATTTTAGTCTAGATTATAGGTATATAAAATTGTGCGGTCATCGTGACGCAATAGGGATTGGATTTTAGGTTGTGTGTTTGAAATTCAGAGCAACATCGCTTTTTACAGTGTTTACGCAACCAGACTAAACATCTATAAAAAAATTATAATTTTTGTTGTAGTTATCTACAAGCATCTAACGCGACTGGTTGTGAGGACGAATCTGATTTGGTCGAACGATTATATGTAACATATTTTCATTACCTTCCAGCTCTGATACCCAACAGAAAGCTTAGCATTGAGTTTCGTCATTCAACACAAAATGTTTTGATTTCGGGTAGAAATTGGGGGACGGAGTGTTTTTATATTAAAATCTCTCTGGGGTCTGTGCTATACGGGAAAAAGCGTAGAAGTGTCGTTTTAAATAAAATTTCAATTCAATCACAAAAAAGAATTCCCAAACCGTATTCCAACCCCCAACCCAACAAGCACACATACCAGCACATCTCTCAATCCCCTTAATAACAACAGAGGCGATCCCCTGCTTGGGCTTGCGGCGCACGCTGATGTACACGCGGTGCTTGTCCATGAGGCGCGCGGCCGCCTCGCCTTCGAAACGGCACTGTTCCTCCGCCACGTCGAAGATTACTACGAGTGGGAGACTGCCCTGGAATTGAGGAACGTGGGTTCAATTTTTGTATAGAAAATATGTTTTAAATAGTGAATTGATTGATAATTATAGTTCAAATATTTCTTTAGTATGTTATAAATGCGCTTACAAGGAATAGTGCCTATACATTGAACTACACTTTTGCACAATAACTTTCTCATCGATAATCCGCACTAAAAAAAATGTTTAACATATTTCCTGAAAACTGTACGGGTTGCGAAATAAAGACCAAGGGCTACCACTTACTTATGTAATTATTTACATAAGTGGACGCCAGTTTATTATTAAAGGATGGAAATTATTGCTCCAAATACAACTTTACATCAAATTCGAAGACAATAAAAGAATTAGGTACTATTAATAGTTAGTTATTAAGGTAACTAATTTTCTTATTTGGGGCCAGTCGTGGCGCAGTGGCACGAACGTGTGTCTGTAAACGACTGGTTGCGGGTTCGATTCTCACTCGAGGAGTGGAAATATTTAATATTTCCATTTCCTTCGCTCTGGTATCAGAGGCAATGCCTCCGAATTCGGCGGAAAGTGGGGAACGGAGTGTCTTAACACTAGGTTCCCTCTGCTTACCCTGTTGTGTGTGGGATACAGCGTGAAGGTAAAAAAAAAGAAAAAAAAATCTTATGCAATTAATGATTCAAAAACATATCAAGTAATTTTTCTACAAATAGATCGAACATTAAATAGCGAATATAATAAGTCATGGGTTCTATTCTGGTGTCGGGCGAATATTATATTTCAAGAAATAACTTAACACCTTTAGGCAAAAATATATCGGATTGTTCATATTTTGTACATTATGCAGATCATCATCATGACAGTCTAAAATATTTAAAAGTATAAAAGATCATTAATCAAATAGCTAAGTGATTCGTTTGTTTTTATTTGATATTATTACACACTTACTACGTTCATATATTTGGACTACTGACATCATTCCATAGGCATACAGACCTAATAAGGCGAGCAATGTAACGATGGCCTAAGCGGAAAAACAAAATTAAAAATATCTCTAGTCATTTTTTAGTTTAAACAAAACTAATTTGAAATAACGCCATTGTAGTATGTTACTTAAAATGTTAAAATAAATGAGTGTATGCGAGCTCAAGTTACATTCGAAAGAAAAATATTATGATAAAAAAACAATGAATACAACTTATTGTTTTTATTTCTATTTCGAATCTGGTAATATTACAAATAAATAAATAAATAAATAGCTTCACGCTATATCCCGCACACAGCAGGGTAGGCAGAGGGAACCTAGTGTTAAGACACTCCGTTCCCCACTTTCCGCCGAATTCGGAGGCTTGCGTGTTAAGTGGCGGAACTTAACGCCGCGCTTTACCTCGACACCAGAGCGAAGAAAATGGAAATATAATTTCCACTCCTCGAGTGGGAATCGAACCCACAACCAGTCGTTTACAGTCACACTCTTGTGCCACTGGGCCACGACTGGCCACAGGTAATATTACTCTATGTTATATATTTCGCATACTCAGAAATTTAGGCTCTTTTACAACAAAAAGAACCAAGGTTTTGCTTATTTGGCATTGCTTAGTTACAGAATAACCGAAAACATTGCAATAACACATTGCAACTACAAATTTAAGTCTAAAATAGAAATGAACAAAACAAGTAAATTTTAAAAACATTTCCTAACAATATTGACTTAGACCTGTTTGATTCGTCCCATAACCGATACAATTGACCTAAAGTCAGCACATGTATACAAACGTGTGCAAATTCGGGCGCGGAGGCGAATCAATTAGCGTGAACCGTGATCCATCAGATTGACGTCTCGAGGCTGAGCACAAACGATACGGCCTTCGGGCCTTCGAAGCACGAGTCGACTTCATGTTATATTATGAATATTTTAATAACATCGTCGCGGCGCAGTTGAACAGTGTTTCACTGTAAACGATGGTTGTGGGTTCGATTTGCATTCGGAGGAATGATTATCCATACTTATATGTGTGTTTGTCTGTCACGCTTTCACGGCTAATCTATTGGTCCAATATGGAAGAAATTTAGAATGAAAGTAGTAAAAATTACTCGGTCTCTACCATAGGCTACTTATTTTTTCAAAAATCAATCTCTAAAGAGTTAAAATAGGGGACGAAAGTTTATATGAAAAATCTACACCGCTTGACTGATTGTAATGAATTTTGGCATAAATATAGTTGATAATCTAAGGTTAAACATAGGCTAGTACTAGTAAGTATATAAATTTTTATTTATTCGCTCTGGTACCTAGACAAAGCGCGCAGTTGAGTTGTGGCAACACGCAATGTCTCGATTTCAGGTGGAAGGAGGACGGAGTGTCTCGACACTAGGTCCTCTGTGATGGCCCGGCTATGTGGGAAACTAATGGCAGTGAAATCTCATGTACAAACCTAAAGCAGTTTGCGATATTTAATGTTGACGAACCTTTTGTTTTTGTGTACGAAAGTATATATACCTCTATTTTAGATTATAGGTACATATATGTAACCTTAGAAATTTTATATATATATTTTTTAGTTAAAAAAAAACTTTCGTTCAAAACACCACTTTTTCCATTTTCCACGTTTACTATTACTGCTGTCTATATTTAGAATGCTTTTTTTTATATGAGAGAAGAAATGGAAATTTAATTTCAATGTTCGTACTCAATATCTGTAGAATATTATTTTTATTTTAAAAAAAAATTAAAAGATTGTAAAATGGAATTATAAAATAATTAATTTTGAATTGTTACCACGTTTACTCTACAGAGTAAACGTAGTAACAATTCACATACATTAGTTACAACTAGCGGCCCGCTCGCGGCTTCACCGCGTGAATTACATGACTGTCTCTTTATATTGCAACCCTCGTGGGTGGGATTTTTGAAAAATAAAGTAGCCTATGTTTAAGCTTTGATAAATAAATAAATTTATGCAAAAAAACTTTACAATCGGTCAAGAGGTGTAGATTTTTCATATAAACGTTCATCCCCAATTTCTTTATCTATTCATCTATTTATGAAAAAATAAGTAGCCTATGTTAGATCCAGTAACTTTTTCTACCTTCATTCTAAATTTCATTCAAATCGGACCCGTAGATTAGCCGTGAAAGTGTGACAGACAAACAGACAGACTTTCGCATTTCTAAGTATTTTATAATATAAGTATGGATATATAGTGTGTTTATATATAATGATGTTTCACGTGAAAAATGACCATGACTAAGTCTTTTAAAATGTTAATAGCATTTATTGAAGAGTCACGTGACGTTACACATGTGTCCATTAGTTCTAGTGTGTGTGTATATATTACACTGAATAATGAAATAATACTCGAGTAAGATTATACATATTCATTTACAGTGTCTGTCCTAAATAGGCATTTCAAGTTAATTTTAACGTTATTCCTTGTAAGCTTCTATGCGTAGATTCGCTCTAGACTCTTACAAAAGTCTCACCATCCATAACCAATGTCCATTCAAAGTTAAATTTACCAAATCTACCTATACTACGGACCTGCTCACGACTACGCCCGCGCGCATTACTTGATGTTTATACTTAGTGGACGTCTGTTATGAAAAAATTGTGACGAAACCAGAACACATATTTCTTTACTAGGAACATTTTAATGGATGACCATTTGAAGGCAAAGACCCCGATAATACATAGTTTTAAATAAAACGAATTCAAAACGAATCTTAGTAAATAGGTTTGGTAGATATAGTTTTGAATTTATCACGGATTTCAACTATGTATATTATTATATACAAAAAGAATAAAAAGTTCAAAACAACGATTATTTTAAAATATACACTGAAATATAAAAATATAAGTACTTGATTAATTCGAACAAAATAGTATAATTTGTCAAATAGTGTCAAGTGTAGGGTGACACAGTGGGACAGAATCTGAATGTAAACGCTATAGCTGTAGGTTTGATTCCCATTCGGAGGAATGATAATATTTAAATTTTCATTTCTTGCCTCTATTACTTAAGACAAAGCGTAGCGTTGAGTTCCGCAGAACGCGCAATACCTCTATTTCAGGCGGAAATCAGAGGACAGAGTTTTTTCGCACTAAGTTTTCTCAGACTACCCTACTATGTGCAAAAAAGCGTGAAATAGACGCGATTAATCCCAACTTAAAAACACCAATAAAAAAAGAAAGCCACAACTCACAACCAGCTGTTGCCTCGCCGCATACACATCCTTAATCTGTCCAGTAATAGTGACGCAGCTCTTCCTCAACACGGGTATGTTGGGGTCGTCGGCGTCGGGGAACATGATCTGCGTGCCGGTGCCCTTCATTATCACCTTCAGTTGTTCTGCATTGCGGCCGACTACCACTGGATGGTGCATTGGCGATATTTCTAAACTCATCTGCACTTGAGTTTGGCTCTGTGGAGTATTGTTTATTTTAAATAATTAGACATTATATATTTTGGCATATAGTATTTAAAAAAAATGTATAGAAAGTATGGATAACATTAGAGGCCGTCGTGGCGCAGTGAGACAGCGTCTGGCTCTAATATGATGGCACTACCATCATGTTAATGATTCAATTCCGACTCGAAAGAAAAATAATATTTAAAATTTCATTTCTTTGCTCTGGTACCCCTAATAAATTTGCCTATTTTGATTATAAATTTGTCTTGATTTCGGACGGAAAGTGGAGGACGAAGTGTCTTTATATTAGGTCCTCTCTGGCTATCCCGGAATATGCTATGCGGGAAAAAGCGTGAACTATGGATAAGTTTTCATTATGTTTTCTTAGGAATAATCATTAAATCGTTGTTGGTTGTCTTAAAAGATTGAGTTAAATCCTATAAAGTTACTTAAAAATAAAAAAATATTTTTAAAACACGTTGGAATATAATTGTCAGAATATAATGGAAGTTATGCTTATCCTCAGAATATGCTTATATTGTGCATTTAATGAGAGAAACAGAGAGAAATCGAAATAACAACTTTTCTCCATATATCAATTGAAAGTTTGATTTTTATTGCAGGTAACTAACACTGTGACATGATAGCCATTTTTAAAAAATCATATAAAAAGCCACCTTTTCTATTTCAATTATTAATCATATTAATAATAGAATATATTGTTCATACATTTCCACAATTTTTTTAAATTACCTATAGTTTCGTTTGTGTTTACTGACAACTAAACATATAAAATTAAAATATAAAAATTAAACAATACTAACAGCAAGAGGTCCACACATATAGTTCATGAGCAGGGTGGTGGCCTCCATGGTGGCGTGCACCTCCCACTGCACGCCCTTCACCACCAGCAGGTTGGCGTGGAGCTTGGGACGGTTGCGGAGCATCACCTGAGACAGAAAATGACTTATTACTTTAAAAATTCCTATCGTAATATTTTTTTTATTATTATTTCCTGTTACAAATAACGCGTAGGTATATTAAATAATACACAATAAGATAAAAAAAATCAGAAAAATTCCTCTGCAATTTCTGTTACTTGTTACTTTCTACAACATAGTATTATAGTATCTGAAAACATGTTTATTTAGTCCATATTCAGAGATTTTAAAACTATTTAGTAGTATTAAGACCGAAGTTAAAAAATATAAAATTTCATTTTATTAAAAGTTAACTCTTTAAAAACTTTTAGCATTATCTGTATATTAATAATTGCTATTTTATTTTTGTAGGCTCTCAAAGATATATTAATTACATCATAAAAATATGTGGCCAGTCGTGGCCCAGTGGCACAAGAGTGTGACTGTAAACGACTGGTTGTGGGTTCGATTCCCACTCGAGGAGTGGAAATTATATTTCCATTTTCTTCGCTCTGGTGTCGAGGTAAAGCGCGGCGTTAAGTTCCGCCACTTAACACGCAAGCCTCCGAATTCGGCGGAAAGTGGGGAACGGAGTGTCTTAACACTAGGTTCCCTCTGCCTACCCTGCTGTGTGCGGGATATAGCGTGAAGCTATTTTACATCATAAAAATATGTAAATACTCACTGATTAACGACATTTTTAGCTTTACTTTGGATCTAAATACTAAAAATAACAACAAATGAAATTCTTGCTAGGCAGTTGGCAGGCAGTTTTCGTCTCTAAACAGACATACACAAGACGTATTGTATCGTACATATATAAAAATACTCCAATTACAGACAAACTTCTTATTTTCCTTAAATAATTGATTACCTGAACATTATATTGCTCCTGTATTTGCTGTACGTACGGAGAAGTGATATCTGGTAGTGGCTGGGACGGCGCTACTATAGGCAGCTCGAAGCAAAACACCAATGGTGTTAAAGCCTATTTCAAAATAGAAAACAGTTTAAAAGTTATTGTTATACAATAATATGTAAATTTAATATAAATTATGAAATAATTAAGGTTAAAAATATTTTTAAAGGATAAATAAAAGAAACGTAGTATTTCCGCTGAATCAGAAAAATTAAAACAAAAATTGACTATAACATTAATTGTACATACCATAGGTATTATTTAAAGCATTATCATGACACAGGTAATAAAAGGTAACTGGGAAATATTTAAACTTCACGCTGTATCCCGCACACTGCAGGGTAGACAGAGGGAACCTACTCCGTTCCCCACTCATTCAAATAGTTCTGTCTGCAAAGGAATAGCATGAATGTATTTAAAAAGTGGATAAAACGAATGTTTTTCAAAGTAGTTTCAGTTTTTGTCATCAGTTCTTGTTATTCATATTATAAAACTTACTGTACTCTCCTATTGTAACGATATCTGAAAATTAGTACATACTTAAAATATAGACATACTAAAAACTTTGAACCCAATTGTTTCAAAGTTTACTTCTATTAGTTAAATTTGATATTGATTAGAAGTGGGGAACGGAGTGTCTGAACACTAGGTTCCCTCGGCCTACCCTGCTGTGTGCGGGATACAGCGTGAAGCTACTAAAAAAAAACTTTTGATGCATTCATAGCTCTGAATTAATAATAACTAATACGTAAACCAAAATATTAAATAGTGCACTAACCCGCACTCTAGCCCTAGCGCGCTCCACACGCTCCATATCGCCCGCGATAGACACCTGGTTACTCTTCTCTTGCGTACTGGTTCTGTTAGAGTCCGGGAAATGGATGTGGCAACCAGTTTCCTCCATCACGCGTTTAATTGTCAAACCACCCTTTATTTAATAAAAAAAGTAAATAATTATTAATAAACAATACAATAAAGAACTTAAAATAAGTCAAAATTTAGTTATTTTTTTAATTTATAAAAAAAAATAAAAATATAATTTACTTCGAATTATTTTTAACTAATAACAGCTAACGTGCATTATATTACTGAATCATAAATGATTTCATTACCGGATTTAGCGTATAATATGTAATTTTAGAAGTAGATATAACAGGTTAGTGAGAAATATAACAGGGCGCAGACTACAAACATCGCGGAGATTAAATAAATTAGATAAAAAAAGTATTGTTAGAGTCCATCACGGCGCAATTAGTAAGCGTCTGACAGCCAGCACGCATATTTATGGGATCGATCCCCATTCGGTTAAATGATTATATTTAACTTATTTTCATTACTCCGCTTTGGCTTTTGGCCTAACAATGCGGGGCGTTGAGTTTCATCACTTACTACGCAATTCAGATGGAAAGAAGTAATAAGCGAAGTTTCTTGACTCTAGGTTTCTCTCAACTCTTTACTGCACTGGTATAGGAGTAAAAAGGGTGAAGCTTATATAACATTAGTGTTTCAGCAGGGCTCAGCTAAGTATTAAATAATTAATTGATTATTACTTTAGAATATCAAAATATACTAAAGACAGCCTGATGTAGTTAAAGTTAACATATAGTGACTAATTACGTAAAATATCTTGTAGTATATAAACAAAGAAATATAAAGTAACAAAATAAAAAGTATGAAGGAACCAGAATCGCATATTATACTTTATATATATATCTCCGCTTAACAACAAGTATTATCGATGATAACGTAACAGCCTTACAACAATTATGTTTCTATGGATTCTGCATACCCGCATATAATGTTATTGCGAAATTATCGTATAAACGTACATAAAAAATATTTATTTTCCTCAAAATTAAAAATACCAAGGTGCCAAGTGGGTACATATTCTACATACATTACAGGTCCGAGGTCAAAATATTACGCACGAAGGTTTAATGAGAATTTTTTAAAGCAGGAGCCAAAAAAAGCATGTGACTATAATAATAAAAGTTAAAAAAAATATATCGATATATATTTACACTATTTTGTTATATTGCAACCTTCGGGGACGTATTTTTAAAAAAATAAAGTATCCCATGTTATCCAAGCTTAGATTATGAACTAATATTTATGCCAAAATTCATTACAATGGGTCAAGAGGTATAGATTTTTCATATAAACTTTCATCCCTTATTTCAACCCTTTAGAGGATGATTTTTGAAAAAATAAGTAGCCTATGTTAGTCCCAGTCACTTTTACTACTTTCATTCTAAATTTCATCCAAATCGGACCGGTAATTTAGCCGTGAAAGCGTAACAGACAAACACACAGACATTCGCATTTATAATATAAGTATGGATAGAAATAAAATATAGATCAAAACTTATACTGGATTTAGCATTCGGACATATAAACAAAAACATAAGTGTCAATTAAAGTAAAAAAAATGTCTTAAAATATGCAACTTACTTTTCCAATTATATGTGAGTGGTCTGTATAGCTGACATCAATCTTCATGGTGACACGGTTACTCTGCGAAATAACAACAGTCACAAAAAAGTGTTCATACATAAATTAAGCACTTTAAAAATTAACTTATCTTTAATATAATACAATACTACATGTTCTAATATTTTTTATTGTATTGTATCCACTTGTTATGTTGATAATTATATTTGTTAATCATGTTTAAAAAATATTTTTTTGAGATTGGTTTTAAAATATTTAACATTTATATAAAAATAAAAAAGCATTAAAATATAATGTGCATACCCGTGTATCCAGCAACTGCATAATCTTTTCTCTCGCCAACTTGACATCATCGGGTCGACCAGCAATACGTACATGAGGATCTGCTCAAAAACATATATGTTTTTACACACATAAAATAATTTGAAATAATTCTACGAAATATTTTGTAACGACATTTTCAGTTTTTTAACTCCAAGAATTAAATAATAAAATTCTAACCTAAAATATCTAATAAATCGGAATAATTATTATCACGTATTTTTTTAATAACTTCATAAACTTCATTGTAATTATTTTTATAAATCATTGTTAATGCATTTAAATTGATATGAAATAAGAGTAAAAATTAAAATTGATGTTCCTCTAACGAAAGCAATTGCAATATAACAAAAATTTAAACTAAAATAATATCGCGCCAGACAGGCGCCGCGCGCTGTCTATTTGGCGCCATCCCGCTAAAAAATATTGTATAAAATACAGGTGTACGTTATTTTTGAAAAATCAGGTGCGTTTCAAAAAAACGGACGTTATTAGAGAAAAAAAACTTAATATATCAATATAAATTAATTAAATATTGCAAGTGGTTCATCTAAATTTTTTATATATTTATCAAAAATAATAAAAAAAATAAGTTACGGAACTTATTGTTTGACATCAAATTTTGTAAAACAAGCTATTATTAGAGCTGAAGTGTATTTTACTTAGTTCTCTCAGGTTTATTTGTAAAATAAGTTCTGAATTGATAATTGAAAAAAAATTTAATATATTATAAATTATTTTAGTAACCTAAACAATTTTGAATTGTACCTTTTTTAGAACGAGCTCCAATTTTGAGTCGCGCGGGCCAGTTTATTAAAGTATTCGTATCATTCATAACCTGTAAAAATTAGAATAATTAAATATATAGTAAATAAATTATAGTTGGGATACTAATACAATATCAAATTAAAAAATATACATTATAAAACATGACACCCGGCCATTCATAAAATTGAAAAAAATATTTTTTCTTACCCTATGAAAAAAAGCTTGAGCCGTTTGAGATTCTTCCAGATTCTCTGCAAAAATAATATTAAAATTCAACATCAAAGTTGACTATTTTACTAAATGTTTTTTAAGAAATCAAATTTACCAGCTAACATCGCTTCCAACCGACGCCTGTCCACTCGAAATCTTTCCTGATATACATCCTCAGCACTATTTAATCCAAGTATCACTGCTAACTTTTGTAGGTCTTCAGCTGAAGTCACAGAATTGCTGGTCCCACTTTCGGATGCCTATTTTGAGCATTCACATTGAGCATTAATTTAAGCAGTGCCATTTCATCTTCTAATATACCAGTAAATATTATTATGGAATTCTTATCTACGTTAAGCACGCTAAGAATATTACCAAAATGGCGGATATATCTAACAACCTTATACGTGTTATCAAAATAACTGTACTAGAAGTAAAATCATCGTCATTGAATAAAATTAATGAAATTGGCTTACCTCGCTCATTGTATCTTTGTCAGAACTACTTTTAAAGTCTGAGAGATGTGTTTTTACAGTTAAAAAACTTGATGACGCCATGGTGAAAATATATATCACATTTAATTTTAAATATTTATTGAATTTATATAGTCATTAAAATTTATAATTGATCAATGAATAAATAAAATGTCTATACATAATTACTAAATTACTAAATCCCCAATATTATAACTGGTTCAACTACTTCAACGTGACTTTCTGATATCCCAAGCCCAACTGAATTATAAATTTGGTCATCATCAGATCAGATTTTTGTTATAATTGAGGGTAGATTTAATTTAACTATTCATATGTTGTTAATTAACGCACAGTATACAAGAAAAAAAAATTGTGCTCTTCTACATAAGAGCTAGCAATATTTTTTTCCAACATATTGTCATTCAAATAACCTTGTCATTACAATGCACATTTTAAAAACTTAACAAAAACGATTTTTATTATAATTCAAATAGATCTATACTCAACATGGAGGCCTGTCAAGGATTAACCAATGAGAGGCCGTCCCGCCACGGACGTTGCCGCCAAGACGGCGCCAATCGATATATCGAATGAACTCATTTGTTTTAAAGTTACTTTATTTACTTAGAACTAAATTCTGTACTTTATAATTAATAATAAAATAACTTATATTAATAATATCATAAAGAATTTCTTTTTCTATATAGCAATCTAACATGTTATATTATTTAAAATGTGCATTCAGTTATGTATGCTTGGTAACTTGGTAAGTAATATTAAAATGAGATATTTGACACTTGGTATTGTCATTTATTCATAAAAAAAAAAATTGTAGCTTAAAGATTAGTTTTAGAATGTAGAAATAATAATAAGTTAACCCTCGTATGAATGAAACCTTTATTACAAACGGAACGTAATCCATTGAAATGTATTTTGGGCGCTCGCCACTTGATGTCGCATTAGTCGGGTTTCAGCGCTAGCCGGTGTTGGGTGTATGTAACTCTCGACTCGAGTTTACGTAGCATAGTAATTTAATATTGTATTTATTAATTAAAAGTGCAAACTTATATTTCTTTATTATTTTATAAGCAAATATAAGCTTTGAGTGTCCTACCTATAGTAGTTAAGTGCATTTTAAGTTTAGTGTTATAAAATAAGTCGACGGTGAGTAGTAAATTAAAAATTATTTTAACAATTTTATTTCAGTATATATCGTGTGAATTATAATTACTGTATTACAGTTTGAATTAATTGGTATTAATTTCATATGAAATTAAATACTTAAGAATTGATCAGTAATTTTCGTTCATGTATGTATAAAATAATGCAAGTTAGCGGGTAAACTACTGTAACAATATTATTATTATTATTATTTTCTTACAGTTCAAGAAGTAGTATTTAACTTATTTTTTATTATATTATAACAATTTTAAAAATATTAGACATAACATAAGGGGCTATATTCATTTATCGGCAGCCAATCTATTGTCATGACTAAATTATGGAGGGTCAATTTTAGTTTTACAATAAGAATTAAATTTATTTTATTCTATTAAATGGGGTAGACATATTTATATACCTCACTTGAACTCATATAATTTACATAATAGTTACAAATAGAAAAAAATACACAAAATTCCAGTATGCAGTTACAAAATATTAATGAAAAAACAAAATTTAGAATTACTATCTAAGTTTTACTACCAATTCAACAAGTTGTTAAACAATTAAATATGCCTGAATATTTATAATGTTTGCGGTTTTGTTATTATTCAAATTTATAATTTTTTTTATTATACCTACTTCAAAAACCACATGTCATTTAGTGCAATGTTAAAGGCACCTATTATGTTACATTCAAATTAGAATTTACATAATGTTACGTTAACAGCAATCGTACGATCGAATTGACTGATATAAAGAAAGTACATAGTTGTTACGACAATACTTTTAGAATAGTCATTGCCTTGCGTCCGAACAAGGCGTATTTTTATTAATTGTTAGTTTGCTGTGTTGAAAATACCCTTTTAAACATTTTTTTTACGTAAATAGGTTTTATAAATAAATACTGAGTAATTATATTTGATATAAGGCAAGATTATGTTAAAAAATATATTTTTCCACTTAGGTAAACAGTCGTTTATTTTAATAAATGAATTTCATTTATATACTTTAAAGTTTAATACAATAAGTGACCTGTGACACTAGCTTCTAAATACTTTTAAATCACCATAATTTATGTAAATCGTTTTATTTAGTGTTTTTTTTTAGATGTAGTTCATAAGTTTTGTTAAACATTTATTTTACACTAGCGGCCCGCTCTCGGCTTCGCCGCGTGAACCGCGTCTACGTTGCTCTTTTTGTATATTGCAACCCTCGTCGATTTTTGAAAAATAAAGTAGTCTATTTTTGACCTTGGATTATCAACTATGTACCTATATGCTAAAATTCATTACAATCGGTCAAGCGGTGTAGATTTTTCATATAAACTTTCATCCCCTATTTCAACCCTTTAGAGGTTGATTTTTGAAAAACTATGTAGCCTATGTTAGATCCAGTCGTTTTTACTACTTTCATTCTAAATTTCATCCAAATGGGACCAGTAGATTAGCGGTGAAAGCGTGACAGACAAACACACAGACATTAGCATTTATAATATAAGTATGGATTTTCATATTTTTCCGGTAAATAATATATCCTGTACAGTATATTATAATGTTTGGCTATCAATTATCGGTTGGGGATAATGTAACTAATAACTTCGAAATATAGACAGACAGACAGAATGGCAATAATATATTTGCATTCTATTAGCATACCGGTTGCTAGTATATTGTTCTGCTACCACAACGCGGGTTACATATTAAACGTCTAAACTCATCGACCAATTTAATGTTAGTTAACTGATAATTGACCGTTATGAGTGCGGCTGGTGGATGGTTAATTTAATAATTTGAGTATTAAGTTTAATGATGAATCATGTCAATGTTTTAATTACCATGAAATGCAATAAAAATGCTGTAGTCAGGGTTGCCAACATTTTTCTGTCTATAATATTATTAAAAAATGAAATAAAATATAGTACAGTTCAAAAAATATAGTATTTTAGGGAAATTATAAAACTAGACTTTGAATAAATTATGTATTTGCACTTCTTGCATTTTGTGACAAGGCTTAGTCTTCAATAAAACTTTCACACGTTCAAAAACGTTTTGCGTTTTTGTATTTACTCCGTACGCAATGGTTATAGATTCAAATCCCACTAAAGATAAAATATACTAATACTATAGGTCATCGTATATGTATAGACAAAATGCATCGTTGTCAGGTAATATTTACGTATCAAACAGTATCTAATTGGGTGGGATGTATAGAATGGGATGGGGTAAATGCGTAAAAAAATTATATTTTAATAACAATTAATATAAAATATATACGACATATAAAATTATATGAAAACTATAATGACAATGTTTATTACATGATAATTCTTACAAAATAGCAAGTTAAGGTCAATTCATAAACGAGTAATAAATATAAATATGAAGTATCCACCTGTGGTATAAAAATAAACGCTTGTTTCATAAAATAAACATTTTAAACTATACAGTGGCTATGGTCAAAATTAATATAGATGTTTAGACGTTCTATCCAACCTTGATGCCGCCTAAAATAGAATCGTGCGAATGTCGCTCTCGTGGATCGTTTTCACTTTCTCCTTTCGTGCTTGTGATGTTCTGCAAGCAAATAGCCACTGTGTAGCATTAATCGTAGATAAAATATGTAATGTAAATATAGTTTCAATAATAATCAATTTTTATTAAAAAAATATATAAAAAAATATATACATTTATATTTTAATGAAATTAATACGTTTTTAAAAAGTATACATAAATTAAACGATTATAACGATTACATTTAAATAAGATATTGTCATTTTCATGGTCTGATAAGGCTTAAGACAAAGCGTGATGTTTGGATTCCACCACTCAACGTGCAACGCCTAGGATTCGTTCGGAAAGCGGAGAAGTGAATATGATGAATACTAAGTTCTCTCTGCCTACCTTTTAAAACAAAAATTACCATGTTTTACGTAAAAAGCTTAGCCACGTACAGTACCTTGATATTATATTTTTTGTCATAATTAAAAGAACTCGAAACATACATTATATTTCAATAAAGCAAAAATTTTAACGACTGATTTCCGATATAATTATTGATATACGAATCGCCACAAGATAGTCCGTTACTGGCGCCTCGTCTCTTGAGGATAACGGTGTCCGAAATGCGGTGAGCCAAATAAGTTTAAAAATTAAATTGCAATTGATTAGACCGTGCACTTTAATTTATTTTAAAAATATAAGACATTTAGTTTTTATGTCTAATGTTTTTAGATTGTCAGTCGATAACTCTGCCGTCTGTTTTAAATTAAAATATAATTTAAATAATTCTGATAGCTATTTTACGCATTACATATAAAATTTAATTTCGACGCTTCTAGTAGTCTATTGTGATAGACTTTTGTAATTTCTAATTTTAAAATACATTTGTAGCTAAAAAAAGAGAAAATAGAGCATATTTTCAAAGAAATAATAACTTATTTATTTTCTTAATATGTCACTTGAGGAACAATATTTTCAAATCACTATTGCGTTTATTATAAGAAAAATAAAAAGAATAGCTTTATATTATGTTAGTGTCACTTCATATATTTAACGAATAACAGCTATTTCTTGACAATAAGGAAATTATAAAACTATTAAACGACTAGTGGAATCAATTGTGTCTTTATACCCAATAGTTGTGTGTGTGGTCGGCAGTTGTGGGATCGATTCCCACTGCCCTCCAGTAGGAATCGAATTGAAACATTTAATATTTCATTTTCTTCGCTCAGAGGTCGAGGTGAAACGCGGCATTAAGTTCCGCTGCAAAATAAGCTGGAAAATAGAAAAGTATCTTATCATTAGGTCCCCTCTGCATACCCTGCTATGGGATACGTTAAGTTCCACCTGTAGGAAAGGATAGAAGGTGTCTTTATGTTAGATTCTATCTGCTAGAGTTATATGTAAATTGGAGTAAGAATAGTCTTGATGCTTCTTTCTCACTGACCTGCTATTAAGAAAAAAGGTTAACTGTTCTTTAACTACATATACATTTCTAAATTACTTCTTTCATATTTTTACAATAAGGTGTGAATTTTCGCATTTAAAACCTCTTTTCTTTTTTTGCAGATCTTGTTTTAAACATGGCCAAAACTGAGAAGTCTTTTCCAAGAAACTTTACAGGTAAGAGTCTAATAGTAATTACGTATTATCGATAATTATAATCAAAGTTATTTAAAAATACATATTTATATGTCTTGTTGAAACTTGAACATAATTTGTGTTACTAAGCGCTACATTAAATAATAGGTATGATTCACTAACCAAATACAGTGAACACAATAAGATTTAGTAACAACAATCGGCAAGCCTACCTAGATATTATACTGGTTATATTTGCACAAGTGCGGTCGCGCCCGTCGTGACGTTCTTGGCAGACATCCATTTTGAAAATAAACTCGCTATCTTACGCGTAATCGCGTTTCCGCTTTAGGACGGTCATGCGTGTGAAACCAATTTAATACTTGGGACGCGTTTGTTTTGGGTTCGATTCACAACTGAGGGAATTTTTATATTTAAAAATATTTGCTTTCATGAGTTTTGTGTAGATGAGTTCCATATTCCATCAACATACTTTAAAACTCCTTAAAATTGAACATAGACTGTTTGTTTCAGTAAATTCTATATATTTATTCCATAAGCGAGAGATGAATTACGCTATTTTATCCGTGACACAGATTTTGTTAAATAATTTATTTATTTAAAATTCTTTTAAATTAGTGCATACACGTGTCATATAATTAACACTCGCCTGGCCTTGTTCATGAGTAAAATACACATCGCCTTTGCAGTGTATGTCATTTTATACTAAAGTTTATGTGAAACACGTGGTAGCTATGTGTAATTTCTTATTTCATTATTTATTTGTATAATTTAGAAAAATATTGGCCTTCGACCTTCCGCTCTCAAAAAAAATGTATATTTTTATTTATCTTCTATCGAATTTTATTCTTTAATAAGATAAAGTTTCACCTTAGCGTATGTCGATATATTTTTTCGATACATACTGAGTGTCTAACTGAAAGGAAGCTGAAATTGGCCACGCTCTTTCAGGAGCTAACAAAATTATTTCCGAAGTACAGGAAAAACAGGGTTTCACGTAAAAAAAAACAGTACGAAAACTAATTGTATAAATCTGTTAGTAAACAAATAAAATATAACGAGAATAAGCAAAAATATTTCTCAAACGATGCCAAGGCTATTCAACTATCTACGATCTATGACATTTCCGTTGTGATTTTTATGGTATTCTCGTATAAAGATGTTGTTAGTAATATTCTTAAGAAATAATTATCTTTGTATAAATATGTCCTTTTAGTGTTATTCTAGAAAGAAATATTTTATAATAATTTAAATGCAAAGTGCAATTTTAATGTGAGGTTAACTTAGTGTTAAATAAATTTATAAAAATAGATGATGTGAATGTTTAAAATATATTTTATATCTTAGAGGTTTACAATAGAAACTGGAGAATAAATACATTTTTAAATGTATACTGTGAACGTATCCTAATATGTAGATACGGTATAAAGGAGCTAGTTTATCTGAATATTATTTTGCTTTCGGGAAACCATATTGATAACGAAAGACGTCAATTATCATTTAACTGACATTAACCGTGCTTAGCCAGAGTAAGTAAGCAGGCTTTAATGGGTACCATACATTCAATAAATTTAACGTCAATGAGATCATAATAGAAATCACTTAATACGGTTTCGATGTCTTTAATAATTACAAACAAAAAATGTCCATCTGTCATAAAAAACATTAGGAAGAAAATATCTTAGTAATAAAAAAGTGGGTTAAATAAATTTAAACGGAGCGTGAATATTAGTATACATACATAATTTGTAACAGTAATCTGTCAGTGAGGTGAGTGAGGTGAGTCGTCCACAGGTGACATCGATAAGCCAATAAATGACATACATTATGACAGATTAGATCGGACAAAAACACCGTACGTGAGTTCATGGTTAGATAAACAAGTTAGCATAAGATTAATTTTTAAAATAAAATTAAATTAAATAGCTTCACGCTATATCCCGCACACAGCAGGGTAGGCAGAGGGAACCTAGTGTTAAGACACTCCGTTCCCCACTTTCCGCCGAATTCGGAGGCTTGCGTGTTAAGTGGCGGAACTTAACGCCGCGCTTTACCTCGATACCAGAGCGAAGAAAATGGAAATATAATTTCCACTCCTCGAGTGGGAATCGAACCCACAACCAATCGTTTACAGTCACACTCTTGTGCCACTGGGCCACGACTGGCCACTCTAATTACTAATAGTACGTTTTATTTTTGAGGCCATCATAGAGCAGTTGAAGAACTGTGTTTGTAAACGTGGTTGTGGGTTCGACTTCCACTTGTTGGAATCATTATATTTTATATCATTGCTTCGCTCTGGTAAGACAAAGTGCGGCGTTAGACTCTCTCAAAACGCTATTCTCAAATTAGGTTGGGAGGCGTTAAATTTCGCACTAGAGCATAAGTATCATTAGGTTACGTTACGTGTCCGCCTAATGCCCGTCGCATAAGGGAGACAAATAACCAAATTGTGTATTCAAATCTTACGAGGCTGAATTTTTATATATATAAATTAGATACTTCCTTGGTATGCTTAGACAGAGCGCTCCTTAGCGTTCAGTCACGCGTAGAAAAAATAGATTACTCTAGATATCATTCTACGATATTCTTAACTGAAATTAGATTTGTGAAAATATACGCTCAAAATTGTCTTAGTCATATCCTAGCTCGACGTCGCGTCGCCCACGGTGGCATATTTCACGTCCTTTCCAGCTCTAAGCTAGAGAAAGCGTCGTAGAAATCGTATCTTTACATAAACTGGTTGAATCGATTTCTGGCTGTAAACTCTACTGTATTTTACGATTATATAACGACACTAACTAACCTTTGAACTGTAATCACATCACTAAATCGTTTTATAGACGCGTTACTAAGTAATGGAATGGAAGGATAACTTTGATTTAATTTAAAAATGTAGAATAAATCCGTTTAAGACTTTACGATATTTGTAACATATGGGAAAAGGATTTCCCAATCCCAGAATAGCTTCAGAAAAGCTCTTCTAATTTTTTAATTTTAAAATATATTGTTTTATATTTTATTCCATCTTTGTCACCATAAAATAAATAAATAAACGTGCAGCTTATGTGGCGTAACCCAACACCGCAATTTAAGCAACCAAAAAACGTTTCATATAATTTCCATTGCGCCACAATAGAGCCAAATGTATTCTAACAAATTGAAGTGCAGTTAGGAAGTTTACTTAAACTTCTACATAATATAATGTTAAACACGTCCGGCCGGCTGTTAAGCATGTCAACAGCATTATGTTAGGCGAGACCGGGACCGTTACGTACAGCGCATTACCCAGCGCTTAGTCGACTAGCATAGACCACCATAATGAAATTTGGAAATTTATATTACTTTTTGAGTGTCTAAGTATTGTATATTAATGAATATGAAATGGTCTTAAATTGCTAATTTCCTTTTTTATTAAATTAATAATCAATTTCAATTAAACCCCCATTTAAGGTAATATTTCATTTATTTGTGAAATATAATTAGTAAATTGTGAGTAGAAAATTAATTTATTTTTTAACATCATTTAGACCATTGTTGTTCAATAATAATTTTTATTATTCACGAACAATTTCGTGTTACATTCATTTTTTATGCTATTAATAAAAAATAGTGCGAAAGTCACATTTCGTTACTTATCAATGTCAAAAATGACCTACAACTTACACGGTCGATTAAACATAAGTTATTAGAGTAGTAGAGCAACGTATGAAATGTGCTCATAAATGATATCTTTTTTGTTAATAGCTTGAGATAGAAAAAAAACAACATCCAAATGTTTTTCAGGTCATACAGATAAATTATTTTAAATACATAAATGTATTTTCAATGTTGAGCTTCACGCTTTACCCTTTATCTATGTGTCCCTCCACCGCTCCCTTTGTGTGGCTGGACACAAAGGGAGCTTTTACGTTTTCCGTCCAAAGGATAATTTAATTATAATAATTAAATATAAAATAAATTTCCGGATTAGAATCCACAACCATCGTCTGACTTTACAATTTCTACAACTAACACTACAGTCAGTTTGGCTATTAATATTTATTTGAAAAGTGCCTTATGAAACTGGCTTTAGTAAGTCAATAGAATCAATTATTATTATTAGATATTTATTGTTCTTTTTATTGCACTTAATTTATCGCGTCATTCGCGTCTTAGATGGGTACGGGAATGCTATTTAAGAAAACTATATTATATTTGTTGTTTGTACAACATTATCATATCTAGAAAAAGGAACTTGGTCAGTGGGACCAAATGTTAAATTTTCGAAGGAAGTTATGCCTTAGCCGAAAGTATCAGACACTGTTCCAAGCTGTTCTCTCTGCAACACAACTTTTTCTCCTTTGTCTTTCTCCTCCTAAGAACTCCATCCTCTGTCCTAAGAACAGCGTGTATTACTTACTAAATTATACATAATACAAGCATATCTTTGAAAATTACTTATTTCAAAGATTTCAAAAGTAAGAAAATCTTAAAAACTTCCTATAAAAAACAGTGTGTTATCTGTAGGCACTTGCTGCATGACATCAGGTGCGGTGTTATTCAGCATCCGGATTATTATACCTGTATTCTGTGTACACGATCTTGCTACTCGCTCAATGCAAACATGTTTCTTATCGTATTTAACGCTAATTTACAATTAGAAGTTTAATTTTCAATATGGCAGGTTAAAGGTATATTACACAGAAATATAAAAAAGGTATATGCAGCGTTTAGTTCAGCTGCTCAATACACATTGTCTAATCTGAAACCTCTATCTTAATTACAAGTATAATATTAAAATTTGAACCAGTAACTGTTATTTGTTTAAATTATACATCTTTTACTAATAACTTAAACTAGATCATTTTGAAACGAAAATGACACAACTGTCTCTAATATTTATTATTACTATTTCCGGATTTCTGTTTCATGAGCCAAAGGTCGTTCACCTCAGTATTTTCTAACATACACATTCACCTGCAATATTAAATAAAATACACTAAAAAATAAGTTCAAAAAGAATATAATAAAAGACAATATAAATTAAACTTTAAATAGGACTAATATATCCTAAGCTTAGCAAGGCTAAGGTAAGGTCCATTATAAATAAGGTTGTATTAACTTTATGCGTTTTGTAAGTACTTCCGTTTATGATGATCATTACATTGTCATCTGGGTGTGGCATATCATGGTGTCCGTGACTGTCACATGAGATAAAGTTGTCTATTTTAAACTCTTCCGTGACTGATTGATTGACGGGTTCTGCTAGATACATGAACGTCTGTATTATGTCTGTTTGTAATATTAAAATAACCGCTTTTTACAAAATACATACCTATGTGTACACGGTGCATATACCAAAATATTTTTTTAATAATTTTTGTTTGTCGTCTGTCTGTTTGTTCCGGGAATTCTCTGAACTGAACTGTTCTTGTTCTCTGACTGAATGGTTCGATTTTGACGGGCTTTTCACTGGTAGAAAACTAATGTAATTAAGAGTAACTTAGAGTACTTTAACTTATTTTTTTTTATTACGCAAACGAAGTCGCGGGCACTGCTAGTTTTAAGAAGAAACCGTGAATTTTTTAAAAAATCTCACCTAATGGTTAATCTAAATATATTGCTTTCCATTTGTAATGCTTCTAATTTTAATTATTTTTAAAAAAGTTATATAAAAAATTCTATTTATAAAGTTTTTTTTTTTCAATTTTCAACACGTGCTTACATTTGTATCTTTGCCAACGCGACGTAGTGTCCTCAATTTGATTTCTTAATGAATTTTTAATTTTAGACTATTGTTTCGTAGTATTTTAATATTTGATACTGAGATTGCGACATCATATTTAGTCTTGAGGTGTTTGGCTGCACGTACGTTGTTGTAATGACATAACACCATGCTACCTCTCAAAATAAATTTCCCTCGAAATTTGAAGGCTCCAATGAAATGTAAAAAATTGAAGAATATTAAAAAACATTCAAACAATTATATAAAACTATGTGTTTTACCATAAAAAATAAACTTAGTTATACCAACACATATTTTTTCCTGTAATGAAACACGTGCATAATAACTAATCGTAATTTCTAGTGACTTAATCTTCTATTTATATATAATGTTTTATTCATTTATAGGTGCAATTTTCACTGTCAAAGAGCTAATGTAATACGGAGTAACTTAGGCTCCTTTGGTTTTACAGTTATCCCTGCTTTGGTAAGAAAATAAAAATATAGACATTGAAGTATGCAAAATGACATACTCTTTCTTCCTTATAATTTTTGCAATATCGCATATCTGTTTCGTTGTATTGCAACCATCGGGGGTGGATTTTTGAGAAATAAATTAGACTATGTTTGACCTTGGGATTTTTATTACTTTCATTCTAAATATCATCGAAATCGGACCGATTAGCCGTGAAAGCGTGACAGACAGACTTTCGCATTTATAATATAAGTATGGATATAATATTCACATTTTCAATATTATTTCTTTTTCAGAAATGTGTAATTATTTTGAAAATATTGTAAAAGATCCGCTGTTGCTAAGTTAAAGTTTGCATTTTCTAAAACTTATAACACTCAGTCAGCAACATTGTGTGAAAATTTCTTGTTCACAGTTATGTAAGTAATATTCGCAAGAATGCAATATTGTATGCCTTGAACTCGTGTCATCTAGGGTTGCTAATTGTTAATTGTATTGTAACTACCAAATTTTAATTTATTATTTCTATCCTTTTATACTTTTAAACATAATTAATGCTTATTTAATAATGTATTAAATATGTGATTATAATATAATCATAAACATAACCAGCGGAGGTAAGAGTGTCATGACACCTACCCTTCCCTAAAACGTGTAGCTGAAAAAATAAACAATTGTTTTCTTGAATTTCTTAAGACTTACAATAATGTACAAAACTCAGGTATGAATAACATTACTTAGACGTGGCAACCCTATCCGCCGTGATCCATCCCACAGCTGGCACGAGTATTACGCACGTGGCACTTCACAATTAGTTACGAACGTGTAGGACCATCTTTATACAAATACATTCTTTAGTAAATAGTTACTTAAAACTTGGCTTTGCTCATTAATAGTTAACGCATCTTTATGAACCAATATTCGAAAGAAAGAGTGTTGGCGGTTTTGATGTTGTCTTTCTTTCTTTTCGATTGATTCAAAATACTATTCTGTTTGCTTCATGGTCGTATACATTAGTATCCTGCGAAAAGTTTGTATGAAATTTACCGCACCAGTTCCTATTCTATTTGGATTTTTTTACATAGCTTCGATAAACGCGGATTTTTGTACAAAAATCCTTTTTTCAAACGCATAGACCAAAGGTTTATTTAGTAAAAATTTTGTGTTCTTTTTGTTTTTATTTTTTCAATTTATTCATTATATTTATACCCTAACATAAGCTCATTTAAATAATGAAAAAAACATTTGTAAAGTGATTTCCTGTAAATTCTAAAAATAAATTCTCAAGCAGCACAAAAGTTAAATCTTAGTATGACAACGACACACAGAACATAGAAAGAAATTCTAGATAATAGTGTTTATTATTTGGTTGAATTATATACCAATATTTCAGTGAATAGATTCTCTACACCTTCCCCACCTTAGTGGAAATAATGGGACACTAATGTTAGACACGCGTGTAAATAACAAAAATAGTCATGGCTGCCAATTAAAAGAACAAGTTTATATTCTTTAAGCACAAAGCGAGCGTACGGTACCATACATACATACCGCTATTCGAATACACGTTATAAATAACGTATTTCACTTTCATTTTTATTGTTACTTTTTGTACGTGAAACTTCGCGAGTGCTTTCAATACACTTTTGCTTTTCAAATGTACTAAATCTATTTATTTGTCTATAATAATTAATCTAAATCTATCTGTAATCATATTTTTACTTTCATTTCGTTGACCTAGTACGATAAAGTTTGGCGTTGAGCTCTATCACTTAACACGCAGTCACGGTTTTGAAGGGGAAAGTGGAGAACGGAGTGTATTGTCTCTCTGTTTAACTTGTTATGCAAGATACTGAATTTTCTTCTATATTTTTTATTTATTGCTTACCGTACAATAAAACCTGTCTCTCCCTAACGTTATGTCCGTAAGATATTTATTATGATTATAATAATAATAATGCTATTGTTATCAACAAATCAAACGTTATTAAATTTTTTCAATTGTTCTAACGATAGGTCGAGGCGTATTCGTGTGTGATTGTTATCTAACTTCCTCACATTGTAGTGTCCTGCGGCCTGTGGCGTGATAAAGAATTCGATTAGGGTGTCAATAGCTTCACTACGATATTTTGAACAGAATAAGTAATCTTTATAAGTGGAATTTATTTGGGGAACAAGTAAATTAAAAACTAAGAGATATTATTATTTTATAAGTGCTTTCTGTTCTTTTAAAACTTATGCCTTTAAGCAAATAAATAATAAAATTAATATATAACATTTCTTTTCTTGCAACTCACATTCTCTTAGATACGGGAAAATGTTGATCATGAATTGTCTAGACACTAAGTCTGTACGTCTGCCCTGCCTTACGGGAAGGTCAGCTTCACGCTGAACAATCTCATTTCTTTTAAAGTGTTCATATTTTAATTTAGTTATATCTTGTTAGTTGGAAGTTACGGAAAATATGAAAAAGCAGAATACAAAAGGAGATTTCGTAATAAAAATATTGATTTCGATTTCGTAGAGATTTCGTAATAATAAATTCGTTAAAATTCGAGATTTCGTAATAATAAATTCGTTAAAATCGTCATTATCAGAAATAATAAAAATTATGCGCGTGCGCACGTAATACAAATTTAGGTTTTTCCAGTTTGTTCCAAGTTTAATTTTATTTTACTAATAAAATGAGCATAAACACGTATTCTATGCACGACTTTAAGATATATCTGAACATTACGATGTGTTTTTGTTGAAGCGCCAATTTTTTTTGCGTTACAAGAGGATCGAGGTATGTAAGCTTTTGACCTTGTGGTACTGATTTATGGTGCCCGTCGAGAATAAATTTTGAGTAACTACAGGTTACATCATTAAAGCGATTTTCAAAATTCTTTGCTGATATAAAATATTTTAGTAGGCGTTTAAGATTATTAGACAGGTATGCTTAATATACTTTAATAGCTTAGTTACAGTACTGGACATAAAAAAGTACGCACAGTTCAATGTCTCTTTTATATGCTATTTCTATTTCAAATATCATATATAAATGAAACACTGAGTGACTATACCGAAAGATCATTATTCTGCCTTCATGTTGCCATATGCTACGGGTTGCAAATACGAGAATCCCGTAAAATAACGATTTAAACGTTTAAATCTGCCTCTTATGTGCTGGACAAAAAAAAGTACGCACCCAAGCTTATCATATTGTTAAGAGTGACTGCGATGCGATTTCTCCCGACGAAGTTTAGCAAGGCAAATAGAATGTAAACGTAAGAATTTCACAATTTTTCAGCGAGTTATCTCTTCTCTAGGTGCGAGTAAAATCTTTGAAATCCGTAAGGTCTAAAATACTAATTTCAAAATAGAAAACTGGTGATAAAAATCCAAAAAATAGGTATTTCGAAAAGGCAGATAGGCCGGAAATGTCAAATATGTGAAGGTGCCATGTGAAAATACTTGCGAGAAGGTTGAATAAATAGTGATAATCAATAATAACAAGGAAAAAGGGAGGAATAGAAAAATCATTGCGGTGGATGATCAGAGAATAATCGAAGAGGTGAATATAAATCCTCCATTAACCAGGCGTGCAATACTCGAGAATACTGGCTTGAATGTATGTATGTAATCGTATGATTCGGAAGAGACATCACCGAGAAGGGACTTAAACAACAGTTTCACATAACGTCAACTTCCGATTCGCAAAGTGCACAAAATCAAGAGCCTTGAATTTGCCAAAAAACAGCGTTTATAAATCGATTTCCTTTTGGAAAAAAGTATTTAGAGTAACGAAAGCAAATTTTATTTATTTAGTCATGAACGACAATCGTGAGTTTGGTGTAAACCGACAGAATAGCTCTCCAAAAAAAAATTTCATAAGATAGTCAAATACGGATGAGGTAGTGTATTAGTTAGGGGGTGTCTTGCCTGGTCTGGAGTCATCAATTTCATACGTATACGTGCTCTATATATAGGGCATTATGACCGATGTCTATATAGATATAACCAATGAAATTTTGGAAGAATCGTCGCTAAAAGAAGAATGAAGAAGTTGAATTCATCTTCCATCAAGAGAACGATCCAAAACATGGGGCTCGGAAAAATCATTTTTTTCCGATCTTCCAAAATAAATTGTTGGACTGGCCTGTGCGATTACCGGACTTTAATCCAAATGCAAATTTATGGTCGATTTTAGACCAGAACGTCAATAAAAGTGACGTGACGAATAAAAAGAAATTGTTCGAATCTTTGACTGAAGTCCTGGGAAAAATCGATCGGCAATATTAATTAATGTTGTTCAAACTATGCTCCGACGCTCAGCGGTTGTTTTCGCAGCAAAAGGTGGTAAAACAAAATATTACAAACGGGATATGATCATTTATTTGGCTTTTTTCATAAGTGCGTACTTTTTTTTGTCCACTCCAATATTGGCACCCTGCGGGTGATATATTTTTTTTGTGCCTAATTTATTTTATTTTGATTATGATTCAGTAAGGATGAGCAACTAATCTCACAAGCTATCGTTGAAACAGTTATGGAAGTACGTCATTTATTGTTTTCATAAGTAAAATAGCACTAATTCAAAATGTCACATAATGCGTACTTTTTTTTGTCCAGTACTGTATGTGTTTGACTTCAATAGTTGTAGGTTTGTTCATGTTATTATTCTTGTTTTTCTGTTTGGGGTGAAAAAGCTATGTCATTTTCATAAAATTAAAAAAATAATCATATATTATACATATTATACATATCACTAATCGAAAACAGTATTATAATCTAATATTTAAAAATGATTCCTATAGAATATATTAACCTATATTAAGCTTGTAATACCGTTATAATTATCAAAACAAATATGTCCTTGTACAATATTCCAAAAGACATTTCGACCGGTTTTTTAAGCAACGCAGCTGTTTATACAAATATTTTATGGTAATTTCATCAGTGACTATATAAGTTAAGGCATATTGGAATTGTTGTATATATTAAAAGTCATGAAGATCATCTGATATAACATGTTTTATCTTTACATAGTATAAAGCAAAGTCGTTTCCCGCATATGTAATGTATGCTTAGGTCTTCAAAATTACACGATGGATTTTGATGCGGTTTCTTTTAAGAGATAGAATGATTCTAAAGGAAGGTTTATATGTATAATACATGCATATAAAATAGGGAAATACTGATCATTTTAGAGCTATCTAATGTGATGTCGGCGCGGCAGCCAATGTCTAGGTTTCAGACGGAAAGTGGAGGATGTGTCCCCTCTGACTGACTACCCCACTATGCGAGAAAAACCGTTTCTTTTTAATACACATGTATGTTTAAATATAAATATTTAAATGTAGATATATGTATATCCGGATATGGGTAATACGAGATACTAGCATATGCCCTCGTGCGTAGGTCACGAACTCGCTTATTCATTTTAATTATTGAAGATTATTCATTATAGAATGAAATGGAAAATTTCATTGTGATTAACATATTATTAGTCACAGGGTTTTTAGGGTTTATGTGAAATTTAATATATTTTTCTTTTATCTTTATACGTTGTGCAGGCTTGCGTTGCGTTTTTAAGCATGTAGCTACATGCTTAAAAGGGTTTCCAATCACTAGTAAGTTTATGTAAGAAACTTGTTTTAATAAAGAATCATTATTAATCTATACTAATAAATATAATTGGAGTGTATACATGATACATTAGAAAATAAACAAAAAATAATAAATTATTTTTTTAAAAAAGTTTTCCCGTGGGGGGACGGGTTAAGAATACAATTCCCCCCCGCCGCTGGGTACCGTCCCGTAAAAGGCGGGTAACCCAGTAGCTTGGTGGTAGGAGATTCGTTCTCCGACTGGCTCGCGACCACTATCATGTCAAAGACGAACCGCCAAATATCTTATGATGTGTTCCGGTTCGATGGCATGTAAGCCAGCTCTCTCCCTATTCCCATCATTCCCATCCTTCCTCCCTCCTTCTATCCTACATTCCCAAGGCTGGCAACGCATCCATAACTCTATTGTTGTGGATGTCTATGGGCGAAGGTAACCACTTAACACCAGGTGGGCCTTCTGCTCGTTTGCCTCCTTTATTTCATAAAAATAAAAAAAAAACATATACCGAAATAACACTATACAATTTTTGTTTGTTTGTCTGTCTGGTTGTTGCAGTTTATAATAAATATAATATAATTTCTGTAAGATAGGCGAAGAGAACTGAGTCAGTCTAATGTACAATTATCAACATTTCTAGAAACATAGTGTGTCTAGTGCTGGATAGTCACTCTGTACTTTATTTCACAGTTCGCCATATTTGGCAAAAGCTTCTCCTTATAGTGTTACTTTGCTAAAACGAAACATGTTTACAAAGATTTTGGTCCACTATTTTCTAATTTCTAGTTCCTCAGATACTTTTAGTTTTATGAGCGCATTATGTACTATTTCCGGCTCCTATTACCATCATTATCAGTTATATGCTCTTGTATTAGGTCGTTACCATTCATGCCTAAATCAAGTTTTTTAAATACGAGACTTCATTTTATTTTCTATCAAAATAAAGTTACAAAATATTTAACAAGTAGAAATCGAATATAGAACTTAAATGTAAAGGTCCGCAACACACAATTGCATCACTAAGGTGTCAAACATTCTTTTAATTTCAAAATTGTTAATTACACACGTCATTTTTCAAATGTTTTTCTAGTATCTAATTGCAAGTGGTTCCCACGATACCGACTGATTGATTACTATTTACAACCGTGCCGATAAACAATGTGACACAAAGATTTAGAAAACAGCTTAGCATCAATCAAGAATTTTAATTATTGCTTTTCCTGTTGATGCAACGAAACTAACTACGTTAATACATACATACATAAATACATAATATATACGTAACGCAGAAATATTAGATTTTATTAAATAAGTAAAAGGAGGCTACCATGGTGTAGTGGGACTGACTGAAAATACCATTGATCTTAGTTTCGATCCCCCACAGAGGGAATATATTAAAATTATTTTTATTATTCTGGTATGGTAACATAAACTTCGGGGCTAAGTTCCGCCACTCAATATATTTCGATGTATGTACTGCGAAAAGCGGGGAATAGAATATAAAAATTTATATAAAAAGTTTTGTTTAATATAGATCTGAGCATCGTATAAACTTTGTATAAATAAACTACTGGCAATAACACTTTACTAGAATATTAAGTGAAGACATTATTTCTACAATGAATAGTTAAGGACAAATTTCTTTAATTTTATGTATTAGTCTGGAAGTTTCTATCATACATTTTAATCATATTAATTTTCTGTACAGGATGTTTAACATGCGTCCAAGTACTGAACATCATGGTGCTGCTCGGCTTCATGCTGAACTACGCGCTCCGTGTCAACCTCACCATCGCCATCGTGGAGATGATATATGATGAGAACGACAACCACACAGTCATCGCAAACGTTACGGATTCTCTCAATGTAACACAGGTATATATAAACTTTTGAGATAAGAGATGTTTTCAGCGAATTTGTTAATGTTGGCTAAAAGAAATATTATATTTAAGTTTTTCCGTTTGTGAGAGTTACAAGAAACTCTCTCTTAATATTCACCTTTTGCATCCAGTAATTTTGTTATTATAATAATAAAAAAAAATAACAAAGGAAATTCAACGCAAAAATATTTAATAACTGTAATTTTAATATTGATAAATAGTCTTCATATGTGGCACAAACGTCAGCTTGTGGTTTATACATTACTAATTGTTTGTTTAGTTTTTTATAAATAAGGTCAACGTCTGCTCAGATAAAAGCGATCGTTGCGTTCAATCGCGTCGTCCATTTATTGGAAGATTACTAATTAAAATTCAGCTTATTTTAATAGTTTATTGTCTTTGCATAACTAATCAATTATATCGATTATAGTATAATCGATTAATTAACATAAATTAATAAAATTCAAGAATTCCATCATATTCTGCTCGTTCTGAAGTGCGGAAAAGCAATTACATATAGCAAGGTTATCTCTATATATTAGACTTAGTGACTTAAAGGTTATTCGTGACATTGCTATAACGTTATATGTTACTGTAAAGGATACTGCGGAAAATCATATGATTTACCAACTTCCGTTCCGTTTAAAACTCCCATATGTTTTTAATCTAACCGAATCAAAATTTGTCTTTCTTACATTAGCAAAATCTAAATTTTATGGTAATATAAGCATGAAATGATCGACTAAAAAGTGGTATAGATTTTTATTAATGAAAAATTGGTAAATCTTGAATATTACTGGTAAATCTTGGTATTTACCATAATTTGGGTTTTTAAAACTATATATGTACATACATATGTATATCTTGCTAAGTCCTCTCTTTTGTTTGTCTAGCATCCCGGCCACATAGAACAAACTCGCTACCACTGGACTACGAAGCAAAAGAATCACCTACTAGGCAGCTTTTTCTGGGGATACATCCTAACAGAATTGCCAGGTGGAAGATTAGCAGAAATTATTGGAGCACGGTAAGTTTGAAATTATTTTGTAAAACTTTTAAATTGTATGTATTAATTTTATCATATTACGTATGTTTAAAATTCAAATATTTATAATATTTCACTAACTTATAAATTCATCGTTTGCTACGTTACGCTATTGTTGTACGATTGCCATTTGTTATGACATTTCCTGAAAGTTAGTACTAAATGTGACTGCGAAGCCAAATATGACAGGTTCGATCCCATTTAAAATAGCAATATGGGTTAAACACCAGTATCGTTCCTGTACACAGATGTTACATCTTTAAAATTCTGTCTGTTATTAGTCGTCGATTTCCAGTCGTCGTCTAGTCTCAGATAATAAAAGGAAAGTTTCTGCTATATAAATTTAAGTTATTTTAACAGCATATTTAAAAATATATTGCATAATATATTTAAAAAAAACATAATTAATAAGATCGTTTGTACAAGACTGAAGCCTCAGCGTCATAGCAAACCTAGGCAGGATAGACCGAGAAAAAAGTGTCAAGACTTGGTTCTCTGCTCTCCTCCCTATTTCAAAACATTCTTTATTGAGTAGTGGAACTTTCCTTAATCAGAGCAAGCAAAGGAAATTGTAGCAATTGAAAAATAATCATTTCCTCAAGTGGGGATCGAACCTACAACCATCATATTGATATTTACGCTGGATAACAGGATATAGTAAGACTAAATTGGGTATAAAATGAAATATAACATTAAAGATGTTCCCGTCCTTATATTTTAAGTAAAAGAAGCCATTTTTGTTTGACCGTATTGTGTTTAAAAGAATGGCGGGCACATCCTGTGTGATTAATAATTTTCTTAGAAGTAAGTCGAATAATTTTCTGTACGTTGACCGTAAGGTATAAAACGATTGAATCCCAACAGATTATCGTTTTACAACTTTTACGACTACCTGATGTTTGGGCTTGAGACGAGTTTCTAAAACCTTCTTGAGAATTTATAAGTGTTATAATGAGGTTAAAAAAGATTGATTTCCTTTAGGGTTTAGTCTTAAGTTCGTTATAAAGTATTGTATATGATCCTATTCAACTTTCTATTCTGTCGTGTTTCTGCTTGTTGGGTTTAGCAACTTCCTTCGTGAATTCTTATTTAACTGTAACTAGATAAAAATCTAAATATAACCCAAGAAGGGTTGAAGAATTTTATATATAAAATACACTGTATCATTTTTTATGCACAAATACAACGTTAAAAAATATCTACTCAAAAAGAAAAATACATAAAAATATGCCTAATTACATAATAATCTAAACACATCTCGTAACAATAAAATAAAAACTGTAACTACTAGTAACTTGTAATTAATTTAATTATAAAATCTGAGAGCTAAAGATTTGTTATAATGTTAATAAAGTTATATAATATATTAAAAGAGGAACTTTATTTTGTTGAGGTTTTATCCGGTTCTTCTCAGAAAAACTCCCTTCCGATCTGGTGGTAGGACTGACAAAACTGACAGTTTTATGTTATCTGATGATTCTGACGAAAATACTTGTAGGCTAATTGAATAAACAATATTTTAATTTTGATTAGGAATTGGTGGTACATATGCTTCGGTTTAAATCTATGTCGAGAGATTTTTTTTAATTAAAAAAAATAAAATGTGATAAATAATTTATTCTTTCCGCATCTTCACAGTCTATTTTTCATAGCTTCACGCTGTATCTCGCACACAGCATGGTAGACAGAGGGAACCTAGTGTTAAGATACTTCGTTCCCCACTTTCCGCCGAATTCGGAGGCATTGCGTGTCAAGTGCGCGGAACTTAACACGCGCTTTGCCTCGATACCAGAGCGAAGGAAACAGAAATATTAAATATTTCCACTCCTCGACTCGAACTCACAACCAGTTGTTTACAGTCACATGCTTGTGCCACTGCGCCACGACTGGCCCCACAATCTATTTTAATGTGTTTAATTAGAGAATACATAGCTAGTTAATAAGAAATAAAATTATATCTTTATTTTCTATCCATCTTTTACAAGATATTACTTAACCTACGAGATCAGCAGTAAATGGACAGAGGTATGTAAGATAGCGATATTTATTTACGCTCATTATCTGCAAACATGCATGCCTTAGAAGTTTTAAATACCTGAGCATACTGATGACACGAGTTATAACAAGCAAATCATCATGCTATGAATTAATTAATGATTCTGCGTAGAACTTTCTAGGAACATTAATAGAAGAGTCAGTCCGGTCAATGAGGATTGATGCCCGTTGGTCTTTGGCCATACTTGACCACTTGCTTATAATTTATAATAATTGCGCCAAACATGCGGTTGTTATTACTTGACTCCTTTTAATTAGTATAAAAAGCAATTATAGAGTAGTACGCTTTTATTAGTTGTTTTATTCTATTCGCTTCATGGTATTGGATCGTATGAGACAAGTTCTGCTTGAGTGTAACATTGGAGAATTTGAAATACACATATGCTTTCACAGTCTGGTTAAATATTATATTAAGTAAATCGGCAGCGAGTAGACAAAAGAATGACATCAGTGGACTCATTCCAGCTAGACCGCAAAATGTGGGGGAAAAATTAAAAATATGCGTGCCTCAAACGAACAGATAAGAAATATCTCATTCTTTATTCAAATCATAAAAAATGTATGAATAACAGAAGTTAGTTTCTGTCATGGCGCTAAATTAGTGTTAAATTTCCCTTCGTTTCCCATAAGTTCTTGCTTTTTAGTGTGCCTATAGATAGCATAGACATATGTAGCAGTCCGTAATTCGGATAATTTCTAAATTTTTCAAGTAAAACTTTATTTGATAGCTTTAATGGTAAGAGTCCAAACTGTTTCTAACCTAACGTCGCCTTTTCAATATTTTTATTTTTATTGCTTCTCAGAGGATAATGAAACTTCTCAGAGGATATTGTTTGCTGAATATTTCGAACTTATTCCATTAATATTACTAAATGTTAAGTTTTTCTGGTAAATCTTAAGACGTGTGTCTTGTGCGAAGTGATATACGGACATATCACGTTATTAATATGCGTTACTATGTCAAATAAAAAATTGGATTTAAATAAAATAAGCGCCTGTAACACAGGATGTCTAAGCCACTAGTCAGTAAATAATTAAAACGCCCGTGCAGTTGCATGGCGTCAGCTGTATCGACATTCGAGACTGGTTTATG
Source organism: Dryas iulia moderata (assembly GCA_019049465.1). NCBI lineage: Eukaryota > Metazoa > Arthropoda > Insecta > Lepidoptera > Nymphalidae > Dryas > Dryas iulia. The sequence continues at coordinate 2,145,399 of CM032431.1, forward strand.
ACTAACGCGGTGAATAACGCATGTAGGACGATCAGTTCAAATTTTTATAGCTTAATTGACTATATAATTTCATAAAAATCTGTGGTTAATACCAGAACGTCAATTTCGATAGTATTTCGGGGAATTTTATTTTTTATATTATATTTTTTTTTTATATTATATTTTATTTTATATTCGTTTGATTTAATTGTTTCTAGTTTCTAAATTATTGCTTTCTTAGGAAACAACTTGCTTTATTTTTAATAAATGCACTTGAATTATGTGCCGAAAACAAGTTGTTGAAGTTCATTTGAATTTTCTTTCTTTATCACCTATGCATATTGTGCATTTTGCAAGGATTATTTACATATTTTTTATGTCATCATTTGAATAAGAATAAAAAATATATTTAAGCAATATTTAAAAAAAATACCTGTTCACGAAACTAAATTATATAGCAAATATTAATTGTTAGTTTGTAGGTTAGTGGTTAGTCGCGCTTGGATAACGTTACATTAAGTTAAACATTGCGCATGATTCATGATTCACGCGGAATGTTCTACATACATGCGGGCGCTAAGCGCTGTTTCTGATTATATTGGAATTCAGCTTCTAGAATCCAATACTACAGTTATATTATTTTAAAAAATATATAATTTTAATTAAATTAAACAATTGTATCTAAGTATTAACATTCAAATATTTTTTTGGGTATGACAGCTCGGTACGAAAATGTCGTAGGTACACAGGCGCTATAAACATAATTTTTATAACTCTTGTAATAATTTTACCACTGAAAACTTGATTACGGCTATATTTTATTTTAAATATGAAAATTTAATTAATTTTATGTGTATTTTTTTTATTTAGGTTATTGCTTTCAGTAAGACGCGAGAGACAAATAAAAAAAAATTTATCATAAACTTTTTTTTTTACTAGGCGGGTGTTTGGCTACAGCACTCTTCTGGCTAGTATTTGCACAATGCTCTCGCCAGCTGCTGCGGCTGCCGGGTATTGGTGGATAGTTGTTCTAAGAATACTCCTGGGCTTCTTCCTCGGAGCAACATGGCCAGCTATCCTGCCTTTAGCCTCCAAATGGGTCCCGCCTATGGACAGATCGAAATTTATGTCTAACATGATGGGTGAGTGATCATTATTATTTTTTTATTTTAAAAATGTTTTATAAGTAGATGCTATTTTATTTATGTAAATATATCGCACATTTAATTAATATATATCAAGTTGTTTTATATATATGTATGTAACGAATATATAATCACGTTTATAAATAACTGCTGTTTATGAAAGCTGTATGATTAATTACACTAATCAAACCGTTATCATTAATTAAAAACAATATCCATATACATATGACGTACGAAAACAATTAGACATCGCGAGACGCAGTAATCTATCCTTGACCGAGGATTACAATGAGTTATTATCGTTTTATTTGAAACGAACAAACATTTCAATTGTTATCGTAACCGGTAACGTGCGTTTCGTCTGATATGATGACAGCTGGGGCAACATGGCGGCGGAGGCGCGCGCAGGCGTGGTCGCTGACGTCACGCGAATGCCGCTCCCTGATTGGCTAATGGCACTTGACCGCGCGAATTAACCTTGCGCAACGGTTGCTATGCAGTATGCGCCACAGTTAGCCAGCGTATTTTAGAAAATGATTTGAAATATTATTCGTAGGCTACATGCCTGCGAAAAAGGTGCACTTGTTTATAATGTTTAATTGAATATTAATGTGAGATATTTATGTCTCTCCAAACAAATGTTTTGTTTTGCTATACGTCAAGATATCTTATCCTCTAAAAGGAAAGTAAATTACAATTACAGCATTATAGTATATGATTTGATTAACAAGATTAATTAACATTTTTTCTCGTTAAGATTTTTTTACGATATCGATTTGGTTGTAGTAGGTCCATAATATTTTATTCTATTCCATACTAAGACTAAATAAGTGTTACGCGTAAACAACTAGTACCTATTGTATTTCTTCTAAAGAACGAGCCCTTATAAAAACGTATGTAGCTCTTCTCGTCTCTTCCATAATCATTCTATAGCCAACATTATTAATTTAATGCTTGTGCGAAAAGAGTGATGTTATAAGTCTAGTGATGGTGGTATGTCTGTGTGTCTGCCTTCTGATATGACATCTTCGATACGGTTTTATTTTATTTAAAAGCCCTGTGATGCTTATTTGGTATGTTTAGTAAAAATCTATATAAGCTCTCTTTCTAAATGTCATGAGCTATTTTTGGCATAAAATCTATTATGTTTTAAGTATAGTACTGGTTTGTGTGTGTCTGTGTATTTTTTTTTTCAATTTAATAAACTACTAAGAATCAATTCTGTATAGGCGTGAAAAGACACGTGTATTTATTTAACAAGGCTACACTTGTAGGTGTTTCGTTTGCGAAACAGCGTCATTGTAAAGAGTCATCGATATTACAATCTCATCTCGTTTATGAATATTGAGGTTAATGCGTCCGTACAAAAGGACGTATATAAATTTCAATATAATATACGTATTTTAAATGACAATATGAGTAATCATTATTTTCTTAATAATTATTTGTAGGGACAAATATATCAAATAGTTATTTAATTCCTTGAAAAATATAAGGAAAAAAAATATTATTTGTCAACAAACGATCTAATTAAAGATCGATAACGTTGCAACATTATCGATTTAATTAAATTAAAATCGATTTAAGTTGAGGTAAAAAATGGATTGATATTACAGGTTTCCTCTAACCTACGTTAGGTAAGGTATTAAAATAAACCTTGTTTATGGCGTGATGATAAAATAAAAGAATATGTACTCAACTAAAGTTCACAATATTGCATTTCATTAAAAATATCCTTGGCCTAAATACAGGGCATAAGTCTAAGAGAGTCTTGGAAATTTTCTTAAACAGCTCCTCTGTTCATCTTAGATTCCTACACAAATCAAATTTATGCGTCATTAAATTAAATACATTCGATAAATAAACAGTCGCGGTACAGATACGTTATCACTCGTGACGAATCTTTGACGGTTGTCTTGTAATTGTTTTGTAATATGTTTACGTAAAGTATTTGCGTCACGGGTCAGGTCTATACATGTCATAATAATAAGGAAGTTGCAAATTTTTATATGTATAATGTTTATTTTTCTTAGAAAAAAATGTTTTTTCGTAATAAAAGCAGAGAGAATGTAATGTCAATAGACCTCATTCTACACTTCCTAGACATAACGGGAAAGTGTAAAACTAAATATTTTTTTTATTATATTTATTGAAATAGCATAGACTTTTTCCTGTTAGAGAGAAGAGATTAATTCAGTGAATCGATTCTATAACTTTCTAAACAATTTCACAAGGTATATTAATAATTTTAAAATGCTTAGGTGGGTATAAAAAATTATTTTCCTTATGTACTTACATCATGTCACAAGAACAGAGGATATTAGTACAGTTCAGCTATTACTGTCAATTGGAAAATTATGCAGTTTAACTGTTTAACCGTACGCGATCTTTGTGAGAGCAAACTCAGGAAATATTTACGTCTATTATATAGGCGATTTCAGTCTCATCAGAAGGAATATGGCGTTAGTTACGTCATGGAATATATGTGCATTCCAATTTTTAGATATAAACAAAGTCTTGTAACTTAAAATACATATATCTTTAAAAAACATTAAAAAAATGTTTAAAATAAAAAATGAATAAGACTCCTTAATTATATTTTAATGGTAGATTAAGCTAACACATCATTCTTATATTCATTCACAAGTAGCTCTAGTATAGTACCTATATACAAAAACAATTCTTACCCAACTTATAAAATAAAAACATTAAATAGGAAAAAAAATACCTTTTTAAACTTAATTTAATAAACATGTAAATTTATGACATTTAGTAGGTACTTGTCTACTGATTTACAATTAGGTCGATATATAGGTAGGTATTTAATATGTAACGGTGCAATAGTTCATATTACTATGTTCTAGTTGACATCGTAACAATGTCGCCTTTACGTTACATACATTAATTATTTTTCCTATATTATAACTGTGTTACATGCGTAATATGCTAATAGGTACGTATAACTGTTGTCACGATGTCAGTCAGAAGAATAATTATATATAATTTATTTTTGTTTTCTGGTCTGATGAGCTAAAACGCGGCGTTAAGTTTCGCGGGTCAACAAAAAAATGTCTAGAGTCGAGATCGAGTGATAAGTGTTGAAGATTAAATAAAAAAGCACCACAATGCGGGAAAAATCATAAAGATAAAAACAACAGATAACACATGCATGTAAATTCATAATATAAAACCTTAAAATATTCTCACCTCGTTTTAACACGTTTTCGTCCTTTCCTTACGGTGTCCTTAAAAATGACATAATTTTGCATACTAGTGTTGCAAAACTCATATGAATTATTCATACTCGAGGAAACTATATAAGAGTAGGTATATTAACTATTAATTAATGTTTATGTAGCGTTTGAATTGATTAAATATATAATATTTTTATCACTTTTTCCCGCATATCTGGATGCCTATCCAGTGAGAACCTAGTGTCAGGACACTCTCTTCTCCACTTTCAACCGAATACTTATTAGACATTACTTGTTGAGTAGCGGAACTCATTCCCACAATTTGTCTTCTCACCAAAACGGAGAAAGGCAAAAAATAATTGAAATTGTCATATATTTTTATCTGGCTTGGGAATCGAATCTACTACCATTGCATATACAATCAGATGCTGTCACACACACGCAACTATGACCTCGTTACGTAGTTTATTTGGATTTTTTTAATATTACAATTGGGGTTTCTTATTTTATATATATTATCGTCATGGGAAAGTGCTAATATCCAATTAATAAAATAATGGTTTTTTATAATGAACAATTTAAATTGATATCTTACATTTTAATCATCAATTTTGTTTAAATGTCCTACTTTTTTAAAATAACTTAATTTCTTATCTTATTATACACAAGAACATATTTAAATAATATAATTTCTTTAGATACTATATTTTTTTTTAATTCTTTAGCCTTGTTTGTACTTGTTTTTTTTAAATTGCTCTACAACATTTGGACTTATTTTTTTTGTATTTTGAATTCAAGCTAAAAATATTTAGTATTAAACTATCCTAAAAATATTTAAAGTTGACAACATTTGAACCTCTTATATTTTGTTTTTAATAAAGCACATATGAGCCCTACGTCCTTAGTATTTAAAAAGTGGGTCTAGGTGCTAAGCGGGAAAACCCACTTTATTTTTATTACCAGCACCTTGATCTGTTAAGGTTTTCGCTAATGGCGTAACATATTCCTATTACTATAAAACTGATTATTATGAACTAATCTTAAGCAAAATGTGGGTGTTTTTTTATTTAAAAGTGAAATTTTTAAATGTGAAGTAAAAAAATACATTTAAGCTTAAAAGCTTATTAAATATGGGTGAGACGTTCGAATGTATTTGAATTAATGGGTTAATTTTTCAGAGTCATGCTCTCTTGTTTATTTATGATGTAAGTTAAAGAAGTAATTATTATAATAAAATTTTTGGCTTTCGCGATTTTTACACATTGTAACACTATTTTTGTCGTATTACTTTAATTCATTTTGTCACTCAAAAATACATTTTAATAAATTTGCCGATATTAGAGCACATTAAAGTAACTATCAGTTATTAGTAGTACCTGTAAACATAGAAAATAAATGTCGTGCGTAACCTTCGTCATTTTTAAAATGTTTTTTTTTTGGATAACCAAAATATCCTCGACTACAATTAGGTTAAATAATATTTAAAAATAATTACTTATTTTTATTTCTTAGAACCGTATTAATATTTTTGTATATTGGCAACATTCTATACCTAAATATATTTAGTTTTAATATATATATATTAAATATATTTAAATTAAATTTGCTTGGAATATTCCAATTTCGTCATGTTAACATGACGCATAGTGGTATTAGTGATGCAAGGATATGTGTTGATCTGCGACCTCTCTTATCATGTCTTATCATTATATTTTTATGATTCCAATATAAATTTTCCAAAATTATTATTTGAAATTGATTTAATTGTTAATTTTTGTATAATACGTTTTTCAGAGTATAATTATTTTATGATTTAGTAATAAAAAAATTAGTCAAACATTTTCGCGTATAAACAGAAAGCGTATAAAAAATTTAAAACAGCGAGATTCGAACCCCCGCCTCTTAGAAACGTGAACTTTTATTTTGTCACCAGAGCGCATAAAATGAAAATAATTAAAATATCATTCCCCGAAGTAGGAATTGAATCTACTTAACACAATCTGAATTTTACAACCGTCGCGTATTTAGTCAGAAGCTGCGCCATGATGTCCCCATGATTAGATGTTTTACGCTATTTTATAAAAGGCATCATTAATGTTTAAAAAATAAGAACAGGGGAGATCAAGAAAATTTCTTATTGCTACTCTTCCACAAAAATATTATTAAGTTTTTAAATACAATGTTTCAAATAATTTCTGTCGTAATTTTAAAACATATATTTGTTTTATATGTATGTTAATGTTATATAATATTTTTACAGCGTCGTCCCTAGGAGCCGCGCTAACTATGCTTATTTGCGGTTTCCTCATAGCACACTTTGGTTGGGAGTCCACTTTCTATTTTACTGGTAAGTTTATATTACTCTGTTTGTTTGTGAAATATATTATATTATAAGGAAATAAGAATAAGTATTTTTCTCTAGTTAGTAACACTGATTTATGTCAAAAATATAACTTTAGAATGAAGTAGTAAATCAAATGCTATTTGAATTCGTCTTCCACTTTATCTATATATTAGTGACTTTGTTTGTTGGGTGAAGGCCCGTTTCAGCCAGAAATTTCTCAAAAATTGGTCATCAACGTAATTGAACTTTCGAAACGCATCAAATTTTCCCACATGTCATCTACACTAGTTTGGTATTAACATATAAATTCTCGAAAAAAATCTTGGGGAACGGAGTGTCTTACTATGATCCCTCTGCCTACCCTGCTGCTGTGTGCGGGATACAGCGTGAAGCTAAAACAAAAAAAATCTTATGAAGAAATAAAACAATGTCCTTACAAACTCCTTACGAAACAATGTATAAAATATGCATTGGACAAAAAGCAGACATTTTTTTATATTATTATTTATAATTTAGGTATTATTGGCGTAATGTGGTCAGTGGCGTGGTTCGCTGTAGTGTACGACTCTCCCGCACAGCATCCTCGCATTTCTGACACCGAGAGGAATTATCTTATGAAGGCTTTACCTCAGGACGTTAACAAAGGGGTGAGTGTTTTAGTCATGTTACCTACTACTTATTGTTAAGTATTTAAGTATTTATTTCTCATTTTACATTGTTTTTGACTTATTACTTGACAGTCTAGTATTAGTTATTATTATATTAATAAGTAAAAGACAAAGATTGGTTCATTTTTTTGGAAAAATTATGCGAATTTTATAATTTGACATAGAAAATGAAAATATGTTTTTAAAGAATGCATTAGAAATATATTAAATTAATAAAATATACATTATTTATTACTTCAAGGAGGCTTCTAATTATAAGAAAAGTCAAAACTAAAAAAATAAAGTACGTTTTTTTATAAAAAAAATATGGAGCATAACTTTTTTTAAAAGAACTTTGACAAAGAGATAAGAATATTTTCCTTAACAAAAATTCTGGGCAAATACAGTCATCGTGGCCTTGTTAGTGCATTTGTATTTTGTACGTCTATATGATAAAGATATTTTAATTTATAGCCTTGGCTGTCTGTCTACATGCGGAATGCATAATTACCTTAATTTACTTCATGGTGTTTGAAAACTCATTATATGATAACTCATATTAAGAAATATAATGGGAAATTTTATTTTTTATTATTTAATTATTGTTTTTTTTTTATTTTCTTGTGGCCCTGTCGAAGCGGAACGCGTTGCCTTGGCAACGTTTATTCACCTGATATAAAATTTATCAAACACATGATAGCTTTTAGTAAAATTGATACCTAAGGTATTGTTATAAAAATATTGGCGGCCTACACTTCCTCTCCATATAAATTTTAATTATGCAAAATTTCATACCACCCTCCATCAGTTTAAGTCTCTCTAAAAAAGGCGGAAAGTCTATCCTTTTCGTATAAATATAGTAATACTAGCGGCCTGCTCGCTAAAGTAGCCTATGCTTAATTCCGTGTTATCACCTATATTAAATTAAATAGCTTCACGCAATATCCCGCACACAGCAGGGTAGGCAGAGGGAACCTAGTGTTAAGACACTCCGTTCCCCACTTTCCGCCGAATTCGGAGGCTTGCGTGTTAAGTGGCGGAACTTAACGCCGCGCTTTACCTCGACACCAGAGCGAAGAAAATGGAAAATATAATTTCCACTCCTCGAGTGGGAATCGAACCCACAACCAGTCGTTTTACAGTCACACTCTTGTGCCACTGGACCACGACTGGCCACTATCACCTATATTTATGCCATAATTCATTATAATCGGTCAAACGGTTTATATTTTTTTCATATAAACATTCATCCTCTATTTTAACCCTTTAGAGGTCGATTTTTGAAAAAGTAGCCTGTGTTAGACCCAGTAACTTTTACTACTTTCATTGTAAATTTTATTCAAATCGAACCGGTAGATTAGCCGTGAAAGCGTGACAGACAAACAGACAGACATTCCTATTTATAATATAAGCACGGATATTTTCAAAATTTACCCTTTTCGTACTTGATATATCTAATATTAGATTCGAATTAGATACATTGTGTATTGTGTGGCAGAACTTAACGCCGCGTTTGGTCATAGTTTAGGGGACAAAAAAATAATTTATATTAATTTATTACCTGAGACCGTCATAGCGCGGTGTGACAGCGTCTGACTGTAGGAGTAAAGGTTGCAGATTCAATTACCATTCAGGGGTACGATTATATTTAAATATTTAGTTTTTTGCTCTGGTACCTAAGAAATGGCGCGGCGTTGAGTGTCGCCGCTAAATATACTAAATGTCTTGATTTCGAATTTTCAAAATATAGGACGGAGTTTGTTAAACCTAGGTTCTAAATGATCCCGCTATCTGCGAAAAAGCGTTCAGTTGCTTTGTTTTAATCATTCCATCGACTAAAAATCGAACTCACAACCAATCGCATACAGTCACTCTCTACAACTAAGTTAAAATATTTTATTATATTATACGTTTCTTATTATTGTCACCAGCATATGCCAGTGCCCTGGCGTCACCTGCTCCTCTCCCCGCCAGTGTGGGCTATCGTCATCACGCACGGCGCGTCGGTCTTCGGATACTTCACTGTAGTCAACCAACTGCCTACTTACGTTGAGAGCATATTGAAATATAGCATTAAAGAGGTAAGTTCTTATTTTAACACAACTTGTTTAGTTGGTTGTTTAACATATGTTATACCAATTCTAATATCATCATTCAAATAATTATCCATTACTTTATACAAATGTATATGTAAAACACATGATAACATGTAAAATGTTCAGTTTTATTTCTTATTTGTTCATTATTCATTCAATATATTTCTAATACATTAATATGTAGCCTTATACACATATTCTTCATCAAAGCTTACTTTAACGATGCTGAAATTCATAATTATGCGTCTTCATAATTTTCGTAGAAAGAAATTTAAATGTTTTCCTTCGTGTATTATTAGAATAACGACGACAATAATTCTAGCTATAAAAACGTTTCCAACGAAGAGGGAAATATTAATCGTGACGGAGGTTTTGTTTGCGACATCCATTACAAATCGCTAACTCAAGTTCATCGTCCACAATTCGCGAAGGTTTCTTTTATTTAGTCGTGTCTTAATCTTTACTTCCGAATCACTTTTTATTATAGAAGGAATTAATTTAAACTCTATTTAATGTTAGAAAGGTTGAAGTTTCAATGATTTACTAGATATATAGTATTCTTGTAGTTGCACGCCTGAGCACTAGTAGGGCAACCATAAGATTTATGCAAAATTTTGGACAAGTCTATAATTGCTGTTAATTTTGTTTTTTTAATAGCTAACGTATATTTCGTAATTAATTAACGATAAGTGTCTTATATTCACATATAATTACGACATTCATATTTTCGTTATTTTTTTATTAATTCATGCTGTTATAGCCTTATAGGTATGCATGCTGATATGCATAACCTCACAGCTGTGGTTAATTTCATTAGCGACGTATTTAGGAGGGGCTTTGAAGTATTGACATATATAAATACTTTAGTATAAATAAAAATACTTTAGTATTGACATATATTATAAGTATGAATTCTTGATTTTATTTAATTCTTATATCACACATTTCCATCATACAGATACAAAACAATTAAAAAAAAATAAGAAATTTAACTATGACTTAATAAAAAAAAATCGCATTTTTTCCCGCGTATCACGTCGTCGGAGAGAATCTAATATCAAGACACTCCGCTTTTCGCCCGAATCCGCGACATAGCATGTTAAGCGGTGGAACGTGTTATAATTCCCATTCATTTTATAACAGCAATGCCATCATGGCAGTTTGAAAAAAACAGCTCGTCAGAATCTACCTTATAGTTTTTTTTTATTATTGACCATTGTTTCATGTAAGTTATCGGCAACTACGTTGTAACATATTGTTCCACGTGCCAGCTATTTTCTAATTGCAATATGATAAATTATTTCTTAGAAAACATAACCAATGGCGCTTCGTTCCAACACGTGTTGATAACTGACGCGTTAACCATTAATGGTATTAGCACTTGTATAAATTACATGTAAACGTTATGTTGTATTGTTTAATATATATCTATATGCATAAAATGTATTGTCTTAAAGGTACTTTAATATATTTTAATAAATTTATTGCAAATATAACATAATCTTACAAATATATTAATAAATTGTTTCTTAAATATACATATCATGTATGTATATTATATTTCTCATAAAATAATCAAGTAACTTTCTTTAGCATACGAATAGCCATTACCTTGTGTTTGTTGTCGTGTCTCTTAATATATAGATTTTTTATTTTTACATATTATTTGTTGAAATACTAACTTAGTTGTCAATTATGAAATTAGGTCAGCATAAGTTACCTAATAAATATTAATTTACATGAGAATGATAAAAAATATTTAATTCACTTAGATTATTTTGATTTTGAGCGCTCTGCATCTGTTACTTTGATTCGTTTTTGCTTGTATCCTTTGATATTAAGACATAAATGGACCTGATGAAACTCTCTCACTCTATTGCATCAGCCACAAACTGGGTAACCTCAGGTTTTATATATAAGATAGCAGGTTTTCCCACTTTGACCAGTTGTATATACATAGAAAATAATGCTAGATGTCTTTAAATTCTTAGCTAACGATGTAAACCTTGTCTTGGCCATTAACACGGTAAATTAATGTGTGTATTAATATTTTTATGGTTTATGTTAATATTCTTATTTCCTATGAATGGAATATAAATTAACAATTGTAAAAATACCTTGAAAAGCAGAAGGCTTTAAGTGAGTCAAAATCAGTAAACTAAGTAAACTTTTTTTGCAAAGATGTAACGCAAAAATAATTCACAACAAGGTCCTATCGGTTAGAAATATTGAGTTACATAAATACAAGTATTTCCATATATAAATGTATTTTATACAAATTTTAATTATAAAATTATTATTTCCAAGACTTTCATTAATAGAACTGTAATTACGCTAGTCGTATTTCATATTATACAGTTACCTTGTCCTCTCTTAAATGTGCAATATATAAGCGTTTTTAGCTGAGGAAAAAATAACTAATACTCACAAAATGATTGATAGGATAAATATTATTTTTCTACGTTTATTTCAACATAGGCCAATTATTGAAATAAATACTGTTATGTCATTTATTTCATATATTAAGTGTGTATATTAGACTTTTTAATAATAAGAAATATTCACGATGTTTTTACATTTTCTTTTTCATACGAATCAGTCACAATAAGTATTTGACTACAGAAACATTGTAGTGACATTTCTGTATTTGTAAGGACATAACATATTATTAATTATCTCTAATCAAAATTATACCATCGTATATCCCAAATTATAGCGTTATACGAATGACAACGCTAGAAATAGTCATTTAACACGTGGCACCAGCATCCAATACGTAATTACTTTAAAGTTGGAGTTGTTTGAACTCCTTTAAAAAGAATTACTGTCTACTCTCAAACAATTGAGTGTGTAAAAGAATATATAAAATGTGAAAGCTATTTATAAAATATAAAACTACAATTATTAATAATAAATAATAAAATAAATATATGAGAGCTTTATTTATAAGGATCTCATTTATTAATAAGGCTCTTATTTATAATATTTATTTATACTATTAAAAATAACTCTGGTGAGCAGAATGAAAAGAAGTGTAGGCACAGAGAACCTAGTGTCCTTCGCTTTCCGTTCGGTTTTGAGATATTGCATGTTAAGTCTCGAAAGACAACGCCGCGCATGCTCTTACCGACAAAAGTAAAAAAAAAAATCACTAAGCCGACTGGGATACTAACCCACAACTAATCGTAATTAACAGAGCCTATCACAATGCGCCACGATGGCCACTATAAATACTATAAATAAAAAAATAACAATTAAATTTACTATACCATGTCCATCAAAACGCGTGGTCACCCTAACAACCGAGACGCGGACGTATTTTTTCATCATCCTTGCCGTTGACTTTATTGGTTCAAACAAATACTTTGAATTGTTTATTTGTACTTTGCTTGTTCATTTGGAGGTTATAATTGCAATCTTCATGTTTTTTATTATTTCATAGTTTAATATGTTTTTTTTAACATAAAAGATGGTATATAGTTGTTGTGGCCTTTCGTGGCCCAGTGCCACAAGCGTGTGACTGTAAACGACTGGTTGTGGGTTCGATTCCCACTCGAGTAGTGGAAATATTTAATATTTCCGTTTTCTTCGCTCTGGTGTCGAGGTAAAGCGCGGCATTAAGTTCCGCCACTTAACTTAATTCGGCGGAAATTGGAGAACGTAGTATCTTAATACTAGGTTCCCTCTGCCTACCCTGCTGTGTGCGGGATACAGCGTGAAGCTAAAAAAAATGGTATATTTTTAGTCGTTTCTTTTAAACATAGCATAAAAAACTAAAAGCAGTTACTGATTTTTTTTGAATACTCATTATTTTATAAGATACGATTACTGTAGCTTAAAGAGAAACATAAGTCTTAAATTTAACGCTATACGGCCTCGTAAAACCGTTCAGACGCAATAAACCCCCTTTATAGCGTACTACGGTGTAATTGTCTCGCGTCGAGACTCGACGACTTGAGAACTCGTATATTTAAATGAACAATTTAGATACTGTTATGTGAATAATATTATGTTTGACAATTTTTGGTAATAGTTTGAAGCTCTTGACCTTTTTCGTTTTGTAATTTATTTTAATTTTATTTGTGGCTTTATTGATTTTATTTGGATTAATTAAATCTTGAAGAAATGATTTTTTATATTAGATCTGTTTATGTATAGTATGTTAGATATAATTTATAATGAAAAAGTATATCGATAGAGCGTACGACTTAGCGGTCCGAACGTTCGAAGAGACATAGGTTCGAGTCCTGTTACGTTTTTTTCATGTTGTTTTGTATTCTAAAAAAATTTAAGGACGTACAAGAAATTCTAATAAAAAATTGCAGAATTTTAAAAAGAATTTTAAAATGTCTTCGTGGCATAGTGACACAGTGTCAGCCTGTAATCGTGATTTTTAGAGGATTCGATACCAACTCGAGGGGGTTGAGTTTTGCTACCTAACCAGTAATGTCAATGGTGAAAAGTGGAAAACAGAGTGAGTTGACTCTAAGTTTTCTCTGTCTATTCAGCTTAGTTGAAATTCATATAAAAAAAAACCTTTGCAATAAACTGTATGTAACTAGGGGCCGATCTAGAAGAGGTTTTCTTTCACCCAGCTGAGGCTGAACCGACGTCAACGATGTTTCTAATATAACAATTATGCAACTGTTTCGCAGATATATGTGACTGTAAGTTTACGGTTGAATGCAATCGAAAGTTGTTGAACTTGTTTTAGAAAATTTTATACAATTTTATAAAAGATTCTGTGTGATATAGGTAATATTAAATATTATTGTTAAAACGGTTTTTTTTGATATCTTCATGCTTCCTGTATAGCAGAATAGGAAAAGAGAACTTATTGTCAAGATACTCTGTTCTCCATTTTTCGTTCGACGTCGAGAGTGACCACGTGAGTTTTGTCTGTCTTAAGTTTGTAGTTGGCTTAGATTTGTCTTAGATTTTTCTTAGGTATCGGTAACGGAGAAGTTAAAATAAATTAAACATAATAAGTATCTCTCTGGTATCGGATCTTTAACCAATCGCATTTACTGTCATATATCGTTCCATACATATATCTTTCCACAATAGTCTCGTATACATCCTATACAATAGTTTAATTATAAAAATATTTCATTTTTAACTAGTTGTCACTCGCAAATCGTTTACGGTGGAGTTTATTATCTTATTTTAATTTCAACATTCTATAGCTTCGAAGACAAAAAGGAAAATTCCGCGTTTCACTGTTCCCATATGCTTTTCGGAAAATAGTCTTTTAGTGTTTTCCTACACTTTCCAAAGAACAATAACAAGACAACGCACGGCTTTAAGCTCTCCTATACACACGACCAACGAAAAACTAATTTGCTCGCAATACTCAACTTCCGGCAAGTGGAGACCAATACAGGAAAAAATGAAGGTAAAAAAAAGAGAAATAAATATCACGGTAAAACGGAAAATCTAATTATATAAATGAAAAACGTTTAACGTTTATTTGTGCAAGTGGAGTAATAAAAATATAGGTAATTGTCTCCGTTGATTGATTTACGTAACATTCGCATGCGATTTATATTTTCCTCGATTAGTTATTAAAATAATAAATATTACGAGAGTAATATTATTAATAAATAAACTATTAAAATAATACTCACTTTTAAAAATAAAGTAAATTATATGATGTGTTTTTATGTTTCCTTGAGGCTATAAACCCGCGTTGCGTAGCCAACGTGTATGTTACAGATGTGTACGACAATATGATCGTGTGAATAATAGTTATTTTTTATTAATATAAGATAATTATAAACTTTAACGCTATATTTCATCCTTCACTAGCCGCAAAATTTTCGAGAAAAGCGAATGCATTAATAAATAATTTATACTCAATAAAAATGCATTTGTTAAATAGCTTGCGTATATTATATATCACGAAGTAATATCACTATAATGTGGAGTCTTACTTAAAGCAGCAATTAAGAAAAAAAATATTAAATCTATTTTTTTTATATATATTTTTTAATAATTTATAATAAGGAGGAACCTACATCTTGAAGTTCAATGACCGAGAAATCATGCAAGTTGCATCTGAATGGAAAGACATATAATCAAAAATTAGGACGCAGGATGCAACTTATTTAGCAGATTATCATTGCATTGGGGTTTAGAATGCATTGTACGTTGATTATCATACGTTTTGTATGGATAGCCCGAGCTGATTGGGACACGTTTTGGTTAAAATTTAAATATTAAGTGAGCACCATTTACTTAATACCTGCTAATGTCTTCTAACATTCTATGTAACTTTTAAAATTTACCTTACCGCTTATTTTACCAAATAATTACCAACTATTATATACATGACTTGGATAATCGCTAGTGCTGTTTTAAAATATCTTTCACGATTGAGAAACAAATATTTATTCTAAAATTCGGTACATGAATATGAACAAGTACACAGAAACAGCTGAATCAAAAAAGTTTGAAATGAAATTCATGTTTACTTATTTCAATGTCTACCGAGCGAAATGATGATATTTAAATTATTTTCATTTCCCGTTCTAGTAGGACAAAACGCGGCGTTGAGCGCCGCTACTCAAAACATATTCTCTCGAAAATACAGTATTTTTGCGCTAGATTCTTTCGCCATAGACCGAGCATTTCTGCTTAGATGCAGGAAAAAGCGAAAAGTTGAATAAAAAACTTACTCTATTAATAGATATGATTATGTTTATTTCTAAAGTGTGTAATTTACAAGATAATTTCCATAAAATCTGGTTTTATAAAGACCTACACAAATAAGAAATCTCGTGGCGCCACGAATAACTTTCTCATTAGCCAGCGTGTGTAATTATAGGGATTATGCGTACGGATTTAGCACTTTGCGGTAAAGGTATAATTAGACCGGCTATATTAGGGCATATACATGTTTTATCTTATCATGTTTTATATATTTGAATAATCTGCAAATAGATATTGCGACATTTTTTATTAATATTGTAATTATTTTATTAATTTAAGCAAATTGGTATATATTGAAATGGAAAAGATGCTTTAAAATTCACTAGGTCTTTCCAAAAATGGAACTTGACGAATATTTACTCGGACTGTGCTTTCGAATAGCCTGTAAGCATCTTAAAGAGCTAGAACGAAATCGTTTTTTTTTCTTATTAGGTCTAAGCTTTATAACGAAGCACCAAATTCCTATGCTCAAGAGCCCTGATGTCCTAAAACACTATAGTATAATTATATTAGAATATTTTTTTTTATCAAAAAATAACATATATTATGAAACAATTGTGAAATAATATTGATTATTTATTACTCATTAATGGATGACTGTTAAAGTGACATATTGTTTACATTACTTTAAACAAAGATAAAGTATTTTTTGTATTAATATTATATTAATTAATTGACAAAGACCCTTTATACGACTGTTTATATAGGAATAATATTATGTACTTATTTGTTCGGATAAATAGCTTGTTTAGTTTTTTATTAAATCCATAAATTCAGAATGACTTGGATGAATAGTATTTTTTAAGAAAGGTTAGTTGGTCGGTATATGATGGTAATTTTTATATACTCTGTAAGGGATACAATCAAGACCTAGATTTTGATTTTCCCCACTTTTCACCCGAATTTGTGACATTTCGTGTTGAAACTTAACGCCGCGCTTTTACTTGTCAATAGAAATGAAAATCAAATAACCAAATGAAAATAAAATAACTAGTCAGTCAAGTTGGGACCAGTCGTGGCGCAGTGGCACAGACGTGTGAACTAAAACGACTGGTTGTGGGTTCGATTGCCACGCATGGAGTGGTAATATTTAATATTTTCATTTTCTTCGCTCTGGTGTCGAGGCAAAACGTGGTGTTAAGTTCCGCCACTTAACACGCAATGCTTCCGAATTCGGCGGAAAGTGAGGAACGGAGTGTCTTAACACTAGTTCCCTCTGCCTACCCTGCTGTGTGCGGGATACAGCATGAAGCTGAAAAAAAAATGTTATTTGATTTCAATTAAACTAATTTTACCGCCTTTTGAGACTATTATTATCATCACTAAATGCGACTTTCATTATGAAAGACACTTATAAAGTCACTTATAAGATGACGGTCCTCATAATAATAACACAAGTGTATACAATAATTATAATTTAAAGTGCATTTTGATTATGTACAGACAATTACAACACTCCATTTTAAGTCCTTTACTTTGTAACTACACTTGATAACATTTGCCTGACTATTTCATAGCGCAATTTGCACGTGTCATTATAACGCCCACTAATCTATTGTGGGTTGAATTCCTAGGAATTCAGCAATATACGCAGATGATTAAAAAAGATTGGATTTTGTTTATTGACATGATGAAAAGGTCTTTTTAATGTAAAATATGTGGTAATACTTTTCTACGGTAAATATTACATTTATATTGTTCTTTTACGTCTCGTCAGAGAAAACCTTCAAAAACCTTCAAGAAGCTTCGTTCTCTATGCCCGAAATCGAAATATTACGTGTTTAATGAAAGAACTAAACGTCTTTTGTGCTTTGTCTTCTGAGACATCTATACCAGAGCGTAGAAAAGAAACAATTTTAAGTATAAACATTTCCCCGAGTGTAAACAAACCCATAAACCAATCGCATTTGCAGTCAAATGGTGTTCAACTGCGTCACGGTGGACTTAAACTATTAAAGAATGGATGCTATATCACTTCAACTCATCTCTGTCAGCATAATGCGGAAGTATTATGATAAAAAAAATACTTTATTTGAGAACCGCCCTCGAAATATAATTCTGTGCAAATAAACGTAAAATACGTGTCTCACAAAACAAAGCTAATTAAATGGGCTTATCTAGGCAGCAACATGTGAAGGCCGCTTTATCCAACGCGAATGACTCATTTTAGTGGCATACTATGTAAAATTGTTCCAAGACTCTTATACTAATGCAAAAAACCACTTTTATCATTCAACCACTCTTATCAGCTTCACGTTTTTTTCACGCAGAGCAAAATAAACAGAGACAACCTAGGAAAAAGCACTCCGACCGAACAAACAAACGTTAATTCCGAAATCGAGACATTGAATTTTAAGTGGCAGAACTCAACGCAGCGCTACTTTAGGCACCAGTGTGAAGAAATGG
The DNA here is from genome assembly GCA_019049465.1 of Dryas iulia moderata. Classification (NCBI taxonomy): domain Eukaryota; kingdom Metazoa; phylum Arthropoda; class Insecta; order Lepidoptera; family Nymphalidae; genus Dryas; species Dryas iulia. The sequence continues at coordinate 2,163,921 of CM032431.1, forward strand.
AAATAATTAAAAATAATAATTTCCCGAGGGGGGAATAGAACCCACAACCATTGCGTTTTCAGTCATACGCTGTCGCCTTGCGCCACAACCACCTCAATGTATTCATATTCCTTTATAAGTTACACGCATTCTTTAAATATCCCGAATGACAATATGTCATTGCACGTTAACCTGTCAGAGTGCTATATTTAGCGCTAACTGTGAACATGTGTAACGTGAGGCGTCAGTTCCCTGCTTACGACGTCAGTCCACTATCGATGATAAGTATTGAGATCCGTGAGAAACGGTGTTAATATAAAAGATTCTAATCATTTTGCATCTAATGATTATAGCATTTTAGATATCACCAATAACTCTGTTGAAATTTTATATAAGCCTTTCTAGGGTAAAGGGTTTAAAAAAGGGCTTGGAAAATAGATATGCAGATTTTAAAGAAATCTCTGAACTCCCTGTCTACACTTAGGTCGCAAATCCCAGGCTGCAGCTGCTGCTGCTGCTGAGGAGTTTTTTCTCATATTGTATTAGGGCTAAAGGTTTTGTCTGAGCAGACCAGGAATACTCAAATATCTATCTAAAATTATAAATGAGAAAATGTGTTTGTTTCTTTGTCCGTTTGTCATTCCGCAAAGAGGCAATGTCATAAGTCTCCTAGTAGAGCTAAGTTTGGAGACTGAACAGTAACTTAAGGTATTTGTTTCTGCCATATTGAATCATTTTTTTATATAGCTTCACGCTGTATCCCGCACTCAGCAGGGTGGGCAGAGGAAACCTAGTATTAAGATACTCCGTTCCCCATTTTCCGCCTTGTTAAGTGGCGGAACTTAACGCCACGCTTTACCTCGACACCAGGGCGAAGAAAATGGAATTATTAAATATTTCCACTCCTCGAGTGGGAATCGAACCCACAACCAGTCATTTACAGTCCCACGCTTGTGCCACTGCGCCACGACTGGCCTATTGCCAATGCAAGTGAAGCCGCGGCTTATAGCTAGTTGTAAATATAAATGAAAATCCAAAAAAGAAAAATGTTTTAAATATATTTTTTTATCTGAGCGACAATCGTTTCTAATCTCGTCCATAAATCAAGTACATCCCGAATTCGTTCCGATGCCGTCACATGCACAAATGAGACAATGAAGACGTTTCGCTATGCAATTCAGTTCAGCTCATTTTACTCATTATATTCAACATTCTTAACAAATTTATTTCAAACACTCGATCATTGTTTTTAAACAATTTCCACTGTAAAAATCGATTCATCATAATATATTATTTTGTGACGCTTTTTATAAGAATAAATTAATTAAATTACAATAAATATACCTACATATGTTAATAAATGGCAGCGCACATTGAGTGTCGAGTTGCCACTCAACACAGAGTATTTAGAATTCGGGTGGAAAGTAAAAAATGGAGTGTCTTTCTATTAGTTTTTCCCTCTCTACTATGTGGAAAAATTAAAAAAAAATAAAAATATGTATAAATATGTACTTATATGTATAAATATTCAAAAATTCAAATTCAAGTTCAAAAAAGTTTATTACAGTTTTTACAAAAAAGCAAGTGATAAAAAAAATACAAACACAAAAAAAATAAGAAGCAGTATAAAAAACGGTAAAAGGAATGATGAAGCTCAGCGTATACTGTGAGAATTGTCTCTAGCGCTGATTTTCAGCATCATCACTTTTCTTATAAAATGTACTTATGTCATTAGATCGTAACGGTATGCGAAATATTCAAACGAGTTTGCTAGTGTTATCGTAAATTATATTAAAAATACCTCCATCGAAAACCTTATGACGTTAATTGTTAGTGTCAACATGCTCTGAGTTCAGGAGTAACAATGTCGGAAAATTCCGATCTCAAAGTGTTTGGAGTCATCGCACCGCGCGCTATCGATTGTCTTAATCTTGATTGGTGAAAACCCCGAATTTTTACGGACAATAGATTACACGGTAAATTATGGGTTCTTTTATAACTGCGGTTTTAGTTTTGCACTTTCATAAATTGCATTTTTTTTTTGTTATTTGAAATTATATAAGTGTTAGATATTTTTTTCGTTATAATATGACCAAGTATATTTTTTTTTTATAGATTCTAGCCTGTGTTATTCGGTTTCAAGTAATGTTTTGCCTAAATCCGTTAAGTACTTTTTGCGTTAAAGAGATTGAAATATTTTTTTTATCTTTAAAGACTTAAAACAATGGCAGTAATAGAAACATTTATAGGAATAGTAGGAATATATGAGAAGACCTGTCTGATAAAACGCAATAGCTGATGGTTGACAACTTTTTCTTAATATACGAGGTGATCTTTAAAATGCGAATAATCTTTAAAATGTGGTAGTGATGTGCCACTAGGTTTTCTCTGTAAATAAAATGTAAAAAACGTGTAAGAATTTCGACGTAACCGGATGTAGAACGCATAGTTTGGCGGTCAGAATGCTTAGACGATTTACAAGATGCCCAAGTTCGAAATTATTACAATATTTTTATACGTTTTCTTAAAAAAAACCTCATATTCTAAATATAATATCACTTATCGTATCCTAAGTGCAACAATATTGTTTAATTTATATTAAACAAAAAATACAATATAAGAAAGCACGTAATGAAGATCTGTGATATCCTATAATAGTAGTGCATATTACAGCAAAAAGCAAACGAGTTAGGGTTTATCGGCCGGCATTCTGTTACATATTATAGAGTTTACCGCATTCAGGTATTAAATTAAGAAAAAAACCGCACAGTGGCGCCCGTCGCGAATACCGTCCCCCGTCCACCGTCTATCCACTCTGTATATCAATTCAATGCATTCCTATCTATTTATAGTTGCGCGTTTATATCATTACGCTTAACTTAGACTGTGAGTTATTTTTGTGTAAAAAACTAAATTAAAAAGATGTTTTTGGTGATGCAACTAATTTTCTTTGTGTGATAATGGATGGCGTCACAATGAACAATTAGTATTATACTTATCTGGCATATTTAGTATATTGTATAGAATCAGTAATTTGTAAAAAAACTTTAAATATATAAACAAAACCATACATGGGGAACGGAGTGTCTTAACACTAGGTTCCCTCTGCCTGCCTACCCTGCTGCGGTATACAGCGTGGAGCTATATAAACAAAACCATACATGTAAATAAACTCAGCACATTTTTTATTGCACACCTACTTTTTATCACTTTTTTCGAATTTTAATTTCGCATTACATTGCATGTTGAACAGCGGACCTCAACGCTGTGCTTACTCTTACTAGAAAGCTTTGAATAATCATATTTACATTAATTTATATGGTCTAATACACTATAGCATTCATTCTCTGTATCTATAACTTTTCCCCATCAGAACGGTCTCCTCTCGTCTCTGCCCTACCTCGGCAAGTACCTGTGCGCGCTCGCGTCGTCCGTGCTAGCCGACTCTCTGCGTCGTACCGGCCGTCTCTCCACTACGACAGCGCGGAAACTGTTCACCGGTCTCGCTGTTGGATTACCTGGTAAGATTACTTGGTATTGCTTCACGCTGTATCCCTCACACAGCAGGGTAAACAGAGGGAACCTAGTATTAAGATACTCCGTTCCCCACTTTCCGCCGAATTCGGAGGCATTGCGTGTTAAGTGGCGGAACTTAACGCCGCGCTTTACCTCGACACCAGAGCGAAGAAAATTGAAATATTAAATATTTCTACTCCTCGAGTGGGAATCGAACCCATAACCAGTCGTTTACAGTCACTGGGGTGGGTTCAATAAGTTCAAGATTTTAATTTCCATGTGTCGCGTTGGAAAGTTTTGGAAGAAAGACACCAGAGCGAAGAAAACGGAAATATTAAATATTTCCACTCCTCGAGTTGGAAAATTAGTATTGTAGAAACGGCTGAGACAAACGAACCATTGTGGAAACGTTACCTTATAGCAAAATTGAGTAGTAATCTAACATGTCTAAGGTACAGCTTCCCTTATCTTCTTTTCTTAAAGCTACCCAGTCTAAATAATATTTTTATTTTATATTTATTGTAGCTTCACGCTGTATCCCGCACAAAGCAAAGGGAATCTAGTGTTAAGACACTTCGTTCCCCATTTTCCGTCGAAATCTGGAGGCAGTGTATGTTAGGTAGCAGGTAGCAGAACTTAACGCCGCGTCTTGCCTCGATACCAGAGCGAAGAAAATAGAAATATCAAATATTTCTACTCCTCGAGTGAAAATCGAACTCATAACCAACCGCGTTTATAATCACACTTTGTGCTCCTGCGCCTTAACTGACCTCATTTACATTTTAAAGTTCAAAATATCAATGTGCAAGCTTTTCAATAGTAAATCAATATAATGTATATTTATATTAATGTAAATCAATGAAAAAATAATAAAATATAATGTATATTTTTTTTATTTCCCAGGTTTCATGATGATAGCGCAGGCTTTCTTCGGACACGACAGGGTGTGGTCGATCGCGATCTTCACCTTCGCTTTGACAATTAACGGCGCAGTCACCGCCGGGTACCTCGGGAATGGATTGGATATAGCTCCTAAATTCAGTGGTAAGATTATTTTATAGTTAAAAAAAGCTTGGGTTAAAGAGACGCATGGTTTTTTCAAACGTTAAAGATTTTTTTTAGAAAATGTATAAAATTTTGAACTCAGCGGGAATTTTTATTAATTTTAATATGGGTTTTCTAAAAAATGTTTGTCAGTTTCCAAAGCGTGTGAATAACATTTTAAATGATAAAAAGTATTTCTTAATATTTTTATTTCATAAACTACGGGCATGTAGTTCGTACCTATATAGCCCTAACTACCCTTGGCTGTATATGAATGATGAATGAGAGCATGTATTACATGCAATGTTTTTTTTAGCTTCACGCTGTATCCCGCATATAGCAGGGTAGGCAGAGGGAACCTAGTGTTAAGACACGCCGTTCCCCACTTTCCGCCGAATTCGGAGGCAATTCGGAGGCATTGTCGGAGGCGTGTTAAGTGGCGGAACTTAACGCCGCGCTTTACCTCGGCACCAGAGCGAAGAAAATGGAAATATTAAATATTTCCACTCCTCGAGTGGGAATTGAACCCACAACCAGTCGTTTACAGTCACACGCTTGTGCCACTGGGCCACGACTGGCCACTAATACATGTAATGTAATGTGCTTTAATTAAAAATTGTGATGCGGACTATATGTATATGATATAATCCATACTTCCATACTTATATTATAAATGCGAATGTCTGTGTGTTTGTCTGTCACGCTTTCACGGCTAATCCACTGGCCCGATTTGGATGAAATTTAACATGAAAGTAGTTAAAATGACTGGGTCTAACATAGGCTACTTTATTTTTCAAAAATCCACCACCGAGGGTTGCAATATACCGAAACAGCCACGTAGATCACGCGGCGAAGCCGCGAGCGGGCCACTAGTATGTATATAATTATAGTACATACGTTTTAATTTTTGAAGAAGAGCGTCTTCTAGTAAATGCAATGTACTAATTAATACGTTTATTTTTATAATAGGTTAAATATAATTTAATTAAATTATGATAAATAAAATATTATATAAATTTAATACGTGCTTATGTATTAATTCTTTGAATTACTATAATTTACTATCTATTAAAGTGTTCATTGTTTTAAAAGAGTTCTATTAAGAAATTATAAGTAAGAAAAACTAATATGTTTATGTAATAATAGGTAAATTGCACTTAAATAATTATGTAGTATATAATTATACTGGGAAATAAACATTCGGAAAGGTCATTCTTTTAAAGTTAAGAGGTATTTCGAACTTAGTAAAGAAATAACCTGAGACAGGTTATCAGCTAATTTGTACGTGGTAAAAGACGTATAAAACGGGAAACATTTTTTTCTTCAATATTCAATAAAAATCTATTACTTTTAACATTTCTAAGTGTTTTCTTTTTAGCTTCACGCTGTATCCCGCACACAGCATGGTAGGCAGAGGGAACCTAGTATTGATACTCCGTTCCCCACTTTCCGCCGAATTCGGAGAATTGTGTGTTAAATGGCGAAACTTAACGCCGCGCTTTACCTCGACACCAGAGCGAAGAAAATGGAAATATTAAATATTTCCACTCCTCGAGTGGGAATCGGACCCACAACCAGTCGCTTACAGTGACACGCTTGTGCCACTGGGCCACGACTGGCCACTAAGTGTTATTCACACACTTATTTCTAAATGTTTTTTTCGATCCGTTTTCAAATACTGAAATAAACAATTTTTGTTGGCCTCACGTCCAAACAAACGTTAGTAACACTGTTATTAGTTTAACGATCGCCATATTTGCTAACTTTGGAATTACAAAGGCAAATATTTTCTTACTTATAGTAAGAATTGTATCTAATTTTCAATGCCACCGTTGCCGTAACATATATTTCTCGTTCTTATTAGGCATCACATAGGCATTTAGAGAGTTGACCAATTTCAATCGTCTTTAACGTATAATACGCTGTAACTATACGCACGTAAATATACGCTGAAGTTGATCTGAAATTAAAATTTTAAAAAAAAATCTTACCCTAAAGGTAATGCAAACAATAGAAAGATTATAAAAATTGTAACCCTGAAAGTAATAAAAATATAAAAAAGAAAAATAGTGGACGATGAGTACTTACCTACAAATTTCACTGAGCTATGTGTTCATCTCTCACACTTTGTAGTAGCATTTTAATAGTTTCGACGGTTCAATTCTTTTGTTAAAAAGTTATTTCTAATTTTTATTTCTTTTTACTTTTCAATAAATATGTTTTGGTTTTAGTTAGAACTATATCGATTGGCAGAGTTAGAACGTTTGTCAATTGTTGGTAAATAGTGAAATAAAAGTTATTGTAATGAAACGAGTGAATGCCGCTAACAGACTTCCTTTATTTTATTTTGAAAAGTGAACATAGGCGATACGATATATATATACATATATAAATATACATTACATATGATACCATAGACAAAATACATATAAGCTAAATAAACCATTATTTTGATATCTATTACAACAGTTATTATAAGAGACGTTTGCCTTCTGGTTAAATAAGATGTACGTTTGGTTTTTTGTATCTAGATTTCTAAATGAGTGGAACGTCGATGACAAATAATATCTAAATTAAAAATCTTAAAGGCACCTCTCAAATATCTTGGAAGTACATAATTTTTATGATAATTTAGAAATACACGTGCACACGTGAACACGTGAAGGTTCCTTAAATAACAATACAAAGAATACCCATTGTAAATTAGCGAGAACTGAAACAAAACAAGATCAACATACTTGGAGAACGAATGTCACGGAATTACGGAAAAAAGAATTTATTTTTTGTAAATGTTTTTTCGTTGTTAAAAATTTAAGAACGCAATACAATAAGCAATAAATTAACTAAAGCACTTTTTCCCCCTTAACGCTTTTCCTACATATGCCCAATATCAATAATCGATTCTAATTCAAAAACTGCAATCTTAAATTGAACTTGCATTCAATTTTTTTAAATGAGTGCTTGCTGTATGCGGGATATGGCTGAAAGCTAAAAAAGAGTAAAACATAAACTATGTATAATACGATTTTTTGTTTTCGCGATTACTACACATTTTGAAATGAAACTATTTTTAAAAATAGTTTTATTTCAAAATAAACTATGTATCTCTAAAAAACTATGTATGTTGGGAGCAGTCGTGGCGCAGTAGCACGAACGTGTGTCTGTAAACGACTGTAAACGTGGGGAACGGAGTGTCTTAACACTAGGTTCCCCCTGCCTACCCTGCTGTGTGCGGGATACAGCGTGAAGCTAAAAAAAAAATGTCTAAAAAAGATCTAGAAACCCTTGAAATACTGTTTTTCGTGCTCTCGTTTTTTTATAGCTTCACGCTGTATCCCGCACACAGCAGGGTAGGCATAGGGAACCTAGTGTTAAGACACTCCGTTCCCCACTTTCCGCCGAATTCGGAGGCTTGCGTGTTAAGTGGCAGAACTTAACGCCGCGCTTTACCTCGACACCAGAGCGAAGAAAATGGATATATAATTTCCACTCCTCGAGTGGGAATCGAACCCACAACCAGTCGTTTACAGTCACACGCTTGTACCACTGGGCCACGACTGGCCACATTTTTATTTTACATACTAATATTGTTTTTGTCTTCAGGAACTATCTTCGGTATAGCAAACACTCTATCTTCGTTGTGCGGCTGGCTGTCCACTCTGATGGTTGGTGAATTGACTAAGCACAATGTAAGTTATTTATTTTATACATATATTAATTAAACGGACCTGATTGCGGGGCAGTGGAATAGCGTCTGACTGTAAACGCGACGATTATGGGTTCGATTCTCACTTGTAGGAAAGATTATATTTAAGCTACTTTCGTTTCTTCGAGATTGTTTTTACACCAGTGTCAGACTGTAAACATAATGGTTGTGGGTTCGATTACCATTCCCACTTAGGGAATGGTAATAGGTATATTATTTTTATTACTCCATTAAAATCGTAACTCATATAGTCTAGATTTCGAGTGGAAAGTGGAGCACCGAATGTCTTGACACTAGTTAACTTGACGTTAAGCTGCCTTTTTTACTGCTACTCATATATATTTCTGCTAAAAAAACGCAGTTTTGAGTTTCCTCATTCTACAACGCAGTATTTAGGAATTCAGGTGGAAAGTCAAGAACGGAAAATCTTGAGACTAAGTTTAAAAACAAATGTGTAACTTTCTATCATAATAATATAAAAAATTCTCCGTCTATTCCACAGAACACATACGAACAATGGCAGATAGTGTTCTTCATCCTCGCCGCCACATACATATGCGGGGCGCTGGTTTTCGTCATCTTCGGTACGGGAGAGCTACAACCTTGGAACTCCGCACCATCCCCGCCACCGAAACATGAAGAACAGCCATTGAATGAAGAAAAGGCGTGAATATCCTAAAGAACAATAATTTTATAGAATTTGAGCAAAACGTCAGTCCAACGCCATCTATCGGTAAAGTTATGAAACAACTAACGCCATCTAGTTATTAAAATTGTTACTACTTTATTTACTGAATAAGAAGTTTGTGACAAAATACTTTATTTTTCAATTAAAACAGCGAATAGATTTCTTAGTTATTTTCGTCTCACACCGGTTGTGTATTTGTACAAATGTCAGAATCTCAATATCACAAACTTTAATTTAACTTTATAATTAATAAGGTATTATAAAATCAAAAGTTTCTTTTTCAAGAAATTGAAGTATGTTTATATAATATCTTTGTGCTCCATAAATTTATTTTTATATATATAAAAAAAATAACAAAAATATATTACCAAATAGGTATATTAAAGTTTTGATAGATTTACAATGATGGTTAAAATCCTACAGGAATATTGCAGACTGATCTAAATATTAATATATGTAGTAAATATACATCAGAATTCTTTAGTTCGAAACAATTTAGTATTCTATACAATACTGAGGTAACTTCAAATACACCTGCTTGTTTATATAACATATATAATAAATTATTAATAGTAAAAAAAACTTATTATATGGTCAAAATCTCAATTTCATAAAAACATACTAAATAAATTAAATACAAGGAAATAACGTTCCAAGTTATTTTGAAATATTAAAATGATCCAAACCATAGATAAACCTAAAATTAAAAAACATCCTTATCTATGACAATTATAAAAAAAATAAAATACAAAAAAAAAACAAAAAAAGGCTGTTATAAAATAACAAATGTGATTATATTTATAAATAAAAGGTACCGGCTCGCGCAACGGACTACGATATCTAATAAGTTAGTTGGAAACCCGACTCAGTGCTACGTCTATGCTAGTGTAGTGGTTAAGTTCAAAAGATATCTTGTAGATATCCTTCTAAAATGTCAAATTTTAAATATTTTACTGCAAAATGTAAAGCAACTTAAATTTTCATTATAAACACTAAAATTAAAATACTAAACCTGATATAGTTATTATTATATTTAAGAAAATGGGAAACCAACGAAGTTTTTTTCATTTAAATATTCTATATTTTAAATTATGTTTGTATTTTGTAACTTTTTAAACGCAAAATAATACAAACGATGATTTATTACATATAATATTATAATGGCATCTTTAGTTAACTATTTAAAATAAGAAATACAAACATTATAAATATATTTACTTCATATTTGAAATTTTGTTATTGTATTAATTCGAATATTTTCAAATTCGTGAATTTTTAACATGAAGCTGTGGACAAAGTAATAGTTTATTTTTGGGACCAAAATGATATCTACAAGATTTCTTAACGTATTTCATTAAGTATTTAAGTATTTTATTATAAATAATCGATTAATTTATTTTTCTATATATTTGACGGTATGGCAAAGTAAAGTAAATACTTACTTCCACCACCAGTGAAATGATTTAATGGAGGCTAACATTTTAAAAAGTATTTTATTGTTCTGTCAAATACATAGTAAATTTTTATTACTTATAATGTTTTGAGTTAAATTATTTGTTTAAATTTAAACAGCTTATTATTGGTTCCAATATTTGTCATTATTTAAAGGAATTGATAAAAGAACTAAATGCTGAAGTTTTGAAATAACTGAAGTTTTGATCATTTCTTTATAAATATTGACAAAATTACTACTTCAAGAACCATCAACTCGCTCTCTTATAATGTTGCGTTTTATCCCAGTTTACGTCCAATAAAAATTGTGAAGAAACTTTTTTAAAATAAATTTTAACAAGTGTTAGCTTTCTATAATGTCCCATAGACAATTCTCGTTACTTTCGTAAGACATAGATAATAAGATTAAGCCATGTTCGCACTTAGCTTTACGCCACTGATAATGCATTAACATCGATCTTTAGAATACTTTAAAATATATTCTACAAAAGAATTTTAGATGTTTTTATTTAAAAGTATTAAGAATAAATACTTTTTTTCTGTATTTTTAAAGTGTTCATAGGATTAGAGGTTATATTTTAGTGCATTTCTAGAACTGTGATAAAGAGATTTGTCTATGGACTATCTGGTTCCATTTCACGTGCATCTTTCATATAATTTTGGAATTAAAAATACAATAAAAGTTATTATTAGTTCCTGAATTACTATCAGTATTTCGTGACAGTTTGCTTTTATCTACATCTTTGCCACAGATATTTTTTTTGAATGTATTATAATTACATACATACTTATCCATTTTATAGCACAAAAATAATTTCGAGCATTTTTTTTAATGCATTTACACAGGAAAATGTCAAATTAGTATTAAAAAAGCAGAAAATATTTTTGTTGTTAAGTATTTTAATTTATATATTATAATTTTTTTATACTGAGTTGCGAATAACTCGAGTATTACACTTGTGGGTGAATTTTAATATACTTTGCATAAATATATGATAATCAATATATTCTCAATAATTATATCCTTTTTTATATAATATTTTACAAAATATTATATAAAAAAGATGGTATGTAAAAAAACTTTTTAACTTGATAATTGAATTGTCAAATATTTTTTGTAAAACATTAAACGCCCAATTGTTTAAATTAAGTTTAATTATTTAAGTAGACGATAATTGTACCGATATTTAAATTAAAAAATAATTCATCAGATAAATATATCTTATGCTACGAGTTACGACTGTAATATTATAATAAATTTTGAATAACCTGCTCTCATTTGCCATGAATTTCTATTTTATTATTTTAAAATAAATAGCAAAAACGTTATTAATTTACTTTAAATAATAATTAATATTTAATAGAAACAATTTATAGTTAAATTAAGATTAAAAGAAACTTTCGCGAATGATACTAGTTACTTTATTTTATTATTTGCTTGTATGCATGTATGACGAACACGTGCCTTAAGTGTTACGGCCGCACTCACAAACGTCAATTAGCTAATAATTGACATCAAAAGCGGCAATTAGCCGAAACGTCTTTTAAATTGTAAAAATGTATCGTTTTGATTATTTTATATTGAAAAGTTACACTATATACTTTACAATATGTCAATTTCATACATTTAGTTGTCATACAGATTTTTCGTTTATAATTTCAAAAACTTTCGAAGGCGTGAACGTGAGCGCTTATTAAGTATGTGCTTATTAATTTAATATAAGAACATTTATTGTAATAATTATTATAAAAATGGTAATTTGTTACACGTCTCTATGACTATGTACTTTGTAAACATTATTTTTTTTAAATAAAGTTTTCGAAAAATTTAATTTGTTTTTTTTTAATCAAAACTGTTATGGGTTCGATTTCTACTTGGGAAAATGATTGAAGTCAAATTATTTTAATTTCCTCCGCTTCTTACTTCCTTACCTGGCGGAGAGGAATCTTAATTTCTGGGGGAGTACAGTATGGAATGTCTAGTATTCAATACTAGGCTCTCTGAGTACTCTCCTATACGAGAAAAAGTGCGAAGCTGAGCTTTTGCAAATTGAAATTAAAAAAAATATGTAATATTAAAGAACATACACAAAATATTACCATACGGTAGCGCAATAGGATAGCGTCTGAGTATCACAAATGGTTGCGAGTTCAGTTCTCACTCGGAGTAAATATATTGAATTACCCGCTGTAGTAAAACAAAGTGCGCCTTTCAAATCCATTACTCCATTCTGTAATAAATATAATAATAGAGGACTAACTAACAATAAATGGCAATAACTTATAATATTTTATTTACGAAATCTATCTTTATTTTTCTTATTGAAATAATTCATGGATATTATGATTTGTGCTCGAAATTTCGTGTAAGTAAACAACAAATTTATCCTTACACGAATATTATAAATGCGAGTCTGTGTGTTTGTCACGCTTTCACGGCTAATCTACTGGTCCGATTTGGATGAAATTTAGAATTAAAGTAGTAAATAACTATGGGTTTAACATAGGCTACTTATTTTTTCAAAAATTAACTGTTAAGGCGTTGAAATAGGGGATGAAAGTTTATATAAAAAAAACTAAACCGCTAGAACGATTGTAATGAATTTTGGATTTTCAATAATCCACCCCCGAAGGTTGCAACATAACGAAACAATTATGCAGTCCACGCGGCGAAGCCGCGAGCGGGCCGCTGGTATGTTCTTATAATATAAACAAAAGTTATGTCGAATGAGTGCCCAGGATATATAAGCATTTTCATATGCAATTATTACTTATTATTAATCATGCCGACAAAACAATTTTCAAATTAAATTTATCATTTTAAATATTCAATTTTTCAATTTTAATGTCAAAATGTCTATATGACATTCATTCATAAATAAATCAAAATGATCTTCACGTGCATTTTAAAAAATGACAGCAAAAATGGCGGCAAAGTTAGTACACAGAAACTAACAAACCAAATTAAAAATATAAGGAAATAGGAATAACAAGGATTTTGGTTATCATATACAATAATAAATAAAATGTCCATTTGTAACTTACGATAGTTTATTGAAGAAACATTTGTAGCACAGCCTAGCTGTCCCTACGAAGCTCCCACTCCCTACTACGTACAAGGCAAGTGACTCTCTGCACCCACTACGTTGCTTGAAAAACCATTTAATTTACATTTACTTTACCCGAATTCCAATAATTTTTCAAGCAAACACGAACATGATGTCGATTACCTATCACAGGGTTACTATAAATAGTGACAAAGCCTTATATAGAAGATCGTATGATATAGCATTTTTATATAAATTTATTCTTTTTTTTATTTAAATTTAAACACAATCAGTATATTTATTTCTTTTAAATTTTTCAATGTATAAGAAAAATATAATTTGTGTAAATTAAAGGAATATGAATAGCTTTCAAATTGATCAATATCTCCAAAAAATTACATAAAAATACTATATCATTAAAAAATATAAGCGAAATCCTCTGTCTTTGCATAAATATCACATGAATGAGTGCATTATCTTAAATACCACAGTACATACACGTATGTTACATATTTTGTAATTAAAATAAGTGTAGGTAATTTAATTGTATTGAAATTAACTTTGAATGGAAGTTAATAGCTAAGTTCTCGGAAATTCGAAAAATTCAATAAATAATTTATTTATTTCTTACAATAGTACAGAAAAGGAAGTAAAGTACATAATTTAATATTAATAATTTCAAATTTGACAATAAAATTTCGTCATAAATATCCTGAAAACTAAATAATAGCCAGGAAAATAAAAGAAAAAAATACACATTGGTTAATAACTAAACAAAAGCTTGTTTTTAATTAATTAATGTTATATTTGTCATTCTTTTTGAAATATTGATAAATACTCTAAAAAACGCAATGACTGTAAGAAGCAGTTACATTTGAAATACATTTAAATCGAATGATAAAGTTTGTCAATATTTGTAAGGGAAAAATCTCATAGCACTAATCAATTAACAAAAAATAAACGTAATACAGCATCTGAGGATTTTATTATTTTAGTTTTTTAGATACTTTGATACACTTAACGTTATTTATTGAATTTTTCGATTCCCACCTTTTGAATTATTCAAACTTACACTAAAACAGCAAAAAATACTCTTAAACTATAACTATAAAGTCAAGAATATAAAAATAATACACGAAGGAAGAACTTCGAAGCGAAATAAGTTAGTTACTTACATGTAATTTTATTAAAGCACCGGAAAATGTTGTAAGAAAAATATGATCTCGACTATCCATTTAATTATTATGTACTTTTCTATATCAATTACTCATTTTATTTATTACCTTTTAAACACAACCTATTTAATTTTTTTGCTCGTTGGATCGTTACTTCTCGTAGTACTTACTACATCATAATTTGGATTTAATTTTGAAATTTTATATATAAAAAAAGAAAAAATAAATGTCATTTTTATTATTTTTACACTTTTGAATTAATTTAAAAGAAATTTTAACAATTGAATAGAAAGCAATGTTTAAAACAAGTTGTCAAAGTGACAGCAAAAATGGCGGCAAAGTTCTCGCACAGATCGATTAAGATATTTATTTTTTATATAATTTAATATAGGATAGATAATATAAGTAGCTTCTTAAAAGTATTAATTTTTGGTGTTATTTGAATTATATTTAGTGTTTATTGTTTTTTTTTAATATTTATTATATTCTTGTGAGAGTATTTAAGGCAGTAAAGAGCTTGGATAACTGTGAGCGCTTTTTGTAATATTAAAAATTATTTACTTTTTTTATTTAAAAAAATTGACAGAAATTGACAACGCAAAACAATTTTCGCAGTAGCTTTAAATGGTTAAATTAATAATTTTATTTTAAAATGACTCAATGAGTGTATATAGTTTAGATAAAACTATAATTATACAAGTGCAAATAACATTTTGAAGGAGATTCGAATCCACTTACAACTTAATAATGTGCCAAGAATATTTTTAAAAATTGTGAACTTTTTCACCCACTTATACAAATAAACAAAAGCTGAATGTTTTTTAGTAATAACAAAATAACAGGTTTTTACTAAATTAATGTACACAAGGCACATATAACTTAATACATTTTTTTTTACAATATTTTGTCTGTCTGTTCTGGCTCTGCAAATGACTGATGTTGACGAGACTTTCAATGGCAGACAGCTGATGTAATGTGAAGGTGTAACTTAGGCTAGACTAAGACTATTTGAAAATTAAAACTTTTGTGTTAAATTCCACGCGGGCGATGTCGCGGGCACAGCTAGTATTAAATAAATTCTTGATACATTATTATATTGCGTGACAAAATTTCTTATCAATCTTGACTTACCTTACAACCTTCATCATAAGAACTTTCACAGAATCCACTTTTTTCTAAATAGAATTCGGCTCTTCTTTTAAATTTTTCCTTTTTTTAACTTTTCGAAGTACGTAAATGTATATTAACTTTGAAAATGATCAATAATTAATTTATTTTAACAATAATTTGTCAATATATTGACAGAAAAAGATATTTAATACAGAATATTTAGTATTTTGTTAAAAAATACTGAAATTATAGCAAAATTTATAAAGTTTAAGACTGAAATAAAAAAAAATCGATATAACAATAAATAATCGAAACTAATATATGCGATATTTAGTTACAATCAAACATGAATTAACATCTATAATTTAAAAAATATAATTAAATAGTAAGTAAATGCGAAATTTCTAAAAAAACAACAAACTTTTAATATTATAATTTCAGTATTTCCCCCAACACCATTGTAAGACTCCACATTAATTTTAATAAAGCGAAAACATTGAATCGATATGGAAATACTTAATTAATTCGATATCTATACCAATAACATCGTAAACACGTAGACTAGAAACAATTGGAATAATCGAGAGAAACAACGATTGGTCGATTTCCTAGAATTACACAACAATTAATTTAAAAAAAAAGGATGATAATACAATTAAAATTGTCGAATAATTGACATTAACTATTAAATAAATGGGCGATTACGAATAAATAATCGATTTTTCAATCAATATATTGCAATTAATAAATAAAATCGATTTTATTATAATCGCCCTACACCAATTTATAGTATACATAATATAATTATTCGTTTGAAGCAAAAAGTGTATTAAATCTCACATTACCAATTATAATTTAGAAGAAAATACACGTGAATACATTCAAAATAATTTAAAAACACACTTTTCACTTGCTTTTATAATACTTTCAGCCATTTTACACAAAAAGTGACAGTTATACGTCATAATTATATACACAAGAAGCAATACCATGTTGAATTGTACATAGACAATTTAAAATCGTTTGATAAATGTTTAAAATAGGGAAATTCCCGTTTATATATTAAACTTCCACAGATTATCCAAACATATTTTTTTTACTTTTAATTTATTTAAAATAAGATATTATATATTTTTTTAATATAACGAATAATCGAACACATTTTAAATATAATTCTTTGCTAAATTTTGTTTTTTTTTTTAAAATTAATAATAACAATCAGAATTAAGCCACATGTTATTATGAAATTATTTCAGGCACCTTTACTTGTTCCGATCCAACCTTTTCCTTTTTCATATAATGGATCACATTTAAATCGTTCTAGTCTATCTATACCTATTACTTTTTTAGTAAAATTTAAAACTAGCTGAATTAAAAAATTGAAATTCATAAATAAATTAAGTAAACAAAAACAAAACACATTAAATGACAATATTGTAAGGAACCATGTAAAAGTATGTAATAAATATATTCCTATTATGATCATATAACTAAAAAAAAATTTTAAAATAACTATAATAAACTTAACTTTTCACTTAAATTAAATGTAATTAACATTTAATTTAAGTGAAGACACTTAAATTAAAATAACTGGACTCTACAATTTTTATAATCAAAATATAACAAAAAAATATCTTTCATAAAAAATAGAAAACAAAAAATACACATACATAATATTTTAATAAAATATATAACTAAGACTAAATATCAAAATAAGACAATTATACAAGCACATAAATTTATACACGTCTAATTTAATTTTTGATTTAAATGTGATCCATTTCCAAACCATTCTATCTACAATCTAAATTGCAATTCCTTTAGGAACCATTAGTGTGCAAAATAATTATATTGTGACTTAAGCAAAGTGTTCTTAGCTTGAGAAGGCGACGCCGTGAAGCATTATACAGGGAGAATGAGAATTAACTAACTTTTAAAAAATAGCTTCACGCTGTATCCCGCACACAGCAGGGTAGGCAGAGGGAACCTAGTGTTAAGACACTCCGTTCCACACTTTCCGCCGAATACGGAGGCATTGCGTGTTAAGTGGCGGAACTTAACGCCGCGCTTTACCTCGACACCAGAGCGAAGAAAATGGAAATATAATTTCCACTCCTCGAGTGGGAATCGAACCCACAACCAGTCGTTTACAGTCACACGCTTGTGCCACTGGGCCACGACTGGCCACTACACAAACAAACTTTTCGTTTTCTAAAAGTTAAATTATAATAATAATTAAATTTTATTACTTTCTCATCCCCACCCTGTACATACATTGACTTACTAGTAATTTTTATCTATTTAAGCATTAGATTATTTAATTAATTCTCCATACAAATAATTCATTATTTTATACATTTCGTGGAAAGCTTCAATTTTTTTAATATTCATTGTATATAAGGATCGTTGGTTTGTAAATATATTATGTATGTATGTAATATATATTATGTATGTCACAATCGAAATAAATTGACAAATTATATTGAGGTAGAACCACTAAAGAGAACTAAGCTAGAATGTTTTGTGACGTCACTGATATTATTATTTAATATGACATAAATATTTAAAAAAAAATGTACCATTAATAAACATCCTGTAAACTGAATTTAAATATAGCGACGTTATTTTGAAAAGGTCTAATTAATTTAATTTTACAATAAATATCATTTTTTATACGAATTTTTAAGAAAATAGTGATGTAGATAAAATAAATATTGAAAAAATATGTTAAAATTGTAAACGTAATAAAACACACATAAAAGTTGCTTCAAAAAATCTACACACATAATAAAAAAATAAACAGTACATTTTTAATTGTTTTTCTCCATTATGGAGTTATAGTTGATTTCTTTATTCATTATTTTAAATTATGTTTGAAAATAGAACTCGACTAACTCTTTGTTTTTTTTTATAATAATATCAGCAATGACACTTACAAATTAAGACTAGATAATTGATTTTGAATAATTATTATAGAGACAGTGTGTATGAATATATATTTAAAAAAAAACTCCTTACATAATTTAATAAAAAATATTCAAATTGTTATTTTTTCCTATATAAAAACATAATAATAGTTAAAAAAATATGAAACAGAAATCTAAAATGCCTTGAAAATGTAAAAAAATAGTACCACACTATCTCTAAAATTAATAATTAATAAATAATAGTTAATATCATAATGGTTTTAGTATATATGTATTTAAATAATAAGTTCCGATTATCACGGGAATGAGAACCCTCGAGACCCGGTCTTAAGGGATACGCACTGACTGCAACACTTTACTGGCCTGGAAATATTTAAAAGTTTTTCATTAGATTCCTCATTTGATTTTGTATTTTGTAGAGAAATATGGAATTTTTTAATGTGACATGTTCAAATTGAAATTATAGAACGGAGTGTTTTAACACTAGGTTCATACATACGATAATTCTTCTAGACTATTTACTATTTTTTTTTTTTTTTTAGCTTCACCCTGTATCCCGCACACAGCAGGGTAGGCAGAGGGAACTTAGTGTTAAGACACTCCGTTCCCCACTTTCCGCCGAATTCGAAGGCATTGCGTGTTAAGTGGCGGAACTTAACACACGAGTGAAGAAATTAGAAATGTTAAATATTTCCACTCCTCGAGTGGGAATCGAACCCACAACCAGTCGTTTACAGTCACACGCTTGTGCCACTGCGCCACGACTGGCCACTATTTACTATTACTATTTACTATTTGGACATCAAATGTACTTGTTTATTAAATAGACTACATTTATCAAACAGTTACTCATTAAAGTCGTCTACATTTCATCAGGATTCTCCTGCCCTATACAAAATAGCCCACCCTGAGAATTAAAGTGGCGTAACTCAAAACATAATTGCGCTTTGTTGTAAATTACACCGGAATCTTAGATAAGTTTTTTTATGGAATATTAATTGCGAAAATTTTGATTAAGGTCAGTTTAATTCCGGGCCTGCGATATCTGTAGTTTACTGGTAACCCGACTTTCTAGAGACCATTAATCATAAGGAATGCTTTACAAACGATAAAAACGACAATATATAACTTTTTTTTAGCTTCACGCTCTATCCTGCACACAGCAGGGTAGGCAGAAGGAACCTAGTGTTGCTGGCCCTAATATATACTCGTACACGAAACCGAATATAGTTTAGTCGGTCTGTATAGATAGTCTAGATACTTTAGGTTCTAGCTTCTAGCTTCATGCTGCTAAGGCCAGTCGCGGCGCAGAGACACAAGCATGTGACTTTAAACGGCTGGTTGTGGGTTCGATTCTTACTCGTGGAGTAGAAATATTTAATATTTCCATTTTCTTCGCCTTGGTACACAGGCAAAGCGCGGCGTTAAGTTCCGCCACTCTTAACATACTCCCACGTCCACTAACCTGATACTCTGGCTCGCTGGCCATGACTCCGTTGACGCACAGCAGCTGGTACTGCTTGGCGCGCAAGGCGGAGGCGCCGCGCCGCAGCAGCCGCAGCGCCGTGGCGCTCGCCGACGAGCTGCCGCACACCACCTGCCGGACAGGTGACAGCGACAGGTGACAGCGACAGGTGACAGTGACAGGTGATTAGAGAATCAAAACATTCCTTATTCATATAGACTATTTATTACAAGACCTTTCATTTTATTGTCTGAGCCTGCTTCTGTAGTGGCTAAAATGTTGTATAGATTTAAGTATAAAAAATATTCTTAGAATTAAGACAAAATTGTTGTTTGTGTGTTTTAAGTTTGGTTTAGGGAACGATGGAGCTGACATTTTTGTGTATTACTTAAAAAAATCCTTAAATATAAATGAAAACAGATTAAAATAAAGAACTTTCAAATCGTTAAGCTACTTTTTTGAAGCTTCACGCTATTTCCCGTATTGCAGGGATATAGAGAAAACTTAATGTCAAAAATCTCCGTCGAGAGACACCTCCTGTTGAGTGTAATGTTTTTTGTCACAAAATAGTCAGTTCAGTTATTAAGTTATTTGATATCTCTGTAAATGACTGACTGGTTTAAATAAGCCTTTTTGACATGAAATTACTAATCCTATTGATCATTTGCTAATAGTATTTTAAAGTCAAATAATTACTTAATATAAAAAATTACATGTTTTATTTTTTGACATCAAATAATTTATCACCGGTTCACTGTAGTTAATGCTTCAGAACAACGAACTGGCTCAAAAAATTCAGCACGCTCTCTTTTTATTAAAATCTTTATTTAATACTATTAAATAATTTAAACATTACTTACCTGGGCTGGAGAATGAGAGGGATCGAGAACTAACAACGTCGCTTTACCATCTTTGTGCTTCTCATAGCCTATAATTGTTCTAGAATGACCTGGAATTAAAAAAAATATAAAAATAGCCACCTAACAGGGTACTGAGGGAGAACCTAGTGTCGAGACACTCCGTTTATTATAATCCTTTATTCATATCCTATCTATAATCCTGATTAAAGAAAATTAGTGCTGAGTGGCAGAACTCAACGCTACGCTTTGACTTGTTTACTTAAAGAAATGAAAAAAAAAGATTTCTCACATTCCCGACTGAAATTCAAACTGTTTTCAATGAGACACTGTCCCACTACGCCACAATAGCTTCCATCAGATATAGATATTATGTATATCCAAACAGTAGAAAAAAAAACTTCAATTCTCAACAGATACAAGAAATATTTATAATAAAAATATAAGCATACTCTCAATTGGAAATCGAACCTACAACCTAACTTTATAAACTATATTCAATGAGACACACGGTTATGTAAAAGAAAAACGTTTTAGATTTTTTTACGAAAATTTTGCGGACGGAGATATAAAAAAACAAATATTTTTATAATATACACTAGAAATACAATAATAAAATAACTAATAATTTGATAATTATTTTATATAAGTTGCCAAAGCAACGCTTACTTTAGGCTAATATTAGTTAAAGTTACGATGATTCATTGTAGCACAGTGTGATATCATCGCGATTGTTGTAGATTCGATTCCCAGATAGTGTTATATTTTAATTAGATTTTCATCTACTCTCTTACAATCAAATTGCGGCCAAAGTGCCACCATTCAAGATGGAATATTTGGAATTCAATCACAAAGTGGAGAACGGAGTATCTTAATTCTTAACACTAATGCTACCCCGTGAAAAAAACAATTAATGAACAACGAAGAACAACGTAGCTGTTCCTATGTTGCCTGTATTTAACCTTGGATTCTCAATTATTTCCAAAAATCATTACAATCGGTCAAACGATATAGATTTTTCATATAAACTTTCATAAATAGGAGTATTAAAAACCTTTAAAGATTAATATTTTGAAAAAATAAGTAGCCTATGTTTGACCCTGGATTTGTTGCTACTTTCACTCTAAATTTCATCCAAATCGGACCGGTATATTAGCCGTGAAAGTGTGACAGACAATCAGACCCACTTTCGCATTTACAATATAAGTATGAATAAAACTTTTACTATAAAAGTGATTTACCTTGATGTTGTAAATACAAGGGTGGTTTAAAAGCGTTGGGATCGTTCTGGAAGTAGCGCAGCACCCAGTCGAAGAGCGCGGGGTGACTGCCGTCCGGGGACGTGGGCTTGTGGAAATCTATTAACTGGCATCTGCAAAATATATATTATATGTTTTAAATAAAGAAGAGAAATTGTGTGTTGCGTGGCCTTAACGCCGCGTAACTTAACTGCCGTAACTTAACGCCGCGTTCTGTCTTGTTCGTTCGTTCGTATGTAGCAGGTAGGCAAGAGAAATTGTGTGTTGTGTGGCGGAACTTAACCCCATGTTTTGTATTAAATACCGGAGAAGTGTTAAATAATTAAATATGATCAGCTCACAGAGTAGGAATCGAACCCACAACCAATCGTGATACCAGTCAGATGCTGTTTTATTGTGTCATGTTGGCTTCGACAAGCATTAAATGCTGAGCCTCGATAAACATTAAAATCCCTCGAGCAGGGATTGAACCCGTAACCGTATCGCGAAATGGATGACGAGAGAATATCCTATAAAATAAATATATACAATGTAGGTCACCTGAATTTCATGATGGATTAAATAATAAAATGTTTTTTTTTTTTAGCTTCACGCTATATCCCGCAGACAGCAGGGAAGGCAGAGGGGCATTGCGTGTTAAGTGGCGGAACTTAACGCCGCGCTTTACCTCGACACCAGAGCGAAGAAAATGGAAATATTAAATATTTCCACTCCTTGTGTGGGAATCGAACCCTCAACCAGTCGTTTACAGTCACACAGACACATAACAATAAAATGGCAATAATAACTGTCAAAATTACAATAAAATAGTAATTTTCATATTAGACAAGAGCAACTGTTGCAATTCCCATTCTGACCAAATGCCGGTTTAACTAAAGTTAAGGTTTAAGGCAGAACCGCCTTACGAACCGATACATCCAAAAGTATATTTAATAAAGAACGTTTAGAAGTTTTGAATTTTTAAATATATTATTATCACCTTATCCTTAGTGAAGACAGTACAGTGACGACTTCGCAGGCGCCGATCCACTTGCGAGTGTTGTGTAACTTGCATCCCAACTGCTCCGAACCCTAGAACGTGTATGAAATAATAATAAACTTATTTTTAAAATTAACGGGTATCACTAAACTACACCAAAATAGTTTACTTAATGAAAAAAATATCTTTGAATAATTTTAAAATCATACATCATAATAGCATAATTATAAAAAAACAAATACTCCTATAATTGAATTTGCCTCCTATTTCAGAAGGGAGCTACAATGGATTGAGTACAATTAACCTCTGTAGTTAAATCTATATCTATCTCCATACAAATAACTCAAATTAAAAAATCTATCGTTTAGCCGAATCAATAATCAATATACATTGACCATTATGAAACTTCACGCTGTATCCCGCACACAGCAGGGTAGGCAGAGGGAACCTAGTGTTAAGACACTCTGTTCCCCACTTTCTGCCGAATTCGGAGGCTTGCGTGTTAAGTGGCGGAAAACGCCGCGCTTTACCTCGACACCAGAGCGAAGAAAATGGAAATATAATTTCCACTCCTCAAGTGGGAATCGAACCCACAACCAGTCGTTTACAGTCACACACTTGTGCCATTGGGCCACGACTGGCCACAATATGAAATCGATCATTACTAAAAAAAAAAAAAAAAAAATCCCCCGGACTCGAATCTATCATCGTATCATAGAGTAGTTACAATGATGGCGCCACAAGTAGTTGCAGACTGGTTGGAATTACACACGTCACACAGTCCGTTGCACAGTCGATACACAGTTGTTACACAGTCGTCAGTGTACATTACACAGTCAGTGATATATTTTATTTTTTTTTAATGTTTTTTTTAGCTTCACGCTGTATCTCGCACACAACAGGGTAGGCAAGGGAAACCTAGTGTTAAGACACTCCGTTCCCGGTCCACTCCGTTTCCGACTCCGTTCCAGCGAATTGGGAGACATTGCGTGTTAAGTTGTGAAACTTAACGACGCGCTTTGCCGAAGAACCAGAGCGTAGAAAATGGTAATCTTAAATATTTCCACTCCTCGAGTGGAAATCGAACACACAACCAGTTTACTAGTAGCTTTACAATCACACTTTGTGCCACTGCGCCACGACTGGCCCCTTTTGATACATTTAAATATTACTACATTACATTATCACTATAGTTAACTTCAATAGTTGATACTAATTAATGTTCTTTATATTCACCACTTCTAAATTAAATCGAACAAACAACCACACATTAACACAACATCTACCTCCACTACCACAACTAACCAATATTCCTATAACAAAAAAAATAAAAAAATCCCTCCTGGATACGTATCTGGATATCAAACACAAGCTAAAATTACTATAACATAAAAATATAAAAGAGAAAAATTCCCCCTTTTCAAATTCGATCCTGCTTATTACATCCCAGTTGCCACGCCCGCTCCACCAGCAGCTGCAGACTCGGTATTGAGGGCACGCATTCGCTACCTCTCAGCGACGTCTTTTCAATTTCAGTTAAATACTTCAATACTTATCTAATTTATCTTTTCAGTTCAATACTCATATCCATACAAATAATCTCAAAATAAAAAAAAAACAATAAATAAAAAGTTATTCGAAACTTAAATCAAACGTTCACACTACCACTATCGCAACTAACCAAACATACTATAACAAAAAAAATAAACGAAAATCCCTCCTGAATTCGAACCTGCGTCTCAAATATAAACCAAAATTACTATAAAATAAAGTCCCCCTTCCCAAATTCGAACCTGCGTATCAAATGCCATTTGCCACGCACTCTCCACCAATAGCTGCTGACTGGGTATGGAGGGCACGCACTCGCACTCCCTGTCAGTTACGCTACTAAGTAACCACTTAATATTGACGATATAATAAAAACAAATTTCATCTTCACACAAAAAACTCAAATAAAAAAAAATAATTACTTAAATCCACAATCTTCTCACAATCACTATCACAACTAACCAAAATAATATTTTTTTTTTTTTTAGCTTCACGCTGTACCCCGCACACAGCAGGGTAGGCAGAGGGAACCTAGTATTAAGATACTCCGTTCCCCACTTTCCGCCGAATTCGGAGGCATTGCGTGTTAAGTGGCAGAACTTAACGCCGCGCTTTACCTCGACACCAGAGCGAAGAAAATGAAAATATTAAATATTTCCACTCCCCAGTGGGAATCGAACCCACAACCAGTCGTTTACAGTCACACGCTTGTGCCACTGGGCCACGACTGGCCACAATCACTACAATATAAATAAAAAACCTAACTTAATCGAACCCACAACTTTAACACCATTTCTCCACAGCTAACCAACATAAAATAAAAACCAGTTTCCTCCCGGATTCATATCTCGGGTCTCAAATATAAACCAAAATAACTATAAAGTGAAAACCCCCTCCCAAATTCGAACCTGCGTATCAAACCCAATTGCCACGCCCTCTCCACCAGTAGCTGCAGACTGGGTATGGAAGGAACACATTCGCTCCCTCCCAGTGAGGCCTTTGTTAAATACTTATCTAATTTATCTTCACACATCCATACAAATAATCTCAATATAAAAGAGTTAGAAGAGAAACTTAGAAGAGAAATTTAAATCAAGCGTTCATACTACCACTATCACAACTAACCAAACATACTATAACAAAAAAAAAATAAACGAAAATCCCTCCCTAATTCGTACCAGCGCAAAAAAAAGAACAAAAAATAATGACCCCCCTCCCAAATTCGTACCTGCGTATCAAATCCCAGTTGCCACGCCCTCTCCACCAGCAGCTGCAGACTGGGTATGGAGGGCACGCACTCGCACTCCCTCTCAGTGACGCCGCTGAGCAACGCCGCGTAGGGGGGATGACGCATGAGGGAGGATAACACCATTTGCATGTTCCTGTTGAGTTATATGTAATTAAATATATTAGTTTAACATTATGAGGTAGCGATTAGAATCTATTTTGAATAGAATCTATTTATTTTAGACAGCAGAATTAAGCGCACACTTTGCCCTACCTTGATTAGAAAACAAATATATATTGAAAAAAAAAATACAAGAGAGTTGTCAAGGGACACCCGGATGGAACGAAGTTCCTTCCGATTAATTAGTGAAGGATGAAAGTATATATGAAAAATCTACACCGCTTGACCGATTGTAATGAATTTTGGCATGAATATAGTTGATTATCCAAAGTTAAACATAGGCTACTTTATTTTTCAAAAACCCTGAGGGTTGCAAAATACCGAATCAGCTATGTAGTTCACGCGGCGAAGCCACGAGCGGGCCCCTAGTTATGTAGTAATGACTCTGTAGAATAATGAGCATTATCAAAATCGGACAATATATCTATTAATTGAATGGAGTATATTCCATATGCAAGGCAAGTATGGAGTATATTCCATTTTCCGTCCAAAATCAAGACATTTGTAATAACTATTTGTCTTAGGTACCAAAATAAAAAAAAATATATAATAATTCCTGTGAGCGGGAATCGACCCCAAAACCATCGTGTTTACAGCCAGACGGCCACGACGGCTTCAAGTTTTCATTTATAATAATTAATCATAATTATTCCCTCACCTGTACCCACATCCCCATCCCCTGTCCCCATAAGTACTGGCGTAGTGGTCCACTGCACTGCATAAGTAAGTTTTTGCTATGCTTTGGTTCTGAGCATTCAATTGAGCTATCCTTTTGAGAATACCTAAAACAAGAATTTAAATAAAAAGCGATTTTAATAAGAATTCTTAATATTCAAATATATATTGTAATCTTGAAAAAGACATTTAGAAATCTCTCTACAGAGATGCTAACAACAAAAATAAGTTGTAATAAAGCGTATAAGAATTACGACGCAGCGGATAGTAGAACGCAAGGCTCAGTGGTGAGAGCGCCTGAACGGTTCTGGAGGCGCGGGTCCGAATCCAGCTGCGTTCAAATTTTTATACGTTTTCTAAATGTCTTTTTCAATTTTCCTAAGTGTGGAATAACACTTTAAAATATTTAAAGTATATTGTAATCTTATTTTATATTAAATATAAATAAGAATTGCTATACCTTTCAAGAAAAAAAAATGTGTTATTAGATCAATTGTTTATCTGTGTATTAGAATATCAACATTTTCTTATCATCTAATTAACCACTTTTCACCAAATATATATTTATAAATACGAACATACATACTTATATCAAAATAACAATTATTACACTTTATGTCTGTCTGTTTGTTACGGTTAATTTCTGGACCGATCATAACGGGACTTTCACTAGTAAATAGCTGCTGTAATAAGGAGTAACTTAAGCTACCTTTATTTTAGAATTATAACTTTTTGTTAAATTACTCGTGGACGAGGGCACAGGCACAGATTATTTATATTTTTTCATCTTCACAGTTTTTTTCTGCGTAGAGAGAACATAGTGTCAATACACTCCATTCACCACTTTATGTCTTAATCTGAGTCATTGTGTTGATTAACGGAACTCAAAGCAGCAACATGTGACATCATATCAACAATAAAAATAATGAATTACCATTAGTTTTAGAGCACCCCGCATCTAACCCTTGAGCAGTGGCTTTCCGAAGGCCCACACTTCTTTCATAATAGCCAGCGACGGACAGGGCTCCGCTATAGACTGCTCTCTTGAGACTTGATGCAGCTCGGCTAGTGTAACCCTCTTCATCTTCTTCCATACCATATTGAGCCTGATAAAATATATATGAATTATTATTTTAATTATTGATTAACATTTTCTGTATACTAACTTAGACTTGATTTAAATCTACTCATAACTTTTTTAGTTTCAATTTCATGTCTTAATCTTAAGACACTTTGTTCTTCACATAATGTGCAAATTCAGCATTTTGAATGTTAAATGGCGGAACTTAATGCTGTGAACCTACGTACCAGAGTGGAGAAATTAAAATAATTTAAGCATAATGACTCTCCTGAGTGGGGATTAAAATCACAACCAATTGCATTAAATATAAGATAAATAATCAAAGATTTTAATTGAAAAAATGATTATTTTTAAATTCTACCACACTCTTAAATCTAATATTTGTGTAGAAATTTGTATATTTTATTAATTCTTACCCTAAGTAATTGAAATTCATGTTCCTCCCTATTTTTTTGAGCTTCTTTCTCAGCAGCAGATAAAGTAGACGATCCACCATCTTCACCTCTTTCAAAATGTTCCTCTATATGTTGTATCTAATAAGAGAAAATATATGAATTGATTTACAAAACTATATATATTGACTTAAAACCTCATAAAACCTTAGTTTTTCTAATAAAAAGTATTTCTAATAAAATAAATAATATATCTTTAAAAGGTGTAGTTATAAAAATACAATTGACAAATAACACTCAAACTTAAAATGCCTATCTTGAAAAGTATATATCTGTTAATTTTTAACTTATTAATACCTAGTATAAATGTATAATAAGTGTATTATTACCAATTCATGTTGAGATAATGGTAACGGTTGACAGCAAACAGGACAATTGCTGACAGGACTCTCTTCCATCATCACAACATCGTCACAAGATGCATTATCCATTTGATCCTACAAGTTATTAATAAAGGAAAATTAAAAAATAAATATTTTAGTAACAATTTTTTTAAACATGCTTTAAAGTTAATTGTAACAATTTATAAGTGTTCAAATGAGGGAATCAGAGCAAAGAATGGTGTTATCACTATTAATCTTTGATACTTACTGATTTCTGCGGACTCAAAATATCTTTGTGTTCCACATTAACATGTACTTCTACCTCAGTTGCGTTTGAGAATTCGCGTTCACATATGGGACATTGATACGACGAGGAATGAGGTCCAGGGGACATAGCCATTGCAGTTAAAGCTAATGTAGGATTATCTAATGTTATAGTAGCATTTGATAATCCTAATGTTGGGTTGTTTGTAACGTTGGAGTTATCATTAACATTTCCTAATACAGACGGTGATGTGAGGTCGAAATGAGCCCTGTTTATATGCTCTTCTAACTTTCGTGGACATGTTGATGTAAAGTCACAAAGAAGACACTGTAAACAAAGTCGTTTTATAATTTTGTAACTAAAGTATATAATACGCTAATGATAAATCCTACACAAAAGCAAAGTTAGGATATTTTGGCGGCAACAACAAATTTTTGAAATTATTAGAAAATTCAAAATTTGACGTTTACCACGGATCTGTCAAAGTCAAAGTGTAACGTTCTTATAAACAGTGGAAAAGCATTGATCAAATGTATTTCAGCCTTATTCAGATTTTTAAAATTATTTAATTGAAAAAAATATAGACTTCAATAAATTGAGTAAAATCTGCTTAAAATTTCAATATTAACCGAGATCATAATTAAAATTTATATTCACCTGTACTGTAGGACTAGGTGTAGGGGCCGATTTTTTAGGTGTATTAGATTTAAGTTTTAAAGCTAATTGTGATCTAAGTGGAGATCCTTGACCGGCACTGGCCATAGAAAGCTGAAATAAATGTAATAAGATTAATAATACGAAATCAGTATCTACTAAAAACAATAGAATAATATTTTACCTTATTTTTATTTGGAGAGTTATCGTTACTATTATGATTTGAGCTTGAATGAACAGCTGCAAAATGAATTAGTAAAATTACATTAAATATTAAACTTTTTTATTTTTTTACGTATTTGCAAACTTTCATTTATATACATAGAAATTATATCAATTATTACATATATTTACTTCATTGTTGCGTACTGCAAATTATAATAAGTAATTAACCATATAGCTACCCTTGTTATCACGTCCATTGATCATATCACGCTCGATGGAATTCTCTCTACTGCATTTCTTTTTTGGAATAACGCCATTATTTATATTAATATTCTTTAGTCCATTAGTTAGATTGATGTTTTTAGGCGATCGCGGGCATTTCTCGTCGTCCTTTTCACTCCTGTGGTAGTCTTTTTCTTGGTAGCCATTATAATATGTTTTTGATATGGCCCCATTATGGTATGACGTAGTCGTATCTGGACTATGCCAGCCGTTTATTGATCCTGGAGTATTGTAACTACAACTGTCTGTTGTTGTCATTTTAGAGTCTTCATCGAAACTGCAAACGTTATTAATATTAATTAATAATCATTAATCTGCCTAATTTATTCCAATGATTAAAGTGTAAATAGCGAATTTATGCCATTTTCGACAGCATTTATGGCGCGGTACTTGTGGGTTCAGATTTTACCTACTGGATATTTACTTAAAGAAGTTTAAGAGTATTTAAATTATTATTATTATTTAAAAAGTACTTATTGTGAATTTGATTACCTTGGACTTTGATCATCAATAAATGCCATCAATTCTCTTTCTGGTGTCAAATAATGTAGATGCGCTCTTTGGACATGACCCACTAATTGAGGCTGTGGTACTGCACAGTCGCAGAATGGGCAATCTGGTCGTCCTGCTACATGTGCTTCTAGCGTGTGTGACCTCATGCCTTCGTCTGTAAGGCCTTCCGCGCCACATAGCTCGCATGTGTATGGGAAAGGGCTACTCGACATGGTGATAGCTAAAATTATTTATTAAATAAAACTTGCATTTATAATAGTTGATTAAACACAGCCTATAAAAATATTATATTTATATGAATTATTATTGCTTTAGTCAACTTGAGTAGAGCGATGGTAAGTCGTTAATATTCAAATTTACGGTGTATCTACATTGCCGTAATAAAATAAACTGATTACTATATAATGTTCGCAGAATAGATACTGGTCAGGAAAGTGTTTGACATGCGTTGATATATTACCGCATGTGTAAGGCAAATTACTTGTAAATTGAATTCCACAGTTTTTCTAATTCCAATTATTCTTTATTAAAATTAAAAAAAATCTTAAATTAATAATCATATCAAAGATTAGTAACTTTAATTATATTTTCATAAATAAAAATAATTTATACTTTTTAAAACATATACTATATGTTGAAATATAGAAAAGAGTAAAATAAAATTTTACGCAAATATTAAGATTGTATAAGCTCCTAGGCCTTGACCGAGATTTACTTCACATGTCGCGAAGAAATGAGAGCCAAAGAAATAGTGTTGCAAACGAAGTCATTAAGTATTAATGACTTAAACAGACAACAAGCGCACTCGCTCTAAGAATTCTAGACTAGTGATCTAATTTTCTAATATTTTCATAGCATCCTATTACAGAGTATTTTGATAAATATGTTTTTAAAATAAAAAAAATATATACATTAGTTTGGAAAGAATCTTAAATATGAGAGACGTTAAATATATTCGTTGTATAATAAATTGAGTTGAATATTTGCTTAATTCGATATATAAATAGTATGTAACTATAGTTAAATAATAATCGATAGTTCTAATTTAGTTTATCATATTTTACTGGCAGAATATGTATGATGATTTCTTTAAATGTAGCGACAACACGGTTTAGTTACCTATACAATTTTATATAAGTTGTAAAGATTGATGATTTAGCCGCAATACGCTATGAACACGTTCCGATACTCATTAAACTGATGTCTTACATAAAAAGTTCGCATAGAAACGATTCACAACATTGAATTGGGGTAAAGTGTCAAATCAATAAAATTACCGCAGTTTTGTTTTATTTATATTACACTCGCATTAATTATTGAAATTTCATTAACATACAAAGGATTTATATATTTCCGCATTGTGCTAATTAAAGTGTAAATTTAAAAATAGATTAAAAAATACTTACATTTTTATTGTCAAATTTTGGGGGGAACGTCTTGTCAAATGCACTACCTAATAACTTCGTCACTGTCCGTGTAATCGGTTTGATCTAACATTTTCAAACATTAAATAATAAATTTTATTAGTGTATAGAAGACAGGTTGTGGACTAGAGCCATTCATGAATTTCAGGGACGTAAAAAAAGGAGTTCAATACGCATGCGAAAAGACCGTGTGCTAGTGGCGCCTCTAGTGATAATGGAGGGAAAGTAAACAACTTCCGCATTCTATACAAATGTTTCTTTTTTTCTTCAAAATGCGAGAAAATATTTACGCGTGTCAAAATATAGATTTTTCTCGAATGCTTAATGTTTAGCAAAGTGATTAATGCAAAGTAAATTAATTCTTTTGGTTAAATAACAGCCATCTATGTGATAGGGGCTGAAGTTTTAGATTGAATTTTGCCTGAAATTATATTTTTTATTTCAGTTTGGTTACAGCAAAATGCGAGAGATGGAGTAACATATCGAAAACTGATATACTAAAGTTTTGAAAATATAAAAATGTAACCATTTAAATATTTTTATTCAAATACTGATTGATATTTTTCTATACTACATTATGTTTATCTTAATTTACCACATTGTTGCTGTTGTGCATTCCTCTATATATCATGCATATATATTTGAATAATTTATATATTACATATCAATTAACAATTCTGACCTATTACTTTTAGGAAAGTCATGGGTAATACTTGTGTTCCAGGACGGAGGTCGTCGATACAATTCCAGTTTACTTAATTTATCCTTATATACAGCGACTATTATCTTTAGACTCTAATATTCTTATATTAAACTAAGAAGTAAACGTAGAACGGACCAATTATACTAAATGCTGGGCGAAATGTTGCTACCCGGAGTTAAGGTAAGCTTAGAAGCGATGTTTTTAAACAGCCATTTACTTAAATAGCCTGTTATTATGCGTAATAACAATTCCAAGGAGTTTCAAAATGTGAGAGGTTAACGCATACAATACTTAAGTTGTTCTAAAATACTTTTAATTGACTAATAAATGAGATAATCCGCTTTTTTATTTTTTTACCTAATACGACATAGATGAGGAGTTAACATTTATATATGTTCCGAATTCAGGCAGAAAATGGGGATTAGAGTCTCAATAATGTCTCTTTGTATATTCTGCTAGTTAATCGTATAACATTAATAATTCTGTAAAAGGAACTTCGTACTGAAACTGTGTATTTCGGTCTTATTTTGGTTTTGACCTAGCTTATAGACTTATATACATGCTTCAATGCGTTAAACTTTGTAATAGATTTCAATTTGTGAGACATTTTGATATGCATTGACAAGTTCCGAATAATGTTTCAGCTGTTAACTGAAACTAGAGTTAAACGTTCAATATCCGTTTCAGTATAGGTGAGAAACCATGTTTTAGACGGACAACCTCTGAATAGGCTCACAGGCTTGGAAACCATATTTCAGTTAGGCACAAGGCACTAGACTATAGGCAAAATCATTTGGACCATTATACCTAAGTGTATTGGTTGAAAGGCTATTCGGTATTTATCCCAAAAAATAAGATTTTAAGCTGATCTTTGATCTGAAATTAACACCAGATCAGTTTAAAGTTTTATTTTTTATTATGTTGAACGGATTTAAGTCAAATTTTTAACAAATAATATTTTTTTTTCTGAATCGGTGTGAGTTATTTTCATGATTGATTATACGAGGATATTTTTGGAAAATAAGTGTTGTTTAACTAAAATACTGGTCAAATGGTGTTAGTAACTTTGAGTTGAAGTATGCCGCTTTCTATGCTGCTTGATGCATTAGATTTCAGAATATGAGCAAAGGAACTGTAGGTGTCAAAAAAATAAAAAAAATTTAAAAATCGAGCTCAAAACAGAAAATATGTAAATTACAATGTAGCTTTCAATCATAAAAGCTATTTATATATTTAAGAATAACATTATATATACTTGTGTATTGCAAACATATAATTTATTAAGAGTGAAGTAAAAAGGACTATAACTTACAATCCCTAGTAAAGTCAGTCTATTTAATAGCACACGTAAAAGATAATGATGGTGTAAAAATTTAATGTGACGTGATTAGTAGAGCAGCTAACGTCATTACGAAACAGATTCGTATATAGTATTATTTTTATTATTAAAGAACTTTTTTTTAGCTTCACGCTGTATCCCGCACACAGCAGTGTAGGCAGAGGGAGCCTAGTGTTAAGACACTCCGTTCACCACTTTTCGCTGAATTCGGAGGCTTTGCGTGTTAAGTAGCGAACTTAACGCTGCGCTTTACCTCGACACCAGAGCGAAAAAAATGGAAATATAATTTCCACTCCTCAAGTGGGAATCGAACCCACAACCAGTCGTTTACAGTCATACGCTTGTGCCACTGGGCCACGACTGGCCACAACTTAATTCAATTTTGGCTATTAATTCAATTTCTTAGCACTGTTAGTCTTAACAGTAGGTTCTTCTTGCAGTTTGCTGGTGAAAGGTGAAAGGTGAAGCAAAGAATCATTAAAATGACAGCAACTCTCTGAAAATTTATGGAATTTAGAAGAATATAATGTGTACGTTTTCTTGATTTAAGTATCAAACTGATATTTTTTTTAAAAATATGCTTTTTTCGCGTAACAGAGTAGTTAAGGGGAAGTCAAGGGATAATAAGGCCCACACATCCACTCTCCGCATTACTGCATTCATTGAACACGAACGAACCAACCAATAAACAAACATATAGAAAAAAGTGTTTAAAGATTACGCTCTCTCATAACCTTGCTATACGGGAAAAAACTTTAAGAAATACAATAAATGACAGATATGTTGCTAAAGTAACGCGTAATTCACTCGTTAACGGGGCAACTTATCTTATAAAGGGGAACTTCATTCGCAAACATTCCCCGTTCGCAACCCCCAGGCACTGCTTCGAGCTTCTCTCGCTGCAACGCATTGAACATCCGCACGGTGAATTCAAGGAATGCTACGTATTTTCTAATAATTGTTTTTTCTGCCATTTCTAGAATTTTGCTGAGTAGGTATATAGAATTTACTTTATTAAGTGATGCACCATTGCGCTTTTCCCCCAGTTTGCATTTTCTATTGGGTACTGAAACTCAACGCTTTCCGATGAGTAAAAGTACCTTTACACTTCTTTCCTTGTAGCAAGGAAGGGAGACATGTAACTAATACTGTTAATATTTAAACTGATACTGTTAATTTACTTTTTTCTTTATTTATGTTTTAGCTTCATATTGTATCCCGCACATAGTAGGTATGGCAGAGGGAACCTAGTGGTAAGACACTCCGTTCCCCACGCACCGCCTAATTCTGGAGGCAATGTGTGTTAAGTGCCGGAACTCACCGCCGCGCTTTGCCTGGACACCAGAGCGAAGAAAATGGAAATAATAAATATTTCCACTGCTCCAGTGGGAATCGAATCCGGAACCAGTCACGTTTACAGTTACACTTATGTACCCCGGAACGACGACTCGCTTCTAGTTTATTACATTATAGTGGAATATCACTTATTTTTTTATGTTTTTCTTTTTTGCCGAGTGTTAATGAATAAAACCATAGTTGCAACTTAAGTACTTTTATTAAAGCATTGCATAACAAGCACTGCTGGTGTAGTGGTATCATGCAAGATTCCCATTCTTGCGACCCGGGTTCAATTCCCGGGCAGTGCAGCCATGTTTTTTATTTTTATATTCATAAATAACTTTTAAGATATATACGATATGGTATTTTTTGTTAATATTTACTAGGTGTTCAAAATAAGTTTTCGAAAATTTAAATATTTTGTGTAAAATGTTTTGAAATAGAAACTGTTTTAGAAAGTTTAAGGAAAGCCAATTAATTATTTCCACACGACAATAGTGCATAATTCCATTTAATATTACTTTCCTTAGTCTTAGCTCTTTGATATAATATTTAGACTAAATATTTTAATATTTAATGAGTACAGAAAAAATACTCAAAACAGAAACGGGCCAGTTGTGGCGCAGAGACACAAAGCGTGACTGTAAATTGTGGGTTCGATTCCCACTCGAGGAGTGGAAATATTAATATTTCCATTTTCTTCGCTCAGGTGTCGAGGCAAAGCGCGGCATTAAGTTCTGCCACTCATTGCGTGTTAACGCAATATTGGCGGAATTTGGCGGAAAGTATTGAACGGAGTGTCTTAACAGGAGGTTGGGCAGAGGGTGCCTACCCTGTGTGCGGGATACAGCGTGAAGCTAAAAAAATTGAAATAATACTTTTCTTAAAACACTAAAATCAAAACATTCTTTCACTTATTTTCTTGTTACTCCGTCCTCGCAAGGATATCAGGTCCGTTCGCCTCTGGTGGTCGGATCCAGACATGTGTGCAAAATTTCAAGCAAATCAGATATGCAAGCAAGAGTGGGTCAAAATAGTATTAATAACCCTCTGAAATAATATTTAAGCTAAATATTTTTATACTAAATAACAGTAATAAACTATATTTTTCTGAAAACACTAAAATTAAAAGATTCTTTCAATTATTTTCTGGACTGCGACCGTTCTCGCTAGGATGTCAGGTTATTCTATAGAAATCCTCTGGTAATAGGATTCCGACATGTATGCAAAATTTGAAACAAATAAGATTTTAAAGAGTGGGTCAAAATAGTACTGTAAGTCTTTCGTACATTGAAATACAGATATATAAACAAAGTAAATAAAACTTGTGATCAATTTTTTTAAATTCAAACGGTACAGTACAGTAAGTATTTGGACAGGCAATTGAATCTAACACAAAGCTTGATATTTAGAGATAGAAATTCGAATCGCAGATATGTGTCATCATTTATAACAGCCACAAGTTGGCCTGGCAGAGAAGTTGCTGGATAGGCCTCCCTTTAGAACAGGCCCTATTTCTTGTATCCAGCGTTTCTTCGTTATGCTCACGAGGTCGCCGGTCCACCTATCCCACCTTATGCTAGTAGCCAGTTCATAGTAGCCACTCGAGAAACTTTATTTTTATAGTTTGTCCGTTCTACGAGTGACGTGGCCAGATACAATATATGTATATGTAATATATAGATCTTTAATAAATATCTTTACATAGAATAAAACAAAGTCACTGCCCGCGTCTGTCTGTCTGTCTGTCAATGCAACGATTTTTGATGCGGTTTCTTTTAATAGATGAAATGATTCAAAAGGAAGGTTTATATGTATAATATTTACGTAATATAATGGGTTGGGGAAAAAGAAATCCATTATTTTCTCGGTAGGTGGCTTTAGTGATCGATATCTCGAAAAGCATCAAACAATTTCAAGTTTATGCTCGTTGTCAAGGTGATCTTACACACTAAAAACTCCTTTCAATTGTTTATGCGTTAAAAATGGATATTTTATCGGTATATTTTACAGTTCTTCTTTGACAAAGGTGAAAATGCAAGCCAGGCTGCTGAAATTGTGAATGGTGTTTATGGAGCTGATACGGTAACAGCTAATTACGTGCAATTTTGGTTCCGTCGGTTCCGTTCAGGCAATTGTGATGTTAAAGATGCATCTCGCAAAGGCAGGCCCGTAGTCGAAAATGTCGAAAAAATCATCGAAAAAATCGAAGTTGACCGGCATGTTAGTAGTCGCAGTATCGCCAAGGAGCTAAATATCGACCATAAAACAGTTTGCGCAAAGATGGATACAAAAAAAAGCTCGATGTTTGGGTGCCGCACGAATTAACACTAAAAAACATAGATCGAATTTCCATTTGCGAAGCCTTGATCAAACGGAATGAAATCGACCCATTTTTTAAACGGATGGTGACTGGGGATGAGAAATGGGTCACATACGACAATATCGTGCGAAAACGATCGTACATTATGAGTGGCTTCCGTATGGTCAAACACTAAATTCAAATCTGTACTGTGAACAACTGGACATTTTGAAACTAGCGATTGACCAGAAACGGCCAGAATTGGCCAACAGAAGAGGTGTTGTGCTCCATCAAGACAACGCACGGCCTCATACGTCTATAGTGACTCGCCAGAAACTCCGGGAGCTTGGTTGGGAGGTTTTAATGCATCCACCATATAGTCCGGCCCCAAGCGATTACCACCTTTTTCTCGCATTGCAAAACTTCCTGAGCGATAAGTAATTAGGATCAAAAGAAGATTGTGAAAATTGATTGTTAGAGTTTTTCGCCAATAAGGACCAAGGCTTCTACGAAAGAGGCATTATGAAATTACCTTCAAAATGGCGACAAACGTAGTAAAAAACGGTGCTTATTTGACCCAAATCGGACAATCGGAAGCATCTTAAATAGAGTCCCGAATTTCACGCAAAAATAATGGATTTCTTTTTCCCCAACCTAATAGTAGAGAAACACTGATAATTAAAGAGGTTCCTAAAATGATGGCGACGCGATGGGGAAGTAGCTGTGTAGTTCACGCAGGCGAAGCCGCGAGCGGGCCTCTAGTTAAAATTTAAAACAAATTTATGTATACATTTTATTTATTCACTTAAACGTATCATACATTATAAATATTATTTATAATATCCATATAAAATTATAAACGAAAACAAAATTTATATTTTCATTCCGATACAGATTAAATAAACGATTTCGAGCTGTATGAGTTACTGCCAAGTGTCAGTGTACGTAAAAGATATAAAAGAAAATACGTTTCTGCACAGAGGCAATATTACATTGTTAATTTCACACTGCCGCAATTTTACTTGATGCGCCATGAAATGAGGGATTCATCTTAAAATGACGGTGTAATATATTGCGACGTCGATAGATGGTGTAAGGTATTATTAAAACGTGAGTCTTGATTTTAGTTCTTTTAAAATTTTATATGTCACTAATGTTACTTATATATTTTGTATGTAGTATATATTTTTTTATGGAATAAAGAAGGCAAACGACCAGAAGGACCACCTGGGGGTAAGTGGTTAGATAAATGTCTATGGGCGAAGGGCCCATAGACATCCACAACATTAGAGTTATGGATGCGTCGCCAGCCTGGGAGATGTAGGAGGGAAGGAGAGAGGAAAAATGGAAATCGTGGGAATAGGGAGAGCTAGCTTACATGTCATCGAACACATCATCAGATGTTTGGCGGTTCGTCTTTGACATGATAGTGGTCGCGAGCCAGTCGGAGAACGAATCTTCTACCACCAAAGTACTAGGCTACCCACCTATTACGGTACTCTAACCAGCGACGGAGAGGAATTGTATTCTTAACGGGACGGGTTAATGTACCACGGGCATAATGTGTTTTGTTTTTATGTATTATTACGAACTCCTAATCAGTATAATTTCTGAAGCCATTCGATGCGTTGTTTTATCATCTCATTTGAAATAAATAGAAGTCCGAATAACAGACGACAAAATATTTAATATAAAATTTCAGTTGAAAACTTCATACAGGGACCATTGTGGCTTAGTGGAATATGCTCTGACCGTAATTGCAATGGTTTAGGGTACGATTCTCACTTAGTGGAATGATGATAATTTATTTATTTACAAAATAATGAAAATAATTTATATATAATCATTTACCAGAGATGGAATCATTTACCAGTGCGCCATTATAGCCCCTAAATAAATAATTAATTTATTAATATTTTTAAGCAAGTGACAAATTATAATTGACTGTAGCCAAAAGGTAACACAATCAAAAGATGTGTAGCTTATATAGACGAATTCCAGTAGCAGTTGTTTTTTGGTACAGTCGATATTGTACTTATAATTACCGCTTAC
Source organism: Dryas iulia moderata (assembly GCA_019049465.1). Lineage (NCBI taxonomy): Eukaryota > Metazoa > Arthropoda > Insecta > Lepidoptera > Nymphalidae > Dryas > Dryas iulia. The sequence continues at coordinate 2,203,649 of CM032431.1, forward strand.
AGTATTAAGAGAGGACTTAGTGTCAAGACCCTCCGTCCTCCACTTTTCATCCAAAATTGAGACATTGTGTGTTGAGTGGCGGAACTCAACGCCGCGCTTTGTCTTGGGTACCAGAGTGAAGAAATTAAAAATGAAATATAGTCATACCCCGAGTGGGAACTGAACACATCGCTTTGCAGTAAGATGCTGTTTTACTTAGCCCCGACGGCCTCTTGTTGTACTTTTAAAGTCAGCAGTAAATAGTTGGAACATCATCATATATGACTCCTTGAGTATTCTAAGTATATGTGACTGGTATGATGTATGCGTTACTCACCCATACCCATATTTTCTTTGAGTATTTATGGACTAATGATTGTATATGAGTGTAACAATGTTATCTGTGCATTAGTTCTGAATGTATGTGCACTGGAACTAGTACAAATATCTTTTATTTTTTAACTACACGAGGAGCTTAACGCCGCGCTTTGCCTCAATACCAGTGCGAAGAAAATGCAAATATTAAATGTTTCTATCCCTCAAGCGGATATCGAACCCATAAGCAGTCGGTTTACAGTCAAACTTTGTGCCCCTGCGCCACGAGTGGCCTCATATATCCTACTATTACATAACATATAATATGTATACCTATAACATACATATATATATATATATATATATATTTATGTTTATGTATGTATTTATCTATGTGTATGTATTATAGTATGTATTTGTGTGTTTATGTATGTATTTATACTATGTATATATTTGTGTCCTGGTCCTTTGTTTATCATTCTCTTATTCTTTTTTTTTTGAATCCCGCAAATGCTTAATCTCATCCACTTCCACAGGTTGACTGGAAGAGATCTCGTATCATATGTGTTTGCTTTTTCTTTTGTCATTCATTTTCTTATGCAATAAAGAATATATATATTATGTGCACTGGTACTGGTATATGTATCCATTGTGTGCTAGTACTGATGTTGTATGTAAATGTGTTATTTTGATTTTACTTGCAGTTTTTAATGAAAATAGGGCAAAAATTTTGCTTTTCTTTAAATAATACAAGCAATACTAACTGTATACTAACAGTATTGCTTTATGTTTCTATTGTTCTAATTCTTCTTAAAAATATTAAGGTATTATTTGTACCGGCCTGATATTAATTACCTTTCGTTACTTCTTGATATTTATTTTAATAAAAAGCCTAAATTTCGCGATCTAATACTAAAGTCCCTGAGATCTCAGTGACCATACCTTAAGTATTTTTGTTATATTATTACACAGTTCTGTGTAGCACTTCTAGTTTGTAGCATATTTTGTGTTTGTATACATATTCTGATTTTTTAAAATTCTTTATTGTATTAAATTAAATATTATAGGTAACTTGCATGCCGTCATCACCTACATATAAGTGCGGCGGCACTTTTAACTTAATAATCTTTTGTATTGTTTCTTTTATCTGTCAGTGCTTGTTGTGTTGGTGATCAAAATAAATAAATTAATTAATTACTACGAATTTCAGTATTGATTACTCTATCAGTTATTTGTATCTAAAAACATGAATATAAGTTGTTCCTCAGTTTGTGAAAATACAATATTTATAACAAAAATAAAAGTTTTGTTACAAAAAAGACCATAAATTTTTAATTAACTTTTGTATAAGACTTTATTTATATACAGATACAAAATAACAGAATCGTATTATTAATTTGCGTCGTAAATCATACAGAATGTAATATAAATACTGTTTTCTTTTTTTAACAACAAAAACGGCCCGAACAAAAGTTTACGGTCGAGCGGTCTGGCTGTACCGGCTAGAACTCTGAACATACATTATTTTTTTTTTATTTTTCACAGAAAATTTCGTCCATTTCCCGCGCTGTCACTGCCACTAATTTATGTGACAGGTCATTTCTGTTTTGTAAGGCCATCCAAAAACCAAAAGGTGTTGCCCCGTTTTGATACTGTCTGTTCTCGAATTTAACTAGAAATTAAATTTGTTGTAAAGTAACTAATTTTTTTTTTAAACATAAATATATTCAATTTTTTTAACATATATTATCTACTTAGTTAACGTTTCATCTTAGTCTCCAGGACAGAAAAATGTAATATTTCATATCTCAAACTCGTGAATATAGAGGTTTTATTTCTAGCCGATACAAACGTTTATAAAGCGAATGTAAATTTGAAATTTATATATAAGTAAATATAAATTAAATTAAATTAAATAGCTTCACGCTATATCCCGCACACAGCAGGGTAGGCAGAGGGAACCTAGTGTTAAGACACTCCGTTCCCCACTTTCCGCCGAATTCGGAGGCTTGCGTGTTAAGTGGCGGAACTTAACGCCGCGCTTTACCTCGACACCAGAGCGAAGAAAATGGAAATATAATTTCCACTCCTCGAGTGGGAATCGAATCCACAACCAGTCGTTTACAGTCACACTCTTGTGCCACTGGGCCACGACTGGCCACATATAACATGCATATAAGTATATGCATGATTAGTATTTATTTTGAAATGCAAAATTAAAAGTCGTGCCTATTTTGGTTCAGCCGTAGGCTGTAGATGAGATATTTAATTATATTATGAACAATCCATGCACGATAAACATTTCTATCAATAATTAGTTGGTATATTTTATAAACTTAGTTCAAGCTTACTTAGTTTTAAGCTCTTAAGATATTGTCAAAATAAAAGGAATTTATGTATATAACCTTATGTCCGTAGTGATATAAATTAAATTGTAAAAAAAAACAGTACGTATTTCAATGCTACGTGTCTTTTACATGGAATATTATTAACTAACAATAATAATGAGAAATAGTTTAAAAAAACGGCAAAAAGCATTATCGAAAACGCACTATAATTACAATAATTTATTTCCATAGCTCTTTATTATAATTATAATAATTTATTTTAATGCCAAATTATTGCAATTACAATAAATTATTTTGTAAATACTTCGATTTTACGTAGTACGTTTATATTCAAATAGAGTATTACACGGGATTGTAATCGAAGTCGCCACCTGAATTTCAACGGGGACTGAATCGTGCGTTTTTTCACAAGTGTATATTTCAGTAGTATTTTAAAAATTTAAGCAATTTTAAAAACATTTATTTATTACAGAAAATTAAAGCGTGGTTGTAAATAAGAATTATTCTTTTACCAGCTTTTATTTGTTTATTTTTTATTGTTTGCTTTTGTCACTTTCATTCTTTTTGCTTAGTCGGAAAGAACTATTAAAACTCTCCATTCACCACTTACAGTCTGAAATTGAGATATTCCTGTTGAGTGGCGGAACTCATCTCATTAAAGCGGAATAATGAAGATCTTATGACTAAATTAATACTACATACATATTTACAAAGAATTGTAACTCGCATATCCGTTTGCATGGACCTCAAACTGCAAAAAACCCGGTGCTTTCCCGTTTTCATAGTAATCTCGGAAAAACTTCTCTTAATACTACCCTATACTCACCAAAGAACATACATGTCCAATTTCAACTTCCGCACAGCAGTAATTTCGGCTCCTTAGGCAGTCATAGAAACTTTACAAAATAAACAAAAAAAAAACATAAAATTAGGCAAAAAATAAAATAGATAGAAAAAGGACTCTGATAATGAGAGGGATTGCGTCAAAAAAAAAACAGAAGTTTTATATGTATCTCTATAGGTAGGAATCGAATGCGCTAACATCTTGTAAATAATGCATAAACACTAGAAGCAAGTAAACAGGCGAGGAACTTTAATATCTCATCGCAGCATCTTTGAGGGGATCAGTGGGAATTGCTGCAATGAGGTGATTGCGATCCCTTGTTTGCTACTTTACTATGCACTTTACGGACTACTGTTTAGTTACAACCGTTGCGTCTTTTATGTAGGGGGAAATTATGAGAAAGGGAATGATAAATATACTTACTTAAAGTTGTATAACATTATATTTAATAAAAGATACATAAAAGGACGGAGACAAGGGCGGATTCAGCTCTCAAAAAAGGTTTTACATCTTAAAATCGGCCAAGCGCGAGTCGGAGTATGAACACGGAGATAATTACAATTAAAAAGCTTACAACAATATTTTTTCATTTTATTAAAGTATTACGGTGGTAGTGAAATCCGGGCTAAGTTAGTAAACTTATGTGAAGACCAAAGAATATGACGTTAGACGTAACAGGCAATTTAGGTAGTGGGCATGGCATAGTGGCATGGGCTGTTTCTGCCGAATTCGGAGGCATTGCATGTTAAGTGGCGGAACTACACGCCGCGCTTTGCCTCTGATACCAGAGCGAAGACAACGGAAATATTAAATATTTCCACTTTTCGAGTGGGAATCGAACCCACAACCAGTAGCTTACAGTCACTAGTATCCTCCTATATATTTTCATAATGCCATATTACTCTTCAGCTTAGCTTGCCTAATAAATAAATAAGCTAAAATAACTTTACAAAATTAATGCTAGAGGCGTTAGCGAGAATTTACACAGTAACATTAATATGAACAAAATATGATAAATAGTTGAAGCACTAACTAGTTTCCAAACCCCTTATGACGCTCGTCTGCCCGTTTCAAACTTTTAAACAACATAACTCCGACAAAGCCTGAGTTAATCTGACAGACAAACTGATATAGCCTACGGTATATTGAATTATATACTTGAAGCCTTTTACAACTACTACATCATAAAATTACAACTATTCTATTATAATGTTCTATTTTTGTTTTAGTTTTGTGTATCCCTCCCACATTATTTAGGTATAAGAATAACAAAAACCATGCTCTAGACAACGTCTGACTAACAGTATATACGCTATACTATACTACGCGATTGGTTCAGGGTTCAATTCAGACTATGAGAAATAATTATATTTATTATTCCATTGTGGCCAGTCGTGGCCCAGTGGCACAAGAGTGTGACTGTAAACGACTGGTTGTGGGTTCGATTCCCACTCGAGGAGTGGAAATTATATTTCCATTTTCTTAGCTCTGGTGTCGAGGTAAAGCGCGGCGTTAAGTTCCGCCACTTAACACGCAAGCCTCCGAATTCGGCGGAAAGTGGGGAACGGAGTGTCTTAACACTAGGTTCCCTCTGCCTACCCTGCTGTGTGCGCTATATATAGCGTGAAGCTATTTAATTTAATTTAATTTTAATTATATTTATTTTCATTTGTTTGCTCTGGTGCAAGACAAGGCGCAGCGTTGTATACCAACCAACACAACGTCACAAATTCGGGGGGAGTGAAGAACCCTTGTTTCTCACTGACTATCCTGTCATGTGGGAAAAGCGTGAAGCTGTCCTGCACATTGCATATCCAGTGGCACTATCCTTAGACAAAAAGTGAATATTTTCAATATGAAATGGAGGTCGCTTCATTGAGAGTGAAGATAAGTGGTTAATTATACTAAGCATAGGCTTCTATTGCTTGAGAAAACTCAAAAATATCACAAAATTAGATTTAAAAAAATCGTTCAGTCTGTATACATTTTTTTTCAGTTTCTCCTTTTTAAACCTATTCTAGTGTCAAGACACTCTGTGCTCCACTTTCTCCCAAATTCGGGACGTTATGTGAACACGACAATGAACAGTGTTGATTTCGTATTATCGTGTTAAATATTTGTTATATAAATATGTAGCCGTTTTTAATGTATATATCCTCAGTTTTGTTTTCGGAGAACAAAAATGTATGTTTCTTTAGTTAGAATCTAAAGGGACTTTACAGTAAACTTCTAAATACACGCATGTATCAAAAAGCATCAACATATAAAACCAACATAAAAAAATAATCAAATGCTTCCAACGAAAATAAAAATGTGGATAGTATAGGCAACACATATTTTTGCGAAAATCCGATTTTAATACCAACTCGCTAAACCTATATATTTTTAAGCGTGAAGTTAGAAAAACAGCGGGAAGGAAAAGTAATAAAAAAACATTTAGTTGTTTTTTTTTTAAAAAGCGGACTGAAACAACGCGCAGACAGCCAGGAGTTGTTGAATGTAGTACTGCCAAAGTCGAAACAGTGCTCCACGTTTGTTTTGGTTTAACACTTTTTTGAGGTTTTTTTAAAATTCTACTGGGCAGGGGATTTCTGCATATATGTCGTAGTAAAATCACGAAAAAGGCTTAGCGGTCGAGGTTAGATTTTTTAAAAACTTATATATACACAGAGCGGGATTTCTCTTACAGTAGTTTTTAAAACTAAAACTAGAATTCGAATATTGCGTTTCCGTTTGCGTTTGCGACTATCCCAACTCAAAGTATTATTTTAGCCTCCAAACTAAGATTAGAAAAGATATAGTGTAATTTTAACTGGTTTTTTATTTTTACCGATCAATTTCCTTTGTGCATTCTCCATATAATGTGACGTTGGTGAAGTTATAAGTGCTCAAGATGCACATTCAATGCGCCGTACCTAAAGGACTGAACTGAACTGAACTGATTAAAAAAGGATCAAGCAATGTCACAAAAGTTTCTAATAGACATAGATAAAAACTTTATATAGGCTACACTGAATGATATTAAAATTAAATCGTAAGGCGCCTGTTGTTCACTATATCTTCTGACTTATTGTGGCATTTAGTGTCAATTGTAATAATAGGAATGTCTGTGTATTCATATGTAAAGCAAATTCTTATTATTATAACAGCATCTGAAGGAAATTCTTATTTACAAAATTGTGTGGAGTCGAATATGCATTTTTGAATAGTGTAAGCTTATATAGAAAAGTACAGTAGGTACAGAAAGTCAAAAAGTAATATACATTAAATTAATAAATAAATATGATCCAGGCTCGCATTCTTACTACGTTATAGTTACATATAAGTTGCCAAAGCAACAAGTACGAGTCGACGTATTTTACGCGTCAACGAGTCTATTATACATATAGCAATAAGAATAAGAACAAAAAATTACTTATAATTACTGACCTTGACTTTTACAACCAAATTATAACGGACTTTGAGGTCGAACTTATAAAGAAAGAAAAAAAAAAACTACTTTAGAAAGCTTTATACTTATTATACGATGATTTTTTTTTACCACCTTCATGTTCTTTACAGCATAGCAGCGTAGGCAAAAACATTGCTGGTTGAGAGGCAGAAGTCAACGAAGCCATGATTTGTCTTAACAGAAGACGGGAATGAAAACAATTTAAATATTTAAAGAAAAAAAAAGTTTTTTTTTAGCTTCACGCTGTATCCCTTGCGGGGTAGTCAGAGAAAACGGAGTGCCAAACGCTACGGTCCCTGCATACTTCTTTTGCCTCGTCCACAGTCATCAACCTCTTCATACACGCCCTCCGGGGGGTCCTCATGCTTTTTACGTGACCTTCCTCCAGTATCATCGATACTGTGTTTTCGAAGGTCAACCGAGGTCTCCCCCTGCCTCTCTTACCAAAAAAAATCATTCACGGTGTATATTGAAACCAAAATCAATAACGGAGAAAGCAGTCTCATTACAAAGCGATAGCCTCCATACTATAACAATATTCGTATCAATAAATGTTCATAAACGAGTGTGCAACCTTACAATTAACTGTAAACAAAAAATCTCCTTCCCGTTTAAATATGACATTATGTATGTATTCAATATCCTTAATTCGGGCGGAACTCTGAGAATCAAATTACTTGAAACAAGGTCCTCTTTGCTATGCGGAAAGAAAGCGAAAGCGTAACAAAAGTATATACATATATTTTAGGACTATTTTTTATTATTTTCTTTATTTTTAATATACATATTATAAATTGGTACTATGTACTATAGCAATAATAATTATGATCAATAAACAGCAATATGTAATAACGTAAAGAGTTCTTATAAATTAAAATAAAGACTTACTCAGTGATGGACATCACCCTTAGAATAAAAGATTATGTGGTTGAATGATTCTGAATTGTGGATGCGCCAAGTTACAGAATAATAAGTACTGACAAATGACATGGATATCTGTGACCAAATAGACAGAGTTCTTCGTGAAAAATATATATTAGTACCTACTATATTATTATATATATTATTTATATTAATTATATAAATTATATAAAATAAAAATAAATCTTAAATTAATTTACTACATATTTATTATCTGTTAACATATTAACTATCTACATTTTGACATAACTAGTGTTGTACACAATTCTAAAGCCATTCGTTCACAGTCCAAGTGAATGACGACACTCCTCGTACCGCTGCAGCCAGCGTCTTCCGTTAGCGGAGCGGTTCAAAGGCGCAGTGCATCCGTATCCGCCGTTCCCATTCACCATCATGTAATCGTAGCAGTCGGTAACGCCGTCACCGTTACAATCCTGAACATAAAATAAGTATTGTAGAAATTCTGTATGAAATTTAAATATATATCCTTTAATCTAACGCCAACAGTATTTTCAACTATTTTAGAATATATATGTTTTACAATTTACGCATTGTCCAGCTCTCTTATAAGTTATAAAAGATATTCTAGCATAAAAAGGTATTTAATCAAAGAATCTATTGCCGTGCTTTATTTAAATTTCCCCTAAAACGGGAATCCGTACGGAGATGGAATTGAAATCGAGGCCTTTGTAAGACACTACTTAATTGCACACTTCGTGGTAGACATTCGTGGTAGACACTCATGATTGACATTTAAGTATGATTCATTTCTTGACTCTGTTGCGGCAAAGTACGGCGTTGGGTTCCGCAACAACACTTGACGGAGCAGAAAGCGAAGAATACAGCCACTAGGTCTCCTAACAAACATTTCAAAAAGTTAAATTCACGTGAACTGTCTAACAATATTTTAATAGCATATTGTAATACTTTACATATATATTTAAATTCAAAGCGTATAAAAAGTAATAAAACCTTATAAAAATGACCTTCCTGGCGGAACGAGAAGATGTAGCTTAATTTGCTTAATTTAAAAGTCGCTAGTAAATTATTACTTACTTTACCAAATCGCTCCAAATAACCTTCTATAATCCGCTTAGCGCAGTGGAAGCTTCTTGCGCAGTCTTCCCATGCTGAAATGAGCGGATTTTTTATAAATATAATTAATTACCTAATTATATTGCAAAGTACCTTAGAAGGAATATTGGAAAAATATTTTTTATATAAAAAAAATTTTGGTGTGTAGTGCGATAGCATATATATGCAAACGCGATTGGTTGTCGGTTCGATTCCCATTAATGTTTATATCAAAGTTTTTTTCATTGGTCCGCTCTCGAGGTCGAGGAGGTCGAGTTCCGCCACTCAACACCTAATATCTCGATTTCAGACCGTATGTGACTCTCCAAGTTCTTTGTTGGGTATACAGGAAAGAGTGTCAAGCTGTAAAATAGACCCATTTTTAAATATTTTAACGTTTTAATGCAAGTAGTTGATTAAAATAATGTTGCAATGATTTTCTTACACAATATATAGATGGACATTGGACAGATTGCCAGCCTGAACTAACAGAGGAGAGGCAAATATTAATTTACACATTCAGTATTCTCAGCTGTCTTTTTAAACAATTAATGTAATGTAAAGTTTCTGTACAAACCTTTGTCCAGCCTTTCTGTTACATTGGTACTTGTTTTTGATATAGATATTTGTAAGCATGATTGTTTTACAATACATTTTTTTATGTTCACGCTGTATCCCGCACACAGCAGGGTAAGCAGAGGGAACCTAGTGTTAAGACACTCCGTTCCTCACTTTCCGCCGAATTCGGAGGCTTGCGTGTTAAGTGGAACTTAACGCCGCGTTTTACCTCGACACCAGAGCAAAGAAAATGGAAATATAATTTCCACTTCTCGAGTGGGAATCGAACCCACAACCAGTCGTTTACAGTCACACGCTTGTGCCACTGGGCCACGACTGGCCACCTTATAAATACATTTATTTAATAGATTATGTGTACGTACAAAAGGATTAGTGTTAGAAGTCGTTATAAAAAGTTCTGTATGCGTACAATACACAACCTACGTATATATAAATGTACACATAAACTAACATATATTATAATACATTTTTAATTTTATAACATTAAAAATACCTAAAAGAATACTACAATCAAATTTTTGTGTCCTTCGGTATCAAAATCAGGATATAATATTTGGGCTTTGTTAATTACTCCTAAAGTAGATGTTATTTAATTTAAAATTGATAATATTAAAATGTCATGTTGGCAAAATTGTTGCCTGACTGCATAAATGTTCTTGGTTCTGTGTTCTAATTGACAAGGGTACGTTTTATTAATTCTACTAATATTTAGAATGCTAAAGTTTATGGGTCTATTGATTATACTTTATATAGATTTATATACTTTTAAACATTTTTCAAGTGTTATTCTCACTTAGGAAAATTGAAAAAGACATTTTAAAGAAAACGTATAAATTAATAAAAATAAGTTAACAACAAAAATAAGTTGTAATAAAGCGTATAAGAATTTCGACGCAGCGTGTATTAAAGCGCATGGCTCAGTGGTGAGAGCGCCTGGACGGTATTCAGGAGGTGCCGGCTCGAAACCCGCTGCGTTCAAATTTTATACGTTTTCTTTTATACGTTTTTTAGATTTATATATCTTAATCAATATTATGTATTAGTCACTTTGCAGTTATGTAATACACAATTGCGCAATTCAAAGGAAATAATGATTTATAAATATATTTATCATCATCAACTTGACATATAGAACAAATGACGAATCTGTATTCCATTTTCCGCTTGAACACCTTATTCATAATCAAACTACACTACTTTATTTTAAGTATGGACATTTTAAATAACAACATGTCGAAATATTTAATAAATAGCATCCTTTAATACCATACGATTTATCGTCTGAATATAAATTTGTACAAATCTCTCTAAAGAGAGAGTAACAACAAAATTAATTTGTAATAAGTGTATAAGAATTTCGACGTAGCCGGATGTATAGCGTATTGCATAGCAATAGCGGTAGATTGCACCAGACACGGGTTCGGGTTCGAGTCCCAGTGCGTTCAGGTTTTTATACATTTCCTAAAAATAATTTTTATATCCTTTGTAAATAACAGTTTAAAAATGTTAAAACACTTCATTTGTTATTGGAATTTACAACTATCGTTCAGTCAGATTATTAGTTCACTGATTTTAATGAGATAAATAATTAATTTAGTTATTTTAAATATTCAAAATAATTCAGTATTTTAATTTTTAGTAACCCAAATAAAATTAAAACGCTTGAGCCCGCTCTTTTCATTATTGATGGGACAGGATAATAGGATTTAAAGGTACGCTTTGTGTTTGATAAATGTTTCATTTGTAAGTGTATAATCTGTGGTATCATTAATTACAATTTAATATTGTATTTATCTCCTAATATCGTCCGAAAGTGGATATAATTTTTCTAATAATGCCTTAAGGTTTTTTTTAAATATTAACTTATTAATATTTTAATATATTAACTTTAATAAATAACTTAAGTTCTTCTAAAACAGTGGGAGATATAAGAAAGAGTAATAAATCATTTTTTTCTGTACATTTCATAGAGTCAACACGATTGCCTTTAAGTTCGATCCCACTAGGTTCAACGATTACCTACTTAAATCATTGCAAAAGACATTTAAAATACATTTTCAATTTTCCTAAGTGTGGAATAACACTTTAAAAATGTTTAAAACTATTTAAATCAATTTATTGTTCCTCTCTGGTACTTGTAAAAAATGTAACTTATAATATTTCTATTGCAGGCGAAAAGTAAAAAACGTAATGCCTTGGCACTAAATTCTCTCTGACTACCTTCGGCGAAATCAAGGAATTATGCACTTATTCCAACTTCCTAATGGCGTCAGTGATAAGGCATGAATTCATACTCATAATATAAAAGCGAAAGTCTATCTATCTGCTACGCTTTCACATCTAATCTAGTGGTTGTCAAAAACCAATCCGTAAGAAGCTCAAATCAGGTATAAAATTTGTATGAAAAATATAAACCGATTAAAGTAATAGAGAACGTGGGCTATAGCTTTAAAGGCCGGCAACGTCCCTGTAGCTCCTCTGGTGTTACACGGGACCGTGGGCGGCGGTGTTCACCTAACACCAGGTGACCCGAACGGTCGTTTGCCTTGTCCTTTTTACATAAAAAAAAGCTAATAGGAAGCAGCTAGAGTTACGTAGTTCAGGTGAGCGAAGCCGAAAAATATTTTCAATACGAAATTACCTACCTACCAAATCATAAACCTTCGTGGGCTCATGTCTAATAACTTTGCTAGAGGTCATCAGATGATCAAATGCATAGTTTAGGATTCTATAAAGGACGTACAAACAAACATTCATTTATACACTTTTTTTTTTTTTAGCTTCACGCTGTATCCCGCAACACAGCAGGGTAGGCAGAGGGAACCTAGTGTTAAGACACTCCGTTCCCCACTTTCCGCCGAGTTCGGAGGCGTTGCGTGTTAAAATAGAAATATTAAATGTTTCCACTCCTCGAGCGGGAATCGAACCCACAACCAGTCGTTAACAGTCACACACTTGTGCCTCTGCGCCACGGCTGGCTCATATTTTTTATACAGAAATTTTAAACCCACCGTGATTTCTTTCCGGGTCGTCTTCAGGTAGCGTGACTCTGCCGGCGTCCACCCAGTACACTCTGGATATGTTGAACGGTCCGCAGTAGCCCTCCGTACATTGATGTGATAATTTACATTGAGTGGAGACATGGCAGAGGCAATTGTAGCATGCTTCTGACAAATTTGGTAAGAATGTTCCTGGAATTATATGGAATAGTTTTTATGAATTATATAATTATAAACATATAAGAGAATGATGTGTCTTGAAAGTAGGTTCTTTCTAATTATTTTTTTGAAAAAAATGTGAGGAGTCTCTCGATAAGTATATAATAATAATTATCTTAAATGTCATAGAGGTTGTTGAGTTGAGTTGAGTTATGTAGATGTACTTTCTCATTAATAAAAGAAATAAGTAAAATTTCTTTGTAATCGTAGTACGTAATATAAAAAATGGTATTAAATATCGGATATTTGGCCAGTCGTGGCCCAGTGGCACAAGAGTGTGACTGTAAGCGACTGGTTGTGGGTTCGATTCCCACTCGAGGAGTGGAAATTATATTTCCATTTTCTTCGCTCTGGTGTCCAGGTAAAGCACGGCGTTAAGTTCCGCCACTTAACACGCAAGCCTCCGAGTTCGGCGGAAAGTGGGTAACGGAGTGTCTTAACACTAGGTTCCCTCTGCCTACCCTGCTGTGTGCGGGATATAGCGTGAAGCTATTTAATTTAATTTAATTTTAAATATCGGATATTTCCTAACGAACACGGAAATTATGGAATCAGTAACCCACATAATACAACTACAACAAAACAACAGTAAATATCATAACAAAATACACAATAAGTACAACATACACAAGTTACGTTAGCTACAGCCAGAAGGTCGAAAAAAAACCAAAAACTATTTAAAACTAATTTAATTAATTAAAAATAATTACATTTAACTTATTATCTAAACTAAAGTAAGACTTACTCGATGTAAGTTTTTATAATTAATGATCCAGAAAATACAATGAAAATATAATTCACAAATTGCAATTTTGCATTTCTCACGCCGATGATGTCAACACTCAACACCTGCTCACATGAGAGGAAATTCTATATCAGCAGTTCCCTAGGAGAACGTTTACGTAATTCCTCCACCCTCAGATCAGCAACTATTTTAGAACATTGAGATAAAATGTGGCTGGCATCTTGCTGCGCTCTCCTGATGTCCCTGCTTCATCCAACTGTTCCCTTATATTATCATTTGAATTTGTATCTTCATTATGTTTTCGATTTATTCTAAACTTATAACGATAGGTAACGATGCCTATAATAAGTGCAGGTGCACTTAACATGAATACATATAAGGGTATCGTAGTATGATAAAATGTATCTGAATGTAGCTTATCTAGTCGTATTGGTTTTTCTTGAATTATTTTCTCTTGAATGCCATGAAGTTCTTGTAAATCTATTGATTTTACATTGAAATGAGTAGGAAAATTATCTTGATAAGCTGCACTGAACGGTATTTGCATCAATTTAAGTGGCTGACCCTTTACGTCATCACTGTCATTTATGATGGTGAATTCTGTAGTTTTTATAGAACATTTTACAGGAATAGTGATTAAATAGCTGCCTTGGAGTGATGTGAATTCCTTTCTGTCGCAGACTAACTGTACTTTGCTGAGATGCGGAAAGGATAGCACATAATGTTGATCATCAAGCTTTTCCATTGCTTCCTTTGTTAAAGTTACTGATGTATATTGACAAAAATCATTTAAAACTTGATTGACAATAAGTTGCTGCACGCAGTCAGGATCTGCACGAATACGTTGATTAACTTCCTTTTCACAAAGATACCAGTTTGTGATCTTCGGACATTCAGTCTCCATGTACAAGAACGAGTTCTCGTTAATTGCTATGAAAGGATATGGAGGTATAAGGATATTTTGGACTTTGTTAGGTACGATGGAAAGTTTATAGAGATCGTAGAAATCTACGGAAACTATTGGAAATTTAAAAATTATTACTATTTGCTTATCTGTATAATAACATCCTGGTTTTATAATATCGTAATATTCTCTTAATTCTAAGTCTATAATTTGATCTTTATCATATATACTTCTTAATCTATCTATCATTAATTTTAAAACACTTATCTCTACCATAGAATGGTGTGTAGTAGGAATACGAACAAAAGCTAACATATATTCTATCCTAATTAACTCGGTCATTAAATCTTCTATATTTTCTCCTATTATTACCAAAAGTTGAGCAAATTTTGCATATTTAATTAAACTATTTTCCTTGTAGATATTTGAGTTTAAAATGAGTTCTAAAGTGTTATTAATTTTAATTTGATTTTCAACTAATTGAGTAAGTATACTATTATGTTTCGACATCCATTCCTTACTTAAGCTAACATGATTATTAAACTCGGATACAATTTTGTCCTGATTATTTTCTAATAATTTTATCGCGTTATTATAATTCAAAGCGTCTTTATAATCTAAGTTTCCTGTAATACTTTTAATTATGGAACCCAAGCCATCTACAAGACCCCTTCTGGCACGACTTGGTTCTAGTGACTTGAGTTGGTCAGAGACCTTAAGAAGCTTTTCAGTAAGATAATTTATTTGTAGTTCATAAAGTAGGTAAGTTTCATTGCTTAAAAGGTTTTGAAGTCTGTCTAACTGGGTCATTACAAGTTCTATTTTGTCCTCTATATAATCTAATTTAACATATTGTAGGAAAGTATGATAGTGGGTTGTCAGTCTTATTGGTCCAAGTTTGTAAGGTAACAGTCTAGGTCCATCGTCTAAGCTCTCAAGTTTTATCTCGGAGGGATTCGTCGCGCGGATTGTCAGCATTACCAGTATTATCCTGCAACAAGTTAGCTCCTTTAGGAACTCGTTTTAGGCGGGATTTGGCTACAGGACCACGTTTCCTAGAGGTATATATGTGAATCGGTAAATCAGCTAAAACTGTGTCCTGTGTATAACGTGGAGCGATCTTTTGACGACTAGCAAGAGGGTTTCTTATAAAGATTTGTTGTTGAGGTGCATACTCTACTTCTGGTTCGCGATTTTTATTTCTATTATCTATTAAAGCTTTACGGTTCTCAAGGGATGTACTATTTATAATTTCATATACTTTCCTCATGCTTTCTTTATGATTAATAACATATTGCTGTAGTAAGTGTTGGGTAAAATCTATGTCATGACAGTCTCTTGGATCAAAGTGTCCATTCAATAAATCAAAGGGCCTACATTTAGTAAAACTGTGTATAGAGCTGTTATAAGCTAAAATAGCATATGCCATAAGATTAACTACAGGTTCGTCTTTATGTTGTATCTTTAAGATTCGTAAATGTTCTAGTATAGTCGAGTGAAAACGTTCAATGTTACCGTTGTCATTAGGGGAGTGTGCTAGGATTCTATGATGGTTAATTTTATGTAGTCTTGTAAATTCTGAAAATAATTGATTCGTGAATTCCGTTCCGTTGTCGGTTATAACTGTCATAGGTACACCATGGTGCGTACAAAATTTTAATAAAGCTTGTAAGATACTAACTGCTGTTCCATCACGCAAATGATAGGCCTGGCCATATTTTGTGAAAACATCTACAAAAGTTATGTATTTTTCATTCTGTACTGTGAATAAATCGACATGTATAATCTCAAAAGGTTTACTAGCTGGAGGTACAACATTAAATTGGGGTCTAATTGGGTTTCTATCATACTTAGCTTGACCACAAATGGTGCATTCGTTAATAAATTTGGAAATATGTTCCTTCATATTAGGCCAGTAATACTTTCGAGATAAAGCAAGATAACATTCATTTATTCCGCGGTGATTTGTTTTACCATTATGATAGTGGGATATAATTTCCTGTTGACGTAAATAGTCTCTTATATTTTCCATTTCAAATTTAGCTAAAACAAGGTTCAGAGATGAACTTTTAAATTTATCTTGAATAATAGGGATTATAGAATACATTGCGAGGGGTGGATTAATAAGGATACCAGTTTTTATTTTTGGATTAACATATTCTTTAATAGAGTTGATAACATCTTCTTCAAGATTGCTTTCTAACAATTGTATAGAGGTTCGTGTATGGTTATCAAAAGGTTTAGTCACTGTAGGTTTTCGTTTAACGTCGCTAACTACTGTAAAACATATTTGTCTACTAAATCTATTCAGAGGGTCATCAGTAATTGGTATATTTAATATGGGATTTTCTCTATCAGAATGTACTGTATCAGTCGAAGAGTTTGATAGAAGTGGTACTTGTTCAGAGGGATTTCCTAACAAAGAGTTTAGTTCGTCAATTTCCTCAATTAAAGTTTTAGTTTCCTCGTTATGGATTTCTATTCGCGATAGGGCGTCAGCGTTGGTATTCATTTTTCCTTTTTTATATATTACTGTAAAATCATATTCGCCTAGTTTTAATCTTCATCTAGTTAGACGCGAGTTTGGTTCCTTCAAATTCATCATCCACTGTAGAGGCTTATGGTCTGTCAGTATTTTAAACTTTCGTCCAAAAAGGTATGGCCTAAAATATTTAGTTGCCCACACTATGGCAAGAAGTTCTTTTTCTATCGTGCTATAATTAATTTCACTATCATTTAATGTTCGGGATGCATAGCATATGGGTCTGTCAGCTCCTATTGGACCTTGAGATAGAATGGCTCCAATAGCTAAATTCGATGCGTCAGTTGTCAAGTTAAAGTCTTTGGAGAAGTCTGGGTATTGGAGGATGGGATCGTTTGTTAAGAGAGTTTTACATTTTTCAAAACATCTTAAATATTCAGTATCAAGTGTAATCTTTTTACCTTTCTTTAAGCATTGAGTGAGGGGTTTCGTAATACGTGCAAAATCTGGAATGAATTTACGATAGTAACCAAGAAGTCCTAAAAATTGTTTTATTTCTTTAGCTGTTTTTGGTACAGGATATTTTTTGATAGCGGAGATCTTATCTGGGTTTGGTTTTATACCATCCTTACTAATTATGTGTCCAAGGTAAGCTGTTTCCAGTTTAAGGAACTCAGACTTATCCATTTGGATCTTAAAATTAGACTCACGGAGTCTTTGAAATACTTTTTCTAAATTATTTATGTGTTCTTGTAAAGATGTACTGAAAACTATAATGTCGTCTAGGTACACAAGACATATTTCATTTTGCAAACCTCGTAAAACATTATCCATTACTCTTTGAAAAGTAGAGGGTGAGTTTTTCAATCCCATGGGCATACGAAGAAACTCGAAATGACCGTGCTCTACGTTAAATGCAGTTTTAGAAATATCTTGAGGGTCCATTTCTACCTGGTAAAATCCGCTTGCTAAATCTAGAGTGGTAAAGTAGTTGCATTTCCCTAACTTGTCTAATACGTCATTGATGTTAGGTATAGGATATTTGTCGTCTATGGTTTTCTCATTTAATTTTCGAAAGTCAACTACAAGTCGCCATTTTTGTTTACCGGAGGCATCAGGTTTTTTTAGTACTACCCAAATTGGTGAACTCCAGGCAGAGTCAGATGGTCTTATTATACCTTGGTCTAGCATTTTTGTAATTTGGTCCCTAACCTCTTGTCTATGTATGAAAGGGTAACGGTAATTTTTTGCATGTACGGGAATTTCGTCAGTCGTCCTAATTCTGTGTTTAATTTTATTAGTAAAAGTTAATGCTTCACCTTCAATATAAAAAACATCCGAATATTAGAGCAGAGGGCAATAAGATTTGTTTTTTCCTCATTATTTAAATGGTCAGTTCGTAATCGCGATATTACGTCTTGTCTGCGTGTCGTATATCGAGTGCAAGTGTCCTCAATATTAAATAATTCAGCACTTGCCGGTCGGTCGAGTGATAGTATAATGTCATTTGGTGTCGGATTCTCTACTTCTAAATAGCCTCGGTTATTAGTTACGGTGGTGATACATTCGTGAATAATGCAATTACAAATTAATTGTTGTTTAATAAAAACTTCACCATCTCGGGAATTTATGGGGATGCGAATTATTTTCGAGGTCCCAGCTGGTATTATATCCTCGTAAAGATTAACATTACGAGAATTATACATACTAATAGGATTCGAAGCAGAGCGCGTAATTAAAAGTCCGTCCTTTAAATCAATTTTTGCTTCCCATTCTGTTAACAAGTCTAGTCCTATAAGTCCGTCAAAATAGTCATGAAAATTGTATATAAATAATTTCATATTTCCAGGGTTTTTGAATTCTTCAAAGCATGGTAAAGTTATGGAATACTCATTTCTACTAACTGTATGTACATTTGTGACCTCAAAGGGGTCATAATTGAGGGGAATATGTGGAAAATATTTCATCACAGCACTGGGGCTAATAAAAGACTGATTTGCGCCAGTGTCTATTAAAAATTTGAGTGGGGGATTGTTCATTTGAATGTAGGGAAGTTGTCTCTGCGTCTGTAAATTTAAGTCTATTTTGGTTTGAGGGATTTCTCTTTCGACCGAAAATCCTGATCTAAAACATTAGGGTCTAGTAATGGTTCAGATTCATATAATAAGTTGTCATCCTTCATGTCCTCATATGTAGTTAAATTATTGTCGTAAAAGTCGGGTTTGTAGTCATTGTTATCGAAATCAAAATCGTTATAGTAACTGTACTCTGGGTCGTAATAATATTCAGGATAAGTAAAGTGCATACTGTCATAGGGCAAACATTCGTTCATGTTCATTTCGCGTGCTTTTAAATAATTTGTGGGTGGCGGATTACCCGATTTTCGCCAGTCATGTCCAGTCATCATAGTATGTGGTAAAGGTCTGGGGGTAAAACTTTGGACTCCACTCATAGGTTTAGGCATAGAATTTTGAGGTGCAATATTCCTATATGGCAATCGGAAAACGTTACTACGTGGATTATAATTGGGGGGTGGTGCGCTAAACATTTGTTGCGTTCTTGAATGCATAGGAACATTATGTTGGGGTTGGCTGCGATTTAAATTAAATTTAAATGGTTGTGGTTGTTGAACAGGGCGTTGTCCTACAGGGGTTGGCCAGTTAAATACTGGGGGTTGGTAATTATGTAGTCTAGGGGGTGAAAATGGTATTAAGTTTGGTTTAGGATTTGACTGCAGTTTTTGTCCGTCAGTACGTTGCTGTAAATATATAACGTTGAGTTCCTCCTGTACATATTCAAGAGCTTTTTCTATAGTTTCGGGTCGCATGCAACGAATTCGTGACCCTAAGGGCTCTTTTAAGCCGCGTACAAATGCTTGCGTCGTAACTTTCTTATAAAGATCACGTTTAGCTTCTATTGTAGTTGGTATTGGTTCATGTAAAGTAACGTAAGTCATTATCGTACTGAATAGCGTTTGACAGTGGCTATAAAATTCTTGGGGAGATTTATTTCCCTGTACGGCTAAAGAGAGGTCATTGTATAAGGCTGTTTCGTCGCGTTGGTCAGAAAAATTGTTAATTAAAGATGTTCTTATACCCAGCCAACTATCTGGTATACCATTAGAATTTATTGTAGAAGCGGCAGTTCCCGTAATTTTATTTAGTATCCTGTTTAATAAACATAAATTAGACAATTCACTACCCGGCGTACTATTTAAATATTGCGTTACAATTTGGTCACAAATATTAATAAATCTAGTTAATACATTAGGATTTCCGTCAAATTCCGGCACTATCCTAAGAACTTTATAAACGTTATCAAGATCTTGAGCCATTTTAAATTTTTCGTTACTTAAAAATTCAAAATTATTTCCTAAACTATAACTTAAATCTCTATTACTATCTAAACTACGATTTCGGGCCTGCTGCGATGCAGATTCCCGTCTATAAACTCTAGGATGAAAAATTTTGGAAAGGAATTATAACTAGGACAGAGCAACACGAGAATAGTTCAAATGTACTCACATAAATTTCATTTCTGGTTTCTCCTCGTGAATCGAAGTTTGGATTCTCCTCCCGGTTCTGCAGCTGGTCCGTAGGTTCAGGATACTAGCGATGACCTAACAGTCCCTATTCTAGTATCCTACCGACTGCGCCAGTTACGTTAGCTACAGCCAGAAGGTCGAAAAAAAACCAAAAACTATTTAAAACTAATTTAATTAATTAAAAATAATTACATTTAACTTATTATCTAAACTAAAGTAAGACCTACTCGATGTAAGTTCTAATAATTAATGATCCAGAAAATACAATGAAAATATAATTCACAAATTGCAATTTTGCATTTCTCACGCCGATGATGTCAACACTCAACACCTGCTCACATGAGAGGAAATTCTATATCAGCAGTTCCCTGGGAGAACGTTTACGTAATACACATCTAAATGATATGTTCATTGATAATTAATCTACTTTAATAAATAGTACACATTTATTTAAGTATATAGGCATGTTGTAGGGCATTATGTATGACTGTTGGAGATCAGCACTAAATAAATAAGCTTAAGAGTACTGTGTATTCGTTAAATGTTATAATATTATACACGCCTACACAATACGGACCAACATAGCATAATCTAATGCAATATAATATAAAAAAGGTATCCAATTTTGATGGAATTTGGCATAAAAAAGTTGCAACTCAGGGTCTAAAATCGGTCATTTCTTTTTTTAAAAATCCACCTTGGTAAGGCTGAAATAGGGCAGGAAAGCAATGAATTTTCTTAAGGAGATAGTTTATGATGCAATATCAAATATTAGTTACCTACTTTTCAAAACCTAAGGAGCTGTAACAGGGTTAAAAAATTGTGTAAACTATTTATCTTAAATAGCAAAGCCGAGAGCAGGTCGTTAATTACTTGGTTTTTTTTTATATAATAATATAAAAGAATCAATTAATTAATTACTTTCTCACCTGTAGAACGATGGAAAAAGAATATTGTAGCGAGCAGACAAGTACAGAACACAATAAGGTTGCTATCCATTTTGCATAGCTTGTTATCTGAAACAATGTAATAACTAATTACTATTATGTATATGAGAAGTCATTATGGCGTAGTGGGAAAGTGTCTGAATGCCATCGCGATTGTGGATACGATTCCCATGTGATTGATTATTATTTTATTTTATTAACATGACAAGGAGCGTAAGAATGAAGAAGGGCGTGTTCAGGTGGTTTGGGCACGTCAAGAGGATGAGTGGTGGAAGAATGGTAAGAAAGCTATATGAAGCACAGATAAGTGGTAAGAGAGACCTCGGTTGACCTTCGAAAACACAGTATCGACGATACTGGAGGAAGGTCACGTAAAAAGCATAAGGACCCCCGGAGGGCGTGTAGAAAGAGGTTGATGACAGAGGAGGAGGGGAAAGAAGTATGCAGGGACCGTAGCGTTTGGCGCACCGTTCTCTCTGACTACCCCGCAAGGGATACAGCGTGAAGCTAAAAAAAAGGACAGAGCGATGATGAGTTCTGCCACTCGACACACAGTCACCCAAATTCAGACAGATAATAAGTCGTTTTGTATACATACAATGTGTGTTATTAATATGAAAAACTATATAATCTTAAGATAACGTTAAATTATTATAATTTAAGCGCGTATTTTTTTCCAGAGCTACAAGTAAGTACTCGTACTTGTGTCTACAATGCTATGCTAGTTGATTGTAACCGGTTATTATAGTCTAATTATATTAACGTGCAAACTTTTTTTCCTTTAGATTTAATACTTGAATTGAGATAGTCGCTTATAGTTTTTTATAACAAAATGTTATTATTTGATTTACAACTTCACGCTTTTTCCACATAGCAGACTAGTCAAAGAAAACCTAGTAACTAAGGCTATTAGTTCTTCATTTTCACGATGTTGGGTACTGGAACTCAACGGCGTTGGTGGAACTTAACGCCGTGCTTTGCATTAGGTACCAGAGCGAAGAAATGAAAACAGTATATAATCCTTTCCTCAAGTAGGAATCGAATCCACAACCGTCGTGTTTATATTCACAAGCTGTGCCACTGCGCTAAGTCGATCTTAAAGTATTATTATACCTGTTATGTATGTGTGTATTTTTGTGTGGAATTATGGTAATGAAGAAATATACATTTGAAGATATTATTAAAGATACTTTTAGTTTATTAGTTCCTTTTTTTTGTTCGTTTTTTTTATCGTCACGCTGTATTCCGCACACAGTATGCCAGGTAGAGGAAACCTAGTGTTAAGACACTCCGTTCCCTACTTGCCGCCGAATTCGGAGGCATTGCGTGTTAAGTGGCGGACCTTAACTCGCCGTGCTTTGCGAAGAAAAACGGAAATATTAAATAATTCCATTCCTCGAGTGGGATTAGAACCCACAACCTGTCGCTTTACAGTTACACTTTGTGCCTCTGCGCTGCGACTGATTTATTTGTGCACTATATTATAAAAAATAGAAATGTACAAAATATGACAAAAAAAAGAAATGCACAAAAAACGGTTTCACGGCAGCAGCTCAAGACAACCTTAAATTAATAATAAGAAACGAATTATAACTGGGATCTTTCTAACAGGTATTTTTTTTTTTTTTTTTTTATGGAATAAAGGAGGCAAACGAGCTGAAGGCCCACCTGGTGTTAAGTGGTTACCTTCGCTCATAGACATCCACAACATTCAAGTTATGGATGCGTTGCCAGCCTTGGGAATGTAGGACAGAAGGAGGGAGGAAGGATGGAAATGGTGGGAATAGGGAGAGCTGGCTTACATGCCATCGAACCGGAACACATCATAAGATATTTGGCGGTTCGTCTTTGACATGATAGTGGTCGCGAGCCAGTCGGAGAACGAATCTCCTACCACCAAAAAATTTAATAATAAATATTACTTTATGTACCCTTATCTAAAATAATTTTACTATACTTATCTTCGGCGTCTTTTATTAATTGTCATGGGATACATATATTTATTATTCATTCTACTGCGGACTGTAATCGCGGTTGGTTGTGAGTTAGAATTCAACTCAGCGAAATGATTTTGCCAATAAGAGAAAGTATGGAATTGTCGGCTACTCTCCACGCAATCTCGAATTTGAGCGGAAAATGGAGAATGAAGTGTCTTGCACAAGTGTCCTGAACACTAGTGTCCCTAGAGAGAACCTAGGTTCTCTCTCACTACCTTTTTATATTTTATAGCTTCACGCTGTATCCCGCACACAGGAGGGTAGGTATAGGGAATCTAGTGTTAAGACACTCTGTTCCCTACTTTCTGGCTAATTCTAGTGTTAAGACACTCTGTTCCCTACTTTCTGGCTAATTCTGGAGGCATTGCGCGGAACTTAACGCCGGGCTTTAGCGTCGACACCAGAGAAAGGAAATGGAAATATGAAATATTTCCACTCCGCAAGTGGGTATCGGACCCACAATCAGTCGTTTTGTAAATGGACAGAACTTAATGCCATTTTATTCCGTTCTCCTTCATATTAGGTCCTTAACAGATTACAGAAAGAGAAGTATTATATAGCCGTTTCTAAATATATTATTAGAAATACAAAAAAAAAGTAAAATCTGGCTTTTTTGCACGACTTGTCATGACTTTGCTTAGGTCATGTGCTAAGACTTCACCGAATAATTTTACTGTTTATTTGATAAGCTCTAGTTTTTGTTCTATATTTTATTTAATATATACGTATTTATCAAAATATTACACATGTTTATCAATTGTCTGCAATATCTAAGGTCATATAGTTTATTAAAGTCACATAATTATATATTCCGTAATTAATAATGTTCTATAATACGAACATATACACAGCAGTAAAAGATAGCTTCATACTATTCTCTTTAAAACAAGGCAGAAAGTACTTAGTGCTAAGACACTCATTTCTCCATTTACCACCCACATTCAATTGTTTACTTGTATAAGAACGCAACGATAGAAACTTATGTTCAAAACTGTTAGACGTATTTGTTCTAATATATGTTTAACGACACTGATACACGGTAAAACTCGAATAAGTTTATGATTGCACCTTAAATAGTATAATTTTTGTATTTTTCCTTATTAATTAAATAAATAAATAAAATAAATTCGTGATATAGTACCTAGTGGCGAAATATAACGCCGCGCTGTTTTTGTCCAAGCATGTTTATTTTCAAATGAGCAAAGAGAATTATCCACTTCCTGCCTGTTTTGGAAACAATTTACCTTAATGTCTTAATCAGTCCCACAGTGGAGTGGACATGGTCCACTTGGTCTAGACATAAAACATATTAATACATTCCGTGCAGAAAACGAACCTACAACTATCGCATTAAACCGACGCTTCTTACTGCAAGTCAATGGCGTCATAAATAAAGCAATTTAACATAATATGTAAACCACTTACTTAATTTCACAAATAATTGATTTAAGGCTGCATTGTAACTTTTACAACTTTCTACAGAAAAGCACTTTAATAACTATAGTTTTAAATTAATTTCAACCACTAAACAATTACTTATAAAAAATATTAAAATACACGTTCACAAAAACTCGTTACACGACTGTATCAGACGAGAATATAGATTGTATTAATCATTAGTCAGGTTTGCTCCTATAAAGGTCTTTTTAAACGTGTATATATATTTATCCCTAGCAGCCTGCTTGCGGCTTCACCTGCGTTATTTGAAGTTTATGCGAAATGTGGCCAGTCGTGGCCCAGTGGCACAAGAGTGTGACTGTAAACGACTGGTTGTGGGTTCGATTCCCACTCGAGGAGTGGAAATTATATTTCCATTTTCTTCACTCTGGTGTCGAGGTAAAGCGCGGCGTTAAGTTCCGCTTAACACGCAAGCCTCCGAATTCGGCGGAAAGTGGAGAACGGAGTGTCTTAACACTAGGTTCCCTCTGCCTACCCTGCTGTGTGCGGGATATAGCGTGAAGCTATTTAATTTTAATTTTTTTTAATTTAATTTTTTAATTTTAATTTAGTCGAACAACGTTTAAATTGTGGTATTTTTAATTCATCAAATGATTTAAACGAAATAATAACTAAATGTAAATCCGCCGTTTTAGAGATATACCTATGCGCGCAAACGCTCAAATCAATAGAAAAAGAATAAATTCATTGTTTTAAGTTCTGTTACATTGATAAATGCTCCCAATAATATTTTTCTCATATTATATCTTCCTTGTACAAATGGCGATCAGTTATAATTTGAGCTATTACATGTATAGCCGCACTCATGGACGTCTATTTGAGTTTAACTAATATTAAACCGGTTGACATGTAATGTATTTTTATTTGTTTTCATTAAAATAAAAACCAAAAGTTTTATTTAATATCGATACATTTATATATTAGGGCAAGTTGTGGCACAGCGGCACGAACGTGTGACTGTAAATGACTGGTTGAGGGTTCGATTCCCACTCGAGGGGTGGAAATATTTAATATTTTCGTTCTCATCGTTCTGCTATCAGAGGCAAAGCGCGGCGGCGCCACTTAACACGCAATGCTTCCCAATTTGACGGTGAGTGGGGAACGGAGTGTCTTAACACTAGGTTCCCTCTGCCTACCCCGATGTAAGTGGAAATCGAACCAACGACCATCGTGTATCAACCATAGTTTAATAATTCTAAATTATCCAACGATGGGTTATTCACACTGAAAAGGTATCTGTAATATTTTATTATTCAAAGTACTTAAACTTTCTAAACAATGACTTACTTCTTTTAATGTAAATGTTTACTAAGATTTTTCTCCTTTTGTACTTCGTTAATGAAAACCAAAACACTTACTTTAGTACTATTTAAGTGTAATTAACGATACTTGTGGGTCATAAAGTTGGATACTTTCGTCCGTCTCGTAAGCTTCTTAAAGCTTTCGGAATTAGCTTAGAATAAAGAGAAAAAGAACGAAATTTTTCTCTCGTTGAGTTAATTTTTGGGAGACTTTTCCGTCGCGGGTAATAAATAATACATATCATGATATGTATTATTTATTACCCGCGACGGAACGGCGACTGTATATGTGTTTGGGGTGAGAGGTTGTTTGTTTGTTTGTTTGTTTGTGTGTTTGTGCAAATTACTATGTCAATTATTTCCAAAACTATAAGTCCAATTTTGATACGGTTTTCTATGGAAGGTTGAGGTTCAATTGGCGTATGATCCTAGATATGTCTTATTGCCTTAACTCACCAGGGGGCGCTGCAGTAAGCATTTTACGTGAAAACGAATGTTTTCATTTATCTCAAAAAATAGTAGTCTGATTTCGATAGATTTTCAGTGATAGATTCAGATTTAATTGGTGGATGTTCTTAGATATGTTTTATTGTGTCAAACCACCAGGGGGCGCTGCAGTAAGCATTTGTTTGTACTTTTTTTGTATTTATATATCTAAAACCGAAACTACTGATCCGATTGAAAAGAGTTTTCGGAAAAAGATTCAGCTTTGCTTGATGCATATTTTAAGATTTTTCTTTTTTTGTTACGGGGAAAACTCACTAGGGGGCGCTGCAGTAAACATTTGTTTACGCAAATCAAAAACTACTAGTCCAATGTAACCTTCAAGGGTAGGTTCAGGCTTAATTGGTGCGTCTTTTCATATATATGTTATGGTGACCACTCATCAGGGGGCGCTGTAGTAAGCATTTGCTTGTATTTTTTTGTGTAAAACCAAAATTTTTCTTGTATTTATTTGTCTAAAACCGAAATTGCTTATCCGATTAGCTAGAGTTTTCAGAATTAGATTCGACGTTGCTTGCTCCATATTTTAAGATTTTTGTTTTTTTATTACAATGAAAATTCACCAGGGGGCGCTGCAGTAAACATTTGTTTATGCAGAGCAAAAACTACTAAACCGATTTAGATGCAACTTTCAACGATAGATTCAGGTTTAATTGGTGCTTCTTTTCATATATACGATGACCACTTACCAGGGGGCGCTGCAGTAAGTACATTTGTTTGTGTAAAACTAAAACTACGAGTCTGATTTGAATTCAGTTTTCAATGATAGATTCAAGTTTACTTAGTGCATATATTCATATATGTGTCATGTATGTTTACTTAGTGCATATTTTCATGTATGTGTCAACTCTCTAGGGGGCGCTGCAGTAAGTAGCTGCTTTTAATTTTTTGTGTAAAACCAAAACGACTTGTGCGGTTGTCAAGAGTTTTCAGTATTAGATTCCGCTTTACTTAGAGCATGTTTTTAAATTTATATTACGGTGACAAGTCACCAGGGGGTGCTGCAGTAAAATATTGTTTGTGCAAAGATAAAGAGATAAATTTGGAAGATGTCTTCAAAACCCTGGATTGGACCGGGTTCGGGGTCAATATAAACGGTGAGTATATCACGCACCTCAGATTCGCCGACGATATCGTCATTGTGGCAGAGTCGCTGGGACAGTTAACCGAGATGCTTCGAAGCCTGGGTGAATCTTCGCGGCGTGTCGGTCTCGGTATGAACTTGAGCAAGACAAAGGTCATGTTCAACGAGCACGTCGTTCCGGGTCCGATAGACATTGACGGCACCACTCTCGAAGTTGTCCGCGAATATATCTACCTAGGGCAAATCATCCAGTTTGGTAAAAACAACTGCGAAAGGGAGGCCGATCGAAGAATTCAGCTGGGGTGGGCAGCGTTTGGCAAGCTGCGTCAAATCTTCTCGTCGCCTATACCTCAATGTCTGAAGACCAAAGTCTTCAACCAGTGTGTCCTGCCTGTCATGACTTACGGTGCCGAAACGTGGACACTAACGGCTAGTCTAATAAAAAAACTTAAAGTCGCCCAGCGTGCTATGGAGCGAACCATGCTCGGAGTCTCTTTAAAAGATAAGCTCAGAAACGAGATTATCCGGAAAAGAACCGGAGTAACCGACATAGCTCGCAAAGTCAGTACGCTGAAGTGGCAGTGGGCTGGACATCTATGTCGAAGGACCGATGGCCGTTGGAGCAGACGAGTCCTTGAGTGGAGACCGCGGATCGGGAAACGTAGCGTAGGGCGCCCTCCTGCTCGATGGACCGACGATCTGAAGAAGGCTGCTGGGTCTGGCTGGATGCGGAAAGCGGAGGACCGGGACCTTTGGCGCACCCTGGGGGAGGCCTACGTCCAGCAGTGGACAACGAAAGGCTGATTTGATTGATTGATTGATTGAAAGATAAAATGACGAATTTGATTTGGACGCAGTTTCAATGATAAGCTCAAGTTTAATTAGTGCATGTTCTTGGATATGTTTTATCGTGTTAACTCACCAGAGGGCGCTGCAGTAAACATTTGTTTGTAATATTTAATGCAAAACCACAACTACTAGTCCGATTGGGCAGAGTTGTTAATATTAGAGTTACCTTTACTTGGTGTAAGTTTTTAGGTTCTGTTTTACGTTAAGAACTCACCAGGGGGCGCTGCATTAAACATTTAATTATGCAAAGCTAAAACTACAAGTCCGATTTGGATGCAGTTATCAAAGATAGGATCAGGCTTAATTAGCGCGTGTTCTCGTATATGTGTCATGGTGAAACCTCACCAGGGAGCGCTGCAGTAAGCATTTGCTTGTATTTTTTGTGTGAAACCTATTTAGATGCGGTTTTCTGTGATAGGTTCTGGTTTAATTGCTGCGTGTTTTTATATGCCATATCACGAACTACCACGGGGCGCTCCAGTATATTTTAGTTTGTTCAAAATCAAAACTACTAGTGGGTTTTGTGATTTTCACTGATTTGGTTAGACTTAAGTTTCGTGAAAATGTTACGGTGACAATCTCCCAGGCGCTGCAATAAACATTTGATAACCAGAAAGCATTGGGCTTATAATTTCTTTAGGGTTTGCATGAACATTAATATAAAGTATTTCGATATTATGTAATAATATATAATGTGTATCTATTCACTTTAAAAAGTTTAAAATAAAAAGAAAAATTAAAAATTTTGAAAAAACCCACGACGGTTTAATTGTAATTGTAA
Source organism: Dryas iulia moderata (assembly GCA_019049465.1). Taxonomy (NCBI): domain Eukaryota; kingdom Metazoa; phylum Arthropoda; class Insecta; order Lepidoptera; family Nymphalidae; genus Dryas; species Dryas iulia. The sequence goes on from CM032431.1 coordinate 2,232,974, forward strand.
AAGGATAAAATAACTATAAATCCCCCGCCTAAAAGAATATATGTAACGAGATGATAGGGATGACTTCGTCGGGGGCTGCCAGTTGCTCTATTTTAAATATAGTAGCTAACAGTATAGATTTCGTTTTAAAGTCTTTAAAATACCAGTTATCAAAACTGTAAATTCATATTAATATTTTTTTTTTGCCAAACCTGTTTTAACAGCAAGAAAACCTATGAGAAGGTTTGTGCAAACTTAAAGTAATGACAGCCCCCGACGAAGCCGTCCCTATCATCTCGTTACATATATTCTTTTAGGCGGGGGATTTATAGTTATTTTATCCTTTTACAATTACAATTAAACCGTCGTGGGTTTTTTCAAAATTTTTAATTTTTCTTTTTATTAGATATTTATTTGAAAACAATAAATTGGTAATATCATCTGAGTCATCTAAGATTTTGCGGTCAGCTTTTATAAATATATCCCTAGATCGTCGTTACTGAACTCTTGAGAGGTGCTCCAGTTGCAATTTCCCAAAGGACTGTTGGTTTTGATGGATAATGATCGTTGTAGTTTATAAACCAATGTATTTTTCTTGCTATTGTTTAAATTAAGGGAAAAATATATATATTTTTGTATCATAAGGCTTCATAATCATGATTTTAACATATTTACGGTCAATATCAACTTTAGATTGATCTAGCAATCATTTTTTGAGAAAATCATATTTTTTTGAGCAAAGTAAAATATGAATATGAATTTGATTTTAAAAAAATATTGCCAATAATCAATGAAAGGTTTATTGGCAATATTTTAATTATTACGATACGATAATCATACGATTATACGATTAATCCTGTTAAAATAGTTTCATATTTTTTGTATATTTCCTTCATTGCCGAGCTCCATCAATCAGTACGTCATGTACTCAGCACAGATTAGGGGAGTGTAGAGTGTCTTGACACTAGGTTTTCTCTGCATAACCTGTTACGTGTGGAAAATGTGTGACGATTTTAGCTTTATTTAGTCAGTTTATCTTTCATATTTGATACCTTGCTGTTCAACGAAAAGCGTGAGACTGCTTTCTAAGCCTTTTTATTCAGTCATAGAAGACTATCTTTAGTGAGTAAAATATGCTCTTATATATTTAAAAAACAATTAAAGAACATTATGAAAACTTCAATTCAAAATTGTAACTCGAGATTCCTCGAGAACTCTAACTAAAAATCATTGTTTCGCAAAAAACAGTAAAACTTTATATTATCAATTGTTAGGCCATATTAATTTTAAAGTTATTAAGTAATACGAGTATGATTTTGGGGCCAGTCGTGGCGCACTGGCGCAAAATGTGTTTGTAAAGCGGTTGTGGGTTTGATTCCCACTCGGGGAGTGGAAATATTTAATATTTCCATTTTCTTCGCTCTGGTGTCGAGGCAAAGCGCGGCGTTAAGTTCCGCCCCTTAACACACAATGCCTCCAAATTCGGCAGAAAGTGAGGAATGGAGTGTCTTAGCATTAGTTTCCCCTGCCTACCCTGCTGTGTGCGGGATACAGCGTGAAGGTAAAAAAAAATACACACACAACAGGGTAGGCAGAGGGAACCTAGTGTTAAGACAGACTCCGTTCCCTACTTTCCACCGAATTCGGAGGCATTGCGTGTTAAGTGGCGGAACTTAACGCGACGCTTTACCTCGACACCAGAACGAAGAAAATGGAAATATTAAATATTTCCACTCCTCGAGTGGGAATCGAACCCACAACCAGTCGTTTACAGTCACACGCTTGTGCCACTAGGCCACGACTGGCCACTAACTACTACCTACTAACTACTTTTAGATCTATAAGCAATAATGAAATTTCCTACAGTACATAGAAACAATAAGCTGTCTATGAATTTAAGAAGTCTAGTTTTGAGTTTGGAAACGTACTGAAAATTATAGTACTTACACAAAACATCGTTAAAGAAATTGCAATAAAAATAACATTAAATGTTGGTACCTTTAATGTTATTTTTTTGAAAAAAGCCTCTCGAGCTTATACTTGTGTCGTCATTCTCAGGTGTACCCACAGTGTCTCTATAGATTACTAAGGAATCTCTCCTTTATAATTTTGCCTATATATTGCCTATTTTCATAAAAAGTTTAAAAAAACAGATCACTCCTTTATATTGCATAGCCTCTAGCAATAAAAACTGTCCAGTTATTATAATTTAATAATGCAAGCTGATGTTTTGAGTGAACGGTAAACACGCCGCGACGTGCCGATGCGACCGCCGTCAAAACAAACCACTTTGTGTACGGTGGCGGCGGCGGGGCTGCGGTTACGATACATTATATCATATTTTGTATGCTTATAATATATTTTATATATTAGTAAATTGTAAATAAAAAAATATCCACGCTTGTTTCCTCATTAACGAAGTAGACAGAGAGAAGGTAGTGTAAAGACACTCCGTTCCCCACTTTCCGTTTAATTCTGAGACATTTAAGCTCTGGGTGACAAGTAAAGAAGTAAAAGTCATTTAAATTCCATTGAGTGGGAATTGAACCCACAATGGTGTAATCACTGCGCAATATTTGTGGGTTCCTTCGCTATTAATTATTGTAATATTCATTCATTTTCTTTTTTTTTTAGCTTCACACTGTATCCCGCTCACAGCAGGGTAGGCAGAGGGAACCTAGAGTTAAGACACTCCGATCCCCACTTTCCGCCGAATTCGGAGGCATTCGAACTTAACGCCACGCTTTACCTCGGCACCAGAGCGAAGAAAATGGAAATATTAAATATTTCCAGTCCTCGAGTGGGAATCCCCCCCACAACCAGTCGTTTACAGTCAATGCTTGTGCCACTAGCCCACGACTGGCCACTATTCATAACTTTTTGTTAAATTCCACGCGGACGAAGTCACGCGCACAGCTAGTATACATAATACGACAAACTAACGTTGCTTGCTTTTCGTACAATTAGTGTGATTTAATGATGAGTCGGCTAGAGTTGGCCTTAATACGAGCTATCTCGAATTCAAATTTGTATTCAATCAATAATTATTTTAATCCTGATAATTATTTTCAGCGAAATCATATTTTTCAAGTTATTATAGGTTCGTTTGTATCAATTTAAGAAAATACAGTGACCAAACTGAATTTTATAGTTCTGACATTCTGAAATCATTTCTTATTTTCAATGAATTCATTCAAGATACTTTTTTGAGTAGTTTCTTATCTAGAGTGTGATTTATTGAATATTTTCCTGTAGTTGACGAAGTATAAATTGCATATAATGATAAATAAAAGCAGACTGGAAAGTATTTTAAATAAATATAAATAATTAAATATGTATCTGTATATCATAAAAAATATTTTTTGATATGTATTTTAATTTTAGCCTCAACATCATGCTTTATCTCGCAGGTCATGCAGAAGAGGAAGTAGTCCAAAAACAATCCGTTCTCCACCTTCTGTCCGAATGAAGTGAAATGAAGTGTCCGAAACATAGTGTTTTGAGTGACGGAACTAAACGCCGCACTTTGCATTATCACTAAAGCGGAGAAATTATATATGATCCATATTATCACAAGCGTGTGACTGAAACGACTTTTTTTTTTTATAGAATAAAGGAGGCAAACGAGCTGAAGGCCCACCTGGTGTTAAGTGGTTACCTTCGCCCATAGACATCCACAACATTCAAGTTATGGATGCGTTGCCAGCCTTGGGAATGTAGGACAGAAGGAGGGAGGAAGGATGGAAATGGTGGGAATAGGGAGAGAGCTGGCTTACATGCCATCGAACCGGAACACATCATAAGATATTTGGCGGTTCGTCTTTGACACGATAGTGGTCGCGAGCCAGTCGGAGAACGAATCTCCTACCACCAAACTACTGGGTTACCCGCTTTTTACGGGACGCTACCCAGCGGCGGGGGGGAATTGTATTCTTAACCCGTCCCCCCACGGGAAGAAACAACTGTTTGTGGGTTCGATTCCCCCTCGAGATTTTCTTCGCTCTGGTGTCGAGGCGAAGCGCGGCGTTAAGTTCCGCCACTTGACACAAAATGCCTCCGAATTCGACAGAAAGTGGAGAACAGAGTGTCTTAACACTAGGTTCCCTTTGCCTACCCTGCTGTAAATATATATATATATAAAATCTATTCTCCGAGTGGGAATCTAACCCACAACCATCGCGTTTATAGTCAGACGTTATCTATTTAATATTTATAAAAGTTATAAAACAATTCAAAATAAATGACTGTTAGAACTCAACTCTCCGATTTCTCCATTATTTTTATATACGTCTGGTACATACAAAGTAGACGTGTGACAGTTACTAATGTATCGATTCTCGGCCAAGGATTTGGGGTTTATCGGACCGAGTCTAATGCTAGGGCTTATCCTTTATACCATGTCTTATATTTATTTTTTCTATTGCGGCAGTGTGAAAAATCGCCTGAAGGTAAGAACGATGGCTGGGGGTTGATTCCCATTTGGGGAGATTATAACGTTTAAATATCTTTCAATTCTTTGCTCTAGAAGACAATGCGCGGCGTTGAGTTCCGCCACTCAATACGTAATGTTTTGTTTCAAGACGGAAAGTAGAAAACGAAGTGTCTTAATACTAGGTTTTCTATACCTACCTTGCTATGCGAGAACAAATCATTATTCTGATTGAGGAAGGGGGAAAAAAGCTGAAGCCGCTTTCTTAATCCTTATATAAATTCCGCATTTTACAGAGAAAAAGAGGAAATTTTTATTTATGATTTTCATATAATATCTTTAAATATCTTAATAGATCTAATATGGATAAACTAGCTTTGCACTAAAGCTAGGAAATATTTATATAATATATAATGTATATACGCAAAAGAAAGTCTTTCGACCCCTTTTTGCGAAAATGATGAGGACAATATGAAATCGGCACAGTTGTAATTTATATGAAGAAGATGGGAAAACCAATATATTTTTAAATAATTAATTAATAATAAATATATTATATTAATCACATGTGGTATGAAGGATCTCAATTCCCCGCTTTGTTTCCCAGAGCAGGGTTCAACGCTTCACGCTTATTCTCGTATGCTTTTCAGTTTCCACCCGGAAAAAGTGTTTCGTATCGCGTGACGTAACTTAGCGCCACACTTTAGCTGAAATATCAGAGTTTATCAGAAAATATAAACATTCCTTCAAGTGGAATGAAACCTGCGACTATTATTTTTACACTCAAAATCTCCCACTGCACCACGACGGTCTCTAAACATAAAAAACACCTAATAAATATTCCGTTTCTAGTATCTTCCTTTTTAAAGAGACAACTTGAACGCTTAAGTCAAAATTATCGTCCGACAACCGTACTTAATATCTTTAGAAAATTATGTAAATTCTGTAAGTTATTTGAACAAGTTAGCGCGTGTTTGCCGTCAAAAATGTAGAGTTAGCTCTCAAGTTAAGATAATGATCGCAAATTGCGTCTCGTAACTTTTCCTAAGATTTTTGTTGGCATAAATAATTTAGTATGATGGTGGAACGTAAAAATATATACGCGTATGCGGAAGGGTATACAGCCAAGTTCAAGAAGAGAAATGGTAATGCAGCTACTTTGTTTAATATTACATGTTTAATATTTTATCAATATTTTAATATTAATATTTTATTTAATGTTTTTTTTTTCATTTGATTGTTACATGTTTTACACGAACCTTTTCGAACCATTTTTGAAAGCTCATAGCTTAAATTTTGTTTAGTATATAAATGTTTGTGTTTTAAATTCTTAAACTCTTAAAATAACCAGAATATTAAATTACATAAACAAAGGTTTAATTTTGATATATTGAAGTCCGAAATTCGGAATTATATCCACTGATAGACCGAGGTATACATCAAAATCTTGAGCTGCAGTTTGATACATGGCAATGACAAGGTCAAGGTCGTATTTTACCTAGTATAACAATTTTACTATTGAGAAATACCTTCTTTATTGAGAAATATCTATATAGATAAATGATGTATTCACACAAAGCAGATAACTTAGGATAAATTAAAGTCCAAGGTTTGACCTGGCTAGTCTTTAATACTACACTAAATTCTTAGCCATCTTTGGACCTTGTGTTTTTAGATGAAACTATGGTAGGTAAAATAAAAATAATATGGCAATGATCGTAAAGTCCACGCAAACGGAAAAACTATGTGTTTGAAATATATTTATTTCCTCTTTCCGGGCCAACCGACACTCTACACGCAATGCTTCTAAATGGGCTGAAAGTGAAGAAGGTACTAACTTATCCGTAAGTACTGAAGAGAGTGACACATTATAGGCAAAGCCTATTTTCCAAGACGTATTAAGATGAAGAATAAATTTGTCTTGTAGTTAATATGAATAAGCTTGATATATGTATTTAAGTTTATAGGCATGGGGCCAGTCATGGCACAGTGGCACGTATGTGTGACTGTAAACGACTGGTTGTGGGTTCGATTCCCACTCGGGGGGTGGAAATATTTAATATTTTCATTTCCTTCACTCTGGTGTTGAGGTAAAGCGCGGCGTTAAGTTCCGCTACTTAACACGCGATGCCTCCGAATTCGGCGGAAAGTGGATAACGGAGTGTCTTAACACTAGCTTCCCTCTGCCTACCATGCTGTGCCCCTGTGCGGGATACAGCGTGAAACTAAAAAAAAAAGATTGTAGTAAGATACGTGGCTGCATAATATATGTACCTGTTGCCTTAGTTACAAGTCACTTTACCCAAAAGTGTGTGCAATAACTAGTTCATTAATATATTATATTTGTAAAGGATATATGGTTGTAAAATATACTGGCTTTTTACAGTCGATTTCTTCTTGTATATCCTATCCTAATTTTTAATTAGGCAAATTTTCATCCTTTTTTCTTTGTGCGCTCAATTCAAAGTCTTTTACCATCACACATATTAAAGGCGCCAAAAGCATTTGAGGGTTGTCGGTTCGATTCCCGTTCCGGGGAGTGAATAAGTTAATTTTATTTCGATTTATATGCTCTGGAAACAATTCAACATGTAAATGTCTCAGATATGAGAAGAACGGAGTGTCTTCACTCTAGGCTCTCTCTGTATACCTTTCTGCTTATGTGCGGGATAAAAACACTATAAATATGAATTTTCATTTTGTTAAAGCGTATACGACAAGTAGGTCTATTACATAAGTAACACGTCGCACTTTGCAGTAGCTATAAAATTGAACTTTTAAACTTTATATTTTTAATTTCATTCGGTTATTTGTTTATTTCGTAAACAGCTGGACAGCGGCCAACGATGTGCCATTACAGCCCGGAGTCCGGACCCAATATCGTTTGACCAATTGGTAATTATTATAATTCCTTACATAGTAGAATTTTATATTTGAATTTTATAAATGAACGCCAAGTTTTTTGAACAATAAGTTTTTTGAATACTGTTTGCAGTGGCCAGTCGTGGCCCAGTGGCACAAGCGTGTGACTGTAAACGACTGGTTGTGGGTTCGATTCCCATTCTTCGATCTGGTGTCGAGGTAAAGCGCGGCGTTAAGTTCTGCCACTTAACACGTAAGCCTCCGAAGTCGGCGGAAAGTGGGGAACGGAGTGTCTTAACACACGATTCCCTCTGCCTACCCTGCTGTGTGCGGGATACAGCGTGAAGTTAAAAAAATAAAAAAGAATACTGTTTATTTTGAATACTGTTTGTTAATAATAATGTTTTTTGGATACTAAGTTTTTATACGAGTATGATAAGAGGCGTGGTGAAGTAGGATATTATCTGTCTGCAACAGCGATAGTCGTGGGTTTGATCGTTATTGGATTATTATAGTTTATTTTCATTTCCCTGTAATATTAATATACAATATGGCGTTAAGTTGCGCCAATTAGTTCGTGATGTCACAAATTGTGTGGAGAATAAAGAGCGAAATGCCTTTACAATAGATTTTCGCTGCTATATGAAAAAAAAAACATTAATATTTAATACGTCTTGTTTTTAAATAAAGGTAATGAAAGTATATCTATTAAAAATATGCATTATTCGTACTACAAAAGATATCAGAAATTAAATATTATCTAACATTCCCGTTAATATGATATACATATATGACGAAACTCGATCAACTTCAAATTATTTAATTTTACATTCCATCGAATAGGAATCGAATCCTCAACCGGTCGTGTTTGCAGACGCTGTCCACAATGACATCTATGTATATTTTTTTATAGTTCCACATTTTTACCCCGCACCGCAAAGTAACCAGAGAAAACCTAAATACATTAAAATTCAAAAAGGCAAGAAGTTCAGCAGTTGCTCTTTTCAAATGTAAAAAAAATAATGTTATTATTTGATACAATGGTAGCTAACCTGCATTGGCTTCAAATCAAATTAATTTCACGCATTTTTATCGTTTAAATATTCTTATACAGAATATAAAGCCTTATTTATTAATAGGTTTTTTACAATGACTTTAAATTTTTCAGTGGTAAATCAACTTTTCTAGTTTTTGTCTAGTTCACCAGAGCGAGGAAATTAAAACAATTAATTTTAAAATACTACACTAAGTGGGAATCGAACCCACAATCAATCGCAATTACAGTCAGACACACTCCCACTTCGCCACTATGGCAGATGTACGTATAATGTACACAATAAATCAAGTTAAGCTGCTCCCCCGACGTTTTAATATCTACCAACATCATTACATCTCTTTTATGAAGATAATCCAGTAATTTTGATCGCCATATCTCATAGTAATAGCTCATATCGCAAAAAGTGTAATAAGCTTTTTACCAGAATAAAGTAACGTCGGAAGAGCGATGGTTATGTTAAACGTAATGTACCATTTCTTGTGTAATCAATTCCAGCGTATTACGGTTGGGTTGGAACTGATTCTATGTAGGAGAGTTGAGGATTCGAATACCATTTGGGGAATATTTTATTTAATAAATAGTTTTCGACGTGGATATTGGTGAGTTTTTCAAATATTTAGGTGAATCTGGATATAGAAGTGTTTATATACATAGGAGGGGTGTTAGGAACCTCTAGAACCGTAACCTAAACTATCGAATATCCGAAATAATTTAATATCCGTCACCAAAATTGAAATCAATATAGAAGAATGCTATATTGATTTTAATTTCGGTTACGATATATTTGATTCTTTCTCTGTGCCAATTAAAAATAATGAGAAATAAAACAACAAAAATAATTTGCACCGGCGCTTTGCGTGAACAATAACCTTAAAATAAAAAGAGAATAATCTTAATCTTCTACATAAGCAGACGGAATTTGTGTTACATCAATATGTTTTTATTTGACGCATCGCTTTGAAAAACGACTCAAAACTCTATGCGAATTGAAAAGCAGACGGAAGAAACAAGCATATGATTTTAGTAACATTCGTAGCGTACGAGTGAATTATAAAGGGAAATATTTGCATAATTATTTAGTGGCATAGTTGCGTAGTGTTCCAGAATCTGACAATATGTGATGGTTGCGTGCTGAATTTCTAAATTATCTAATAGGGATTATTTGTTAGATTTTTTCGTTTAGGTGACAAGACAAAGCGTGTCGTTAAATTGTAGAACGGAGCGTTTTGCCACTAGGTTATTTCTGCCTACCTTGCTATGCGGAAACGAGCGTGAAATTGCTCTATTCTCCCTTTTTTTAATTAAATTAAATTATTTTTTAATTTAACTGAATCACGAGAAAAAAACATATTGTTAATCTGAAGTTTCTTATACATCTAATCATTTATCATATTTTTATGATTCCATAACTACTAGGAGTAATGATCATATTAAAACTGTTTTCGATTCTCCGCTCGAAATCAAAGACAAGACGCGGTGTTGAGTTACGCTACTTAACACATAGTGTTTTGTACTCCAGTAAAAAGTGGATAATGGTCTAGACATTATATACTTCTGACTCCGATGCGTGGAAAAACGAAGCTGGAAAAGAAAATATATATTTTTATTACTTCATTCATTTCATTAGTGGTTAAATGCATTAAGAGCTCGCTAATTTATAATATACTATTATATAAAGTTTGTGGTAAAAGCTTTCAAAATTTAATACTTTCATACGATTTACCAATTAGTCTAATTGGAAACTAAAAGTGTACGATTACAGCATTAATGAATACACCCGTTATGGATATTTTAATTCAGTTGTTCTTTTCGTTTATAGAAAAACATTGTAAATATGAAAATGATTTTTCTTTGATTATTATTTTCTACTAATATAAAAAAATGAACTTTAAAAGTTAAGTTTATATTTAGTTAGAAAAAAAAACACTTGAATCCTGCCACTGAACATGTAGTGTGTCGAATATGGGCTGCAAGTACAGAATGGAGTATCTTGACACTACGTTTACTCTGAAAGAACGTGAAACTACTAATTATATAATGGTAAGAATATAGGGCGCTGTTTAAGGAAGGTTGACGGAAGGCCCACATGATGAAATATTTACATACATCCGTTCTTCGTTCATCGTTACATCGTTCTTTTCAAATATATTGGTTAAATTATCTTGAAATTAAAATGATTACTTTGCCTCACATGAAAAAATATGTAAGCTTTAGTGTTTTATTTTAGTTAAAGTCATTCAAAGAAGAAACTTACCAACAACAATATCATTTAAAATCAACCGCCGTCCTACTGCACCATAACTACCTTTCATAACTAATTTGTCAAACTTAAATAAACGTAGCAATTCGTTCTAACAGTAAACATTTATGTCGGGTGTTAAAAGAATTTATTGGGACATACGCCGCCATCGTAGAGACCTACAGGGATTCCCCGTAACATAGTGTGTGTAAAGCCGCAGGCGAATAGCTCGGTAATATCTCTCTTGGCTCTGACTGTCCGACGTTCAGCCGTCGTTACTACTGAGTACGGACAGATAGTGTAAACATAAACAATCATTATGAATTTACTATGCTGTAGACATAAGTAATGATTGTGTGTCTGAAAAGTGGGAAAATATAAATATGTTTAAATTTAAGTAATTGATTCTCTTTTATGTTAGTGTATTTTCCGCATAGTATGGTAGGATAGATAGGATCCAGTTTCAACCGTTCTCCACTTACAGATTAAATGATTAAGATTGTTATATATTATGTAAAAAATTATACATTCTTTACTTTCGCTTTCGCCTTATAATATCCTGTTAGATAAAATAATAAAGGATAAGTTACACATTCTAACCATTAACTTTAGGCCGAATAAGATTAACTAAACAAGTAACTATTCCCAAAAAAATAATCATTTTCAGGGATAAAATAAAAAAATAAAAGTTTTTTTAGTTTAAATCTATAAAAACCTTATATTTTTTTTATTTTATTCCTAAAGATGTTCATTTTTTGCGAATACTCACTTGTTTAGTTAATTTTATACGTTTGCTAAAAATGTTTTTCAATTTCATAAGTCCATGTAAATAAGATTTTAAAATTTTAAGAATATTCTCAATATCTTATTATGCTCCTTCAATGTAAATTGAAGCAATAACTATCACATACTGCCAGATACATCTTAGCTTTATCAACATGATAAACTTAACCCTGTAGAAAGGCAAAGATGAAGTGCGGCGTTGAGTTCCGCCAAAGCAATTAACACATAATGTCTCCATTTCCGGTGGTAAGTAAAGAATAGAGTGTCCTGTCACTACGTATGTCACTGTCTCACTAAAACGCGATAGCTTCATTAATGCTTTTGTCCGCATGTTATTAAATATATGTATAGAAATGAAGAAGTTTACGCGAGAGCCGTTACGAGTTGTGTATTGCGATGCGCTTGCACTTTTTATTTACTTTGTAGCACGTGTGCAAGCACTTTATTACCTACGAACATTGACTTTATATCTCTTGTGTACGTATACCTAGGTATACGATCAGTGAGGATTTTTACAGTTTTATGACATTACCAATACGTTTAAAGTATTAAAGTTTTAGATGAATTGTTCTATTATATTTAGTTTTTGTGACCACTTTTGTCATTTATTATAGGCCTGTTGAAACATAAAGTACCTGTTACCTTAGCAACGTAACTAAATACTACTTTGAACAGAAATATATGTCTTACACATGACAGCTTGCTTGCGTAACTTCGTGCTTTATGCAGGGTAGATCCGAGGAGACCTAGTGTAGACTTATACCTAGTCCTCTCCACGTTCCGCCCAAAATCGAGACATTGCGTGTTGAGTGGCGGAACTCAACGCCACGCTTTGTCTTTGGTACCAGAGCAAAGATATGAAAAATTAAATATAATCATTGTCTCGAGGGGGAATGTAACCCACAACCTGTTGCGTTTCCAGTCACACTTTGTGCCTCTACGCCACGACTGGCCTTAATTATTATAATAAATTTAATGTATTTCCAAACCATTTTTAAAAATGGCTTTCTGCTCTTCATCTCCATAAAACGGGCTTTAAATATTTGTCATTTTTGTTTTTTTTTACAGCATACATTTTCTATCGATAAACAAAAGATCTTTACTTATTTAATTAATCTGTGTACTAATAAGTACTGTAAAGCCAAGGACGCTATTTTTTAGAAATTCTGTAGTACACAAACTTGTATTTACATACATATAAAATATTTATAATCTTTAAAAACTACTAATCAAAAAAGCTTAACGATCTTTCCCGCAAAGGTTAGTCAGTGACAACGTCGTTGTAAGGAGAACAGAGTGTCAGGACACGTTTTCCACTTTTTGCTTGAAAATATATTGAGTGGTGAAACTCAACGCCGCCCTATCTCTGCTTACCAGAGAGGAGCAATGTAAATAATTTAAATATAATTATTCCCACGAGTGGGAATCGTACACAAAGCTCAATAATATTATTAATTAATTAACGGATTCATTACTAACTTAAAGGAAAAAAATATTGAAGTTAGAGAAAACAAAGGAAGTGCATTTAAATAAGTATTTTATATGTTATTATTAAAAATGAATGACCTTAGATATCATAATTTACTTTAAAAACAAAATGGGTTAAAGGTAAAATAAAAAAAAAAATGAAATTAGTTCCATTTCTTTTTTTCAACTTTTTAAATTAATTGATCGATATCTAGTTTAGGCTTAACTGGCTTGGCAAAGCTCCAAACGGTTGCAAAAGCAAAAGGGGTAAATTAATCGCCACGTTGAAAAAATACCATGCCATAAACATTTTTTCATTTTTTTTATCTGCGGCATTTTAGAGGGTATGCAGAGAAAACTCGGTTGTCAATAATTTTGTTCTTCCATTTCAGTTAGATATCGTAAGATGTAGGTAAAGTTACTGAATCTTTGTGTTTATGTAATTGATCGTAGTGTAACTGTATCTCTTCTTTGCCGGTCAATCTCCTTTGCGTGTTCTCCATACTAGTACAACGTGACATTGGTGAAGTGACTTGTGTTCTACTGGAACTGTAGAATTGAACCAGATATTACAGGTAAGTGATCAAAATGCATTTGCCCAAAATTTAAGTATTTTAATTATATTTCTTTAAATTAAATATGTATTAACCTTAAACCTTAGACAATTCGAGTATAATTATAATCCAACTTTTGGTTATTTAATAAGAATTACGATTAAAAAAGTATGTAAAACAACGTAAAATATTTTTATAATAAAGTTCATGAATATTAAGACGCTATCCTTATAAATTGTTACAAAATTTGTAAAAAAATGGTTAATAAATAATTTAAGCTATATCAAAAGCTTAAGATTTTAGTTAAAACTAAAGTGCAACATGTATCGCAATTCAATCACGCGTCACTCAATATTTTTTTTTAATTTTTGCACTGCCTTAGATGAACCAGTGATTTATTTTTTCTTTATTTTTGATTATTATCCATACTTATATTATAAATGTGGAAATCTGTGTGTTTGTCTGTCATGCTTTCACAGCTAATCTACCAGTCCGATTTTTATGAAATTTAGAATGAAAGTAGTAAAAGTTACAGGGTCAAATATAGGCTACTTATTTTTTCAAAAATCAACCCTTAAAGCGTTGAAATAGAGGATGAAAGTTTATATGAAAAATCTACACCGCTTGACTGATTGTTATGAATTTTGGCATAAGCATAGTTGATAATCTAAGCTTAAATATAGGCTATTTTGTTTTTCAAAAAACCGCCCCCCAGGGAGGCAATATGACAAAACAGTGACGTAGTTCACGCGGCCAATAATATAAATATGATACGTTAAAAATTCATTGGACCCTTTTTTTAGAGAAAACGACTTCGGCTGCTGAAAAAGCTCCGTACATAAACAGTAAATTATACTATTATACAACATACAGTAAGGATGTATGTCCCCTTTTATATGAAAATATTAAATTTGTCTTTGACACTGAAAAGTTCAAGTTAAGTTGAAGCTTTATTAAGCAACTTACAACTATATTCAAGTGAAATTCTGAAAGCTAGCCAATTCCAGATAGTCAGCTGCCGTCACTATCTATTCAGAGTAAGAGCCCTCCACGTGCGACTGAACGTGCCAACTTGTGTGGAGAACCAATTTATTTTTTATGAAAATTTCGATATTTTTAGTATTATTATTACTAAGAACAATAATGTTATTGTGACGTAGTGTGAAATATCTAGTTGTACGTGATGGTTGTGAGTTTGAACCTGTTCGGAGGAATTTTTATAAGGTTATTATTGACATTGTAGGCCAGAAGAGGCTGTCACCCTCACTCTATTTCTATAATAACTTCCGCCACAACAGAATATGTTTACATATAAAATAAGATTTCTAAGTAAAGCTTTTGAGCAATAAAAGTTAAGAGTTATTTAACGTTCGGTGTACATACGTTGTGGTGTATTTGTCACTAATATAATCATACCCCCGAATAAAAATCGACCCGCATAACCATCTCGTATATCGTCAGACTGTCACGCTGCGCCACGATAGCCACTTACAACAGGAAACCATACTCGTATACATATTGACATACAGTCTGAAGCACTTCTTTCAAATGAAAACGAGAAAAATAAATTTAACTTTAACTGGTGACCATTGAGGCCGGCGTGGCGCAGTTGAACTGCGTCTGACACGTTGTGGGTTCGATTCTCTCTTGGAAAATGGACTTGGTTAAGCCTACTGCCACTCGGGGGAATAATTACATTAAAAATGCGTTTCATTTCTTGGTGCACCAGCAACATATGCTGGTTTCATTGTCAGTACCCTTAGGTACTGAAATGAATAATGTTAACAAGATTATCATACTAACGTAATTGTATTATTGTTCATATCAGTAACTAATAATTACGTAGTTGAAGAGAATTATGTGAAACAAAAATGTAAATATATCTTTAATTAATTTAATTCAACAAATAGTTGGTCTTAACCAAAGCCCACAATTGAATTCCACCATTTACAATCTTATTAATCGATTTTGGAACGGAAACGGAATCTATACTTATAACACTAGCTTCTCTCTAACTATCCAGCTATGAATGCTGGTGCAAAAAGTTTAAGGCATATTAATTTTTATTTCTCTTTTCCGGTACATACAACAAACTTAACTCCGCACGAGTTAAGTTCTGCCATTAACCACGCATTGTCTCAATTTCAAACAGAGAGTGGGGAACGGAGTCTCTTGACTCTAGGTTCTCTCTCTCTACCATGCTATGGGGGATATAATGATATTGCGAATCTGAATTTATAACAATACGTATTTATCAAATTTACGATTAAACTATTAGGTTTATGTACAATTAAACGTCCAATTACAGTTTTATTTATATGCAAATAACGCTCATTGTGTTTAAAATGTACGGTACAACAAACAATGCGCAGTTCAGTCTGCTGTAGTTTTCCCGCGTCAAAATTTTCCTTCAGCTTTTAGTTTTGAAGCAAAGGCTTGTTCTAGTTCTGCCAATAGGAATATTTGAGTATTTATAAAAAAATGTAATAAAATTAAAAGCCTGTTGATTTAAATAAAATATTTTTATATAATACAATATTAAATTAAAACGAGTACAATATTAAATTTTAAAATTTTATATAACACGCGATTTTTAAATATTCTGTACAAATATATTATTTGTAAAAAAAAACAAAAAATGATTTTATAATCTCACTGAACTGTCACACACTAAATTTATTTTCACCGCGTAGTATTTTTTTAAAGGTTTAATCACTCTCAGAGTCATGCTTAACCTAACCATTACCACTAGTATAGATATAGTATTATGTATAATATTGGAATTGCTATTGTTGCATTGTTTCAGTAACAAATATTTGCAGGTAAAATTACGACTGAACACAACGGAAGCTGTAATCCCACATTTCAAATTTAAATTAAATGGCGTTCATGCGAAACATTCGTTACTGTGTTGCTATGATAATACTAATTTGCATTATATTTTGTTAGTCTATTATAACTTAACTTCACGTAGTCATCTCAAGACTACACACGATGGCAGTGGGTTCAATTCCTAATCTAATTTTCTATAAATATTTGTTCATATTTAAAACTAATTGTAACTCGTAACTCAGTTTGTAATGACTCGTGCTGTAATATTTTCTTTTTTATCTCATGTCATATATTTGTTTCGATTTAAATTTTAAAATGTTATATTATGTTCCCGTAGTAAATTTATAAAATATATTCGGAGTGGTTTCCTACACTGCAGAATTTATCTAAATTGATTTAATGAAAATTTGATTCCTACTTCCTTCTTTGTTTGTCAGTTACTTAAGGAGTATCGAAGGAGTTTTATTTATAAAGAAACTTTTTTACCCACCGTAACATTCATGCACGTCTCGAAAATATAGAAAATCTGTAATATGGTTTTCATTCTTGTTTTATGGAAATTTTGCGAGTAAGATGTTTAACCATTTTTCGAATGAGTTTTTCATGTAGTATTTAATGTTAAAAAAATCCTTATTACAGATTGTCATCAAATATGTCGTTGAATACACTGTCTGTCTAGCTTCACGCTGTATCCCGCACACAGCAGGGTAGGCAGAGGGAACCTAGTATTAAGATACTCCGTTCCCCACTTTCCGCCGAATTCGGAGGCATTACGTGTTAAGTGGCGGAACTTAACGCCGCGCTTTACCTCGGCACCAGAGCGAAGAAAATGGAAATATTAAATATTTCCACTCCTCGAGTGGGAATCGAACCCACAACCAGTCGTTTACAGTCACACGCTTGTGCCACTGGGCCACGACTGGCCACAAACAAAACAAATTAATAAATAAAAAGCTTTTATGCTGCAATATTATTATTAGATATGTGGCTTAGCTTTTGTATATATGATAATAGCTCATTACAGCATAGAAACGTTGTTATATAAATTGCGATAATTTTTATATATTTATAAAAGTCCAACAGGTCGTACAAAAATACATTAAATCAGTGACAGTGATATATTTACGTATTGGCAGAATGCAGATAAGCCAGTGCCGTTGTCAAACGTTACTCGCAAAAGGAAACTATTTCGCGCGGGAAAAGGACGCCATTTCCCTGATGTAACTGCGTCGAAATGGCGGCTCGTTTGTGGATATTGTGGTGTTAATCATAGATTACATTCTTCTTACGCTTCTTACTTTTTTTACTATTGTTGGAAATATATTTTTATTCCTTTTATTTATTATATTTATGTATTATTTACAAATAAAGTGTATTACCGAATAAATACGTAATTCGTAGTGCGAGTAGTATGTGAGATGAATAACAATTTACCTTTTAGCAATAGCACAATTTTAGAGCAATTTTAAAAATATTATAAAAATAAAACACGTACAGTCCATCCAGACATTATTCAACACCGTGTAATTTAAATTAAATTGGTACAAATGTTATATGAATGAATGGATTTAACCACGACGAAACTTGAAATGGCTTGCATGCTATAGTTTACACTAGTTACTGTCAAAGAGGATTTCATAAATTCCAAACGCACATAAATGAGTAAAATGTGGTTTTAAATTTATATAAAAGAATCGTTTTAATTGCTGATTCATTAAAGTAGATTTTACGGTAACCTAAAATGTATATATTTCGTATTTTGAGGCCATCGTGGCGCAGTGGGACAGAATCATGACTGTATACTGTATTTTCGTATAAATAATGGTGGATAAAGAAAAAAAACAATAAGATAAATTAGGTAAATAAGTAATTCATGTAATGTTGTTCAGTACCGCCACTCAATACATTTCTTTCTGAGTATACTCTGCTCTCTGACTACTCTGCCATGCAGAAAAACTATGTAGCTGCTTTTTTTCTTTTATTAAATATTTCATAAATTTTCATATAATATTTCATTTTTTTTATATATTTCATTAATATTTCATTTTTTTTTGGGGGCCAGTCGTGGCGCATTGGCACAGACGTGTGACTTAAAACGACTGGTTGCGGGTTCGATTCCCACTCGACATTTAATATTTCCATTTTCTTCGCTCTGGTGTCGAGGCAAAGCGAGGCAAATTCCTCCACTTAACACGCAATGCCTCTGAGTTTTGCGGAAAGTGGGGAACGGAGTGTCTTAACACTAGGTTCCCTCTGCCTACCCTGCTGTGTGCGGGATACAGCGGGAAGCTAAAAAAAAGAAAAAAAATCAAAACTACAAGTAAGGCTTTAGGTGATGATATTCTGTACAACTGAGGAGATTTCAATATAATTTGAAGTGCTGCTTACAAAACATGCTGTATAGCTTGCTTGCTTCGACGAAAATTAATCTCTTATCTGTCCTTTTCTAGAAAAAAATACGAATTACCAACATTTTTTCGTGGAAATATATTAAAAAGACCTTTAAATTTCGTTCAGATTTTTTTTGTGGCAAAATCATAAACAGAACATAAAAATAACGGCTCAAAGATATTATGGAAAATCCCACCCTACTATTAGTTAAGGAGAACGTAGTGTCTCTAAGAGACTCTATTTTCCAATTTCTGTCAAATATCGAGACATTGCATGCAGCTTAGCGCAACTTAACGGAGTAATAAAGATAGTTTACAAATAATCAATCTCCCGAGTGGGAATCGAACCCCATCGCGTTCGCAAGCAGACGCTGTGCCACTGCATCACGGTTAGTATAGGTAGTAACCATAGTTATTACAGTATTTTATTTTACAGTATTTTATTTCTGTAGTTTGTATCAAGTATTTATTAGTTATGAGATGAGATATTCGCAGTTCACCTTTGATATATCAGAATGAGCAAAATCGTTAGGATATTGCAATACATTCTCGATCTATGTCCAATTCAAATTGATACTAACAAATGATCAGTATTAAATCATTCTGTAGCTCTGTCCGTGAATATTTAATCGTTATCAGGAACAATTTATGGCCGATGATTAATCCTATATTCTTATTGTTTGACCAATGTTTATGTACTGGCTTTTGTCCGCTGTTTTTTGTGGAAAGTTACCTAGAAAAAAAAAATGTACAAAATTCTACTCTCTTTGCCTTTAGGCCTTTGCCTTAGTAACCCCTAAGTTGGAGTATTGTAAAAAGTTAATATTAATTTATTTATTTTAGTCGCTTTGACTACTGTCTACAAATATTCTTATTTATTTTTGTTTATTTATGCAAACCAGAATGCAATTTTAAAGTATAATATTATATAGGAGAATTATATACAAGAATTTAAATGAACTGCAAAATATCACGGTTCTGGATGTAACGTTACGTCACGTGATTTTTGCATATAGCGTAGGTACAAATAACTAATGTAATATATATGTATGTGCATATATCCTTTTGCTGTTAGTATTATGTACCTCAAATAAAATTGGAATATTATAAATAAAAATAATTTATATATAATTATTTTTATTTATATAAATAATTATATAAATAAAAATAATTTATGCTACCCTTATAAATAAAAATAATTTATATATTATCATTCGCCGAGTGAGAATCGAATTCAGAACCATTGCGTATACAATCAGACGCTGTCCCGCTATTCTACGATGGCCTCAGTAGTAAAACTCGTTAGTTAGTTAAGTTTTTGATATTTACAAGTGGAAGTGAGAAATGCTAAGGCCTGGGAAATGGGCGGAAATGAATAATGTACATGCATAATATGTGATGTATTATGTACATATATTATGTAAGTAAGTGTTAACCAAGACGATCAATATTTAATAACGATTATTTTAATGAGTGACCGTCGCGGCGCAGTGGTACAGCGTCTAGCTGTAACCATGAATGATTGTGGCTTCGATTTTCATTTGGAGGAATGATCATAGCTTAATTATTTTCTTTTTTTCTTTATTAACACAACAAAGCGCGGCATCGTATTCCTTCATACAACACGCAATGTCTCTAATTTGGATGAATAGTGGAGAAAGCGTAAAGCTGAAAACATACACTTAAATAAACATTCTTAATTTTTTTTAACTTAATTTACATATTTCGATAGATAGAGAAAATCGAATAACTACTCACTTCACATGTTTTGGACGATGTATTGTAGTTTTACACATTACAGGTGTAAATCCGTAGCGATGTATTTTCTGAGATAGAACATTAGTATTCCATATTATATAACTTAAGAGGTCAATTACAAAAAAATATCCATTAGGGATTTCTGTAAGGGAAGCGACGAGTAAGCTTAATACAATTACGAAGAACAAAAACCATCCCAGCGTCCAGCATTGAGGGGCCAATAATAAAGTAAATAATCTAATTATGATTGTTTTGTTATGATAAAATAATTAATATGTACGTATATGCTATTTGAGTAGTGGGACACTGTGATCACAATTGGTTGTGGGTACGATTCCCACTCCAGGATAATTTTAGCTTCACGCTGTATCCCGCAAACAGCAGGGTAGGCAGAGGGAATCTAGTGTTAAGACTCCGTTCCCGTCGTTCCGCCGAATTTAGAGGCATTGCGTGTTAAGTGGCGGAACTTAACGCCTTGCCTCTTTGCCTCGGCACCAGAGTGAAGAAAATGGAAATATTACATATTTCCACTCCTCGAGTGGGCATTGAACCCTCAACCAGTCGTTTACACAGTCACACGTTCGTGCCACTGCGCCACGACTGGCCCCTATGGCCTAATTATATTTAAATTAATTTAATTCCCGCTTTGGCTAATAAAGTATCATCGTATTAAAGTAGCATCACAATATCTCATATTGAGATAAAAAGTGGAAACCAGAGAGTCTTGTCCTCTCTGCCCCTATTATGCAGAATCGTAAATCTGAAATATAATGTAAAAACGTGTCAGTTTTTTATTACAGCAATATATTTTTTCGTGAAAAAGGTGTAAATCACGACTGCCAATCTGAATATCAGTTTAATTTATATTTGAATATCTCAATTTAGTAACGTATATGACTGGTGAGCTTTAAATTACATACAATTATTGAGGTTCTCTTATTATATACTTAATATAGGCGTGGAATGAAACTGTAGAGTAATTAAACATAACATTTGCCAGTATTATTATATAACAGAACGATTTATCCTATTTATATTAAAAACGCGAAAGTTTGTAAGGTTGTTTTTAAACATTTTGAAAGTGTTATTCCACACTTAGGAAAAACTTATAATAATTGGAACGCAGCGAGATTCGAACCCGCACCTCCTGAATACCGTTCAGGCGCTCTCGTCACTGAGCCATGCGTTCATTTTCCTAAGTGTGGAATAACACTTTAAAAATGTTAAAAAGTATTTAATAAATAGCATTCTCTCTTTTTTTATTTTTTTTTTTTTATGGAATGAAGGAGGCAAACGAGCTGAAGGCCCACCTGGTGTTAAGTGGTTACCTTCGCCCATAGACATCCACAACATTAAAGTTATGGATGCGTTGCCAGCCTTGGGAATGTAGGACAGAAGGAGGTAGGAAGGATGGGAATGGTGGGAATAGGGAGAGCTGGCTTACATGCCATCGAACCGGAACACATCATAAGATATTTGGCGGTTCGTCTTTGACATGATAGTGGTCGCGAGCCAGTCGGAGAACGAATCTCCTACCACCAAACTACTGAGTTACCCGCCTTTTACGGGACGCTACCCAGCGGCGGGGGGGAATTGTATTCTTAACCCGTCCCCCCACGGGTAAAAAACGGGTCTCTTGCCAAACGATTGTTCGTAGAATAATCTTTGGGTAGCAGAAATTTTTAAAATCTCTCTACAGAGATGCTAACAACAAAAATAAGTATAATAAAACGAATAAGAATTTCGACGCAGCTGGTAGTAGAACGCATGGCTCAGTGGTGAGAGCGCCTGAACGGTATTCAGGAGGCGCGGGTTCGAATCCCGCTGCGTTCAAATTTTTATACGTTTTCTTAATGGTTGTAAAGATGTTTTTTACTTCCCATAAAAACTACTAAATGGACTTTAATGAAACTTTACAATAATAAAGCTTATACATCAGAATAACACATCCGGTTCGGGGAACCGGATGCATTATTACCCGAGACCGAGAGAATGATTATATTTTCATTTCTTTGCTCATAAGACAAAGCGTCCTAGTTCCGTCACTCTACATGCAACGTCTCTATTTTGGGCGGAAAGTGGAGGACGGAGTGTCTTGACACTAGGTTTATTCTGACTACCCCTCTCTGTGGGAGAAATTTAGGCAGGTTTCTTTTAGTAATATTAGCCTTCCTTCGTCTTATATATGATTTAATCAATTATATTCCTAGTCTCAGTACGTCGGTAGCTCTTACATGCAGCGCATGCTAATTTCAGTAAATTTTGCATAGAGTCTAACATTTTGCTCATAATGTAACATCGTGTGAGCTTTGTATATTTTCATTATTAATATGCACATATTTCATGATATACGAACAATAATTTCATACAACCGCGGATATATTGTTAAACATATAATATTAAATTAGAGGCCACCGTGGCGCAGTGGGACAGCGCCTGTAAACTGTCTGCTGGCAGTGGAGTTCGATTCCCACTCGGGAACATTATTATTTTAGCAAGTCTTATTATATTAGATATCTAAATCATATTTAATTTTCCCTTCTCTGGTACTTATGGCAGAGTGTGACGTTGAGTTCCGCCACTTAAAACGGAAAGGATGAAGTGAGCGAGTAAATAATTGTCGAGTGTCTTTACATTAGGTTTTCTTTATCCACCTTGCTGTGTGGAAAAAAGCATGAAGCTTAATAAATAAAGAAAAATAAAATAATATTTTTAGCATACGCTTTCATATAATCTAATTAGCATACGTATCCGTCCGCCGTTATTAAATTACTAATAATTTACTAGCAACTAAGCAACCAAAGGTTTACCACTAAAATTTTAAGGCTTACCATTAAAAATTCGTTATATTAACCAGACAATACTTAAAATGCTCGATAACACTTTTAAACATTTTTAAAGTGTTATTCCACACTTAGGAAAATTGAAAAAGACATTTAAAGAAAACGTATAAAAAATTGAACGCAGCGGGATCCGAACTCGCGCCTCCTTAACCGTCCAGGAGCTCTCACCGCTGAGCCAGGCGTTCTACTATTCGCTGCGTCAGAAATTCTTATACGCTTTATTACAACTTATTTTTGTTGTTAGCATCTCTGTAGAGAGATTTTTACAAATTTCTACTACCCAAAGATTATTCTACGAACAATCATGACAAGAGAGAATGCTATTTATTAAATACTGTTAAACATTTTTAAAGTGCTATTCCGCACTTAGGAAAATTGAAAAAGACATCTTTAAATGCTCGATAACAATTTACTGAAATATGTAGTACATTGTACGTGAAGTACAGATTACAGCAACAGATAAACCATATTGAAATTCCCATCACATAGCTGTAATAATTAGCATTCCTTTATTTTATTCAGTCTAATTAAGTTTCATGGCTCAGTCTTGTAATGGACTATCGGGTTCAACTTTTTACAATTTCATTTGCGCCTTCATGAACATTTGGATGTAAATTGCCGTGTCCTTCGAATATTTTACGCAATATTTGCGGACTTGTTTGGGATTCCTCTCTAGTTTTGTGAAATATGTATAATAATTATAAAATTTATTTAGTTTATGTTATTTTTGCAGTGGAGTGTTTCATATTTGATTTAGGTGTGGGTTCTAAGCCTTGTTCGGGGTATAAGTTCTATGTAGGTAAGTTAGTAGTATGTAAGTTATTTAACTCGTTTTTAGGAAGAACTGAACTGAAAGAACAGAAACAAGATAATTATGTCATATATCACATTAATATAGATATTATCACATTAATATAGATATTATTATAAGATAGATCTTCTTTTCTCTTCTTCTGAGGCTTGGAAAAACTTAATTTAAATCAGTTAGTCATCAGTCCTCTTTCCATTTCATACACTTGTCCTTCTTTATATTTCGTCTAAACGTTTTGCACTTTTTATTTATTATGAAATATTTACTTACACATAATTTAAATACACATAATTCTAAGTCGAATTTGAACCTATGACACTATTACATCACAATACCGTCGGAACCTTCACACACAACTTCCCTCTCGAGCTATATTCTTTAATATCTCAGGACAAATTCTCAGTAAATACAGTCACGTAACGGTGACCCTTAATATTGTCAGCGTTTCGGGGTTTTTAATAAAAAGTTTAGAAATATGGGGAAGCGCGTGGAACATTTTGCAATGACGTCACGATGGCGATGACACAGATTCTTTTCGGTACAATGAGTGTCATTTGTAAGCAGACACTCGGCAATCACTGTTTTGGTAGAATTTGGTTTAAATTTTACTGCAAAAACGTTTGCATAAAATATTGTGGAAAGTGGAAAGGATTTTTTTGTTATAGAAATGATTGTTGTTTTCGTTTTGATTTTATTTTTATTTTAAATATTGTGCTTTTTATTTTTAAAAATGTTTATTGAGATTTTTTCAGAGTCACTATTTTTTTACATAGCAGGCTGGACATATGGTAGTGTCAAGACACTCCGTTTCCCGCCATTTAATGCACAATGTTTCGTTTTCACTGTCTTGACACTATGTCGGAAAAACGATAAGTTGAAAAAAGGTAGGGTAGAGAAAATTCTAGGGTAGAGAATTATACGTCTCCTAAATGATCACACACGTCGCACAGAGGCCATTGGACTTTTGACGCGATTATGAGTTCGATTCCCACACGGGGAAGTGATTATATTTAAATGATTTTCATTTCTTCGCTCTGGTACATCACAAAGTGCGGCGTTCAGTTCCATTTTACTCCCGAAATAAAAATATAGCGTGTTAACGTTTGATACGCAGTGTCTCAATTTCTCGGAAAATAGTAAACGGACTGTAGACTGTAGACACTAGGTAGAACACACCCAACGCTTCAAAAAGCATAGTACTGCTTTCGGCTGCTTTTTTCCTAAATGGTTTTTTGGTATATATTTTCAGTATTTTTTTTAAAATTTATTTAAGTAAAAGCTTCGGGGCCAGTCGTGGCGCAGTGGCACAAACGTGTGACTGTGTAAATGACGGGTTGTGGGTTAGATTCCCACTCGAAGAGTGGAAATATTTAATATTTTCATTTCTTTCGCTCTGGTATCAGAGGCAAAGCGCGGTGTTAAGTTCTGCCACTTAACACGCAATGCCCGCCAATTCGGCGGAAAGTGGGGAACGGAGTGTCTTGTGGGGAACGGAGTGTCTTAACACTAGGTTCCCTTTGCCTACCCTGCTGTGTGTGGAATACAGCGTCAAGCTAAAAAAATATGTAAAAGCTTATTCCAACCGCTTTCTCTTAGAGATCATAACACAAAAGACGAAAAACACAAAAGAAGAAAACCAATAAAAGCGACATAATACATATACAAACTTATATTTTTATATTTTTAATACATTTAAAAAGTCATTTTATTACTCAATTTTCGGTTTTTACTATGTTAATAATGTTAAAAATATTTTAGCTCCATTTTATTTTTACAATCAAGTTGGTCCGTACGACTTTATAAGAATATTTACAATAAAGCATATTACTTGGACGTGATATTATGCGTCTCTAAGGTAGCTTCCGTGTTAACTAGGGTTGACGATAAAATTTTTCTTTATTTTACACCTGATTATTTTTTTTTAGATTTAGATATTAAAAAATTATATACATATATAGCTTCACGCTATATCCCGCACACAGCAGGGTAGGCAGAGGGAACCTAGTGTTAAGACACTCCGTTCCCCACTTTCCGCCGAATTCGGAGGCTTGCGTGTTAAGTGGCGGAACTTAACGCCGCGCTTTACCTCGACACCAGAGCGAAGAAAATGGAAATATAATTTCCACTCCTCGAGTGGGAATCGAACCCACAACCAGTCGTTTACAGTCACACTCTTGTGCCACTGGGCCACGACTGGCCACAAAATTAAAAATTAATTAAAAAATTATATTAAATATAAAAAAAAGTATTTGTAATTTGTGATTGTTATAAAATATCAACGGATATCTTTGGCATCTCTATTAACGTTTTTAAGAAAAGTGTTTGCGTTGTCTGATAGCAAACTAGGTAATTATTCATTAATAATTTCTAATTTCTTTTTACTTTTGCATGTGGTGTTTATCTTAATATAAGTTTACAATAACATTACTTAAGTCGACAATGTTTGTGTTTTCTGGATATATTACGAGTAATATACTCGTTAAACTGCTGGTTGACGGAAATAAATAAATAAAAAATAAAAAAACACTTTTACTTAACTATAAAAATATACAAGTATTTAGATATCACAAATAACTGATAAATCCGAACGTTCTTCTAGCCATACTAGACAATACATAGGTACAGAATACAAATTCATCGAACCAAGTTTAAACGTACAAGGAAGGTTTAAATACTTAACTTTTTATAACTTCTCTAAGCAATTATATTATTGGGTTTTATAAATTTCTAGCAAATATTAGTCTACGGTAAGTTAATGCACAAAATTATGTCATAATAGAAGAATCACTGGGTCGTTAATTACGCGTTCCCATAGCAACGTCTATAACGTCATTTTATATAAAAAATATTGTAATATTACTGATAGTAAAAATTAGTGTCCAGTCAGTGGCCAGTCGTGGTCCAGTGGCACAAAGCGTGTGACTGTAAACGACTGGTTGTAGGTTCGATTCCTACTCGAGGAGTGGAAATATTTTATATTTCCATTTTCTTCACTCTGGTGTCGAGGTAAAGCGCGGCGTTAAGTTCCGCCACATAACACGCAATGCCTTTGAATTTGGCGGAAAGCGGGGAACGAAGTATCTTAATATTAGGTTCCCTCTGCCTACCCTGCTGTGTGCGAGATACAGCGTTAAGCTAAAAAAAAAAGAAATAGTTTTATGCACTTTATTTCTCAATATAAATTTAATATCACCGAATTTACTCATCGTCCGCATATTTTACGTAATAATATTATAATAACTTTACGCACTTTACTTATTAATATATATTTTTATAATTTTCTTAACTTGGACAACCCTATTTGTAACAAAATGCTTTAATAAAACTTGTTTTGGTGTGAACTTTAATATGATATAATTTATTATTCGGAAGTGAAATAATAAAGTGGCAATATTATTTACCTGAAAAAAGATATTACAAAGCTTATTATATCGACAAATTACCTTTTTTATTCTCATATTAAATTTTTGTATCGTTAATATTAGGGGCCAGTCGTGGCGCAGAGGCACAAAGTGTGACTGTAAAGCAACTGGTTGTGGGTTCGATTTCCACTCGAGGAGTGGAAATATTTGATGTGTCCATTTTCTTTGGTCTGGTATTGAGGTAAAGCATGGCGTTAAGTTTCGCCACTCGACACGCAATGCGTCCGAATTCGGCGGAAAGTGGGGAACGGAGTGTCTTAACACTAGTATCCCTCTGCCTATCCTGCTGTGTGCGGGATACAGCGTGAAGGTATAATATAATAATAAAAATATATTGTTTTGTAGAAGCCATTGTGGCACTGTGGGGTAGTGTTCAACTATAAGGGCAATTGGTTCTGGGTTCGATATCCATAGTTATATTTCATTTATTTTCATTTTCCCGCTCTTGTGAAACATATCGCGGCGTTGAGTTCCGCAACTCATTAGGAGTATATTTTATTTGAAGCCGTTTTCATGTTTGTTAATTTGAAATTCAGTGTAAAAGAAAATGTTGGAACTTCTAGGCATTTCATTTGTATTGTAGGGACATGACTAACTGCTTAAACTATTTGACGTTCAAAAAATGAAGCTTGTAACTTCTTTATTTTGAATAAAATTATTTGACTTTGACTTTGACTTAGTTTGATTGGGTGATGTGTGCGAATTAATGTCCTGTGTGGTTAAATCATTTATTAATTATATTCATATATAAGGTGTATAATTGTTCTGGTTAGAGAGAACGGAACGTATATTTTGAAGCGTTGTGTGCACGCAATGCATGAAAAACAAGAATTGGGTTTAATATACATTTTTTTGCTTCACGCCGTATCCCGCACACAGCAGGGTAGGCAGAAGCAACCTAGTGTTAAGACACTCCGTTTCCTACTTTCCGGCGAATTCGTAGGCATTCCGTGTTAAGTGGTGGCACTTAACGCCGCGCTTTGCCTCGACACCAGAGCGAAGAACATGGAAATATCAAATATTTCTACTCTTCGAGTGGGAATCGAACCCACAACCAGTCGCGTTTACAGTCACACTTGTTTCATAGTTACATCCCTGCTCCACGACTGGCCTCTAATATAATAATCTAGCTTTAATATGATATGTTTACTCCTCAGCAGTTTATGAAATGAGTTTTTCTCTTAAGCGAATTGTAGATTTTCAAGGGGCGTATTTTTTTATTTTTGTACTTAATTTAATAGGAAGCCTTATAGACTAACTTATCAACACTTTTGTATTGGGGTTTCCCCTTAAATTTTCACCTACATACATAAAGCCTTCAAAAGTTTAGTTTAAATGTTACTTATTACTGTATAATATTTTAATTTGAATAGTCTTATTTAAGTTCCTGTTAGATATTCCGAAAATTATATTAATAATATTATATTTTGTTTTATGTTTGCTAAGCTCTTTCTCTTTCTTCTAGCTTTGCCCCATATAGTAGAGAGAACCTAACGCCTAAACACTCTTTTCTCCATTTTCCACTTGAATTCAAGATATTGTTTGTTGAGTGTTGGACCTCAATACCGTATTTTGTATTGTTCACCGGAACACAGAAACAAAAACAACTAAAACAACTGACGGTCATTTCATCGAGTGGGAATCGAGCCCACTATCTAATTAATGCTGCCAGGTACTGCCAGTATAACTCAAAAAACTAGATTAGACAATAAACTTTTTACTAATTTTTTTTATCTCCACGCTGTTTCCCTTGCGGAGTAGTCAGAGAAAACGGAGCGTCAAACGCTACGGTCCCTGCATACATCTTTCGCCTCGTCCACTGTCATCAACCCCTTCATACACGCCCTCCGGAGATCCTCTTGCTTTTTACGTGACCTTTCTCCAGTGTCGTCGATACTGTGTTTTCGAAGGTCAACCGAGGTCTCCCCCTTCCTCTTTTACCACTTACTTGTTAAATTTGATTTGATTTTGAATTTAAATATCAAGAATTAATTTAATTTACAATATCTATAAATAGCCAAAATGTGAAAAACATTTATTGTTACAAGGAAAAAGGCAATGAAATAAAACACAATAATATAATCAAAAACATTGAACGCTATATTTAATAATCTATAAACAACATTCATAGAGGCGTTATTAGACCGTCTACACAAAAACAATATTACACGTATATTACACTAATGCTTGTAAACAAATATAATAGGGAGCTGTCAGTGTGAAAGTGGCATTAACTTTAATGAAAAAAGAAAGTAACGATTTTATTTGATTCATCGTCATGTCAGCCGTTCGACGCCCACTGCTGGACGTAGACCTTCCCCAAGGATCTCCACGACGATCGGTCCTGTGCTTCCTAATCGGTTATTTATTTTATTAGTATTTTTTAGCTTCACGCTGTATCCTGCACACAGCAGGGTAGGCAGAGGGAACCTAGTGTTAAGACACTCCGTTCCCCACTTTCCGCCGAATTCGGAGGCATTGCGTGTTAAGCGGCGGAACTTAACGCCGCGCTTTACCTCGGCACCAGAGCGAAGAAAATGGAAATATTAAATATTTCCACTCCTCGAGTGGGAATCGAACCCACAACCAGTCGTTTACAGTCACACGTTTGTGCCACTGGGCCACGACTGGCCATTGGATTATTTATTTTATAACTATTCGATTATTTATTTTTATAGTATTCGATAAATATTTTTAGAAAAGGTAGGATAGGATTTTGAACGTAGCGGGATTTGAACCCGCGCCTCTGCGGAACCATCAGACTTTGATCATTGGATGGATTCCAATAGGGGCACGTTTGAAGCTGGCTGCGTTCAAGTTTTTATATGTTTTCTTAAAATAATTTTTTTAAATTTTCTGAGATTGTGAAAAACAGTGAAAAACAAAAGTGTTATTTCACGCTCAGGAAAATTGGAAAATGTGTTTAGAAGTGGTGAGAGCGCCTGAACGGTATTCAGGAGGCGCGGGTTCGAATCCCGCTGCGTTCAAGTTTTTATGCGTTTTCTAAATGCCTTTTTTTGTGAATAACAATTTGAAAATATTAATAATAGTTGATTGACTGAAGTAACTGTTACTTTACTAAGTACATTCGGTCAAAGTTATACCTTACTTTATGTCATGTATGTTAATTATACATTTTTATAAACAGTTTAAATAAAAAACAAAATTAAAAATTTTGAAAATACCCACGACGGTTTAATTGTAATTGAAAAAGGATAAAATAACTAGAAATCCCCCGCCTAAAAGAATATATGTAACGAGATGATAGGGACGACTTCGTCGGAGCTGCCATTACTTTAAGTTTGCTAACTTCTCCTAGGTTTTCATGCTGTTAAAACAGGTTTAGGAAAAAATTAAAATATTAATATGAATTTACAGTTTTGATAACTGGTATTCCTTTTAAAAACTTTAAGAATGAAATCTATACTGTTAACTACTATATTTAAAATAGAGGTTGCAACTGGCAGCCCCCGACGAAGTCGTCCCCATCATCTCGTTACATATATTCTTTTAGGCGGGGGATTTCTAGTTATTTTATCCTTTTTCAATTACAATTAAACCGTCGTGGGTATTTTCAAAATTTTTAATTTTGTTTTTTATTTTAAACTTTTTAAAGTGAATAGATACACATTATATATTATTACAAAATTTCGAAATACTTTATATTAATCTTCATGCAAATCCAAAAAAAATTATAAGCCCTATGCTTTCTGGTTATCAAATGCCTATTGCAGCGCCTGGCAGATTGTCACCGCAACATTTTTAGGAAACTTAAGTTTAACCAAATCAGTGAAAATCACAAAACCCACTAGTAGTTTTGATTTGGAACAAATTAATTTATACTGGAGCGCCCCGTGGTAGTTTGTGATATGGCATATAAAAACACGCAACAATTAAACCTGAACCTATCACAGAAAACCGCATCTAAATAGGTTTCACACAAAAATACAAGCAAATGCTTACTACAGCGCCCCCTGGTGAGGTGTCACCACGACACATATACGTGATCACGCGCTAATTGAGCCTGATCCTATCGTTGAAAACTGCATCAAATTCAGACTCGTAGTTTTAACTTTGCACCATCAAATGTTTAATGAAGCGCCCCCTGGTGAGTTCTTAACATAAAAAAAAACTAAAAACATATAACAAGTAAAGGTAAATCTAATACTGAAAACTCTGTCCAATCGGACTAGTAGTTGTGGTTTTACATTAAATATTACAAACAAATGTTTACTGCAGCGCCCCCTGGTGAGTTAACACGATAAAGCATATCCAAGAACATGCACTAATTAAACTTGAGCTTATCACTGAAACTGCATCCAAATCGAATTCGTCATTTTAGCTTTGCACAAACAATATTTTACTGCAGCGCCCCCCTGGTGACTTGTCACCGTAATATAAATTTAAGAACATGTACTAAACAAAGCGGAATCTAATACTGAAAACTCTTTCCAATCGTACTAGTCGTTTTTGTTATACACAAAAAATGGAAGCAGCTACTTACTGCAGCGCCCCCTAGAGAGTTGACACATACATGAAAATATGCACTAAGTAAACATACATGACACATATATGAAAATATGCACTAAGTAAACTTGAATCTATCATTGAAAACTGCATTCAAATCGGACTCGTAGTTTTAGTTTTGCACAAACAAATGTACTTACTGCAGCGCCCCCTGGTGAGTCATCACCGTAACACATATATGAAAAGATGCACCAATTAAACTTGAACCTATCGTTGAAAGTTTCATCTGAATCGGACTAGTAGTTTTTACTCTACGTAAACAAATGTTTACTGCAGCGCCCCCTGGTGAATTTTCACCGTAACGTAAAAACAAAAATTTTAAAATATGTAAGAAGTAAAGCTTAATCTAGTTCTGAAAACTCTAGCCAATCGGATAAGTAATTTCGGTTTTAGACAAATAAATATAAGAAAAATTTTGGTTTTACACAAAAAAACCTCAAACAAATGCTTATTACAGCACCCCCTGATGAGTGGTCACCATAACACATATATGGAAAGACGCACCAATTAAGCCTAAACCCATCCTTGAAAGTTTCATCTAAATTGGACTAGTAGTTTTTGCTCTGCATAAACAAATGTTTAGTGCAGCGCCCCCTGGTGAGTTTTCCCCGTAACAAAAAAAGAAAAATCTTAAAATATGCACCAAGCAAAGATAAATCTTTTTATGAAAACTCTTTTTAATCAGAGCAGTAGTTTCGGTTTTAGACAAATAAATACAAAAAAAGTACAAACAAATGCTTACTGCAGCGCCCCCTGGTGGTTTGACACGATAAAACATATCCAAGAACATCCACCAATTAAACCTGAATCTACCACTGAAAATCTATTGAAATCAGACTATTATTTTTTGAGATAATTGAAAACATTCGTTTTCAGGTAAAATGCTTACTGCAGCGCCCCCTGGTGAGTTTAGGCCATAAGACATACATAAGAACATACGCCAATTGAACCTTAACCTATCATAGAAAACCGTATCAAAATCGGACTTATAGTTTTGGAAATAATTGACATAGTAATTTGCACAAACACACAAACAAACAAACAAACAAACAAACAAACAAACAACCTCTCACCCCAAACACATATACAGTCGCCGTTCCGTCGCGGGTAAAAATGAAATTATTGGTTGAGCCACTTTCCCATTGACTGCTATATAATATAAATATACAATACAATGATATTTTTTTTAATGAATATTTTTTTGATTTAATTTAACGTCAAAATGTGTAATAATATTTTGACAGTTGACTTAAAATTGATGATTGATGATTTAATTTTAAAACTTACATTAATTACCAAAATGAAAATCTACGAAATAAAATGTTTTTCCAAAAATACGATACATATTGTCTTTTATAATTTATTTATTTTGTTATTTACGCCAATTGTTATAATTATAATATAATATTATATATAAAAAATAAATTTATGTAATAAATATAAATAAATGATTACAGGATGACTAATGATCTGTTTTTGTCTTCTTTTCAAAAAAAAAATAAATAGTGCATATTTTCAAATATAATTCACTTTATTAATTATTTTTTTTTATAATTTATAAATTTTATTGTTATTATTTTTTTTTGTAACTATTTTTTTTAATAATTTGAAATATAACTGCTGTATCTTTAAACCCTTTGATTATAAATATAAACGATATGTGAATTTTGAATAATATCATAAATAAATACCAATACATTGTTACTTAACAAATACATAATTTTACTTTTAGTAAAATAAAAGTTACTATTAAACAAAAATTTCATAATAATAATAACTTTTATTCGATAATTAAAGCTAACATTGAATTTAAAGCTTGACATCGACTTATAAATAGAATAAACAATTGAAAAACAATAAAATCGATTATAATTTTGTTTAAAGGAAAAAAATATCGATATTTATTGCCATTTTAATTGAAAAATACAATATCAGAACTACATTTCGAAATTAAAATTTAAGACGATATACTTACAAATATCTGTATATTTTCAATATTTTATGAAAAAGTCAATTGTACAATTCGTCTAATATTTGATGAGTGAAATTTTATGACATTTTTTAACTAAGTATAAATTATTACTATGCCTAAATATTTAATCTATATTTTAAAATTATTATTGCAATCGTTAAGCTGATCTAATATGGCTCTGAATTTAGCAAAGAACTCTCTTTATTTACCGCTTTTATAAGATTTTCGTTATAAAAAGAATTATAATAATTGTGTTCGTAGTCCAAAAAGTATTTATTAGTAACCAATATTGTGTGCCTCAAACTATTGTTAATAACTGTAATTTGGTGGCAGTAACATAATAGATTTACGTATTAGAAATGTAGGTATTCTTGATTTTAAATATCAACTTTGATCTAGTAATCACCAGCTTAATAGATATAATAATAATAATTTTCCTATAGACGTCTGAACGAACATTAAGCAACAATTATCATATTTGTAAAACTAACGTACAAAAATCTAATCTAACAGCAACATGGACGTGAAACTAAGTTTGTGGACCTCCGTATTTTAATATTGTCCATCATTGTGCATTCTTTTATTACGTATTATCACAAAAAACATCAATTATTTAATCAAAAATCGTTTAGAAATATTATCATATTCTATAACGCCTTCGCTATTTGAGCATCGAACGTGAAAATTCTTATCAAATACATTATTGGTACTTATTTACATAGCATAATGCTCTTATAGAAAAAAAAACATCAATTATTTTAACACTAATGTATATGAAAACACACATTTAGCTACGTTATGCTGTTGTACATAAATGCTGTAAATAGAAACCCTTATTATTATGTTAAATTATAATAATATTCATGGTGAATGAGCGTCTAATGCCTCCTAAAGTCCAAATTATTCTTCTCGAATCCCAATACCAAAATGTTCTACGTAAACATTATCACAGGCTTCCGCTCCTAACCCTGAGGGTCGTAACAACATTGCACCCTAATTTCAATGATTCAACCTATTCATAATTTTTAAAACGAACTCTGTTCCAAATACACTAAAGATAATATTCTTTTTTTATTTGTTAAATTTCGTATAAGAAAACACATTTTTCAAGTCTTTACTTCGAATAGCTGGTCGGGGGTTCCACAAGGCGCTATATTAGGCCCATTACAGTTTTTGTATGTCACTGGAACGTACAATATTATCCAAGCAGGTAGATAGGTTGGTTTTGGCGGTGGTCGCCTAACAGTCATGCGGCCACCTGGATGGGTGGCCGGCTACGGATCACATGACGCAACAACTCTTCGCTCGTCCTTTCAGCTCGGCTTTCAGGTCACGCTTGCTCTTACTGCGTCCGACTTGCTTCTAGTAAAAATGTGTGTATTAATAATTTGATAATTTGTGATATATTTAATTTGAATGGTATATTTAATTTAAATTTTATGTATGTAAATTAATCAGTGCAATTAAAATAACAACCCACAACGGATAGCTTCATAATTTCCTTAACGTATACCGAGTGGTCCGATGAATATCATTTTCTTTGAACACTGATTAAATGACAACGTTAGAAATTTCAAATATTAATAAATGAAATTTGAATAATTGAAATTTTAATAATTGAAATTTAATTAATAATTGAAATTTAATTAATAATTGAAATTTCAATAATTTTCTTTGAACAATGACTAAATGACAACGTTAGAAACCTTCAAACTGTTCTCCTGTAAAATTGTGTCTTTGCACTTGTAAGAGTATTCATCAGACTACTCGATATAGTCAATATTCCTATTATGTTATTGCATTCATATATTTTATACATATAAAATGATACTAAATTATGAATATCTTATCTATTAAATATCTATATACAAGTTAGACTAGAATAATCAAAATACATAATTTAAACTGTCATAATTGTAGATTATTATCAGGATAAAGTAATAAATATATATAGTATAATCTGTAGA
This sequence comes from Dryas iulia moderata, assembly GCA_019049465.1. Lineage (NCBI taxonomy): Eukaryota > Metazoa > Arthropoda > Insecta > Lepidoptera > Nymphalidae > Dryas > Dryas iulia. The sequence goes on from CM032431.1 coordinate 2,268,866, forward strand.
TATAGAAATAACATTTATTGACATGCGTAACGCGTTCTGTTTACCTGTGTGAAGCCAGCGGGGGCGCTAGTGAATGAAATTTAGGATCAAAAAGTATAATACCATGTTTTAAATAATAGTATATGAATTTTACTTTATTTTTTTTAATTTAAAACTTAACGTTTAAAAGTATTGATTACTAAATTTAAATATTTAACATAGAGGCAAAGCCGGTGTTAAGCCCGCCACTTAACACGCCTCCGAATTCGGCGGAAAGTGGGGAACAGAGTGTCTTAACACTAGGTTCCCTCTGCCTACCCTGCTGTGTGCGGGATACAGCGTAAAGCAAAAAAAAAAGGTAATATATGTATATTTTCTTATATTATGTAAGCTTTTATGTGCAAAAAAGTATATATAGTTGTTATAATATATGTAAATAATGTAGAGTATATTTATTTAATAAAATTAAACAGTAATATTCCCAAAAATATAATAACATCTAAAAAAATCTACCCAAAAATTGCCACAAATTGTTAAATAGTCTAAATCCATTGGAAGCTTGAGAGAAATATACCTGTTGCTTCATTTGTTGCTTGTTCAGCTTGCCTAGAGCCGCAAGGGCCGCTACTTCAAAGGCGTCTTTCACGCCTTTGCTGGAAGCGCGAGCTGATGTCTCCACGTAAGTTGTAGCCCCAAGCTGTCTAGCCACTGATAGAGCCTGGGACAAAGATGTGTTTTAAGTAATGAATTGTATGACATTTTCCTTGCTAATAGGGTTATATAAATAATCAGATTAATATATTTTGTTTGTATATTTTTTTTTTTATATTTTATGATGCCTAACGTCTAGTGTCAAGACACTCCATTCAATTTCCGCCCGAAATGGAGACTTTACGTATCGAGTGGCGGACTTTAATGTCGCACTTTGTCATGTTTACTGGGCGTTGGAAAAAAAAATATATATATAGTTAAATTTCGAATGTAACGCCAAGGAGGAATCGAACCTACTATCGTTCGGTCGCATATCGCTCTTACAGTCAAATATTGCACTCCGACGATGTCTATTTTAATAAGCTTAAAATATTAGCTTTCTGCACGTTTTCTTTATAAATTCCATGTCAAATTTCGTAATCCTACCATTTGCATAGTATTCACAATAAAAAGAAAAGTTATCCACAAACTTAATATACATACATAGAATATATACATAGTCAGTCACATGAATGATCTATTGCGAATAAATCCCTCGACAATGACTAAATACCCAGTTCTACCGGAAAATGTTTTGTATTTGCGTGAATTTAGTAAATTTACATAATTTCGCTTGTTTCTCCCATACACAGTGGGTTATTTGACTTGCAATTCAAAATGTAACGATCGGAGTTGTTTGTGGATAGGTTCTTCTTAGAATGGGTACCTACTGTTTGCAATACGAAATGAAATGTACAAAATATTTGCTATAACAAAGTTTGAGGAATAAATAAAGGTAAGTAATATGTAAAGCGTGGATCAAAATGTAGAAGTTATATTATTTATAATTTAAGTCAATAGATACATGTGATCAGAATATACTGTAAATTAAAGTTTTATTAACTTTTAAACATTTTTAAAGTGTTATTCCACACTTAGGAAAATTGAAAAAGACATTTAAAGTTTAAATTTCTTTAAATGTCTTTTATTAACTTGCCATCAAGAAGTGTTTTTATTCACTTATCATGTCTTGGCAAGGACATCATATACAGAATTGTATATTTTTCAAGCAAATGGGAATACAAAACGTGGGTCAACATAACGTTATAAGGACTTTTTAGATTGAAAGAAAAACATCCCGATCACGATAACAGAAGCATGTATAGATCGTTATCCACTTAAAACGCATTAGCTGAGCTGAATATGCTGAAAATAGATATATTTTTTAAAGTTATGTATCCTTATTCAATAAATTACGAGAAGGAAGCTCTAATCATAAAGTAAATTGTAGAAAACTGTAATAAATAAGATTTTACAAACCAAAATCAATAATTTTACAGATTTTTTACAGAAATATTATAGCAAATTTATCTTATGATTTTTTTTTAGCTTCACGCTGTATCCCGCACACAGCAGGGTAGGCAGAGTGAGCCTAGTGTTAAGACACTCCGTTCCCCACTTTCCGCCGAATTCGGAGGCTTGCGTGGTAAGTGCCGAAACTTAACGCCGCCCTTTACCTCGTCACCAGAGCGAAGAAAATGGAAATATAATTTCCACTCCTCGAGTGGGAATCGAACCCACAACCAGTCGTTTACAGTCACACACTTGTGCCAATGGGCCACGACTGGCCACTCTTATCTTATGATCTGGTGTTATAATATTCGGCCTCAATACCTCGAAATAATTTAGATAATTGAACAGTGACCTGAATTGTTGGTGTCAATTGTCTTGTAGGATCTCATTGGAATGACATTCAAAGCATTTCAGTGAAGTATTCGAGTTCATTAGCAGACCACTTCTGGCGTACCTATTCATTTTTGTCTTGACAACATTTTAATAATTATAAAATCTAACCTAAATCAACCATCCACTTATGACTTCCACTTAAATATAATTACAGCTTTTTTGAGTTTTGAATGTCGTCATTATGCATACATAAAGGTATTTTAACACGCATTAACTAACTTTAATTTCGTGTACGAATCATTTAAAAAGTAAAGAAAATATTGCAACTGATGTTTCGACCCATGGGGAACGGAGTGTCTTAACACTAGGTTCCCTCTGCCTACCCTGCTGTGTGCGGGATACAGCGTGAAGCTAAAAAAAAATATTTTGGCCCACTTTTTGTCATTTACTTGGCTTCTAAATTTACATAAGTATACAAATCCTATAATAATATAAGATCCTTCAAGCATGAACCTGATGTTCTTGTCAGGAATTTCTTTCGCATCTCTGTGATAAATCCGACTAGTGACAGTTATATTATAAGTAATATAACTGTCATCAGTCGAAACTCGGCTCCGTGGGTGTAAAACCCAGGATGATTATTATTCAGTTGCTACCTGGAGCTATAGAACTTAGTGTTAAGACACTCTATTCTGCGTTTTCTACCTCAATCAGAATAATTCATGTTAAACAGTAGGTATAATTGAAAAAGACATTTAAAGGAAACGTATAACATTTGGAGCGCAGCGGGAGCGGGAAAAAAATTTATACGTTTTCTTTAAATGTCTTTTTCAATTTTCCTAAGTGTGGAATAACACTTTAAAAATGTTTAAAAGTAAGTATATTTTTTTTTAAAACGGATATTTGCTGCAGTAAAAAACGAGAGCAAAAAGTACAGTTAAATAGCGTACTAAACTACAGCTACAACGGTTAACTATAACAGTTTGAAGCGGATAGTACAAGCAATACTCGTTCCTACTATGACTATGCATTTGCAAATAACGAGTAGACTAGAAGACGCCGCTGGGGACAAGAAACATACATTTATAGGTCCACATTAGTAAATATTTATGAAAAAATGTTTTGGTTTCTTTACATTATATATAATGTGTTGGTTTTCATAATCTATTTACAGGAACTTTTTTATATAGTCATGCAAGTCGGATCCTAATTTCAAAGGGAATGTAAAATGTTAAATAAATTATGCACTAAATAGCTAAAGGTGCTAGTATAAGTTCATAGTCAATGTAATAAATAACATAAAAAAATATCGTAACCGAACACGCAGCATTTTTTAACTCGTTTTGCAACTATACAACAAACCTAAATCGCTTATTTATCCTATTTCATAAAAAAAATGTTAAAGATTTTTTTTCTTTCATTAAGTAAAAAGATTTTCTTTCTTTAATAAATCCCTCTTAACGGTTGTACGTTCGATATATCCACATGCACGAACGCTCAGCTATTTTCATCTTTCTGGTCTGGTAAAATCACGACGTTGAGTTCCGCCACATAATAAATGTCTCAATATCATTCAAAAAGTGGAGTCTCTTAACACTAAGGTCTCTGGCAAGCTATTTTTTATCATACTAACCTCTTCGCTGGTGACTGGATGTGTTCTTAGCTTAGACAGCATGGTTAGCGTTTCCTTATCGTGCCGGAGATCTGCTTTGCAGCCGCACAGTAGAACTGGTGCAGAGCCCCCATGAGTGCGCACCTCTCTGTACCACTGGAAAATAAATATATCATATTAAATTATATAGTTTAAGATCTAATCTATATATTCATAAGAAAAATGCAGATTTACTCTTTTCCTCTCATAGAGGAAAGAATCTATTGTTAACACGTTGACTGCTAACGCGGTCAGTGCTGACCGACAGCATGCTATCCCTACAGGTCAAGCAAAAACCACATTTCTATCCAAATGTCACTATTTGTGAAGACATTGGACGCCAGTCAGCACTTGAAATTGTCATGTTCCTTCTAAGTATTTTATATTTTTCAAAAACTAACTTGTTTTAGAGTAATTAGTGAGTCACGCGAGTGAATACGTATGGTTTTTAATAAGATAGCAGTTGCCCTACGGCCTGTATTAATGAATCGAAAGTATCCGAAGTCACTTGTGCCACTGGGCCAGTCGTGGCCCAGTGGCACAAGCGTGTGACTGTAAACGACTGGTTGTGGGTTCGATTCCCACTCGAGGAGTGGAAATATTTAATATTTCCATTTTCTTCGCTCTGGTGTCGAGGTAAAGCGCGGCGTTAAGTTCCGCCATTTAACACGCAATGCCTCCGAATTCGACGGAAATTGGGGAACGGAGTGTCTTAACACTAGGTTCCCTCTGCCTACCCTGCTGTGTGCGGGATATAGCGTGAAGCTATTTAATTTTTTTTTTATAAGATTAGAAGAATAACCCACATCATATTAAAATAATAAGTTATACTGTATAAGAAATATTATTTTAGCTAGAACCATATTTTTGCAATTTCAGGAACTTACTACTTATCAAGAATATAAACATTATTTTATTCGCTTATATACTTTAAATTTACAATAATCGTTACAGCCGAAATAGCTCAGTTGGGAGAGCGTTAGACTGAAGATCTAAAGGTCCCTGGTTCGATCCCGGGTTTCGGCAATAATTTTTTTATATATGAACAAAATTTATATAATTTTTTTATTAGAATATATTAAAATATTTTTCATAGAAACATTAATATTTAATATTAAATAGTTTATTTAATGTATGCAGTAGGTAAATAACTAAACTTTTCTTGATATTGTTTACCCATTTTTACATCTTAAAGTGTTATTCATTCGTGTAAATTATAAAACTTGACTTTTAGGGAACGTATAAAAATTTGAGCTCGTAGGTAGTCGATGCTCGAAGAGGTGCTGGTTCAAATCCCACTGCGTATATTTTTTCTGTTTTCAATTTTATTTTATAAATCTCAAACTTGCATTTAAGCATATAAAAAGGAAAAACACTTTTACCATTAAAATACTCTAATAAAAGCTTATAAAAGGAAAGTACCTAAGATCAGAAAACAAACAGACACTTAAAAATCTCATAAACATTAAAATTCAATTCAAAATATATTTATTACATCGCATTTAAAACTTTTACGTGCAGTTTCAACTTTTCATTGCACTTCTTCTAAAGCTATCTCCTTTAAATCTTTTTCAATAAAAAACGTAATAGCTGCATTTAAGTTATATATTGATGCTGTGGTGGTGCAGTGGGGTAGTATCCGACTAAAGCCCCGATGGTCATGGGTTCAAGTCCCACTCGAGGACATGATAATATATTATTTTTATTTTTCCGCTCTGCTAAATAAGGCAAAGAACGACGTTGAGTTCCACACAAAATGCAATCTCTTAAAATTAGGTTCTCTTGACTACCTTTCTATTTTTTTTAGCTTCACGCTATATACCGCACACAGCAGGGTAGGCAGAGGGAACCTAGTGTTAAGACACTCCGATCCCCACATACATACGTATGTATGTTTAATCTTTTTTCCACTTATGTTTAAAGTAATTCGGCTATATCGCTTTAGAAATAGCTGAATTACTTTAAAGTATCATTTAGTTCGACTATCTATTAAATGCGACTTGGCATGGAGTAAAGCCCTTCCTATTTTTAATACTTAATAAGTATATATGAGGTAGATTCTCAGGTAGATTTACAATTTAGACCATTGTGGCACAGTGAGACATCGTCTTACTGTAATCGTGATTTGCTGTGGATTCGATTCCCACTCGATAGTTTGCTTATAGCTTCACGCTATATCCCGCACACAGCACACAGCAGGGTAGGCAGAGGGAATCTAGTGTTAAAACACTCCGTTCCCTACTTTCCGCCGAATTCGGAGGCTTGCGTGTTAAGTGGCGGAACTTAACGCCGCGCTTTACCTCGACACCAGAGCGAAGAAAATGGAAAATGCTTATATTTATATTAAATAAGATTTTCTTGCCACAATGTTTTGATTTTGAATGGAGAGTTGCAAATAGAATGGACTTGACACTAGTTTATTAACTACTGATATATAATTTTGATATTAATATTAAAATTTAAATTACCATTATTAAATTACTACATTGTTTATAAATTAATTCATAATTAATAAGTTTTGTAGTTTTATCAAATTAAGCGGACATTCCAATCATCGCAAATTAGTTAAATATTAAAACAATATATATGAATACACATTTAAAATTAGGAAACAACATTAGGGGCCAGTCGTCGCGCAGAGATACAAAGTGTTACTGTAAAGCGACTGGTCAAGGGTTCGATTCCCATTCGAGGAGTGGGAATATTTAATATTTCCATTTTCTTCGCTCTATTATCGAGGTAAAGCGCGGCGTTAATCTCCACCACTTCCGGATGCCTCCGAATTCGGCGGAAAATGAGGAAAGGAGTGTCTTAACACTAGTTTCCCTTTGCCTGCCCTGCTGTGTACGGGATAAAGCGTGAAGATAAAAAAAAAATATATAGGAATAATTATATTATGTTCTAATTCTATGTAGCAACTGCTTAAATTCCACTCAGAAACAGAAATTAAGATAACAGAGATTAACAGAGAAAATAAAACTGATATCATTGTAATAAAAACAAAGTAGCCGAGATAGTGGTCTGCTGATAAGAGCTTCCTATACTTTCTTAAGAACTATTGAACCGGATTAACTATAAAAAGCTTTTGAACGTAATTTTATGAATTGACTTTCTTAAGAGGTTAGTAAGAGTATAACTTTGTTATAATATATACTAGCTAACCCGAAAACCGATTATTTGAATATTCTGAATATTAAATTGGAATCTCAAAGAGGCCATGGTACAGTGGGGCAACGTCTGACTGTAAACACAATGGTAGTCAGTTCGTTTCCCATTCGGGGGAACAATTATATTGTTTTTTTTTTCATTTCAATTCCATTTTGACTTCTACAGTTTTCTCTCATGCAACGTCTTGGTTTCAGGTGGAAAGTGGAGGACGGAGTGTCTTGACACTAGGTCGTTTCTGACTAGGGTAGTCATGCGAGGAAAGGCCCGTCTTTGCCTGTTTTTTAAATAAAAAAAAAACATTTTTTTTAATTTTAAAGAGCTTGTACATAATATTAATGCAATTGGTAATTCGTTCTCAAGTTGCCAAGGGAAGTTTTTTTATAAATATAGAAAAAATGCCCGATATAAGATTTAAACCCATACATCAATGTAACCAATTAATTACGTACCTACTAAGCTAATGTAACTTTTTAGTAATCTCGAAAATTAAAAGTCATATGTAATTCCAGTTTGATATTATCTCTGCTTGCAACGAAAAGATAACTTGTGAACTCAGGTGATAACCTGCACGATATTGCACTTTTAATATAATGTATATCATTTTATTAAAAGGGTCTTTAATTTGATTAAATTATATAATACATACTTTATATATATTATAAATGCGAAAGTCTGTGTGTTTGTCTGCCACGCCGTCACGGCTAATCTAGCGGTCCGATTTGAATGAAATTTAGAATTAAAGGAGTAAACAACCTTGGGTCTAACGTAGGCTACTTATTTTTTCAAACATTAACCGCTAAAATGTTGAAATAGGGGATGAAAGTTTATATGAAAAAACTAAACCGCTTGACTGATTGTAATGAATTTTGGAATAAATATAGTTGATAATCGAAGGTAAACATAGGCTACTTTATTTTTAAAAAATCCACCCCCGAGGGTTGCAACATAACACGCGCACAGTACACGTGGCGAAGCCGCGAGCGGGCCGCTAGTTAATAATAAGTAAGTTTGAGGTTGACGTGCGCAGTGGGACAGCTCTGGCCAGTCTGGCTGTAAAGCGAAGGTTGTGAGTTTGATTTCCTTTGGGGGAAAGATTATATTTAAATTTTTACTTGTTTGCTTAGATACCTAAGATAAAGCGCGGCGTTAAGTTCCGTCACTTAACACGCAATGTCAGGACGGATGGACGACGGAGCGTCTTAACACTAGGTCTTCTCTGATTACCCTACTACGCGGGAAAAAGCGTGAAACTGCTATACAATAATATGTAAATTTATATAGATTTTTTTTCTCTTTGTAAAATCAAAGGTCATGGATTCTATTTTCATTTAGGATTGATATTTGTGTACGTGAGTATTTATTTAGTGTCATATTATTATATATCTCAAAATATTTGTTAAGCAAAATTCCGCCACTACTACACACACTAAAGTTCCGCCACTCAGCACGCATGTCTCAGACTCGGGCGGAAAGTGGAGGACGGAGTGTTTTGACACTACTAATTCTTTCTTTCTTTCTCTAAAATTTTGAATGATTTAAATTATATTAAAATTATTTCTATCTCTCCGCTCGGGTAAGGAGAGAAAACGAGATTGAGTTTTGCCATTCAATATAATGTTTTGATTTCAAGAGGAAAATGTATGACCATAGGCTCTATTTCACTACCCCCGAAAAAACGTGAAGCTGCAAACAAAAAAGTACGTTTACTTTATATTACACCTTGTCATACAAGCACATATTATTATTATGTATTCCCTTACCTAAAAGGCCATTTTCAATATAAGCTATATTCCATCTACCGGAAGATAAAAATAAATTGTTTTGTGTTGCCGAGAAACAAATTTCCGGTCTGTGGCGGAAACACAAGTGCACGGACGGAAACCTCTCAGTAAAGAGGCAACTTGATATTGATTGCCTTTCAGCGACATGCTATTAGAAATTGCTGTTGTTTAAGAATCATAAATGTCATGCTTTTTTCTCGGGCAAAGAGAATAAAGGGTTGACATACTCCTTTCTATAGTTTTTAGAAATATTGCATTTTGGATGACGCAATCAATTAACATTTACAAGGGCGCCCTTCATCAAAATTAAACGAATTCTATAAATTGTATTTAATTAGTTATTTGAAATCTACTTATTTGAAAAAAATATTGGATGTCGATGTGAAAGATAACCATTTTTACATAAATAGTGCGTTACCAGAGCGACGAAACATTTTCTTTTAGCTTCACACTGTATCCCGCACACAGCAGGGTAGGCAAAGAGAACCTGTGTTAAGACACTCCGTTCTCCACTTTCCGCCGAATTCGGAGGCTTGCGTGTTAAGTAGCGAAACTTAACGCCGCGCTTCGACACCAGAGCGAAGAAAATGGAAATATAATTTCCACTCCTCGAGTGGGAATCGAACCCACAACCAGTCGTTTACAGCCACACGCTTGTGCCACTGGGCCACGACTGGCCGACTAATTTATTAATAATGTCCTTTATAAAAAAAACATTTAAACCACGAGATTTAATGTATTTTGCATATTGAAGACTGAATGAGTCATTCCAATATATTCTTTTAGGTTAAGGCTTGTACAAGGTGGGTTGAACAATGCGAGGGTCATAAATGTATTCGCTACAGCACTATTGTGTAATTCCCAGGCTGTCCATGTTAATCGTCGTTATATCGTTCATGTTAATAGTCGGCTATTACTGACGTACGTACTCGTATGCATCAATGTGACCCACATACAATTATTTAAATATGCCTTTGCTAATTATTATTTACTCATTTTTATCATCAGTATGTATTTTGATAATATGTTATTTGCAAAATGTCTATGCCCAACACATGTGTTAATATTATTAAATTATATCATTTTTTTATTTTTTCTTTATGTGCCGTAGATTCCAGTTCAAGTTCTGCTACGTTTATTTTTTTTTACGTTTTGTGGAAATAAAGATGTTTTTTTAATAAATATTTACCGAATTAGAATCAAACCTACAACCATCACATACTTACTACCAAACTACTAACTAATGTGCATATTGGCTTAGACTTACCTTAGCAGCAGCATTATTTAAGGTCTCTGGTTCAGCTATATTGAAGCAGAGCATAAATATCTTAGCGTCTTGATACGCGAGTGGCCTTACTGTGTCGTATGCTGTGGTACCTGTAAAAGAAAAGTACATTAGTAACAATTTTTTTTTTTTCGCTTTACACTGTATCCCGCACACAGCAGGGTAGACAGAGGGAACCTAGTATTAAGATACTCCGTTCTCCACTTTCCGCCGAATTCGGAGGCATTGCGTGTCAAGTGGCGGAACTTAACACCGCGCTTTACCTCGATACCAGAGCGAAGAAAATGGAAATATTAAATATTTCCACTCCTCGAGTGGGAATCGAAGCCACAACCAGTCGTTTTACAGTCACACGCTTGTGCCACTGGGCCACGACTGGCCACTAGTAACAATTTGAAACGAAAAATAAAAAGAAATATCAAACATCTCAACGTATCCTTTTCAAGAGACATTACTTGTTGAATGACGCAACTCAACGCCGCGCTTTATATTGAACATATTTAAATATGATCATACCCCCGAGTAGGAATAGAAGCCACAATCAACGCGGTTTGCAATCAGTCGCTATTCCACTACGCCACGATGGCCTCAAGTATTGGAATAGCATTGCAACATTTCTTGCATGTACGTATGTAAATTATGCATTTGCATAGCATAAATTACACATGTACATATAGCTTCATGCTTGTCTAAGCAAAGTAGAGTAGGCAGAGAGAATGAGTGTCAAGGCACTTCGTTCTCCACTTTCCCCACGAAATCACAACAATTCATATTAATTCCCTGTATGATTGTAAAGGGACCAGTCGTGACGCAGTGGCACAAGCGTGTGACTGTAAACGACTGGTTGTGGATTCGATTCCCACTCGATGAATGGAAATATTTAATATTTCCATTTTCTTCACTCTGGTGTCGGTGCAACGCGCGGCGTTAAGTTCTGCCACTTAACACGCAATGCCTCCGAATTCGGCGGAAAGTGGGGAACGGAGTGTCTTAACACTAGGTTCCCTCTGCCTACCCTGCCGTGTGCGGGATATATACCGTGAAGCTCAAAAAAAACAAAAAAAATATGATTGTAGATGCGGTTAACTGTGGGTCCAAGTCCCATTTGGGGATTTATATTTAAATATATAGGAAGGTAAAGCACGCAGTTGAGTTCATCACACCACTCAACGCGAATGTTTCCGATAAATATATTTAGAACAAAAAAAACCATTTTATCCGTCATCGTACTGCAGTTCAAATGTTTTGGAATATTATATCGGTGTCGGGGGAGAAATTTCTTTTATTGTAAACGTTTTTCCTCAGCCATCCTTTATAATATATAAAAAAATATATATTTATTTTGTACACACGTATTTATGTATGTATATGTATAAGATAAATATGCTTCTAGTCTAATAAACGGTTTCAGGTGTTTTCCATAATAGGAGAGTAGGCAGAGAGAACCTAGTGTTAAGTCACTCCGTTTCTACTTACCACCCGAATTCTTAACATATCATGTTGTGTAGAGTAACTTATCTCAGCACTTGTTTGTTGTCTTTGTTGTTCTTGTTTGTATTATAAGAGCGGAGAAACAAAAATAATTAAAAATTGACATTTTTAGCCATTGTATATTTTACTCACAGGCAATCGCATCAAACAATCTATTAAATAGTTAATTGTATTTTTGCTTAAAAAAAGTACAAAAGGTACATGGGGTTAATAAAGACGAAGTATCTAATATATTCATTAACGAGATATGAGGTAACGACATGATAAGGAACGGAAGCCCGGTTATAATGTAAATTGGCCGTGATTACATCACTTATCTAGTTTACCACTGTTTTATTAGATATTAGCGACCGTCCTTGGTTCTACCGGTTGGTTTACTCTATACGTCTAAATATCATCACATACATACATACACCAGGCCAGGACCTTAGGGGCCAGTCGTGGCGCAGAGGCACATACGTGTGAACGACTGGTTGTGGGTTCCATTCCCACTCGAGGAGTGGAAATATTTAATATTTCCATTTTCCGAGGCAAAGCGCGGCGTTAAGTTCCGTCTTATAAGCTGCGTCCGTTCCGTCTTATAAATTCTACTACAGTATTACACGCGCAACGACGTTATGTATAACTAGAATAACCTCAGATTAAAAAAATGAGTTTTTTTATATTTGCTCCATTTTGGCCTTAAATATTCCTAAGTCAAAGTCTCGTCTGCATAAATTTAGTCGTTTGTATAATTAATTCAGTCAACAATAGTTGGTAAATACGTACATATATTGATATTCATTTTAATTTGAATTTCATTCATTGATGAACAACAAATACGGAGAGGTCATTGTGTTCAACTCTCTCTTGAAGGAATGGTAGTATTTTAATCATTTTTATTACGCCACCGTGGTAAGGATAAAGCTCATGTCTGCCACTTAACATATTATATCGGAAGTATGAAGTTTTACCAGTATAGAGTCTCTAAAAGAAAGTAGAATGGGGAAAAATTACTAACATCGCTAGGTTTTCTCTGTCACATTACAATAATTTAAAAGTACGTTAACCTTGAATAACGAAAATTTCCAACTTTTCATATAAATTATATGATCCAAGTCCGTTTGACTTCAACACGAGTTAATTCTATGGAACGTGAAAAACTTGTTCTATCCATTTATACGTTCATATATTTGTAGGCCAGTCTGATAAGAAAGATATCCTGTTACTAGTAAAATCTCTTTGGGTTTGCTGTGTGAAAACCTTCTTATAGACCTATAAAACTATATAAATCTATAAAATCTATAATCTATAAAACGTCATAAGAACTTATAGTTCAGAGTGAAATGAGAGTATCTTTGGACTCAATCTAAGAGTTAAAGGTTCAAACACGTTTAAGTTTTTGACCTAAAAAAAAACCGAGTATGATACTCAGTTCTTCTAAACTCAAAATTATCAATATTTTTTTAACTTTACATCTATTTTCGTATAGCAACACTACCTGCGATGCTAAAAAGAAACGATCGACTGTTCTTCATTTTCCCCCTGAATTTCATACATTGCTAATTAAGTAGCGGAACTCGATGCCACGTATTGCCTTATCAGAGGTAATAAATGAAAATAATAAATATAACCTCACCCCCAAATGGGACTTGAATCGACAACCAATCACATTTACGCACATCTATTCTCTTACTGAGCCACCATGCCCTGCCGATATTTTCTATTATAACCTACAGTTTAACCAAATGTCCCTTGCGTAGCGTCGACCTATAAACGCTACTTCATTCCGAGCTATCCCACGAGCAATGCTTTGATACATTAAAAGTGTATTAAGAGCAATATACAGTTTAAATAAGCCAACTGTTAATATAGTGAATGTATGGAGTTCTCAGACCAAAACAGGCGTAGCCCAGATAACTGTTTTTCGAGGAAATGTAGCCTTTTGTTGTATGTATTATTGTATGATAGAAGGCATTGAGTTCCGCTACTTAACATACAATACCACGATTTTGGGCGGAAACTGGAAAACGGAGTGTCTTGACACTAGTGATGACTCTACCCTGAGAAAGTGTTATGAATATCCTGCTACATAAAAAAAATATATAGCTGCTTTTTGTTTAATTTCACGCTACACTGTCTCTTAATAACAAATTTAGCGATAACTTTTTTTTTTTTGCTTCATACTGTATCCCGCACACAGCAGGGTAGACAGAGGGAACCTAGTGTTAAGACACTCCGTTCCCCACTTTCTGCCGAATTCGGAGGGATTGCGTGTTAAGTGGCGGAACTTAACGCCGTTATCGAGAATTATCTATCATAATTTTATTAATATTAAAAGAAAAAATATCTGAACTCTTTTGGTATGGGATCACTTTTTATAAAAAATAAGACAAAGGAAAAGTTGAAAATTTTGTCACAGTTTAAATTTATATACAAAAGGAGAGCCAATATTATTAATGACATTAACTGGTTACAGTCAGGCCATAGCAGCGCATTGGGAAAGCGATTGATTGTGGGTTCGATTTCCACTCGGGTGAACAATTATGCTTAAAATTCAAATTAAATTATTTTAATAAAATTAAATTATTTTAATAAAATTAAATTATTTTAATAAAATTAAATTATTTTAATAAAACTAAATTATTTTAATAAAATTAAATTATTTTAATAAAACTAAATTATTTTAATAAAATTAAATTATTTTAATAAAATTAAATTATTTACATGTCTCCTACCTAAGACAAAGCGCGGTGATGAGTTCCATCACTCAACAGCCAATATCTCGACTGAGAAATAGACGAAGTGTATTAACACTACTTTTTTTTAATTATCCATCTAGATATGAAAAAGCATGAAATTTTATATATTTTTTCAGCTTCACGCTGTATCCCGCAAATAGCAGGGTAGGCAGAAGGACACTAGGTAGTGTTAAGACACTCCGTTTCCCACCTATATTGTTTAAATAAATATTATACACATGGTAATTGTGTGATATAAACTTTATTAAAACAAAGCCCGTACATGTGACGTCAGGAATACTTTTTATTTTTTTTTAAATTGTATTATAATTACTGTCTTGAATTTCATTTTCATATATTTGTTAACAAAAAAAATTAATTTATAAATAATAAAAAAAACGTTCTATTGTAAATACGAACCAAAAGATTTGCCGAAACCCGGGATCGAACCAGGGACCTTTAGATCTTCAGTCTAACGCTCTCCCAACTGAGCTATTTCGGCTGCGAGCGAAACTCTGAATTAAGAATATAGTTTCATATGTTTATTAAAATTGTACATAAAATACCTTTCTTGTATATTACGTAGCCGATAAAACACAAATATATAAGAAAGCATTCTATAGCTTTTTCTTAACTACAAAGTCTCAATACCAAAGTTAAGTTACAATATTTAAAGCAATTTCAAAAGACTGTTATTTTAAATGACATAATAGTTATTTTTCTAATTCTTCTTATTTTTTTTTAAATTAAATAATATCTTCTTTTAAATTAAAACTAGATGGAAATTTTTAATAGTTCCATTTGTTTCACCATTATTATTTACCTACTTCTGTGGCCAGTCGTGGCCCAGTGGCACAAGAGTGTGACTGTAAACGACTGGTTGTGGGTTCGATTCCCACTCGAGGAGTGGAAATTATACTTTCGTTTCTTCGCTCTGGTGTCGAGGCGCCGCGTTAAGTTCCGCCACTTAACACGCAAGCCTCCGAATTCGGCGGAAAGTGGGGAACGGAGTGTCTTAACACTAGGTTCCCTCTGCCTACCCTGCTGTGTGCGGGATATAGCGTGAAGCTATTTAATTTATTTACCTACTTCTTGACATAGTTCCTTAAACTTTCGCACCTGTGTCCGGCTTCGATATCAATACAATCATAAGCAATGTGGTACTTGTATGTGAATGGTTTGACAAGGTATGATTGCAAACGCCATTGGTTGTGGGTTAGTTCTTCATTAGGAGGAATAATAAAATTAAAGTTATTTAGTTTTTTTTCCTCTGGTGCAAGACGCCTAACATGTGATGTTTCAAATTTGAGCGAGTGGAGGACTGAGTGCTTTGACATTTGGTTGTCTCTGACTATCTTACTGTACCATGGGAACACTTTGGGAGCACTTTTAAGCAAGACACAGTATTTCGCATTGGAGCGGAAAGTGGACAACGAAGTAGCTTAACTTTAAGCTCGTTATAAAATCAATAAATAAGTACGTCAACTTTAATTTAAATATTTTTTTTTAGGTATGTAGGCAGAGGTAACCTAGTGTTAAGACACTCTGTTTCCCACTTTCCACCAAACTCGAAGGCATTGCGTGTTAAGTGGCGGAACTTAACGCGCTTTACCTCTCGACACCAGAACGAAGAAAATGGTAATATTAAATATTTCCACTCCTCGAGTGTCCACAACCAGTCGCTTTACGGTCACACTTTGCGCCACTGCGCCACGACTGGCCCCTTAATAAATTTGATTGATTCATATTGACCACCTAACGTTATCAAAATAAAATCACATCCGCCGTACCTCGAGTGCATCAACGCAATACATCTTTAGTTGCTTACTATAATTAGTGACGCATTAATCAGTGACAGACAAGCTAAGCTTAAGATTAACATGAGTTAACTGTGCGGATTTACTTATCTATTAACGTGTTAACACTGTTGTGGCTTAGTGATTTACTCACTTACCTTACCCCATAGTCGTGGGTTCAAATGGAATCGGCAATTGGAATTTCATCATTAATAGCGTAGCAATACAGCAATTTCATGTTTTTTCAGTAATCAGAGAGAGAGAGAGAGAGAGAGAGCCTAGACACTGCGTTTAGACACTACATTTCATTTTCCAATTGAAATTGAGACATCGCGTGTTGAGTGGCAGAATTCAATATTGTACCCTGTCTTAGGGTCTTAGGCATAGGGGCGCAAAAATGTAAATAATTTAAATATAATCTTTTTCCCGAGTTGGAATCAAACCCAGGAACAGCCTCGTTTACAGTCAGACAGTCAGACGTTTTTCTACTGCACTACAGTGGCTATAAGATTGTTTTGACTAACTGGTGTTTTTACTTACTTACTAGTTACTCAATTATGTAATTGAAAACTTGCTAATTAATTAATTGATTAAAAATAAATAAAGGCTGTCTTGATAGACTGACTGACTTTTTATTGAAGTAAAGAATTCAAGAAAAAGAGTTTTGGTTTGATTTATAAATAACATCTAAAGGTAAAAAAGGTGGGGCCAGTCGTGGCGACTGGTTGTGGGTTCGATTCTTACTCGAAATATTGAATATTTCTTAGCTTCATTTTCTTCGTTCTGGTGTCGAGGCAAAGCGTGGCGTTAAGTTCCTTCACTTAATACGTAATGCCCCCAGAATTCGGCGGAAAGTGGGGAAGGGAGTGTCTTAACATTATGTTTCCTCTGCCTACTCTGCTGTGTGCGGGATACAGCGTAAAGCTATAAAAAAATCTATGGGTAAACAAGTATTTTAAAAGTATAGTAGTCATTAATGAACCAATTAATTAATGTCATCGGGGTTCTGTGGGACAGCAGCGTCTACATATAATTGCAGATGGAGCGTTTCCCACTCGAATGGTTATGATTTAACATTCTGATAATGGAAATTACGCTATTAAATTCCATTACTAAACACAGAATGTTTCAAAATTAAACGGAAAGAGGAAAACGGAGTGTCCTAGCACTAATTTTTGTTACAAAAAAGTAAGCAGGTATGTTCCCACAGGTAAAGTGCAAGTGTGAAGAGTATATGAAAGACAACATATTAATTGCAATTACTCACTTACATAATCTAGCATACGAGTACTTCCTAGTCGAACAAGGTCAGTCATGACTGACATCATAACATAAAATAACTTCGAGTCTTCAGAAAGGATTATTTTGTATTACTGGTTCAAATTGACTGACATTTATGTATTAGTACATGTGTATACAAATGGAATTTTAATTATAGTGTATATTACATGAAAAAGCGAAATTGAAACGGAAAATTATTAGCAATTTAATATCATTTTAATTATGTTACCTTTAACATAATGGATGGTAATCGATGGTAAAGGATGGTAATTAATGACTCAGTTTCAAACGTTTTCCCGTATAGCAGGGTAGTAAAATGGGAGAACTTAATGTCAAGACACTCCGTTATCTTCGGCCCGAATCAGAGACCATTCCCATCATTCCCATCCTTCCTTCCTCCTTCTGTCCTAAATCCTCGAGGCTGGCAACGCATACATAACTCTAATGTTGTAGATGTCTATGAACGAAGGTAACCATTTAACACCAGGTGAGCCTTCTGCTTGTTTGCCTCTTTTATTTCATAAAAAAAGAGGCACTTCACGACGAGTGGCGGAACTCAATGCCTCGCTGGTCATCAAAACGAATAAATAAAATCCCTGTGTGAGAATCGAACACACTACCATCGAGTATACAGTCAATAATTCACACATCGCAAAGATGGACTGGCTCTTATCAATGAGGTTACAACACATAGCCATCCCGTGTACTGCCGGACACCGTTTCACAAGACATACTTAACTTTATACAAAGATTAATCATCAAATTTAATTTTAGTTATCAGTCGTGGCGCATATGGGGCCAGTAGTGGCGCAGTGGCACAAGCGTGTGACTGTAAACGACTGATGGTCGGTTTGATTCCCACTCAAGGATTGGAAATATTTAATATTTCCATTTTCTTCGCTCTGGTATCGAGGTAAAGCGCGGTGTTAAATTCCGTCACTTAATACGCAATGCCTCTGAATTTGGCGGAAAGTGGGGAACGGAGTGTCTTAACACAAGGTTCCCTCTGGCTACCCTGCTGTGTGCGGGGTACAGCGTGAAGCTAAAAACAATTTTCATCTGAACACTGTGCGATAAATCTGTAGATCTTCCACAGATCATCTACAACGGATGCTGTGTTACCCATATCATATCATACATAGATAGATAGGTACATACACAGCGCCTACACTACCATTACCTACGCTGTTGGTTGTATTGATATAATCGGTTCTCACGCCCGCATCGCCCACTTCCAATGGTAATTACTAACAAATTGTGTAATTAACAAATTAATACCTGTTTATTTTATATTTGTATTAAGATTTATTTATATTTTAATTATGAGGTTCAAATTAAATGGAACGGATGATAGTTATTATGTATTATATGTAGTTTTATGCCTTTTCTCGTATAGCAAGGTAGTCAGTGAGAATTTAGTGTCACTACACTTTGTTTTCCATGTTATTATATCAGTGTGTGAAGAAAAGTTTTTGTATTCCTAATTACTAAGTTAATGTGAGTAAAAAGTGAAAAGTAGTATTGTAGATAATCAATATTTTGTGTAAGAATCCATTAAAAAATCATTAAATTATTAAAATAAACTTTACACACTAGTATGTGTTTGACACACATTTTGGTGTAAAGTATTTTGGTGTAATTTTGTGTTATTAGATACCTGAACAAATTTTGAAGCAAAATGGACAACAAATTTGAACAGTGTTAATGTACGATTTCGGAAATGATGATTCATACAAGTTAACCTAATATAAGCATGGGGGCAAAATTATATGTTATTTTTTTAATTAAAATTAAAAAAAATAAAAAAAACATTAAGTAAAATGGGAAAAATTATTGCCTTAATTTTTATTAAAACCTTCAAATTTTAAAACATATCTTAAAATGAATTAAGTTTCCATATACATATGTCCATACAATAATCGAAGTCGCTGACCTACTAAAGGAGTCTCCATACGTCATACTGCAAATGTGTTTGCATTGGCAACATGGCTAATCATCTGTGACAGTTGAATTAACACAAATGCCAAATTACATATACACACTATAAGCTACACTAATCTTATTAATGTTAAGTTTGCTTAAGATGAGTTATAAGTGGGGGTTCAATTCTTGGCTGAACCAAAAATTAAAATTTATGTAAATAAATAATAATAATTAATGTGTAAAAGAGAATTTATATTAATTTTTTCGTTAGTATTTCATTAATAATTTAAATTTAATATAGTTTCTTTCTTCTACTTGAGGCTATAGGCTTATATTTTCAACTACAGAGATTTTTATTAAATTATATGGTTTATAGACAAAAATCGAACTCCTTACCAGGGTGCGTGATAAATATATTTTTAGTTTTATTATTAAAATCATATTATTTTAGAGCTTTCAATAAAAACTAATATAAAATAAGTTTGAGGAGCTCGAAAGCTCTCTTATAGTAGAACGGCGACGCGACTTTTGAAAGAAGCATAAGGACATAAAGTCTAGTAAGTAATAACTTTATATTGTACTACAATTTAACTTGAATTCAGAGAAAATAAATTTTATTACATTTATGTGAAAAGAAGCTCAGAATAAAAGTATGATTCATATGTAACTTTATTATTTCGCCTTTTACAATGTCTAAGACGAATGACTAAACATTTTAAACACTTTATATAATATTTTTTAAGTCATCGAGGGTAGATTACATAAAAATATGGCAATAATAACAATATATTTATTTATTACAGAATATAAAAATTCCAATTACATTAATTATAATAATTATCAAATTTATAACATTAAAATATAACCAAGAAAAACAAGTATTGTCGTTGGGGCCAGTCGTGGCGCAGTAGCACAAGCGTGTGGCCAGTAAACGACTGGTTGTGGGTTCGATTCTCATTCGAGGAGTGGAAATATTTAATATTACCATTTTCTTCGCTCTGGTGTCTTACACGCAATGCCTTCGAATTTGGCGGAAAGTGGGAAACGGAGTGTCTTAACACTAGGTTCCCTCTGCCTACGCTGCTGTGTGCGGGATAAAGCGTGAAGCTAAAAAAAAATGTCATATTATCAAAAACACATATAGTAGATAATATGCGTATTTTGAATATATAATGTTATATTTAATAGGTTTCGCTATCTAACAAGCCATATATCTAAGGCTGGCGGAAATTGGAGAATGGAGTGTTCTAGGTTCTTTCAGATAAACTATGAAAAAAAATTATATGGGGTATGTAAGATTAAAATATTGGCTCTTGCTATATCGTGATTTGTATAGCTGCTTTATTTTTATATTGGTTATCAATTTTAAAATAAAGCTATAAAGCTTCTCTCTTTAGAGAAAATGTAGTACCATGACAGTTTTTCCCAAGACGTTCGCCCTAATTTAAGTGGTGGTACTAACTTGCTGTACAAACTCGAACAGTTCTACTGCATATGATGTTATAGGAACGTAGAATTTAATTGCAGATTGCAAAATTGCAATTGAAAAATTGAAATTACAAATAGATGTTAACAATTGATCATTTCTATGAAGGAATATTAAAGTGAACAATTAATTCATTGAAAAAGACATTTAGGGAACGTATAAAAAATTGAACGCAGTAGGATTCGAACCCGCGCCTCCTAGACACTGTCCAGGCGCTCTGACCACTGAGCCATGCGTTCTACTACCAGCTGCGTCGAAATTCTTATGCGCTTTACTACAACTTATTTTTGTTGTTGTCACAAACAAATAATGAATTTTTATAATAATTAATTGTTAATTTCCATTAATTTTTGCCCAATACTGAGTGAAACTGACAAAAGCGTGTTATAAAAGATAACCTATCTAGATAAGCACTTTAATTCAAATCATTAGCCCCAATTTCGATCTATTACAGTAAAAATCATTGCATTCCAAGTTATTTTAAAATATTTACACACATTGCGTTAGTTAAGATAGATTTTAGTTTATACAATCCCCTTTCCTGTTCAGTGTTTATTATGAAGTGCATAGCAGATGCGCTTTACACTGCCCGGATGTTAAAACATTCCTAAAATTACTTTTGTACTGTTAATAAGGTTACTATGACACGGTAGAATTAAATTATAAATGAAAGTTAGGGATTCAAATTTTAAAATATTTAGATTATTTGCATTCTAAATTTAATTCAAATCAGACCAGTAGCTTTGCCGTGAAAGACTGACAGACAAACAGACAAATTTACGCATTTATAATATAAGTATGGATGATTCTGTCTTCAAGTGGGAATCGAATTTACAACTAATTTTAATCTCTCTCTCAATTACATGGCTTAAGTTACATATATTCCAGTATTCAAAAATAAATTTATTTGTAAACCAGTTATTTCTAACACCAGTAATAATAACAATTTTATATCAATCGTAGAATTATCGCTCTGGTGTCGAGGTAAAGCGCGGCGTTAAGTTCCGCCACTTAACACGCAAGTCTCCGAATTCGGCGGAAAGTGGGGAACGGAGTGTCTTAACACAAGGTTCCCTCTGCCTGCCCTGCTGTGTGCGGGATACAGCGTGAAGCTGTGAAGCTAAAAAAAAAAAAAAGTAGAATTATCAGACATCTCTAAGCACTTTTCATCCTCACTATTCATTCTTTCAAAGAAATACCCCACCACATAGCACATAGCACATAGCATACAACGATGCAAATACTCATTTGTCACCGCATTAAAGTTTCGTGGCGGAACGCGTGTGTGTGCGAGATAGCACTGCTTTATGAACAGACGGACATGTTAAATGGCCTGTGTTAATATTGGTTGTACGCGCTAAATAGGTTTTTTACGCATATTAACTTTTTGGTTGAATATGTTTTTTTAATTGTATTATTTTTATTTTATTTTATTTATTAATTTATGTTAACTTACTAAGAATTAAATCTATTACAGAATATATTATATACATACCCTTTTTTATTAATTACAAAAACCTTTTTAATATTAATAAAAGTTATTTGCACATTTAGAATATGACTAATGTGTTTCGAAAACCTATAACTTGATCCCATCTCTTTTAGAAACCATTTAAGCATTCTAATATATCCAAAAATAGCAGATAGGAGTATATATCCAGCTGGGTTGAAATTCTCATACGCATGTTACAATTTATGTTTGTTTTTTTTAGTTTCACGTTGTATCCCGCACGTAGCAAGGTAGGCAGAGGAAACCTAGTGTTAAAACACTGCGTTCCAGACTTTCCGCCGAATTCGGAGGCATAGTGTGTTCAGTAGCGGAAGTTAACGCCGCGCTTTACCTCGACACCAGGGTGTAGAAAATGGTAATATTGAATATTTTCACGCCTCGAGTGGGAATTGAACCCACAAACAGTCGTTTACAGTCACACGTACGTGCCACTGCGCCGCGACTGGCCCCTAATGTCTGACAATTAATTTACGTTTAAAAAAATATGCTTTTTCTTTTCTAAAAATGTTTTTTTTATTTATTCGTTATTTATTCGTATATAATTACTATTACCCTTCCTTTACCAAAACTCGAGATAGAAACCTACACCTCATTTGGCACAGAAAATAAATGAATAATAAAGATAACTTACCCGATGTGTCCCAAACAGAGTAGTTGACTCTATAGTCAGCTACTGTACAGGTGTAGCCATATTTCTCGAAGCCGGTCGGTGTGTATGCCTGTAAGAATTAAAATATTATAGTTATTAAATGTATTCTAAGATTAGTCATGGAGAAAGAAATAAAATTATATTTTGTTTAGCTTCACGCTGTATCCCGCACACAGCAGGGTAGGCAGAAGGAACCTAGTGTTGAGACACTCCGTTCCCAACTTTCCGCCGAATTCGGAGGCATTGCGTGCTAAGTGGCGGCATTTAACGCCGATAAAATTCAAACTTTTAATTCTTGACAAAAGACAGATCGTAGATCTGTGCTTATACGCACTTATTAAGTCAAAACATAAAAAAAAACGTTATATTTTGCTCGGTTCGATTCCCACTCGGAGTATTGATTATTTTTAAAATGCTTTACAATACATTATATAACTTTTATAGATTCGCGCTGTATCCGGAACACAGCACGGTAGGCAGAGGGAACCTAATATTAAGACATTCCGTTCTCCTCTTTCCGTCGAATTCTGGAGACATTAAATGTTGGCGGAACTCAACACCGTACTTCGCCTAGACAGCAGAGAAATGAAATATTTCAATTACTCAAGTGGGAATCGAACCCACAACCGATGTTTACAATCACTCTTTGTACCCCTACGCCTCGACTGGCCTCGGTATATACAAATTATATTCCAAATAGAAAAATTCTCGAGTACACTACAACAGTTGATTGAGGAAGGAAACCTTTAGATGGGATGTAAAATAACCCGTAATAAAAAGTAAAAATTTGCTAGACACAACTTCTAGTTTAAAGTACTGTTGTTGAATTGCATTACTTTTTACGCGTAGAACTACGATTCATGCTTTAACCATCCCCTGCAATTGTAGGCCCTACTATATAGTAGGAACTAGGATATGCGGAAAGAATATAATATTTATAAATTCATTTCTCCATTTATGTCTAGCTTTTTATATGCATATTTTTATATATAAGCTGTAAGTGGCCAGTCGTGGCCCAGTGGTACTAGCGTGTGACTGTCAACGACTGGTTGTGGGTTCGATTCCCACTCGAGAGCGAGGTTAAGTTCCGCCACTTAACACGCAAGCCTCCGAATTCGGAGGAAAGTGGGGAACGAAGTGTCTTAACACTAGGTTCCCTCTGCCTACCCTGCTGTGTGCGGGATACAGCGTGAAGCTAAAAAAAAAACAAAATATAAGCTTAACCTAAGTAGGCAAAACGAATCCAGTGTCAAGGTACTATATTTTCTTCTTTCCGATAGAATACAAAAATTACATATACTCGTGCTTGTTATCATCAGAAATTAGCCCACTGTGCAGAAACCACCTCAGTTACACACGATGTACATATATAAGTTCTTTTAACCTTATTTTTTAACCGCACAATATAAACAAATTTTTCATTGAATATTTTTTTTTTTTATTTTTTTTTTAGCTTCACGCTGTATCCCGCACACAGCAGGGTAGGCAGAGGGAACCTAGTGTTAAGACACTCCGTTCCCCACTTGCCGCCTAATTCGGAGGCATTGCGTGTCAAGTGGCGGAACTTAACACCGTGCTTAAATATTTCCACTCCTCGAGTGGGAATCGAAACCACAACCAGTCGTTTCAGTCACACGCTTGTGCCACTGGGCCACGACTAACCTCGTATGGTATGTAAATATTTTTAACCTTATTTTTAAACTACACAATGTAAACTAATTTTTCATTGAATATAAGAAATAAAAGCGGTTAACACAGCACAGTGAGTCGACGGGTGCACGCGGACGGAACAAAGGAGGTAATTGAATCCGGCAAGTTTACAATTCAACGAGTTATTTCATATGGATATTTAGTTTTAACGTTTTGCGGTTTTGTTATGGAGAATTTAGACACTCCGTTCTCTATTTTCCTCTCTCTCTTTTAATAGAGTGATTGAATTTTTTTCTACGTTCGTCTTATCTGAGTGGTAAAATGAAATTGCGTATATAAACCCACGTTCGACCAATCGTTTCGACGTTTTCAATCAGTCGTTGTGTTACTGCGTCACAATATCTTTGATTAAGCTCAAAATATTTACATAAATTTTGATTTTTTTTAATACATATGTAAAAACACAAGGTAATAATTTTTCATTGTACACAAGAAATAAATAATTGAACAAAAAAATATTTTTATTTTTCCACTCTTAATACCCCAGACAAAGCGAGGTTTTGGGTTCCGCTACTTAACACTCAATGTCTTAATTTTGGACGGTAAGTGGAGTCGTGGCCTAGTGGCACAAGCGTGTGACTGTAAACGATTGGTTGTGGTTTCGATTCTTACTCGAGGAGTGGAAATATTTAACATTTCTATTTTCTTTGCTCTGGTGTCGAGGCAAAGCGCGGCGTTAAGTTCCACCACTTAACACGCAATGCCTCCGAATTTGGCGGAAAGTGGGAAACTGAGTGTATTAATACTAGGTTCCCTCTGCCTACCCTGTTGTGTGTGGGATACAGCGTGAAGCTATAAAAAAAATTGGAGAACAGAGTGTGTCTAGACACTAGGGTCACACTCACTACTCTTCTATGTAGCAAAAAACGTGAAGCTACAAAAACATAAGAAATAAAAGTGATTAACATAGCGGGTGCACGGAACAAAGGAGGTAATTGAATCCGGCAAGTTTACAATCGAATGAGTTTTTTCGTATGGAAATTTTTCACTGTAAAAGTTGAATTGAAATTGCTTAGCTCTGAAAGCTTTAAACTTTGATATTTTTAAAGCTTTTTGTCGTGTGTGTTTTTTTAAATAATTACACTGGTATTGTCATTGTGAGCGGCGATAGTTTTGGCATTTAATAATAGGATGGTAATTGAGGCCAGTCATGGCGCAGACGCACAAAGAGTGACTGTAAAAGCAACTGGTTGTAGGTTCGATTCTCAATTGAGATTTTTTTTTCAGCTTTATACTGTATCCCGCACACAGCAAGGTAGGCAGATTGAACCTAGTGTTAAGAAACTCCGTTCCCCAATTTCCGCCGAATTCGGAGGCATTGCGTGTTAGTGACGGAACTTAACGCCGCGTTTTACCTCTGATACCAGAGCGAAGGAAATGGAAATATTAAATATTTCCGCTACTCGAGGAATTGAAAAATTTAATATTTTATTTCCTTCGCTGTAGTGTCAAGGCAATGCGTGGCGTTGAGTTCCGCAACTAGAACTGAGTGGGAATAGAACTCACAATCAAAAATTTTGCAATTAAACCCGGCCCCACTGTGCCACTACGATGTCTTGGGTTCCTGGGTTCCACAATGCAGTAGTATTTTATAACTAAATACGAGGATAAAATTCTACGAATATATTTAAATAAAAATAAATATATTTAAATAGTTTTCAATAAGAAAGTGGTTATTTTTAATACTAACAAAAGTAACTAAATTAGTCATTAGTATTATTTAGATATAGTATATCGACTATATCATCATCATCCCGTATGGTCTAGTGGCTAGGATACCTGGCTTTCACCCAGGAGGCTCGGGTTCGATTCCCGGTACGGGAAACTCTTTTTTTAATTTTGTTTTTATTTTTTTCCTTTATAAAGTTTTATTTGTCCGATAAAAGCTCTCAAATTAGGTTTTTTTGAAAAATAGTTACTTTGAGAGAGTTTAAACATATATCACACGTCACATCACAGCTTAAGCTTTTTTTTGTTATATTTATGGCTTAATTTGGAGAAAAACACGGAGTGTCTTGACACTACTTTCTCTCTGTTACTCTACCAGTTTAAAGTTAAAGAAAATATTATAATTTATATATTTTCGCTTATATATGTTATAATAAGACTAAAATAATTTAACTTTTATATTTTTTCATGCAATACAAAAATTATACTGCGATACCGATTTCAACGTTAAAAATATATAACATTATTCAGATTGGTCTCAATGACTGCATTTATTATTCTTATACAAATAGCTCTAAATGTAAGAAATGGCTGACATTTTATAAACAAAGTTGAGATTATAAAAACAACTTTGAATTATCATTTATGTTGCTTTTTCAAACAACAACTATCAAAAGATAACAGGAAATCATTTTAATCATAAACAAGCTATCTTCTAATGTTAAATACACAACTTATATTTATTAAAATATCCTTCAAAAGTATACGGTAGTCCATGGTCACAGGTAGGCAGGTAGATAGGTAGAAGATAGTCGGGTTTTCTAGTATGTACTTTCGAATAATAAAAAGTATATTTTTGTGATGAATCCAGCTAAAATAGTTTTTTTAAGCTTCACACTGTATCCCGCACACAACAGTGTAGGCAGAGGGAACTTAGTGTTAAGACACTCCGTTCCTTTCCGCTGAATTCGAAGGCATTGCGTGTTAAGTGGCGGAACTTAACGCCGCGCTTTACCTCTGATACCAGAGCGAAGAAATGAAAATATTAAATATTTCCACTCCTCGAGTGGGAATCGAACCCACAACCAGGCGCTTTATAATCAAACTTTGTGTCTCTAGTCACGACTGGCCCCATGAATAGTTAAGTAAAATAGTTTTATTAAAAAAAAAACAAAATATTAAAAATATCATAAGCAGTGTAAGACTTTCATTTATCGTCTTAAAAATTAACCACTGTCCTGTACTGTAAAAAAATAATTACTATATGTAATTATTTCTTATGAAAACTCAAGTGTTCACCATATGGTGTTTTAAGATACTCGAGTATCTATTTAAGAGCACTAACTAGTAGGTCAAAGTGAAGTGGTGCTACTAAAAAATAAGACTACGCAATTATA
Source organism: Dryas iulia moderata (assembly GCA_019049465.1). Taxonomy (NCBI): domain Eukaryota; kingdom Metazoa; phylum Arthropoda; class Insecta; order Lepidoptera; family Nymphalidae; genus Dryas; species Dryas iulia. Next base: position 2,296,737 of record CM032431.1, read on the forward strand.
TCAATATTTTTCGTTTACATATGGTTGAGTTAAATCTGCCTATATTTTTTTTAAAAAGTTTATTATAATCATAAAGTTCCTTAATACAATTAGTTAAGAGAAAAATGAATTTAAACTCTTCCCTTATTAATATAGTAATGGATACTCAAATCAATATAATTTTTAAAATGTGAAGCTTATAACACAAGTCCTGACTCTTGTTTAACAGGTTCGTAAAATAAAAAAATCATTTTGATTCAAAGTTTTCTTTTTTGCACATTGCGCTTGCTTCGGTATCGTCAGAGAACCTAGGGCCCAGACAATCCATTCTGCATTTTCTACCCGAAATCGGAACATTACGCGTAAGTGAAACTTAACGCCTTGGATACCAGAGTAAAAAAAATAAAATAAATACATAATCACTCATCACCAGAGTAATCGAACTCCCAACAATCGCGGTTACAGTCAAACGCGCGATTGCGCTACAACGGCCTTTGATACTATATTTTTAATATAGCTCCCTCGTAATTGACTTTTCTATTGACAATTTTAAATTCCACAGTCGGTAGCAATGAATGTTTGGATCGTGCGTCTTGATCCTCTGCCCTCTGTCACGGTAGGCACGTAAGGGACATATCATAAAATGCGATGATAAAATAAAATGGCCGACATCTTACGCAGGTATGTATTGGGATGACATCGAATTTCCTTTCTTTTACATAAGTATTGTAATATTATTTTCTAGTATGTACCTACAGACAAAGATAAACCAGAGTTGCTTAATATAGCAATGTAGTTTGAAAGAATCTAGTGTTAAGACACTCCGTTTTTCATCTTTCGTTCGAAATTAAGATATTGCGTGCTTTTTTTTTTAATAAATGAACTCTGTCCATGGGCTCACAGGTGCCCATTGCATTTGTTAGTATTAACTTGTATACAGTGTGACAATTCAAAAGCACTGTGACTTATATTTAATCTTATTATCTAGTGGTGATGTCCATCACTGACCAAGTGTAGGCATTTTTTTATTATTATTACTTATATATTGCGTGTTAAAAATGAGACTAAACGCTTACTTAAACGTAACTATTCTAAAACTTCATATATGTAGGTATACTACGCAAAGTACCACTAAAGTGTTATTATTATTATTTCCTTTGTTTAACATATTTCTTGTTTTAAAAAATATATATTTACATACAAAATACATTTACTACTAATATAAACATAATAGTGGCCAGTCGTGGCCCAGTGGCACAAGCGTGTGACTGTAAACCACTGGTTGTGGGTACGATTCCCACTCGACGAGAGGAAATATTTAAGATTTCCATTTTATTTGCTCTGGTATCGAGGCAAGGCGCGGCGTTAAGTTCTACCACTTAACACGCAATGGTTCCAAAATTCGGCGGAAAATGGGGAGCGTAGTGTAACACTAGGTTCCCTCTGCCTACCCTACTGTGTGAGGGACACAGCGTGAAGTTAAAAAAACACATTTTTTTTTGTTTTTGGTATCTAACATAAACCGGGTCGTTGAGGTCCACCCACTACTTACTCAGGGTTCTCACACTAGGTTTTCTTTAACTTCACTGACATACGAAAAAATGGTAAAGCTTTATTTCTCCACTCTCCACAAACAAATTTATATTTCTGTACCCCTAATCCTATTTTATTTTGCAAGCATCTTTAATTACTCTGCCTTAGTACGAAACAAACAAAATTCAGTTACACTCATATTATGATAATTAAAATTTTCTAATTGAATTACGGGTAAAGCCTCATAAATATACCCCCGAAAACTTTTGGGGATATTCCGGTAATGTAATTTAAGTCGTAACTTCCAATGAATATACAGTTCACACATCTTCTAACTCCGAAAACGTATTTTAGGCTTTATAATTATGCGTGGAATACGAACAAATTAGATACGGTATTAAATTATGTTAATGGTTTGTTTGTAATTTGTATTAAATACGCTTTTCGCACAGAGTGAAGTTAGTGTGAAGACACTACGTTCTTCATTTTAACCGAAATCTAAAGTACATTGCGTGTACGTATGTTTGAACTCACCGCAGCGATTTCATATGTATCTGAATGTAGTAAATGTAAATAAATGAGATTAAATGATTTTTTTTTTGCTTCACGCTTCACCCGCTCACAGCAGGGTAGGCAAAGGGAACCTAGTGTTAAGGCACTCCGTTCCCCGTTTTCCACCGATGTTTGGAGGCTTTGCGTGTTAAGTGGCGGAACTTAACGCCGCGCTTTGCCTCGATACCAGAGCAATAAAAATAGAAACTTTAAAAAATTCCACTTCTCGAGTGGGAATCGAACAACCAATCGTTTACAGTTACACGTTTGTGCCACTGCGCCATGACTAGCCCTCATTATTAAATATATTTTATTAATTATTAAATATATTTAACTATGTATATTAAGGCACATCGTGGCCCAGTTTGATGACATCTGACTGTTTTCATAATGGTTGTGGGTTTCGATTCCCAATCAACTGAATTTTAAAAATATTTTTGCAAATAGCAAGGATAGGCAGAGAGAACCTAGTGTGAAATCATTTAGTTCTCCACTTCCTGTTTGAATTATAGACATTAGTGATACTCGTCACACAAGCGCAGGGTTATGTCCCGCCACTGGGCGAAACTTAACGCTGCGCTTTGCATTTGATGACAGTAACTTTTTGAAAATATTTTTTTTTAGAAAATCATTGAAATTTATCAATAAAATTGTTATTATAACTTTGAAAATACATATAAAAAACTACACTGTTTCAGGAAATCTCAACAAACAAATAGTGGCTCTCGTAGGTGAAATACAAAATTGCTTCAACCAGAAATAGAAGCTATGACCATATAATAACCACAAATCGGTAAGTTCAAATTGTTTTCCTTTGAGAATCCATGGCAAAGAAATAAAAGCCATTCACGAAAACCGATTCATATTTTCCAACCGCCATTGATGTGGAATATCGAATTTTATACTCTGTATATTTTGAACGATGAATTTTTCTATTTGAAATGTGTGCATCGTGAAAGTAATATTAAGAAATCCACATTTATTAACGTTTTTTTAACATTTTTAAAGTGTTAATCCACACTTAGGAAAATTGAATAAGACATTTAAAGAAAACGTAACAAACAAAAATTTGAACAACAAGTCGTGGCCTAGTGGCACAAGCGTGTGAATGTATGCGACTGGTTGTGGGTTCGATTCCCCCTTGAGGAGTGGAAATATTTAATATTTCCATTTTCTTCGCTCTGGTGTCAAGACAAGGCGTGGCGTTAAGTTCCGCCACTTAACACACAATGCCTCCGAATTCGGCGGAAAGTGGGGAACGGAGTGTGTTAACACTAGGTTCTCTCCGTCTACATTTAATGGATAAAAAGTGCAAGAATTAAATAAATAATATTCATATAATAATGGAATAGAATCACATAAATTCTATATATACATACTACCATGTGTTATACAATTACTATAATACACATGTTGCTAAGGAAACGTGTAATTTACACAATTATGGTACCACTAATTAAATTAACTATAGACAGAAGTTCATTACAAAATCTTCTCTAAATAAAAAGTATTATGATATAAAAAAAAAAACAGTTTCTCGTTTATTCCCGCATTGCAGGACTCAGTAAATAGAGAAAACCCATTGTAAAAATACTCCGTTCTCCACATTCAACTCGAAATCTAAATATTGCGGGTTAAGTGGCCAGAGTCGAGAAATAATATTTAATAATTTTGAAGAAGACACATAGAATTTTTTTTTAAAACGCAATGGGATTCGAATCCACACCTCCTGAATACCGTCCAGACGCTCTCACTGCTAAACCATGCGTTCTATTACCAGCTGCGTCGAAATTCTTATACGCTTTCTAAATGTCTTTTTCAATTCAAAGTATTTAATCATTTTCCCAAGTGGGAATCGAATACACAACCATCACGTTTAAGGTCAGACGCTGTCCAACTGCACCACGATAGCCTCACAATTTATAATACATATATAATACATAATATGGTACATAACCTTTTCCAAGACGAAATTCTACAAAGGAAACCTGTTACACTGAATTTTTCAGAGGAAACACTAATTGGCTATAATTAAAAGTGTAACAAAAGCCTCTGTTCTCCTAATTAGGTGCACTTATCACAATGACATCATTCCGCTACTATGCACCAGTTCACTTTACTTTGAATTTTAAAAATAATATAATAGTTAAAATAGAGAAGCCAAAAATAGAGAAAAGTCGATTATATTATATTATTTAATATTTAGACGCCAGTCGTGGCACAGTGGCACGAACGTGTGACTGTAAACGACTGGTTGTGGGTTCGATTCCCACTCGAGGAGTGGAAATATTTAATATTTTCATTTCCTAAGTTGGGGGAAAGCGTGGAACGGAGTGTCTTAACACTAGGTTCCGTCGGCCTACCTTGCTGTGTGCGAGACACAGCGTGAAGCTAAAAAAAAATATATTTAATTATTTTTCTTTTCACTTTTATCTTAAATCGAGACACTGCTGTTGAGCGGCGTAACTTAACGACGCGCTTTATCTTACCAGAGAGGGTAAACGAAAATCATTTTAAAAATAAAATCATTTTGCTCCTTAGCTGGACGCTTGCAATTAATGCAACCATAACATTAGTTGAAGGCCAGTCGTGGCCCAGTGGCACAAGCGTGTGACTGTAAACGACTGGTTGTGGGTTCGATTCCCACTCGAGGAGTGGAAATACTTAATAATTCCATTTTCTTCGCTCTGGTGTCGAGGTAAAGCGCGGCGTTAAGTTCCGCCACTTAACACGCAATGCCTCCGAATTCGGCGGAAAGTGGGGAACGGAGTGTCTTAACACTAGGTTCCCTCTGCCTACCCTGCTGTGTGCGATACGGATATAGCGTGAAGTTATTATTTTTTTTTTTTTGAAATGCAATTTTAAAGTTTTGGTTTAAAAATAAAACAACTTTTTTAAGATAAATGGAGTTGATAACAATAATGATTGTTCTTTTGGAAAACGCTCAATAATACAAATTATTCCATAAATAAAAGCTTTTACAGCACTATTTTTAAATTTAATTTGTGTAAACGGAAGCACTATTAAAAATAAATTTAAATACATAGAACAAGGACTAATTCAATAACGGTTTTCAAATTTGTACCGGTCTTAGTTTACGATTATATTACAATATTTTCATAGTATGAACCCTAATATCCTTACTAGGGCCCATGAATATTATTTTACTTACTAGGCCTTATCGTATTTGACTGCAAATTGTATTAAGATTATTCTTATTTCTATCTAAGATACTTAAGATAAAAGTAGTACGTAGTAAGTAGTAAGTTACGCGGCTTTCAGTTCCACCACTTATCATCATCAATATGTTGATTTCAGGTGGAAAGTCGAGAACGGAGGATCCTGACACTAGATTCTCTCTGGCTACTTTGCTATGGCGGAATCCATACTTATAATATAAACAGGAAAGTCTGCCTGTTTGTCTGTCACGCTTTCACGGCTAATCTACTGGTCCGATTTAAATGAAATTTAGAATAAAAGTAGTATATAATCCAGGGTCAAATATAGGCTACTCACTTTTTCAAAAATTAACTACTAAAGGGTTGAAACAGGGTATGAAAAATTATATGAAAAATTTAAACCGCTTGGCCGATTGGAATTAATTTTGGAATAAATATGGTAGATAATCCAAGGTTAAACATAGGATACTTTGTTTTTCAAAAATCCAACCCCAAGGTTTGCAATATAACGGAACAGTTATATAGTACACGCGGCGTACCTATACCAATAGCTTCTATTTCACTACACTAAAGGAATGAACACTCCAATTAAAAACCAGCAAGCGCTTTTAAAGTGCCATTCATCAATAGCTCACACAGATTATAAACTATACTGCAGATAAAATATTACTAAACATTTTTTATAACATTTTCTGCATCAAATTTGTTAGACTAATAGTAGTGGGAAAGTTGAAAGCTCAGTGCATAGTGGACACGTACTAGCGGGTTCGATATCTATTTGAAGCAATATTTGATATAATTTTTTTTTAGCTTCACGCTGTATCCCGCACACAGCAGGGTATTCAGAGGGAACCTAGTGTTAAGACACTCCGTTCCCTACTTTCCGCCGAATTCGGAGGCTTGCGTGTTAAGTGGCGGAACTTAACGCCGCGCTTTACCTCGACACCAGAGCGAAGAAAATGGAATTATAATTTCCACTCCTCGAGTGGGAATCGAAACCACAGCCAGTTTACGCTTCACACGCTTGTACCACTGGGCCATGACAGTTTATTCAGTTCCATCATTGAACACATACAATAATTTTAGGAGTCATTTTTTAACTAGTCGTAAGACTATTTAAAGATGCTAAAAGTTAAGTGACGTTTGGTTGCATTTTATTTAGAAAACAAGAAGATACAGGTTTCCCCATAGCATGGTAGGCAGATAACGTAATGCTATGCCACTCCGTTCTTCCCTTTCTCTCTAAATTCGAAACGGTGGGAGTCATTTTTTTTATATTGTATGATATCGAACCCCTTATCAACACGTTTATTAGACGCTGGCCCACTGCACTCACTGCACTGCACGAAAACCTCAAAAATAATCAATAATAATATAATAACAATAACGCCCCATCGATAGGAAGCTACACCTGCGACATTTTTTTTTTTTTTTTTTTATTGAAGAAAGGAGGGCAAACGAGCAGAAGGACTACCTGATGGTAAGTAGTTACCTTCGCCCATGGACATCCACAACATTAGAGAGGTTGTGGATGCGTTGCCGACCTTAAGGGGGGTGGAGGAAAGGAGGGAAGAAGGATGGGGATGGTGGGAGTAGGGAGAGAGAGCTGGCTTACTTGCCATCGAACCGGAACACATCATCAGATATTTGGCGGTTCGTCTTTGACATGATAGTGGTCGCGAGCCAGTCGGAGAACGAATCTCCTACCACCAAGCTACTGGGTTACCCGCCTTTTACGGGACGCTGCCCAGCGACGGAGGGGAATTGTATTCTAACCCGTCCCCCCACGGGTAAAATAGTGCTACCTTAGAGAATCGTTTTACACCAGGAATGAGCAAGCTTATTTAGTAAAGACCGTGTCTACCTTTCGAAAATTTTGGCAGGTCCAAAGCTAACTTCTAAATAGTATAAAAAAACGTAGTGGAATAATAAATATCTATAATATAAACTATCGATTAGCAGTTTATCATAAAAATAATAAAAAATCTTTTAATTTAAAACATCGATATGTTACAGTAGAATATTATTTCACGAAAAGTTAAAAATGAATATGATTCTTTCAAATTTAGTCAATTTTAGTATACCGAGAGATACGTATGACGTGATTGATGCAGAAATTTATTATGCATGTACTTTCATACTTTATGAAACGAATTGAAAGCTCGATGAAATAAAAACTAGGGAATTTTTTAGTGCTTGATTGATGGCGGAAGCGCAATAGTTTATATATTAGTCTATATAGTATGAAAGATGTAATATATCTGTCATGTAATATATCTGTCATTTGGGGCCAGTCGTGGCGCAGAGGCACAAAGTGTGACTGTAAAGCGACTGGTTGTGGGTTTGATTCTCACTTGAGGAGTGGAATTATTTACCCTTTTTTTCGCTCTGGTGTCGAGGCAAATCGCTTCGTTAACTTCCGCCACTTAACACGCAATGTCTTCAAAATTCGGCGGAAAATGGGGAACGGAGTGTCCTAACACTAGGTTCCCTCCGCATACTGTGCCGTGTGCCCCTACACAGCCCGAAGCTAAATAAAATTCTTCTTTATAATGAATAAAAAAATAAATAACTAAAACACCGAAAAAATGTAAAAATAGCGGTAAGACAATCACTAGATATTGCAAGACAATCTTTCTGGTAAGTGAATATCCTCATAAAGTACATTTTTTTATTAATCAAATTAAAAGTAGGTTTTCCCATATCTGTTTCAATGCACTGTAGTTTAACAAATATGAGATTGTGAATATTCGAATGCAGTAATTAATCTCGGTCAATAAAACAATGAACAGTGGTTTCCGTTGGATAGTTCAAAAAAACAATATAAATACTTTTACAAATTAAAATACAGCTTGCTTTTATATTAAAATTGTTATTATTTTTTAAACAACTGTTCAATCAATGAATACTGTGGTGAATATATACCTACATATTTATATAAATAATGAAACTGTATTGTATATATTATCATTATACTTTAATAAGGTTACAGGGGCCAGTCGTGGCGCAGTGGCACAAGCGTGTGACTGTGAATGACTAGTTGTGGGTTTGATTCCCACTCGAGGAGTGGAAATATTGAATATTTCCATTTTCTTTGCTTTGGCGTCGAGGCAAAAGAAAGGCTCCGAATTCGGCGGAAAGTGTGGAACGGAGTGTCTTAACACTAGGTTCCTTCTACCTGCCCTGCTGTGTGCGGAATAAAGCGTGAAGCTAAAAAAAAACATTTGCCACTTTGTGCCAACTCTGAAAACGATGAAAGTCTATGAAAATAGCCTTTCTAATGCCGTCGTGGCGCAGTACACCACCATGGTAAAGCACAGCAGGGCATTGAGTTCTGGTTACTCAACACGCAATCTCTTGATTTTGGGCGGAAAATAAAGAATGGGGTGTCATGACATTAAGTTCCCTTTAACTGCCACACGAAGAAAAGCTTGAAGCTGTACATTATTACCTGAGTATAATAAGTATAAATGGCATTAAAAATGCTTTTTTTTAGCTTCACGCTAAATCCCGCAGACAGCAGGGTAGGCAGTGGGATCCTAGTGTTAAGACACTCTGTTCTCCACGCACCGCCGAATTCGGAGGCATTGCGTGTTAAGTAGCGGAACTTAATGTCGCGCTAAAAAAAGCTATACTGAATGTATGAAAACTACCTGGTCTGAATGAACTAAGTGTGGCGTTGAATTTCGCTAGTCGGCACCCTGTCCTTAAGTGAATGAACAACAGAGATCCAAATCACTACATCTCACTTAATAGTCAAAAATCTTTACAATATTAGTAAGCAAAATATTTTTTCTCCAGAACTCACCAGAAGAGGTAGAAAAAAAGTAGTGCCAGAACACTGTGCGAAAGCTCTAGCCAGGCCGAGAATCAAGAGTTACTTCTAACTTCACTAACTTACTTAACTAACTTATACTTAACTAACTTATACTTAAATTCGTAACGTTCTTTGTATTTTGTCGTATAGTCAGTATCCAGCCTATTCTGGAATATGTTTATATTTGTATTAAAATCTGAACAACATAATATCAGAATAACAACAATCGCTTGTTGTTTCTAAATCTTCTCTCGTTTTCATAATCTTTAATACTTTCTGATCGAAAGCTCAATCAATACGTGCCTTGCTTAAAACCACATACATATTTCTAGTCCTCAAATTTTATTATAAGATAACTTCAAACCCTTAATAATTCTACCTTTTTATGTTATGTAGGCCACCGTAGCGTAATGGTACAGCGAATGACTGTAATGGGTTCTGGGTTCGATTCTTACCCGTGTGATTTCTCCGTAGAAATGACTTTTTTTACCCGCGACGGAACGGCGACTGTATATGTGTTTGGGGTGAGAGGTTGTTTGTTTGTTTGTTTGTTTGTTTGTTTGTGTGTTTGTGCAAATTACTATGTCAATTATTTCCAAAACTATAAGTCCGATTTTGATACGGTTTTCTATGATAGGTTAAGGTTCAATTGGCGTATGTTCTTAGATATGTCTTATTGCCGTAACTCACCAGGGGGCGCTGCAGTAAGCATTTAACGTGAAAACGAATGTTTTCAATTATCTCAAAAAATAGTAGTCTGATTTCGATAGATTTTCAGTGATAGATTCAGATTTAATTGGTGGATGTTCTTGGATATGTTTTATCGTGTCAAACCACCAGGGGGCGCTGCAGTAAGCATTTGTTTGTACTTTTTTTGTATTTATTTATCTAAAACCGAAACTACTGATCCGATTGAAAAGAGTTTTCGGGAAAAGATTCAGCTTTGCTTGATGCATATTTAAAGATTTTTCTTTTTTTGTTACGGGGAAAACTCACTAGGGGGCGCTGCAGTAAACATTTGTTTATGCAAATCAAAAACTACTAGTCCAATTTAGATGTAACTTTCAAGGGTAGGTTCAGACTTAATTGGTGCGTCTTTTCATATATATGTTATGGTGACCACTCATCAGGGGGCGCTGTAGTAAGCATTTGCTTGTATTTTTTTGTGTAAAACCAAAATTTTTCTTGTATTTATTTGTCTAAAACCGAAATTACTTATCCGATTGGCTAGAGTTTTCAGAATTAGATTCAACTTTGCTTGCTGCATATTTTAAGATTTTTGTTTTTTTGTTACGATGAAAATTCACCAGGGGGCGCTGCAGTAAACATTTGTTTATGCAGAGCAAAAACTACTAGCCCGAATTAGATGAAACTTTCAATGATAGATTCAGGTTTAATTGGTGCTTCTTTTCATATATACGTTAAGGTGACCACTCACCAGGGGGCGCTGCAGTAAGTACATTTGTTTGTGTAAAACTAAAACTACGAGTCCGATTTGAATTCAGTTTTCAATGATAGATTCAAGTTTACTTAGTGCATATATTCATATATGTGTCATGTATGTTTACTTAGTGCATATTTTCATGTATGTGTCAACTCTCTAGGGGGCGCTGCAGTAAGTAGCTGCTTCTATTTTTTTGTGTAAAACCAAAACGACTAGTACGATTGTCAAGAGTTTTCAGTATTAGATTCCGCTTTACTTCGAGCATGTTTTTAATTTATATTACGGCGACAAGTCACCAGGGGGCGCTGCAGTAAAATATTGTTTGTGCAAAGATAAAATGACGAATTTGATTTGGATGCAGCTTTCAGTAAGCTCAAGTTTAATTAGTGCATGTTCTTGGATATGTTTTATCGTGTTAACTCACCAGAGGGCGCTGCAGTAAACATTTGTTTGAAATATTTAATGCAAAACCACAACTACTAGTCCGATTGGGCAGAGTTTTTAGTATTAGAGTTGCCTTTACTTGGTGTAAGTTTTTAGGTCTTTTTTCACGTCAAGAACTCACCAGGGGGCGCTGCATTAAACATTTAATTGTGCAAAGCTAAAACTACAAGTTCGATTTGGATGCAGTTATCAAAGATAGGATCAGGCTTAATTAGCGCGTGTTCTCGTATATGTGTCATGGTGACACCTCACCAGGGGGCGCTGCAGTAAGCATTTGCTCGTATTTTTTGTGTGAAACCTATTTAGATGCGGTTTTCTGTGATAGGTTCTGGTTTAATTGCTGCGTGTTTTTATATGCCATATCATGAACTACCACGGGGCGCTCCAGTATATATTAGTTTGTTCAAAATCAAAACTACTAGTGGGTTTTGTGATTTTCACTGATTTGGTTAGACTTAAGTTTCGTGAAAATGTTACGGTGACAATCTCCCAGGCGCTGCAATAAGCATTTGATAACCAGAAAGCATTGGATTTATAATTTCTTTTGGGTTTGCATGAACATTAATATAAAGTATTTCGATATTATGTAATAATATATAATGTGTATCTATTCACTTTAAAAAGTTTAAAATAAAAAGCAAAATTAAAAATTTTGAAAAAACCCACGACGGTTTAATTGTAATTGTAAAAGGATAAAATAACTATAAATCCCCCGCCTAAAAGAATATATGTAACGAGATGATAGGGACGACTTCGTCGGGGGCTGCCAGTTGCAACCTCTATTTTAAATATAGTAGCTAACAGTATAGATTTCGTTTTAAAGTCTTTAAAATACCAGTTATCAAAACTGTAAACTCATTAATATTTAATCATTCATTAATATTTAATTTTTTTGCCAAACCTGTTTTAACAGGAAGAAAACCTATGAGAAGGTTTTTGCAAACTTAAAGTAATAGCAGCCCCGGCGAAGCCGTCCCTATCATCTCGTTACATATATTCTTTTAGGCGGGGGATTTATAGTTATTTTATCCTTTTACAATTACAATTAAACCGTCGTGGGTTTTTTCAAAATTTTTAATTTTGCTTTTTTTTAAAGTGTTTCACACCTACGAAAATTCTAAATGCCTTTTTCAAATGTCATTTTTTGTATATACATATATTTTCGCTTTGGTAAACGCCATGTTTTGTTTAGGCCATTCAACACGCACTCGTTTTTGTGCACAAAGTGGAGAAAGGAGTATCGCGACACTAGGTTCTTTTTAACTTCTGAAATATGCAGAAAAATGGTATCTTTGCCACTCGTTTCTATTGATTGATATTACTTTTATTTTAATGATAAACTCACTTCATAATAAGAAGCTTTTAAGACTCACATTCATAAATGCAATTGCATCTTCAAGAGTAGGGGGATGGAAAATTTATTAAAAAATATAGGTACATATATTTAAAAAGTACTTAGAACCTTTACGTCTGACAAGCGAGGGCGATCCCCCTATCTATGCAAATAAATAAAATTGGAGTTTCTGTTTGTAATATTGGGATAACCGCTTCTTAATGAATGCGTAAGTAAGTAAGTATATATGCTACATATACCAAAATATCTTTTTTGTCCGTATTTCTATCTGTCAATTTAATATGGGTAAACTCTGGAATTGCTGGATCGATTTTGACAGGAATTCCACCGCCAGATAGCTTATGTATTAAGAAGTGGCCAGTCGTGGCCCAGTGGCACAAGTGTGTGACTGTAAACGACTGGTTGTGGGTTCGATTCCCACTCGAGGACTGGAAATTATGTTTCCATTTTCTTCGCTCTGGTGCCGAGGTAAAGCGCGGCGTTAAGTTCCGCCAGTTAACACGCAAGCCTCCGAATTCGGCGGAAAGTGGGGAACGGAGTGTCTTAACACTAGGTTCCCTCTGCTATATGCGGGATACAGCGTGAAGCTAAAAAAAAAAAGTAGCTTAGGCTACTTGTATTTTAGAGTTACATTTTTTTAAAATTCCTCGTGAAAGAAGTCGCGAACACGGCTAGTATTAAATAAATAAAAGGTTAGATTCTAAGAACTCATTCAGATGCCGAGTACGAACTCGTGTAAATAAAGAATACTTAGAAACGTATTATTATTCTGTAGCCTTTATTGAGAGCAATGTTCTATTTATATATAAGTAAGGTGCTTATGTATATGTTATTTAAATATTGATGTTGAGACTTGCTAAAATAAAGGTATGATTTGATAGATCTTGATTAGTCTTTTAGTAAAAATAGTGTTAGTCTAATAAGCTATGTTCTAGACTTTACGAAAAAATTGAGTCTTTGCATTTTGGGGTTTTTTATGTATATGAACAAATCGCGACTTTTTCTTTTAGTATAGTAAGCAGACAGGACCTAGTGTCATCTCCGCTTTCTGTCTGATTTCCAGACATTGTGTATTGAGTGGTCTACCTTAAACCTCCCTGAATCTTGCTATAGCACTAAAGTTTAAATATATTTATTTATTTATCTCACGCTGTATCCCGCACACACCAGGGTAGGCAGAGGGAACCTAATGTTATGAGACTCCGTTCGCGTGTTAAGGGGCGGAACTTACCGCCGCGCCTTGCCTCGATACCAGAGCGAAGAAAATGGAAATATTAAATATTTCAACTCCTCATGTGGGAATCGAATTCACAACCAGTCGTTTACAGTCACACGTTTGTGCCACTGCGCCAAGACTGGCCCCTTAATAATTTTAATATAATCTGTCTATAAGGCGGAGATGGTATCCACGACCATCGCGTTTATAGTCAGACACTGCCCCACTGAGCAATGACCTCAATAAAAATCAAAATTACAATTCAAAGTAAAGAATGGAATTTCATCTTTGTGTTTATATGCCAAAGATGATAAATTGACTATAGGAAAGTATTTGCAATATTAATATTTTTGGTTATTTTTAAATAAAAGGTAGGTAAAGAGAACCTAGGGGCAAGACAATTCGTTCTCCATTTTTCGCATGAATTCAAGACATCAGTCATATGTATGTTCTATGGCGGAACTCAACGCCATTCTTTTCATGTGCAAATCGAACCCCCAACCACTGTCTATTCTGTCACACTTCGCCACAACAACCGTACAGATATACAATATAAAATAACAGTGAAAACTATATATCAAAAATTACTTTTATATAAATATAATACCAAGTACATTATACCTACAGCATGTTCATACAACGAGAAGGAAATTATTCATTCTGTATTGAAACGCCATTTATACGCGTCTCGTGAATTCTTAACACACCCGTGGATTATTGTAACAATATTTTACAATATTCCTGCACTAGATTTATCTTCTTTGTCCTAGAAATATGCTCAATATATATTCTAGTCAGTTTTTAGTCTAAATTTACTTTGTTTGCTGCAGATGCTTCTAGGGGAAGTATCTTTATCAGTATATTATTATAATAACTACTACTATAATAATACTAGTGTAGTTATTAAGAGATGTTTTTTACAATAACTTTTATTGGTAAAAAAGATCACTTGGACGGCTTCCAAGAAGCGTAAGTTTGAATCTTGCTTGGTATCATTTTTTATACATGTTTTAAAATACTTTTCAATTTCCGAAGTATCTGAATAACACTTTAAAAATGTTAAAATAACTTTCAGGTAGCCGTTGATGCGTGAAATACACGTTTCCTTAGCAACGTCACTCAAAAACACTGTCACTCAAAAATGAATGTTAAGCATACCGTAGTGTGAGTAATATTTATTTTATTATTTTGTTATAAATATGTTATTATTTATAATTATAATTATATTATCATTATGTATATAATGTTTATAAACTTTAATTATATAAGCCTTCATATATTGCCATAGTTTTTGTATAATGTTTTGTTTTGGTACAAAGAAAAAATCTTTATACATGTTTTTTTTTCACTTTATATTATGGTATGTTTTTTTATGTGTGGCTGTCATAATATTAAATATTCATAACAATTTAAGCTGTGGATGATATACTAACAAATGCCATGGGCACCTGTGAGCCCATAAACAGTTAAAAAAAAAAAAACCCAATTAAAAAAAAAAAAAAAAAAACTGTGGTTGGTATCCATTCTTATATTATAAATGCGAAAGTCTGTCTGTTTTCCTGTCAAGCTTTCACGTCTAATCTATCGATCGGATTTGGATGAAATGTAGACTGAAAGTAGTACAAAAATCAACCTCTACACGGTTGAAATAGGGGATGAAAGTTTATTTGAAAAACTCAACCGCTTGACCGATTGTTATGAATTTTGGAATAAATATAGTTGATAACCCAAGGTAGGCAAGGTACTTTATTTTTCAATAATCAACCCCCGAGTGTTGCGCTATAACGAAACAGTCATGGAGTATATGCGGCCGAGAGCTTGCCGCTAGTAAGGAGTAAGGATAACCTGATACATATGTAGGTGGCGTCTTCTCAAATCTGATAGATCTAAATGATCTTATATACTCGTTTAAGTTGTTATTTCTTAAAATTCCATTATCTGAGTGGGTTTTGGAATCTACAACCACCAACTTTAGTTAGCTCTATGTCAGTACGGCGTTAAATATAATTATAAATTACTTTACTACTACTAAATTTCAAATATTTACCCACACATATACAGAAAACCGTTTAATTTGAATCACAGTACAAATAATCTTAGAATCAAACTAAGGTATACCTTAGAAGTTACTGTAAATGAATAATATTTATTGACACATAAAGCTGACAAATACGCTCAGAGTTACGTTATCAAAATTAATTTGTTCTATTTAACCGTTATACCATCATGTAAATTATTTAGAGAAACTAGAATTGCGAGGATTTAATTAATTTGAGTTTACATACATGTTATATGTGTACTATATTGAGTATTAATATATAGTGAGTCATCAACTTGGTAGAATGATTATGTTTAATTTACTTTATTTTTTTTTTTTTAACTTCACGCTGTATCCCGCACACAGCAGGGTAGGCAGAGGGAACCTAGTGTTAAGACACTGTGTTCCCCACTTTCCGTCGAATTCGGAGGCTTGCGTTTTAAGTGGCGGAACTTAACGCCGCGCTTTACCTCGAAACCAGAGCGAAGAAAACGAAAATATAATTTCCACTCCTCGAGTGGGAATCGAACCCACAACCAGTCGTTTACAGTCATACGCTTGTGCCACTGGGCCACGACTGGCCACTAATAACTTTAATTTGACACTACGCAAATAATCTATAGAGGAGAACAGAGTGTCTTGACACTAGGCTAGTTACAGTAAGTTAGTTAAAGACGAGAAAAATACTTCAAGCTCAATTGGCTTTAAAATTAGTATGTATTTCAGTATTAATTAATGCATTTAAATATACTTTTTAAATTAACCTCTGTGAGTCGCTGTGAAAAGCAATTAAGATATACCGCCCGCACGCAAAGCAGTTTGCCTTACTGATAAATGATTTATGTGGGAAGTGGCAATGAATCCGATACTACCCAATAAAACCTAGCGGAAACCTTATATTAAAAAATATTAAAAAAAATATAAGGTGGCCAGTGGCACAAGAGTGTGACTGTAAACGACTGGTTGTGGGTTCGATTCCCACTCGAGGAGTGGAAATTTAATTTCCATTTTCTTCGCTCTGGTGTCGAGGTAAAGTGCGGCGTTAAGTTCCGCCACTTAACACGCAAGCCTCCGAATTCGGCGGAAAGTGGGGAACGGAGTGTCTTAACACTAGGTTCCCTCTGCCTACCCTGCTGTGTGCGGAAACCTTATCTACGTACTATATTCCATGATGGCTTGCGGGATAGCCCTTCTATTGCGAGCATCCGCCTCCCTCCACCTTCAGGGTGCTCCGGAGTTTCTTCTATAGTACTGCCAGCATAAAGGTCAGTTTATATTTGTTCCTTATTTTATAAAATAATATCTGGTGACCGAGCAATGTTCGGTATTCTTTGGAGTAATCGTTATTTACTAATAATGATTATAATAAAAAAATAATGTAATAAATAAAAATTATGATAAAAAAATGTAATACGTTAAAATAAAAAAAAAGAATATAACTTGAATGTCAGGACTGAACCGTGGATTTCTGGTTTGTAAATGGCTGAAGCTGAGCTAAATAACAGAGCTGTTACAACGTAGTCAAATATTGCGAAATTGACAGTATGATATTTTGAAATTTTGAAAATGAAACCTAGCTAACATTCGAAATTTCATGAAAATCGTTGAAGCCGTTTCCGAGATCCGGATTATATATTATATACAAAAATTGCTCGTTTACATAATATACATAAGATTACATAATCATATATAATGAGTCCTTATTTTATTGCGATTTTTATATATTTTGAAATAAAACTATGTTAATCGGATATACTCGTATTTTTGGTATTCGAAAATTTAGAAAACTCGATGTTACGAATACTTTACAGTAATCCATGGTTACACGTGGTCTACCTGGTGTTTCTAGCTAAAAAAATGTTTCAAAATATTACTATATTTTTTCACTAGTCAAATCTAGTAATTATACTAATATTTAATCCTCTAAACTGGGGCACTAGTATTACAAGATATTACAAGATATTACTAGGCACTCGAAATACAGTTTCAAGCCCACAGAAATACGTAATTTATTATCACAGGTAGGTACAGCAAATTCGTAACTGGGAAATCGAAGCGTATCTAATTGAATCTGGGAATTAAGAGGTTGCTAACAAACAGTTCAAATATTTTCTCTTTTGTCGGAAAATCCTTAATTTAGTTACAAGTTTCGAGGTGGAAATCTTCAAGTACTTTAAGCTTTTTTTTCAGGAAAAGCAAAAAATTAGTATCAAAATCTTTCGTTCACCACGAAATTCCGCATTTACTTTATTACTATAAATATATTGATATTAATAATTATTATATTTTGTAGTCAGTCGATCAAGCATATTACCCTTTCGTTTACAAAACTGATTTGTTTTGTAAATGAAAGGATTATTCATTGAGTTCCTCCACTCAGCACACATTACCTCGAGTTAGAGTTGAAATTGAAAAAGGAGTGTATTGAGCCTATTTTCTCTTTCTTTCTCTGAACACTTTGTTATGCGGGAAAAGCGTAAACCTTATTCTATCGCTCTTTCAATTTTTTGTTTTATTCAAATAAACTATTACAAGCACTTCCAAATCGTTAATTAGGATTAAATGCCTGTATTGTCAGTTCTACCACTACTACTAGGAAACTACCACTGACTTGGGATAAACTAACTCTTAATGTAGCGTTTTTGATAGTTATATTAAAGCTTGACTAGTTTTAAACATTTTTAAAGTGTTATTCCACACTTAGGAAAATTGAAAAAGACATTTAAATAAAGCGTATATAAATTTGCTAACAACAAAAATAAGTTGTAATAAAGCGTATAAGAATTTCGACGCAGCGGATAGTAGAACGCATAGCTCAGTGGTGAGAGTGCCTGAACGGTATTCAGGAGGCGCAGGTTCGAATCCCGCTGCGTTTAAATTTTTATACGTTTTCTTTAAATATATTTTAGCTTCACTAGGTTAGCTAACAAATTTAAGAAAATCTCAAAAATAGTAACCCATTGAAAAATATGATGTCACCATTTATATAATCGATTTTGAAAGCTTATTTGTAACCTGAAAGCTTGGCTCGTAGACGTATATCACTTTATGTCAGTCCGAGAGTCAATTTGTCGTCAGCACTAGTTCTGTAGCATAGTAATAGCCAAGTGACATAAGTGACATACCTAACTGAATCTTAAGTTAACGTCAATATGTACTGGGAATCTTTTGAATTTTGTATTTTTCTGTACCTAACATGGAAAAAATGTTACGGCAAGCGTGTAAATGCAGCAGTAGTAATTTAATGATGTATCCCATAATTTGATTTTAAGATTATCGTGGTGGCAGTGGATACGCAAATGACCTGACTTTGAGGCCTTCCACTCGATTAACGCTTATTTTTAAATAGTTATTGATATTTTGGGGCCAGTAGTGGCACAGTGGTACGAACGTGTGACTGTAAACGATTGGTTGTGGGCTCGAATCCTACTCGAGAAGTGGAAATATTTAACATTTCCATTTCCTTCGCTCTGGTATCAGAGATAAAAGCGCGGCGTTAAGTTCCGTCACTTAACACACAATGCCTTCGAATTCAGCGGCAAATGGGGAATGGAGTGTTTTAACACTAGGTTCCCTTTGTCTACCTTGCTGTGTGCGGGATACAGCGTGAAGCTAAATAAAAAAATCTGCTTTTTGAAACCAAACCGATCCGTTGAGATCTGCGGCTTTGAATTTGGTCGAAAAGTGGAAAAAAGATTGACTTAGCACTAGAATCCCTCTGCTAAATAGAAAAAAAGAAAATAAATAGTTAATTTTGCTCTTCAAATCTATGGAATACAGCTTCACAATAACGCCGCCAAACAAAAGTCGCTAATAATAATGTTCCCAATTTACAATAAAGCTTTTGGCTAAGTTTTAAATTATACGAAGGAAAGTTCTAGAAATAGATATATATTTGCGTTATAAGTTTTGAAACATCCAACGTTATAACAATTGTTATTGCTCAAGCACCTTGAAAACTCCAGTTCTTTGTTTTTGGAAGTTGCCATTGGAATTTTCGCGCCAGAGTTCATACTGGAAACTTTATGAATCTACATATTTTATAATAGACTATTGTTATTAATATCTTTTATGTAGAAAGTGAAGTTTGTGTTCTTTTCATATATATTGCGAAGAAGACATACAATGCTTAGTGTAAAGTTTGTTCTTAACTTTTCAATGAAATGCTTTAAACATAAAAACAATGACGTCATGGCGCAGTGTGACAGCTTCTGACTGTAAACGTTATGATTGTGGGTTCGATTCTTTTCTGTTTTATGGAATAATGGAGGCAACCGAGCAGAAAGCCCACCTGGTGTTAAGTGGTTACTTTCGCCCATAGACATCCACATCATTAGAGTTATGGATGCGTTGCCAGCCTTTGGGATGTAGGACAGAAAGAGGTAGGAAGGATGGGAATGGTGGGAACAGGGAACGTTGGCTTACATGTCATCGAACCGGAACACATCATCAGATGTTTGGCGCTGGGGGAGGGGCACCAGAGCAAAGAAGAATGGAAATATTAAATATTTCCACCCCTCGAGTGGGAATCGACCTCACAACCAGTTATTTACAGTCGCACGTTTGAGCCACTGCGCGACGACTGGCTCCATAATTTACTATTCTCTTCTTATAAGTAATAAATACAAGTTGCAGCTAAATCATTCAAGAAATATAGCAAATACAAGTCTCCTGGAAACTACAATAAATAGTAAACATTTCCCCTTAAGCCATTATGTTTCTTGAGAACAACAAAACGTGGAAGTGGTATCGGCGAACAAACATTCATAATCCACTGTTTTGTATAGAAGTCACGGACCACGGTTCAATATATCTTGAATTTACTACTTCTATAAATGGGGAAATCTTCTGTGGCTTAGTTTAATAATTTGACAAATATGTGTTTATCATTGTTTTCGTTTTCAGCATTGTTTTCAGCATTGTTTGGTTCAGATTACTTTAGAGTTTAATATAATTTATATTATATAAAGGTTCTTAAAATACATTTATTTATTTAAAAAATATGTTATTATCCCACATTTAGGCATAATATAATTTTTAAAATCGAAAAAAATGAAAGAATCATTACATATACTCCCTTTTAAGATATTTATGTGAACTGACGCCTAAAATATATATGGCGAGAGTTTATAATAAAAGGCATTGTCTGAACACTCTGTCCTTGACATTCCACCCGTAATCGAGACATTTACGTGTTGAGTGGGGATGTTTAAATATAATCGTTCTCCGAGTGGGATTCGAACTTCGACCATTGCTTTACAGTACAGCTGTAATAATTCACTAAAAATATTAAAAACAATAAAATAAATATTATACACAATATTGGAACATGTGATGGTTTCATATACAATTTTGTGTAAAGTGACATATAACTTACTAAGCCATATATGTATGCGTTAAACTCTATCTTTTTTTAGCTTCACGCTGTATCCCACACACAGCAGCGTAGGCAGAGGGAACCTAGTGTTAAGACACTCCGTTTCCCACTTTCCACCGAATTCGAACTCTATCTGTACTAGGGAGAAAAGTGAAAGACGTAGTGTTCTATCACTCAGACTCACAATGAATATGATACTAATCACATAGCTATCATACTACGTTCATATTAAAATATATTCACCACATGTCAATTAAGCTATGAAAAAAACATTTTAACTTGACTGACAATTATTATTAAAACTGTAAACAAAAAAAACGGCATTTTTTGCGAAAATTTGATAAAACCCTCGAACGCATCAAATACGAACGGACCATTAATCAATCAAGTATTCTCGCTCGCAATACCGGTACAAAGCTGTCATCTTTCACTCTACGCCATTTTGTTTTTTTAGAATTTATTTAAAATCCATTCATTCAGTCATTCATTCATTCATTTTGTTTTTGTTTACATCTGTATCGTGTTTTGTTATATAAAGTTATTTCTAGAACAAAAATCTATTATTTACTATTTCATTCAATGTTGTATGTTAATTTTTTTGTCGATATTAAAAACTGGAAAATATGATTATGACTAAACGATTTATGACTTTCGTATAAATTAGTAAAATCCCTCACTTAGCCGGTCATGTTAATACTAAGCTCAAACTGATAAACTAATAAAGTGACAATTAAACTACTGTCACCATGCTAGGAAACCTGTATTACGGCACTAATTTGTCATTTATAAAAGCTCTTCAAAAATTACTAGGTCTACATATTGTACAAATTACTTCGCTCTGGTACCTAAGGCAAAGCACGGCGTTGAGTTCAGTCACTAAACACGCAATGTCTGGTTATCGGGCGGAAAGTATAGGACCAGCCAGTATATGGGGCCACAATGTGTGAAAATCTCTCTGGTGTCGAGGCAAAGCGCCACTTAACACGCAAGGCCTCAGAATTTGGCGGTGCGTGGGAAATGGAGTGTCTTAACATTAGGTTCCCTCTGCTTACCCTACTGTGTGCGAGATACAGCGTGAAGCTAAAAATAAAAGGTATAGGACGAAGTGAATAGCCTTGATACTAGTTCCACTCTGACTATCCTACTATGCGGGACAAAGAATGACGCTGCTATTTCTCTTATTCCCCTTACATTATGCTAGCAATATTACACATCAAATACAAAATTGACATAAGCGAGATAAACACCGTCTGAACGAACATTAATCAATCAGAACACGATCGCAATACACGCTCGTAATCATTCAGTTGCCCGCAGCCGTTTCATTTCGTATTTCATTCATTCGTTCAAAGTAGACTTTATTGTTGAATTTTGTGCTAAGAAGGCAGAATTCGTTTTATCCGCATAGAAGATATGCGGAGAGAACTTAATCAAGTCTTAAGTTCTTGTCAAGACACTCTATCTAAATTTGAAACAATGCGTGTTGAGTGGCGTAACTCAACGCCATGCTTTGTCTGAAAACGTGGGGGTGAAATTAATTTTAAAATATTCATTTACCCAAATGGGATTGAACCCACAATTGTAGCGTTTACAGTCAGTCAGATTCACTGCCTCGCTGTAGTTTTGAATACTGATTATAAGAGAAACAATTTAAAAAACGTTTCGTATGAGACTGTATAAATAGTCATCTGTAAAATTTTAAAGAAAAAAAAATACAAAAAAAGAAGACCTAAATATTCAATTATGTATTTCTATAGATTTAACTTCTATTCTTGAAATAGTTTTTTTCATTTTAATTATATAATTGAAATTAACAGTGCAAATAAGATATAATAATTTTTAACTCACTTAACAAATTGAAAATGATATTTTTAGAAAACGTATAAAAGTAAGAACGCACGGGAATTTCTTAAAATGTTTTTGACAATTATAATCATTTCCTCGAATAGGAAATGAACCCAAAACCATCGCCTTTACAGTTAGACGTTGCCCCACTGCGTCACTATAGCCTTAAAGTAATAATATTATGTAAATATTCCCGCTGTTTTAACAAGGTACGCATTAAACAAACTGCAATTTCCGTTGGCACAACTATAGGGTATAAATAGGGCCCATTACTCAACTGTCATTTCTAATTAATTCTACAATTTACTTCAAATACACGTTTTGCGAATTTATCTTTCATTGAGTTATATCTAAGGTCTTTCGCTATTAATATATTAGTTAGTATATAAGTTGGGGCCAGTCATCGCCCAGAGGCACAAAGTGTGGCTGTAAAACGGCTGGTTGTGGGTTCGATTCCCACTCGAAGTGTGGAAATATTGAAAATTTCCATTTTCTTTGCTCTGGTGTCGAGGCAAAGTGCAGCGTTAAGTTCCGCCACTTAGCACGCAATGCCTCCGGAATTCGGCGGAAAGTGGGGAACGAAGTGTCTTAACACTAGGTTCCCTCTGCCTAACATGCTATGTGCAGGACACAGCGTGAAGGTAAACAAAAAAAAAAAAGAAATTCTATTGTAGTAACCAAATATATTTGAGTTTTAGGTCTTCGCTCTCCCGCAAAGCAGACCATGACACTCCGTTCTTCACTTGCCACCTGTATCTGAGATATTGCTCGTTAAGTAGCGCAACCAGATATTAATTGTAAAAATATGATTTAATTATTACCATTTCCCTGAATTAGGAATCAAACCCATAACCATAAACAATATGTTCACATGTAAATACACTGAAAATGTGTAAAACTTACATATAACTTAAATACAATAATAATAGTAATATATAGAATCCAATTTCATAGCTTCCCTCTAATCTTTACGAAGGCGTGACAGATGCGACAGAAGGATGGATGCCTAAGATGAAGTGTGAAGGGTTTATTTTTGGTTTCGCAAATGAATGTGAATATATTTATAGTTGTGGGAAAGGATGAATTTGGAGTTCTAAATATATTAAATGTAATATTATTTCGTATATGAAAGAGGCCAGTCGTGGCGTAGAGGCATAAAGTGATTTTAAATGATTGGTTGTGGGTTGGCCCATTCGAGGACTGGTCATTTTTTATTTGTTAAATTTAATATTTTCATTTGTTTCGCTCTCGTGCTAAAGCTAAGCTCGGGGTTAAGTTCCGCCACTAATTGAGAGAATTTGGCGTCAAATGGGGAACGTTGTGTCTTGCTTGCCTACTCTACTGTGTGCGGGATATAGCGTGATGTTAAAAGAATATGAAGGAAATACTAAGCAAAGATGCGGTAAGAGAGGGAAGTCGAGAAAATCTATTTAAGGCAAAAATAATACTTCGTTTTTATTGGAACTTAGGAATATTGTATGCTGTATACAAAATTTAGTACATCACATTAAATATTGAAGCATTGTCAAAAATACAAAACAATAACATTTAGAAAACGTATAAAATGCATTCATAGCTCAGCGGTGAGAGCGCCAGGACGGTTTTCAGAAGGCGCGTGTTCAAATCCCGCTGCGTTCAAATTTTTACTTTAATACGTTTTCTAAATGTAGTTTTCTAAATGTATTTTTCTATTTTCCTAAGTGTGGTATAACACTTTAAAAAAAATGTATAAAACTATGAAATAATTATTAGTTAGTATATAGAGAAAAGGAGACAATCGTAGTGCAGTGGGACAGGCTCACAATGCAAACGCGATTGGTCGCGGGTTTTATTCTCACTCGAAAGATTGATTCTATTAGAATTATTATCATTTCTCCGATTTGCTAAGACAAAAAACTACGTTGAGTTCTACCACTAAACACGCAATATCTCAAATTCAAACGGAAAGTAGAAAATAGAGTGTTTTGACACACATTCGGCTTTCGATTTTACTAAATTACAATTTTTTTTTAGCTTCACGCTGTATCCCGCATACAGCAGGGTAGGTAGAGGGAACCTAGTGTTAAGACACTCCATTCCCCACTTTCCGCCGAATTCAGAGGCATTGCGTGTTAAGTGGCGGAACTTAACACCGCGCTTTGTTACGACACCAGAGCGAAGAAAATGGAAATAATAAATATTTCCACTCCTCGAGTGGGAATCGAACCCACAACCAGTCGCTTTACAGTCAACTTTGTCTCTGCGTCACAACCATCCCTTCATTGGCTCCAATTCATATTACTAATTATAATTTCCCGTTTAAAAAGCCCGTAAAAGTAAAATTTTATTTCGCTTTCGTTGACAAAACATTATAAGGGAGGAGTTATCGAAAAACTGTTTAGTCCGTAGTAATACCTATTATCCCTATAGACATTACACGCCCCAAATATAAGTGTACACAACAGGATGTTGTTTTAGGACGGCAAGTAAATATATATTTAAGTATTACTAGATATCACCCGCGATTTTGTTTACGTGGATATTTGAAATTGATATTTATTGTGGCCAGTTGGGCCCAAGCGTGTGACTGTAAACGACTGATTGTGGGTTCGATTCCCACTCGAGGAGAGGAAATATTTAATATTTCCATTTTCTTCGCTCTGGTGTCGAGGTAAAGCGCGGCGATAAGTCCCGCTACTTAACACGCAATGCCTCCGAATTCGGCGGAAAGTGGGGAACGAAGTATCTTAATAGTAGGTTCCCTCTGCCTACCCTGCTGTGTGCGGGATACAGCGTGAATCTGAAAAAACAAAAAAAAGACTTTTTTCGCGTAGCTGTGTAGGCAGAAAGAATAGTGTCAAGACACTCTGTTCTCGATTTGACGCACGAAATTGTGAGTTAAGCGAAATTAGTCATCGTCGGTACTACCAACTCGGAGATAGGTAGGTGCGGAGGCGGTAAGGCGAAGAAATTAAAATAATTTTATATTAAATAATTTTATATAATCATTCCCCGAGTGGAATGGAATCCAATTTGAAAGAAATCGTGTTTATAGTCGCTGTCCTAAAATGAAATCTATTTTCTACAGAGATGCTAACAACAAAAATAAGTTGTAATAAAGCGTATAAGAATTTCGACGCAGCGGCTAGTAGAACGAATGACTCAGTGATGAGAGCGCCTGACCGGTATTTAGGAGGCGCGGGTTCGAATCCCGCTGCGTTTTGTTTAATCTCTCTTCTCTTATTTTTCTATTTTCTCTTATCTTATTTTTTTTTACCTTCACGCTGTATCCCACACACAGCAGGGTAGGCAGAAGGAACCTAGTGTTAAGACACTCCGTTCCCCAATTTGTGGCGGAACTTAACGCCGGGCTTTGCCTTGACACCAGGCGAAGAAAATGGAAAATTAAATATTTCCACTCCCCGAGTGGGAATTGAACCCATAACCAGTCGCTTTAAAGTCGCACCTTGTTCTCTGCGCCACGACTGGCGACTTATCTTATTGATATATGAATTTTAAAAATAAATTTGGCTACTAAAAGGTAACTAAAAGAAAAACGTATAGAAATAATCTCGTTATTTTGGCCATGCAAAGGACTTCCGGTCGCTATAAAAACGCTATAAAAAATATTATATTGTCATTAGGTCCGAACACATGTGAAAATTTCAAAGCAAATAGGACCATATCATAAAACAATCGGACAACATAAAAAAGCTACAATGCTGCGATCTTGTGACGTTATGTATAGAAAATAAGGTATACAATCCATACTTATATTATAAATCCGAAAGTCTGTCTGTATGTCTGTGACGCTTTCACGGCCAATCTACTGGTCCGATTTGAATGAAATTTAGTATAAAAATAGTAAAAAACCCCGGTTCAAACACAGACGACTTATTTTTTCAAAAATCGGGATGAAAGTTTATACGAACAATCTAAGCCGCTTGACCGATTGTAATGAATTTTGCCATAAAGTATATAGTTGATAATCCAAGGTTAAACATAGGCTACTTTATTTTTCAAAAATCCTCCCCCGGGGGTTGCAATATAACGAAACAGTTACGTAGCTCATGCGGCAAAACCACGAGCGGGCCGCTAGATTTATATAATTATCTGGCAAATTTAACCTTTTTCTGATATGATCCGTGAGTTCTCCCAATCAATACACAATGTCTCGATTTCGGGCGAAAAGTAGTGAACGGAGTATCTTTAATCTAGACGTTTTCTAACTCTACGGATCCCTGCTACGGAAAGAGGTTAAACTGAAAAAAAACTGGAAACATCATGAATATATGCGGAATACTCGAAATAAAAGAAATAAGTAATTACTACATTATTACAATTACTAGGGGCCAGTCGAGGCGCAGTGGCAGGAACGTGTAAACGGTTGGTTGTGGGTTCGATTCCCACTCGAGGAGTGGAAATATTTAATATTTTCATTTCCTTCGCTCTGGTGTCCGAGGCAAAGCGCGGCGTTAAGTTCTGCCACTTAACACGCAAACACGCAATGCCTCCGAAATCGGCGGAAAGTGAGAAACGGAGTGTCTTAACACTAGGTTCCCTCTGCCTACCCTGCTGTGTGCGGTATACAGCGTGAAGCTAAAAAAAAGAAAGAAAAGTAATTCCTATTAAGAAGCTAAATTATTTGCCCATACTTAGGTGACCTTCAACAAAAACATGTTTACATGTCTGTCGTTAGAGTTACTAGTCTAGTCTTTTAAGCACTTTTACTTATTATGTAAGATAACAATGCTAATGGAGAATCAATCTTAAATGTATTTACTGTGGGAACTGAACAAACAGTTTTTGTCAAATATATTTAGTTTGTTACAAACATTCTTTTGTACCTACTAGAAGCCTCTTTGATGAGCAGAACATAACGCTCCGCTTTGAAAATGGTAATGT
Source organism: Dryas iulia moderata (assembly GCA_019049465.1). NCBI lineage: Eukaryota > Metazoa > Arthropoda > Insecta > Lepidoptera > Nymphalidae > Dryas > Dryas iulia. The sequence continues at coordinate 2,324,399 of CM032431.1, forward strand.
AATTTAAGTATATTTATACCATCTCGTATTGAGCCAGTCGTGGCGCAGTGGCACGAACGTGTGACTGTAAACGACTGGTTGTGGGTTCGATTCCCACCGAGGTATATAATATTTTTAAAAAAAAAAAAGTGGCCAGTCGTGGCCCAGTGGCACAAGAGTGTGACTGTAAACGACTGGTTGTGGGTTCGATTCCCACTCGAGGAGTGGAAATTATATTTCCATTTTCTTCGCTCTGGTGTCGAGGTAAAGCGCGGCGTTAAGTTCCGCCACTTAACACGCAAGCCTCCGAATTCGGCGGAAAGTGGGGAACGGAGTGTCTTAACACTAGGTTCCCTCTGCCTACCCTGCTGTGTGCGGGATATAGCGTGAAGCTATAATATTTTATACATTCGTTTTCCTTCGCTCTGGTATCAGTTACGAAACTCTCCGCCACTTAACACGCAATGCCTCCAAAATTTGGGTGAAGCTACAAAAAAGATATTATTTTATTTTAATTTCAATTATTATTCATTGAATTTAGATGTATATTAAAATATACTATATCATACATATATATGTACCTATGTACAGCATACATTACAGTTTAAACCGAATTTTCGGTATACATATGGCCAAAATGTTAATCCTGAACTTTTAATAGCTTCGCGGCTGGTTAACAGAGCGCGTCTCATGTAATGGAAATTTGAAATATAACTAAATTTACTTTGACAAAGTCTATTTGGTTTATCTTCTCAACATATCTGTCATATGTTACGTGTGGTAGAGTATCTAGTGTCAGTCGTGTCAGTCGTGTCAGTCACTTCTATGTAAATCTATTTTAGACTTATTGCGCTTTAGGTTGCCGAATTCGGAGGAAAGTGGGGAACTGAGTGTCTTGACACTAGGTTCCCTCTGCCTACCCTACTTTGTGCGAGATACAGCGTGAAGCTAAAAAAAAAGCTTTACGTGGCGTAACATAACGCAGTCTCTTCTTTTCTTTCGAAACATATGAAAAAATGGGATATGCGTACGCGGTATATTTAAATTAAATTGTATTTTCGAAAATATTATTCTCTCCTGTGACAAGGACGTCAGGTTCCTACTTTGAACATATTGTATTCACATCGCATTCGGCCAAGTGTGCAAATTTTTAAACAAATGGGACTGCAAGAAATTTTTCTAACAATGATAGATACATACTTGAGTTAACAACATTTATTTATTTAGAAACCCTCCGACCAACTAGTAAGCTATACTCCGACTCAACGACTCCGACCAAACTATAAGTTCAAGACCCGTACTCTTTAATATTATTACAATACCATAAGTGTCCCAAGTTACTGTTAGTTTACAAGAATTTCGGTATATTACCCCCTTTTTTGTTGCTTCATATATAAATAACAAAACTTCTCTAATTAAAAGTAATAAAACAAAACGTGTGTGGCCAGTCCTGGCCCAGAGGCACAAGCGTGTGACTGTAAACGAATGGTTGCCTCCGAATTCGGCGGAAAGTGGGGAACGGAGTATCTTAACACTAGGTTCCCTCTGCCTACCCTGCTGTGTGCGGGATACAGCGTGAAGCTAAAAAAAGAAACAACGACAGAACGAAAACAATTTAAATATAATGTTAAATTTTAAATATCCTACAGTATTTTCATTTAAAGCGATTAATATAAACAAATCAAAAAGGTTGATATAAAAATAAATTAAACAAGCACTATGCTTAAAAACAGTAGTCCAGTTCCTAGATTTAATAATGTACATTTGGAATTCTCTACGCCATTTCAGTTATTTTATAAAATACACAGGGAATTTTCATTATAAACTTATGCAATACAATATTAGTATTTATTTGTCTACTAGCGACCTGCTCGTGGCATCACCTCTTGTACTTTTAACTGTTAGGGATTGGGTTTTGAAAAAATATATGTAGCGAATATTTAACCGTCACCTTCCTGAGGAAATTATTAAAATCGGTCCAGTAGTTTTAATGTTTCATATAAACTTTCAACCTCTATTTCGATCCTCTTAAGAGTTCATTTTTTATAAAAAAATTACCTAAACGGATTTTTTTAAACATTTTTAAAGTGTTATTCCACACTTAGGAAAAAAAATTAAATGTCTTTTTCAACATAAGTGTACCTGAATCTTCAACTATTTACATCCCAAATCCTATCCAAATCGGTCTAGTAGATTAGTCGCGAAAGCATCACAGACAGACAGACAGACTTGCGCATTTATTATAATATATATCAGTATGGATGTTGTAGAAGCGTAGTCCCTTAGGTACACCAAACATACTAGCCATTTCTAGTAATCATTTCGAGCACGTAGCATCTTTGTAATCCTTCCACGTAGCTATGTATTAAATTGTGATTTTTAATTGCTAACGTTTGTTTCTTTTTGTTATTTATTTTATTATTATACAAATTCTAGTTGATGCCCGTAACGACGTTGACACTTAATGTCATCTATCCATACTTTTATTATAAATGCGAAAGTCTGGCTGTTTGTCTGTCACGCTTTCACTGCTAATCTACCGGTTTGATTTGGATGAAATTTAGAATGAAAGTAGTAAATGTTACTGGGTCTAATATAGGCTGCTTATTTTTTCAAAAATCAAACGGTTGAAATAGGAGGTCTCTTTTTTTTTAGCTTCACGCTGTATCTCGCACACAGAAGGGTAGGCCGAGGGCACCTTCCGGGGTACGCGGAAGATTCAGGTACCTGTGGCCCCGGATTGTGGCGGTCGAGGA